>JASDDO010000018.1:142186155-143515310 GCA_030015575.1 Agapanthus africanus
CATAAGACTGGTACTCGAACGGATCCAAGTATCCTTCTTTATGTAACTTTGTCAACCGTGTCTTATTGATGTGACCCAGTCTACAATGCCATAAGAAAACCTTATTTAATTCTGGAGACTTTCTTTTAAGTGTGTTCTGGACACTAAAGACCTGAGCTTGATTCAAAACGTATATACCGTTCTTCAATGTACCTGACCCAATCAAAACTTGATTTAGGTGGATGTTTACTACATCGCTTACAAAAGTAAAATCACATCCTTCCTTAGAAAGTAAGGATACAGATATGATATTACAAGTCGCACCTGGTACATAAAAACAGTCACGCAGAATCAATATCTGCCCAGTTGTCAGTCCTAGATGATATTCCCCTACGGATTCAGCATACATGCTCATTCCGTTAGCAACCCTGAGAGTCATATCACCTTTCCTGATAACCCTAGGGTTTTTCAGACCCTGTAACGAATTACAGATATGAGATCCTGATCCGGTAGCCAATACCCAGGAAGTAGGGTTAACTGACATACTGTTCTCAATTACTAACACACTCGAAGCCGAAGCCACAACATGCTTCGAATTCTGGCTACTGGCTTTGCAAGCCCGGCAATCTTTCTGCCAATGTTCATTCCCGTTACAATAGGAACGTCCCTCTTTCACTACATCCAGTCCTGAAACTTTCGCCCTTTCTTTTCCTTCTTCTTCCCTGGTTTCCTTCAGGGTATAAGCAGAGGGCAGGGACTGTAGAATTAAGTCAGTACTTGACCCATTCTCCAACGTGGTCTCCAGGTCCGTGAGCTGAAAATAGCTGGTCTCTGTAAGGACGTTGTCCCCTACAGATGAACCGACAGCCAACCTCGCTTGAAGCAATTCGTTCGAGGTCTCATATCTTGCGATACGAGATTGCTCTCCATATAAATCTTTGTTATAGAGGAAGATAGAAACTGAGTCCATCTTCTCGTGCTGCCCCTGGTATGCACCATCAACTGAGGCTAACACGAGGCACTTGGCTTTCGCACAATCCTTTTCCGATGTCCTGCAGATGTAAAAATCCGTGACAGGGGAAACTGGACCTGAGACGGCAGGGGTTTGATTAGTTAAGAGGTTTCCCAGCTTGTCATGGGCAATGGACATCTGGACAGACCTTTGCCAGTCATAACAGTCAGATTCAGTCATTTTATTATCTAGATGTAACCTAGGTGCGGTCACTTGGTCGCTGCAATTAAGAGAGAGAGAAGAAAACACTGAACATGATGCTCTTGCAAGTTTAGAGTGGTTTTTAATTTGTCTAAACAGGATGGCTCCCACTGTCTCTCGAATCCCTCCTCAAACGAAAAGGAAGAATTAGTCAGGATCAATCTCACCGTACAATTCTTGCTTAACCGTTCGGCCAGGCTGGTGTCGGTACTTCGAGGGAGGTTTTCCAACGCTTTCGCGAAGTTCCTTAATTAAAGAACCTCTTTTCCCTGTGGGCGTAGCCCCGCTAACACCTTTCTAGACACCTACTTGGTTTATAGCATTGATCGTTAAGTGAGAAATTTCCCGAGGAGTAGCATATACTCACAGTAGGATCGGGATCCAAATATCATCGCGTGACAAAACTAAAGGAATCCTACCAGAATCATCACACTCCAAATGGTATGCAACGCTAGCAAGTTTTAGTTCTTTTGAAACTCCCGATGTGGATTTTTGCCCCATGCTCTTATGACCTTGACTAAGGCGAACAAATCATAAGTCACATGTCAAGTTCTACCCATCGTTGTCCAGGTTAATTTGAACCCATCCGTATATACCCTTGACTATGGCCAACAAAGTAATACGACTGTCCCAAACCAACGCTTCTATCTATGCAACATATGAATATCCACCAGGTGCCAATCACTGTGCCTTGACTAAGGCCAACAAACACAGCTTGAATACTGTTGAATATTCATATGAAACGACGGAGGGCTACGAATGGTTTTGGCGAAAACTTGAACGTAGTGAACTTGATATAATCGATGGAACGAGATAGCTTTTAAAAGGAGTGGCTCAAGCTCCGCATTTAAAAGTTGGTTTTGAAAAGAACCGAGTGGTTTTTCGAAAGTGTTCCAACGACTTTTACTTGGTTTATTTTCTTGCATTAGTTCTTTTAATGCGTGTTGTTCTTGCATTAGTTCTTTTAATGGGTCCCATCATTTAATCCTACCATTGCAGAAAACAACCAAAATATGACGTACGCTTATGCCATTCGCATTCGCCACGGGGCCGCGTCATTACCCGTTAGGTTACTTAACTAACGACAGAGCGGGGGCTGGGCTAGCACGGCTGTAAAACATAAGCAAAGCCTAAATAATATCATATATAGATATACATTGCAATGATAGCCATTTCAGATCACAGATGAACACATTGGATATACTAGGAATCCGCAATTCGTACGAGCCTGTAACGAAAAGCAGATTACACGGTCGCGGTGAATAGCCAATACCCCACCCAAGACCCCTACGGGTGCGGCAAACTACCCGCCAAGTACCCGAAGCGAAGCAACCTCCCTCAACTCCGTGAGTAGGCCACTTGGCACTTCGGCAAACCCAGTAGTTTGTGCAACCCCTCCATGGGTCTATCCTAGGAGCAAAAACAGTAAAAAGAAATTACACAATGACGGCTACAACCCCGACCCGGTTATGCGGCCATACAAATAATTATTAGATCAATTTATAAATTTACATGAATTGAAAGAAAAGAAAACTCTCAACTCACAATAAATTCATATACACATACCAACATCATTACAGATCACAGATTTGTATAACCCACACTAATCGACATATAGCGATTAGAAGACGTTCAATACAAATATCACATCACAGAAATAAACCCGTCAGCTTAAGTCATAAGAAACTCGATCAAAATACGGTTTTTAAAGCCCCAAAAACAAAATTTTCTTTCTGGAAAATCTGGACTGAAAAAACATATACCAAAATTCCTAAAATACCCCACTAATTATACTGTAGTGAAGAAAATCTACAGAGGAGTTCAATCGGCCGCGGAACCACGGCAAGAGCAAGCTCTTGCCGCGTTTCCGCGGCTCTTTGATGAGATCTCTTGATCGTTTTTCTTCAGTGCACTATAAAAACCCTGAGTCGATTTTTGATGCATGATTTATTATTTTTACAGAACTTTAAAAATCGACAGCAAACATGAAATCCGGGTGTATTTCGCGACTTTTTCTCCGATCGAATTTCTAGTTACTATGCTAACAAGTTAGGTGTCACGACCCGAAAGAACGGAACATGACCGGCACTTAAACTACGAACGTCTCGAGGCGTACGTAATCTAAGTAAACCGAAAACCAGAAATCCAAACCAAGAAAAGTAGTAGAGTGCAGGAAAAACCAACTTAAAACAAGTAATTTCAATAGCATAAGCCGAATTATGCGGTTTTTTTTTTAAAACATCAAAAATTTACTGAAAATTTCGGCAGAGTCTCCTTTGTAAATACTGGCCCCCAAACGGGATACAACATGAATAGTATACGAAATCAAGAAAAAAGGCATCCCCAAGCGGGAGCTAGCTCTTCGTCAATCGACGGTCACAACCACACAAGCAATATAATATACAACGCCAACGGCGAGGATCAAAAACTCAAAAGGGAACTCAAAACCACCAGAAATATAACGAGCGACTCTAAGGTCGAAAGAATAAACAACACTGGTCTCTATCTCAATAGATACATGTTTGGTTGATGGAACTTCTAGATACAACAGAATAATGATATACAAGATATATAATGGGGGTATGATACAAGTAAACCCACCTACTAGCAAATCACCTGAATGAAACTGAGCCCGCAAGCCGTAATGAAACCTGTACGGCAAATCTGCAAGAAACTGGGGCACAACGGGGTGAGTTGCCAACTCGTGAATAGAAAAACATCTACGCACAGAAATCGCATAAATAACGCAACCTAGGTCAATGATCATAATATATCCTCAAATATAAGTATAACAGGCAGCCTATAACAATGACTAGGGTAATATCTAACCCGAGTATAATTTCATGTGCCCGTGTCAGTGCCTCAGGTAGCAATATATTATATGAATGAGGTATGAATGCATGAAACAGAATACATGTAAATGAAGAAACTGTTTTCATAAATTAGTGAGATTTCCTTCGTATTTTTAAACTGAGGTATCATAATGAAATCAGTATCAACAGTGTCTAGCATCGACACAAAACTTAAATCTCACTGTCTCGAAATATCAATGTCTCAAGCTCAATATCTAGGGCGCCGTCAGTCCGGACCGGCCCCTACCATCCATCTCAAGACCACGACGGTATCCTCCGGATATCCGACGCGTCGGGTAATTTCACCGGTAGGTAGTGCTCCCCAGCCAGGCTCAACGTCAACACCACATTCCTCTTGCCCCGGGGTACCATACCGGGCCCACCATGTACCCATGACGGTTCCTCCACTCCTCGACACGGATCTCCAAAACCACAGCAAACTCATGGTGGACGACACTTTACATCACTAGAAAACCGCAACATTTTATATTTTAAAAGATCATAAGTTGTAAATTTTGCGGCTTTCCCCGAAATCCAGAAATATCATAAATATCAAGAAATCATCACAAGTGCATATGTCAATGATAATGAACTAGGCATGAACAACTGAATAACAGTATGCATGAAGTGGTAGGTAATAACTACAATGCCTAATATGGCATATAAGGGAAGTACACTAATATCATGTCAAAACTACCAGCTAACAATCTAAGTCAAGCAATTATATTCTCTAAAGTGTACGTGACATGGCAATTACCGATGAAGATGTGTGTGAGCCGGCAAGTAGGTGTACGTGGTACATATGCATCATCGGTAATGGTGCTGGCGTCCTAACAGCTTGATATCAATAATGGAATATGCAGCAAAATAAATATGCGAGGCAGAGCGAACAGCAATAATGTACGGGAGCTGAATACTAGACACACCGATAACTAATCTGCAATAATCTAATATAAGTCCTACGAATGGTGCCTTTTGAAATAACACGAATCATGGGGTTTTGAAAATAGGGGCTACGGTGTTTTTATGAAAAGATACGTCGTTTTTGAAATATCCGTAGATTCCCTTGAGCTGTCTTTAAAAATGCCCACGATTCGTTAGTTTTTGAAATAGGTAAGAAGTCTAATCTAATCTAACAACTACACTAAACTATACGGCTGAACTAACAAGCTGAACTACAGGTAAGGAAACCGCCTATCATCTGAGTCGATACATATACATACATGTATATGTATAGTCGGTGATCCCGCCTCAATAATATCATATTCGATACCATATCTATAATCAGGCATCCCAAGTCAAGAGTGCGGATCAATCATCAATATAGCTCGTACGTAAATCCGTCGTACGGCATCCCAATCTGGGTACGGGTCAATATCACATTCATCATACCATTCACCTGGTATCCTCTTTATCAAATATCATGATCGGGGTACTGATCTACGTCAAGTACCATACTGATACCACCTACGTATGCATGGACGTGTGTGAAACACTACGTCAAGGACCCGCTACAACGTCATGTCGTATCTAAGATACGAACCCTGCTATATCACCGATCTCACGGGCTCAAATCAAATCTCAGCGACTCATCTCAAACCCAAGTATCATCCTCAATCCGTATGTGAACACATAGTCCCATACCCATGTGTACACATAATAATAAAGAAGCCCATGAGCACATATCAATAGGAATGTATGCAAGTATGTATGTTTGTATGTGTGTGTAACACTACCCTAGGGTTCGCAACACTAAAGTAATCCAACACACCAATATCCATCCTAAGCATCGTTATTAATCCCAAATAACATATAATAATTGTTGGTGTGTATACGCATCCGTATACACCACCACGGACTGCGGTGGTGCTATACGCCATCCACCCGACTTCTCCCCGTAGATATAAATCTACTCACCTGGTCCTCGCTAGCCGGTGCCGACGTCGCCACGCGCTTGCTTGTCGTCTCGATGTCCACATGGGGGTACCTACATATCATAACGCACCATATCTCATTAAAATCCGACTCATGATCAAAACGATGCACGAATCCCACATAGGTCAAAACCTATGGTTGCTTTCACAAATCAACCCAAAAACCCTCGACGTCGGCGTACAAACGCCAAACCATCGAGAAAAACCCAATCACACTCATTTGCACAATTACAAGCACTAATTATAATATAAAATAGCTTAAAATTCCCAAAAACCCCAATTTCACTTAAAAAATCGTTTTTCCGAAAATCTAGCAAGCACAATTCGCCGTTTGTACAAAACATGATATTTAAATGAATGTAGCGGCCAATATACTTATTAAATATCTTAAATAAGTCATAGAAATAATTTCCGGAATTTAATCTCATTAAATTCCAAAAACCCTAATATTCTAGTTTACAAAATACCCTTTTTTACAATTTCATAGCAAAGATGCACAAACTACGATTTAGGTTGGATTTCCATGAACTAAAGTGTTAAAATACACTTAATAAAGTGAATAATATGATAAAAACCCTAACCATATTTTAATTCTCGATTTAACACAATATTTACAAAAACTAGTTTGCAATTTTAACCAATTTCGACCATTTTATAGCAAAATGCACATACAACAATCTAGTTTGGATTTGCATGATCTAAAGCATTAAACTACATTTTATAATGTTAATAAAGTCATAAAATTCTTAGTTAGATTTTAAATCACCCATTTGCAACTAAAACCAAAACCTAGTTTGCTTAAATAACTAAATTTGGGCTTTTAGATGCAACAATTTACAAATTATCTTCTAGATTAGGTTTAACATGTCTTAACATGCTAACTACACCATGCAACCTTAAACAAGTGACAACAACCCTATTGAATTTAAAACCCTAACTTTTCAATTCAAACTCCTTCTCTTTAGATTTCCAAACTTGCAATTAAACCATATTTAAGCACCTAATAAGATACATTAAGGAATTTTACCCAACAATTGAATAATAGGTTAGGATTTATACCTTAAAACCATCTTGAGATCAACATGAAACTAGACCTCCAAATTGAAATCTTTGCACCAAGATCCATGCTTAAAGAGATAAGAGAAAATGGGTAGGGCGTTGATTTGCATTTTAGCTTTGATTTTTGATGGAAATGGGTGAATTTTTTGATGGAAAATGAGAGGAGAAGAGGGAGGGAGGGGCTGCTGTTGGGGGTTGAGAATTTCGGCCAGAAGTGGGTGAGGGGAGAGGAAGGGAGGTGAGGAAAATGCAAGGTAGGAAAGTCAAGGTCAAGGTAAGGTCAAAGTCTAACTACTTTATCTATTTTCTAATCTTTTCTTTTATTTCTTTTTCCTTTGCAAACCAAGTGGGGAAAAAGTGAGGGCTGCTGAATTTGGCTAAGGGGAGGAGTAAGTGGGGGTGTGTGGGTGTGGGCACGGGTGTGGGGTGATGAAAAATGATAAATACAATACCCCAAACATCCATTTACGCTAAAAAAAAGCCTTTTTTCTTCAATAATTTCTAAACCGTTTTGGCAAATGATTTCGTTCCAAAAACCACATGATAAATTTTTATTTAATATTTTATGATGCACAAAATTTGTTTCAACTCATTCCAATTTGTAATTTTCCCTAATTAAATGTATTAGTGACGGCTTAAAATAATAATAAAATAATATTTTTTTCAGAAAATTTGAAATTTCACCACCGGCTCAATAAACACCAAATAATAGCAATTACATAGATAGAATATGTATATTTAATTTTTATAATAAGATATTTGTATTTTGACTTTTTACAGAAAATCCCCTCATTTTACCGATTTTCCGAAATTTCACCGAAACGATTTTCAAAACGCTACAATCTTCCCCCTTTAAAGAAATTCGGTCCCCGAATTTAAATTCAAACTCCCCCAATTACTAAAACATCTAAGAAAAACCATCAAGTCGTCGGGGCTCCGAAATTGTAAATACATAAAACAAATCGTAGCGCGGCGCATGCGCTTGAAAAATGAGTATATAACTCAAATCTATAAATGTAAATATCGAATCTATATCTGTAAGTATCTGAAGGAAATGCATGCCAAATCTCTTTAAGTCACTGTGCAACGCGTATAACACTGCACAGTGGCGGACGTCTACCATAAGAAAATAACTATATACATATATACCTTTGTTTGAAATGTACGTTCCGCCGTTTTGGAAACAATTTAGAAGGGTCTCCTTGTTTTAAACATTTCGTGTCATATCAGACACGTAGGTAAATACTGAGGCTATAGCTCGCTTTTTTGGAAATCCCTTCAATAACTATCAATGCATGCAAAATATATTACTGTCCTCTGACTAGTCCTGCTCAGTACGAAAACACATAGCAATATCATAAAAACGTACTGCTCTATACGAAATCAATTCTAAAATATGCACATGAATGCTACGTGCGTCTGGTGCGCACGGAAATCAAAATCCATGAATGTGCCATACATGCGCACAGAAACAACATCTAAGTGCATCGGGTGTGCACGAAACATCTGTCGTAGGCAACATGTGTGCCTGACAGCAAAATCAGGTGCATCTGACATGCACGAAAACTCTCAATTTAGTGCATCTGGTGTGCACCAAAATCGCATCTCAAGACATGCGCGAAAATTCAAATCAGGTGCATCCATCGTGCACGAAATCATGAAATCCAATATCAAGCGCCGAACGTGCGCAAAATCAATCAGGTGCACAAGGTGCCCAAAACAAATATCGAGTATCACAATCGAAATCGAAGTCCAGTGCATCTAAGTGCACAAAAGGTGTATCACTGCACTGCAAGCATATATGAACTATACAGAGTGCAGGAACGAAATCGTATGCGTGCATACGCACAAAATCAACTCAAATGTCTGAAACCGTAAAATCACAAACATGTGAAACCTAAGCACGAAAACGATATCAAGTGCAACACTGTGCAAGAATCGTAAATTCTCAATCATCAAAATCAAATCATGCGAATAAATCACCCAAAACATCGAAATCGATAATGGCGGAATAGTACCGCTCAAGTGCATCCTCTAAGAATCTCGGGCCAACTGTCGCGGTCACTAGTGGGACGTCTCGTCGATGATCATGGACTCTGGCCTGCTGGTGTGCGTAACAATGACCACTCCTGGGTCAAGATCTCCACTGTGAATTACCAATCTCTCAGTCCATCGGCTCATCGGCCCTGTCAGGTGTGCTAACGGGGATGATCCCATTCTGGCACTTCTCTGGTCATCTCTCGGTCAATCATTGCGACCACTCATAAGACAGCATATCACTGGCGTCGGCCTCTGGCTCTCTGAATATACGTGACACATCTGATCCTGGGTGCAAGTATCATTGCAGCAGTGTCCTGGAAGGAATCCTGCTCACGGTCTCTTCCATGTCTCGTCCCTGCCAACTGTCCGGAAGTCATCGTCCTTTCCTATATCTGCATCTTGCTCCGGAACGGCTGCACACCCATCGCGGCTCCTTCTGGAAGGTATATCCAGTACTCTGCCTCGGCATGCGTATCGCATCTCTGATGTCGGCGGAGTGGAATGTCGTCTTATCCAGATCTTGTACGGACCTCTTTACTCCACTTTCTCTAATGTCGACTGCTTCGGAATCGTCTCATCATGGCTATATGGACTGAGCTCCAACGGCAATCCTCGTATCTGGAGTCTCCCAATAAATGCATCTCCCCACCTAGCATCCGAATTAAGTCGAGCCATCCGACCGAGTCGTCAAAACCTCATAATCCCCCAAGAGCTCAACATCTTGGGCACAGTTTAATAGTATCGAGTACATACCACAGCATCGGTGGTCCAGCCGTAGAAGGGCAAACCCAAGCCTCACTAATGGCGCCGTAGAACTGCCGCAAACCCGAAGGTTCAAAGGCTTTCACACGGTCATTAAGTCGAGTTAGGGTTTCATTCTTCTAGAGGGACCATAGAATTGCCTGCATGTCCTTCCGACTACTTTAAACTCGGATAAATAGGTTTCTGACATTCGATCGTCTCTGTCGACTCTCAACGTCTCCGCGTGAAATCGTCTCCAGCTGGAATCAATCTATCTGATGACCTCGCATCAGGGTAGGCGAACGATCCACATGTCCTAGTCATTCATCCTCGATGACTAGCGACCTTCTATCATCTCTTAGTACAACTCGTTCTGCACTAACGCCAGCATCTGGGGCAATATCTCGTCGTTCGCAGCAATAATTAGCTCGCTCGTCTGCACGCTGAACAGTGCCTCGACCATCATGAATAAGCAACACACCAACGGTCATCAAAATCTGGTTGGCCTCTGTCAGTGGCCCAATCCTTTGATACTGATCGGCACGTCCGAGAAATCTCATAAAGGCGATCCACCAAACGCTCGTGGCGCGGAAACACAGTAAAAAGACACATCTCCGCAATCGTGTGTCGCCGGAATTTCACCCTGGTCAGTCCTCGTTCGTGACGAGCTTGTGCTGACCGCAACTCTAGCCGTAGCTTTCCCTGCCGGTAACCGTAGCAGCAAAACCAAGCTGGTACCGATGAGGCTAGATCAGGAAGAATATAATACTGAACAAGGAAATGTACATCCTAAGGCTTCATAAGTGGAGTGGCGTGTCGTAAATATGCCGCGGAACATACCAACGATACGTCACTCTACTTTAGTCACATATTCCATCAACCAAGGGTCATCCTACACTCCGAAGGTAAAACCTAACGCTCTGATACCAACTTTGTCACGACCCGAAAGAACGGAACATGACCGGCACTTAAACTACGAACGTCTCGAGGCGTACGTAATCTAAGTAAACCGAAAACCCAGAAATCCAAACCAAGAAAAGTAGTAGAGTGCAGGAAAAACCAACTTAAAACAAGTAATTTCAATAGCGTAAGCCGAATTATGCGGTTTTTTTTTAAAACATCAAAAATTTACTGAAAATTTCGGCAGAGTCTCCTTTGTAAATACTGGCCCCCAAACGGGATACAACATGAATAGTATACGAAATCAAGAAAAAAGGCATCCCCAAGCGGGAGCTAGCTCTTCGTCAATCGACGGTCACAACCATACAAGCAATATAATATACAACACCAACGGCGAGGATCAAAAACTCAAAAGGGAACTCAAAACCACCAGAAATATAACGAGCGACTCTAAGGTCGAAAGAATAAACAACACTGGTCTCTATCTCAATAGATACATGTTTGGTTGATGGAACTTCTAGATACAACAGAATAATGATATACAAGATATATAATGGGGGTATGATACAAGTAAACCCACCTACTAGCAAATCACCCGAATGAAACTGAGCCCGCAAGCCGTAATGAAACCTGTACGGCAAATCTGCAAGAAACTGGGGCACAACGGGGGTGAGTTGCCAACTCGTGAATAGAAAAACATCTACGCACAGAAATCGCATAAATAACGCAACCTAGGTCAATGATCATAATATATCCTCAAATATAAGTATAACAGGCAGCCTATAACAATGACTAGGGTAATATCTAACCCGAGTATAATTTCATGTGCCCGTGTCAGTGCCTCAGGTAGCAATATATCATATGAATGAGGTATGAATGCATGAAACAGAATACATGTAAATGAAGAAACTGTTTTCATAAATTAGTGAGATTTCCTTCGTATTTTTAAACTGAGGTATCATAATGAAATCAGTATCAACAGTGTCTAGCATCGACACAAAACATAAATCTCACTGTCTCGAAATACCAATGTCTCAAGCTCAATATCTAGGGCGCCGTCAGTCCGGACCGGCCCCTACCATCCATCTCAAGACCACAACGGTATCCTCCGGATATCCGACGCGTCGGGTAATATCACCGGTAGGTAGTGCTCCCCAGTCAGGCTCAACGTCAACACCACATTCCTCTTGCCCCGGGGTACCATACCGGGCCCACCATGTACCCGTGACGGTTCCTCCACTCCTCGACACGGATCTCCAAAACCACAGCAAACTCATGGTGGACGACACTTTACATCACTAGAAAACCGCAACATTTTATATTTTAAAAGATCATAAGTTGTAAATTTTGCGGCTTTCCCCGAAATCCAGAAATATCATAAATCTCAAGAAATCATCACAAGTGCATATGTCAATGATAATGAACTAGGCATGAACAACTGAATAACAGTATGCATGAAGTGGTAGGTAATAACTACAATGCCTAATATGGCATATAAGGGAAGTACACTAATATCATGTCAAAACTACCAGCTAACAATCTAAGTCAAGCAATTATATTCTCTAAAGTGTACGCGACATGGCAATTACCGATGAAGATGTGTGTGAGCCGGCAAGTAGGTGTACGTGGTACATACGCATCAACGGTAATGGTGCTGGTGTCCTAACAGCATGATATCAATAATGGAATATGCAGCAAAATAAATATTCGAGGCAGAGCGAACAGCAATAATGTGCGGGAGCTGAATACTAGACACAACGATAACTAATCTGCAATAATCTAATATAAGTCCTACGAATGGTGCCTTTTGAAATAACACGAATCATGGGGTTTTGAAAATAGGGACTACGGTTTTTTATGAAAAGATACGTCGTTTTTGAAATATCCGTAGATTCCCTTGAGCTGTCTTTAAAAATGCCCACGATTCGTTAGTTTTTGAAATAGGTAAGAAGTCTAATCTAATCTAACAACTACACTAAACTATACGGCTGAACTAACAAGCTGAACTACAGGTAAGGAAAATGCCTATCATCTGAGTCGATACATATACATACATGTATATGTATAGTCGGTGATCCCGCCTCAATAATATCATATCCGATACCATATCTATAATCAGGCATCCCAAGTCAAGAGTGCGGATCAATCATCAATATAGCTCGTACGTAAATCCGTCGTACGGCATCCCAATCTGGGTATGGGTCAATATCACATTCATCATACCATTCACATGGTATCCTCTTTATCAAATATCATGATCGGTACTGATCTACGTCTAGTACCATACTGATACCGCCTACGTATGCATGGACGTGTGTGAAACACTACATCAAGGACCCGCTACAACGTCATGTCGTATCTAAGATACGAACCCTGCTATATCACCGATCTCACGGCCTCAAATCAAATCTCAGCGACTCAGCTCAAACCCAAGTATCATCCTCAATCCGTAGGTGAACACATAGTCCCATACCCATGTGAACACATAACTATAAAGAAACCCATGAGCACATATCAATAGGAATGTATGCAAGTATGTATGTGTGTATGTGTGTGTAACACTACCCTAGGGTTCGCAACACTAAAGTAATCCAACACATCAATATCCATCCTAAGCATCGTTATTAATCCCAAATAACATATAATAATTGTTGGTGTGTATACGCATCCGTATACACCACCACGGACTGCGGGGGTGCTATACGCCATCCACCCGACTTCTCCCCGTAGATATAAATCTACTCACCTGGTCCTCGCTAGCCGGTGCCGACGTCGCCACGCGCTTGCTTGTCGTCTCGAAGTCCACATGGGGGTACCTACATATCATAACGCACCATATCTCATTAAAATCCGACTCATGATCAAAACGATGCACGAATCCCACATAGGTCAAAACCTATGGTTGCTTTCACAAATCTACCCAAAAACCCTCGACGTCGGCGTACAAACGCCAAACCATCGAGAAAAACCCAATCATACTCATTTGCACAATTACAAACACTAATTATAATATAAAATAGCTTAAAATTCCCAAAAACCCCAATTTCACTTAAAAAGTCGTTTTTCCGAAAATCTAGCAAGCACAATTCGCCGTTTGTACAAAACATGATATTTAAATGAATGTAGCGGCCAATATACTTATTAAATATCTTAAATAAGTCATAGAAACAATTTCCGGAATTTAATCTCATTAAATTCTAAAAACCCTAATATTCTAGTTTACAAAATACCCTTTTTTACAATTTCATAGCAAAGATGCACAAACTACGATTTAGGTTGGATTTCCATGAACTAAAGTGTTAAACTACACTTAATAAAGTTAATAATATGATAAAAACCCTAACCATATTTTAATTCTCGATTTAACACAATATTTACAAAAACTAGTTTGCAATTTTAACCAATTTCGACCATTTTATAGCAAAATGCACATACAACAATCTAGTTTGGATTTGCATGATCTAAAGCATTAAACTACATTTTATAATGTTAATAAAGTCATAAAATTCTTAGTTAGATTTTAAATCACCCATTTGCAACTAAAACTAAAACCTAGTTTGCTTAAATAACTAAATTTGGACTTTTAGATGCAACAATTTACAAATTATCTTCTAGATTAGGTTTAACATGTCTTAACATGCTAACTACACCATGCAACCTTAAACAAGTGACAACAACCCTATTGAATTTAAAACCCTAACTTTTCAATTCAAACTCCTTCTCTTTAGATTTCCAAACTTGCAATTAAACCATATTTAAGCACCTAATAAGATACATTAAGGAATTTAACCCAACAATTGAACAATAGGTTAGGATTTATACCTTAAAACCATCTTGAGATCAACATGAAACTAGACCTCCAAATTGAAATCTTTGCACCAAGATCCATGCTTAAAGAGACAAGAGAAAATGGGTAGGGCTTTGATTTGCATTTTAGCTTTGATTTTTGATGGAAATGGGTGAATTTTTTGATGGAAAATGAGAGGAGAAGAGGGAGGGAGGGGCTGCTGTTGGGGGCTGAGAATTTCGGCCAGAAGTGGGTGAGGGGAGAGAGAGGGAGGTGAGGAAAATGCAAGGGAGGAAACTCAAGGTCAAGGTAAGGTCAATGTCTAACTACTTTATCTATTTTCTAATCTTTTCTTTTATTTCTTTTTCCTTTGCAAACCAAGTGGGGAAAAAGTGAGGGCTACTGAATTTGGCTAAGGGGAGGAGTAAGTGGGGGTGTGTGGGTGTGGGCACGGGTGTGGGGTGATGAAAAATGATAAATACAATACCCCAAACATCCATTTACGCTAAAAAAAAGCCTTTTTTCTTCAATAATTTCTAAACCGTTTTGGCAAATGATTTCGTTCCAAAAACCACATGATAAAATTTTATTTAATGTTTTATGATGCACAAAATTTGTTTCAACTCATTCCAATTTGTAATTTTCCCTAATTAAATGTAATAGTGACGGCTTAAAATAATAATAAAATAATATTTTTTTCAGAAAATTTGAAATTTCACCAGCGGCTCAATAAACACCAAATAATAGCAATTACATAGCTAGAATATGTATAATTAATTTTTATAATAAGATATTTGTATTTTGACTTTTTACAGAAAACCCCCTCATTTTACCGATTTTCCGAAATTTCACCGAAACGATTTTCAAAACGCTACATTAGGCAGTGTTTAACTAGGCTCTGATACCACTGTAAGTCCATGCTACCTCTCCCGGTACTTACAGGCTTGCGGAATTTGATGAAAAACGATTTTGTAGAGGCGGTAACATGGACTCAAAACGGATCTTTGTTAAACTATCTACCTAACAACCTAACTATGAGTTGTTAACTACTCGGTTAGGGGGTTATACCTTTCTTTCTTGAACTCTTTCGTCTTCATCTCTTGATGGTGTACAGATTGGCTTCACCCCGTCGTCTCCTTGCGCCGAAGATCGATCCACCCGAAAGCTTCTACCTTTGGCTTCTTCTTCGAACTTTGAAGAAACTAGTTCACTTGGTTTGCTAAACCTTGTGAACTAGAGTGAGTAGAGGAGAGTGTGATGGGATTTTCTCTATGGTTCTTGCTTCTCAACACATGAGACAAGTGAACCATAGACAAGAGAGAGAGCAAGAGGAAGATGGTGAGAGCAAGAGAATGAGATAGCTCAAAACCAAGAGAGAATGAAAGAAATGAGCCTCTCTTTTCTCTTTCACCCTCTCATAATCCAAAAGCATCATGAGCCATAATGTTAATCAAGTTTTATTATGTGATGGTTCATATCATGTCAAAGGCAATATCATTTCCATGCACTCATTTTGCAAACCACAACAAGCAAGCAAAAGTTTTTGCATGAAAATGTCAACCATTGTGATGATGATGGTCAACTAGTCCAACCTAGTCAACTGGTCCACAAAGTCAACAAGTCAACAAAGTCAACCCCTCAACAACCATGTCACTATAATACATAATTAATATTATTGCTAATTATATATCATAATATCATTAGGGTTGAGCAAAAAGTCAATAGTCAACAGTCAACGGTCAACAACCTTAATGAGAATCCTCTGCCTCTGTCTCTCCGTCAACTGTGCATACACACCCGCATCCGCGTTCCGAGGAACACGAATACATACTGGATAAAACCAATCCCAAAACGTACACTAGGATCTGGCTTAAACCAAAGCCCGCTAGTGTTAACTGTCCGGACACTGTACATGCACAAGTGCACGGATGTGACCGGACCCTGTCGCAAAACCATGCGACCTGTCGCAAAACCATGCGACCTCTACTCTTTTGCCTAAAGGCGAATAGCTTTCTGTGTGGGACTCTAAAGACTCGACACTACGCTGGCAGTGGGTTTAACCACAGACCGCAAGCGGCACTAGCTGTGCGTAATGGTCCCCAGGTAGATGCCGACAAGAAGACTTACGAGGTGAAACCCATCTGAATTCCTACTGAGCCTGAATGTGACAGTCTCCGTACAGTCCGGTCTGTTCGTATGATACATCGCATGGCGGGCCTAGGGGGCGGTAAATGTCAGTCCCCTAATAGCGGTACAAGTCGTGTCGGAGTGAAGCCCAATACACCCTGAGATAACACTGGAAGCCTACCAGTATATCTCGCTTGCCCTGGCCAGGGACTACTCGTGTAATGGCTCTCCTAGACACAGCGCGATGTCAACCCCCAATACCGGGAGAGTCGAATCCTGTCTAACCGTCACTGCCTCCAAGTGGTTCAGGACTGCACCCAAAAACTACCTGTTTGCACGACTCCTTTGAGCCGTGGTAGGGTAGTAATCAAAGTGCAGTGGGAACACACTCGAGGCGAAGTGACAGTGTCAAGTCAGCGGACTAAGCTGTACTCATGTCACCTGGGAACTGATAACTGACGATAGGTATAATACCAACCGGTCAGTTCCCAACGAGTCCTGTCCAGTGTACTCGTAGCCTAACGAGCACCCGCATACTATCTCAAGTACGACGTACTGACGGCTGTGGGACAAACCGTCTCCCGAGCTGGGATAAGAAGCGCATGCGCTAGTCTACTCCGGAGTATCGATGCCCTGTCTCGATAGTCCTGCGACTAGGGACCTGCATAAGGATGTGCTTATAGATTACCCAGCCCCCACGAGTGTGACTGCCATCACAACGCTGGTAATCAAGCAAAGATCCTAAAGGCTCTACTAATATGTATAAGCGATATGCTAAAACAAACACATGCACATATTAAAGTAGAAACAAACCAAGTAGCATACTACCATTTTGAGTAAGATTGTCAATACAAGGTGAATATCGCAAGCTTCCATTAAGTAATATACATACTAGTATGATACAGTAATGGCCTCTAGGGCATATACACTAACAGGTTCCTTGGCCAAAGCCACAGCTCTATTGTTATCACAATACAAGGGTATTGGATGCTCAATGGGCGGAACCACACCAAGTTGAGTGATAACTTCTGCATCCAGACAGCCTCTTTGGCAGCAACGTTGGCAGCGATGTATTCAGCCTCTATCGTCGAGTCTTCAACGGTTTCCTGTTTGGAACTCTTCCAACACACCACCCATTCATTGAGGGTAAAGAAAAATCCCGAGTGCGACTTAGAGTCGTTCTTATCAGTTTGGAAGCTTGAATCGGTAAAGGACTCCACCTGGAGTTCACCGTTACCATACACCAAGAACATCTCCTTAGTCCTTCGTAAGTACTTGAGAATGTTCTTCATAGCTGTCCAGTGACTCTCTCCAGGATCTGCTTGATACCTACTCACTACACTTAGTGAGTATGCTACATCGGGTCTGGTACATACCATCGCATAGATGATAGAGCCTACTGCCGAAGCATAGGGTATCCCTTGCATGCGAGCTCTTTCCAAATCTGTCTTGGGAGACATCTCTTTTGAGAGAGTGAGTCCAGAGATCGTGGGTTGGTTCCCACGCTTGGACTCTTCCATGCTAAACCTCTTTAGTATGGTGTCAATGTACCTAGATTGAGACAATCCCAGTATCCGTTTAGATCTATCTCTATACATCTTAATTCCCAAAATGCAGGAGGCATCACCTAAATCTTTCATTGAGAATCTTTGTGATAAGAAGAGCTTGACCGAGCACAGCATAGGAACATCATTTCCAATCAAGAGTATGTCATCCACGTATAATACGCGGAAGGCAAACTTACTCTCTGCAACCTTCTTGTAAATACAATGCTCATCTACGTTTTTGATGAAGTCAAACTCTTTGACTACAACATCAAAGCAGATGTTCCAACTTCGCGATACCTGCTTTAACCCGTAGATGGATTTAAGCAGTTTGCACACCTTTCCGCTACTCCCACTATCTAAGAAGCCCTCTGGCTGAGTCATGTACACGCACTCTTCTAAATCGCCATTTAGAAAGGCGGTCTTAACATCCATCTGCCAGATTTCGTAGTCATGGTATGCAGCAATGGCAAGTAGGATCCGGATGGACTTAATCATAGCCACTGGAGAAAAAGTTTCGTCATAATCCACACCTGATCGTTGACGAAAACCCTTTGCCACAAGTATAACTTTGAAAGTCTCCACTTTACCATCTACACCAAGTTTCTTCTTAAAGATCCACTTGCTCCCAATGGGTTTTACCCCTTCAGGAGCAACTTCCAAAGTCCATACATTGTTGGTTTACATGGAATCCATCTCAGATCGCATTGCATCCAGCAACTTCACAGAGTCCCCACTCGTGATGGCCTGCTCGAAGCTAGTTGGGTCATCATCTTCCATGATGCAATCCTCGCTCCCTCCATCAACGAGAAAATCGTAGTATCTCTCAGGTGGATGAGAAACCCTACTAGATCAGCGGAGAGGCTGGGGTTCGTTGGGAACTGCTGAATCTTCTGGTCCCACTAAATCTTCAGTCGTAGTTTGTGTTGCTGGAACTTCTTCCAGTTCTACCTTATAGCCACAAATTTCTTATGCAAGAAATTCCTTTTCAAAAAAGGTGGCATGTTGAGCAACAAACACTTTTTGTAGCTCACTGTGGTAGAATAGATATCCATACGAATTGCTTGGATATCCTACAAACTTGCAATGAATTGATCTTGCCTCGAGCTTGTCCGGATTTTTCTTTTTAACATAGGACGGACAACCCTATATCATAACTCGTTTAAGAGATGGTCTCTTCCCATTCCATATCTCATAAGGAGTTGTAGGCACCGATTTGGTTGGAACTCTATTAAATAGGTATATGGCTGTCTCAAGCGCATACCTCCAGAAGGAAATAGGTAACTCAGCAGTGCTCATCATAGAGCGCACCATATCTAATAGGGTGCGATTCCTCCGTTCCGATACACCATTGTGCTGTGGTGTATAAGGAGGAGTAAGGTGAGAGTGTTAGTTATGTATATACCCTAGAGGCCATTGTTGTACATATGATGTATATTATGATGGATGCTTGGATATATACGGAGAGGACTTTCTTGCTCTTCATGATAGTATGCTATTTGGTTTCACTTTATCTTAACATGTTGACTTGTATTAGTTTACTGTCTTTCCCTCACATGTTGATAAAGCCCTTAGGATCTGTACTCGACTACTGGGATTATGATGAGATCATACTAGTGGGACTACGGTAGTCGATGAGTACATCCTATAACTGTTCCTAGTCGAGGTTATATCGAGACAGGGCATCGATACACCAGAGTAGACTAGCGTATACGCATCTTGACCCATATGATGGGCGATGGATGATCCCATATCCATCGGTGTTTGACATCAGAGATGGTGTATGGGTGCTCAGTGGAGACTGGGTACACTGGACGGACTCGCCGAGAACTCCCAGATAGTGATATACCACACGTCAGATGGCAGTTCTTCGGTGACACTGGTACAGGGTAGTCTGTAGATCCGAGATCGTCATAGAGTATTGTGTGATTCCCACTGTGTTTTGATTTCCACCTTACCACGTCCAAGAGGGTGTGCAAAACGGTGGCTTTTGGGTACAGTCCCGAATCACATGGAGGCAATGAGCGATAGGAGGGGATTCGTCTCTCCCGGTATAGGGAGTTGATGTTGTGCTGTGTTCGATTGGCTATAACTTGAAGTCACTGGCCAGGGCTGATATAGAGATATACTGGTAAGTGTTACCTGTAGTTTCTCGACCTATTATGAGCCTCACATCGACACGACTTATCGGTTACTGGGGTCTGACGTATACCACCCCTAGACTTGATATGCGACATATTAGACGAACAGACCGGACTGTACGGAAGTGTTACTGATTGGATTCACAGGAGAACGGACAGGCTAGCTTGTTGATCTTCTGATCGCTCAATACCTAGGTGGTACGTTTAGCTGACCGCTTGTGGCTTGTGGGTGTTTGATATGATCATCACCTGCTACCGGCGTATTGACGATTCATTAGAGTCCTACACAGAGCTTTCTTGGCTCAGGCAAAACGGAGTTGAGGTACATATGTGATATGTGCAAGACCGAGGATAATGCGATATGTGATACCGTACTATATTCTCGCGATATTTAGATATGAACCGGGTCATCGGACCAAGTGTTGATTCAATGAATCGGTACATGATATATTAGTCGGTTATATTCGATATAGCCGGATTGTCGAATCAAGTGTTGATTCGATGATTTAATGTATAATAATATATATTATATATTGTATTACATTATCTAATATTGGCTCTCTTTATTATTTCAGTTTCTCACCGGATAATACATTGGTATATATGCGATATATATTAATTGTATTATTTTCTTTTGTTACAAATATAATATATATGTGATATATATATTAGTAACATGATATGATTTATTATGAAACATGTTTAAGGATGATAAAAAGAGATTAGGGTTTGATTAGGGTTAGCTTCTTCTTGCACCATCTAGAAGCATTGCTTTTGTCTTGGTTAAGATATTATGGTTGATATTTATCCATGACTCATTACTTAACCTAACCAAACCCTAGCTCTAGTTTATTCTCTATAAAGATTAAGCTTCTAATCCTTGACCATGGTTCCATAATCTATCATATATTCTTTACTACTATTCATCACAAAAGGATTATCTTTTTCATTCATCATCTTCTTCTTTCTTAAGCATTGAGAAAGCTCATTAGATTTTCCTTTGGTGATGATTTCTTGTGAGAAATTGATATAAAAAGATAGCATAAATACTACTCCATCATCCTCATCTAATCTAGCCCATTAGATTAGGGTGTTCACCTCATTAGAGTGAGAGAGCTTGAGTTATAGCAACTTCGACGTAGATCATCGGAGAAGCGGAACACTTCAAGCTAGCATGGATCGTTCGAGTCGTGGAGCCTCTCTTGAGTCCGGGAGATCGTGGATCGCGGCGAAGGGACTTCTACTCGGAGCTTGTGAAGCGAAGGAGCGGACTACAAAGGTTGTAATCCCTCACACTTAGTAGTAAAGATGTTTACTTGCATGTTAAACCCTACTAATCTAGCAAAGATCCCGGCTTTGGGTTGTTCGGCACGTCTAAAATTTTATTCGGGCATGTTTGATGCCTTATGAACCCTCACAAGAGTGCCTAGGAACCCTACAGTAGTATCAGAGCCTAGCTAGAGCATTAGGCGACGTGTATACGAAGTTAAAACTCCGAACGAACTCCGATACGACGAAATAAAACCCTCTCTGGACATTTTTTAAAAACTGTGATTTTTCTGTATTTAAAATATCTAAAAATAACAGCAGGGAATTATAAGAGTAACAGTGAAAAACGACAGGCTGAACCGTATGTACTGCCGCGGAACCGCGGCCAATCCTTGCTTGGGCCGCGGAACCGCGGCCGTATTGTAGAGTTTGACTTTTTGTTTTCTACAGTTATGACCGTCTCTCTTATTTATAATTTTTGGGTATTTTTAATCTGACTCAAGTGTTGAGCATTCTGGGTTTTATTTTGTAATCGTAGATTCGATCGGAATATTTAAATTCGTTATTATTTCCGGATATTTAGAAACTGTTAAAATGTTCGACCGGATATCATTAAACTCATTTTTTCCCGGCACGAAAAACTTTCAAGTGTTGAATTTTTATCGGGTTTAAATCTTTCGGAAAAATGTGCAAGTAACACGGTGGACCCTCTAGAAGACAACAAACCTTAACTCGATTATGTGACGGTCTTGAACTGCCTCTAAACCTTAGGGTTTGGGTCAGTACGGCGTGCCACATGTGAGGCGTTGGCTTGACCGTTCTACTGCTGGATTACTGGTACTGTGACATATTCTGGGATTATTTGAACTCCGCTCAAGTGTTGAGCTGTTTAGGAAATTTTGGGTATTTGATTATCTGTTCGAAAAGTTTAATACTGTCTATTTATCTGGAATGTGATACAATATGTGGAATTCATAGAATTAGGCATGAAATGCGAAATATGTGATATTTCGGATTTACGATGTCCAAAGTGATTGTGGATTCCAAATATTGTAGTTTTACAATTTCTTTTCTGTGACCGTAAGTGTAGTATGTAGTTGTATTGCCGGTTTTCGTTGCTATACGACAACGACGATCGGTATATGCATACTTACTTACGTTGATGATATGTGATATTATGTGTTGCTGTGATATGTTATATTGGATCGTCGTGTTCTGAATAGCCGGGGGATTTATGTGAGATGAGGGTTTTTATTTTCATTCATGTAAAATTCATTTGTATGTAATATTCTTTTATTGGGGCAATTCCGGGATGAGGTTGATGTCACCAGTGTATATTATTTACTTTTCCGCATTAGGTAGACCCAAGGAGGGGAGCATAAGTAACCGGATTCTAGGGTTCAGAAGGAGGCCATTTCGAGGAGTCGAGACCGGGTCTCCTAACCCTAGAATTGGCAGTGTTACTTGCCGCTCTCGTTAGGGTCTAGGGATGTGGGTTTGGCTATTCATCGCGACAGTGGAATCTGTGTTTTATACAGGGTCGTATTGAAAACCCGGACGTCCTAGTATAACCAATATTTCATATATGTTCTTCTGCTGCAATGTTCTGTGATGAGATCATATTACTGTCTGAGACGAATGCTTATACTATATATATATGCTGATATATAAATATTACCGCTTTCATTTCTTCTGTGATGCTTAGGAAGCATAAGCTGATGGGATTTTATTAATGAGATTAAAAAAAAGAAAAGAAACCTAAAACCTGTTGTAGAATCAAAACTTTATAAAAACGGTAGCTACAGTTTTGCTTTGCATAGCGGTATATATGATATACCCTGCACCTTATTCGATGAGGAAAGAGCCGAGATCCCTTCACCGGGTGTGACCACTTTAGCGAAACTGGCAGATGCTACAAAACTCGGTTTGTCTTTTGATTGCTTTTAGAGTTTTTGCTTTGCACAGTGATATATATGATATGTCCTGCAACTTATTCGATGAGGAAAGAGCCGAGATCCCTTCACTTGGAGTGACCTCTTTAGCAAAACTATTGAAAGCCTAAAAAACACTCCATTTCAAAATTTCACATGATTCTACGACGATATCAAGTTCATTACGCTCATGGTTTTCTGAAAAACCTGCGTAGCCCTCCGTCATTTCAGATAAAGACTAGTTAGTATTCGTGCTACGTTTGTTGACTATGTTAAGGCGTAGTGTGCGGTAGCTAATTAGTACTTATCTTCTAAAACATGAGATGTGATTGGATTAGGGTAGTTGTACGACTTTGTTGACTATGTTAAGGGTCGTGCTGGTGGATTTAATTCAATCGGGAAATGACGGGTTGAACTTGGCTAGCAATTATGATTAGTTGACTATGTTAAGGTCATAAGTTGCTAGGGGCAAAATATTATCGGGAATTTCAAGTGTTGAAATTTGCAATGAGATTGCATACCTCCTATGAGATAGTTGGATCCCGATACCCACTGCGAGTAAGAGTTACTCCTGAGAGAGTTTTACACAGGACAATTAGCCGATCAAGTAGGTGTCTAGAAAAGTGTTAACGGGGTTACGCCTCTGGGAAAACGAGGTTTACTTTAATTAGGTCCGTGCGAAAGCACGGGGAACTTCCCTCAAGTACCGACACTGATCTGGCTGAAAGATTGACGAAATTGTAGGGTGTAATTAATCCCGGCTAATCTTACCTTTTAGGGTTTTAAGGAAGATTTGATAAAAATAGTAGGAGACATCCAGATTAGATAAGATAATAACCAATCTAATCTTGCAGGAGCATACGCTAAAGTGTTTTCTTCTCTCTCTCTCTCCAGGTAGCGACCATGTCAGGCCATAATCAAGATAATAATATGGATGTATTGACTGAACCCGTTTATTATACTGAGCAGGGGAACGTTGGACCCGTTTTTTCTTATAAGAGTTATAAGACTAAATAGGGAATAGGAGAATATCTGGATTCCCAAGCCGCCAAAAAGAACATGCATGTTGATGCATTTTCTTCAGGTGTGTTAGTTATTGAGAACCGTTTCTCAGTTCACCCTACGTCCTGGTTATTAGATACCGGATCAGGATCCCACATATGTAAATTGTTACATGGGCTACGAAAAGGTAGAGAACTGGGAAAAGGTGATCATTCCGTTCAAGTAGGAAACGGTGCAAGTATTGCTGTCAAAGCAGTTGGCGAATATCACCTGGTATTGCCAAGTCGTAATACACAGATTCTTAATGAGTGCTATTATATACCGAACATGATGTGCAACATTATATCAGTTTCTTTATTAAGTAAAGAAAGATATAATTTTGTAGTAAAGGATAATGTTATGAACATATTCCTAGATCAAAAGTTGATTGCATCAGGCTCGTTACATAATGGCATATTCATTCTCAATCAAAATACAGTCCTCAATATACAAAACACACACAAGAGAAAAAGTTCAGAAATGAACGAATCCTTATTGTGGCATTGTAGACTTGGTCATATCAATGCGACAGGATTAGCTAAGTTACACAAAGATGGATATTTGAACCTGTTCGAATTATCATCTTATGATACTTGCCATTCATGTCTCAAAGGAAAAAATGACCAAAGTTCCGTTTGGTGGACACAGAGAAAGAGTTACGGAACTCTTAGGACTGGTACAAAGTGATGTATGCGGTCCTATGTCTACGCATGCCAGGAACGTTTCTTCCTACTTCATTACATTCACTGACGATCTCTCTAGATTCGAACATGTGTTCCTGATGAAACACAAGTCTAAAGCTTTTGAGAAATTCAGAGAATATAAGCACGAAGTAGAGAATCAAACGGGCAAAGGTATTAAGATTCTTCGATCTGATCGAGGAGATGAATACTTAAGCAATGAGTTCCTAGATTATCTAAAAGATAATGGGATTCTCTCTCAGCTTACTCCTCCTTATACACCACAACACAACGGTGTATCGGAACGGCGGAATCGCACCATATTAGGTTGTAAGTGCACGGCGGCGCCCCGGCCGTCAATCCGACGGCCAAATGCGGAAGCGGTGATAAAATTTAAATTTTATTCGAACTGGCAAACCGCCGCGCACTAATACCCGGATCGAACTACTAACTAGTCCTAGCTATCTACAAGATAGGGAAGAGAAGTATACCGACAGATCCGAGTCCTCCGGTCTTCTCGTCGTCGTCCCGATCTCCTGCGGAATGTCCCGTCTCCTCCTCGTCGCCGGAAGTGCACCACATCGCCTGCTTCTTTTATGGGCTCCCACCTCAATGCCGAGGCAACTCGGGCACGAAGCCGGCTACTCGACGTGCCCAAGATTTGCTGTAGAATGTGTAGTGAAGAAGTCTCATTTTGGGGTTGTAGGAATTGCCTTTTGGTGGACGGATGAACTATGGAGTTTGGAGATGGAACTTGTATAAATTTTCCAAAGCCAAATGAGTGTAATCCCCTCATGTAAAAAATGGGACAGCCCCTCAAGAGGAATGGCCGGCCACTATATTGGGGAGTGAGTGAGAATGAGGGAGAGTGTGATAGAAAAAAATGAGAGAGCCATCCCAAAAAATGCAATGGAGAGAGAGAAAGCTATCATAAGGAAAATAATGATCACCAAGAAAAGTCCTCACTCAACAACCTTACCATCTCCCATCATCAACAATCATCAAGCATGATGACTTCAAAAAGTCAAGCCATCATGAAGAGGTCAAGGTCAAGGAATGGTGCTCATCATGAAAGCCATCATGATGCAGCAAGATGCAAAGAACCCCCTTCCAAAAACTTATTTGCAACAATGCAAATAAACCCTCCTCCACTAATCTTCGGCCAATGAGCGGAACAATGGAAATCGGCCGAAACGCAAAGCAAACTGGCAATTCCAGAAAACTGGTCCCGTAATAAATTACTGGAAAACCCCGATACTGTGCATATACACCCGCTTTTGTATTTCGACCGAAATACAAATGCAATGAGACAAAATCTACACTGTACTATACTAGGATACGGCTTATACCAAAGCCGGCTAGTATTATCCGTTCGATCCTGATCCGTGCAATACCGCACGTATCTGATCGAACCCTGCCATATATCCATACGGCCTATAGTACAAACTGTCTGATCCTGATCCGTGCAATACCGCACGAATCTGATCGGACCTTGCCATATCTCCATACGGCCTCTACAACCTTTCGCCCGAAAGCTGAGTAACTGAATGTGGGGGACTCTAAAGACTCGTCAATACCTTGGTTGTGGATTTAACCACTAGCACGTCAGAGGTATAAGCCAATACATAACGGGCTACCAGGTATTGACCAAAAGGGACGTCTGTGAGCGAACTCAGCCTGACTCCCTACTGAGCCTGTCAGTGACAATATCCGTACAGTCCGGTCCATTCGTCTATGAGCATCGCATGGCGGGCCTAGGGGGTTGGTAAAAGTCAGACCCCCAAAAGCGGTACAAGTCGTGTCGGAGTGTAGCCCAGAACACCCTGAGATACTACTGGAATACCTACTAGTAAATCTCCTTGCCTTGGCCGAGGGCTTCGTGTAATGGCTCTCCTAGACACAGCACGACCTCACCCCCAATACCGGGAGAGACGAACCCATGAAGATACGCTCACTGCCTCCATGTGGCTCGGGACTGTACCCAACTAAAACCTGTTTGCACGACTCCTTTGAGCCGTGGTAGGGTAGTAATCAAAGTACAGTGGGAACTCACACGAGACAAATGACGATCTCCAGGTCGATGAACTAACCTGCACACATGTCACCAGGGAACTGCCATCTGACGTCTGGTATATGACCAACTAGCATGTTCCCGGCGAGTCCTGTCCGGTGTACTCATAACCCAATGAGCACCTGTATACATCTTAGGTGATCCAACCGACACCAGTGGCTTGTGAGACCGGCCACCGCCCCTCGTCGGGGTCTCGACTGTATACACTAGTCTACTATGGAGTATCGATGCCCTGTCTCGAAACTCACACGACTAGGGACCATTTAAGGATATGCTTATAGACCCCCAGCTCCCACTTATATGATCGCCCTCATACTGCTGGTGGTCAAGCAAGAATCCTAGGGGCTCTATCAACGTGTAATAGCGACGTGTCAGGTCACCTGAAGTAGTACACGATGATAAAGATAAACCAGATAGCATACTATCATCTCGAGTAAGACTGTCCTACCGGGATAGGTCCTCCATCAATCATTGCAATCACGTACCTGTGACCTAATAATTGACTCTGAGGGCACTATCTCCGACAATCTCCCACTTGCACTCAAGGCTAATTATTGCGATGTCGCATACTCACAGCCCGTGTGATACCGAGCAGCCAACTCCTCTACTAGTCAGTCTCACAAAGCTCGTTTGCGAAACTATTGCGTTCGAGGAATAGCCTCAGTGAGTGGATCCGCTTAGATGTTTCTTTCTATGTCTCACTATATCTCAAGTTCGCGGAGAAAGCCATCTCCCGAAATGAGCAATACCTGTCTCAGAATATGTCTGGATGTCTGATGGGACATAGCTCATAAATGAACTCCAAATCCAAACTTCTTAGACTGTATCGTCAACTGAACTTAATCAGTATCCTGCGCCATGCCACCCTCAGTATTGCCTTGGACCACCTGTCCAAAATACTGCCCCTCATCAGTAGGAAGTACTATAACTCTGACAACCTCCTTGTCGTCCATGTCACCTTGGAAGCCTGGAATGATAACTGTCCCCCGAATGAGGCTGTCGTTATCATATTCCTAGAACATCCACTTATGTTCTAAAACTGCTTCCGACTGTTTCTCCAGGATTGGATCAAATGTCAACTTATTGCATCTAGTGCAAGACAATATCTGGTGTGGTACTTGACATCTCATGATTGACTCAATTGCCTGAGCAAGTGATCTGCAAATCATGCACATCCCTCTCCCCTTTAGTCTGTAAGACACCTTTAGAGAGGGTGACATCATCACCTGCAGGTACACTACCGTGCCAGGAGTCGTCCATTCTAAATACCCTTAGAATGCTGTCTAAGTACCCAGATTGGGAGACTACCCAAATCTAGATCTAAAACCATAGATCTAGTAACCAGTATGTCTGATATAAAATCCATTTCCTTTGTGGGGAAACCACTGTGTGACGACCAAAATATAACCGATCGTAGTATAGGAGTTTCTTTTCCTACTCTGTGTATGTTATCCAAATACCAGGATATCACACCCTACTACCTTCTCAACAGATCCATCCCTTATTCTGATGAAGTCAAACCTATGACTGTCACGTCAGAAATAGATGATCTATCTCCGCTACATCTGCTCTAGTCTATAAATAGACATAAGCTACCTGTCCACCAATGCTTCCGCTGCTCCCACTGACTACGACAACCCTCTGGTAGAGTCATACAGACGTACACTTCTAAAACAAGTTTAGAACGACGCTATACTCATCCTCCTGCCGGGTCTCACAGTCTGGAACAACAGCAATGGCAAGTGTGGGTAAACAAGAACTTCCCTGTCACCGTCCTTGAGGCTACCTAGTACCTCTCGGGTGCCTGAAGTTACCCACCTTATCTGCGGAGTGGCCAATGGAATGTCAATCCAGATTTAATCTTTAGGTTCCTTATTAAATCTTCAGTAATCGTTTGTGGTTCTGGAATTGTTGGGGTAAAAATTTACACCCCGGTTGACCAAGTCAAAATCCAAGTCAACCCCAAGCCAAGTGGGCCCAAGCCCAGACCCAGTGGGCCCATGCCCGGGTCGAGCCCGAACATGAAGCGGCCGGCCTCCCCCATGCCAAGATAAAAATTTTGTAATAAATAATTTTGTTGCATTTTCTTTTATTTTATTTTATGGATAAATGTAAGAAAATGGGCATAAAGCCAAACTTTTGTAAAGCCCATGGCTTATGTGCAAAAAGAAATGGCACATGAGCCATGGGATAGGCAAAATGCCATTTTGTGAAGCCCAAGGGGCTATGTGTAAAATGTATAGCCTATAAAGGCAAAAGATAATGAAAATATCTGATAACTTTTTCTCTCTCCAGAAATTTCTAGATCTGAGATCTCTTTCTCCTTCTTCAAGGTTCCAAAACCTTCTTCTTTCTCTTGAATTAAATCAAGAGTTCTACTCTCCTTTTTCAAAACAAAATAGTTTTCCACCACAAAACCCACAAAGGGGAACTTGGATCTGCCATCAGATCTTAAAAAGGAGAGATTTTGAGATTTTACATCTCTTGATCTTCAAGATCCAGCAAGCAACAGGAGGAAGAAGAAGAACCCTTCCATTAACCCAATAAAAAAAAAAAAAAAAAAAAAAAAAAAAAAAACTCAGGAGTCTAACTCCTCTTTGATTTCTCTTCAGAGAAATCTTTTTAGGCTAAAAGCCTGTTGTGTGCGCAAGTCGCCCGCGTGCCGACACGTGGCGCGCGCGCTTGCGCAACTGCGCAAGTGCGCAAGTCGCCCGCGTGCCGACACGTGGCGCGCGCGCGCTTGCGCAACTGCGCAACTGCGCAAGTGCGCAAGTCGCCCGCGTGCCGACACGTGGCGCGCGCGCTTGCGCAACTGCGCAAGTGCGCAAGTCGCCCGCGTGCCGACACGTGGCGCGCGCGCTTGCGCACCTGCGCATCCCTTGGATGTCTTTTCCCCCTCTTTTGTGTACATATATACACATATACATATGTATACAAATTTATACATACACGTACTCCACGACACTGTCCCTGTTAGAAAAAAATTTCTAACGGGGCGCTGCCCCGCACCCCGCAAGGGGGCTGCTAGCCCCCTTGACCCCCAGCCCGCTATCCGGGTAGCGGGACCCCCGTAAAAACTCTGCGTGGCTCCCGATATATCCAAACCCCCCTTTCAGAATTGAACACACGTATACTGCACATTGAGTTCGCATGACCAGTTTAACCCGTTAATCGGAGGTTCCCTCGCCCCAAAGGCGATGGGTAATTAACGGCAGCTTAGTCCGCGGCTGCCGGAGATTCGGATCCCCACCATCATTAAACCCCGCCCTACCCTAGGCCGGGGGAATCTGTAGTGCGCCTGACAAGCGCGCGCGTATTCCCATCTCACTGGGGTGACGAAAAACACCCTACAGACTCTGGCACGCCCGGTGGGACAAATCTCTCCTCCCATATTTCGGGTTAAACGTTCATGCGAACTCAATTAATATACATATCTATTGTCTATACTGAAATGATATTTTCTTTTCTATGCAGCAATCAACCTTCAACGACAATGTCTTCCCAGACGAATTCAACTTCCAAAGCGACCCCGATTCCGTACGTAGTCAAGATCAACGCTCGTGTGGTTCTCCCCGCAAGCCTCAGTCGACAATGGGAGGAACCGCCCCGCCAGTTTGGCTCTGTCATCATTTACCCTGCCGGAAGCGCTCATCTGGCAGAGATCCCAGCGGAACAGGTGGCCAAGCCGGTCTCAAGGGGTAAGAGGCCGAATGTCGTGATCGCCAAGGCACCACAACCAAAACTTAAGATGGTGTCTGAACGAGTCCCTGGCGCTCTAGCTTGGGGCAAGACTTCCGATGTGAAGGGCAACATTAAAAGTTGCGGACGAGCTCAGGCGATGACTCCAACAAATGCACAATCGGGCGTATCTCCAAGGCCCTCCATCAACCGGTATGCGGCGTCTTCCCAAAGAGTTGAAGTCTGCCAGGTGCTTAGAGCAGAAAAGTTAAGGCACAAGCGGCTCAGGTATCGAGCCAACAAGAGGGCCAAGGCTTCGGCCAAATGGAATCATGTGAAGTTCCAAGTGCAGGGTTTCCCCGCGACGACGGCTGAGCCGGACGTAAGAATCAGCAATTCCTTCGAGCCTCTGAAGTGGGTTCAGAAAAACGCCATGACCGCCCGAATCAAAAAGACAGCGGTCCGAACAGTGCCACAAAGAGACATGTCCCCGCCTCAACAGAAGAAGTACGACACTGTCTCTTCAAGGGTCTATCAGGCGCTCTGTGCCGCACGAAAGCAGCGGGGCAAATCCAGAAAAGAAGCGCCAGCACCATTCAAGAACCTGGTTAGGCCAGCCGCCTTCAATCGATTACCAGCTACCGAAGCAAGGGGGTCAAGACAGCGATCCGTGAAATCAACTGCCAATGATAGAAAGACGGCCGGATATATCATCCATACGGTCTATATGGCGGGAGGACGCCCCAGCGACAACCTTCGCAGCAAAAGCAAGGAGGGGGCCACCACATCCCAAGCTCAATCTAGCCCGAATGTGGTTGCCGCTGCCCAAGAACAGCCGCCCCTGCTGGATGAAGAAAACCCTCTCGATGAGGATGATAGGCAGAAAGACCCCTCGGTCCATGCAGAGTCAAGCTCGGACAGCGAGGAAGAGCCGACTTTCCGCCCTAGGACTGCGGAGCAGGAGCTGCTTCAAGAACTTCGAAAACAGCTCAGGAGCAAAGATAAAGAGATGGCCAAGCTCTATTCGAAGATTGACGACTTAACGAACGTGGTGACGCAGCTTACGGCTCAAATTGCTCGAGCGCCTCCTAATCAAGCACAAGCCGCTACTAATCAGCCGGGTGATGACAATCCGAGGCAGCCAATGCCTGTTCCTTTGGGACCAAGACTGGTCGAGCCAAATGAAAGCCGGCTACATTCCGCTTCTGGGGACGCCTTGGCCCCAGATAGCACCATCCCGCTAACACAGGATCGGATAATGGATTTGGTCACCAGCAAGGTTAAAACATTGGTGGCCGAAGCTGAAGCTCAGAAAGAAATCGGCAGTAGTGGGCGGCCATATCCCGCGCAGTACGATCTGATTGAGTTCCCAAGCAGCTACGTCATTCCTAAGTTCGGAAGATTTGATGGAACGGGGAATGCAAACCAGCACGTCGCCCACTTCAAAGCATCGTGCGGAAATACAGGGGGCAATGACGCGCTCCTTCTTCGTCAGTTTGTCAACAGCCTGACCGGCGTCGCCTTCGACTGGTATGCGAGTATACCGGACGGGTCCGTCATTACCTTTGCCCAAATGGAGTCCCTGTTTCGGCAAAGGTTCATGAGTGTCAGTGATAAAATCTCCATTGCCGACCTTGTGAGGACTAAGCCGGGGAAGAATGAAAGCAACACCGACTTTATCGCCCGATGGCGTAATCTCACAGTCAAATGCGAACCGCCGCTGGAGCAGGACCAGTCCGTCAGCCTTCTCATTGGGAACCTCAGCAATTGGATGGTCCCATTCTTGTGTACAGCGGGCCTCAAGACATTTCAGGAGCTAACCAAGAAAGTCCAAATGCTGGAACGCTCAAAGCAAGAGTCCCCGCCGGACACTCAGAGAGACAAAACCTGGAAAAGCAAGCGGGACGACAACCGTAGAAGCGGGAGTTCCAGCAGTACCAATGTCTTCAATGCCTCCGACAATGAAGAAAAGCGAAGGGCGGGCGAATCCAAAACCAACCGGTCTCGAAAGCCATTGCTGGGAGGAGATGGGCCTTCCCTAGAAGAGAAGAAGAACAAGGTTTACTCTTTCAGAAGGGACAAGGTCCGTAAGATATTTAAAGATGCCTTGAACAACGACTTACAATTGCCGGAGTCGAAAAGACCCCAAGAAGCAAAAATGACCGACAATCCTCTGTATTGCCCGTACCACCGAGTAGTGAGCCATGCGATCGAGGATTGCTATATCTTCAAAGACTGGGTCGAGAAGCAGTACAAGGCTGGAGAGATCGAGCTATCCAAAAGCGTGTTGGTGAACAATCAAGTTGCAACCGCCAACTTTATACAGACGGAAGCCGAAGCCTTCTGGGAGCAGACAGCCGAACCCGCGGCCCTAAGAAATGAAACTGACTCATCGCGGCCTCCGTGTAGTACGCACATATCTAATAAGATGAAGAAGATGCTAAAGCTACTTCAGAAAGAGCCCAGGATGGAATGGGAAGAACAGAAGAAGCCTACCAGTCCAGCTGCCTATGCGGCTCCATCAGGCTCAAAATCCAAGAAGCTGAAGAAGAAGAAAAGTGCAGCTCGGCGCGAAAAAGAGTCTGCAGGGAGATCAACCATTCAAAAATATATCGATTCTCTCGAAGAATATGAACAAAAGGAAAGAACATTGATTCAATTGAAGGAGTTCTTCCCTGTACAAGCGGCTGAAATTCTGGAGGAGTTAGAAGAAGACTCCAATAAAGAGATCTCAGTAGTGACCTGCTACGCCATCCATCTTGGCAGCGACTCCGAGGATGATCTTTGTTTTCCCGAAGAGGACGAGGAGCTCACCACAAAGGCCAATCAAATCCAGCTCAGAAGCGGCAGGGCTCTACCGCCAAATCAGGGCAACGCTCCAAAAGGGAAGGAAAAACAAGTCACTAATGAAGAAGATGGCAGAGAACCGAGTGATAAAAACATAAGTCCTTCCTCGGTGGACTATAATGTCTTGGCGCATCTCCGGAAGCTTCCGTCTCTCCTGAGCATCTACGACGCCTTGGTCCTATCTAAGGAGCTTAGAGATGTTCTCATTCACGCTCTGCAAAACCCCGAGCGGTATCAGGCTCACTTTGCAGAAATTAATATGAAAGAAGCCCAGCACGCTCTACATGCCGCCGCAGTCACATTTAAGGATGAAGACTTGCTACTAGGAACGGCTGAGCACAATCGGCCGCTTTACGTGACCGGGTACAGTGACGGAGATCGAATTAATCGCATATTGATTGATCCGGGGTCCTCAGTGAACATCATGAACTTGCGGACGCTGAAGAGTTTGTCAATGGACGTCCGACACCTGTCAAGGGAAAGGATTGTCATTCAAGGCTTCAACCAAAATTGCCAGCAAGTTCTGGGGTCTATAGCTCTGCCAATCAAATTCGGGGATCTGCAAACTGAAGCTAAGATATACGTGATCGACGCCGACACATCTTATAAGATTCTCTTGGGGCGGCCGTGGATCCATGATTACGGCATCATTCCGTCAACTCTCCATCAATGCATGAAGTATACTAAAAATGGCGAAGAAAGACGCATTGACGGAGACATCCAGCCGTTCGGTGTGCATGAAGTCCGCTATGAAGATTCCCGGTACTTTATGAACCACCAAAATGCTAAGCCACAACTGACTGAGGATAGACCGGCCCCAAGACCCAAAAGCAAATCTGCGCCGGTTGTCACTTTCAAAAGTAAAAACGCCCAAGTGCGCCCACATTTCGGTAGCGACACTGACGAGTCCGACGCTGGAAGCCCGTCCTTCCGTAAAACTCGCCCTCGTTTCGGCAGCGATACGGACGAATCTGTTACTGAAGGCCCATCTAGCAGCAAAGTCCGCCCTCATCTTGGTAGCGACACTGAAGAGTCGGAGGAAGAGGACCTGCCGTGCAACAGCAATGCAGATTGGACCCCTATGCAACAAGCGAAACTACGAGAGACCTTTGAAGTTGCAGAAGGGTCCCTAGCCGTCACAAGGGTACCAGAGCAAATGTGCAAAGAGCTCGATGCATTATCAATCTCCACCGTGGACCAGCTGAAAACTTTCTACGTTCCCGGGAGGAAAAGTGGACAGAAGGGCATCCTGTTTTATGGGTCAAACCCCGTTGTGCACCCGGACGATCTTTCTGTCGCGTGCCTTCCCTATGAGAGAGGCATAAGAGCCGTCCTCAATCCCAGATACTATGCGCCCGAGATGCGGGAATACTTTAAGAAGTGCGGATGCCGGTTATATCAAACGGAGTCCGAAGCAAAGTTTTACGAAGGGCTATGGCATCCTCCCCAGGTCCGAGCACTCATCGATGGACGAATTCCAGACAGACGGGGAATAGGTTACATTCAACCTGATTCCAGAGCGTGCTACATGATCCATGTTGGTGAGGCCAGCGAAAGATCAAATGATGATGACGAGATAGCCGAGCCAGAAGAAGCTCCTCAAGAGCTCGAAGATGGCGGACAAGCAACCTTTGATGAGCTAGCCGAGATTGACTTAGGAACGCCCGACAATCCAAGGCCGACCTACATCAGCTCACTCTTGTCGGAGGAAATGAAAGAGCAGATAATTGCCCTGCTGCGTGAGTTCGTCGACTGCTTCGCGTGGACATACAAAGAAATGCCTGGCCTTTCCCCTGAGGTAGCCGTGCATAAGCTGGCTATATCTCCTGATGCTAAGCCAGTCAAACAAGCTCCTCGAAGAATGAGAAGGGAGTTGGAAGAAAAGGTCATCGAGGAAACCAAGAAACTCATCGATGCCGGCTTCATCAGGGAAGAGAAATACGCGGACTGGATCGCATGCATAGTCCCAGTGAAGAAGAAAAATGGGCAGATCCGAGTTTGTGTCGATTTCAGGGACCTCAATAAGGCATGTCCTAAAGATGACTTCCCGCTACCGGTCATGGAAATGATGGTCGATGACACCTCAAATTACGAACTGTTCACCGTTATGGACGGCTCGTCTGGATATAATCAGATCAAGATGTCGCCTGAGGATGAGAAGCACACAGCATTTCGAACCCCGATCGGAATATATTGCTACAAGGTAATGCCATTCGGACTGAAGAACGCAGGTGCTACATATCAAAGGGCAATGACCAATATCTTTGATGACCTGATCCATAAAGTCGTCGAATGTTATGTCGATGATCTGGTCGTCAAGACTAAAACCAGGGCCGATCATATCCAAGATCTTAGGACCGTTCTCACCAGACTGAGGGAATACGATCTGAAGATGAATCCTCTGAAGTGCGCTTTTGGCGTGTCATCGGGAAAATTCTTGGGCTTCATAGTCCGACATCGAGGGATCGAAGTTGACCCGTCGAAGATAAAGGCCATCATAGAGATGCCCCCTCCGAAGAGTCTGATGCAGCTAAGATCTTTTCAAGGCAAGCTTGCTTATATACGGAGGTTTATCTCAAATTTATCGGGAAGATGTAGGCCCTTCTCAAAGCTCATGAAGAAAGGAGCTCCTTTTATCTGGGATATCGAATGTCAAGCAGCGTTCGAAAGCATCAAACAATACTTGTTGCACCCTCCAGTGCTGGCCGCTCCCATTCCAAATAAACCGTTGATTCTCTATACTGCCGCGCTAGATGAGTCACTCGGTGCGCTCCTCGCCCAGAATAACGAGGAGGGAAAGGAAAATGCCCTCTACTACCTCAGTCGAACTCTAGTCGGGGCGGAACACAACTATTCCCCAATCGAAAAGCAATGCCTGGCTCTGATATTTGCTGTGAAGAAGCTGAGGCACTATCTGCTGGCTTATCGGGTTATGCTGATCTCCAAGGTCGACCCGCTCAAACACTTGATGACCAAAGCAAGCCTAGCCGGCAGAATGGCAAGATGGGCTGTCATGCTACTTGAGTTTGACATAGTTTACACTCCTCAGAAAGCAGTAAAAGGGCAAGCTCTTGCAGACTTTCTCGCTGCTCATCCCATACCAGAAGGGTCGCCACTAAATTGTGAGTTACCCGACGAACAAGTGCTGCATCTCGAGAATGACGAGCCATGTTGGGAGCTCTACTTCGATGGGGCCTCATCGATAAGAACCTCCAGTAAATCAAGCGTCCCGGAGATAAAAGCAGGGATAGGATTGGTGTTTATCACACCATCAATGGGAACCCTACGGCGTTCTTTTGCTCTCACCGAGCCTCGCACAAACAATGAGGCCGAGTATGAAGCTCTGATAGCTGGTTTGGAGCTCGCCATAGAAATGGAAATCCTTCGGCTACGGGTTTACGGTGATTCCCAGCTTGTCGTCAACCAAGTAAGCGGCGACTATAAGATATACAAACCCGAGTTGGCTCGATACAGAAGCCGGGTGGTGGAACTCATGAAACGGTTCACTCATATCGAACTAACAAGAGTCCCTAGAGCATTGAACGGAAAGGCCGATATACTCGCTCGCCTAGCCAAGGAGCTGGCTGATCCTGACATGGACGAAATTCTGATCACAGTCAGGAGCCGACAAATTCTACCCCCAGTCTCTCTACGAGAAGAGGAAAGCGCGGAACAGAAGAGCAGTCCTGCGGAAGAAGCTTCGATCATCCAAGACGCGCCCGATTGGAGAGAACCCTTCATAGAGTACCTCCGATACGACAAGCTGCCCGAAGAAAAATCTGCGAGGATTCAGCTGAAGAAAAGAGCTCTCCGATACGTGTTTGTAAATGACACGTTATACCGCAGGTCATACGACCAACTATGGCTCAGGTGTCTGTCATTGGCCGAAGCCCAAAAGGTCATGAAAGATGTCCACTCGGGCGTTTGCGGTGCTCACCAATCTGGCCCCAAGATGAGACTTCAAATCAAACGGCTTGGGTATTACTGGCCCACCATGATACGGGATTGCGGAGAGCATGCAAAGAAATGTTATATCTGCCAAATTCACGGTGATTTTATTCACAAGCATCCCAATCCATTGCATCCTACGGTGGCGTCGTGGCCCTTCGAAGTTTGGGGCACCGACATTGTTGGCCCAATTGATCCTCCGTCATCCAAAGGCCATCGGTTTATACTGGCCGCGACAGACTACTTCTCCAGATGGGCTGAAGCTGTCCCGCTAAAAGAAGTTAAGACAAAGGATATTCTGACATTCTTCCAGCATAATATTCTATACCGCTTCGGTACACCAAGAAGAATCATTTCTGACAACGGGCCTTCTTTCAAGAGCTTCAATGTCTCAAGGTTCGCTACTCAGCACAAGATAGACTGGAGATATTCCTCCATCTATAATCCAAGAGCCAACGGGCTAGCCGAAGCCTTCAATAAGACTCTATGCAAGCTCCTGAGGAAAAATGCTTCAGCCAACAAGAGAGACTGGAATCTCAAACTTCACGAGGCGTTGTGGGCATATCGTACCACACACCGTACTCCAACTCAGTCCACTCCATACTTATTGCTCTTCGGAGTGGAGGCGGTCCTCCCCCTCGAAGTTGAAGTTCCAAGCTTAAGAATGGCCGTCCAACATGAGTTGACGGAGGAAGAAAACGTGCTCCTTCGACTTGAAGAACTCGATGCCCTCGAAGAAAAGAGGCTCGCGGTGCAGCAAAATCTGGAGCTATACCGAGCCCAAATGTCACGGGCCTATGACAAGATAACTCGTCTCCGTGCTTTCAAGAAAGGTGACTTGGTGTTGGTCCTCAAAAGACCGATCATCCTTAATCGACATGCCAAAGGAAAATTCGAGCCAAACTGGGAAGGACCATACGTCATTGAGAAAGTGTTCGACGGAGGATCCTACCAACTAATAAGTGCAGAGGGAGAAAGGCCCATGCCGCCCATTAATGGCCGATATCTCAAGAAATACTACACATGAATGCTCCAAGTCGCAGGCGAATTAAGCACATCAGCCCTACGGTCTGGATCAGACATCCTGCAAAACCGTATACAATCCACGGGCGTAAATGACCCCTATTTCTCCCAAATCCTTCCGGTGAGACTACTTTTAAAGTCCCACCAGCGGAAAAAAAAAAAAAAAAAAAAAAAAAAAACGGTATGTCCACAAGCAAAACGGGCACGGATGAAAACCCGAAAGGGCTCCGTGAGTAAAAACAGCAAGACTACCGGCGAGTCTGTGAAAACCCGAAAGGGCGCAAACTCGTGAAAAGAGATGAAATACACTCGCAAAGCCCTCTCGACCTTGCGAGGAGAAAACCCCTGCGTGAGATCCTTACGACTCACAAAGGAGCAACACACTTAGGAATCCTTACGATTCCTAAGGAGAAAATACACCTACGAGATCCTTTCGACTCGTAGGGAGAAAATGCTTTTATGGGACCCTCACGGCCCATAAAATTGAAAAGCCTTGGGTGGTAGGGACCCAAACCTATCTCCTAAGCCATCGTTCCCCAACGGGCAACGGCAAATGATGAGTCGCTCCTGGCATTTCGCTTCAGTGTTAGCGGTGCTGATGCCGACCAAAAACCCAAATCCCAAGTCCTCCCAAGGCAAATGATGAGTTGCTCCTGGCATTATTCCAGTGCGGCAATGCTGATGCCAAACCAGATCCAAATTCCAAGTCCCCAAACGGCGAATGATGAGTCGCTCCTTGTACCATATTCCAGTGTAGCGATGCAGACGCCAACCAAAATCCAATTTCTCAAAATTCTCTGGCCCTACGGTGGGTCCCCAAATTGACCATCGTATACAATCCACGGGCTCAAATAATTCTCATCATACCCATGCCCCACCGTAATCACCAGTTACGCGGCCGGTCTCCGCTTTGGGAATGATGCTCCATTGATAAGACCCACTCATGTGTCCTCACGATATATGAGGAGAACAAACCTTTGTGGGATCCTTACGACTCATAAAGGAAAAACACACTTAGGAGTCCTCACGACTCTTAAGGAGAAAATATACCTGCGGGATCCTTACGACTCGTAGGGAGGAAATGCTTTTATGGGACCCTCACGGCCTATAAAATTGAAAAGCCTTAGGCGATAGGGATCTAAACCTGTCTCCTAAGCCATCGCTCCCCAATCCCCAAGTGGCGAATGATGAGTCGCTCCTGGTACCATATTCCAGTGCAGCGATGCAGACGCCAACCAAATTCCAAATCCCATACCCCAACGGCGAATGATGAGTCGCTCCTAGTACCATATACCAGTGCAGCGATGCAGACGCCGACAAAGTTCCAAAGTTTTTTCCGGCCCTACGGTCTGGATCATACATCCTGCAAAACCGTATACAATCCACGGGCGTAAAACAATCCCAATTTCTCCCAAATCCTCTCAGGGCAAATGATGAGTTGCTCCTGGCATTATTCCAGTGCAGCAATGCAGATGCCAAACAAAAACCAAAATCCCAAAATCCTCTCCATGACAGATGATGATTCGCTCCTGGTACCATATTCCAGTATAGCGATGCTGATGTCAACCCAAATCAAAATCAACAAGTCAACTTCCACTCCGACACCGCAAGAAGCGGAGCAAGTCAAGTCTACCCCTGACATTGCAAGAAGCAGAGCAAGTCAAATCAAGCATCGACCGTCCACGTCGCTAAAATGGCAGAACCGACCGTCCACGTCGCTAAAAGGGCAGCATCGACCGTCCACGTCGCTAAAAGGGCAGCATCGACCGTCCACGTCGCTAAAAGGGCAGAACCGACTGTCCACGTCGCAAAAAGGGCAGAATCGACCGTCCACGTCGCTAAAAGGGCAGCATCGACCGTCCACGTCGCAAAAAGGGCAGAACCGACCGTCCAAGTCACTAAAAGGGCAGCATCGACCGTCCACGTCGCAAAAAGGGCAGAACCGACCGTCCACGTCGCTAAAAGGGCAGCACCGACCGTCCAAGTCGCAAAAAGGGCAGCACCGACCGTCCACGTCGCTAAAAGGGCAGCACCGACTGTCCATGTCGCAAAAAGGGAAGAACCGACCGTCCACGTCGCTAAAAGGGCAGCACCGACCGTCCAAGTCGCAAAAAGGGCAGCGCAGGATTCCTACAAAGCGGGAACTAGATAACTCCGGGCCAGGAAAAACGTCTATCACGGACACTCCGTCTCAGAGACATGTCAAGCAACGACCGTCCATGTCGTAAAAAGGGCAGTGCCAGCTTCCCAAAAAGCGGGAACCAAATCAAGTCGCCTCCACGTGAAAGAAGATCCATCAATTTCATGCACACGACCCACATATGTGGTGTGCATTTATTGATGGGGGGCAATTTGTTGGGGTAAAAATTTACACCCCGGTTGACTAAGTCAAAATCCAAGTCAACCCCAAGCCAAGTGGGCCCAAGCCCAGACCCAGTGGGCCCATGCCCGGGTCGAGCCCGAACATGAAGCGGCCGGCCTCCCCCATGCCAAGATAAAAATTTTGTAATAAATAATTTTGTTGCATTTTCTTTTATTTTATTTTATGGATAAATGTAAGAAAATGGGCATAAAGCCAAATTTTTGTAAAGCCCATGGCTTATGTGCAAAAAGAAATGGCACATGAGCCATGGGATAGGCAAAATGCCATTTTGTGAAGCCCAAGGGGCTATGTGTAAAATGTATAGCCTATAAAGGCAAAAGATAATGAAAATATCTGATAACTTTTTCTCTCTCCAGAAATTTCTAGATCTGAGATCTCTTTCTCCTTCTTCAAGGTTCCAAAACCTTCTTCTTTCTCTTGAATTAAATCAAGAGTTCTACTCTCCTTTTTCAAAACAAAATAGTTTCCACCACAAAACCCACAAAGGGGAACTTGGATCTGCCATCAGATCTTAAAAAGGAGAGATTTTGAGATTTTACATCTCTTGATCTTCAAGATCCAGCAAGCAACAAGAGGAAGAAGAAGAACCCTTCCATTAACCCAATAAAAAAAAAAAAAAAAAAAAAACTCAGGAGTCTAACTCCTCTTTGATTTCTCTTCAGAGAAATCTTTTTAGGCTAAAAGACTGTTGTGTGCGCAAGTCGCCCGCGTGCCGACACGTGGCGCGCGCGCTTGCGCAACTGCGCAAGTGCGCAAGTCGCCCGCGTGCCGACACGTGGCGCGCGCGCGCTTGCGCAACTGCGCAAGTGCGCAAGTCGCCCGCGTGCCGACACGTGGCGCGCGTGCTTGCGCAACTGCGCAAGTGCGCAAGTCGCCCGCGTGCCGACACGTGGCGCGCGCGCTTGCGCACCTGCGCATCCCTTGGATGTCTTTTCCCCCTCTTTTGTGTACATATATACACATATACATATGTATACAAATTTATACATACACGTACTCCACGACACTGTCCCTGTTAGAAAAAAATTTCTAACGGGGCGCTGCCCCGCACCCCGCAAGGGGGCTGCTAGCCCCCTTGACCCCCAGCCCGCTATCCGGGTAGCGGGACCCCCGTAAAAACTCTGCGTGGCTCCCGATATATCCAAACCCCCCTTTCAGAATTGAACACACGTATACTGCACATTGAGTTCGCATGACCAGTTTAACCCGTTAATCGGAGGTTCCCTCGCCCCAAAGGCGATGGGTAATTAACGGCAGCTTAGTCCGCGGCTGCCGGAGATTCGGATCCCCACCATCATTAAACCCCGGCCTACCCTAGGCCGGGGGAATCTGTAGTGCGCCTGACAAGCGCGCGCGTATTCCCATCTCACTGGGGTGACGAAAAACACCCTACAGGAATCACTTCCAGTTCTACCATACTCCCACTTCTGTTTTTCTGAAAAAAAATCCATTTTTTAATAAAAACTGTGGCGAGTGTAGAACAATATCGCTATTGTTCATCCAGATGGTAGAAAATCAACCCTCGTCATAGCCTGGGTCAACCCACAAACAGCCATTACAGAAACGTGCCTTGAGTTATCCAGAGTCTGGTTTTAAGCATAAACTGGACAACTCCCCGTACCTTAACATCGTTAAGATATGAACTGTTCTATATCCAATATAGAAACAGAGGCACTGATTTAATTGAACCAGATCCAAATCATGCAACTGTTTCCAGTGCATGTCAACTAAATGGAAGGAGGCCGATCAGCGTTACACAACTTAGGAGCATTTCCAATTATGAGTAACCTAAAAGAGAAGTAAGTTCTCTTTATCATTACTATCAACTTAATACCATGCACAAGTGTCTACATCTTCGATCTCTTTGAAGAATCCCAATACTTGCTACACCTGGTTCTCTACTCTATTCAAATACCTATAACTTCTCAAAATTCGGACCCTGTGTTTCCACGAAACACCTGTCTAAAAACTAGAGAAGTCATAAGTAAACCGAATATAGTACGAGGACCAACCGCTCTGTCCTGATGGACCCTGGACAACATACAATACTCTGTATAAGTCCCTTGAGTCTCATAACTCATTCACTGTGTGTCGTAGGTTGAAAACTGTACTTATGGTTAAGAAGAATTACACCGCTGTTCAATGCTCCATACCTAACCATCCACTGATATAGGTAAATGTCGTAGACATAATTTCAGAAAGGTATATCTCACTCTATGAAAATAGACGTACAGATATATCAATTTGAAATTGGTGCATAACAGCGGATATTCAAAACCAAATATTTGCCGACCGGCAAACAGCCCAGGTGATTTCCTCAAATATCACTGATTACAACGAATCCCGATATAATGAGGATGATCACCCAATTCCCAATAACTTACTCCCACTCATCATCTGTAAAACCATACAGATGTGAGAATCGTACCTGGTAAATACATACCGTGGAGTAAGTATCTAATCGGGAAATCAGTTTTCTTTTAACAGTACACAGTGAAGCTGAAACATTGAAATGTTTCGATGGGGTATCCTGGTATTCCTAGTAATGCCTCTTCCAGATTCACGACTGTAACCGCATAATTCTTTGCCACCTCTCCAAATCCCTTCATATGTCTTTAGTCATTACCTTCTGCACACCCCTTTAGGCCAAATGGTTTTCTTCCTTCCCTACCGTTCGGCACCAGCCTATGGTTTGGAAGAAGACTATCCAATAAGCATAATGGGTGTACTGTCCTAATCCTAGGAGCACTCGCAAAGCGAGAGAAGATGAAGATAAAAGACAACCGAATAAACCTTATTCCTATTTCTCCTGAACCAGAATCCATCCCCGAACTGGAACGAGTTCCTTTCGAGTTCGTATATAACCATACGATGGAGTATCCAATAAACTGTGGATCTTCGTAGTGATACGGAGTGTCCTGGAGAAATATAAAGGTGATTTAGGATTGGCGAAGGAATACTTGGTTTGGTCGTGAATAGCAGTCGCAATTTACTTTGCCCTCTTACTAATCCCTTGCTTTGTCTTAACTTAATACCTCCTGCACACCATCGTTATGCTAATTGGTCTTCTTCATTCCCCACCGTTCGGCACCAGCCTAAGGTTTGGAAGAAGACTATCCAATTTGCGTAATAGGTGTACTATCTCCTAAACCAAGGAGTACTCACAACTTGAGAGAAGGTAAAATGAAAAGACAACTGAATAATTCTATCCGTTTTCTCCAGAACCGGAAACCATCCTCGAATAAATTCTTTCAAGTTCGTATCTAACCATACGATGGTTTTATACAATGGAAGTGGACGTTCGTAGCAATACGGGGTGTCCTGGAGAAAAGGGTAAAAGTAGGAGTGGCAATGAGGTTCGCAACTCTGACAATCCAAAAGCCAGTGTTTAAGAAGGTTCGGTCAACTTGGTCACTGAGTCATAGTCTTAGGGTCGGGTGAATGGTCGCTGCCAAAGAGAGAGAGAAAAGAAACACTCAGCGTGCACTTTAACTTAGATCAGAATGGTTACCAATTTATCTAATCAGGAAACCTCACACTGTACCGTCAAATTCTTCTCCAAACCTAAAAGAAGAATTAGTCGGGATCACCCGAGGAGTAAACCAACTCATCAGTGGGAATCGGGATCCAACTCTCATCGCATGACAACGTGACGGAATCCGCTCACGGTATCACACTCCAGAAGGTATGCGCATATCTGGCAAGTTTCAGTTCTTTTGAAACTCTCGATGTGATTTCTGCCCCATGCTCTTATGACCTTGGCGTGAGGTCAAAATATCATAAGTCACATGTCAAGTTCTGCCCGTCATTATCCAGGTTAATTTGAACCCACCCGTACATACCCTTGACGTAGGCCAAAATAGTAGTACGACTGTCCTAAACCAACGCATCTATCTATGCAACAGATAAATACCCGGCAGCTACCAATCACTATGCCTTGGCGTGAGGTCAAAATACATAGCTTGAATACTACCGAATATTTAACTGAAATGACGGAGGGCTACGAATGGTTTCTGGCGAAAACCTTTAACGTAATGAACTTGATATCGTTGAAGGAACGGATAGCTTTTAAAAAATACAGTGACGAAAACCGTTGCTAAAGAGGTCACTCCCGGTGAAGGGATCTCGGCTCTTTCCCCGTAGAATGAGGTGCAGGATATTCCAACTGAATACCACGGTGCAAAGCTAAAGTAATCGGCTATAGTGAAGTCATTTCCCTGACGCAAACTTTTTGTCCAAGGGGTCACTCCCGGTGAAGGGATCTCGGCCCTTGCCTCGTCGACTGAGGAGCAGGATATTCTAAATGAATACCACGATGCAAAACAAAAGTGAACGTCCTTGCAATAACAGCTTTTTGAAAAGTGTTCCAACAACATCAGATTAGGTTTGTTTTAACTTGCATTGATCCGAATCAACGCAGTCCCATCAATTGATCACACCAAAAAGAACGAAAATATACTGATGTACGTATATGCCATCCGCATTCGCCACTGGGTCCCGTCATTACCCGTTATGTTAGCTAACTAACGACAGAGCGGGGACTGGACTAGCGCGGATGTAAAACATATACAACATCTACTAATATATATACCAATATATTATATTTCGCTCAAGGCGTGAAAGAAATGCAACATCACAGAAAATGAACAGCATCACAGAAACAATACAGATATCTGGGATCCCCGGGTTTCACAGAGCCACTACTGAAACCCGACGTTCCCCTGGTCGTGTGGATAGCCTGTGCAATGAAATCCTAGACCCCTACGGGCGCGGCAAGTTACCCGCCAAAACCTGAAGCGAGGCAGCCCCCTTCAGCATTGTGAATGGACCACCCAGCACTTCACGGAATCCGGTAACTTGGGCACCCCTCCTGGGTCAACCTGTACCCCCTACGAGTGCGGCGAATAGCCCGCCAATCCTAGAGTGAAGCCCCCTCCGTCTCAAAGCCATGAGATGCGGGCTTGTTGCCCCCCAAAATCCGGCTATCCGTGCACCCCTCCGCGGGGCAATCCTAGTACAGAAAGTAAAATATACATACAACGGGTACATCGACCGCAACCTGGTCGTGCCACAAAATAATAATACAAACAGGCAGTGACGGCAGTCCACATGTCGGACGCTCGCCCCGCAATATCAAATGTGCATAATACAAACACAACTGTACTAGCATTGCATCCAGGCTATCCCCCACGACCGATCCGCAACATCACAGCAAAAACAGAACATCAACGTGAAAGTCACGTTCACAAATCCGTCTAACCGGGCTATAGCAGTTAGACCGGATTTACCGATCGAATGACATTCACGGTCGCAGATATAATGTAAATACTGTGAAATAATGTGTTTAAAATATCCGATCAATCAAATTTTAACAAGTGGGCCCCCAAGTATTACTGTAGCACATCAAGAAATTCTGGGCCCAATATTAATATTCCAAAACCCCTAAAATCACCCCAGAAGCCCACTGGAGAAATTTGGCCCATTGATCTTTACATACTGCAGCGGAACCGCGGCCCAAGGTGGGTTTTGGCCACGGTTCCGCGCTCCCCATGATGGATCACTGACCCGAATTTTTCCAGAAGCCTTATAACTTCTTGTACAGTACTTTTATACAACCTGAAAAATTTTTAGAGACTAAAAAATTTCGACAGAAAACAGTCGTCGGTGATATTGGGTTTTCGGAACATTTGTTCGATCGGAATTGTAAAACACATTAAACCGAGCTAGACTAAGTTAATGGCGAGGCACTGATACCACTGTAAGTGCACGGCGGCGCCCCGGCCGTCAATCCGATGGCCAAATGCGGAAGCGGTGATAAACTTTAAATTTTATTCGAACTGGCAAACCGCCGCGCACTAATACCCGGATCGAACCACTAACTAGTCCTAGCTATCTACAAGATAGGGAAGAGAAGTATACCGACAGATCCGAGTCCTCCGGTCTTCTCGTCGTCGTCCCGATCTCCTGCGGAATGTCCCGTCTCCTCCTCGTCGCCGGAAGTGCACCACATCGCCTGCTTCTTTTACGGGCTCCCACCTCAATGCCGAGGCAACTCGGGCACGAAGCCGGCTACTCGACGTGCCCAAGATTTGCTGTAGAATGTGTAGTGAAGAAGTCTCATTTTGGGGTTGTAGGAATTGCCTTTTGGTGGAGGGATGAACTATGGAGTTTGGAGATGGAACTTGTATGAATTTTCCAAAGCCAAATGAGTGTAATCCCCTCATGTAAAAAATGGGACAGCCCCTCAAGAGGAATGGCCGGCCACTATATTGGGGAGTGAGTGAGAATGAGGGAGAGTGTGATAGAAAAAAATGAGAGAGCCATCCCAAAAAATGCAATGGAGAGAGAGAAAGCTATCATAAGGAAAATAATGATCACCAAGAAAAGTCCTCACTCAACAACCATACCATCTCCCATCATCAACATTCATCAAGCATGATGACTTCAAAAAGTCAAGCCATCATGAAGAGGTCAAGGTCAAGGAATGGTGCTCATCATGAAAGCCATCATGATGCAGCAAGATGCAAAGAACCCCCTTCCAAAAACTTATTTGCAACAATGCAAGTAAGCCCTCCTCCACCAATCTTCGGCCAATGAACGGAACAATGGAAATCGGCCGAAACGCAAAGCAAACTGGCAATTCCAAAAAACTGGTCCCGTAATAAATTACAGGAAAACCCCGATACTGTGCATACACACCCGCTTTTGTATTTCGACCGAAATACAAATGCAATGAGACAAAATCTACACTGTACTATACTAGGATCCGGCTTATACCAAAGCCGGCTAGTATTATCCGTTCGATCCTGATCCGTGCAATACCGCACGTATCTGATCGAACCCTGCCATATATCCATACGGCCTATAGTACAAACTGTCTGATCCTGATCCGTGCAATACCGCACGAATCTGATCGGACCTTGCCATATCTCCATACGGCCTCTACAACCTTTCGCCCGAAAGCTGAGTAACTGAATGTGGGGGACTCTAAAGACTCGTCAACACCTTGGTTGTGGATTTAACCACTAGCACGTCTGAGGTATAAGCCAATACATAACGGGCTACCAGGTATTGACCAAAAGGGACGTCTGTGAGCGAACTCAGCCTGACTCCCTACTGAGCCTGTCAGTGACAATATCCGTACAGTCCGGTCCGTTCGTCTATGAGCATCGCATGGCGGGCCTAGGGTGTTGGTAAAAGTCAGACCCCCAAAAGCGGTACAAGTCGTGTCGGAGTGTAGCCCAGAACACCCTGAGATACTACTGGAATACCTACCAGTAAATCTCCTTGCCTCGGCCGAGGGCTTCGTGTAATGGCTCTCCTAGACACAGCACGACCTCACCCCCAATACCGGGAGAGACGAACCCCTGAAGATACGCTCACTGCCTCCATGTGGCTCGGGACTGTACCCAACTAAAACCTGTTTGCACGACTCCTTTGAGCCGTGGTAGGGTAGTAATCAAAGTACAGCGGGAACTCACACGAGACAAATGACGATCTCCAGGTCGATGAACTAACCTGCACACATGTCACCAGGGAACTGCCATCTGACGTCTGGTATATGACCAACTAGCATGTTCCCGGTGAGTCCTGTCTGGTGTACTCATAACCCAATGAGCACCTGTATACATCTTAGGTGATCCAACCGACACCAGTGGCTTGTGAGACCGGCCACCGCCCCTCGTCGGGGTCTCGACTGTATACACTAGTCTACTATGGAGTATCGATGCCCTGTCTCGAAACTCACACGACTAGGGACCATTTAAGGATATGCTTATAGACCCCCAGCTCCCACTTATATGATCGCCCTCATACTGCTGGTGGTCAAGCAAGAATCCTAGGGGCTCTATCAACGTGTAATAGCGACGTGTCAGGTCACCTGAAGCAGTACACGATGATAAAGATAAACCAGATAGCATACTATCATCTCGAGTAAGACTGTCCTATCGGGATAGGTCCTCCATCAATCATTGCAATCACGTACCTGTGACCTAATAATTGACTCTGAGGGCACTATCTCCAACATAGGTATGGTGCACTCTATGATGAGCGAGGCTGAGTTGCCTATTTCCTTTTGGGGTTATGCGCTTGAGACAGCAGCATACCTATTGAATCAAGTTCCGTCTAAATCTGTACCTACCACACCATATGAGATATGGAGTGGGAAGAGACCATATTTTAAACGAGTTAAGATATGGGGTTGTCCGGCCTATGTCAAAAGACAAAATCCGGACAAACTCGAGGCACGATCAGTTCTTTGCAAGTTTGTGGGGTATCCTAAGAATTCCCAAGGATATTTTTTTCTACCACGCGGAAGAACAAAAAGTGTTTGTTTCTCAATAAGCCACCTTTTTGGAAAAGGAATTTCTTGCAAAAGAAATTAGTAGCAAAGATGTAGAACTGGAAGAGGTTCCAGCAACACAAACTGCAACTGAAGATTTAGTAGAACCAGAGGATTCAGTAGTACCTGACGAATCCCAGCCACTCCGCCGATCTAGTAGGGTTTCTTGTCCACCAGAGAGATACTACGGTTTTCTCATTGATGGTGGAAGCGAGGATTGCATCATGGAAGATGATGACCCGACTAGTTTCGAGCAGGCCATCACGAGTGGTGACTCTATGAAATGGCTGGATGCAATGCGATCTAAGATGGAATCCATGTACACCAACAAAGTATGGACTTTGGAAAATGCTCCTGAAGGGGTAAAACCCATTGGGAGCAAGTGGATCTTTAAAAAGAAATTTAGTGTAGATGGAAAAGTTGAGACTTTCAAAGCTAGACTTGTAGCAAAGGGTTTTCGTCAAAGACCAGGTGTGGATTATGACGAAACTTTTTCTCCAGTGGCTATGCTTAAGTCCATCCGGATCTTACTTGCCATTGCTGCATACCTGACTACGAAATTTGGCAAATGGATGTTAAGACCGCCTTTCTAAACGGTGATTTAGAAAAGTGCGTGTACATGACTCAGCCAGAGGGCTTCGTAGATAGTGGGAGCAGCGGAAAGGTGTGCAAGCTGCTTAATTCCATTTATGGGTTAAAGCAAGCATCGCGGAGTTGGAACATCTGTTTTGATGTTGTAGTCAAAGAGTTTGACTTCATCAAAAATATAGATGAACCTTGTATCTATAAGAAGGTAGCATAGAGTAAGGTTGTCTTCCTCGTATTGTACGTGGATGACATACTCTTTATAGGAAATGATATTCCTATGCTGCAATCAGTCAAGCTCTTTTTATCACAAAGATTCTCAATGAAAGATCTAGGTGATGCCTCATGCATATTGGGGATTAGGATCTATAGAGATAGATCCAAAAGGATACTGGGATTGTCCCAATCCAGGTACATTGACACCATACTAAAGAGGTTTAGTATGGAAGAATCCAAGCATGGGAACCAACCCACAATCGCTGGACTCACTCTCTCCAAACAGATGTCTCCCAAGACTGATTTGGAGAGAGCTCGCATGTAAGGGATACCCTTTGCTTCGGCAGTAGGCTCTATCATGTATGCGATGCTATGTACCAGACCCGATGTAGCATACTCACTAAGTGTAGTGAGTTGGTATTAAGCAGATCCTGGAGAGAGTCACTGGACAGCTGTGAAGAACATTCTTAAGTACTTGCGAAGGACTAGAGACATGTTCTTGGTGTATGGTAACGGAGAACTCTGGGTGGAGTCCTTTACCGATTCCAGCTTCCAAAGTGATAAGGACGACTCTAAGTCGCACTCGGGATTTGACTTTACCCTCAATGTAGGGGCGGTATGTTGGAAGAGTTCCAAACAGGATACCGTTGCAGACTCGACGATGGAGGCTAAATACATCGCTGCCAACGATGCTGCCAAAGAGGCTGTCTGGATGTAGAAGTTTATTAGTGAACTTGGTGTGCTTCCATCCATTGAGCATCCAATACCTCTGTATTGCGATAACAATGGAGCTTTGGCTTTGGCCAAGGAACCCAGGTCCTATCAGAAGTCCAGACATATTCTGAGGCGGTATCACCTGATTAGGGAGATAGTTGATCGCCGGGAGATCGAGATCGGGAGAGTAGATACGAAAGACAACACTGCGGATCCACTCACGAAGGCCATTCCCCAGATACAGTTTGAGAGATTATTCGGGATGCTAGGTATGAGATACTACAGCAGCTGGCCTTAGTGCAAGTGGGAGATTGTTAGTTATGTATATGCCCTAGAGGCCATTGTTGTACATATGATGTATATTATGATGGATGCTTGGATATATACAGAGAGGACTTTCTTGCTCGTCATGATAGTATGCTATTTGGTTTCACTTTATCTTAACATGTTGACTTGTATTGGTTTACAGTCTTTCTCTCACATGTTGATAAAGCCCTTAGGATCTGTACTCGACTACTGGAATTATGATGAGATCATACTAGTGGGGCCACGGTAGTCGATGAGTACATCCTATAACTGTTCCTAGTCGAGGATATATCGAGACAGGGCATCGATACACCAGAGTAGACTAGCGTATACGCATCTTGACCCATACGATGGGCGACGGATGATCCCATATCCATTGGTGTTTGACATCAGAGATGGTGTACGGGTGCTCAGTGGAGACTGGGTATACTGGACGGACTCGCCGAGAACTCCCAGATGGTGATATACCACACGTCAGATGGCAGTTCTCCGGTAACACTAGTACAGGGTAGTCTGTAGACCCGAGATCGTCATAGAGTCTTGTGTGATTCCCAATGTGTTTTGATTTCCACCTTACCACGTCCAAGAGGGCGTGCAAAACGGTGGTTTTTGGGTACAGTCCCAAATCATATGGAGGCAATGAGCGATAGGACGGGATTCGTCTCTCCCGGTATAGGGAGTTGATGTTGTGCTGTGTTCGATTGGCTATTACTTGAAATCCCTGGCCAGGGCAGATATAGAGATATACTGGTAAGTATTACCAGTAGTTTCTCGACCTGTTATGAGCCTCATATCGACACAACTTATCGGTTACTGGGGTCGGACGTATACCACCCCTAGACTTGATATGCGACATATCAGACGAACAGACCGGACTGTACGGGAGTGTTACTGATTCGATTCACAGGAGAACGGACAGGCTAGCTTTTTGATCTTCTCATCGCTCAATACCTGGGTGGCTGTTACGTTTAGCTGACCGCTTGCGACTTGTGGGTGTTTGATATGATCATCACCTGCTACCGGCGTATTGACGATTCTTTAGAGTCCTACACAGAGGTTTCTTGGCTCAGGCAAAACGGAGTAGAGGCACATATGTGATATGTGCAGGACCGAGGATAATGCGATATGTGATACCGTACTATATTCTCGCGATATTTAGATATGAACCGGGTCATCGGATTAAGTGTTGTTTCGATGAATCGGTACATGATATATTAGTCGGTTATATTCGATATAGCCGATTGTCGAATCAAGTGTTGATTCGATGATTTAATGTATAATAATATATAAGATATGTTGTATTACATTATCTAATATTGGCTCGCTTTATTATTTCATTTTCTCACCGGATAATACATTGATATATATGTGATATATATTAATTGTATTATTTTCTTTTGTTACAAATATAATATATATGTGATATATATTATAGTAACATGATATGATTTATTATGAAACATGTTTAAGGATGATAAAAAGAGATTAGGGTTTGATTAGGGTTAGCTTCTTCTGGCACCATCTAGAAGTATTGCTTTTGTCTTGGTTAAGATATTATGGTTGATATTTATCCATGACTCGTTACTTAACCTAACCAAACCCTAGCTCTAGTTTATTCTTTACAAAGGTTAAGCTTCTCATCCTTGGCCATGGTTCCATAATCTATCATATATTCTTTACTACTATTCATCACAAAAGGATTATCTTTTTCATTCATCATCTTCTTCTCTCTTAAGCTTTGAGAAAGCTCACTAGATTTTCCTTTGGTGATGATTTCTTGTGAGAAATTGATATAAAAAGATAGCATAAATACTACTCCATCATTCTCATCTAATCTAGCCGATTAGATTAGAGTGTTCACCTCATTAGAGTGAGAGAGCTTGAGTTATAACAACTTCGACGTAGATCATCGGAGAAGCGGAACACTACAAGCTAGCATGGATCGTTCCAGTCGTGGAGCCTCTCTTGAGTCTGAGAGATCGTGGATCGCGGCGAAGGGACTTCTACTCGGAGCTTGTGAAGCGATGGAGCGGACTACAAAGGTTGTAATCGCTCACACTTAGTAGTAAAGATGTTTACTTGCATGTTAAACCCTAATAATCTAGCAAAGATTCCGGCTTTGGGTTGTTCGGCACGTCTAAAATTTTATTCGGGCATGTTTGATGCCTTATGAACCCTCACAAGAGTGCCTAGGAACCTTACAGAGAGAGAATCCCATTCTCTTTTAGATAGTCTAGGAACTCATTGCTTAAGTATTCTCCCCCTTGATCAGATCGAAGGATCATAATACTTTTGCCCGTTTGGTTCTCTACTTCGTTCTTATATTCTCTGAATTTCTCAAAAGCTTCAGACTTGTGCTTCAATAGGAACACATGTCCGTATCTTGAGAGATCGTTAGTGAATGTAATGAAGTAGGAAGAACCGTTCCTGGCATGTGTAGACATTGGACCACATACATCACTATGTATCAGCCCTAAGAGTTCTATAACTCTTTCTCGTTGTCCATTAAACGGAGTTTTGGTCATCTTGCCTTTGAGACATGACTGGCAAGTATCATAAGATGAAAATTCGAACGGATTCAAATATCCATCCTTATGTGACTTAGCTAGCCGTGTCGCATTGATATGACCTAGTCTACAATGCCATAAAAAGGATTCGTTCATTTCTGAACTCTTCCTCTTGTGTGTGTTTTGTATATTTAGTACTGTTGTTTGGTTGAGAATGTATATGCCATTATTTAACAATCCTGATCCAATCAACTTTTGATCCAGGAATATGTTCATAGCATTATCCTGTACTACAAAATTATATCCTTCTTTGCTCAATAAAGAAACTGATATAAGGTTTCATATCAGGGTCGGAATGTAATACCATTAATTCAGAACCAATGTATTTCCATTTGGTAATACAAGGTGATATTCGCCAACTGCCTTAGCTGCAACATCTGCACCATTCCCTACTCTTACGGAATGATCACCCAATCCTAGTTCTCTACCTTTACGTAGCCTACGCAACATATTACATATGTGGGATCCCAATCCGGTATATAATACCAAGGACGTAGAGTGAACTGAGAAACAGTTCTCGATAACTAACACACCCGAAGAAGATGCATCAACATGCTTGTTCTTCGTTTGGGCGGCTTGAGAATCCAGATATTCTCCTATTTCCTGCACAGTCTTATAACACTTATAAGAAAGAACGGGACAAACATTCCCCTGCTCAGTATAATAAGCGGGTTCAGTCAATATATCCATATTATTATCTTGATTAAGACCTGACATGGTCGCTACCTGGAGAGAGAGAAGAAAACAATTTAGCGTATGCTCTTGCAAGATTAGATTGGTTATTATCTTATCTAATCAGGATGTCTCCCACTGTTTTTATCAAATCTACCTTCAAACCCTAAAAGGTAAGACTAGCCGGGATTAATTACACCTTACAAGTTCGCAAATCTTTCTGCCAGGCCAGTGTTGGTACTTTGAGGGAGGTTCCCCGTGCTTTTGCACGGACCTAATTAAAATAAATCTCGTTTTCCCAGAGGCATAACCCCGTTAACACCTTTCTTGACACCTACTTGATTGGCTAATTGTCCTGTATAAAATTCTCCCAGGAGTAACTTTTACTCGCAGTGGGTATCAGGATCCATCTATCTCATAGAAGGTATGCAATCTCATTGGAAATTTCAACACTTGAAATTCCCGATAATGCTTTTGCCCCTACTAACTTATGACCTTGGCTAAGGTCAACAAATCATAAGTGCTAGCCAAGTTCAACCCGTCATTTCCCAATTGAATTAAACCCACCCGTACGACCCTTGGCTAAGGTCAACAAAGTCGTACGACTACCCTAACTCAATCACATGCCATGTTTTAGCAGATAAATACTAATTAGCTACTGTACAATACGCCTTGGCTAAGGTCAACAAACGCAGCACAAATACTAACTTGTCTCTATCTGAAATGACAGAGGGCTAGGCAGGTTTTTCTGAAAACCATAAGCGTAATGAACTTGATATCATTGTAGAAACAACTGATTTTGAAAAGGAATGTTTTTTTAGGCTTTTCTTGTTTCGCTAAAGAGGTCACTCCCTGTGAAGGGATCTCGGCTCTTTCCTTATCGAATAAGGTGCAGGATATTTCATAAATACCACTGTGCAAAGTAAAAACTATAGAAACAATCAAAAATAAACCGTGAGTTTGTAGCATATGCCAGTTTTGCTAAAGTGGTCACTTCCGGTGAAGGGATCTCGGCTCTTTCCTCATTGAATAAAGTGCAGGGTATATCATATATACCGCCGTGCAAAGCAAAAACTGTAGCTACCCTTTTTGAAAATTTGATTCTACAACATCTTTTAGGTTTCTTTTCTTTTATTTATCTCATTAATAAAACCAATCATTTATGCTTCCTAAGCATCACAGAAGAAACGAAAGAAGTAATATTTATATATCATCATATATTTATAGAATAAGTATTCGTCTCAGGCAGCATAATGATCTCATCACAGAACATTGCAGCAGAAGATAACATATGAAATATTGGATATACTACGACGTCTATGTTCTATTTCGAGCCTCTATAAAACACGGATTCCACGGTCGTGATGAATAGCCAAACCCATATCCCCAGACCCCTACGAGAGCGGCAAGTAACACTGCCAATTCTAGGATTAGGAGACCCGGTCTCGACTCCTCGAGATGGCCTCCCACTGGATCCTAGAACCCGGCTACTTGTGCTCCCCTCCTCAGGTCTATCCTAATGCTGAAAAGTAAATAATATACAATGGTGGCAACATCCTCAACCCGGAAGTGCCCCAATAAAAGAATATTACATACAATGAATTTTACATGAATGAAAATAAAATTCCTCATCTCACATAAAACCCCCGGCTAATCAAAACACGGCGATCCTATATAACATATCACAATAACACATAATATCGCATATGGTATATCGCCGTTTTCGTCGCTATAGATCGACGACAATTGTGATAGGCATATTTACTTACGTTTACACTTACGGTCACAGAAAAGAAAATGTAAGACTACAATATTTGGAATCCACAATCTCTTTATACATCGTAAACCTGAAATATCACATATTACAGATTTCATGCCGAACTATATGAATTCCACATATTGTATCACATTCAAGATAAATAGACAATGTTAAACTTTTTGATCGAATAAACAAACACCCAAGATTTTCCAAATAGCTCAACACTTGAGCGGAGTTCAAAAAATCCCAGAACATGTCACAGCCGCTATGAACCAGCCGTAGAAGGGTCAAACCAACGCCTCACATGTGGCAACGCTAAACTACAACAAACCATATGGTTCAGTGGCGGTTTTGACGGTCACATAATCGAGTTAAGGTTATATTCTTCTAGAGGGTCCATAGATTAGCTTGCATGATTTTCTGAAAAGTTTTAAACTCAGGAAAAATCCAACACTTGAATGTTTTCCGACAGGGGAAAAAGTGAGTTATTGATATCCATTCGAACCTTTTAACACGTTCTAAATTACCCGGAAAAGGTTAAACGAAGTTAAACTTTCCGATCGAATCAACGAGTTCCCAATATTTCCAAGAAAGATTAACACTTGAGTAGAATTAAAAATTACCAGAAGCATGAAAAAGTACCCAAGAATAAACCCCTGAAGTATTAGCCCCCAACTCCCAAAGTTGGCCGCGGAACCGCCGCCAAACGCATGGCTTGGCCGCGGTTCCACGGTCGCTAGAGTGAGTTATGGCTTCGTACTTCACAGTAATTCTTAGAATTCCTTACATGATTTTCTGAGTATTTTTAATATGAAAAATTTCAACTTTTGAAAAAATTTCCAGAAAGTGGGATTTATCGGGGTTTCGGAGTTCGATCGGACTTCAAACTTCTTCTAGACAATGCCTAATACTTTAGCTTCACTCTGATACCACTGTAGTGTTAGCATAGCACCTTGTGAAGGTTTTGGCAAGCATCAATCATGCTACATTAAAAATTTTAGGGTGCTAAACAAACCCTAACCAAGATCTTAACTAGAGAATTAAGGTTAACTGCATGTAAACAACTTTACATCTAAGAGAGAGGGATTACAACCTTTGGAGTCCGTTCCTTCGCTTCATAAGCTCCGAGTATTAGTCCCTTCGCCGCAATCCATGAACTCCCCGACTCTAGAGAGGCTCTACAAGTCGAATGATCCATGCTTGCTTGAAGTCTTCTTGATCTAAGATGATCTACCTTGAAAAATCTCTAACCCAAGCTGACACTTCACTAATGAACTTATTAGAGAAGTGAACACCCTAATCTAAGTGGCTAGAAAAGCTGAAGATGATGAAGTAGGAATTATGCTCTCTTTTGTTTTCAATTTCTCACACTCAATCATCACATGTAAAATGCTAGCAAGCTTTTTCAAGGAGGAAGAAAAGAAGAAAGCTTTTGTGATGAATAATGAATTATTGTTGTGATTACAATTGCAACCCTTGGTTAAGAATGAAAGGCTTAACCATTGTAGAGAATAAACCATAGGTAAAGGGTTTGGGTTGGGTTAACAAATATCTTGACAAAATATCAAGCTAAAGACAAAAGAAAGCTTCATGAAGCTTCATGAAAAAGCTAACCCAAATGCTAACCAAAATCCAAACCCTAACTTGTTTAAACTCCACAAAACATGTTGCATTTGTAACCCTAACTTGTTACAATAATATATATCACATATATAACATATTTTGCAACAAAATAAAATAATACAATTAACATATATCCCATATATATCAATGCATCACCCGGTGAGAAAATGAATCAATAAAGCGAGATTATATTAGTTAACGTAATGTAATATATCACATATATAATTATACATTAAATTATCGAATCAACACTTGATCCGACATTCCGGCAATAGATCATATAACCGACTAATAACATGTACCGATTCATCGAATCAACACTTGATCCAATGACCCGGCTATATCTCATATACCCGGCCGATATCACATATCGCGAGAATGGATTACGGTATCTTATGTCGTAATATTCTCGGTCCCGCCCATATCACATATGTGCTCATACTCCGTTTTGCCTGAGCTAGGAAACCTCGGTGTAGGGCTCTCAAGAATCGTCAATACGCCGGCAGTAGGTGATGATCACATCAAACACCCACAAGCTGCAAGCAGTCAGCTAAACATAAAAGCCACCCAAGTATCGAGCGATCAGAAGATCAACAAGCAAGCATGTACATTCTCATGTGAATCCAACCAGTAACACTATCGTACAGTCCGGTCTCTTCGTCTGATATGTCGCATATCTAGTCTTGTGGTGCTAAACGTCACACCCCAGTAACCGATAAGTCGTGTCGATATGAGGCTTATAACAGGTCGAGAAACTACTGATAACACTTACCAGTAGCACTCCATATCGGCCCTGGCCAGGGACTTCCAGTTATAGCCAATCGAACAAAGCACAACATCAACTCCCTATACCGGGAGAGACGAAACCCCTCTTATCGCTCATTGCCTCCATGTGATTCGGGACTGTACCCAAAAGCCACCGTTTTGCACACCCTCATGGACGTAGTAAGGTGGAAATAAAAGCACAGTGGGAAACACACAAGACTCTATGACGATCTCGGGTCTACAAGCTAACCTGTTCCATTGTCACCGGAGAACTGCTATCTGACGATTGGTATAATACCATCTAGGAGTTCTCGGCGAGTCCGTTCAGTGTACCGAGTCTCCACTGAGCTCCCGTACACCATCTTTGATGTCAAAACACCGATGGATATGGGATCATCCATCGCCCATCATATGGGTCAAGATGCGTATACACTAGTCTACTCTGGTGTATCGATGCCCTATCTCGATACATCCTCGACTAGGAACAGTTACAGGATGTACTCGTTGACTACCATGGCCCCACTAGTATGATCTCATCATAGTCCCAGTGGTCGAGTACTTATCCTAAGGGCTTTATCAACATTTGAGAGCAAGACAGTAAACTAATACAAGTCAACATGTTAAGACATAGTGAAACCAAATAGCATACTATCATGTCGAGCAAGAAAGTCCTCTCTATATATATCCAAGCATCCACTATAATATACATCATATGTACAACAATGGCCTCTAGGGCATATATATAACTAACAAGAGATAGATCTAAATGGATACTGGGATTGTCCTAATTCAGGTACATTGACACCATAATAAAGAAGCTTAGTATGGAACAGTCCAAGCGTGGGTTTTTACCCACGATCTCAGGGCTCACTCTCTCTAAAGAAATGTCTCCCAAGACTTATTTGGAGAGAGATCACATGAAAGGGATACCATATGCTTCGGCTGTAGGCTCTATCATGTACGCGATGCTATGTACCAGACCCGATGTAGCATACTCACTATGTGTAGTGAGTAGGTACCAAGTAGATCCTGCAGAGAGTCACTGGACAGCTGTGAAGAGCATTCTCAAGTACTTATGAAGGACTAAAGAGATGCTCTTAGTATATGGTAACGGAGAACTCCAAGTGGAGTCCTTTACCGATCGAGCTTCCAGAGTAATAAGGACGACTCTAAGTCGCACTCGGGATTTGTCTTTACCCTCTTTGGAGGGGTGGTATGCTGGAAGAGTTCCAAGCAGGAGACCGTGGCAGACTCGACGATGGAATCCGAATACATCGCTGCCAACGTTGCTGTCAAAGAGGCTGTCTGGATCAAGAAGTTCATTACTGAACTTGGAGTGGTTCCATCCATTGAGCATCCAATACCTTTGTAATGTGATAACAATGGAGCGGTGGCTTTGGCCTAGGAACCCAGGTCCCATCAGCGATCCAGGCGTATTCTGGGGCGGTATCACATGATCCGGGAGATAGTTGATCGCCGGGAGATCGAGATCAGGAGGGTTGATATGAAGAACAACACAGCGGATCCCCTCATGAAGGCCATTCCCCAGATACAGTTTGAGAGACTCTTCGGGATGCTTGGTATGCAATATTACAGCAGCTGGCCCTAGTACAAGTGGGAAATTGTTAGTTGTATGTATGCCCTAGAGGCCAGTATTATACAGATGATGTATATTATATTGGATGCTTGGACTTATATAAAGAAGACTTTCTTGCTCGATATTATAATATGCTATCTGGTTGCTTTTTACCTTAACATGTATACTAGTCTCATGATACTGTCTTATGGTTACATGTTGGTGAAGCCCTTAGGATGTGTACATGACTACCAGGACTATGATGCAGATCATACTAGTGGGGCCATGGTAGTCCATAAGTTCATTTTTTAACGTTCCTAGTCATAGGTGTATCGAGATGGGGTATCGATATACCAGTGTAGACTAGCGTATACGCTTCTCGACCCATGAGATGGGCGTTGGATGATCCCATATCCATTGGTGTTTGACATCATAGATGGTATACGGGTGCTCAGTAGAGACTGGGTACACTAGAAGGACTGGCCGAGAACTCCCAGATGGTATTATACCTCACGTCAGATGGCAGTTCTCTGGTGACACTTGTACAGGTTAGTCTGTAGACCCGAGATCGTCATAGAGACTTATGTGATTCCCACTGTGCTTTGATTTCCACCTTACCACGTCCAAGAGGGCGTGCAAAACAGTGGTTTTTGGGTACAGTCTCGAGTCACATGGAGCCAATGAACGATAGGAGGGGTTTCGTCTCTCCCGGTATTGGGAGTTGATGTTGCGCGGTGCTCGATTGGCTATAACAGGGAAGTCCCTGGCCAGGGCTGATTTAGAGATTTACTGGTAAGTGTTACCAGTAGTTTCTCGACCCGTTATGAGCCTCATATCGGCATGACTTATCGGTTATTGGGGTCTGACGTTTACCACCCCTAGACTTGATATGCGACATATCAGACAAAGAGACCGGACTGTACGGCAAGTGTTACATTTAGTCTTTTTGCAGGAGTTGGAGCGGGCTTTCTTGCTGATCTTCTGATCGCTCAATACCCGGGTAGCCGTTACGTCTAGCTAGTACCGCTGACGGCTTGTGGGTGCTTGATGTGATCATCACCTACTGCCGGCGTATTGACGAGTCTTTAGAGTCCTACACAGAGGTTTTAATGGCTCAAGCAAAACGAAATAGGAGCACATATATGATATGTGCGGCACCGAGAATAAAGCATGTATGTGATACCGTATTCTATTCTCGCGACTTATTGTATCGGTCGGTTATATGTGATATAGCCGGGCTATCGAATCAAGTGTTGATTCGATAAGTCGATACATTGGATGTTAGTCGGTTATATGTGATATAACCGGATTATTAAATCAAGTGTTGATTTAATAATTTAGTGTATAATTGTATATTTGATATACTAATTTAAATTAACTAACATTTTATCACTTATGGATTTTTCTCACATGTGCACATTTAATATATATATATATATATATATGATATATATTAAAATGTGTTTTCTTTTTGTATCATGGTTGTTGATACAACATACATGGGTATGTAAGACATACACCATTCTATTTAAAATGGTGGGTTAGAATTATTTAAAGTAATTACAAATTGGTGGAGCTTTTGTCACAAGCATGATGCTTCTAGAAGCTTGTGGATTGCTTTGACAAAGTCTACTCACTTTGTTTTTACTTTAGATTTTTATTAACCTAACCATTTTGGATTAGCCATGGTTATGTCTCTACATGAGTTAGTATATGATACAAACTGACCACGGTTCACTCTCTTACTTGATCATTTTATTCTCTTCTCATTTCTCCATCTTCTTCCTCCAAAAGAAAAAGCTCTCTAGGGTTTTGATTATGTGAGAAAGTATTGTGAGAATAATAATTCTAAAGTGAACCCACTTCCTATTTCCTCATCCTCTACTAGATTAGCACTTTAGTATATGGTGTTTGCTTCACTAATACTTTAATTAGTGAAGTAGAAGCTTGAGCTATTATTCCCTCGACGTAGATCATCTTCGGCCTCGAAGACTTCAAGCAAGATCGCTTCTTTCCCGAAGCCATACAAGAGTCCGAGAGTTCAACGACCGCAGTGAAGGGACTACTACAAGGTGCTTTAGAAGTGATGGACCGATCTACAAAGGATGTATTTCTATTTCACTTAGATGGTAAATGGTTTACCATAGTTTCCGTATTATATTCTAGTTAACGATTCTAGTTTAGAGTTCCTTTTAACGGCAAATTTTTTAAAATGGCATGGACGATACCTCCCGAAACCTTGCTGCCGTCGTTAGGAACCCAACATCCTCTCCCTCACTCATGATGCTGCTGCTGCCCTCTCTCCCTTTGCCTCTCTACCTCCTCAAATCCGCCACAATAAACCCATTAAAACCCCATCTCACATTCACAGATTTTGTGCACAAGCTCACAAGCTACACTATGGAACAAGAAAAAATCGATTTTGGTGCCCTAGGGGATTCATGAGTGCAACATGAGGTAATTATTCCATCATTACTATAGAATTTCCTTTCCTTTAGCATCCATGTTAAATTAGAACCGATATTGTTTGGTTTTGGGAAGTTTGAAAACTTGAGTTGAGGGTTAGGGTTTTAGTTGAACCCAATAGTGAAATTAAAGTTACTAGAGGCTATACAACCTCTGTGGTGATTGATTGGAGACCTAAAATAGAGACTAAAACCCCAATTAGCGAACTTAGAAATCCCCAACATCATATTTTGTAAATTCTGTGAGTGTAAAATGAAATCTGCTATCACCCGGAGCCTCTGAAAATTATTTAGCAAGTACAGAGGAGTGTGCATGCACCAAGGAAGCACCACCCAAGCCCCTAGCCCCTGACTCCACTCTATGGCCGCAAATTTAATCTTTCTCGTTGCAAATTGCGGCCAAACCTGGTCCAAATGGGTTCGTGTTTGGTCTGTAGCTCCATCTCCTATAAACTAGACCCTTGGCATATGCAAAATTGACTGATTTGACCTAGGGTAAAATCTGGTACCATTTTCAAGAGTTGTTGTTTTGATTTGGGGTTTCGTTTTGCGTATTTTGAATTCTAGATTTTTTTCATTTGTGTCGTATTCGATCACTTGACGTTTGTACGTCGAAATCGAGTGTTATTTGGTGGTTTTGAAAGCCTAGTCCATAGGTTCTAATCTATAGTCCTTTAGCGTGTCGTTTTGGTTTTGAATTTGTTTTTAATGCGACACGATACATTATGATATGTAGGTACCCCACGAAGACTTCGAGACGACAAGAAAGCACGTGGCGACATCGGCATCGGCACACAAGAAGCAATGTGAGTAGATTATATCTACGGGGGAAGTCGGGTGGATAGCGTATAGCACCTCCGCAGTTCGATGTATACTATGCTATATATATACTATATATATGATATCTTTTAAGTGTGACATGGATATTCAAGATATGATTAAGTGTTCAATGGTTAGATTATGGTCATTAGAAGTGAACTAGTATAGCTTCTTAGTTGCGAACCCTAGAATAGGTTTACACACACAGGCATGCTTGTTATACTTGTGTGTATTTGGGGATAGATACATATATACACGTATACCTAGACCTGGATGATGAGGATAGTGGACGATATTTGGAGATGAGTCGATGAGTTTGGGCATGGTGCCATGAGATCGGTGATATGATGTCGTTCGTATTATGAAATACGATATGAGATTTTAGCGAGCCTTTGGACGTGTGTTTTACACACGCATTTATATTTATATAGATGGTTTCAGTTATACTAGACATAGATCAGTACCCCAGTTCATGAGATATGATGATAAGGATACCAGATAAATGATGAGATGAATGTGATATTTGACCCGTACCTAGATTTGGGATGCCGTATGACAGATTTACCGTACACGATAACTGTGATGATAGATCCGCACTCATGACTCGAGGATGCCATATGATATATTGTATCGCACGCGGTACTATTGAGGCGAGATCACCGACTATTATATATGTATGTATATATATCGACTCAGATTTAGGTGGTTTGCATCCCCTTTCGATTTGTTTGTTAGTTAGATCTGTAGTTTACTTAGTAGATGTTAGAATAGACCCGAGTCATACCAATTTCAAATCTAACGAATCGTGAGTATTTTAAAGATAGGCCAAGGGATTCTATGGATATTTTCAAAAGATGCATCTTTTCTTAAAAACACCGTAGCCCTTATTTTTTTAAACACCACGATTCGTCTTATTTCAAATGGCAAAACTGTATGACATTTACATATTGATGTAGATTCTTCACTGTTGCGCTTATTATTCAATTTCCGCATATTCTTGCTATTCGCATCGCATTGCATGTGTAAATCTGTTTATTGTTATATTAAACCCATGCTATCAGGACACCAGCACCATTATCGATGATGTGTATGTTCCACGTACACCTACTTGCCGGCTCACACACTTCATCATCGATAATTTCCATGTCACTACACAGTTGGATTGTTGCATCAGGATATGACTAATTGTACATCCATACTGGCACACAGACATATTGTACACTTCTACTTGGGTATATACCTACTTGTACATCTATATTGGCGCACATACATATTGTACACTCATATTTGCATATATACCTTGTTGTACATCTATATAGGCGCACAGGCATATTGTACACTCATACTTGCGTATATACCTACTTGTATATCTATATTGGCACACCGACATATTGTACATTCATACTTGCGTATATACCTACTTGTACATCTATATTGGCGCACAGACATATTGAACACCCATACCTGCGTACACACATATTGTACACCCATACTTGCATACATACGTATTTTCACATACATATTGTAGGGTTACTAGGCACTCTAACAAGGTTCTACAAAGCATCAAACATACCCGATTAAAATTTTAGCCGTGCCTAACAACCCTAAACAACATCTTTGCTAGAAAATTAGGGTTTCACATGAAAGTAAATAGCATCTATGACTAAGTGACTGTAGGGTTCCTAGGCACCCTAAGGAGGTCTCACAAGGCATCAACCATGCCAATTTCAAATTTTAACGGTGCCGAGAAACCCTAACAAGATCGTTGGCTAGAAGTTTAGGCGACAAAGCAAACTAGTTAACACTTAACTACAAGAATACGGAAATACAACCTTTGTAGATCCGGTCCTCCACCTCCACGGCTCGGTGATGAAGACCTCTCCGCTTTCCTCATGCAATCCGGGGCTCTAGCGTCGGCTTCATCGGAGAAGAAGCGGGCTAGGTCATCGACTACGTGCCGAAGATGATCTACGTCGAGGAATCACAAGATCAAGCTCCACCTTCACCAAGCCATGAAAACTTGTGAAGGAAACACACTCTACTACTTGGCAAGAGGTAGAGGATGAAGAAATAGGAAGTGGGTAGACTTTAGAATTAGATTTCTCACTCATTTTCATCAATCACCATTGATGAAGTCAAGGTTCTTCATCTTGAAGAACAAGAAGAAGATGATGATAATATTATGAATAGAATAGAAAATCAATTCTTATCATAATTCTAATCATAGTTATGTGTAGAGAATTGACCAAGGTTAAAGGAATGGTTAGGGTTAAGCATGAAGACAAGAATGGTTACAAAGTCAAAGCTTCATGAAGCTTCAACTAGAAACAAAGAATGCCACCATTCTTATCATAAACTTTTCCAAATAAATCAATAAATAAATAAAAGATTATGCAAAACCCTAACCATTACACAACCATGGTTTAATCATTACACATAATTTAGTGAGCATGTATCATCAAACATGATACAAAATTGTGTACAAAAGTATATCACATATACAATGTGCACAAACCAAGTGAGAAAAACCATTTAAAGTGAACCAATACTAGTTAATCCAAAGTAATATATCAAATATATAATTATGCATTAAATCATCAAATCAACACTTGATTTAACGATCCGGTCATATCGCATATGACCGACTAATATCCTATGTATCGGCTTACCGAATCAACCCTTGATTCGATAACTAGGATATATCGCATACAACCTTTCGATACATTCATCGCGAGAATGGAATACGGTATCACATACATGCATTATTCTCGGTCCCGCACATATCTCATATGCGCTCCTACTTCGTTTCGCTTGAGCCAGGAAACCTCTGTGTAGGACTCTAAAGACTCGTCAATACGCCGGCAGCGGATGATGATCATATCAAACACCCACAAGCCGCAAGCGGTCTGCTAAACGTAACGGCCACCCGGGTATTGAGCGATCAGAAGATCGACGAGCAAGCCCGCTCATACTCCTGTGAATCCAACCAGTAACACTTACCATACAGTCCGGTCTGATCGTCTAATATGTCGCATATCTCGCCTAAGGGTGGTAAACGTCAGACCCCAATAGATCGATAAGTCATGTCGATATGAGGTCTATACCAGTTCGAGAAACTACTGGTAACACTTACCAGTATATCTCAGCAACCCTGGCCAGGGATTTCCGGTTATAGCCAATCGAACACAGCGCAACATCAACTCCCTATACCGGGAGAGACGAATCCCCTCCTATCGCTCATTGCCTCCATGTGATTCGGGACTATACCCAAAAACCACCGTTTTGCATGCCCTCTTGGACGTGGTAAGATGGAAATCAAAGCACAGTGGGAACCACACAAGACTCTATGATGATCTCGGGTCAACAGACTACTCTGTACCAGTGTCACCAGAGAACTGCCATCTGACGTAAGGTATAATACCATCTGGGAGTTCTCGGCGAGTCCGTCCAGTGTACCCAGTCTCTACTGAGCACCCGTATATCATCTCTGATGTCAAACACCAATGGATATGGGATCATCCATCGCCCATCTGTATGGGTCGAGAAGGTATACGCTAGTCTACTCTGGTATATCGATGCCCCGTCTCGATACACCCACGACTAGGGACTTTGAAGGATGTACTTATGGACTACCATGTCCCCACTAGTATGATCTGCATCATAGTCCAGATAGTCAAGTACACATCCTTAGGGCTTTACCAACATGTAACAGAGAGACAATCAGTATTCACGTTAAGGTAAAGAGTAACCAGATAGCATACTATCATGTCGAGCAAGAAAGTCCTCCCTATATATGTCCCAGCATCCACTACAATATACATCCAATGTACAGTAATGGCCTCTAGGACATACATATAACTAACAATCTCCCACTTGCACTAGGGCCATCTGTAGCAGTGGTTGTAGTATCTCATACTCAACCATCCCATAAAAGTCTCTCTCTGGGAATAGGCCTTCGTGAGTAGATCCGCCGTGTTGTCCTCTAAGTCTACTCTCCTAACCTCGATCTCCTTGGAGATCAACCATCTCCATGATCAGGTGATACTGCCTTAGATTATGTCTGGATCACTGATGGGACCGGGGTTCCCGGACCAAAGCCACACTTCCATTGTCACACAATGGTAGGAACCTAGTTCATCTCATGAACCAATATACACCCAAACAGCCTCTTTGGTAGCATCTTAAGTAGCGATGTATCCTGCCTTTATCGTCTAGTATGTCACGGTATCTAGATTGGAACTCTTCCAACATACCATCCCTCTACTGAGGGTAAAGACAATGCCTGTGACTGACATTCAGTCGTTCTTATCACTCTTTGAACACTTCCAGTGATTCTCCCCATGATCGATTGATACCATCTCACTACAACTAGTGAGCATCCTAATATCCAATTAGATCTATCTCATAGATCCAAAATCCAGGATTTAGGAGATATCACGTTGATCCTATATGGAGAATCTTTGTGATAAGCGGAGATTGATCGAGCGTAGCATAGGAAACTCTTTCCCTATCAAGAGTATGTCATCCACGTACTCCACGAGGATCGTCACCATACTCCCTACTACCTTTTTGTTTATACAAGGTTCATCTACCATTTTGATGATGTCAACTTCTTTGACTAATCCATCAAAACAGATGTTCCAACTCCGCGATGCCTGCTTTATCCTATAAAGCATCTTGCACACGTTTCCGCTACTCCCATTGTCTACGAGGCCCTCTGGCTGTGTACTTATAGACGCTCTCTTCCAAAACATTATTTAGAAAAGCAGTCATGACACCCAACCACCAGATATCGTAGTCATGGTATGTAGCCGTGACAAGTAGGGTCTGGATGGACTTAAGCATAGCCACTGGAAAAGGTTTCATCATTATCCACGCCTGGTCAATGATGCAAACTTTTAACAAGTCTAGCTTTGAAAGTCTCAACTTTTCCATGTACACCAAGTAATCTTCTCAAGATATACTTGCTCCTGATGGGAATTTAACCCTTCAGATATAGCAACCAAAGTCCATACTTTGTTGGTGTATAAGGATTCCATCTCAGATCACTAAGCATCCAGCCATTCTTACAGAGTCTTACTCCTGATGGCCATCTCGAAACTAGTTGGGTCATCATCTCATGATGCAATCCTCGCTTCCACTGTCATCGAGAAACCGAAGTATCTCTCAGGCAGGTGAGGAACCCTACCAGTTCGGCGGAGAGGCTGAGGTTCGTTGGTATCTACTGAATCCTTTGGTTCTATCAAATCATCAGCTGCAGTTTGTATGGCCGGAACATTTCCAGTTCAACATAACAGACCTTGCCTCGAGCTTGTCCGGATTTTGCTTTTAGACATAGGCCGGACAACCCCAAATCTTAACTAACTTAAGATATGGGCTCTTCCCTTTCTATATCTCATATGGAGTGGTAGGCTGTGATCTGATTCGAACCCTATTCAACAGGTATGCAACTTCATAAGTGCATAGCTCCCAAAAGGAAATAAGAAACTCAGTAGTACTCATCATAGAGCACACCATATCATATAGGGTGTGATTGCTCCACCCCAATATACCATCGTGCTATGGTGTAGTCGGAGGAGTAATGCTGAGAGAGAATCTCATTCCCCTTTAGAATAGACCAGGAATTCCGTGCTCAAGTATTCTCCTCCTTGATCTCATCATAGGACATAATACTTATACCCGTATTTTGGTTCTCTACTTATATTCCGTGAATATCTCAAAAGGTTCGGACATGTGTTTCAACAGGAACATATGTCTGAATCTTGAGAGATTATCAGAGAATATAATGAAGTATAAAGAACCAGTCCTGGCATGTGTAGACAGGAGACCTTACATACATCATCATGTATCAGTCCCAAGAGTTCACTAACTCTTTCTCTGTTACCTATAAACAGAGCTGTGGTCATCTTTTCTCTGTGACATGACTGACAAGTTTCATAAGATGTAAATTCAAACTAATTTAAATATGCATCTAAATGTAACTTTAGCTAGTCGGGTCGCATTGATATGACCTAGTCTACAATACCTCAAGAAGGACTCGTTCATTTCTGAACTCTTCCTCTTGTGTGTGTTCCGTATACTAAGAACTGTAGTTTGATTTAAAACATCAATGCTTTTAGATAACGTGCCTGAACTGATCAACTTTTGATATAGGAAATGTTCAAAACATTATCCAACAATACAAAATTTTATCATTTCTTTACTAATAAAGAGACTGATATGATTTTGTATATCAGGTTCGGTATCTAATAACATTCGTTCAGAATCAATGTATTACAATACAGGGTGACAGTGACCAACAGACTTGGCTGCAACACTTGCCCCGTTTTCTGCCTCATGAAACTTATCACCCGTTCTCAGTTTTTCTACCCTTTTGTAGCCCTATGTAACATCATACATATCTGGGATCCTGATCCGGTATCATATACGCAGGATTCGGAGGATACTGAGAAACAGTTCTTTGCAATGAACACACCCGAAGATGATGCATCAGCTTGCACTCTCTTCGTTTGGGCGGCACGGGAAATCTGGTATTCCCCAATTTCCTGCTCTGTCTTATAACAATTATAAGTTAGAGCGGGACCAACGTTCCCCAGCTCAGTATAACAAGCGGGTTCGGTCAATATTCCGTATTATTATCTTGATTAAGGCGTGATATGGTCGCTACCTGGAGAGAGAGAGAAGAAAACACTCAGCGTGCGCTCTTGCAAGAAAAGATTGGTTATTATTTTATCTAATCAGGATGGCTCCCACTGCTTTTTATCAAATCTTCCTTCAAACCCTAAAAGGAAAGACTAGCCGGGATTAATTACACACTATAAGTTCGCCAATCTTTCAGCCAGGCCAGTGTCGGTACTTTGAGGGAGGTCCCCCGTGCTTTCGCACGAACCTAATTAATGTAAACCTCGTTTTCCCAGAGGCGTAACCTCGTTAACACCTTTCTAGACACCTACTTGATCGGCTAATTGTAATGTGTAAAACTCTCCCAGGAGTAACAATTACTCGCAGTGGGTATCGGGATCCACTATCTCATAGAAGGTATGCAATCTCATTGCAAATTTCAACACTTGAAATTCCCGATAATATTTTGCCCCTAGCAGCTATATGACCTTAACATAGTCAACAAATCATAAGTGCTAGTCAAGTTCAACCCGTCATTTCCCGATTGAATTAAACCCACCCGCACGACCCTTAACATAGTCAACAAAGTCGCACGACTACCCTAATCCAATCACATCATATGCTTATGCAGATAAGCACTAATTAGCTACCGCACACTACGCCTTAACATAGTCAACAAACGTAGCACGAATACTAACTAGTACTTATCTGAAATGGCGGAGGGCTACGACAGGTTTTTCTGAAAACCTATTGCGTAATGAACTTGATATCGTTGTAGAATCAAATGATTTTGAAAATGGAGTGCTTTTGAGGCTTTTCTAGTTTTGCTAAAGGAGTCACTCCCGGTGAAGGGATCGTCGGTCCTTTCCTCGTCGAATGAGGTGCGGGATATATCATATATATCACTGTGCAAAGCAAAAACACTTAAAAGCAATCAAAAGACAAAACGAATGTGTAGCATATGCCAGTTATTGCTAAAGGAGTCACTCCCGGTGAAGGGATCTCGGTCCTTTCCTTATCGAATAAGGTGCAGGATATATCATATACACCGCTGTGCAAAGCAAGAACTGTAGCTACCTGTTTTATTTTGAAATTCGATTCTACAACATCTTAAGTTTCTTTTATTTCATTAATCTCATTAATGAAGTCCCATCATTCAAGTACCTAAACATCACAGATAAATACAACGTACACTTATGCCATCCGCATTCGCCTCGATGTCCCCTCGTGCACCGTTAGGTTAGGTAACTAACGACAGAGCGGGGCAGGGCTAGCGCGGGTGTAAAACATAAGTAACGTCTATATAATATATCATATATACTATATACTGTATCTATCACAGAACATCACATGATCACATCACAGATATCGCAGCAGAAGAAACATATGAAATATTGGATATACTAGGACGTCCGTGTTTTCAATACGAGCCAGTATAAAACACGGATTCCACGGTCGCGATAAATAGCCAAACCCATACCCCAAGACCCCTACGAGAGCGGCAAGCAACCCTACCAATTCTAGAGTTAGGAGACCCGGACTCGACTCCTCGAGTTGGTCTCCCACTGGACTCCAGAACCCGGTTACTTGTGCTCCCCTCCTTGGGTCTATCCTAGTGCGGAAAAGTAAATAATATACAAAAGGTGACTACTTCCGCAACCTGGAAGTGCCCCAATAAAAGAATATTACATACAAGTTTTTACATGAATGAATATGAAAAAACACTCATCTAACATAAAAACCCCCGGCTATTCAAACACGACGATCCAATATAACATATGCAGCAACACATAACATCACATGTCATCAACGTAAGTAAATATGCGCATCCCAATTGTCGTTGACATATAGCAACGAAACCGGCGATATAACATATTACACTTACGGTCACAGAAAAGAAAGTGTAAAACTACAACAGTTGGAATCCGCAACCACCTCAGACATGCCTGACCAAATGAATTACTTAGACATCGCATGCCTAACAATTATAAACCCCGCATTTTAGTCTCATTATCGAAAACACTTTTCAATACCAAGTCGTGCAATTCAACAGGATTCCCGACATCCTGATCGAATGCTCGTCGCAAACTTTAGTAGGCGGCCGCACCCCTGACGCCGTCGACGAAGTGAACCAAGGCAGAACACCGCCATCGCGAGCACCCGAACGGATGCTTTCGGCGACGGGGTTCTCCTACAGTCACTTGGTCGGGGCTATGGGGTGTAGCTGTCTATTAAGTTTACCCGGTGAGTATCCGCGTACGCTACGTGATTGCGACGGACTTTTGATCACATCAAAATTCCGTGGCAACCGATCAAGTGAGACTAAAGTGCTATGTTTATAACATTCATTCAGTTATCACATAACTTTTGTGAATTCCAATTATTTTATCCCATTCCGGATAAATAGAAAATGTCAAACTTTCCGATCGAACAATCGAACACCCAAGTTTTCCCGAAACAGCTCAACGCATGAAATAAGTCTAAAAACATTCAGTTCATGTCTCAGTACCAACGGTCCAGCCGTAGAAGGGTCAAGCCAACGCCTCACATGTGGCACGCCGTACTGCCCCAAACCCGAAGGTTCAAAGGGCAGTTCAAGACGGTCACATAATCGAGTTAAGGTTTGTTGTCTTCTAGAGGGTCCATCGCGTTACTTGCACTACTTAGAACGTCTTTAAACCACGGAAAAATCCAACACTTGGAAATTTCCCGACATGGGAAAAATTGGGTATTTATATCCGGTCGAACTTTTTAACATATTCCAAAATTATCCGGAAAGCCACATAGACAAAATCTGATATTCCGATCGAAACACCGAATCCCCAAAACAACCCCAGAAAATTCAACTCTTGAATAAAATATAAAAATTTCCAGAAGACTCAGCACTTTGACACAAGAATTACTGTGCAAGACACGTGGTCTAAATCACCAACATGGCCACGGAACCGCCGCGAAACCCAGGGTGGGGCCGCGGTTCCGCGGCTCTTTGGTCGATTTAGAGCCACGTGCTTCACAGTAACTCATAGGATTCCCTGCTGAATTTTTTGGCAATTTTTAATTCACAAAAATCCCTGTTTTTAGAAAAAGTCCAGAGAGCATGGATTGTGTTAGGGTTTCGGTTCGTTCGGGTTTCAAACTTCGTCTACGCTTCGCCTAAGGCTCTAGCTAGGCTCTGATACCACTGTATGGTTCCTAGGCACCCTAAGGAGGTCTCACAAGGCATCAACCATGCCAATTTCAAATTTTAACGGTGCCGAGAAACCCTAACAAGATCGTTGGCTAGAAGTTAAGGCGACAAAGCAAACTAGTTAACACTTAACTACAAGAATACGGAAATACAACCTTTGTAGATCCGGTCCTCCACCTCCACGGCTCCGTGATGAAGTACTCTCCACTGTCCTCATGCAATCCCGGGCTCTAGCGTCGGCTTCATCGGAGAAGAAGCGGGCTAGGTCATCGACTACGTGTCGAAGATGATCTACGTCGAGGTATCACAAGATCAAGCTCCACCTTCACCAAGCCATGAAAACTTGTGAAGGAAACACACTCTACTACTTGGCAAGAGGTAGAGGATGAAGAAATAGGAAGTGGGTAGACTTTAGAATTGGATTTCTCACTCATTTTCATCAATCACCATTGATGAAGTCAAGGTTCTTCATCTTGAAGAAGAAGAAGAAGATGATAATATTATGATAAGTATTATGAATAGAATAGAAAATCAATTCTTATCATAATTCAAACCATAGTTATGTGTAGAGAATTGACCAAGGTTAAAGGAATGGTTAGGGTTAAGCATGAGAATGGTTACAGAGTCAAAGGTTCATGAAGCTTTAACTAGAAACAAAGAAAGCCACCATTCTTATCATAATCTTTTCCAAATAAATCAATCAATAAATAAAAGATTATGCAAAACCCTAACCATTACACAACCATGGTTTAATCTTTACACATACTCTAGTGAGCATGTATCATCAAACATGATACAAACTTGTGTACAAAAGTATATCACATATACAATGTGCACAAACCAAGTGAGAAAAACCATTTAAAGTGAACCAATACTAGTTAATGCAAAGTAATATATCAAATATATAATTATGCATTAAATCATCAAATCAACACTTAATTAAACGATCCGGTCATATCGCATATGACCGACTAATATCCTATGTATCGGCTTACCGAATCAACCCTTGATTCGATAACTAGGTTATATCGCATACAACCTTTCGATACATTCATCGCGAGAATGGAATACGGTATCACATACACGCATTATTCTCGGTCCCGCACATATCTCATATGCGCTCCTATTTCATTTCGCTTGAGCCAGGAAACCTCTGTGTAGGACTCTAAAGACTCGTCAATACGCCGGTAGCGGATGATGATCATATCAAACACCCACAAGCCGCAAGCGGTCTGCTAAACGTAATGGCCACCCGGGTATTGAGCGATCAGAAGATCGACGAGCAAGCCTGCTCATACTCCTGTGAATCCAACCAGTAACACTTACCATACAGTCCGGTCTGATCGTCTGATATGTCGCATATCTCGCCTAGGGGTGGTAAACGTCAGACCCCAATAGATCGATAAGTCGTGTCGATATGAGGTCTATAACAGTTTGAGAAACTACTGGTAACACTTACCAGTATATCTCAGCAACCCTGGCCAGGGATTTTCGGTTATAGCCAATCGAACACAGCGCAACATCAACTCCCTATACCGGGAGAGACGAATCCCCTCCTATCGCTTATTGCCTCCATGTGATTCGGGACTGTACCCAAAAACCACCGTTTTGCACGCCCTCTTGGACGTGGTAAGATGAAAATCAAAGCACAGTGGGAACCACATAAGACTCTATGACGATCTCGGGTCAACAGACTACTCTGTACCAGTGTCACCAGAGAACTGCCATCTGACGTAAGGTATAATACCATCTTGGAGTTCTCGGCGAGTCCGTCCAGTGTACCCAGTCTCTACTGAGCACCCATATATCATCTCTGATGTCAAACACCAATGGATATGGGATCATCCATCACCCATCTGTATGGGTCGAGAAGGTACACGCTAGTCTACTCTGGTATATCGATGCCCCGTCTCGATACACCCACGACTAGGGACTTTGAAGGATGTACTTATGGACTACCATGTCCCCACTAGTATGATCTGCATCATAGTCCAGATAGTCAAGTACACATCCTAAAGGCTTTACCAACATGTAACAGAGAGACAATCAGTGTACACGTTAAGGTAAAGAGTAACCAGATAGCATACTATCATGTCGAGCAAGAAAGTCCTCCCTATATATGTCCCAGCATCCACTACAATATACATCCAATGTACAGTAATGGCCTCTAGGGCATACATATGACTAACAGTGAATACCAAATACAACCTTTGTAGATCGGTCCTTCACTTGTTTAGCTCCTTGTTGAAGTCCCTTCGCTGCGATTGTGGTTCTCCCGGACTCTTGCATGGCTTCACGAGGCTAAAGGAGCGTCCTTGCTTGAAGTCTTCTAGGCCAAAGTTGATCTACGTCGAGGGGATGCCAACTCAAGCTTCTATTTCACCAACTAGAGAATTAGTGAAGCAAACACCCTAAACTAAAGTGCTAGTCTAGTATAGGGTGGAGAAATAGGAAGTGGGTTCACTTTAGAATTTGGTTTCTCACAATGTTTCTCACTTTGGATCAAACCCTAGAGAGCTTTTTAGCTCAAGGAAGAAGATGAAGAAAATAAAATGAGAAGAGATAATGATCAAGTGAGAAAGCTAACCATGGTGAGTGAGTATTATATACTAACTCATGTAGAGACATAACCATGGTTAATCCTTATGGTTGGGTTAACAAATATCCATAGTAAAAACAAACTTAGTGGAATTAGTCAATGCATCCACAAGCTTCCACAAGCTTCATGCATTTTGGTAATCCTCTACTAATTTTGTAATTACTTTAAATATTAAAACCCAACGTAATAAATAGCATGGTGTAAGTCTCATACACCCAATTCATGTGTATCATCAACCATGATACAAAATGAAAACACATTTTTAATATATATCATATATACATTAAAGTTGTGCACATGTGAGAAGAACCCTTAAGTGAAAAAATATTAGTTAATGTAAATTAGTATATCCAATAAACAATTATACAATAAATTATTAAATCAAAACTTGACTTAATAATCCGGTCATAACTCATATAACCGACTAACATCCAATGTATCGACTTATCGAATTAACACTTGATTCGATAACCCGGTTATATCATATATAACCGACTGATACAAAAAGTCGCGAGAATAGAATGCGGTATCACATACAAGCATTATTCTCGGTCCCTCACATATCACATACGTGCTCCTATTTCGTTTTGCCTGAGCCAGTAAAACCTCTATGTAGGACTCTAAAGACTCGTCAATACGCCGGCAATAGGTGATGATCACATCAAGCACCCACAAGCCATCAGCGGTACTAGCTGCACGTAACGGCCACCCGGGTATTGAGCGATTAGAAGATCAGCAAGCAAGCCCGCTCCAACTCCTGTAAAAGCCTCCCGGTAACACTTCCCGTACAGTCCGGTCTCCTCGTCTGATATGTCGCATATCAAGTCCAGGGGTGGTAAACGTCAGACCCCAATAACCGATAAGTTGTGCCGATGTGAGGCTCATAACGGGTCGAGAAACTACTCGTAACACTTACCAGTAAATCTCTAACTCAGCCCTGGCCAGGGACTTCCCTGTTACGGCCAATCGAGCACAGCGCAACATCAACCCCCAGTACCAGGAGAGACGAAACCCCTCCTATCTCTCATTGCCTCCATGTGACTCGGGACTGTACCTAAAAACCACCGTTTTGCATGCCTTCTTGGACGTGGTAAGGTGGAAATCAAAGCACAGTGGGAATCACACAAGACTCTATGACGATCTCGGGTCTACAGACTAACCTGCACAAGTGTCACCAGAGAACTGCCATCTGACGTGAGGTATAATACCATCTGGGAGTTCTTGGCGAGTCCTTCCAGTGTACCCAGTCTCCACTGAGCACCCGTATACCATCTCTGATGTCAAACACCAATGGATATGGGATCATCCATCACCCATCTCATGGGTCGAGAAGCGTATACGCTAGTCTACTCTGGTATATCGATGCCCTGCCTCGATATACCTACGACTAGGAACATTAAAGGATGTACTTATGGACTACTCTGTCCCCATAAGTATGATCTGCATCATAGTCCAGTAGTCATGTACACATCCTAAGGGCTTTACCAACATGTAACCATAAGACAGTATCAAGAGACAAGTATACATGTTAAGATAAAGAATAACCAGATAGCATACTATCATATCGAGCAAGAAAGTCCTCTCTATATATGTCCAAGCATCCAATATAATATACATCATCTGTACAATACTGGCCTTTAGGGCATACATACAACTAACAATCTCCCACTTGCGCTAGGGCCAGCTGCTGTAGTATCGCATACCTATCATCCCGAAGAGTTTCTCAAACTGTATCTGGGGAATGGCCTTCGTGAGTGGATCCGCAGTGTTGTTCTTCGTACCAACCCTCCTGACGTCGATCTCCCGGCGATCAACTATCTCCCGGATCAGGTGATACCACCTCAGAATATGCCTGGATCGCTGATGGGACCGAGGTTCCATGGCCAAAGCCACCGCTCCATTGTTATCGCAATACAAAGGTATTGGATGCTCAATGGATGGAACCACTCCAAGTTCAGTAATGAACTTCTTGATCTAGACAGCCTCTTTGGCAGCATCGTTGGCAGCGACGTATTCAGCCTCCATCGTCGAGTCTGCCACAGTTTCCAGCTTGGAACTCTTCCAGCTAACCGCCCCTCCGTAAAAGGTAAACACAAATCCCGAGTGTGACTTAGAGTCGTCCTTATCACTCTGGAAGATCGAATCGGTAAAGGACTCCACTTGGAGTTCTCCGTTACCATACACCAAGAGCATCTCCTTAGTACTTCGTAAGTACTTGAGAATGCTCTTCACAGCTGTCCAGTGACTCTCTCCATGATCAGCTTGATACATACTCACTACACTTAGTGAGTATGCTACATCGGGTCTGGTACATAGCATCGCGTACATGATAGAGCCTGCAGCCGAAGAATAGGGTATCGCTTGCATGCGAGCTCTCTCCAAATCAGTCTTGGGAGACATCTCTTTGGAGTGAGTGAGCCTTAAGATCGTGGGTAAAAACCCACATTTTGACTCTTCCATACTAAACTTCTTTAGTATGGTGTCAATGTATCCGGATTGGGACAATCCTAATATCCTTTTATATCTATCTCTATAGATCATAATTCCCAGTATGCAGGAGGCATCACCTAGATCTTTCATTGAGAATCTTTGTGATAAGAAGAGCTTGACCGATTGCAGCATAGGAATGTCATTTCTTATCAAGAGTATGTCATCCACGTACAATACGAGGAAGACAACCTTACTCTCTGCCACCTTCTTGTAGATACAAGGTTCATCTTCGTTTTTGACAAAATCAAACTCTTTGATAACGACGTCAAAGCAGATGTTCTAACTCCGCGGTACTTGCTTTAATCCATAAATGGATTTAAGCAGCTTGCACACCTTCTGTTAGTTATATGTATGCCCTAGAGGCCATTACTGTACATTGGGTGTATATTGTAGTGGATGCTGGGACATATATAGGGAGGACTTTCTTGCTCGACATGATAGTATGCTATCTGGTTGCTCTTTACCTTAACGTGTACATTGATTGTCTCTCTGATACATGTTGGTAAAGCCCTTAGGATGTGTAATTGACTACCTGGACTATGATGCGGATCATACTAGTGGGGACATGGTAGTCCATAAGTACATTCTTCAAAGTCCCTAGTGGTGGGTATATCGAGACGGGGCATCGAAATACCAGAGTAGACTAGCGTATACCTTCTCGACCCATATAGATGGGCGATGGATGATCCCATATCAATTGGTGTTTGACATCAGAGATGATATACGGGTGCTCAGTGGAGACTGGGTACACTGGACGGACTCGCCGAGAACTCCCAGATGGTATTATACCTTACGTCATATGGCAGTTCTCTAGTGACACTGGTACAGAGTAGTCTGTTGACCCGAGATCGTCAAAGAGTCTTGTGTGGTTCCCACTGTGCTTTGATTTCCATCTTACCACGTCCAAGAGGGCATGCAAAACGGTGGTTTTTGGGTACAGTCCCGAGTCACATAGAGGCAATGAGCGATAGGAGGGGATTCGTCTCTCCCGGTATAGGGGGTTGATGTTGCGCTGTGTTCGATTGGCTATAACAGGAAATCCCTGGCCAGGGTTGCTGAGATTTACAGGTAAGTGTTACCAGTAGTTTCTCGAATTGTTATAGACCTCATATCGACACGACTTATCGAGCTATTGGGGTCTGACGTTTACCACCCCTAGGCGAGATATGCGACATATCAGACGATGAGACCGGACTGTACAGTAAGTGTTACTGGTTGGATTCACAGGAGTGTGAGCGGGCTTGCTCGTCGATTTTCTGATCGCTCAATACCGGGGTGGCCGTTACGTTTAGCAGACCGCTTGCGGCTTGTGGGTGTTTGATATGATCATCACCTGCTGCCGGCGTATTGACGAGTCTTTAGAGTCCTACACAGAGGTTTCCTGGCTCAAGCAAAACGAAATAGGAGCGCATATGAGATATGTGCGGGACCGAGAATAATACCAGTATATGATACTGTATTTGATTCTCGCGATTTGTAACATTGATCGGTTATATGCGATATAGCCGGGTTATCGGATCAAGTGTTGATTCGATAAGTTGTTACTATTGATATTAGTCGGTTATATGCGATATGACCGGATCGTTAAATCAAGTGTTGATTTAATGATTTAATGCATAATTATATATTTGATATATTACTTTGCATTAACTAGTATTGGTTCACTTTAAATGGATTTTCTCACTTGGATTGTGCACATTGTATATGTGATATACTTTTGTACATTAGTATGTATCATGTTTGATGATACATGCTTACTTGAGTTTGTGTAAAGTTTAAACCTTGGTTAAGTAAATGGTTAGGGTTTCATTTGCTTATTTATTCATTTATTTATTTTTTTGGAAAAGATTAAAGAAAAGAATGGTGGCTTTCTTTGTTTGTAATTGAAGCTTCATGAAGGTTTGACCAAAGCTACCATTCTTGTCTTCTTCTCTTAACCCTAACCATTCAACTTGTAGGGTTCCTAGGCACTCTAATGGAGTCTCACAAGTGATCAAACATGCACAAATCAAAAATTTCCTTATGCCTTCAAACCCTAATACGGATCGTTAACTAGAAAACAAGGCGATGCAAGCAAGTAAATGGAAATATAGCTAAAGGGAAGGGGCTACAACCTTTGTAGATCCGGTCCTCCACCTCCTAGGCTCCGTGATGAAGTCTCCTCGCTGTACAAATTGGATCTTGGGCTCTAGCGTCGGCTTCATCGGAGAAAAAGCGGGCTAGGTCATCGACGACGATGCCGAAGATGATCTACGTCGAGGCATCGCTAAATCAAGCTCCATCTTCACCAAGTCAAGAAAACTTGTGAAGGAAACACCCTATACTACTTGGCAAGAGGTAGAGGATGAAGAAATAGGAAGTGGGTAGACTTTAGATTTGGATTTCTCACACTTTTTCATCAATCATCATTGATGTAGCAAGCTTTCTTCTCATGAAAGAAGAAGATGAAGAAGAAGAAGAAGATATGATAAGTGTTGAATAATTGGATAAATAAATCAATACTTATCATATATTAACCCTTGGTTAATTGTAGAGAATGGACCATGGTTAACTTGGATGGTTAGGGTTAAGCATGAGACAAGAATGGTGACTTAGTCAATGCTTCATGAAACTTCAACTAAAAACAAAAATAGCAACCATTCATTTCTCATCTTTTCCAAATATAAATAAATAAATAAATAAGTAAGGAAAAAGAAAACCCTAATCATAAACTTAGCCATGGTTTAATTCTTTACACTTAACCAAGTAAACATGTATCATCAAACATGATACAATCATGTGCACAAATGTATATCACATATACAACTTGCACAATTCAAGTGAGAAAATCCATTTAAAGTGAACCAATACTAGTTGATGCAAAGTAATATATCAAATATATAATTCTACATTAAATCATTAAATCAACACTTGATTTAACGATCCGGTCATGTCGCATATAACCAGCTAGTATCCAATGTATCGGCTTATCGAATCAATCCTTGATTCGATAACCAGGTTATATCTCATACAACCATTCGACACATACATCGCGAGAATGAAATACGGTATCACATACACGCATTATTCTCGGTCCCGCACATATCCCATATGTGCTCCTGTTTCGTTTCGCTTGAGCCAGGAAACCTCTGTGTAGGACTCTAAAGACTCGTCAATATGCCGGCAGCAGATGATGATCATATCAAACACCCACAACCCGCAAGCGGTCTGCTGAACGTAACGGCCACCTGGGTATTGAGCGATCAGAAGATCGATGAGCAAGCCCACTCACACTCCTGTGAATCCAACCAGTAACACTTACCGTATAGTCCGGTTTGTTCGTCTAATATGTCGCATATCTCGCCTAGGGGTAGTAAACGTCAGACCCCAATATCTCGATAAGTCATGCCGACGTAGGGTCCATAACTATCGTGAAACTACTGATAACTCTTACCAGTATATCACTGCAACCCTGGCCAGGGATTTCCTGTTATGGCCAGTCGAGCATAGCGCAACATCAACCCCCATTACCGGGAGAGACGAATCCCCTCCTATCGCTTATTGCCTCCATGTGAATCGGGACTGTACCCAAAAGCCACCTGTTTGCACGACTCAGTAGAGCCGTGGTATGGTGGAAATCAAAGCACAGTGGGAGACACACAAGACTCTATGACGATCTCGGGTCAACAGACTAAGCTGTACCAGTGTTACCAGAGAACTGCCATCTGACGTGAGGTATAATACCATCTGGGAGTTCTCGGCGAGTCCGTTCAGTGTACCCAGTCTGCACTGAGCACCCGCATACCATCTCCGATGTCAAACACCAATGGATATGGGATCATCCATCGCCCATCACATGGGTCGAGAAGATATACGCTAGTCTACTCTGGAATATCGATGCCCCGTCTCGATATTCCCACGACTAGGAAAAATGAAGGATGTACTCATTGACTACCCAGGCCCTACTAGTATGATCTGCATCATAGTCCTGGAAGTCGAGTACACATTTTAAGGGCTTTATCAACATGTAATCAGAGAGACAGAAGGTATACACGTTAAGATAAAGAGCAACCAGATAGCGTACTATCATGTCGAGCAAGAAACTCCTACCTATATATGTCCCAGCATCCACTACAATATACATCCAATGTACAGTAATGGCCTCTAGGGCATACATATAACTAACAATCTCCCACTTGCACTAGGGCCATCTGTAGCAGTGGTTGTAGTATCTAATACTCAACCATCTCCTAAAAGTCTCTCTTTGGGAAAAGGCCTTCGTGAGTGGATCCGCCGTGTTGTCCTCTGAGTCTACTCTCCTAACCTCGATCACCCTGGAGATCAACTATCTCCATGATCAGGTGATGCTGCCTCAGAATATGTCTGGGTCACTGATGGGACCAGGGTTCCAGGGCCAAAGCTACAGTTCCATTGTCACACAATGGTAGGAACCTAGTTCATCCTATGAACCAATATACACCCAAACTGCCTCTTTGGCAATATCTTTAATAGCGATGTTACCAGCCTTTATCGTCTAGTTTGCCAAGGTATCTAGCTTGGAACTCTTCCAACATACCGTCCCTTTACTGAGGGTAAAGACAATGCCTGTGACTGATATTCAGTCGTCTTTATCACTCTGGAACACTTCCAGTGATTCTCCCCAGGATCGATTGATACCATTTCACTACAACTAGTGAGTATCCTAACATCCAATTAGATCTATCTCATTGATCCAAAGCTTAGGATTTAGTAGGTATCACTTTGATCCTATATGGAAAATCATTGTGATAAGCGGAGATTGATCGAGCGTAGCATAGGAAACTCCTTCCCTAACAAGAGTATGTCATCCACGTACTCTACGAGGATCGTCACCATACTCCCTACTACCTTTTTGTTTATACAAGGTTCATCTACCATTTTGATGATGTCAACTTCTTTGACTAATCCATCAAAACAGATGTTCCAACTCCGCGATGCCTGCTTTATCCTATAAAGCATCTTGCACACGTTTCCGCTGCTCCCACTGTCTACGAGGCCCTCTGGCTGTGTTCTTATAGACGTTCTCTTCTAAATCAATATTTAGAAAAGTAGTCATGGCACCCAACCACCAGATATCGTAGTCATGGTATGTAGCCGTGGCAAGTAGGATCTGGGTGGATTTAAACATAGTCCCTGGAAAAGGTTTCATCATTATCCGTGCCTGGTTGATGACGAAAACCTTTAACAAGTCTAGCTTTGAAATTCTCAACTTTTCCATGTACACTAAGTAATCTTCTCAAGATATACTTGCTCCTGATGGGGATTTAACCCTTCAGATATAGCAACCAAAGTCCATACTTTGTTGGTGTATAAGGATTCCATCTCAGATCACTAAGCATCCAGCCATTTTTACAGAGTTCTACCCCCGATGGCCAGCTCGAAACTAGTTGGGTCATCATCTTATGATGCAATCCTCGCTCCCACTGTCATCGAGAAATCGAAGTATCTCTCAAGTGGGTGAGGAACCCTACTAGATCGGCGGAGAGGCTGAGGTTCGTTGGAATCTACGGAATCCTTTGGTTCTACCAAATTATCTGCTGTAGTTTGTATAGCTGGAACCTTTCCAGTTCTACATTACAGACCTAGCCTAGAGCTTGTCCGGATTTTTCTTTTAGACATAGGCCGGACAATCCCAAATCTTAACTAGCTTAAGACATGGGCTCTTCCCTTTCCATATCACATATGAAGCGGTAGGCAACTGATTTGATTGGAACCCTATTCAATAGGTATGCATCTTCTCAAGCGCATAACTCCCAAAAAGGAAATAGGTAACTCAGTAGTACTCATCATAGAGCACACCTTATCATATAGGGTGTGATTGCTCCGCCCTGATATACCATCGTGCTATGGTTTATACGGAAGAGTAATGCTGAGAGAGAATCTCATTTTCTTTTAGAATAGTCCAGGAATGCCATGCACAAGTATTCTCCTCCCTGATCTTATCATAGGACATAATACTTATACCCGTATTTTGGTTCTCTACTTCCAACTTATATTCTGTGAATACCTCAAAAGCTTCGGACTTATGTTTCAACAGGAACATACGACTGAATCTTGAGAGATTATCAGAGAATATAATGAAGTATAAAGAACCAGTCCTGGCATGTGTAGACAGGAGACCTTACATACATCATCATGTATCAGTCCCAAGAGTTTACTAACTCTTCCTCTGTTTCCAATAAACAGAGCTATGGTCATCTTATCATTGTGACATGACTGGCAAGTTTCACAAGATGTAAATTCAAACTGATTTAAATATGCATCTAAAATGTAACTTCAGCCAGTCGGGGCGCATTGATATTACCTAGTCTACAATGCCTCAAGAATGATTCGTTCATTTCTGAACTTTTCCTCTTGTGTGTGTTCTGTATACTAGGAACTGTAGTTTGATTTAGAACGTCAATGCTTTTAGATAACATGCCTGAACCGATCAACTTTTGATATAGGAAATGTTCAAAACATTATCCATCAATACAAAATTATATCATTTCTTTGCTAATAAAGAGACTGATATGATTTTGTATATCAGGTTCGGTATCTAATAGTATTTGTTCAGAATCAATGTATTCGTAATACAGGGTGACAGTGACCAACAGACTTGGCTGCAACACTTGCCCCGTTTTCTGCCTCATGAAACTTATCACCCGTTCTTAGTTTTTCTACCTTTTTGTAGCCCTAAGTAACAGATTACATATCTGGGATCCTGATCCGATATCATATACCCAGGAAGCAGAGGATACTGAGAAACAGTTCTTTGTAATGAACACACCCGAAGGAGATGCATCATATGCACTTTCTTCGTTTGGGCGGCATAGGAATTCTGGTATTCCCCAATTTCCTGCTCTGTCTTATAACAATTATAAGTTGGAGCGGGACCAACGTTCTCCAGCTCAGTATAACAAGCGGGTTCGGTCAATACATCCATTTTATTATCTTGATTAAGGCGTGATATGGTCGCTACCTGGAGAGAGAGAGAAGAAAACACTCTGCGTGCGCTCTTGCAAGATCAGATTGGTTATATATTTTATCTAATCAGAATGGCTCCCACTGTTTTTATCAAATCTTCCTTCAAACCTTAAAAGGAAAGACTAGCCGGGATTAATTATACTCTACAAGTTCGCCAATCTTTCAGTCAGGCCAGTGTCGGTACTTTGAAGGAGGTTCCCTGTGCTTTCGCACGGACCTAATTACAGTAAACCTCATTTTCCCAGAGGCGTAACCCCGTTGACACCTTTCTAGACACCTACTTGATCGGCTAATTGCAAAGTGCAAAACTCTCCCAGGAGTAACAATTACTCGCAGTGGGTATCGGGATCCAACTATCATATAGAAGGTATGCAATCTCATTGCAAGTTTCAAAACTTGAAACTCCCGATAATGGTTTTTACCCCTAGCACTTATGACCTTAACTAAGGTCAACAAATCATAAGTACTAGTCAAGTTCTACCCGTCATTTCGTGATTAATTAGACCCACCCACATGACCCTTAACTAAGGTCAACAAAGTCACGCGACTGTCCTAACTAATCGCATCATATGCGGTGTAGGAAGACATCACTTAGCTACTGTACACTGTGCCTTGACTATGGTCAACAAATACAGCACGAATACTAAGTACTCTACTTCCTAAAATGACGGAGGGTTGCGAATGGTTTTTGTGAAAACCTTTAACGCTTTGAACTTGATCTCGTTGCTGAATCAAATGGTTTTTAAATGGAATGTTTTCGAGGCTTTTCTAGTTTTGCTAAAGGGGTCACTCCCGGTGAAGGGATCGTCGGCCCTTTCCTCGTCGAATGTGGTGCGGGATATATCATATATATCACTGTGCAAAGCGGAAACTATAGAAGCGATCAAAGACAAACCGAGGGTTGTAGCATCTGCCAGTTATTGCTAAAGGAGTCACTCCCCGTGAAGGGATCTCGGTCATTTCCTCATCGAATAAGGTGCAGGATGTTCTTTAATGAACACCGCGATGCAAAGCAAGAACTGTATCTACCTGTTTTTTATTTTGAAATTCGATTCCACAACATAAATTAGGTTTATTTTCTTTCATTAATCTCATTAATGAATATCCCATCATTTAATTCCACTTAAACATCACAGATAAATATAACGTACGCTTATGCCATCCGCATTCGCCTCGATGTCCTGTCTGCACCGTTAGGTTAGGTAACTAATGGCAGAGCGGGGCAGGGCTAGCGCGGGTGTAAAACATAAGCAACGTTTATATAATATATCATATATACTATATAAAATATCTGTCACAGAACATCACATGATCACATCACAGATAACACAGCAGAAAATATCATATGAAATATTGGATATACTAGGACGTCCGTGTTTTCAATACGAGCCAGTATAAAACACGGATTCCACGTTCGTGATGAATAGCTTATCCCACACCCCTAGACCTCTACGAGAGCGGCAAGCAACCCTACCAATTCTAGGGTTAGGAGACCCGGACTCGACTCCTCGAGATGGTCTCCCACTGGACCCTAGAACCCGGTTACTTGTGCTCCCCTCCTTGGGTCTATCCTAATGCGGAAAAGTAAATAATATACATCAACGGTGACATCTTCCGCAACCTGGAAGTGCCCCAATAAAAGAATATTACATACAAGTTTTTACATGAATGAAAATGAAAAATACTCATCTCACATAAAAAAAACCCGGCTATTCAAACACGACGATCCAATATAACATATCCAGCAACACATAACATCACATGTCATCAACGTAAGTAAATATGCGCATCCCAATTGTCGTTGACATATAGCAACGAAACCGGCGATATCACATATTACACTTACGGTAACAGAAAAGAAATTGTAAAACTACAACAGTTGGAATCCGCAATCTCTTTAGACATCGCATGCCTAATCAAATGAATTCCTTAGACATCGCATGCCTAACAATTATAAACCCCGCATTTTAGTCTCATTATCGAAAACACTTTTCAATATCAAGTCGGGCAATTCAACAAGATTTCCGAAATACTGATCGAATGCTCGTCGCAAACTTTAGTAGGCGGCCGCACCCCCGATGCCGTCGACGAAGTGCACCAAGGCGGAACACCGCTACCGCGAGCACCCAAACGGATGCTTTTGGCGATGAGGTTTCCTACAGTCACTTGGTCGGGGCTATGGGGTGAGGCTGTCTATTAAGTTTACCCGGCGAGCATCCGCGTACGCTACGTGATTGCAACGGACTTTTGATCACATCAAAACTCCGTGGCAACCGATCAAGTGAGACTAAACTGCTATGTTTATAACATTCATTCCGTTATCTCATAACTACTTGTGAATTCCAATTATTGTATCACATTCCGGAGAAATAGAAAATGCTAAACTTTCCGATCGAACAATCGAACACCCAAGTTTTCCCGATACAGTCCAACAAATGAAATAAGTCTAAAAACATTCAGTTCGTGCCTCAGTACCAACGGTCCAGCCGTAGAAGGGTCAAGCCAACGCCTCACATGTGGCACGCCGTACTGCCCCAAACCCTAAGGTTCAAAGGGCAGTTCAAGACGGTCACATAATCGAGTTAAGGTTTGTTGTCTTCTAGAGGGTCCATCGCGTTACTTGCACTACTTAGAACGTCGTTAAACTACGGAAAAATCCAACACTTGGAAATTTCCCGGCAGGGGAAAAAGTGGGTATTTATATCCGGTCGAACTTTTTAACATATTCTAAAAAATACCCGGAAAAACACACTGACAAAATTAGACAATCCGATCGAAACACCGAGTCCCTGATACAACCCAGAAAATTCAACTCTCTAAAAAAATATTAAAAATTCCCAGAAACATCAACAATAAACTATAAGAATTACTGTGCAAAAAAATGTGCCAGAGGAGACCAACATGCCGCGGAACCGCCGCATTAGGCATGCATATGCGGCGGTTCCGCCGCACTATGAACGATTCAGAGCCCCCGTTTTAAACAGTAATTCTTATAATATCGCACTGAGGTTTCTGCATATTTTTAATCTGGAAAAAACCCAATTTTTCAAAATTGTCCAGAGAGCACGTTAAAATCGGGGCTTCGGGCCGATCGGACTTCTAACTCCGTCTACGCATCGCCTAAGGCTCTAGCTAGGCTCTGATACCACTGTAGGGTTCCTAGGCACTCTAATAGAGTCTCACAAGTGATCAAACATGCACAAATCAAAAATTTCCTTGTGCCTACAAACCCTAATACGGATCGTTAACTAAAAAACAAGGCGATGCAAGCAAGTAAACGGAAATATAGCTAAAGGGAAGGGGCTACAACCTTTGTAGATCTGGTCTTCTACCTCCTAGGCTCCATGATGAAGTCTCCTCGCTGTACAAATCGGATCTTGGGCTCTAGCGTCGGCTTCATCAGAGAAAAAGCGGGCTAGGTCATCGACGACGATGCCGAAGATGATCTACGTCGAGGCATCGCTAGATCAAGCTCCAACTTCACCAAGTCAAGAAAACTTGTGAAGGAAACACCCTATACTACTTGGCAAGAGGTAGAGGATGAAGAAATAGGAAGTGGGTAGACTTTAGATTTGGATTTCGCACACTTTTTCATCAATCACCATTGATGTAGCAAGCTTTCTTCTCATGAAAGAAGAAGATGAAGAAGAAGAAGATATGATAAGTGTTGAATAATTGGATAAATAAATCAATACTTATCATATATTAACCCTTGGTTAATTGTAGAGAATGGACCATGGTTAACTTGGATGGTTAGGGTTAAGCATGAGACAAGAATGGTGACTTAGTCAATGCTTCATGAAACTTCAACTAAAAACAAAAATAGCAACCATTCTTTTCTCATATTTTCCAAAAATAAATAAATAAATAAGTAAGGAAAAAGAAAACCCTAATCATAAACTTAACCATGGTTTAATTCTTTACACTTAACCAAGTAAACATGTATCATCAAACATGATACAATCATGTGCACAAATGTATATCACATATACAACTTGCACAATTCAAGTGAGAAAATCCATTTAAAGTGAACCAATACTAGTTGATGCAAAGTAATATATCAAATATATAATTCTACATTAAATCATTAAATCGACACTTGATTTAACGATCCGGTCATGTCGCATATAACCGGCTAGTATCCAATGTATCGGCTTATCGAATCAATCCTTGATTCGATAACCAGGTTATATCTCATACAACCATTCGACACATACATCGCGAGAATGAAATACGGTATCATATACACGCATTATTCTCGGTCCCGCACATATCCCATATGTGCTCCTGTTTCGTTTCGCTTGAGCCAGGAAACCTCTGTGTAGGACTCTAAAGACTCGTCAATACGCAGGCAGCAGATGATGATCATATCAAACACCCACAAGCCGCAAGCGGTGTGCTTAACGTAACGGCCACCCGAGTATTGAGCGATCAGAAGATCGACGAGCAAGCCCGCTCAACTCCTGTGAATCCAACCAGTATCACTTACCGTACAGTCCGGTCTGTTCATCTGATATGTCGCATATCTCGCCTAGGGGTGGTAAACGTCAGACCCCAATAGCTCGATAAGTCATGCCGACGTAGGGTCCATAACTATCGTGAAACTACTGATAACTCTTACCAGTATATCACTGCAACCCTGGCCAGGGATTTCCTGCTATGGCCAGTCGAGCATAGCGCAACATCAACCCCCAATACCGGGAGAGACGAATCCCCTCCTATCGCTCATTGCCTCCATGTGAATCGGGACTGTACCCAAAAACCACCTGTTTGCACGACTCAGTAGAGCCGTGGTAGGGTGGAAATCAAAGCACAGTGGGAGACACACAAGACTCTATGACGATCTCGGGTCAACAGACTAAGCTGTACCAGTGTTACCAGAGAACTGCCATCTAACGTGAGGTATAATACCATCTGGGAGTTCTCGGCGAGTCCGTTCAGTGTACCCAGTCTGCACTGAGCACCCGCATACCATCTCCGATGTCAAACACCAATGGATATGGGATCATCCATCGCCCATCACATGGGTCGAGAAGATATACGCTAGTCTACTCTGGAATATCGATGCCCCGTCTCGATATTCCTACGACTAGGAACAATGAAGGATGTACTCATTGACTACCCAGGCCCCACTAGTATGATCTGCATCATAGTCCTGGAAGTCGAGTACACATCCTAGGGGCTTTATCAACATGTAATCAGAGAGACAGAAGGTATACACGTTAAGATAAAGAGCAACCAGATAGCGTACTATCATGTCGAGCAAGAAAGTCCTACCTATATATATCCCAGCATCCACTACAATATACATCCAATGTACAGTAATGGCCTCTAGGGCATACATATAACTAACACAACTAACCTTGGTTAATTCTCTACACATTACCATGGTTAATATTATGATAAGAATCATTTTATTATTCTTTTCATAATACTTATCATAATATTACTTCATCTTCTTCTTCTTCATCTTCATGAAGAGAAGCTTGCCTCCATCAATGGCAACTCTTGAAAATGAGTAAGAAATCCAATTCTAAAGTGAACCCACTTCCTATTTCTTCATCCTCTACCTCTTGCCAAGTAGTAGAGTGTGTTTTCTTCAAAAGTTTCATGACTTGTTGAAGTGGGAGCTTGATCTTGTGATGCCTCGACGTAGATCATCTTCGGCACGAAGCCGACGACCTTGCCCGCCCATTTCTCGGATGAAGCCGACGCTAAAGCCCGGGATTCCATTTGGACAGCGAGGGGACTTCATCACGGAGCCGTAGAGGTGGAGGACCGGATCTACAAAGGTTGTATTTCCGTACTTGTAGTTAAGTTGTTAGCTAGTTGCATCTTTCGCCTAAAATATCTAGTTAACGATCTAGTCTAGGGTTTCTCGGCACCGTAATTTTTGAAATTGGCATGGTTGATTCCTTGTGAGACCTCTTGAGAGTGCCTAGGAACCCTACAGTGGTATCAGAGCTACTAGGCATTAGATGTCGACCTATGGGGGTTCTCACTGTATGACAGTGTGGCAAAGCATAGGCTCTTACTCCTAGGGTGTCCCGAGACCGGAAGGTGTTCCGGTGGGTTGTAGTCCTCGCGAGGGGGCATACGTAAAAGGTAGCGGCTGAGGGACCCGTTGGTGCCACGGCGACCCCATTGGATGGGGTGGCTGCCTAACCTACAGTGGTATCAGAGCCTAGCTAGAGCCTTAGGCGAAGCGTAGACGAATTTTGAAACCCGAACGAACCGAAACCCTAACACAAAACATGCTCTCTGGACTTTTTCTAAAAACTAGGTTTTTTCCAGATTAAAAATGCTTAAAAAATTCAGCAGGGAAATCTATGAATTACGATGCAAAAATTATCATGTGATACGGCTAAACGGCGGCGGAACCGCGGCAGAAGCATGGCTTCTGCGGCGGTTCCGCGGCCACAGAGTAAGATCTGCCAATAGTTTTTGCACAGTAATTTATCAATTCAGGTGCTGAGTTTTCTGGGAATTTTTAATTTTAATTCAAGAGTTGAATTTTCTGGGGTTGTTTTGGGGATTCGGTGTTTCGATCGGAGTATCAGATTTTGTCTATGTGGCTTTCTGGATAATTTTAGAGTATGTTAAAAAGTTCGACCGGATATAAATACCCAATTTTTCCCCTGTCGGGAAATTTCCAAGTGTTGGATTTTTCCGTAGTTTAACGACGTTCTAAGTAGTGCAAGTAACGCAATGGACTCTCTAGAAGACAACAAACCTTAACTCGATTATATGACCGTCTTGAACTGCCCTTTGAACCTTCGGGTTTGGGGCAGTACGGCGTGCCACATGTGAGGCGTTGGCTTGACCCTTCTACGGCCGGACCGTTGGTACTGAGGCACGAACTGAATGTTGTTAGCCTTATTTCATGTGTTGAGCTGTTTTGGGAAAACTTGGGTGTTCGAATGTTCAATCGGAAAGTTTAACATTTTCTATTTATCTGGAATGGGATACAATAATTGGAATTCACAAGTAGTTATGAGATAACTGAATGAATGTTATAAACATAGCAGTTTAGTCTCACTTGATCGGTTGCCACGGAATTTTGATGTGATCAAAAGTCCATCGCAATCACGTAGCGTACGCGGATACTCGCCGGGTAAACTTAATAGACAGCCTCACTCCATAGCTCCAACCAAGTGACTGTAGGAGAACCCCGTCGCCGAAAGCATCCGTTCGGGTGCTCGCGGTAGCGGTGTTCCGCCTTGGTGCACTTCGTCGACGGCGTCGGGGGTGCGGCCGCCTACTAAAGTTTGCGACGAGCATTCGATCAGTTTTTCGGGAATCTTGTTGAATTGCCCGACTTGATATTGAAAAGTGTTTTCGATATGAGACTAAAATGCGGGGTTTATAATTGTTAGGCATGCGATGTCTAAAGAATTCATTTGATTAGGCATGCGATGTCTATGGAGATTGCGGATTCCAACTGTTGTAGTTTTACACTTTCTTTTCTGTGACCGTAAGTGTAATATGTGATATCGCCGGTTTCATTGCTATATGTCAACGATAATTGGGATGGACATATTCACTTACGTTGATGACATGTGATGTTATGTGTTGCTGGATATGTTATATTGGATCGTCGTGTTTGAATAGCCGGGGGGTTTTTATGTGAGATGAGTGTTTTTCATTTTCATTCATGTAAAAACTTGTATGTAATAATATTCTTTTATTGGGACACTTCCAGGTTGCGGAAGTTGTCACCGTTTGTATATTATTTACTTTTCCGCACTAGGATAGACCCAAGGAGGAGGGCACAAGTAACCGGGTTCTGGAGTCCAGTGGGAGACCAACTCGAGGAGTCGAGTCCGAGTCTCCCAACTCTAGAATTGGTAGGGTTGCTTGCCGCTCTCGTAGGGGTCTTGGGGTGTGGGTTTGGCTATTCATCGCGACCGTGGAATCCGTGTTTTATACTGGCTCGTATTGAAAACACGGACGTCCTAGTATATCCAATATTTCATATGTTTCTGCTGCTGCGATATCTGTGATGTGATCATGTGATGTTCTGTGATAGATACAGTATATAGTATATATGATATATTATATAGATGTTACTTATGTTTTACACCCGCGCTAGCCCTGCGCTGCTCTGCCGTTAGTTACCTAACCTAACGGTGCACGAGGGGCATCGAGGCGAATGCGAATGGCATAAGTGTACGTCGTATTTATCTGTGATGTTTAGGTAATTTAAATGATGGGACTTCATTAATGAGATTAATGAAATAAAAGAAACCTAAGATGTTGTAGAATCAAATTTCAAAATAAAACAGGTAGCTACAGTTCTTGCTTTGCACAGCGGTATATATGATATATCCTGCACCTTATTCGATGAGGAAAGGACCGAGATCCCTTCACCGGGAGTGACTCCTTTAGCAATAACTGGCAGATGCTACAACCTTCGGTTTGTCTTTTGATTGCTTTTAAGTGTTTTTGCTTTGCACAGTGATATATATGATATATCCCGCACCTCATTCGACGAGGAAAGGACCGACGATCCCTTCACCGGGAGTGACTCCTTTAGCAAAACTAAAAAAAGCCTCAAAAGCACTCCATTTCAAAATTAATTCGATCCTACAACGATATCAAGTTCATTACGCAATAGGTTTTCGGAAAAACCTGTCGTAGCCCTCCGTCATTTCAGATAAGTTGTATATAGTATTCGTGCTGCATTTGTTGGCTTTCGTCAAGGTGCAGTGTGCGGTAGCTATATGCTGCTTATATGCTAGCATACTGTTGCGCCACGGAAGCGCTCCGGCCGTCTTACTCGAGGCCAAAAAAGCGGAATCAAAATTTTTCCGTACTCGGAAACCGGCGCTACCGCGGACAAAGAAAACCCGGATCGTAACCATTAACCTAATGCTAGCAATAAAGAGATAGGGTGAGAAGTATACCGAGTGATCCGAGTCCTCCGGTCTTCTCGTCATCGTCCCGATCTCCCGCGGAAAGTCTTGCCTCCACATCGTCGCCTCCTCGCCGGAAAGGGCACCACATCGCCTGCGTCTTTTACGGGCTCCCGCCTCAATACCGAGGCAACTCGCGCATGAAGCCGGCAACTCGACATGCTCAAGATATGCTGTAGAATGTAGTGTAGATGATGCTTGTCTCATTTGGGGTTTGTTGCCATGGTGATGGAGGAATCAAGAATAGAAAAATGGTGCTTGCATTTTTCTAGCAAGAAAATGAGATCAAGAAAGAAACTCTCAAGAATGAAGCTCTCTTCTTCTTCTTCTCTTTCTTTTTTCTCTCATGAAAAACTTATCAAGTCACCAAAGAGAATGGTGGAGGAGGAGGTAATATGAAGCATGAAGGGAGGTGAGTGTAGGGTAAAGCAAGTGGTGACCACATCAAGACATAAAAACATCAACCATGCTTTTTTCTTACATCAAACCCATGCCCACTCAAATCTCATTTAAAGCAAAAGCATGGAGCAAAAGAAATGAAGCTATCATAATAAATTCTTATGCAATAAACCCCTCCTCAAAAAGTAATTTGCAAAACTGCAAATTACCCCCTCCATCAGAAAAGTCCGGCCGGGAAAGAACAAAGGAAAACCGGCCGGAACGGAATGCAAACTGGCAACTCCAGAAAACTGGTCCCGTAATAAATTACAGGAAAACCCCGACACTGTGCATACACACCCGCATCTGTATTCCGACCGGATACAAATGCAATGAGACAAAATCTACACTGTACTAAACTAGGACCGGCTTAAGCCAAAGCCGGCTAGTAAAATCCGTTCGATCCTGATGCGTGCAATACCGCACGTATCAGATCAAACCCTGCCATATAACTATACGGCCACTAGTACAAAACTGTCCGATCCTGATCCATGCAATACCGCACGTATCTGATCGGACCCTGCCATATCTCCATACGGCCTCTACAGCGTTTCGCCCGAAAGCTGAGTAACTGAAAGTGTGGTGGACTCTAAAGACTCGTCAATATAATGGCTGTGGATTTAACCACTAGCACGTCAGAGGTATAAGCCAATACGTAACGGGCCACCAGCTATTGACCAAAAGGGACGTCGATGAGCGAACTCATCCTGATACCCTACTGAGCCTGTCAGTGACAATATCCGTACAGTCCGGTCCGTTCGTCTATGAGGATCGCATGTCGGGCCTAGGGCGTTGGTAAAAGTCAGACCCCCAAAGGCGGTACAAGTCGTGTCGGAGTGTAGCCCAGAACGTCCTGAGATACTACTGGAATACCTACCAGTAAATCTCCTGCCTCGGCCGAGGGCTTTGCGTAATGGCTCTCCAAGACACAGCGCGACCTCACCCCCAATACCGGGAGAGACGAACCCCTGCAGATCCGCTCACTGCCTCCATGTGGCTCGGGACTGTACCCAACTAAAACCTGTTTGCACGACTCCTTTGAGCCGTGGTAGGGTAGTAATCAAAGCACGGTGGGAACTCACACGAGACAAATGACGATCTCAGGTCGATGAACTAACCTGTACACATGTCACCTGGGAACTGCTATCTGACGTCTGGTATAATCCCAACTAGCAGGTTCCCGGCGAGTCCTGTCCGGTGTACTCATAACCCAATGAGCACCTGTATACATCTTAGGTGAACCAACTGACACCAGTGGCTTGTGAGACCGGCCACTGCCCCTCGTCGGGGTCTCTACTGTATACACTAGTCTACTAATGGAGTATCGATGCCCTGTCTCGAAACTCCTACGACTAGGGACCTTTTAAGGATGTGCTTATAGACTACCAGCTCCCACGTATATGATCGCCATCATACTGCTGGTAGTCAAGCAAGAATCCTAGGGGCTCTATCAACGTGTAATAGCGACATGTCAGGTCATCTAAAACAGTACACGATGATAAAGGTAAACCTGATAGCATACTATCATCTCGAGTAAGACTGTCCTACCGGGATAGGTCCTCCCTCAATCATTGCAATCACGTGACTGTGATCCAATAATTGACTCTGAGGGCACTATCTCCAAAAATCTCCCACTTGCACTCAAGGCTAATTATTGCGATGTCGCATACTCACAGCCCGTGTGATACCGAACACCCAACTCCTCTACTTGTCAGTCTTACAAAGCTCGTTTGCGAAACTATTGCGTTCGAGAAATAGCCTCAGTGAGTGGATCCCCTGTGATGTTTCTTTCTATGTCTCTCTATATCTCAAGTTCGCGGAGAAAACCATCTCCCGAAATGAGCAATACCTGTCTTAGAATGTCTGGATGTCTGATGGGACCTAGCTCATAAATGAACTCCAAATCCAAACTTCTTAGACTGTATCGTTAACTGAACTTAATCAGTATCCTGCGCCATGCCACCCTCTGTATTGCCTTGGACCACCTGTCCAAAATACTGCCCTTTGTCAGAAGGAAAACTATAACTCTGACAACCTCCTTGTCGTCCATGTCACCTTGGAAGCCTGGAATGATAACTGTCTCCCAAATGAGGCTGTCGTTATCATATCCCTAGAACATCCACTTATGTTCTAAGACTGCTTCCGACTGTTTCTCCAGGATTGGATCAATATCAACTTATTGCATCTAGTGCAAGAACAACATCTGGTGTGGTACTTGATATCTCATGATGGACTCAATTGCCTAAGCAAGTGATCTGCCAATCATGAGTATCCCTCTCCCCTTTAGTCTATAAGACACCTTTAGAGAGGGTGACTCCAATACCTCCAGGTGTACTACCGTGCCAGGAGTCGTCCATTCTAAATACTCATAGAATGCTGTCAAGGTACCCAGATTGGGAAACCACCCAAATCTAGATCTAAAACCATAGATCTAGTAACCTGTATGTCTGATATAATATCAAAGTCCTGTGTAGAGAAACCATTGTGTGACAACCAAAGTATAACCGATCGTAGTATAGGAGTATCACCTCCTACTCTGTGTATGTCATCCAAATACCGGGACATAACACCCTACTACCTTCTCAACAGATCCATCCCCTATTCTGATGACGTCAAACCTATGACTGTCACATCAGAAATAGATGATCTATCTCCGCTACATCTGCTTTAGTCTATGAATAGACATAAGCCTGATGTCCACCAATGCTTCCGCTGCTCCCACTGACTACGACAACCCTCTGGCAGAGTCATATAGACGTGCACTTCTAAAACTAGTTTAGAACGACGCTATACTCATCCTCCTGCCGGGTCTCGCAGCCTGGAACAACAGCAATGGTAATTGTGGGTAAACAAGAACTTCCCTGTCACCGTCCTTGAGGCTACCGTAGTACCTCTCGGGTGCCTGAAGTTACCCACCTTATCTGCGGAGTGGCCAATGGAATGTCAAATCAGATTGAATCTTTTGGTTCCTTATCAAATCTTCAGTAATCGTTTGCGGTTCTTGAATCACTTCCAGTTCTACCATACTCCTACTACTTTTTCTGAAAAAATCCATTTTTAATAAAACTGTGGCGAGTCTAGAACAATATTTCTACTGTTCATCCAGATGGTAGAAAATCAACCCTCGTCATAGCCTGGGTCAACCCACAAACAGCCATTACAGAAACGTGCCTTGAGTTGTCCAGTGTCTGGTTTTAAGCATAAGCCGGACAACTCCCCGTACCTTAACAATGTCAAGATATGAACTGTTCTATATCCAATATAGAAACAGAGGCACTGATTTAATTGAACCAGATTCAAATCATGCAGCTATCTCCAGTGCATGTAAACTAAATGGAAGGAGGCCGATCAGCGTTACTCAACTTAGGAATGCTTCCAATTATGAGTAACCTGAAAGAGAAGCAATTTTTCTTAATCATTACTATCAACTGAACACCATACACAAGTATCTACATCTTCGATCACTTTGAAGAATCCCGACACTTGCTACACCTGGTTCACTACTGTATTCAAATACCTATAACTCCTCAAAACTTAGACCCTGTGTTTCCACGAAACACATGTCTAAGAACCAGAGAAGTTAAAAGTAAACAGAATATAGTACGAGGACCAACCCCTCTGTCCTAATGGACACTGGACAACATACAATACTCTGTATAAGTCCGCTGAGTCTAACAGCTCTTTCACTGTGTGTCGTAGGTTGAAAACTGCACTTATGGTTAAGAAGAATTACACCGCTGTTTAATGCTCCTTACCTAACCATCCACTGATATAGGTAAATGTCATCGACATAATATCAAAAGGTATATCTCACTCTATAAAATAGACGTACAGATATATCAATTTGAAATTGGTGCATAACCGCGGATATTCAAAACCAAATGATCGCCGTCCGGCAAACAAACCAGGTGACTTCCTCAAATATCACCGATTACGACGAATCCCGATATAATGAGGATGATCACCCAATTCCCAATAACTTACTCCCACTCAGCATCTGTAAAACCATACAGATGTGAGAATCATACCTGGTAAATACATACCCTGGAGCAAGTGTCTAACTGGGAAATCAGTTTTCCATTAACAGTACACAGTGAAACTGAAACATTGAAATGTTTCGATGGGGTATGCTGGTATTCCTAGTAATGCCTCTTCCATTATCCAGATTTACAACTGTAACCGTATAATTCTTTGCCACCTCTCCAAATCCCTTTATATGTCTTTAGTCATTACCTTCTGTACATCCCTTTAAGCCAAATGGTTTTCTTCCTTCCCTACCGTTCGGCACCAGCCTATGGTTTGGAAGAAGACTATCCAAAAAGCATAAAAGGGTGTACTGCCCTAATCCTAGGAGCACTTGCAATGCGAGAGAAGGTGAAGATAAAAGACACCTGAATGTACTTTATTCCTATTTCTCCTGAACCAGGATCCATCCCCGAATTGGAACAAGTTCCTTTCGAGTTGGTATATAACCATACGATGGATTATCCAATAAAATGGGATCTTCGTAGTGATACGGAGTGTCCTGGAGAAATACAAAGGTGGTTTAGGATTGGCGAAGAAATACTTGGTTTGGTCGTGAATATCAGTCGCAACTTACTTTGCCCTCTTACTAATCCCTTGCTTTGTCTTAACTTAATACCTTCTGTACACCGTTTAGGCTAACTGGTTTTCTTCATTCCCTACCGGTCGGCACCAGCCTATGGTTTGGAAGAAAACTATCCAATTTGCGTAATAGGTGTACTACTCCTAAACCAAGGAGTACTCGCAACCTGAGAGAAGATGAAAAGAAAAGACAACTGAATAGTCCTATCCGTTTTCTCCAGAACCAGAAACCATCCTCGAAGTCCTTCGAGTTCGTATCTAACCATACGATGGTTTTGTCCAATGGAAGTGGACGTTCGTAGCAATACGGGGTGTCCTGGAGAAAAGGGTAAAAGTAGGAGTGGCAATGAGGTTTGCAACTCTGACAATCCAAAAGCCAGTGTTAAGAAGGTTCGGTCAACTTGGTCACTGAGTCAAAGTCTTAGGGTCGGGTCAAAGGTCGCTGCCAGAGAGAGAGAAAAGAAACACTCAGCGTGCACTCTAACCTTGATCAGAATGGTTATCACTTTGTCTAATCTGGAAACCTCCCACTGTACCTCAAGTTCTCCTCCAAGCCTGAAAGAAGAATTAGTCGGGGTCACCCGAGGAGTAAACTAACTCATCAGTGGGGGAATCGGGATCCAACTATCATCGCATGATAACTTGACGGAATCCACTCAAGTCACCACACTCCAGAAGGTATGCGCATGCCTGGCAAGTTTCAGTTCTTTTGAAACTCCCGATGTGATTTTTACCCCTAGGACCCAAGTGACCTTAACAATGCCAACATATCAAAGAGTCCTAGTTAAGTTCAACCCGTCATTATCTTGATTGCGTTAAACCCACCCGTACGAGTCCTTGACAATGCCAACATAACCGTACGACTGTCCTAACCAATCCACTTATCCAAGCGACAGAAAAATATTACACAGCTACCGAACACTACGCCTCGGCAATGCAGGACATACGTAGCACGAATACTAAGCAATACTAATCTGAAATGATGGAGGGCTACGGATGGTTTTTGGCGAAAAACCTTTAACGTAATGAACTTGATATCGTTGAAGGAACTGGATAACTTTTTATAAAATATAGTGATGAAAACCTTTACTAAAGAGGTCACTCCCGGTGAAGGGATCTCGGCTCTTTCCCCGTAGAATGAGGTGCAGGATATTCTAACTGAATACCACGATGCAAAGCAAAAGTAATCGGCTATAGTGAAGTTAATGCCCTGACGCAAACTTCTGTCCAAAGGGTCACTCCCGGTGAAGGGATCTCGGCCCTTGCCTCGTCGACTGAGGAGCAGGATATTCCAAATGAATACCACGACGCAAAACAAAAGTGAACGTCCTTGCAATAACAGCTTTTTGAAAAAGTGTTCCAACAACATCAGAATAGGTTTGTTTATCTTGCATTGATCCGAATCAACGCAGTCCCATCAAATGATCACACCACAAAGAACGAAAATATACTGACGCACATATATGCCATCCGCATTCGCCACTGGGTCCCGTCATCACCCGTTAGGTTAGCTAACTAACGGCAGAGCGGGGACTGGACTAGCGCGGATGAAAAACATATACAACATCTACTAATATATATACCAATATATAGTATTTCGCTCAAGGCGTGATAAAATGCAACATCACAGAAATGTACAGCATCACAGAACAATACAGATATCTGGAAGCCTCGGGTTTCACAGAGCCGCTGCTGAAACCCGACGTTCCCCTGGTCGTGTGGATAGCCTGTGCAATGAAATCCTAGACCCCTACGGGCGCGGCAAGTCACCCGCCAAAACCTGAAGCGAGGCAGCCCCCTTCTGTTCCGTGAATGGACCACCCAGCACTTCATGGAATCCGGTAACTTGGGCACCCCTCCTCGGTCAACCTGTACCCCCTACGAGTGCGGCGAATAGCCCGCCAACCCCAGAGTGGAGCCCCCTACGTCCCAATGCCATGAGATGCGGGCCCGTTGCCCTCTAGAACCCGGCTATCCGTGCACCCCTCCGCGGGGTAATCCTAGTACAGAAAGTAAAATATACATACACCGGGTACATCGACCGCAACCAGGTCGTGCCCCAAAAGAATAATACAAACAGGCAGTGACGGCAGTCCACATGTCGGACGCTCGCCCCGCAATATCAAATGTACATAATACAACAGCACTGTACTAGCATTGCATCCAGGCTATCCCGCACGACCGATCCGCAACATCACAGCACAAACATAGAACATCAACGTGAAAGTCACGTTCGCAAATCCGTCTAACCGGGCTATAGCAGTTAGACCGGATTTACCGATCGAGTGACATTCACGGTCGCAGATATAATGTAAATACTGTGAAAAATGTGTTTAAAATTTTCCGATTGACCAAAAATTAACAAGTGGGCCCCCAATCAAAACTGTAGCACTCACAGAAAACCTGGGCCCAATTTTAATATTCCAAAACCCCTAAAATAAGCCCAGAAGCCCACTGAAAAAAGATGAAGCAATGACCCCACCATCTTGCCGCGGAAGCGCGGCCAAAAGGGGGTTTTGGCCGCCCTTCCGCGGTCGAGGTAAGGGTTCACTGTCTCGTTTTTTTCAGAGTTCTTAGAACTCCCTGCACATCTTTCTGAGACCACCTGAAAAATTTTTAGACTTCAAAAAATTTCAACAGAAACTGATGTGAAGGAAAAATACGGTTTTTGGAAATTTTGGTCGATCGGAAACGCAAACACATCAAACGAAGCTAGGTAAGGTTAATGGCGTGGCTCTGATACCATGTTGCGCCACGGAAGCGCCCCGGCCGTCTTACTCGAGGCCAAAAAAGCGGAATCAAAATTTTTCTGTACTCGGAAACCGGCGCTACCGCGGACAAAGAAAACCCGGATCGTAACCATTAACCTAATGCTAGCAATAAAGAGATAGGGTGAGAAGTATACCGAGTGATCCGAGTCCTCCGGTCTTCTCGTCATCGTCCCGATCTCCCGCGGAAAGTCTTGCCTCCACATCGTCGCCTCCTCGCCGGAAAGGGCACCACATCGCCTGCGTCTTTTACGGGCTCCCGCCTCAATACCGAGGCAACTCGCGCATGAAGCCGGCAACTCGACATGCTCAAGATATGCTGTAGAATGTAGTCTAGATGATGCTTGTCTCATTTGGGGTTTGTTGCCATGGTGATGGAGGAATCAAGAATAGAAAAATGGTGCTTGCATTTTTCTAGCAAGAAAATGAGATCAAGAAAGAAACTCTCAAGAATGAAGCTCTCTTCTTCTTCTTCTCTTTCTTTTTTCTCTCATGAAAAACTTATCAAGTCACCAAAGAGAATGGTGGAGGAGGAGGTAATATGAAGCATGAAGGGAGGTGAGTGTAGGGTAAAGCAAGTGGTGACCACATCAAGACATAAAAACATCAACCATGCTTTTTTCTTACATCAAACCCATGCCCACTCAAATCTCATTTAAAGCAAAAGCATGGAGCAAAAGAAATGAAGCTGTCATAATAAATTCTTATGCAATAAACCACTCCTCAAAAAGTAATTTGCAAAACTGCAAATTACCCCCTCCATCAGAAAAGTCCGGCCGGGAAAGAACAAAGGAAAACCGGCCGGAACGGAATGCAAACTGGCAACTCCAGAAAACTGGTTCCATAATAAATTACAGGAAAACCCCGACACTGTGCATACACACCCGCATCTGTATTCCGACCGGATACAAATGCAATGAGACAAAATCTACACTGTACTAAACTAGGACCGGCTTAAGCCAAAGCCGGCTAGTAAAATCCGTTCGATCCTGATGCGTGCAATACCGCACGTATCAGATCAAACCCTGCCATATAACTATACGGCCACTAGTACAAAACTGTCCGATCCTGATCCATGCAATACCGCACGTATCTGATCGGACCCTGCCATATCTCCATACGGCCTCTACAGCGTTTTGCCCGAAAGCTGAGTAACTGAAAGTGTGGTGGACTCTAAAGACTCGTCAATATAATGGCTGTGGATTTAACCACTAGCACGTCAGAGGTATAAGCCAATACGTAACGGGCCACCAGCTATTGACCAAAAGGGACGTCGATGAGCGAACTCATCCTGACACCCTACTGAGCCTGTCAGTGACAATATCCGTACAGTCTGGTCCGTTCGTCTATGAGGATCGCATGTCGGGCCTAGGGGGTTGGTAAAAGTCAGACCCCCAAAGGCGGTACAAGTCGTGTCGGAGTGTAGCCCAGAACGCCCTGAGATACTACTGGAATACCTACCAGTAAATCTCCTTCCTCGGCCGAGGGCTTTGCGTAATGGCTCTCCTAGACACAGCGCGACCTCACCCCCAATACCGGGAGAGACGAACCCCTGCAGATCCGCTCACTGCCTCCATGTGGCTCGGGACTGTACCCAACTAAAACCTGTTTGCACGACTCCTTTGAGCCGTGGTAGGGTAGTAATCAAAGCACGGTGGGAACTCACACGAGATAAATGACGATCTCAGGTCGATGAACTAACCTGTACACATGTCACCTGGGAACTGCTATCTGACGTCTGGTATAATCCCAACTAGCAGGTTCCCGGCGAGTCCTGTCCGGTGTACTCATAACCCAATGAGCACCTGTATACATCTTAGGTGAACCAACTGACACCAGTGGCTTGTGAGACCGGCCACTGCCCCTCGTCGGGGTCTCGACTGTATACACTAGTCTACTAATGGAGTATCGATGCCCTGTCTCGAAACTCCTACGACTAGGGACCTTTTAAGGATGTGCTTATAGACTACCAGCTCCCACGTATATGATCGCCATCATACTGCTGGTAGTCAAGCAAGAATCCTAGGGGCTCTATCAACGTGTAATAGCGACATGTCAGGTCACCTAAAACAGTACACGATGATAAAGGTAAACCAGATAGCATACTATCATCTCGAGTAAGACTGTCCTACCGGGATAGGTCCTCCCTCAATCATTGCAATCACGTGCCTGTGATCCAATAATTGACTCTGAGGGCACTATCTCCAACACATACGATGCGATTGGATTAGGGTAGTCGTGCGGCTTTGTTGGCTTTCGTCAAGGGTCGTGCGGGTGGGTTTAATTCGATCAAGAAATGTATGGGTTGAACTTGACTAGCGGGCTATGGTTTGTTGGCTTTCGTCAAGGTCATAGCACGTTAGGGGCAAAATATTATCGGGAATTTCAAATGTTGAAATTTGCAATGAGATTGCATACCTTCTATGAGATAGTTGGATCCCGATACCCGTTGCGAGTAAGAGTTACTCCTGGGAGAGTTTTATACATTACAATTAGCCGATCAAGTAGGTGTCAACGAGGTTACGCCTCTGGGAAAACGAGGTTTACATTAATTAGGTTCGTGCAAAAGCACGGGGGACCTCCCTCAAAGTACCGACACTGGCCTGGCTGAAAGATTGGCGAACTTGTAGTGTGTAATTAATCCCGGCTAGTCTTTCCTTTTAGGGTTTGAAGGAAGATTTGATAAAAAGCAGACGGAGCCATCCTGATTAGATAAAATAATAACCAATCTATTCTTGAAAGAGCGCACGCTGAGTGTTTTCTTCTCTCTCTCTCCAGGTAGCGACCATATCGCACCTTAATCAAGATAATAATACGGATTATTGACCTAACCTGCTTGTTATACTGAGCTGGGGAACGTTGGTCCCGCTCCACCTTATAATTGTTATAAGACAGAGTAGGAAATTGGGGAATACCAGATTTCCCGTGCCGCCCAAACGAAGAGAGTGCATGCTGATGCATCATCTTCGGGTGTGTTCATTAAAAAGAACCGTTTCTCTGTATCCTCTACGTCCTGGGTATGTGATACCAGATCAGGATCCCAGATATGTAATCTGTTACATAGGGCTACAGATAGGTAGAGAACTGAGAACGGGTGATAAGTTTCATGAGGCAGAAAACGGGGCAAGAGTTGCAGCCAAGTCTGTTGGCCACTGTCACCCTGTATTACGAATACATTGATTATGAACGAATGTTATTAGATACCGAGCCTGATATACAAAATCATATCAGTCTCTTTATAAGTAAAGAAATGATAAAATTTTGTATTGCTGGATAATGTTTTGAACATTTCCTATATCAAAAGTTGATCGGTTCAGGCATGTTATCTAAAAGCATTGATGTTCTAAATCAAACTACAGTTCTTAATATACGGAACACACACAAGAGGAAGAGTTCAGAAATGAACGGATCCTTCTTGAGGTATTGTAGACTAGGTCATATCAATGCGACCCGACTAGCTAAGTTGCACAAAGATGCATATTTAAATCTGTTTGAATTTACATCTTGTGAAAACTTGCCAGTCATGTCATAGAGATAAGATGACCATAGCTCTGTTTATTGGAAACAGAGAAAGAGTTAGTGTACTTTTGGGATGATACATGTTGATGTATGTAGGTCCCCTGTCTACACATGACAAGACTGGTTCTTTTTACTTGATTACATTCTCTGATGATCTTTCGAGATTCAGACCTATGTTCCTGTTGAAACACAAGTCCGAACCTTTTGAGATATTCACAGAATATAAGCTAGAAGTAGAGAACTAATACGAGTATAAGTATTATGTCCTTTGATGAGATCGAGGAGGAGAATACTTGAGCATGGAAATCCTGGACTATTCTAAAGGAGAATGAGATTCTCTCTCAGCATTACTCCTCCGTATACACCATAGCACGATGGTATATCGCGGCGGAGCAATCTCACCCGATATGATAAGGTGTGCTCTATAATGAGTACTACTGAGTTACCTATTTCCTTTTTGGGAGTTATGCACTTGAGAAGCTGCATACCTATTGAATAGGGTTCAAATCAAATCAGTTGCCTACTACTTCATATTTGATATGATAAGGGAATAGCCCATATCTTAAGATGGTTAAGATTTGGGGTTGTCCGTCCTATGTCTAAAAGCAAAATCCGGACAAGCTCGAGGCAAGATCTGTAATGTAGAACTGGAAAAGTTCCATCTATACAAACTACAGTAGATGATTTGGTACAACCAAAGGATTCAGTAGATACCAACGAACCTCAGCCTCTCCTCCGATCTAGGAGGGTTCCTCACCCACCTGAGAGATACTTCAGTTTCTCTATGACAGTGGGAGCGAGGATTGCGTCATGAGATGATGACCCAACTAGTTTCGAGCTGGTCATCAAGAGTAAGACTCTGTAAGAATGGCTGGGTGCTTAGTGATCTGAGATGGAATCCATATACACCAACAAAGTATGGACTTTGGTTGCTATATCTGAAGGGTTAAATCCCCATCAGGAGCAAGTATATCTTGAGAAGATTATTTGGTGTATGATTGGTTGTAAATTTCGGTTGTGTAAAATAAACTTGTAAAGATATCACAATCAAAAACTTATATTGACCGCAATCAAACCACGGTGTCGGATGTAGTTAATGAATGAGTGCGGATCGTCCACAGGGATTGCACAATTCAATTGTATTTTGATACGTTTGAAATGAAATGTTAATCAACAATAAACGAAAACATGATTCAAGATGTGATTTGTATTCGAGTGTCACTATTCTTTACTCAAGAATCAAGAAACTATAAACAATCAAGAATCGGTTGTTTTGATAGTATTTCCAATCAACAATCAAGAATATAAGAGAGGCTCGTAGGAATCGATCGGATCTTTAGACGTGATGTAATCTAAAGGGTTTCGTGTTCTTGTCCTTCGAAGAATTGATACTAGATCAATGGTGATCGACGAGAGTTAGGGCTTTCTTGATGAAATTAGGGTTTCATCTCTTAACCCTTGTTCTTTCGAGGATACCATTTATATTCTAGCCTCTAGCAATTTTAAGAAATGATCGGAACTCCCCAATCTCGAGCGATGTCGATCAAGAAAGCATCGCAACGAATTGGGTCGTCGATTCTTGAACTTGCTAGGTTTTACAAACTCGTGGGATTCAAGAATCGATTACAAATTTGTTACATCATCATACTAAAGATCGTCTCGACTCCTCGACGAGCGGAGTTTTATTCACACATCACCACACAGATAATATTCAAGAATTGTAAAGATAACATGATGCGGAATTTAAAGAAAACAAGATAAAAGAATATCACCTTTTATTTAATCAACAATTTCAATACATTCTTTCAAGAATCTACAAGAAGAAGAAATCGATCGTTGACTCGGCTTCGCGCGTCTCCGTGGATCGTGGATCTACTTTGATCTCTTGCCCGATTGAATATCGGCTCGGCTCATAAAAGGGTTGAAGGCATCTTGCTTGGCTTGCACTCAAGATCTTGAATTGTGGTTGGAATTAGGGTTAGGGTTTCCTACAAGCTCTCTCACTAAACTTGAGGAAGAGGGGATGAAGAAAAAGATTGATTTTTCTAAGCTCTCCAAAGTTGAATAGCTTTTCTAACATGAGAAATGAGTGAGCCTAGGGTCTTATTTATAGAACTCCCAAACCCTAGGTTTTGGTTTGAATTAGAACTTTCCCTCCCAAAGTTTGTTGAAGAGTTTCTAGAAGGAGTTTGTTAGGAGTTAGCTTAGGGTTTAAGCTAGGGTTTAGGGAAAGTTCTAGAAGTATTAGGCTAGTTTAGGTGTTTGCTGATCTGGAGGAAGTATCTGGAATATTCTGGAAGTTTGTGTGCATTATTGAGCTGTAGCCACTGAAACAGGAGTTTTGATGCAATTTGAGGAGCTGACGTCATGGGCCCGCCGCGCAACCGCCGCAATAACCTGGCATTGGCCGCCCTTCCACGGTCTGTTGGTGGCCTTGGGATATGAGCTTTCTTCTGTTGCTTGGTATTGCTGTTTGGGGTTTTCTTTGATGTTTAAAATTGCAGTTTCCCTTCTGTGTTGATACCAGATTTGAGTTCAGTGAGTTTACGAGCAATTGTAATGGTCGAGCACTGTAATGATCGAGCAAGCTTCTCTTTTCCTGCACAGACTTCGAAACAGGGGTTGCAAGATATAGAAAATATGCCATGTAATGCAATGCAGTCAATTTCCCTAGAAATGACGGTTTTAAGGTCGAATACATGTAATTTGATATTTTGCGACCGATTTGCTAATATGTGAATTATGAATACCGTACACTTCTATATGAATGCAAATGATGAGGAAATTGCCGGTTAAAATATGCAATATTTTCGACTGATCAAATACCCCCAAACTTAATTTCGATCGTCTCGAGCGAATGTTTTATTAAAAAGAGAAGGAGAAAAGAAAGAAAAAGAAAAACTAACTAGCACACTTTCGTAGGCAACACGATTGCACTGAGCATGTGCAACAAGCCTTTAAACCTCTAGGTGTCCCTAGTAGGAGGAGTGTTGTCTCCTGAGGGTTTTCAGCGGATTGCACCCACAAAATCCAATAATAAAAGCAAGATCATGAATATTACATTTAAAGAAGAGAATCGTAAAAGAAAAGCTTTGAAAATTAGGGTTTCCAACTAAGCTAGCTTTTCGGTTGTCATGAGCCCTATCTTAATGGTCATGAAAAGATGTCAGAAATCACGTCCTCCCTCAATAAAACATCATCTTATTCTTCATTCCTATCTGTTTTCTAAACATCGATCATATAACCCTGCGTGTGTGTAAAGACATCCCTACACCCGGAGAATTCAATTCAAGCTATCATACTCTTGCCCATCAGCCTCAGTACTTTTTAATTAATGAATATTTAGATGAGATTGCTCACACACTTTCATGCGACCGGTAATACTTCATGAGGTACTAACCGACCGATTACTCCTGTGCTTGCTTACTTGGTGTATTTTCCTCGTCTTGCACCACCTCAGGCATAGCAGTGACTCCCAGACCAGTTGGCCTTAGGGCACTAGGTGAAGAAGCACCCTTGCTATACATTTTTCTTGCCTTCGGTGATAACAAAACCAGTGTCCATTTTTCTCACCACTTTATATTTTTTTTTATTCATTTTTTTTTTCTTTTTATTTCCTTCATACTTTTGGCTTTAAGACAAGAGCATTTCAAGGTATCCTCTACTATCCCAGGCTTCAAGACGTGTGTAAGTGCGAATAGCAGGGTAGCAACGTTCAAAATGTTTGGCTTCCAGAATAGAAACTATTTTTCAGACTTATTTTTATCCTCAGATTAGTGACGTCCTTCATCTTACTAACCCTTGGGACAACGGCTCATAACTACTTATTACTAGTTCGTATAAGAAAACTTCTAATTTTCTTAGTTTTCTAAAATTTTTCCAATCTCATGGATGTAATTTTTCACTATCTAAACTTTCATTATCTTATTTATATACAAAAAAGTGTAAATATTAAAATTATTTTTATATTTGAAAATTTTTAAATTTTTATGGGTTTTGAAAATTTTTCAATTTTTATAGATTTTTAAAAGAAATGTTTTGTGCTTATGCAGATGATATGCAAATGATGCAAAAATAAGCACAAACCTCCCCCAAACTTGTTTTCAACAGTGTCCTCACTGTTGCTGGCAGCTATATCTACAAAACCTGTAAATCTGGGGGGAATTATTAGTGGGGGCAAAATATATAAGTGAAGAACTTCCCCCAAACTTATTTTATTTACTCACCTTCATTCAAAAAAAAAATGATGTAATGATATACAGGATATGAAGGTGAGACGGAGGAATTTTAATCTAAATAAACTGGCTCTTGTAAGAACAAGAGCTCCTCCGTGGGGTCAGTGGAAAAATACGGCTTTAGTCTATGTCCATTTACTTTGAAAACAGTGCCGTTTTTAACATTTTCAACTTCTACTGCCCCGTGCGGGTATACAGACCGCACAACAAAAGGTCCCTTCCAACGAGATCGGAGCTTACCCGCATGAATGTGTAATCGTGAATCATAAAGAAGGACTTGTTGACCAGGTAAAAATGTTTTCCTTAAAATGCTTTTATCGTGAAAAACCTTAGTCCTATTCTTTGTGATTACAGCATTATCATAAGCTTCATCGCGGAGTTCGCTTAGCTCGTTAGGTTGCAGCTTCCGAAAGTTGCAAGCAAGGTTTAGATCAAAATTTATTTCCTTTATAGCCCACAATGCTTTATGTTCTATCTCAAAAGGTAGATGACATGCTTTACCAAAAACTATCCTATATGGAGACATTCCTAGGTCGGTCTTATATGCAGTCCTGAATGCCCAAAGAGCATCCGTCAATTTGGTCGACCAGTCTTTTCTATTTTTAGCAACAGTTTTCTCCAGGATAAGTTTGATTTGTCTGTTTGAGATCTCAGCCTGCCCGCTTGTTTGGGGGTGATAGGGTGTAGAAAGTCGGTGGTTGATTGAGTATTTTCGCATCAGAGTCTCGAAAGATCTGTTGCAGAAATGTGTCCCATTATCGCTAATAATAGCGTGTGGGTGTCCATATCGCGAAAAGATATTCTCTTTTAAGAACTTAATAACAACTTTCCTGTCATTAGTGCGACTGGAATGGCTTCTACCCACTTTGAGACATAATCAACCGCCAGCAATATGTACAGATTCCCAAAGGAGTTGGGAAAAGGACCCATAAAATCAATGCCCCAAACATCAAACATTTCAACAACCAGAATGGGTTGCTGAGGCATTTCATTCCTCTGGGATATTCTACTCGTATACTGACATTGTGTACAGGTTTTGCAAAACTCCAATGCGTCCTTGAATAAGGTCGGCCAGTAAAATCCACATTGCAAAACCTTTTCCGCTGTCTTTCTAGGACCAAAGTGACCCCCACAGGCCTGATCATGACAGAATGAAAGAACACTCTTGAACTCTTCATTTGGGACGCACCGGTGAATGATCTGATCAGGACAATATTTAAACAAATAGGGCTCGTCCCAGTAAAAGTGTTTTACTTGGGAAAGAAAACGATATTTGTCCTGTTTTGACCAATCGCTCGGTATAAGTCCAGTGGCATGATAGTTCACAATATCCCTGAACCATGGTTCAGCGGATATGCTCAAGAGTTGTTCATCAGGGAATGAATCATTGATCGGCAGGGTCACAGGGGAAGAAACGATGCGTGAAAGGTGGTCAGCTACTACGTTTTCACATCCTTTCTTATCTTTGATAACAAGATCAAATTCTTGTAACAGTAGGATCCAACGTATTAGTCGACCTTTTGTGTCTTTCTTCGCCAGAAGATGTTTTAAAGCGGAATGGTCAGTATACACAACTATAGGTGAGCCGATTAAGTAAGGCCTGAATTTTTCTAAAGCAAATACAACCGCTAAAAGCTCTTTCTCGGTGGTTGTATAATTGATTTGCGCATCATTCAGGGTCTTACTAGCATAGTAAATCACGTGTGGCATCTTATCAATGTGCTGTCCTAGGACTGCACCTACTGCAAAATCAGATGCATCACACATCAGCTCAAAGGGGTAGTCCCAATTTGGTGATGATAAAACGGGGGCTGAAGTGAGTGAGTGTTTAAGTGAGTCGAAAGCTGTCTCGCAATCCGAGTCAAAGTGGAAGGTCGTATCCTTGGCCAGGAGTAGTGTTAAAGGTCTAGCAATTTTGCTAAAATCTTTAATGAATCTCCTATAAAAGCCCGCATGGCCAAGGAAAGAGCGAATATCTTTGACGCTTTTGGGATGAGGCAGGTTTTGAATGACATCTACTTTAGCTCTGTCAACCTCAATGCCTTTCTGTGAAATGACATGTCCAAGGACTATTCCTTCTTGGACCATAAAGTGGCATTTTTCCCAGTTTAAAGTCAAGTTCTTCTCTTTGCAACGAGTAAGAACAGCGTCCAGATTCGCTAGGCAATCAGAAAAAGAGTCTCCAAAAATCGAGAAGTCGTCCATAAAGATCTCCAAAAAATTCTCTACCATATCAGAGAATATCCCCATCATACACCGCTGAAAGGTAGCGGGAGCATTGCATAACCCAAAGGGCATGCGACTGTAAGTAAAGGTACCAAAAGGACAAGTAAAAGTGGTTTTATCTTGATCCTTTTTGGCGATGGGGACCTGATTGTAGCCTGAATATCCGTCCATAAAACAATAAAACTCTCGTCCCGCTAAGCGTTCCAGCATCTGATCAATAAATGGTAGAGGAAAATGGTCTTTCCTCGTGGCAGCGTTGAGTTTTCTATAATCGATGCATACACGCCACCCAGTTTGGGCGCGTGTCTGAATCAACTCATTCGCCTCATTTGTGATAACTGTGATGCCGGATTTCTTAGGAACGACATGTATAGGACTCACCCACTGGCTATCGGAGATGGGGTAGATAATACCATTATCTAAGCATTTGACGATTCCTTTCATGACGGGATTCAACCGTCTCTGTGGTTCTCGGGTAGGTCTGGCATCATCCATCACATGTATATGATGTTCAACTATCAAGGGACTAATCCCTTTGATGTCCGCCCTACTCCAACCAAACGCCTCTTTGTTAGATCTCAATACCGATAAAAGGGCATTCTCTTGCTCTGATGCAAGAGAAGCGGAAATGATAACCGGTAATGACTCGTTCTCACCAAGATAAGCATATTTCAGGTGAGAAGGTAAAATTTTGAGATCTAACTCAGGCGGAGAAATGATAGAAGGAAGGGTCATAGATTGATTTTTGGATCTACAAAGAAGCTCAGAGCCTGTGAAAGATACAGACTCGGGTGGAGAAAAGTCAGAAGTGCAGGACTCATGTGTAGCTAAAGTGTCCTCACTAAGATCTTGTGCTAAGTCAAACAGAGATGTGCCAATGTCATCGAGATCAGTAAAGCAAAGATCCTCAGCTCCACAACTATCGGGAGAGATCTCATGGACAGAGCACACATCTAAAATATGAGCAGAGGGTTCTGACGGCTGACTTCCAACTTTATAAATGTTTAGTTCAATGGTCATATTTCCAAATGATAAATTCATTGAACCATTTCTACAGTTTATAACAGCGTTGGAAGTGGCAAGGAAAGGACGACCTAGAATCACCGGAATTTGGCCCCGGGGATTTGCTACAGGATGTGTGTCTAGCACAATGAAGTCTACAGGGAAAACAAATTCCCCGACCTTTATTAACACATCCTCTAATTCACCCCTTGGTTTGGTGATAGATCGGTCTGCCATCTGGAGAGTGCAATGAGCAGGTTTCAGCTCTCCAATCCCTAATTGCTCATAGACAGAATAAGGTAACAGGTTAACACTCGCGCCAAGGTCTAAAAGAGCACGATTTATGTTTTTACCCCCAATTGAAATCGATATTGTAGGACAACCTGGGTCCTTTCTTTTCTTTGGAAGCTGGGGTATAAAAGCAGTGCTTATGTTGTTAGACATAAAGACCTTCTTTGGCACTTGGGTCTTCCTCTTCCTAGTGCACAAGTCCTTAAGAATCTTCGCGTAAGCGGGGACTTGCTGAATCGCATCTAGGAGAGGGATATTGATGTTAACCTGTTTGAACATCTCTATTATTTTCTCCATATGAGGACTCGTTCTATTAGCCCTTAACCGGTTCGGGTAAGGTGCTTTCGCAATAAGCGCGGGGTCCATCACAGGAGAAGGAAAGGGGGGTAGACGAGGTCCCAAAGGAGGTGTGGGGACCGTCTGTGGAGAACTATAAGGGTTGGGTGAAGGTGTTGAGCCTAAAGGGAAATGGAGAATAGGCTCGTGCGAAGGTGGTTTGGTAGAAGAAGAAGGATCAGAAGGTGAAGTGTGTGTATGTAGAAAAGACTCAGCCGGGGTGTTGATATGATTTTCAGTATCATCAATACCTTCCCCGACATGATTGTTCAGCACTCTTCCCGATCTCAACGTTGTAATGGCATTTACATTGTAATGCCCAGGATTCTGTAGGGGTTGAGAGGGAAGTTTCTCTTTTTCTCTCGCACTCATTTCGGCTTTTAAGCGTGCGATTTCAGCTTCCATCGTGCGAATACTCTCAGCTTGGGACGCTGAGTTTTTCTTTATTTCACTGACGGAAGATCTAACCTCAGTCGAAACATCCATGAAATTTGATAAAAGTGATTTCATGGTTTGAGTGAATTGAGAGAACTCGTCAGAACAGGACTGCATAGGATTAGACTGTGCAGGAGTGTTGCCCTGATTTTGGAAATTTTGTGACTGGTAGGGGTGCTGAGTGAGTTGTAGGGGTTGCTGTTGTGGTGGAGGAAGAGCCCTTTGAAATTGATTCGTGTTTGGAACCGTGTTTTGAGATTGGTTCTGGTTCCAAGCAAAATTCGGGTGGTTCCTCCAACCCTGATTGTACGTGGAAGAATATGGATCGTTTCGAGGTCTTTGAAATGCGGCATTAGAATGCTCATGACCTTGAAACGCAGAGTTTAATGGACATTCTTCCGTTAAATGTGACGGATCAGAACAGCACCCACAAACAGTTTTGGGGAGCGACATTGGGTTTAGGGAAGCTGCTGCAAATTTGTGTTCCATAGCGTCGAGCTTCTTTTGCATTGCTGCCATTTCAGCTCGAACACCTATGGACACGTCTATTTGGTGTACGCCACGCCTATTCAATGGTTGTGTTCCACTCTCCCAAATTAGTGACTTTTCAGCGAACTCTTCTAAGTATCGCCAAGCTTCCCCGTCATCTTTGGTCATAAAAGTACCTTGACACATGTTTTCAAGGCTCTGTTTAGTGCTAGGGTTACTGCCCTCATATATGATTCGGCAAAGCTCCCATCTCGGGATGCCGTGATGAGGACATTGAACCAATAGATCCTTGAAACGTTCAAAGTATTTTGAAAATGGTTCGGCAGGGAGCTGGGCAAATTGGTTCAGTTCGCTACGGATTCGAGCCGTCTTTTGGACTGGGTAAAATTTCTTAAGGAATGCACCGACGAATTCTTCCCAATTCATAATAGAGTGTGCGGTGGTGTTGTATAGCCACTTCTCGGCTATATTGCACAAAGTAAATGGAAGAAGTCGTAGACGCATCGCATCCACTGAAAGTTGTGACGTACCCATCATTGCGCATACGTTTTCAAATTTGGTAATGAAAACGTAAGCGTCCTCGGTCTCGAGTCCGTGGTATTTGGGTAAAAGATTGATATACTGGGGCTTAATCTCAAAGTTATCCCCATTGGCTGGTGGTGTGGATAAGCAGGTCGAAAGAGGACCTCTATGTGGATAGCATCTTTCCTGGAGAGAAATGTGGGGTGGAGTAGGATTCTGCGCACCAACGGAAGGTGGCAGATTAGGGTTAAAGAAATTCGATGGATTCGGATCCATCGGTGTGGGTGTGGTAGTGGGTAAAGAAAAGGTAAATGGAGAAATATCGACTTCGGAGTCGATAAAGGGTACGCGGACTAAACGGGCACTAGAATCCCGTGTCCAGCCTATCTTGTACTAAAAAGGGTTAGTACAAGTGGCAGCGTTGACTTATAATTAGGGATGAATGAATGCGGTGCTTGCTTTGAAAAAGGGACGGATTTTGAAAAAATGATGCGACAAAACAAATGCAGCACACAAACCCTAGAATCTAATGGTCACCTAGGTCCGATCTCTAGACCGCTCCTAACTGCCAAAAGACAAGTCGCAGGATAGAATCCTCCACTGCCTCTTTGTCCCCCTGTGGCCGGATAAGTGCCAGGTAAGTGGGAAGGAACCACCACTACAGTGGACCTAATTAATAACCACTAGCCTTAGACACACTCGCCTTAGGCACCACAAGAAAACGCGGATAAGCAATGAATTACCCACGACCTTCTCTTGTCCTATTGAGCGCGACAGTCCTTAGAGTCTTCTCTAGATTTCTTTTAGTTAATGGGGGTAATGCGGATGCAAGTTTTGCGATTTTCGGGGCCTAGGAAGGGTAATGAAATCCCCACCTAATTTGGATTTGGCCGTGCCCCTTAAATTTCCGTATTAGAATGCAAACAACCAAGAAATCAAAATCACACACAATTTTATTTTTGCTTTGCGGCGCTGCGATTTATTTGCAAAGAATCCTGCAGCAAAGGGTTTATTGGAGCTAAAAAGAGAGAGGGGAGAGAGACAGAAAATACCTGCACTGAAAATATTTCAGTGATCCATCAAGACTACGGCGCTTCCGCCGCAATAACCATGTATATGCCGCTCTTCCGCGGTCTGTTGATGGGTTCACTGTACCAAACTTCTTCAGCTGCTTCCTGTTCCTATTTCCAGCTCTCTGGTATATCCCAAATAATTTTTCAACAGCACAGAATGCTCCAGATCACCTTGCAATCAAATCACAACACACGTGTAAGAGTTTGTACGAATTTTGATTTCAAGAAGTAAAACGTAATAATTCTTTCACTTCAAACTAAAAATGCAAATGAATTAGCGCGATCCCCGGCAACAGCGCCATTTTGATTGGTTGTAAATTTCGGTTGTGTAAAATAAACTTGTAAAGATATCACAATCAAAAACTTATATTGACCGCAATCAAACCAAGGTGTCGGATGTAGTTAATGAATGAGTGCGGATCGTCCACAGGGATTGCACAATTCAATTGTATTTTGATACGTTTGAAATGAAATGTTAATCAACAATAAACGAAAACATGATTCAAGATGTGATTTGTATTCGAGTGTCACTATTCTTTACTCAAGAATCAAGAAACTATAAACAATCAAGAATCGGTTGTTTTGATAGTATTTCCAATCAACAATCAAGAATATAAGAGAGGCTCGTAGGAATCGATCGGATCTTTAGACGTGATGTAATCTAAAGGGTTTCGTGTTCTTGTCCTTCGAAGAATTGATACTAGATCAATGGTGATCGACGAGAGTTAGGGTTTTCTTGTTGAAATTAGGGTTTCATCTCTTAACCCTTGTTCTTTCGAGGATACCATTTATATTCTAGCCTCTAGCAATTTTAAGAAACGATCGGAACTCCCCAATCTCGAGCGATGTCGATCAAGAAAGCATCGCAACGAATTGGGTCGTCGATTCTTGAACTTGCTAGGGTTTACAAACTCGTGGGATTCAAGAATCGATTACAAATTTGTTACATCATCATACTAAAGATCGTCTCGACTCCTCGACGAGCGGAGTTTTATTCACACATCACCACACAGATAATATTCAAGAATTGTAAAGATAACATGATGCGGAATTTAAAGAAAACAAGATAAAAGAATATCACCTTTTATTTAATCAACAATTTCAATACATTCTTTCAAGAATCTACAAGAAGAAGAAATCGATCGTTGACTCGGCTTCGCTCGTCTCCGTGGATCTTGGATCTACTTTGATCTCTTGCCCGATTGAAGATCGGCTCGGCTCATAAAAGGGTTGAAGGCATCTTGCTTTGCTTGCACTCAAGATCTTGAATTGTGGTTGGAATTAGGGTTAGGGTTTCCTACAAGCTCTCTCACTAAACTTGAGGAAGAGGGGATGAAGAAAAAGATTGATTTTTCTAAGCTCTCCAAAGTTGAATAGCTTTTCTAACATGAGAAATGAGTGAGCCTAGGGTCTTATTTATAGAACTCCCAAACCCTAGGTTTAGGTTTGAATTAGAACTTTCCCTCCTAAAGTTTGTTGAAGAGTTTCTAGAAGAAGTTTGTTAGGAGTTAGCTTAGGGTTTAAGCTAGGGTTTAGGGAAAGTTCTAGAAGTATTAGGCTAGTTTAGGTGTTTGTTGATCTGGAGGAAGTATCTGGAATATTCTGGAAGTTTGTGTGCATTATTGAGCTGTAGCCACTGAAACAGGAGTTTTGATGCAATTTGAGGAGCTGACGTCATGGGCCCGCCGCGCAACCGCCGCAATAACCTGGCATTGGCCGCCCTTCCGCGGTCTGTTGGTGGCCTTGGGATATGAGCTTTCTTCTGTTGCTTGATATTGCTGTTTGGGGTTTTCTTTGATGTTTAGAATTGCAGTTTCCCTTCTGTGTTGATACCAGATTTGAGTTCAGTGAGTTTACGAGCAATTGTAATGGTCGAGCACTGTAATGATCGAGCAAGCTTCTCTTTTCCTGCACAGACTTCGAAACAGGGGTTGCAAGATATAGAAAATATGCCATGTAATGCAATGTAGTCAATTTCCCTAGAAATGACGGTTTTAAGGTCGAATACTTGTAATTTGATATTTTGCGACCGATTTGCTAATATGTGAATTATGAATACCGTACACTTCTATATGAATGCAAATGATGAGGAAATTGCCGGTTAAAATATGCAATATTTTCGACTGATCAGTGTACTTGGAAAGGTTGAGACTTTCAGAGCTAGACTTGTTAAAGGTTTTCGTCATCGACCAGGCGTGGATAATGATGAAACATTTTCCAGTGCCTATGCTTAAGTCCATCCAGATCCTACTTGTCACGGCTACATACCATGACTACGATATCTGGTGCTTGGGTGTCATGACTGCTTTTCTAAATGATATTTTAGAAGAGTGCGTCTATAAGTACACAGCCAGAGGGCCTCGTAGACAGTGGGAGCAGCGGAAACGTATGCAAGATGCTTTATAGGATAAAGCAGGCATCGCGGAGTTGGGACATCTGTTTTGATGGATTAGTCAAAGAAGTTGACATCATCAAAATGGTAGATGAACCTTCTTTAAACAAAAAGGTAGTAGGGAGTATGGTGACGATCCTCGTAGAGTACGTGGATGACATACTCTAGATAGGGAAGGAGTTTCTTATGCTACGCTCGATCAATCTCCGCTTATCACAATGATTCTCCACATAGGATCAAAGTGATACCTGCTAAATCCTGGGTTTTGGATCTATGAGATAGATCTAAATGGATGTTAGAATACTCACTAGTTATAGTGAGATGGTATCAATTGATCCTGGGGAGAATCACTGGAAAGGTTCCAGGGTGATAAAGACGACTGAAAGTGTTAGTTATATGTATGGCCTAGAGGCCATTACTGTACATAGGATGTATATTGTAGTGGATGCTGGGACATATATAGGGGGGACTTTCTTGCTCGACATGATAGTATGCTATCTGGTTGCTCTTTACCTTAACGTGTACTCAGATTGTCTCTCTATTACATGTTGGTAAAGCTCTTAGGATGTGTACTTGACTACCTGGACTATGATGCGGATCATACTACTGGGGACATGGTAGTCCATAAGTACATCCTTCGATGTCCCTAGTCGTGGGTGTATCGAGACGGGGCATCGATATACCAGAGTAGACTAGCGTATACCTTCTCGACCCATACAGATGGGCGATGGATGATCCCATATCCATTGGTGTTTGACATCGGAGATAATATACGGGTGCTCAGTGGAGACTGGGTACACTGGACGGACTCGCCGAGAACTCCCAGATGGTATTATACCTTACGACAGATGGCAGTTCTTTGGTGACACTGGTACAGAGTAGTCTGTTGACCCGAGATCGTCATAGAGTCTTGTGTGGTTCCCACTGTGCTTTGATTTCCACCTTACCACGTCCAAGAGGGCATGCAAAATGGTGGCTTTTGGGTACAGTCCCGAATCACATGGAGGCAATGAGCGATAGGAGGGGATTCGTCTCTCCCGGTATAGGGAGTTGATGTTGTGCTGTGTTCGATTGGCTATAACCGGAAATCCCTGGCCAGGGTTGCTGAGATATACTGGTAAGTGTTACCAGTAGTTTCTCGAACTGTTATAGACCTCATATCGAAACGACTTATCGAGCTATTGGGGTCTGACGTTTACCACCCCTAGGCGAGATATGCGACATATCAGACGATCAGACCGGACTGTACGGTAAGTGTTACTGGTTGGATTCATTGGAGTGTGAGCGGGCTTGCTCGTCGATCTTCTAATCGCTCAATACCCGGGTGGCCGTTACGTTTAGCAGACCGCTTGCGACTTGTGGGTGCTTGATATGATCATCATCTGCTGCCGGCGTATTGACGAGTCTTTAGAGTCCTACACAGAGGTTTCCTGGCTCAAGCGAAACGAAATAGGAGCGCATATGAGATATGTGCGGGACCGAGAATGATACCAGTATGTGATACTGTATTCGATTCTCGCGATTTTTGACATTGATCGGTTATATGCGATATAGCCGGGTTGTCGGATCAAGTGTTGATTCGATAAGTTGTTACTGATGATACTAGTCGGTTATATGGAATATGACCGGATCATTAAATCAAGTGTTGATTTAATGATTTAATGTATAATTATATATATGATATATTACTTTGCATTAACTAGTATCGGTTCACTTTAATAGGATTTTCTCACCTGATGCACATTGTATATGTGATAAATTTTTTGTGCACCTTTTTGTATCATGTTTGATGATACATGCTCACTAGGGTTTGTGTAAAGATTAAACCATGGTTGTGTAATGGTTAGGATTTTCATTTTCTTATTCATTTATTTATTTATTTCATTTATTTTACTTTGGAAAAGAAAAAGGGAAAATGGTGGCTTTCTTTGTTTGTATTTTGAAGCTTCATGAAGCTTTGACTAAGTCACCATTTTGTCTCATGCTTAACCCTAACCATTCCACTTAACCCTAGTCTATTCTCTACACATGACCATGGTTACATTATGATAAGTATTCATTTTATTTCCTTTTTGAAAAATACTCATCATAATATTCATTTTCTTCTTCTTCATCTTCTACTTGAAGAAAAAGCTTGCCTCATCAATGGCAACTTGAGAAAAAGAGTGAGAAATCCAATTCTAAAGTGAACCCACTTCCTATTTCTTCATCCTCTGCCTCTTGCCAAGTAGTAGAGTGTGTTTTCTTCACAAGTTTCATGACTTGGTGAAGTGGGAGCTTGATCTAGCGATGCCTCGACGTAGATCATCTTCAGCATCGTCGTCGATGACCTAGCCCGCTTCTTCTCCGATGAAGCCGACGCTAGAGCCCGGGATTTCATTTGGACAGCGGAGAGGACTTCATCACGGAGCCATGGAGGTGGAGAACCGGATCTACAAAGGTTGTATTTCCGTATTCTTGTAGTTATGTGTTAACTAGTTTGCTTTGTCGCCTAAAATTCTAGTTAACGATCTAGTCTAGGGTTTCTCGGCACCGGTAAATTTTGAAATTGGCATGGTTGATGCCTTGTGAGACCTCTTGGGAGTGCCTAGGAACCCTTCAGTGGTATCAGAGCCTAGCTAGAGCCTTAGGCGATGCGTAGACGGAATTGGAAGTCCGATCGAACCGAAACCCAAACTTTAATTTGCTCTCTGGACTTTTTCTAAAAATTGGGTTTTTTCCAGATTAAAAATATGCAGAAAATTCAGCAGGAAATTCTAAGAATTACGATGCAAAAATTACCTAATGATCTTTCTAAAGTGCGGCGGAACCGCGGCATTAGCGTGCTAATGCGGCTGTTCCGCGGCCATTTTGTCTTATCTCCCATTGAATTTTGCACAGTAATTCCTATTTTGCAGTGCTGGTTTTCCTGGGATATTTTTTTTTCCTGAACTCAAGAGTTGAGCATTTTGGGTTGTATTGGGAGTTCGTACATTCGATCGGATTGTCAAACTTTGTCTATGTGTTTTTCCGGATATTTTTTAGAATATGTTAAAAAGTTCGACCGGATATAAATACCCAATTTTTCCCCTGTCGGGAAATTTCCAAGTGTTGGATTTTTTCCGTAGTTTAAAGACGTTCTAAGTAGTGCAAGTAACTCGATGGACCCTCTAGAAGACAACAAACCTTAACTCGATTATGTGACCGTCTTGAACTGCCCTTTGAACCTTAGGGTTTGGGGCAGTACGGCGTGCCACATGTGAGGCGTTGGCCTGACCCTTCTACGGCTGGACCGTTGGTACTGAGGCATGAACTGGATGTCTTTAAACTTGTTTCATGTGTTGATCTGTTTCGGGAAAACTTGGGTGTTCGAATGTTCAATCGGAAAGTTTAATATTTTCTGTTTATCCGGAATGTGATACAATAATTGGAATTCACAAATAATTATGAGATAACTGAATGAATGTTATAAACATAGCAGTTTAGTCTCACTTGATCGGTTGCCACGGAATTTTGATGTGATCAAAAGTCCGTCGCAATCACGTAGCGTACGCGGATACTCGCCGGGTAAACTTAATAGACAGCTACACCCTATAGCCTCGACCAAGTGACTGTAGGAGAACACCGTCGCCGAAAGCATCCGTTCGGGTGCTCGCGGCAGCGGTGTTCCGCCTTGGTGCACTTCGTCGACGGTATCGGGGGTGCGGCCGTCTACTGAAGTTTGCGACGAGCATTCGATCAGGATGTCGGGAATCTTGTTGAATTACCCGACTTGATATTGAAAAGAGTTATCGATTTTGAGACTAAAATGCGGGGTTTATAATTGTTAGGCATGCGATATCTATGTAATTCATTTGGTCAGGCATGCGATGTCTAAGGTGGTTGCGGATTCCAACTATTGTAGTTTTACACTTTCTTTTCTGTGACCGTAAGTGTAGTATGTTCATATCGCCGGTTTCGTTGCTATACGTCAACGACAATTGGGGTATGCATACTTACTTACGTTGATGACATGTGATGTTATGTGTTGCTGGATATGTTATATTGTGTAACCCTTCGAAAATCGTTTAGGCAGTTTTTCGGTAATCGGCAAATTTTTCGGCTTTTTCCGTAAAAAGTCAAAATTGATATTTTTCATGAACAAAGATTTACACCAAATTAATACTTAAAAATTAGATTTTAGCACAAATAAACTACAGGTTAGCAAACTAGTTTAGAATTTTTACCTCCCCAATTGAATCCTAGCATGATCAAGTCACCAAGAAGCCTCCTTTCATCATGTTTTTGAACCAATTTGGGTTGAGAGAGAAAGGATTAGGGTTTTGGTTTGAATGGAGAAAGAAATTTGTGAATTTTTATGAATTTTTTGCAAGAAAATGAAGCAAAATGAAGTGGGAAAATGGGGAAAAACTGTAGGTGAGGGTCGGCCAGCAGGTAGAGGAGGAAGTGGGGAAATTTTGGGGAAGTTTCTAGGTCATTACAACATCATATGATATCATTTCAGGCTTTCATATCAACCTTTTTACAAAAAAACCCTTTTTTCATAATTTTTTTCATAATTTTCCCCCCTTTAAACCAAAAGTTTGCAAGACATGATACAATTTTATTAACACCATATTTTATCTTATAAAGACTCATAATTAAGAAATTTACCTAATTAAATTTGTATTTATCCCTAATTAAATGTATTTAAAAAGGCTTAAAATAATAAAAAAATAATTAATTACGAATTTTTTTTATTTAACTAGAAAATTATAAGTGACATTTTAGTGACAAAATTATAGTAATATCTTACCTAAATTTTGTATAATTAGGTCTACAATGAAAAATATCAATTTTGACTTTTTACGGAAAAAGCCGAAAAATTTGCCGATTACCGAAAAACTGCCTAAACGATTTTCGAAGGGTTACAATCTTCCCCCCTTAAAGAAATTCGGTCCCCGAATTTAGAATTTAACTACGCGTACCTTCAAAAAGATGGGGATATCTCTTCCTCATCTCGACCTCGGTCTCCCAGATGACCACCTCGCTGTTCGGGCCACGCCAAAGAACCTTGACAGACGGTATGACCTTCGACCTCAATTTCTTCACCTGCCGATCCAAGATGACAACCGGCTGCTCGGTGAAAGAAAGATCACGCTCTAACTGGATCGTCTGGTGCTGAATCGCCTGGGAAGGATCATGAAGGTACTTGCGGAGCATCGAGACATGGAATACGGGGTGAACATCGGGGAAGCTGGGCGGAAGAGCTAACCGATAAGCGACTGGACCAACACGCTCTAGGATCTCGAAAGGACCAACATATCTAGGACTCAGTTTCCCTTTCCGCCCAAATCTCATCACACCCTTCATCGGAGAGACCTTCAAGAAAACATGATCGCCAATAGCGAACTCGAGTCGGCGACGGCGCCTGTCAGCATAAGATTTCTGCCTGCTCTGTGCCGCTCTCATCCTGTCCCGAATCAGCTGTATTTTCTCGGTCGTCTCCTGCACAATCTGCGGCCCCAAAATACTGCTCTCCCTGAGCTCTGTCCATCATACAGGCGATCGACATCTCCTCCCATATAAAGCCTCGAAAGGTGCCATCTGAATCGTCTCCTGGAAGCTATTATTGTAGGAAAACTCGATCAAAGGCAAATGACGATCCCAGCTACCACCGAAATCTAAAACACAAGCTCTGAGCATGTCCTCAAGAGTCTGAATCGTACGCTCCGACTGACCGTCAGTCTGAGGATGAAAGGCTGTGCTAAAACTCAATCGGGTGCCCAAAGCTTCCTGTAGTTTCTGCCACAATCGGCTGGTAAACTGGGTGCCACGGTCGGACACGATGCAAGTCGGAACACCATGCAGTCGCACTATCTCATCAATATAAACCTGGGCGTACTGAGAAAATCCAAAAGTGGTCTTCACTGGCAGGAAGTGAGCAGCTTTCATCAGTCGATCCATAATCACCCAAATAGAGTCATACCCTCGACTGGTCCTGGGTAGACCCACAACGAAGTCCATGGAGACCTGCTCCCACTTCCACTCAGGGATGTGCAAAGGCTGTAACTCGCCGGCTGGCCTCTGGTGCTCAGCCTTGACTTGCTGACAAGTCAGGCATCTCGACACAAAGTCTGTAATATCCTTCTTCATCCCGTCCCACCAGTAAACCTCTCTCAAATCACGGTACATCTTAGTGGAACCTGGATGCACACTGTATACGGATCTATGTGCCTCCTCGAGAATATCACGCCTCAGTCCCTCTTGTTGCGCCACGGCAGCGCCCCGGCCTCGTACTCGAGGCCAAAATGCGGAATCAAAAATTTTCCTTACTCGGAAACCGGCGCTACCGCGGACAAAGAAAACCCGGATCGTTTACCATTAACCTAATGCTAGCAATCAAGAGATAGGGTGAGAAGTGTACCGAGTGATCCGAGTCCTCCGGTCTTCTCATCGTCATCCCGATCTCCCGCGGAAAGTCTTGCCTCCACATCGTCGCCTCCTCGCCGGAAAGGGCACCACAACGCCTGCGTCTTTTACGGGCTCCCGCCTCAATACCGAGGCAACTCGGGCGCGAAGCTGGCGAATCGACGCGTCCAAGATTTGCTGTAGGAAGTGTAGTGTATAGTGCATGTCTCACTTTGGGGTTTGTTGCCTTTGAAAGATGATGGAGGAATCAAGAAGAAAAATGGTGCTTGCATTTTTCTTATATGAAAATGAGATCAAGAATGAATGCCACACCCAAAATCAAACACTCTCATTTTTCTCTCCTCACTCAAAATGTGGCCGGCCCATCTCTTGTGAGAATGGTGGAGGGAACAAAGGCATATCATGAAGGGAGGTGAGGGTAGGAGAAGTCAAGAGGTGACCACAAACAAACAAGAACCATGCTTATTACTTACATCCCCCCATACCCTTTCCTATCATAATTAAATGCAAGAATGGTGCAACAAAAGAAAAGATGCTCTCATAATAAATCCTTTTGCAAGAAACCCCCTCCACAAATGTTATTTGCACAAATGCAAATAACCCCCTCCATCGGAAAAGTCCGGCCGGGAAAGAACAATGGAAAACCGGCCGGAACGGAATGCAAACTGGCAACTCCAGAAAACTGGTCCCGTAATAAATTACAGGAAAACCCCGATACTGTGCATACACACCCGCATCTGTATTCCGTCCGGATACAAATGCAATGAGACAAAATCTACACTGTACTAAACTAGGACCGGCTTAAACCAAAACCGGCTAGTAAAAACTGTCCGATCCTGATCCGTGCAATACCGCACGTATCTGATCGAACCTTGCCATATATCCATACGGCCACTAGTACAAAGCTGTCCGATCCTGATCCGTGCAATACCGCACGTATCTGATCGGACCCTGCCATATCTCCATACGGCCTCTACAGCGTTTCGCCCGAAAGCTGAGTAACTGAAAGTGTGGTGGACTCTAAAGACTCGTCAATACAATGGCTGTGGATTTAACCACTAGCACGTCAGAGGTATAAGCCAATACGTAACGGGCCACCAGCTATTGACCAAAAGGGACGTCGATGAGCGAACTCATCCTGACACCCTACTGAGCCTGTCAGTGACAATATCCGTACAGTCCGGTCCGTTCGTCTCTGAGCATCACATGTCGGGCCTAGGGGGTTGGTAAAAGTCAGACCCCCAAAAGCGGTACAAGTCGTGTCGGAGTGTAGCCCAGAACGCCCTGAAATACTACTGGAATACCTACCAGTAAATCTCCTGCCTCGGCCGAGGGCTTTGCGTAATGGCTCTCCTAGACACAGCGCGACCTCACCCCCAATACCGGGAGAGACGAACCCCTGAAGATCCGCTCACTGCCTCCATGTGGCTCGGGACTGTACCCAACTAAAACCTGTTTGCACGACTCCTTTGAGCCGTGGTAGGGTTGTAATCAAAGCACAGTGGGAACTCACACGAGACAAATGACGATCCTCAGGTCGATGAACTAACCTGTACACATGTCACCAGGGAACTGCTATCTGACGTCAGGTATAAGCCCAACTAGCAGGTTCCCGGCGAGTCCTGTCCGGTGTACTCATAACCCAATGAGCACCTGTATACATCTTAGGTGAACCAACTGACACCGGTGGCTTGTGAGACCGGCCACCGCCCCTCGTCGGGGTCTCGACTGTATACACTAGTCTACTAATGGAGTATCGATACCCTGTCTCGAAACTCCTACGACTAGGGACCTTTTAAGGATGTGCTTATAGACACCAGCTCCCACGTATATGATCGCCATCATACTGCTGGTAGTCAAGCAAGAATCCTAGGGGCTCTATCAACGTGTAATAGCGACATGTCAGGTCACCTAAAGCAGTACACGATGATAAAGATAAACCAGATAGCATACTATCATCTCGAGTAAGACTGTCCTACCGGGATAGGTCCTCCCTCAATCATCGCAATCACGTGCCTGTGATCCAATAATTGACTCTGAGGGCACTATCTCCAACAATCTCCCACTTGCACTCAAGGCTAATTATTGCGATGTCGCATACTCACAGCCCGTGTGATACCGAACACCCAACTCCTCTACTGGTCAGTCCCACAAAGCTCGTTTGCGAAACTATTGTGTTCGAGGAATAGCCTCAGTGAGTGGATCTGCTGTGATGTTTCTTTCTATGTCTCTCTATATCTCAAGTTCGCGTAGAAAAACATCTCCCGAAATGAGCAATACCTGTCTTAGAATGTCTGGATGTCTGATGGGACCTAGCTCATAAATGAACTCCAAATCCAAACTTCTTAGACTGTATCGTCAACTGAACTTAATCAGTATCCTGCGCCATGCCACCCTCAGTATTGCCTTGGACCACCTGTCCAAAATACTGCCTCTCGTCATATGGAAAACTATAACTCTGACAACCTCCTTGTCGTCCATGTCACCTTGGAAGCCTGGAATGATAACTGTCTCCCAAATGAGGCTGTCGTTATCATATCCCTAGAACATCCACTTATGTTCTAAGACTGCTTCCGACTGTTTCTCCAGGATTGGATCAATATCAACTTATTGCATCCAGTGCAAGAACAACATCTGGGGTGGTACTTGACATCTCATGATTGACTCAATTGCCTAAGCAAGTGATCTGTCAATCATGCGTATCCCTCTCGCCTTTAGTCTGTAAGACACCTTTAGAGAGGGTGACTCCATTACCTGCAGGTGTACTACCGTGCCAGGAGTCGTCCATTCTAAATACTCATAGAATGCTGTCAAGGTACCCAGATTGGGAAACTACCCAAATCTAGATCTAAAACTATAGATCTAGTAACCAGAATGTCTGATATAATATCCAAGTCCTGTATGGAGAAAACACTGTGTGACGACCAAAGTATAACCGATTGTAGTATAGGAATATCACTTCCTACTACCTTCTCAACAGATCCATCTCCTATTCTGATGACGTCAAACCTATGACTGTCACATCAGAAATAGATGATCTATCTCCGCTATATCTGCTTTAGTCTATAAATAGACATAAGCCTGATGTCCACCAATGCTTCCGCTGCTCCCACTGACTACGACAACCCTCTGGCAGAGTCATATAGACGTGCACTTCTAAAGCTAGTTTAGAACGACGCTATACTCATCCTCCTGCCAGGTCTCACAGTCTGGAACAACAGTAATGGCAAGTGTGGGTAAACAAGAACTTCCCTGTCACCGTCCTTGAGGCTACCGGAGTACCTCTCGGGTGCCTGAAGTTACCCACCTTATCTGCGGAGTGGCCAATGGAATGTCAAATCAGATTGAATCTTTAGGTTCCTTATCAAATCTTCAGTAATCGTTTGCGGTTCTGGAATCACTTCCAGTTCTACCATACTCCCACTACTGTTTTTGAAAAATCCATTTTTAATAAAACTGTGGCGAGTCTAGAACAATATTGCTATTGTTCATCCAGATGGTAGAAAATCAACCCTCATCGTAGCCTGGGTCAACCCACAAACAGCCATTACAGAAACTTGCCTTGAGTTGTCCAGTGTCTGGTTTTAAGCATAAGCCGGACAACTCCCCATACCTTAACATCGTTAAGATATGAACTGTTCTATATCCAATATAGAACCAGAGGCACTGATTCAATTGAACCAGATTCAAATCATGCAGCTATCTCCAGTGCATGTAAACTAAATGGAAGGAGGCCGATCAGCGTTACTCAACTTAGGAATGCTTCCAATTATGAGTAACCTGAAAGAGAAGCAATTTCTCTTTATCATTACTATCAACTGAATACCATACACAAGTATCTACATCTTCGATCACTTTGAAGAATCCCGATACTTGCTATACCTGGTTCTCTACTCTATTCAAATACCTATAACTCCTCAAAAACTTAGACCATGTGTTCCTACGAAACACATGTTTAAGAACTAGAGAAGTTAAAAGTAAACAGAATATAGTAGGAGGACCAACCCCTCTGTCCTAATGGATACTGGACAACATACAATACTCTGTATAAGTCCGCTGAGTCTAACAACTCTTTCACTGTGCGTCGCAGGTTGAAAACTGTACTTATGGTTAAGAAGAATTACACCGCTGTTTAATGCTCCTTACCTAACCATCCACTGATATAGGTAAATGTCATCGACATAATATCAAAAGGTATATCTCACTCTATGAAAATAGACGTACAGATATATCAATTTGAAATTGGTGCATAACCGCGGATATTCAAAACCAAAAAATTGCCGTCCGGCAAACAACCCAGGTGACTTCCTCAAATCTCACTGATTACAACGAATCCCGATATAAAGAGGATGGTCACCTAATTCCCAATAACTTACTCCCACTCGGCATCTGTAAAACCATACAGATGTGAGAATCAAACCTGGTAAATACATACCCTGGAGCAAGTGTCAAATCGGGAAATCAGTTTTCTTTTAACAGTACACAGTGAAACTGAAACATTGAAATGTTTCGGTGGGGTATGCTGGTATTCCTAGTAATGCCTCTTCCATTATCCAGATTCACAACTGTAACCGTATATCTCTTTGCCATCTGTCCAAATCCCTTTATATGTCTTTAGTCATTACCGTCTGCACACCCCTTTAGGCCAATTGGTTTTCTTCCTTCCCTACCGTTCGGCACCAGCCTATGGTTTGGAAGAAGACTATCCAATAAGCATAAAGGGTGTACCGTCGTAATCCTAGGAGCACTCGCAAAGCGAGAGAAGGTGAAGATAAAAGACAACCGAATAAACCTTATTCCTATTTCTCCTGGACCAGAATCCATCCCCGAACTGGAACAAGTTCCTTTCGAGTTCGTATATAACCATACGATGGATTATCCAATAAAATGGGATCTTCGTAGTGATACGGAGTGTCCTGGAGAAATACAAAGGTGATTTTAGGATTGGCGAAGAAATACTTGGTTTGGTCGTGAATATCAGTCGCAATTTGCTTTGCCCTCCTACTGATCCCTTGCTTTGTCTGAACTTAATACCTTCTGTACACCGTTTTAGGCTAACTGGTTTTCTTCATTCCCTACCGGTCGGCACCAGCCTATATTTTGGAAGAAGACTATCCAATTTGCGTAATAGGTGTACTACTCCTAAACCAAGGAGTACTCGCAACCTGAGAGAAGGTGAAAAGAAAAGACAACTGAATAATCCTATCCGTTTTCTCCAGAACCAGAAACCATCCTCGAAGTCCTTCGAGTTCGTATATAACCATACGATGGTTTTGTCCAATGGAAGTGGACGTTCGTAGTAATACAGGGTGTCCTGGAGAAAAGGGTAAAAGTAGGAGTGGCAATGAGGTCTGCAACTCTGACAATCCAAAAGCCAGTGTTAAGAAGGTTCGGTCAACTTGGTCACTGAGTCATAGTCCAGGGTCGGGTCAATGGTCGCTGCCAGAGAGAGAGAAAAGAAACACTCAGCGTGCACTCTAACCTAGATCAGAATGGTTACCAATTTATCTAATCAGGAAACCTCCCACTGTACCTCAAATTCTTCTCCAAACCTGAAAGAAGAATTAGTCGGGATCACCCGAGGAGTAAACCAACTCATCAGTGGAAATCGGGATCCAACTATCATCGCATGATAACTTGACGGAATCCACTCAAGTCACCACACTCCAGAAGGTATGCGCATGCCTGGCAAGTTTCAGTTCTTTTGAAACTCCCGATGAGATTTTTACCCCTAGGACCCAAGTGACCTTGACACAGTCAACAAATCAAAGAGTCCTAGTCAAGTTCAGCCCGTCATTATCCTGGATTGCATTAAACCCACCCGTACGAGCCCTTGACACAGTCAACAAGGCCGCACGACTGTCCTAACCAATCCCATTAATATGCTACAAACAAACACTACTTAGCTACCGCACACTACGCCTTGACACAGTCAACAAACGCAGCACGAATACTAAGTAATACTTGTAAGAAATGACGGAGGGCTACGGCTGGTTTTTGGCGAAAAACCTTTAACGTAATGAACTTGATATCGTTGAAGAAACTGCACAACTTTTTATAAAATATAGTGACGAAAACCTTTACTAAAGAGGTCACTCCCGGTGAAGGGATCTCGGCTCTTTCCCCGTAGAATGAGGTGCAGGATATTCCAACTGAATACCACGATGAAAAGAAAAAGTAGTCGGCTATAGTGAAGTTAATGCCCTGACGCAAACATCTGTCCAAGGGGTCACTCCCGGTGAAGGGATCTCGGCCCTTGCCTCGTCGACTGAGGAGCAGGATATTCCAAATGAATTCCACGATGCAAAACAAAAGTGAACGTCCTTGCAATAACAGCTTTTTGAAAAGTGTTCCAACAACATCAGAATAGGTTTGTTTATCTTGCATTGATCCGAATCAACGCAGTCCCATCAATTAATCACACCACAAAGAACGAAAATATACTGACGTACATATATGCCATCCGCATTCGCCACTGGGTCCCGTCATCACCCGTTAGGTTAGCTTACTAACGACAGAGCGGGGACTGGACTAGCGCGGATGAAAAACATATACAACATCTACTAATATATATACCAATATATAGTATTTCGCTCAAGGCGTGAATAAAATGCAACATCACAGAAATGTACAGCATCACAGAACAATACAGATATCTGGAAGCCCCGGGTTTCACAGAGCCGCTGCTGAAACCCGACGTTCCCCTGGTCGTGTGGATAGCCTGTGCAATTAAAACCTAGACCCCTACGGGCGCGGCAAGTCACCCGCCAAAACCTGAAGCGAGGCAGCCCCCTTCCAGCACCGTGAATGGACCACCCAGCACTTCACGGAATCCGGTAACTTGGGCACCCCTCCCGGGTCAACCTGTACCCCCTACGAGTGCGTCGAACAGCCCGCCAATTCCAGACTGAAGCCCCGTCCGTCCCAATGCCATGAGATGCGGGCCCGTTGCCCTCTAGAACCCGGCCATCCGTGCACCCCACCGTGGGGTAATCCTAGTACAGAAAGTAAAATATACATACACCGGGTACATCGACCGCAACCAGGTCGTGCCCCAAAAGAATAATACAAACAGGCAGTGACGGCAGTCCACATGTCGGACGCTCGTCCCGCAATATCAAATGTACATAATACAACAAAACTGTACTAGCATTGCATCCAGGCTATCCCCCACGACCGATCCGCAACATCACAGCATAAACATAGAACATTAACGTGAAAGTTACGTTCGCAAATCCGTCTAACCGGGCTATAGCAGTTAGACCGAATTTACTGATCGAGTGACATTCACGGTCGCAGATATAATGTAAATACTGTGAAAAATGTGTTTAAAATTTTCCGATTGACCAAAAATTAATAAGTGGGCCCCCAATCAAAACTGTAGTACTCACAGAAAACCTGGGCCCAATTTTAACATTCCAAAACCCCTAATTTCAGCCCATAAGCCCACTGCAAAAAAATAATCACACGATCCCACAATACTTCGGCGGAAGCGCGGCCAAAAGGGGGTTTTGGCCGCCCTTCCGCGGTCGTACGGATGAGTTGTGTCACCAAATTTTTTCAGTATTCTTAGAACTTCCTGCACATCATTCTGAGACCACCTGAAAAATTTTTAGACTCCAAAAAATTTCGACAGAAACTGATGTGAAGGAAAAATACGGTTTTTGGAATTTCGGTCGATCGGATAAGCAAAACACATTAGAACAAGCTAGGTAAGGTTAATGGCGTGGCTCTGATACCATGTTGCGCCACGGCAGCACCCCGGCCTCGTACTCGAGGCCAAAATGCGGAATCAAAAATTTTCCTTACTCGGAAACCGGCGCTACCGCGGACAAAGAAAACCCGGATCGTTTACCATTAACCTAATGCTAGCAATCAAGAGATAGGGTGAGAAGTGTACCGAGTGATGCGAGTCCTCCGGTCTTCTCATCGTCATCCCGATCTCCCGCGGAAAGTCTTGCCTCCACATCGTCGCCTCCTCGCCGGAAAGGGCACCACAACGCCTGCGTCTTTTACGGGCTCCCGCCTCAATACCGAGGCAACTCGGGCGCGAAGCTGGCGAATCGACGCGTCCAAGATTTGCTGTAGGAAGTGTAGTGTATAGTGCATGTCTCACTTTGGGGTTTGTTGCCTTTGAAAGATGATGGAGGAATCAAGAAGAAAAATGGTGCTTGCATTTTTCTTATATGAAAATGAGATCAAGAATGAATGCCACACCCAAAATCAAACACTCTCATTTTTCTCTCCTCACTCAAAATGTGGCCGGCCCATCTCTTGTGAGAATGGTGGAGGGAACAAAGGCATATCATGAAGGGAGGTGAGGGTAGGAGAAGTCAAGAGGTGACCACAAACAAACAAGAACCATGCTTATTACTTACATCTCCCCATACCCTTTCCTATCATAATTAAAAGCAAGAATGGTGCAACAAAAGAAAAGATGCTCTCATAATAAATCCTTTTGCAAGAAACCCCCTCTACAAATGTTATTTGCACAAATGCAAATAACCCCCTCCATCGGAAAAGTCCGGCCGGGAAAGAACAAAGGAAAACCGGCCGGAACGGAATGCAAACTGGCAACCCCAGAAAATTGGTCCTGTAATAAATTACAGGAAAACCCCGATACTGTGCATACACACCCGCATCTGTATTCCGTCCGGATACAAATGCAATGAGACAAAATCTACACTGTACTAAACTAGGACCGGCTTAAACCAAAACCGGCTAGTAAAAACTGTCCGATCCTGATCCGTGCAATACCGCACGTATCTGATCGAACCTTGCCATATATCCATACGGCCACTAGTACAAAGCTGTCCGATCCTGATCCGTGCAATACCGCACGTATCTGATCGGACCCTGCCATATCTCCATACGGCCTCTACAGCGTTTCGCCCGAAAGCTGAGTAACTGAAAGTGTGGTGGACTCTAAAGACTCGTCAATACAATGGCTGTGGATTTAACCACTAGCCCGTCAGAGGTATAAGCCAATACGTAACGGGCCACCAGCTATTGACCAAAAGGGACGTCGATGAGCGAACTCATCCTGACACCCTACTGAGCCTGTCAGTGACAATATCCGTACAGTCCGGTCCGTTCGTCTATGAGCATCGCATGTCGGGCCTAGGGGGTTGGTAAAAGTCAGACCCCCAAAAGCGGTACAAGTCGTGTCGGAGTGTAGCCCAGAATGCCCTGAGATACTACTGGAATACCTACCAGTAAATCTCCTGCCTCGGCCGAGGGCTTTGCGTAATGGCTCTCCTAGACACAGCGCGACCTCACCCCCAATACCGGGAGAGACGAACCCCTGAAGATCCGCTCACTGCCTCCATGTGGCTCGGGACTGTACCCAACTAAAACCTGTTTGCACGACTCCTTTGAGCCGTGGTAGGGTAGTAATCAAAGCACAGTGGGAACTCACACGAGACAAATGACGATCCTCAGGTCGATGAACTAACCTGTACACATGTCACCAGGGAACTGCTATCTGACGTCAGGTATAAGCCCAACTAGCAGGTTCCCGGCGAGTCCTGTCCGGTGTACTCATAACCCAATGAGCACCTGTATACATCTTAGGTGAACCAACTGACACCGGTAGCTTGTGAGACCGGCCACCGCCCCTCGTCGGGGTCTCGACTGTATACACTAGTCTACTAATGGAGTATCGATACCCTGTCTCGAAACTCCTACGACTAGGGACCTTTTAAGGATGTGCTTATAGACACCAGCTCCCACGTATATGATCGCCATCATACTGCTGGTAGTCAAGCAAGAATCCTAGGGGCTCTATCAACGTGTAATAGCGACATGTCAGGTCACCTAAAGCAGTACACGATGATAAAGATAAACCAGATAGCATACTATCATCTCGAGTAAGACTGTCCTACCGGGATAGGTCCTCCCTCAATCATCGCAATCACGTGCCTGTGATCCAATAATTGACTCTGAGGGCACTATCTCCAACACCTCTGAATCTGGCACACACAGTCGAGTCCCAAATTGAAGTATCCCCTGATCATCATTCACGAACTCAGAAACTCTGCCCTGCCGAATCTGCTCAATAATCTCTAAGATACGGGCATCGCCGGACTGTGCCTCGCGAATACGGTCAAGTAACTGTGGGCGTGCTCTGAAATGGGCTAGCTGTCCCCCTGTAGGAGTGAACTCGAACTGCACTCTGCTATCACATAAAACCTGCCAATCCGCCGTCGACTGCATCTGTACTGCGCTCAAACAAGATAAGCTACCTCCGGGCCTCCTACTCAAAGCATCTGCCACCACATTCGCCTTGCCCGGATGGTATAGAATCTCGCAGTCATAATCCTTCACCAACTCCATCCAACGGCGCTGTCTCAGGTTCAGGTCTCGCTGCTGGAAGATATACTTCAAACTCTTGTGGTCAGTGAATATCTGGCACGACTCACCGTATAGGTAATGTCTCCAGATTTTATGTGCAAATACCACAGCAGCCATCTCTAAATCATAGGTGGGGTAGTTCTGCTCGTGTTTCCTCAGCTGCCGAGAAGCATACGCGATAACTCTGTCGTGCTGTATCAATACACAGCCCAGCCCCACTCTAGAAGCATCACAATATACCACGAACCCGCCTGATCCTGAAGGCAATGCTAACACTGGAGCAGTAGTCAGACAAGTCTTCAACTGCTGGAAGCTATCCTCACATGCCTGGGTCCAATCAAAAGGAACCCCCTTCCGGGTCAACCCGGTCAACGGTGCAGCAATGCGGGAGAAATCCTGGACAAAACGTCGATAAAAGCCGGCCAGACCTAGAAAACTGCGAACCTCTGTGACAGATACCGGTCTAGGCCAACGCTGAACTGCCTCGATCTTCTTCGGGTCCACGCAAATACCATCTCTCATCACCACATGACCCAAGAAGTCGACACTGTCTAGCCAGAATGCGCACTTGGAGAATTTGGCGAACAGCTGATGCTCCCTCAAAGTCTGCAATGTGATACGTAAGTGCTGCTCATGCTCCTCCCGGCTCCGAGAATAAACCAAGATGTCGTCAATGAACACAATGAAGAACTGATCGAGATACGGCCTGAATACGCGGTTCATCAAATCCATAAAAGCTGCCAGGGCATTGGTGAGCCCGAACGACATCACCAAGAACTCGTAATGACCATAACGAGTACGGAAGGCGGTCTTCGGAATATCCTCCTTCCGAACCCGCAACTGGTGATAACCTGACCGTAAATCAACCTTCGAGAAAGACCCTGCATCCTGGAGCTGATCAAATAAGTCATCAATGCGGGGTAGGGGATACCTGTTCCGCACAGTAACCCGGTTCAGCTGACGATAATCAATGCATAAACGCATACTTCCGTCCTTCTTCTTAACAAACAGGACGGGAGCACCCCAACGTGACACACTCGGTCGGATAAGCCCTTTGTCCAGCAAGTCCTGTAACTGATCCTTTAGCTCTCTCAGCTCCGTCGGGGCCATCCGATAAGGAGGTATAGAAATAGGCCCCGTGCCAGGGATCAAGTCAATACAGAACTCAATCTCGCGCTCTGGTGGCAGACCAGGCAGCTCGTCAGGAAATACATCAGGAAACTCTCTCACAACAGGGACCTGGTCCAACGGAACCTCTGTGGAGCTAGTATCACAAACATAGGCTAAGAATCCCTGACAGCCTTTCCTTAAGAGCTGACCAGCGCGAAGAGAAGAAATCAAGCTGGGAAGGGTAGCACTACGATCTCCCTGAATAATAAGAACCGGCTCACCAGGAAAACTGAATCTGACTGCCTTTTCACGGCAGTCCACGGATGCATAATAGGTGGCTAGCCAGTCCATACCAAGAAGAACGTCAATGTCTAGCATATCGAGGAGAATCAAATCTACTGAAGAATCTCTCTCCCCGATACGAACGGAACAAGATCGGTACACAAAACGGGAAACAAAAGACTCGCCTACCGGGGTAATAACGACAAGCGGCTGATCTAACGGAGAAGACTCCCGGCCCAACCTCGGTGCAAAATACGTGGAAACATAGGAATGTGTGGAGCCTGGATCAAATAATACCCGTGCATCAAAAGAACATACTTGTAGAGTACCTGTCACGACGGCATTGGATGCCAGTGCATCCTGAAGAGTCAATGCGAACACTCGGGCCTGTCCACCACTAATAGCTGGCTGTCCTCTGCCTCTACCTCGGCCTCGGCCTCTGCCTCTGTCGCCTCGTCCTCTCGAAACTGGACCGCCACGCCCACGGCCTCTGGAAGCATCTGGCTGGCGTGAAGCATCATCAGGAGTAGGAAGTAAAGCTCTCTGCGAAGGTGGTGAGGGTGGTAAAGTCACATGCGGGACTGTCGCCGTGCCCTGGCGTCCCATGGTACAGTCTCTGACACGGTAGTACTGACTCCCACACCGAAAACATCCTGGAGACGACTGCTGCGTCTGTGGATATGAACCAAATAACTGACCTCGTCTCAATCCTCTGCCTCCACCATCTCTCGGAAACAATCTATCGCGGTGTCTACCCATCTGCCGCTGAGCTGGCGTATCAGTACGGATCCTCTTCGGCCCAGAAGCGACCGGAGTCTCAGAAATACGCTCCTCCAAAAGTAAGGCTGCATCCATCGCGGCTGCGTATGTATCAAAGTGCTGGGTGCCGATGGCAAGGAATAGCTGTGTATCAAGCCCTCGCACAAACCTCTTTATTCTCTTCTCTTCTGTGTCGACTAGGTACGGAGCATATCGAGACAACTGGGTAAACTGTATATCATACTCCGACACTGTCATCCCAGGAGTCTTGCGCAAAGACTCAAAACTACGGGCTCGAGCATCTCGGACACTCTCCGGAAGAAAACAGGCAAGAAATGCAGCTGTAAACTCATCCCAGGTCATAGAAGGCAGACCTGCAGCTCGGCCTCTCTCTACTGAGTTGTACCATGTCTGGGCAAGACCCTCCAGACAAAAACTCGCAAACTCCACCAATCTATCCTCAGAACACCTCAACGAACGGCAAATCCGAGCCATCCTATCAAGAAATGCCTGTGGGTCCTCTGTCGCATCTGTACCGGTAAAAGATGGAGGTCTCAATCTCATGAACTCCTGTAGTGAAACAGGGATAATCTCCGTAGTAGCAGTAGGAGTGACCATCTGTGCAGCAGGTACGATCGTGGTCTGTGCGGTGGAAGGAACGTCCTCGGATCTCTGTGCCCGGCTGGACTCAACTAAAGATCCCATCATCTGCCGCAACTCTTGCATGCTGGCCTCTAATCTGGCAATACGGTCAGGATAAGGCGGATCAGTGGGACCCTGAGGGGTAGGCGTAACCTCCCGCTCGATCCTCGCCTCAGACGAGCCCGCTCGAATCTCATCCATAGCGGCAGCCCGCTGAGCTCTCGTAGTCTTTGGCGGCATCGAAGCTGGAATAAGAAAACAGGACCGATAAGGACATTGCAATTGGATCAAGGAATGCAAGGAATCAAGAAAGGAAATACAAGCAATTATGTCCTAAGGTTACTTAGGCGGAGTACCGTATCGTAAGTATGCCGCGGATCATACCCACGCTACGCCACTCTGCTTAAGTCACCTACTCCATCTACCAAGGTCGTCCTACACTCGGAAAGGTAAAACCTACGCTCTGATAACAACTTTGTCATGACCCGAAAGTACGGAACGTGACTGGCACTTAGATTACGAGACGTCTAAAGGCGTATCGTAACCTAAGTCAGCCAAAGCCCAGAAAATCTAAACCAAAATCAAAAGAGAGTGAAGGAAAAACCTTAAATGAAAACGGTTTTTAAATCAAATAAGTTGCATAGAATCCCTTTTTAAAACATCAAAAATTTCCGAAAATTTCGGCAGAGTCTCCCCTGTATTTTCTATCCCCCAAAATGGGTACAACAAGATAATAAACCTATAATCATAAAAATGGCATCCCCAAGCGGGAGCTAGCTCTTCGCCCAAGGCGGATCACAACCACATGCAATATAATAGTAATATCAAGAGAAGAGCATAAAGAAACGCAAAATACCAGAAAACACACGTCGGCTCAAGTGAGCTCGACCCAAAAGAACCACAAATATACAAGTCTCTCAGTCTCATCACTAGGTCGCATATACAATACAAGTGGTAGATGGAGAATACTAGATACAATGATAAAGTAAAAAGAAATAAAGTATACTCGCAACCCACCTACGGGCGATGTCGCGAGTCTGAGCAAAAGGAACTGATGACAAGATAACCCGCCACTACAAGACTGACGGGTCCGACCTGCAAGACACTATGGCACAACGGGGGTGAGTTGCCAGCTCGTGAGTGAATATAACATCTAATAAGGCAATCGTAAGAATGCACGCAATGCACCACAACATGCATGTCCATATGTGCTATAATATCTCTAGTATGCATGCACAGGTATGCAATGTCATTATTAAGTCTTTAAGTGTTTTAACTGCTAAGGTTATTGAATTCTTAACTTTAGAACATGAATATCTGTATAATAGCTAAATATCATTAAGAAATCATCTGAAAACCCATGTCAAGCATCGACACCAAAAAGGAATCATATATGTCTCAATATCGGGCTCCGTCAGTCCGGATCGGCCCATATCATAAATCTCACGACAACGGTCGGTATCCTCCGGATATCCACCGCGCCAGACATCACCGGTAGATAGTCTTCCCCTGCCAGGCTCATCGTCTACAACTCGATCTTCTTGCCCCGGGGTACCATACCGGGCCCACCATGTACCCGAGACGGTTCATTCACTCCTCGAATCGGGTCTCGAAATCCAACAGAAAACATGAAAACTCATGGTGGACGACACATACATCACGAGAAAAACGCAACTTTGTTTTAAAAATGATAAATATAAGGTTTTGTTAAATTCTTGCGGTTTTCCCCAAAAATACAGAAATCGCAGCAAAACTGAAATCCTCAAGAAAATCATAATGTCCACATGTTATATATATGATAAATGTCTATGATATCAATGTGTATGATGTGAATTTTGGCTAGAGTTCTATGTAAATACGATGATGATGCGAGATATGTGCATGCGATGCAGTTTCATATATCAAGTATGAATGCAGGTGACGATATTAAGATAAACAGGTTCTATCGTGCACGTGGCATGGCAATTACCAAAGGCGTGTGTGTCACATGAATAGTGCGCGTGCTACAGATGCCAATGGTAATGGTGTTCGTGTCCTACAAAGTGATATCGCATAAGTATGGATGAATGTCCATGCAATCTAATATACTGTTCGTTATTAGGGTATGCAGTGTACATGAATGGGTAAGCTAACTAACAATATGAATCTTGCAAGGGATAAGGAAATCCTAACTGGGGGGGGCGCCTCACGCCATTCAGACGATTCCCCCATAGATGAATACATCTACTCACCTGAAATCCCCGCTAATCTGATCCGGCCACCGCTTTGCCTTTTCGCGCCGTGTCCGAAGTTTCCCCGACCGATCCTATATTTGCACAATATCAAGCATAAGATTACAAAACCTAACACAATGCAAGTCACAACATACAATTATCCACGCTCTCAATTTAATCGTAGCATGCACTCAGTGTGCGGAAAAACGCACGAAAATCGCAATCCTTTCACTAAAATCGTCATTTCGGGGAAATCGACAAAACTACAACCCGACTAGACGAAACCCCGCGTTCGCGCATTCTAATAGTCCTATACGAAGCTAATTATATCGCTAACATAACGCATTTCGGTCGCATTCTAATTTCTACAAAAATCTAGTAAGCGAATTTCTAGCCGATTTGATACAAACATCGAAATTTGTCGATTTAGCAAGCATATAATTAGCTTCGTATAGGACTATTAGAATGCGCGAACGCGGGGTTTCGTCTAGTCGGGTTGTAGTTTTGTCGATTTCCCCGAAATGACGATTTTAGTGAAAGGATTGCGATTTTCGTGCGTTTTTCCGCACACTGAGTGCATGCTACGATTAATTTGAGAGCGTGGATAATTGTATGTTGTGACTTGCATTGTGTTAGGTTTTGTAATCATATGCTTGATATTGTGCAAATATAGGATCGGTCGGGAAAACTTCGGACACGGCGCGAAAAGGCAAAGCGGTGGCCGGATCAGATTAGCGGGGATTTCAGGTGAGTAGATGTATTCATCTATGGGGGAATCGTCTGAATGGCGCGAGGCGCCCCCCTAGTTAGGATTTCCTTATCCCTTGCAAGATTCATATTGTTAGTTAGCTTACCCATTCATGTACACTGCATACCCTAATAACGAACAGTATATTAGATTGCATGGACATTCATCCATACTTATGCGATATCACTTTGTAGGACACGAACACCATTACCATTGGCATCTGTAGCATGCGCACTATTCATGTGACACACACGCCTTTGGTAATTGCCATGCCACGTGCACGATAGAACCTGTTTATCTTAATATCGTCACCTGCATTCATACTTGATATATGAAACTGCATCGCATGCACATATCTCGCATCATCATCATATTTACATAGAACTCTAGCCAAAATTCACATCATACACATTGATATCATAGACATTTATCATATATATAACATGTGGACATTATGATTTTCTTGAGGATTTCAGTTTTGCTGCGATTTCTGGATTTTTGGGGAAAACCGCAAGAATTTAACAAAAGCTTATATTTATCATTTTTAAAACAAAGTTGCGGTTTTCTCGTGATGTATGTGTCGTCCACCATGAGTTTTCATGTTTTCTGTTGGATTTCGAGACCCGATTCGAGGAGTGGATGAACCGTCTCGGGTATATGGTGGGCCCGGTATGGTACCCCGGGGCAAGAAGATCGAGTTGTAGACGATGAGCCTGGCAGGGGAAGACTACCTACCGGTGATGTCTGGCGCGGCGGATATCCGGAGGATACCGACCGTTGTCGTGAGATTTATGATATGGGCCGATCCGTACTGACGGAGCCCGATATTGAGACATATATGATTCCTTTTTGGTGTCGATGCTTGACACGGGTTTTCAGATGATTTCTTAATGATATTTAGCTATTATACAGATATTCATGTTCTAAAGTTAAGAATTCAATAACCTTAGCAGTTAAAACACTTAAAGAATTAATAATGACATTGCATACCTGTGCATGCATACTAGAGATATTATAGCACATATGGACATGCATGTTGTGGTGCATTGCGTGCATTCTTACGATTTCCTTATTAGATGTTATATTCACTCACGAGCTGGCAACTCACCCCCGTTGTGCCATAGTGTCTTGCAGGTCGGACCCGTCAGTCTTGTAGCGGCGGGCTATCTTGTCATCAGTTCCTTTTGCTTAGACTCGCGACATCGCCCGTAGGTGGGTTGCGAGTATACTTTATTTCTTTTTGCTTTATCATTGTATCTAGTATTCTCCATCTACCACTTGTATTGTATATGCGACCTAGTGATGAGACTGAGAGACTTGTATATTTGTGGTTCTTTTGGGTCCAGCTCACTTGAGCCGACGTGTGTTTTCTGGTATTTTGTGTTTCTTTATGCTCTTCTCTTGATATTACTATTATATTGCATGTGGTTGTGATCCGCCTTGGGCGAAGAGCTAGCTCCCGCTTGGGGATGCCATTTTTATGATTACAGGTTTATTATCTTGTTGTACCCATTTTGGGGGATAGAAAATACAGGGGAGACTCTACCGAAATTTTCGGAAATTTTTGATGTTTTAAAAAGGGATTCTATGCAATTTATTTGATTTAAAAACCGTTTTCATTTAAGGTTTTTCCTTCACTCTCTTTTAATTTTGGTTTAGATTTTCTGGGCTTTGGCTGACTTAGGTTACGGTACGCCTTTAGACGTCTCGTAATCTAAGTGCCAGTCACGTTCCGTACTTTCGGGTCGTGACATATTGGATCGTCGTGTTTGAATAGCCGGGGTTTTTTTATGTGAGATGAGTGTTTTTCATTTTCATTCATGTAAAAACTTGTATGTAATATTCTTTTCTTGGGACACTTCCAGGTTGCGAAAGATGTCACCGTTTGTATATTATTTACTTTTCCGCACTAGGATAGACCCAAGGAGGGGAGCACAAGTAACCGGGTTCTGGAGTCCAGTGGGAGACCAACTCGAGGAGTCGAGTCCGGGTCTCCTAACTCTAGAATTGGTAGGGTTGCTTGCCGCTCTCGTAGGGGTCTAGGGGTGTGGGTTTGGCTATTCACCACGACCGTGGAATCCGTGTTTTATACTGGCTTGTATTGAAAACACGAACGTCCTAGTATATCCAATATTTCATATGTTTCTTCTGCTGCGATATCTGTGATGTGATCATGTGATGTTCTGTGATAGATACAGTATATAGTATATATGATATATTATATAGACGTTACTTATGTTTTACACCCGTACTAGCCCTGCCCCGCTCTGCCGTTAGTTACCTAACCTAACGGTGCACGAGGGGATATCGAGGCGAATGCGGATGGCATAAGTGTACGTCGTATTTATCTGTGATGTTTAGGTACTTAAATGATGGGACTTCATTAATGAGATTAATGAAATAAAAGAAACCTAAGATGTTGTAGAATCGAATTTCAAAATAAAACAGGTAGCTACAGTTCTTGATTTGCACAGAGGTATATATGATATATCCTGCACCTTATTCGATAAGGAAAGGACCGAGATCCCTTCACCGGGAGTGACTCCTTTAGCAATAACTGGCAGATGCTACACACTCGGTTTGTCTTTTGATTTCTTTTAAGAGTTTTTACTTTGCACAGTGATATATATGATATATCCCGCACCTCATTCGACGAGGAAAGGGCCGACGATCCCTTCACCGGGAGTGACCCCTTTAGCAAAACTTGAAAAGCCTAAAAAACACTCCATTTCAAAACTTCATTTGATTCTACTACGATATCAAGTTCATTACGCAATAGGTTTTCAGAAAAACCTGTCGTAGCCCTCCGTCATTTCAGATAAGTACTAGTTAGTATTCGTGCTACGTTTGTTGACTATGTTAAGGCGTAGTGTGCGGTAGCTTACCAGTATTTATCTGCTTATGCATATGATGCAGATTGGATTAGGATAGTCGTGCGACTTTGTTGACTATGTTAAGGGTCGTACGGGTGGGTTTAATTCAATCAGGAAATGACGGGTTGAACTTGACTAGCACTTATGATTTGTTGACTATGTTAAGGTCATATAGCTGCTAGGGGCAAAATATTATCGGGAATTTCAAGTGTTGAAATTTGCAATGAGATTGCATACCTTCTATGAGATAGTTGGATCCCGATACCCACTGCGAGTAAGAGTTACTCCTGGGAGAGTTTTACACATTGCAATTAGCTGATCAAGTAGGTTTCTAGAAAGGTGTCAACGGGGTTACGCCTCTGGGAAAACGAGGTTTACATTAATTAGGTTCGTACGAAAGCACGGGGGACCTCCCTCAAAGTACCGACACTGGCCTGGCTGAAAGATTGGCGAACTTGTAGTGTGTAATTAATCCCGGCTAGTCTTTCCTTGTAGGGTTTGAAGGAAGATTTGATAAAAACAATGGGAGCCATCCTGATTAGATAAAATAATAACCAATCTATTCTTGCAAGAGCGCACGCTGAGTGTTTTCTTCTCTCTCTCTCCTGGTAGCGACCATATCACGCCTTAATCAAGATAATAATACGGATAGAATGACCGAACCCGCTTGTTATACTGAGCTGGGGAACGTTGGTCCCGCTCCAACTTATAATTGTTATAAGACAGAGCAGGAAATATGGGAATACCAAGATTCCCATGCCGCCCAAACGAAGAGAGTGCATGCTGATGCATCATCTTCGAGTGTGTTCATTATAAAGAACTGTTTCTCAGTATCCTCTGAATCCTGGGTATTTGATACCGGATCAGGATCCCAGATATGTAATCTTTTACATAGGGCTACAACAAGGTAGAAAAACTGAGAACGGGTGATAAGTTTCATGAGGCAGAAAACGGGGCAAGAGTTGCAGCCAAGTCTGTCGGTCACGGTCACCCTGTATTACCAATACATTGATTCTGAACGAATGTTATTAGATACCGAACCTGATATACAAAATCATATCAGTCTCTTTATTAATAAAGAAAGGATATAATTTTGTATTGTTGGATAATGTTTTGAACATTTCCTATATCAAAAGTTGATCGGTTCAGGCACGTTATCTAAAAACATTAATGTTCTAAATCAAACTACAGTTCCTAGTATACAGAACACACACAAGAGGAAGAGTTCAGAAATGAACGAAACCTTCTTGAGGTATTGTAGACTAGGTCATATCAATGCGACCCGACTAGCTAAGTTACATTTAGATGCATATTTAAATCAGTTTGAATTTACATCTTGTGAAACTTGCCATTCATGTCACAGAGATAAGAAGACCATAGCTCCGTTTACAGGAAACAGAGAAAGAGTTAGTGAACTCTTGGGATGATACATGTTGATGTATGTAGGTCCCCTGTCTACACATGCCAAGACCGGTTCTTTCTATTTCATTACATTCTCTGATAATCTCTTTAGATTCAGACATATGTTCTTGTTGAAACACAAGTCCGAACCTTTTGAGATATTCACAGAATATAAGTTAGAAGTAGAGAACCAATACGGGTATAAGTATTATGTCCTTTGATGTGATCAGGGAGAAGAATACTTGAGCACGGAATTCCTGGACTATTCTAAAGGAGAATGAGATTCTCTCTCAGCATTACTCCTTCGTATACACCATAGCACGATGGTATATCGGGGTGGAGCAATCACACCCTATATGATAAGGTGTGCTCTATGATGAGTACTACTGAGTTTCCTATTTCCTTTTGGGAGTTATGCACTTAAGAAGCTGCATACCTATTGAATAGGGTTCAAATCAAATCAGTTGCCTACCACTTCATATGTGATATGGAAAGGGAAGAGCCCATATCTTAAGTTAGTTAAGATTTGGGGTTGACCGGCCTATGTCTAAAAGCAAAATCCGGACAAGCTCGAGGCAAGGCCTGTAATGTACAACTGGAAAGGTTCCAGCTATACAAACTACAGCTGATGATTTGATAGAACCAAAGGATTCAGTAGATTCCAACGAACCTCAGCCTCTCCACCGATCTAGTAGGCTTCCTCAACCACCTGAGAGATACTTCTGTTTCTTTATGACAGTGGGAGCGAGGTGAAAGGTTCCTAGGCACCCTAGTGGGTTCTCACAAGGCATCGAACATGCCAAATTAAAATTTTTAGTGCCGAGAAACCCTAGACTACGGATCTTTAACTAGATGTTTAGGCGAAAAAGAAAACTAGTTAACTGTTAACTACTAGGATACGGATATACAACCTTTGTAGATCCGGATATCCACCTCCACGGCTCCGCAACGTCATGTCCTCGCTGTCCATCATGAATCCTTGACTCGATCATCGGCTTCATCGGGAAAGCAAGCGGAATAGCTCGTCGGCTTTGTGTCAAAGACGATCTACATCGAGGTTGCACAAACTCAAGCTCCGACTTCACAAACTTGTGAAACTTGTGAAGTAAACACCCAAAACAACTTGGCAAGAGGTAGAGGGTGAAGAAATAGGAGGTGGGTTCACTTTAGATTTGGATTTAACTCACTAGATCTCAACTTGCCATTGGAGTAGCAAGCTTGAAGAAGAAGAAGATGATGAGCTCAAGAAAAGATTATGATAAGTATTCTCATTTTTAAAATAAAACTAATATCAATTACTTATCATATCTTGAACTAGGGTTAAGTGTAGAGAATTAACCATGGTCAAAGAGTGGGTTAGGGTTAAGCAAGAGGATAAGAATGGTTGCTAAAGTCAAGGGTTCAAGAAGCTTCATACAAGAAACAAATATAGCCACCATTCTCATTTTGAATTTATCCACATAAATAAACAAATAAATGGATAAATAAATATGTATGCAAAACCCTAATTATCAATTAACCATGGATTAATTCTATAAACTTAACTAATGATCAAGTATCATCAAACATGATACAAAAAGTGCACAAAAGTATATCACATATACAATGTGCAATCCAAGTGAGAAAAATCCGTTTAAAGTGAACCAATACTAGTTAATGCAAAGTAATATATCAAATATATAATTATACATTAAATCATTAAATCAACACTTGATTCAATGATCCGGTTATATCGCATACAACCGACTAGTATGTAATGTATCGATTTATCGAATCAATGATTCGATAACTAGGTCATATCGAATATAACCAATCGAAACATATATCGCGAGAATGAAGTGCGGTATCACATACACGCATTATTCTCGGTCCTGCACATATCTCATATGCGCTCCTATTTCGTTTCGCTTGAGCCAGGAAACCTCTGTGTAGGACTCTAAAGACTCGTCAATACGCCGGTAGCAGATGATGATCATATCAAGCACCCACAAGCCGCAAGCGGTCTGCTAAACGTAACGGCCACCCGGGTATTGAGCGATCAGAAGATCGACGAGCTAGCCCGCTCACACTCCTGCGAATCCGACCAGTAACACTTACCATACAGTCAAGTCTCTTCGTCTGATACGTCGCATATCAAGTCTAGGGGTGGTATACGTCAGACCCCAATAACCCGATAAGTCGTGCCGATGTGAGGCTCGTAACGGGTCGAGAAACTACTGGTAACACTTACCAGCAAATCTCTGATCAGCCCTGGCCAGGGACTTCCCTGTTACAGCCAATCGAGCACAGCGCAACATCAACTCCCAATACCGGGAGAGACGAAACCCCTCCTATCGCTCATTGCCTCCATGTGACTCGGGACTGTACCCAAAGACCACCGTTTTGCACGCCCTCATGGACGTGGTAAGGTGGAGATCAAAGCACAGTGGGAATCACACAAGACTCTATGACGATCTCGGGTCTACAGACTAACCTGTACAAGTGTCACCTGAGAACTGCCATCTGACGTGAGGTATAATACCATCTGGGAGTTCTCGGCGAGTCCGTCCAGTGTACCCAGTTTCCACTGAGCACCCGTATACCATCTCTGATGTCAAACACCAATGGATATGGGATCATCCATCGCCCATCACATGGGTCGAGAAGCGTATACGCTAGTCTACTCTGGTAAATCGATGCCCCGTCTCGAGATACCCACGACTAGGGACCTTGAAGGATGTACTTATGGACTACCATGTTCCCACTAGTATGATCTGCATCATAGTCTAGGTAGTCAAGTACAAATCCTAAGGGCTTTACCAACATGTAACTATAAGACAGTATAAAGAGACTAGTGTACATGTTAAGATAAATGGCAACCAGATAGCATACTATCATGTCGAGCAAGAAAGTCATCTCTATATATGTCCAAGCATCCAATATAATATACATCATCTGTACAATACTGGCCTCTAGGGCATACATACAACTAACAATCTCCCACTTGCACTAGGGCCAGCTGCTGTAGTATCTCATACCGAGCATCCCGAAGAGTCTCTCAAACTGTATCTGGGGAATGGCCTTCGTGAGTGGATCCGCCGTGTTGTTCTTCGTGTCAACTCTCCTGACCTCGATCTCCCGGCGATCAACTATCTCCCGGATCAGGTGATACCGCCTCAGAATATGCCTGGACCGCTGATGGGACCTGGGTTCCTTGGCCAAAGCCACCGCTCCATTGTTATCGCAATACAAAGGTATTGGATGCTCAATGGATGGAACCACTCCAAGTTCAGTAATGAACTTCTTGATCCAGACAGCCTCTTTGGCAGCATCGTTGGCAGCGATGTATTCAGCCTCCATCGTCGAGTCTGCCACGGTTTCCTGCTTGGAACTCTTCCAGCTAACCGCCCCTCCGTAAAGGGTAAAGACAAAACCCGACTGCGACTTAGAGTCGTCCTTATCACTCTGGAAGCTCGAATCGGTAAAGGACTCCACTTGGAGTTCTCCGTTACCATACACCAAGAACATATCTCTAGTCCTTCGCAAGTACTTGAGAATGCTCTTCACAGCTGTCCAGTGACTCTCTCCAGGATCAGCTTGATACCTGCTCACTACACTTAGTGAGTATGCTACATCGGGTCTGGTACATAGCATCGCATACATGATAGAGCCTACTGCCGAAGCATAGGGTATCACTTGCATGCGAGCTCTCTCCAAATCAGTCTTGGGAGACATCTCTTTGGAGAGAGTGACTCCATAGATCGTGGGTAAGTTCCCACGCTTGGACTCTTCCATACTAAACCTCTTTAGTACGGTGTCAATGTACCTGGATTGGGACAATCCCAAAATCCGTTTGGATCTATCTCTATAGATCCTGATTCCCAATATGCAGGAGGCATCACCAAGATCTTTCATTGAGAATCTTTGTGATAAGAAGAGCTTGACCGATTGCAGCATAGGAATATCATTTCCTATCAAGAGTATGTCGTCCACGTACAATACGAGGAAGACAACCTTACTCTCTGCCACCTTCTTGTAGATACAAGGTTCATATGGATTTTTGACGAAATCAAACTCTTTGATTACGACGTCAAAGCAGATGTTCCAACTCCGCGATGCTTGCTTTAATCCATAAATGGATTTAAGCAGCTTGCACACCTTCCCGCTGCTCCCACTGTCTACGAAGCCCTCTGGCTGAGTCATGTACACGCACTCTTCTAAATCACCATTTAGAAAGGCGGTCTTAACATCCATTTGCCAGATTTCGTAGTCATGAAAAGCAGCAATGGCAAGCATGATTCGGATGGATTTAAGCATAGCCACTGGAGAAAAGGTCTCGTCATAGTCCACACCTGGTCTTTGACGAAAACCCTTTGCTACAAGTCTAGCTTTGAAAGTCTCCACTTTCCCATCTACACCAAGTTTCTTCTTAAAGATCCATTTGCTCCCAATGGGTTTTACCCCTTCAGGAGCAACTTCCAAAGTCCATACTTTGTTGGTGTACATGGAATCCATCTCGGACCGCATAGCATCCAGCCATTTCACTGAGTCCCCACTCGTGATGGCCTGCTCGAAGCTAGTTGGGTCATCATCCTCCATGATGCAATCCTCACTTCCACCATCAATGAGAAAACCATAGTATCTCTCAGGTGGACGAGAAACCCTACCAGATCGGCGGAGAGGCTGAGGTTCGTCGGAAGCTACTGAATGCTCTGGTTCCACTAAATCTTCTGTTGTGTTTTGTTCAGCTGGAACCTCTTCCAGTTCTACCTCAGAGCCACTAATTTCTTTTGCAAGAAATTCCTTTTCTAAAAAGGTGGCATGTTGAGCAACAAATACTCTTTGTTCCTCACTGTGGTAGAAGATATACCCTCGCGAATGTTTGGGATATCCAACAAACTTACACAAAACAGATCTTGCCTCGAGTTTGTCTGGTTTTTGTCTTTTGACATAGGCCGGGCAACCCCATATCTTTATAAAATTAAGATATGGTCTCTTCCCTTCCCATATCTCATATGGTGTGGTAGGCACAGATTTGGTGGGAACCCTGTTCAGTAGGTATGCTGCTGTTTCCAGTGCATATCCCCAGAAGGAAATAGGCAACTCAGCTACACTCATCATAGAGCGCACCATATCCAATAGGGTGCGGTTTCTCCGCTCCGATACACCGTTGTGCTGTGGTGTATATGGAGGAGTTAGTTGAGAGAGAATCCCATTCTCTTTTAGGAAGTCCAGGAATTCAATGCTCAAGTATTCTCCTCCTCGATCAGATCGTAGGATTTTAATACTTTTTCCGGTTTGGTTCTCAACTTCTTGTTTATATTCCCTAAATTTCTCAAAAGCTTCCGATTTGTGTTTCATCAGGAACACATACCCGAACCTAGAGAGATCGTCAGTGAATGTAATGAAGTATGAAGAACCATCCCTGGCATGTGTAGACATGGGACCGCATACATCACTATGTATCAGTCCTAAGAGTTCGGTAACTCTTTCTCCGTGTCCCGTAAACGGAGTCTTGGTCATCTTGCCTTTGAGACATGACTGGCAAGTGTCATAGGATGAAAATTCAAACGGATTTAAATATCCATCTTTATGCAACTTAGCTAGTCGTGTCGCATTGATGTGACCCAGTCTACAATGCCACAAGAAGGATTCATTGAGTTCAGAACTCTTCCTCTTGTGTGTGTTTGTTATGCTCAGGACTGTTGATTGGTTTAGAACATAAATGCCATTGCACAACGTGCCTGATCCAACCAACTTTTGGTTATGGAAAATGTTCATAACATTGTCCTGTAATACAAAATTATATCCTTCTTTGCTTAATAAAGAAACTGATATAATGTTGCATATCAGGTTCGGCATGTAATAGCATTCGTTCAGAACCAATGTATTACCAGTTGGTAACACTAGGTGATATTCCCCGACTGTCTTAGCTGCAACAATTGCACCATTTCCGACTTTAATGTCTTTATCACCTTCTCCAAGTTCTCTACCTTTCCTAAGCCCATGTAACTGATTACATATGTGGGATCCTGACCCGGTATCCAATACCCAGGACGTAGAGCAAATGGAGAAACAGTTCTCAGTAACGAACACACCCGAAGAAAATGCATCATCATGTACTTTCTTCATTCGGGTGGCATGGGAATCCTGGTATTCCCCTATATCCTGTTCATTCCTATAACTCTTATAGGAAAGAACGGAACCAACGTTCCCCAGCACAGTATAACATGCGGGTTCGGTCAATACATCCATTTTATTATCTTTATTAAGGCATGAAATGGTCGCTACCTGGAGAGAGAGAGAAGAAAACACTTTAGCGTATGCTCGTGCAAGATCAGATTGGTTATTATCTTATCTAATCAGGATGGCTCCCACTGCTTTTTATCAAATCTTCCTCCAAACCCTAAAAGGAAAGACTAGCCGGGATTAATTACACACTACAAGTTCGCCAATCTTTCAGCCAGGCCAGTGTCGGTACTTTGAGGGAGGTCCCCCGTGCTTTCGCACGAACCTAATTACTGTAAACCTCGTTTTCCCAGAGGCGTAACCTCGTTAACACCTTTCTAGACACCTACTTGATCGATTAATTGCAATGTGTAAAACTCTCCCAGGAGTAACTCTTACTCGCAGCGGGTATCGGGATCCAACTATCTCATAGAAGGTATGCAATCTCATTGCAAATTTCAACACTTGAAATTCCCGATAATATTTTGCCCCAAGCATCCTATGACCTTGACGGAGGTCAACAAACCACAGGGTGCAAGTCAAGTTCAACCCGTTATTTCTTGATTGAATCAAACCCACCCGCACGACCCTTGACGGAGGTCAACAAGGTCGTACGACTACCCTAATCCAATCTGCATCATATGCATAAGCAGACAAATACTAGTTAGCTACCGCACACTACGCCTTGACGGAGGTCAACAAACGTAGCACGAATACTAAGTAGGATTTATCTGAAATGACGGAGGGCTACGCAGGTTTTCATAAAACCATGAGCGTAATGAACTTGATATCGTTGTAGAATCAAATGAAGTTTTAAAATGGAGTGATTTTGAGGCTTTTCCAGTTTTGCTAAAGGAGTCACTCCCGGTGAAGGGATCTCGGTCCTTTCCTCGTCGAATGAGGTGCGGGATATATCGTATATATCGCTGTGCAAAGCAAAAACTCTTAAAAGCAATCAAAACCAAACCGAGTGTGTAGCATCTGCCAGTTATTGCTAAAGGAGTCACTCCCGGTGAAGGGATCTCGGTCCTTTCCTCGTCGAATGAGGTGCGGGGTATATCATATATACCGCTATGCAAAACAAGAACTGTAGCTACCTGTTTTATTTAAAATCTGATTCTACAACATCTTAGGTTTCTTATCTTTCATTAATCACATTAATGAAGTCCCATCATTTAATACCTAAACATCACAGATAGATATAACGTACACTTATGCCATCCGCATTCGCCTCGATGTCCCCTCGTGCACCGTTAGGTTAGGTAACTAACGACAGAGCAGGGCAGGGCTAGCGCGGGTGTAAAACATAAGTAACGTCTATATAATATATCATATATACTATATACTATATCCATCACAGAATCACATCACAGATATCGCAGCAGAATAAACATATGAAATATTGGATATACTAGGACGTCCGTGTTTTCAATACGAGCCAGTATAAAACACGGATTCCACGGTCGTGATGAATAGCCAATCCCACACCCCTAGACCCCTACGAGAGCGGCAAGCAACCCTGCCAATTCTAGGGTTAGGAGACCCGGACTCGACACCTCGAGTTGGTCTCCCACTGGACCCCAGAACCCGGTTACTTGTGCTCCCCTCCTTGGGTCTATCCTAGTGCAGAAAAGTAAATAATATACAAAGGGTGACAGCTCCCGCATCCTGGAAGTGCCCCGAATAAAAGAATATTACATACAAGTTTTTACATGAATGAAAATGAAAAACACTCATCTCACATAAAAAACCCCGGCTATTCGAATACGACGATCCAATATAACATATCCAGCAACACATAACATCACATGTCATCAACGTAAGTAAGTATGCATACCCCAATTGTCGTTGACGTATAGCAACGAAACCGGCGATATGAACATACTACACTTACGGTCACAGAAAAGAAAGTGTAAAACTACAACAATTGGAATCCGCAATCTCTTTAGACATCACATGCCTAACAGTTATAAATCCCGCATTTTAGTCCCATCATCGAAAACTCTTTTCGATATCTTGTGAAACTAAACTGCTAGATCTATAACATTCATCCAGTTATCTCATAACCTTTTGTGAATTCCAATTATTGTATCCAATTCCGGATAAATAGAATATATCAAACTTTCCGATCGAACTTTCGAACACCCAAGTTTTCCCGACACCGATCAACACATGAAATAGGTTCAAAGACATTCACTTCATACCTCAGTACCAACGGTCCAGCCGTAGAAGGGTCAAGCCAACGCCTCACATGTGGCACGCCGTACTGCCCCAAACCCGAAGGTTCAAAGGGCAGTTCAAGACGGTCACATAATCGAGTTAAGGTTTGTGTCTTCTAGAGGGACCATCGCGTTACTTGCACTACTCAGAACGTCTTTTAACCACACAATAATCCAACACTTGGATATTCCGGCAGGGGAAAACCTGGGTATTTATATCCGGTCGAACTCTTTAACATATTCTACAATTATCTGGAAAAACACTAAAAACGAAATTTGATAATCCGATCGAAATACTGATTCCCAATAGTACCCCAAAATACTCTTCTGTAAAGTCACAATAAAAATATCCCAGAATACACAGCATTGAATTATATGAGTTACTGTGAAGAAATAATTATTCAAGGGAACAGTAACGCCGCGGAAGCGCCGCACATGCCTAGCATGTGCCGCCCTTCCGCGGTGGAAAAGTGGAATTACCCCCTCGTATTTCACAGTAATTCTAATAACACCCTGCTTGATTTTCTACATATTTTTAATTGACAAAAATCCGAATTTTTAGAAAAAGTCCAGAGAGCATTTTTAGGTTTTGGATTTCGGTTCGATCGGGTTTCAAACGTCGTCGGGACTTCGCCTAAGGCTCTAGCTAGGCTCTGATACCAGTGAAAGGTTCCTAGGCACCCTAGTGGGTTCTCACAAGGCATCGAACATGCCAAATTAAAATTTTTAGTGCCGAGAAACCCTAGACTACGGATCTTTAACTAGATGTTTAGGCGAAAAAGAAAACTAGTTAACTGTTAACTACTAGGATACGGATATACAACCTTTGTAGATCCGGATATCCACCTCCATGGCTCCGCAACGTCATGTCCTCGCTGTCCATCATGAATCCTTGACTCGATCATCGGCTTCATCGGGAAAGCAAGCGGAATAGCTCGTCGGCTTTGTGTCAAAGACGATCTACGTCGAGGTTGCACAAACTCAAGCTCCGACTTCACAAACTTGTGAAACTTGTGAAGTAAACACCCAAAACAACTTGGCAAGAGGTAGAGGGTGAAGAAATAGGAGGTGGGTTCACTTTAGATTTGGATTTAACTCACTAGATCTCAACTTGCCATTGGAGTAGCAAGCTTGAAGAAGAAGAAGAAGATGAGCTCAAGAAAAGATTATGATAAGTATTCTCATTTTTAAAATAAAACTAATATCAATTACTTATCATATCTTGAACTAGGGTTAAGTGTAGAGAATTAACCATGGTCAAAGAGTGGGTTAGGGTTAAGCAAGAGGATAAGAATGGTTGCTAAAGTCAAGGGTTCAAGAAGCTTCATACAAGAAACAAATATAGCCACCATTCTCATTTTGAATTTATCCACATAAATAAACAAATAAATGGATAAATAAATATGTATGCAAAACCCTAATTATCAATTAACCATGGATTAATTCTATAAACTTAACTAATGATCAAGTATCATCAAACATGATACAAAAAGTGCACAAAAGTATATCACATATACAATGTGCAATCCAAGTGAGAAAAATCCGTTTAAAGTGAACCAATACTAGTTAATGCAAAGTAATATATCAAATATATAATTATACATTAAATCATTAAATCAACACTTGATTCAATGATCCGGTTATATCGCATACAACCGACTAGTATGTAATGTATCGATTTATCGAATCAATGATTCGATAACTAGGTCATATCGAATATAACCAATCGAAACATATATCGCGAGAATGAAGTGCGGTATCACATACACGCATTATTCTCGGTCCTGCACATATCTCATATGCGCTCCTATTTCGTTTCGCTTGAGCCAGGAAACCTCTGTGTAGGACTCTAAAGACTCGTCAATACGCCGGTAGCAGATGATGATCATATCAAGCACCCACAAGCCGCAAGCGGTCTGCTAAACGTAACGGCCACCCGGGTATTGAGCGATCAGAAGATCGACGAGCTAGCCCGCTCACACTCCTGCGAATCCGACCAGTAACACTTACCATACAGTCAAGTCTCTTCGTCTGATACGTCGCATATCAAGTCTAGGGGTGGTATACGTCAGACCCCAATAACCCGATAAGTCGTGCCAATGTGAGGCTCGTAACGGGTCGAGAAACTACTGGTAACACTTACCAGCAAATCTCTGATCAGCCCTGGCCAGGGACTTCCCTGTTACAGCCAATCGAGCACAGCGCAACATCAACTCCCAATACCGGGAGAGACGAAACCCCTCCTATCGCTCATTGCATCCATGTGACTCGGGACTGTACCCAAAGACCACCGTTTTGCACGCCCTCATGGACGTGGTAAGGTGGAGATCAAAGCACAGTGGGAATCACACAAGACTCTATGACGATCTCGGGTCTACAGACTAACCTGTACAAGTGTCACCTGAGAACTGCCATCTGACGTGAGGTATAATACCATCTGGGAGTTCTCGGCGAGTCCGTCCAGTGTACCCAGTTTCCACTGAGCACCCGTATACCATCTCTGATGTCAAACACCAATGGATATGGGATCATCCATCGCCCATCACATGGGTCGAGAAGCGTATACGCTAGTCTACTCTGGTAAATCGATGCCCCGTCTCGAGATACCCACGACTAGGGACCTTGAAGGATGTACTTATGGACCACCATGTTCCCACTAGTATGATCTGCATCATAGTCTAGGTAGTCAAGTACAAATCCTAAGGGCTTTACCAACATGTAACTATAAGACAGTATAAAGAGACTAGTGTACATGTTAAGATAAATGGCAACCAGATAGCATACTATCATGTCGAGCAAGAAAGTCATCTCTATATATGTCCAAGCATCCAATATAATATACATCATCTGTACAATACTGGCCTCTAGGGCATACATACAACTAACACGAGGATTGCATCATGAGATGATGACCCAACTAGTTTCGAGCTGGCCATCAGGAGTGTAACTCTGTAAGAATGGCTGGATGCTTAGTGATCTGAGATGGAATCCTTATACACCAACAAAGTATGGACTTTGGTTGCTATATCTGAAGGGTTATATCCCCATCAGGAGCAAGTATATCTTGAGAAGATTACTTGGTGTAGTTGGAAAGGTTGAGACTTTCAAAGCTAGACTTGTTAAAGGTTTTCGTCATCAACCAGGCGTGGATAATGATGAAACTTTTTCTAAGGAGCTATGCTTAAGTCCATCCAGATCCTACTTGCCACGGCTACATACCATGACTACGATATCTGGTGGTTGGGTGTCATGACTGCATTTCTAAATGAAGTTTTAGAAGAGTGCGTCTATAAGTACACAGCCAGAGGGCTTCGTAAACAGTGGGAGCAGCGGAAACGTGTGCAAGATGCTTTATAGGATAAAGCAGGCATCGCGGAGTTGGAACGTCTGTTTTGATGTGTTAGTCAAAGAAGTTGACATCATCAAAATGTTAGATGAACCTTGTATAAACAAAAAGGTAGTAGGGAGTATGGTGGTGATCCTCATAGAGTACGTGGATGACATACTCTTGATAAGAAAGGAGTTTCTTATGCTACGCTCTATCAATCTACGTTTATCACAAAGATTCTCCGTGTAGGATCAAAATGATACCTACTAAATCCTGGGTTTTGGATCTATAAGATAGATCTAAATGGATGTTAGGATTCTCACTAGATGTAGTGAGATGGTATCAATCGATCCTGGGGAAAATCACTGGAAAGGTTCCAGGGTGATAAAGACGACTGAATGTCAGTCGCAGGCATTGTCTTTACCCTCAGTAAAGGGACAGTATGTTGGAAGAGTTCCAAGCTAGATACCGTGACATACTAGACGATAAAGGCAGGATACATCGCTACTTAAGAGGCTGTTTGGGTGTATATTGGTTCATGAGATGAACTATGTTCCTCCCATTGTGTGACAATGGAGTTGCGGCTTATGCCAAGGAACGAAGGTCCCATCAGTGATCCAGACATATTCTAAGGCAGTATCACCTGATCATGGAGATGGTTGATCTCTAAGGGATCAAGGTGAGGAGAGTAGACTCAGAGGACAACACGGCGGATCCACTCACGAAGTCCTATTCCCAGAGAGAGACTTTTATGGGATGGTTGAGTATGAGATACTACAACCACTGCTATAGATGGCCCTAGTGCAAGTGAAAGATTGTTAGTTATATGTATGCCCTAGAGGCCATTACTGTACATAGGATGTATATTGTAGTGGATGCTGGGACATATATAGGGAGGACTTTCTTGCTCGACATGATAGTATGCTATCTGGTTGCTTTTTACCTTAACGTGTACTCAGATTGTCTCTCTATTACATGTTGGTAAAGCCCTTAGGATGTGTACTTGACTACCTGGACTATGATGCGGATCATACTAGTGGGGACATGGTAGTCCATAAGTACATCTTTCGAAGTCCCTAGTCGTGGGTGTATCGAGACGGGGCATCGATATACCAGAGTAGACTAGCGTATACCTTCTCGACCCATACAGATGGGAGATGGATGATCCCATATCCATTGGTGTTTGACATCGGAGATGATATACGGGTGCTCAGTGGTGACTGGGTACACTGGACGGACTCGCCGACAACTCCCAGATGGTATTATACCTTACGTCAGATGGCAGTTCTTTGGTGACACTGGTTCAGAGTAGTCTGTTGACCCGAGATCGTCATAGAGTTTTGTGTGGTTCCCACTGTGCTTTGATTTCCACCTTACCACGTCCAAGAGGGCGTGCAAAACGGTGGCTTTTGGGTACAGTCCCGAATCACATGGAGGCAATGAGCGATAGGAAGGGATTCGTCTCTCCCGGTATAGGGAGTTGATATTGCGCTGTGTTCGATTGGCTATAACCGGAAATCCCTGGCCAGGGTTGCTGAGATATACTGGTAAGTGTTACCAGTAGTTTCTCGAACTGTTATAGACCTCATATCGACACGACTTATCGAGCTATTGGGGTCTGACGTTTACCACCCCTAGGCGAGATATGCGACATATCAGACGATCAGACCGGACTGTACGGTAAGTGTTACTGGTTGGATTCATTGGAGTGTGAGCGGGCTTGCTCGTCGATCTTCTGATCGCTCAATACCCGGGTGGCCGTTACGTTTAGCAGACCGCTTGCGGCTTGTGGGTGCTTGATATGATCATCATCTGCTGCCGGCGTATTGACGAGTCTTTAGAGTCCTACACAGAGGTTTCCTGGCTCAAGCGAAACGAAATAGGAGCGCATATGAGATATGTGCGGGACCGAGAATGATACCAGTATGTGATACTGTATTCGATTCTCGCGATTTGTGACATTGATCGGTTATATGCCATATAGCCGGGTTATCGGATCAAGTGTTGATTCGATAAGTTGTTACTGATGATACTAGTCGGTTATATGGAATATGACCGGATCATTAAATCAAGTGTTGATTTAATGATTTAATGTATAATTATATATATGATATATTACTTTGCATTAACTAGTATCGGTTCACTTTAATAGGATTTTCTCACTTGATGCACATTGTATATGTGATATATTTTTTGTGCACCTTTTTGTATCATGTTTGATGATACATGTTCACTAGGGTTTGTGTAAAGATTAAACTATGGTTGTGTAATGGTTAGGGTTTTCATTTTCTTATTCATTTATTTATTTATTTCATTTATTTTACTTTGGAAAAGAAAAAGGGAAAATGGTGGCTTTCTTTGTTTGTATTTTGAAGCTTCATGAAGCTTTGACTAAGTCACCATTTTGTCTCATGCTTAACCCTAACCATTCCACTTAACCCTAGTCTATTCTCTACACTTGACCATGGTTACATTATGGTAAGTATTCATTTTATTTCCTTTTTGAAAAATACTCATCATAATATTCATCTTCTTCTTCTTCATCTTCTACTTGAAGAAAAAGCTTGCCTCATCAATGGCAACTTGAGAAAAAGAGTGAGAAATCCAATTCTAAAGTGAACCCACTTCCTATTTCTTCATCCTCTACCTCTTGCCAAGTAGTAGAGTGTGTTTTCTGCACCAGTTTCATGACTTGGTGAAGTAGGAGCTTGATCTAGCGACGCCTCGACGTAGATCATCTTCAGCATCGTCGTCGATGACCTAGCCCGCTTCTTCTCCGATGAAGCCGACGCTAGAGCCCGGGATTTCATTTGGACAGCGGAGAGGACTTCATCACGGAGCCGTGGAGGTGGAGAACCAGATCTACAAAGGTTGTATTTCTGTATTCTTGTAGTTAAGTGTTAACTAGTTTGCTTGTCGCCTAAAATTCTAGTTAACGATCTAGTCTAGGGTTTCTCGGCACCGGTAAATTTTGAAATTGGCATGGTTGATGCCTTGTGAGACCTCTTGGGAGTGCCTAGGAACCCTTCAGAAAGTCAGTCACAGGCATTGTCTTTACCCTCAGTGGAGGGACGGTATGTTGGAAGAGTTCCAAGCTAGATACCGTGGCATACTAGACGATAAAGGCAGGATACATCGCTACTTAAGATGCTACCAAAGAGAATGTTTGGGTGTATACAGGTTCATGACATGAACTATGTTCCTACCATTGTGAGACAATGGAGTTGTGGCTTACGCCAAGGAATGCCGGTCCCATCAGTGATCCAGACATATTCTAAGGCAGTATCACCTGATCATGGAGATGGTTGATCTCTAAGGGATCGGGGTTAGGAGAGTAGACTCAGAGGATAACACGGCGGATCCACTCACGAAGGCCTATTCCCAGATAGAGACTTTTATGGGATGGTTGAGTATGAGATACTACAACCACTGCAATCAGATGGCCCTAGTGCAAGTGGGAGATTGTTAGTTATATGTATGCCCTAGAGGCCATTACTGTACATTGGATGTATATTGTAGTGGATGCTGGGACATATATAGGGAGGACTTTCTTGCTCGACATGATAGTATGCTATCTGGTTGCTCTTTACCTTAACGTGTACATTGATTGTCTCTCTGATACATGTTGGTAAAGCCCTTAGGATGTGTACTTGACTACCTGGACTATGATGCGGATCATACTAGTGGGGACATGGTAGTCCATAAGTACATCCTTCAAAGTCCCTAGTCGTGGGTATATCGAGACGGGGCATCGATATACCAGAGTAGACTAGCGTATACCTTCTCGACCCATACAGATGGGCGATCGATGATCCCATATCCATTGGTGTTTGACATCAGAGATGATATACGGGTGCTCAGTGGAGACTGGATACACTGGACGGACTCGCCGAGAACTCCCAGATAGTATTATACCTTACGTCAGATGGCAGTTCTCTGGTGACACTGGTACAGAGTAGTCTGTTGACCCGAGATCGTCATAGAGTCTTGTGTGGTTCCTACTGTGTTTTGATTTCCATCTTACCACGTCCAAGAGGGCGTGCAAAACGGTGGTTTTTGGGTACAGTCCCGAGTCACATGGAGGCAATGAGTGATAGGAGGGGAATCGTCTCTCCCGGTATAGGGGGTTGATGTTGCGCTGTGTTCGATTGGCTATAACAGGAAATCCCTGGCCAGGGTTGCTGAGATTTACTGGTAAGTGTTACCAGTAGTTTCTCGAATTGTTATAGACCTCATATCGACATGACTTATCGAGCTATTGGGGTCTGACGTTTACCACCCCTAGGCGAGATATGCGACATATCAGACGGTGAGACCGGACTGTACGGTAAGTGTTACTGGTTGGATTCACAGGAGTGTGAGCGGGCTTGCTCGTCGATCTTCTGATCGCTCAATACCCGGGTGGCCGTTACGTTTAGCAAACCGCTTGCGGCTTGTGGGTGTTTGATATGATCATCACCTGCTGCCGGCGTATTGACGAGTCTTTAGAGTCCTACACAGAGATTTCCTGGCTCAAGCAAAATGAAATAGGAGCGCATATGAGATATGTGCGGGACCGAGAATAATACCAGTATATGATACTGTATTTGATTCTTGCGATTTGTAACTTTGATCGGTTATATGCGATATAGCCGGGTTATCGGATCAAGTATTGATTCGATAAGTTGTTACTATTGATATTAGTCGGTTATATGCGATATGACCGGATCGTTAAATCAAGTGTTGATTTAATGATTTAATGCATAATTATATATTTGATATATTACTTTGCATTAACTAGTATTGGTTCACTTTAAATGGATTTTCTCACTTGGATTGTGCACATTGTATATGTGATATACTTTTGTACATTAGTATGTATCATGTTTGATGATACATGCTTACTTGAGTTTGTGTAAAGTTTAAACCTTGGTTAAGTAAATGGTTAGGGTTTCATTTGCTTATTTATTCATTTATTTATTTATTTTGGAAAAGATTAAAGAAAAGAATGGTGGCTTTCTTTGTTTGTAATTGAAGCTTCATGAAGGTTTGACCAAAGCTACCATTCTTGTCTTCTTCTCTTAACCCTAACCATTCAACTAACCTTGGTTAATTCTCTACACATTACCCTAGTTAATATTATGACAAGAATCATTTTATTATTCTTTTCATAATACTTATCATAATATTACTTCATCTTCTTCTTCTTCATCTTCATGAAGAGAAGCTTGCCTCCATCAATGGCAACTCTTGAAAATGAGTGAGAAATCCAATTCTAAAGTGAACCCACTTCCTATTTCTTCATCCTCTACCTCTTGCCAAGTAGTAGAGTGTGATTTCTTCACAAGTTTCATGACTTTTTAAAGTGGGAGCTTGATCTTGTGATGCCTCGACGTAGATCATCTTCGGCATGAAGCCGACGATCTTGCCCGCCCATTTCTCCGATGAAGCCGACGCTAGAGCCCGGGATTCCATTTGGACAGTGAGGGGACTTCATCATGGAGCCGTGGAGGTGGAGGACCGGATCTACAAAGGTTGTATTTCCGTACTTGTAGTTAAGTTGTTAGCTAGTTGCATCTTTCGCCTAAAATATCTAGTTAACGATCTAGTCTAGGGTTTCTCGGCACCGTAATTTTTGAAATTGGCATGGTTGATGTCTTGTGAGACCTCTTGAGAGTGCCGAGGAACCCTACACCTTCCCGCTGCTCCCACTATCTATGAAGCCCTCTGGCTGAGTCATGTACACGCACTCTTCTAAATCACCGTTTAGAAAGGCGGTCTTAACATCCATTTGCCAGATTTCGTAGTCATGATATGCAGCGATGGCAAGCATGATCCAGATGGATTTAAGCATAGCCACTGGAGAAAAGGTTTCATCATAGTCCACACCTGGTCTTTGACGAAAACCCTTTGAAAGTCTCCACTTTCCCATCTACACTAATTTTTTTTTTTTGAAGATCCACTTGCTCCCAATGGGTTTTACCCCTTCAGGAGCATCTTCCAAAGTCCATACTTTGTTGGTGTACATGGATTCCATCTCGGACCACATTGCATCCAGCCATTTCACTAAGTCTCCACTCGTGATTGCCGGCTCGAAACTAGTTGGGTCATCATCAACCATGATGCAATCCTCGCTCCCACCATCCATGAGAAAACCGTTGTATCTCTCAGGTGGGTGAGGAACCCTACTAGATCGGCGAAGAGGCTGAGATTCGTTAGGAACTACCAAATCCTCCAGCTCAACCAAATCTTCTGTCGAAGTCTGTATTGCTGGAACCTCTTCCAGTTCTACCTCCTTGCCACTAATCTTTTTTACAAGAAATTCCTTTTCTAAAAAGGTGGTATGTCGAGAAACAAACACCTTTTGTTCCTCGCTATGGTAGAAGATATACCCGCGTGAATGTTTGGGATATCCAATAAACTTACACAGAATGGACCTTGCCGCGAGTTTGTCCTGATTTTATGTTTTTACATATGCCGGACAACCCCATATCTTAACATAATTAAGACATGGTCTCTTTCCTTTCCATATCTCATATGGAGTGGTTGGCACAGATTTGGTGGGAACCATATTCAGTAGGTCTGCAGCTGTTTCCAGTGCATAACCCTACAAGGAAATAGGTAACTCAGCTGTGCTCATCATAGAGCGCACAATATCAAAGAGGGTGCGGTTCCACCGTTCCGATAAACCGTTGTGCTGTGGTGTATATGGAGGAGTTAGCTGAGAGAGAATCCCATTCTCTTTTAGGAAGTCCAGGAATTCATTGCTCAAGTATTCACCTCCTCGATCAGATCGAAGGATTTTAATACTTTTCCCGGTTTGGTTCTCGACTTCTTGTTTATATTCTCTAAATTTCTCAAAAGCTTCTTATTTATGTTTCATCAGGAACACATATCCGAACCTAGAGAGATCGTCAGTGAATGTAATGAAGTACGAAGAACCATTCCTGGCATGTGTAGACATGGGACCGCATACATCACTATGTACCAGTCCCAAGAGTTCCGTAACTCTTTCTCCGTGTCCCGTAAACGGAGTTTTGGTCATCTTGCCTTTGAGACATGACTGGCAAGTGTCATAAGATGAAAATTCAAACGGATTCAAATATCCATCCTTATGCAACTTGGCTAGTCGTGTCGCATTGATGTGACCCAGTCTACAATGCCACAAGAAGGATTCGTTCAGTTCTGAACTCTTGCTCTTGTTTGTGTTTGTTATAGTCAGAACTTTTGATTGATTTAGAACATAAATGCCATTGCACATCGTTCCTGATCCAACCAACTTTTGGTTTAGAAAAATGTTCATAACATTATCCTGTAATACAAAATTATATCCTTCTTTACTCAACAAAGAAACCGATATAATGTTGCATATCAGGTTCGGCATGTAATAGCATTCGCTCAGAATCAATGTATTCCCAGTTGGCAATACAAGGTGATATTCCCCAACGGTTCTAGCTGCAACAATTGCACCATTTCCAACCCTTATGTCTTTATCACCTTCTTCAAGTTCTCTACCTTTCCTAAGCCCATGTAACTGATTACATATATGGGATCCTGACCCGGTATCTAATACCCAGGACGTAGAGGAAATAGAGAAACAGTTCTCAGTAACGAACACACCCGAAGAAAATGCATCAACATGTACTTTCTTCATTCGGGTGTCATGGGAATCATGGTATTCCCCTATATCCTGTTCAGTCTTATAACTTTTATAAGAAAGAACGGAACCAACGTTCCCCAGCATAATATAACATGCGGGTTCGGTCAATACATCCATATTATTATCCTTATTAAGGCATGATATGGTCACTACCTGGAGAGAGAGAGAAGAAAAACACTTTAGCGTATGCTCTTGCAAGATCGGATTGGTTATTATTTTATCTAATCAGGATGGCTCCCACTGTTTTTATCAAATCTTCCTTCAAACCCTAAAAGGAAAGACTAGCCGGGATAAATTACACCCTACAACTTCGCCAATCTTTCAGCCAGGCCAGTGTCGGTAGTTTGAGGGAGGTTCCCCGTGCTATCGCACGGACCTAATTAAGTAAACCTCGTTTTCCGAGAGGCGTAACCCCGTTGACACCTTTCTAGACACCTACTTGATTGGCTAATTGTCCTGTGTAAAACTCTCCCAAGAGTAACAATTACTCGTAATGGATATCGGGATCCAACTATCTCATAGAAGGTATGCAATCACATTGCAAATTTCAACACTTGAAATTCCCGATAATATTTTGCCCCTAGCGTCCTATGACCTTGACGCAGGCCAACAAACCATAGTACGCTAGTCAAGTTCAACCGTCATTTCTTGATTGAATTAAACCCACCAGCACGACCCTTGACGCAGGCCAACAAAGTCGTACGACTACCCTAATCCAATCTGCATCATATGCATAAACAGATAAATACTAGTTAGCTACCGCACACTACGTCTTGACGCAGGCCAACAAACGTAGCACGAATACTAAGTAGGACTTATCTGAAATGACGGAGGGTACGACAGGTTTTTCTGAAAACCTATTGCGTAATGAATTTGATATCGTTGTAGAATCGAGTGAATTTTGAAATGGAGCGTTTTTGAGGCTTTTATTAGTTTTGCTAAACAGGTCACTCCCGGTGAAGGGATCTCGGCTCTTTCCTTATGGAATAAGGTGCAGGATATATCATATATATCGCTATGCAAAGCAAAAACTCCAAAAGCAATCAAAAACAAACCGAGTGTTGTAGCATCTGTTGGATATATGTATGCCCTAGAGGCCATTATGTGATAGTAGATGTATCTGTACATATATATATATATATTCAGTTTGCATTCTTGCTCGACATGATAGTATGCTATCTGGTTATTCTTTATCTGACATGTTGATTTGATCATGCTTTTATTCATTCATACATGCTGATAAAGCCCCAAGGATATCTGCTTGACTACTCTGATTATGATGGAGATCATACTAGTGGGACATCTGTAGTCTATAAGCACATCCTGAAATGTCCCTAGTCGTAGGTGTATCGAGACGGGGTATCGATATACCAGAGTAGATTAGCGTATATGATACTAGACCCATGTGATGGGCAATGGATGTTCCCACATTCATCGATGTTTGACATCAAGATCATATACGGGTGCTCAGTGGTGACTGGGTACACTGGACGGACTCACCGAGAACTCCTATATGGAATTATATCTATCGTCGGATAGCAGTTCTCAGGTGACACTGGTACAGGTTAGTCTGTAGACCCGAGATCGTCATAGAGCCTTGTGTGTTCTCCCACTGTACTTTGATTGCCACCCTACAACGGCTCTACTGAGTCGTGCAAACAGGTGGCCGTTGGGTACAATCCCGAGACACACGAAGGCAATGAGCGATAGGAGGGGTTTCGTCTCTCCCGGTATTGGGAGTTGATGCTGTGCTGTGTTCGACTGGTTATAACAGCAAGTCCCTGGCCAGGGCTGCTGAGATTTGCTGATAAGTGTTATCAGTAGTTTCTCGATCTGTTATAGACCATTCACCGACACGACTTATTGAGTTATTGGGGTCGACGTGACCATCCCTAGGCTCGATATGCAGCATATCTGACGAAGAGACCGGACTGTACGGTAGTGTTGCCGGATGGCTCGATGGGAGTTGTAGCAGGTTCGCTTGTTGTCTTCTGATCGCTCAATACCCGGGTGGCCGTTACGTTTAGCTGACCGCTTGCGGCTTGAGGGCACTTGATATGATCATTACCCTCTGCCGGCGTATTGACGAGTCTTAGAGTCCCACAGAGGAGTTACCCAGTCCAGGCGAAACGTTGTGGTGCGCATATGCGATATGCGCATGCACCCGATTGAAATATGCGTATTTGATACCGAACATTGATCGGGTGAATTGCTTTTGGTAGAGTCATATGAGATATGACCGGATTGATAAATCAAGTGTTGATTTATCATCTAACCATAAGTTATCTCACTTGAAACCATTCTAGGGTTTGATGGATGTATGCATGCATGTATATGTTTCTTTCTTCTTTTCTAGTTTTATGCACATGTAGATGTGCATACATGTACACATACATACATCAAACTATCATGGTTGTTTATATATGGAAATGGTGGCAATATAAGCTTCACACCATAGATTAAACAATGGATAATTATTTGATTTTGGTTTTAAAAAGAAAATGAAAAGGAAAGGATAATTATGCTAGTTTCTACATGCTTCTTTTAACCTAACCATTCTCACCCACCACTAAACCATGGTTATCTTTTCCTTTATCATTCTAAACCCAAGTTAAATTAATCATCCATCATTTAATCATGGTTAGAGTCAAGAAGGATTAAATATATATAGTGATATTTATTTTCTTTCACAGTTTAACCTAATGGTTATCATTTTATCTCTTGAAAGAAAAAGCCACCATTTTCATCCTCCTTCATCTTCTTCTCTCTAGTTCTTTTCTAGTGAGTGAAACACAATCAAAGAAAGGTTTTTGAAGTGAGATCCAAAGCCACAACACCATTCTATTCAAGTCTAGCCAACTTGATTAGAGTGTTTACTTCGATTTCACAAAGTAGCGAGCTTGGACGGAGATCTCCGCGGTGGATCATCGTGGACACAAGGAGAGTTCAAGAGGACCTCGTTTCAACACCAAAGAGCCTAAGGAGGGAAGCAAAAACGGGAGCTACAAAGGTTGTAGCCTTCAAACCCTAATTTTTGTTAGCTTTAAGTATAGTAAACCCTAATTTTCTAGGATCTATCCTTTGCATGTTTGTTTAGCACCTTAAAAATTAAAACTTTGGGTCATGTGATGCTTCATAACTCTTCATAGGGTGCTATACTAACATTACATTGGTATCAGAGCCGACCTAGAACGTTAGGCGACCTTTTTGCGAAGTGAAAAGTCCGATCGAACCAAAATACGGATTTATGGGATGCTCTCTGGAAATTTTTTAAAAACTGATCTTTTTCAGAATTAAAAATTCTCAAAAAATAGAGCAGGTAAAAATTAGACGATCTGGAAAATCCGTACACATGAACAGTAAGTTTGACCGCGGAAGGGCGGCATAAGCAAGCTTAGGCCGCGCTTCCGCGGCCAAATGAGGGGCTCTCTGACAATTTTTTGCACAGTACTGTTCTTTACCTGCTACAGTACATTTTGAGAGTATTTAATCTGAATCTTCTGTTGATAATTCTGGAGGTGGTTTTGAACTCGTCTTTTCGATCGGAATTTTCATTTCGTTTTTCTTTTCCGGGTAAACTAGAAAGTATTGAAGTGTTTGAACGAATATCATTAACTCAATATTCACGGGGTTTAAATAGTTTGGAGATGTGTGCAAGTCTTTTTGCGGTGGTCCCTCTAGAAGACAACAAACCTTAACTCGATTATGTGACCGTCTCGAACTGCCCTTTGAACCCTCGGGTTTGGGGCAGTACGGCGTGCCACATGTGAGGCACTGGCTTGACCCTTCTACGGCTGGACCGCCGCTACTGTGTTACACTCCGGTTTTTTGAACCCTGCTCAAGTGTTGAGCTTTAGTGAATCTTGGGTGCTTGACAGTTCGTTCGAAAATTTTAATACTGTCTGTTTATCTGGAATGTGATACAATATGTGGAATTCATATAGTGTAGACATGAAATACGAAATATGTGATATTTCGCATTTATGATGTCTAAAGAGAATCTGGATTCCAAATATTGTAGTTTTACACTTTCTTTTCTGCGACCGTAAGTGTAGTATGTTAGATATCGCCGGTTTCGTTGCTATACATCAACGACAATCGGGGTACGCATACTTACTTACGTTGATGATATGTGATATTATATGTTGCTGAGATATGATGTGCAGGATTGTCGCGATCGAATAGCCGGGGGGTTTTTGTGAGATGAGAGTTTTATATTTTCATTCATGTAAATTCAAATGTAATGTAATATTCTTTTATTTGGGGCACTTCCAGGTTGCGGTTGTGTCACCAGTGTTGTATATTATTTACTTTTCCGCATTAGGATGGACCCAAGGAGGGGAGCACAGGTGACCGGGTTCTGGGGTTCAGTGGGAGGCCATCTCGAGGAGTCGAGACCGGGTCTCCTAAACTCCAGGATTGGTAGGGTCACTTGCCGCTCTCGTAGGGGTCCAGGGTGTGGGCTTGGCTATTCATCGTGATTGTGGAATCCGTATTTTCTATTCTGGCTAAATACTAAATACGGACGTCCTAGTATATCCCACGTTATATCTATATTTCTGCTGCCTGTGTTCTGTGATATCTGAGACGAATGACTTATTAGATATATGATATATAGTAGACGTTGCTTATGTTTTACACCCGAGCTAGTCCCGTCCCGGTATGCCGTTAGTTAAGTAACCTAACGGTGCATAACGGAACATTGCGGCGAATGCGGATGGCATAAGCGTACGTGTTATTTTCGTTTCTTTTCTGTGATTGGCTTAAGGACTTAAATGATGGGATTACATTAATGTGATTAATGTAAAGAAAATAAACCTAAAAGATGTTGTAGAATCTGATTTAAAAACTACTCGGCTATTTATGAAAAAGCTATATTTCAAAACTGCGGAGCTTAAGCCACTCCTTTTGAAAAACTGTTTGATTCTACAACGATATCAAGTTCAAAGCGTTAAAGATTTTCTTAAAAATCATTCGCAACCCTCCGTCATTTTAGGAAGTAGAGTACTTAGTATTCGTGATACGTTTGTTGACTTTAGTTAAGGCGTAGTGTACGGTAGCTAAGTGATGTCTTCCTACACTGCATATGATGCAGATTAATTAGGACATTCATACGACTTTGTTGACCATAGTTAAGGGTCATATGGGTGGGTCTAATTGATCAAGAAATGACGGGTAGAACTTGACTGGTACTTATGATTTGTTGACCATAGTTAAGGTCATAAGTGCTAGGGGTAAAAATTACATCGGGAATTTCAAGTGTTGAAATTTGCAATGAGATTGCATACCTTCCATGTGATGGTTGGATCCCGATCCCACTATGGGCAATGGTTGCTCCTAGGAGAGTTTTACAGTTTACAATTAGCTAACTCATTAGGTGTCTAGAAAGGTGTTAACGGGGCTCCGCCTCTGGGAAAACGAGGTTTACTCTAATTAGGTCCGTGCGAAAGCACGGGGAACCTCCCTCAAAGTACCGACACTGGCCTGGCTGAACGGTTAGCGAAGTTGTAGACTGTAATTAATCCTGGCTAGTTTTTCTTTTTAAGGTTTGAAAGAAAAACTTGATAAAAAGCAGTGGGAAACATCGATTAGACAAGATAATAAACCAATCTAATCTATGCAAGAGCTTTCGCTGAGTGTATTCTTTTCTCTCTCTTAATGGCAGATACCAATGACTGGACTTAAGCTTCTACTAGATAAAAACAAACTGAACGGGACCAACTATAAAGACTGGCTAAGGAATCTGAAGATTGCCTTGACTTATGATAAAGTATCATATGTCCTCACGGCTTCAGCCCCGCCCGTCCCAGGCCCAAAATCCTCAGTTGCGGACATAGAAGTCCGCAAAACATGGGACGCTGACTGTGCCACGGCAAAATGCCTCGCGCTTGCATCGATGGACAACACACATCAAAAGCAGCACGAGGACATGGACATTCACGGGATACTGCTCCATACAAAGGAGTTGTATGGGGAACAGTCCCGCGTATTACGATACGAAGCATCGAGGAAACTGTTTCACATGCGAATGGCCCCTGGCACACCAGTAGGAGACCATGTGTTGAAGATGATAGCTCTTATAGAAGAGCTTGAGGACCTTGGATGGACAATGGAAAATGAACAATATATAGATATTATTCTGCAGTCCCTCCCCTCCACCTTTGCTCAGTTCATAGTGAACTTCAACATGCATGGCATGGAGAAGGACCTCCCTGAACTCCTTAATATGTTAAGGAGTGCAGAGAGCACTATGAAGTCAGCAAAGACTCCCGTTATGACCATTGGACAGTCTTCTTCTTCTCGCCCAAAAGCTAAGGCCAAGGGAAAGAAAAAGAAGAAACCCACTAATCCTAAGGGCGGAGTCAAAAAGGTGAAGGGAAAGGGAAAGTCCACGGCTGGAGACCCAAGGAAAGGCGAGTGTTTTCATTGCCACAAGACAGGACATTGGAAGCGCAATTGCACGGAGTACCTAAGTCTCAAGAAGAAGCATGGTGATGCTTCTGCTTCAGGTGCGTTTGTGACTGAAAACTGTTTTTCTATAAACTCTGCTTCCTGGGTATTGGATACCGGTTCAGGTTCTCACATTTGCAATTCTATGCAGGGGCTGAGAAATAGCAAGGTTTTGAGGACAGGTGACCATACTCTCCGCGTTGGAAATGGTTCCAATGTACATACAGTCGCAGTGGGAGAGTATCACTTGGGGTTGCCATCTGGATGTATTTTGATTTTGAATCCATGTTATTTTGTACCAACTATGCTATGTAATATAATATCCGTTTCATTGTTGGACAATGAAGGATATAATTTTGTGTTGCAGAACAATGTTATGAACATTCACCTAAATCAAATGTTGGTTGGGTATGGTACGCTTAATAATGGAATATATGTCCTAAATCAACACACAGTTTTCAGTATACAACACACTAATAAAAGAAAAATTTCAGAATTAAATGAAGCTTTTCTTTGGCACTGTAGACTTGGTCATATTAACGAAACAAGACTAAACAAGTTACACAAAGATGGATATTTAAACCCTTTTGAATATAAATCTTATGCGACTTGCCAGTCTTGTATCAAGGGTAAAATGACCAAAACTCCGTTTACCGGACACGGAGAAAGAGCTACTCAGCTCCTTGGCCTCATACATAGTGATGTATGTGGGCCGATGTCTACACAGGCTAGAGGCGGTTTTTCATACTTCATTACATTCACCGATGATTTCTCAAGATTCGGTCATGTATTTTTATTAAATCACAAGTCCGACGCTTTCGAGAAGTTCGTTGAATATAAACAAGAAGTAGAAAAACAAACCGGCTTGAGTATTAAGATGCTTCGATCAGATCGAGGTGGTGAGTATCTCAGTACAGAATTTGCAAACTTCCTAAAAGAGAATGGGATTCTCTCTCAGCTCACTCCGCCTTACACACCACAGCACAACGGTGTGTCAGAACGACGGAATAGGACCCTATTAGATATGGTCCGGTCCATGATGAGTGACGCTGAGTTACCAGTCTCGTTTTGGGGGCATGCATTGGAGACTGCAGCGTTTCTGCTAAACAGGGTTCCAACCAAAGCCGTATCTACCACGCCATATGAGATATGGAATGGGAAGAGACCATCTCTTAAAAGAATTAAGATTTGGGGTTGCCCGGCCTATGTTAAAAAGCAGAATCCGGACAAACTCGAGACACGGTCAGTCATGTGTAACTTTGTGGGATATCCAAAGAATTCTTATGGATATCTGTTCTACCACAAAGAGGAACAAAAAGTGTTTGTTTCTCAGTATGCCACATTCTTGGAAAAAGAGTTTTTCACGGATAGAGATGATGGCAAGGTGGTAGATCTAGAAGAGGTTCTGGAGACACAAACTACAAATGACGATTTGGTTGAACCGGCTGTTGCAACAGAAACTGAAGAACCTCAGCCACTCCGTAGGTCTGGTAGGACTTCTCGCCCACCGGAGAGGTACTACGGTTTCCTCATTGATGGTGACAGAGAAGACTGTATCATGGAAGATGATGATCCTACCAGTTTTCAGCAAGCTATCACAAGTGGTGACTCTGTGAAGTGGCTGGATGCCATGAGATCCGAAATGGAGTCTATGTACACCAACAAAGTATGGACTTTGGACGTTGTACCCCCTGGGGTAAAACCTGTAGGGTGCAAATGGATCTTTAAAAGAAAGATTGGTGTGGATGGGCAGGTAGAGACCTATAAGGCAAGACTTGTGGCGAAAGGTTTTCGTCAAAGACCAGATTTGGACTATGACGAAACTTTTTCGCCCGTAGCCATGCTTAAATCTATTCGGATCCTACTTGCTATTGCTGCTCACTACGACTATGAAATCTGGCAGATGGACGTTAAAACAGCATTTCTAAATGGAGATTTAGAAGAATGTGTTTATATGGATCAGCCAGAGGGCTTCATTGACAGTGGGAGCAGCGAGAAAGCATGTAGATTGCTTAAATCCATATATGGGTTAAAGCAGGCATCTCGGAGTTGGAACATCTGTTTCGATGATGTTATCAAAGAGTTTGATTTCATCAAAAATCCAGATGAACCTTGTGTTTATAGGAAGGCTATAGGAAGAGCTGTCACATTCCTCGTATTGTACGTGGATGACATTCTTCTGATAGGAAATGATATTCCTATGCTACAGTCGGTCAAATCATTCTTATCACTGAGGTTCTCCATGAAGGACCTGGGTGATGCCACATACATCCTGGGCATAAGGATCTATAGAGATAGATCCAAAAAGTTATTGGGATTGTCCCAAACCAGGTACATCAACACCATCCTAAAGAGGTTTAGTATGGAAGACTCCAAGCGGGGTGCCTTACCCGCTTGCCATGGAGTCACTCTCTCCAAGGATTCTTGTCCAAAGACCGATGAAGAGAGAGCTCGCATGAGCATTATACCTTATGCTTCGGCAGTAGGGTCTATAATGTATGCGATGTTATGTACACGCCCAGATGTAGCTTATGCACTTAGTGTTGTAAGCAGGTATCAATCCAACCCAGGGGAGAACCACTGGACAGCTGTGAAGAACATTCTTAAGTACTTACGAAGGACTAAAGAATTGTTCTTGGTATATGGTAATAAAGATCTCCAAATGGAGGCCTTTACCGATTCGAGCTTCCAGAGCGATAAGGATGACAGCAAATCTATCTCAGGGTTTGTATTTACTCTCAATGGAGGGGCGGTAAGTTGGAAGAGTTCCAAGCAGGATACCGTTGCAGACTCTACGATGGAAGCTGAGTACATTGCTGCAAATGATGCCGCCAAGGAAGCCGTCTGGATGAAGAAGTTCGTCTCGGAGCTAGGTGTAGTTCCAACCATTATTGATCCAATACCTTTGTATTGTGACAATAATGGGGCGATGGCGTTAGCCAAGGAGCCCAGATCCCATCAGCGGTCCAGACATATCCTGAGGCGCTTTCATTTGATCCGGGAGATTGTAGATCGCCGCGAGATCGAGATTAAGAGAGTAGACACAAAGAACAACGCCGCGGATCCATTCACCAAGGCTCTCCCTCAGCCGCAGCATGAGCGACTTTTTGAGATGTTGGGTATGAGATACGCCAATAACTGGCCTTAGTGCAAGTGGGAGATTGTTGGATATATGTATGCCCTAGAGGCCATTATGTGATAGTGGATGTATCTGTACATATATATATATATATATATATATATATATATATATATATTCAGTTTGCATTCTTGCTCGACATGATAGTATGCTATCTGGTTATTCTTTATCTGACATGTTGATTTGATCATGCTTTTATTCATTCATACATGCTGATAAAGCCCCAAGGATATCTGTTTGACTACTCTGATTATGATGGAGATCATACTAGTGGGACATCTGTAGTCTATAAGCACATCCTGAAATGTCCCTAGTCGTAGGTGTATCGAGACGGGGTATCGATATACCAGAGTAGATTAGCGTATATGATACTAGACCCATGTGATGGGCAATGGATGTTCCCACATTCATCGATGTTTGACATCAAGATCATATACGGGTGCTCAGTGGTGACTGGGTACACTGGACGGACTCGCCGAGAACTCCTATATGGAATTATATCTATCGTCGGATAGCAGTTCTCAGGTGACACTGGTACAGGTTAGTCTGTAGACCCGAGATCGTCATAGAGCCTTGTGTGTTCTCCCACTGTACTTTGATTGCCACCCTACCACGGCTCTACTGAGTCGTGCAAACAGGTGGCCGTTGGGTACAGTCCCGAGACACACGAAGGCAATGAGCGATAGGAGGGGTTTCGTCTCTCCCGGTATTGGGAGTTGATGCTGTGCTGTGTTCGACTGGTTATAACAGCAAGTCCCTGGCCAGGGCTGCTGAGATTTGCTGATAAGTGTTATCAGTAGTTTCTCGATCTGTTATAGACCATTCACCGACACGACTTATTGAGTTATTGGGGTCGACGTGACCATCCCTAGGCTCGATATGCAGCATATCTGACGAAGAGACCGGACTGTACGGTAGTGTTGCCGGATGGCTCGATGGGAGTTGTAGCAGGTTCGCTTGTTGTCTTCTGATCGCTCAATACCCGGGTGGCCGTTACGTTTAGCTGACCGCTTGCGGCTTGAGGGCACTTGATATGATCATTACCCTCTGCCGGCGTATTGACGAGTCTTAGAGTCCCACAGAGGAGTTACCCAGTCCAGGCGAAACGTTGTGGTGCGCATATACGATATGCGCATGCACCCGATTGAAATATGCGTATTTGATACCGAACATTGATCGGGTGAATTGCTTTTGGTAGAGTCATATGAGATATGACCGGATTGATAAATCAAGTGTTGATTTATCATCTAACCATAAGTTATCTCACTTGAAACCTTTCTAAGGTTTGATGGATGTATGCATGCATGTATATGTTTCTTTCTTCTTTTCTAGTTTTATGCACATGTAGATGTGCATACATGTACACATACATACATCAAACTATCATGGTTGTTTATATATGGAAATGGTGGCAATATAAGCTTCACTCCATAGATTAAACAATGGATAATTATTTGATTTTGGTTTTAAAAAGAAAATGAAAAGGAAAGGATAATTATGCTAGTTTCTACATGCTTCTTTTAACCTAACCATTCTCACCCACCACTAAACCATGGTTATCTTTTCCTTTATCATTCTAAACCCAAGTTAAATTAATCATCCATCATTTAATCATGGTTAGAATCAAGAAGGATTAAATATATATAGTGATATTTATTTTCTTTCACAGTTTAACCTAATGGTTATCATTTTATCTCTTGAAAGAAAAAGCCACCATTTTCATCCTCCTTCATCTTCTTCTCTCTAGTTCTTTTCTAGTGAGTGAAACACAATCAAAGAAAGGTTTTTGAAGTGAGATCCAAAGCCACAACACCATTCTATTCAAGTCTAGCCAACTTGATTAGAGTGTTTACTTCGATTTCACAAAGTAGCGAGCTTGGACGGAGATCTCCGCGGTGGATCATCGTGGACACAAGGAGAGTTCAAGAGGACCTCGTTTCAACACCAAAGAGCCTAAGGAGCGAAGCAAAAACGGGAGCTACAAAGGTTGTAGCCTTCAAACCCTAATTTTTGTTAGCTTTAAGTATAGTAAACCCTAATTTTCTAGGATCTATCCTTTGCATGTTAGTTTAGCACCTTAAAAATTAAAACTTTGGGTCATGTGATGCTTCATAACTCTTCATAGGGTGCTATACTAACATTACAGCATCTGCCAGTTTTGCTAAAGAGGTCACTCCCGGCTCTTTCCTTATCGAATAAGGTGCAGGATATATCATATATATCGCTATGCAAAGCAAAAAACTGTAGCTACCCTTTTTGAAAATTTGATTCTACAACAACTTTTAGGTTTCTTTTCTTTCACTAATCACATTATTGAAGTCCCATCATTTAAGTCACCTAAACATCACAGGTAAATACGACGTACACTTATGCCATCCGCATTCGCCTCGATGTCCCCTCGTGCACCGTTAGGTTAGGTAACTAACGGCAAAGCGCGGCAGGGCTAGTGCGGGTGTAAAACATAAGTAACGTCTATATAATATATCATACATACTATATAGTATCTATCATCACATATCAAATGATCACATCACAGATATCGCAGCAGAAGAAACATATGAAATATTGGATATACTAGGACGTCCGTGTTTTATTTTGAGCCTCTATAAAACATGGATTCCACTGTCGCGATGAATAGCCAAACCTACACCCCTAGACCTCTATGAGAGCGGCAAGCAACCCTTCCAATTCTAGAGTTAGGAGACCCGGACTCGACTCCTCGAGTTGGTCTCCTACTGGACTCTAGAACTCGGTTACTTGTGCTCTCCTCCTTGGGTCTATCCTAGTGCGAAAAAGTAAATAATATACAAATGGTGACATCAACCTCATCCCGGAAGTACCCAAATAAAAGAATATTACATACATTTAATTTTACATGAATGAAAATAAAAACCCTCATCTCACATAAAACCCCCGGCTATTCAGAACGCGACGATCCAATATAACATATCCAGTAACACATAACATCACATGTCATTAACGTAAGTAAATATACGCATCCCAATTGTCCTTGACATATAGCAACAAAACCGGCGATATCACATATTACACTTACGGTCGCAGAAAAGAAAGTGTAAAACTACAACATTTGGAATCCACATTCTCTTTAGACATTGTAAATCCGAAATATCACATACTTCGCATTTCATGCCTAACAATATGAATTCCACATATTGTATCACATTCCAGATAAATAGACAGTATTAAACTTTCCGATCGAATAATCAAATACCCAAGATTTCCATAATTAGCTCAACACTTGAGCGGAGTTCAAAAAATTCCAGAATACGTCACAGTTGCAACGGTCCAGCCGTAGAAGGGTCAAGCCAACGCCTCACATGTGGCACGCCGTACTGCCCCAAACCCTAAGGTTCAAAATGCAGTTCAAGACGGTCACATAATCGAGTTAAGCTTTGTTGTCTTCTAGAGGGTCCATCGCGTTACATGCACGATTTTCCGAAAGATTTAAACTCAAGAAAAAATTCAACACTTGAAAGTTTTTCGTGACGGGAAAAATTGAGTTAATGATATCCGTTCGAACATTTTAATACTTTCTAAATTATCCGGAAAATATCATGAAATTAAAGATTCCGATCGAATCAACGAATACAAAATAAACCCCAGAACACTCAACACTTGAGTCAGTTTAAAAATACCCAGAAAATATAAATCACAGAAAAAGAGATTATAGTGAAAATATGAGGGAATATATCCTCTGTACTGCCGCGAATCAGCGGCCCAAGAGCGGTACGGCTGCGGTTCCGCGGCGGTTTGGATGTATTATGCTCTCGTTTTTCACTAAAAATCTTATATTTCCCAGCTAATTTTTTTAAGGCATTTTTAATTCAGAAAAATCACAGTTTTTAAAATTTGTCCAGAGAGGGGTTCATTTTGGCATTTCGGGGTTCGTTCGGTGTTTTAACTTTGTATACTCGTTCCCTAATACTCTAGCTAGGCTCTGATACCACTGTAGGGTTACTAGGCACTCTAACAAGGTTTTACAAAGCATCAAACATGCCCGATTAAAATTTTAGCCGTGCCTAACAACCCTAAAAAAGATGTTTGCTAGAAAATTAGGGTTTCACATGCAAGTAAATAGCATATATGACTAAGTGAATACGAAATACAACCTTTGTAGATCAGTCCTTTACTTCTTTAGCTCCTTGTTGAAGTCCCTTCGCTGCGATCGTGGTTCTCCCGGACTCTTGCATGGCTTCACGAGGCTAAAAGAGCGTCCTTGCTTGAAGTCTTCGAGGCCGAAGATGATCTACGTCGAGGGGATGCCAACTCAAGCTTCTACTTCACTAACTAGAGAATTAATGAAGCAAACACCCTAAACTAAAGTGCTAGTCTAGTAGAAGGTGGAGAAATAGGAAGTGAGTTCACTTTAGAATTTGGTTTCTCACAATGTTTCTCACTTTGGATCAAACCCTAGATAGCTTTTTAGCTCAAGGAAGAAGATGAAGAAAATAAAATGAGAAGAGATAATGATCAAGTAAGAAAGCTAACCATTGTGAGTGAGTATCATATACTAACTCATGTAGAGACAAAACCATGGCTAATCCTTATGGTTGGGTTAACAAATATCCATAGTAAAAACAAACTTAGTGGAATTAGTCAATGCATCAACAAGCTTCCACAAGCTTCATGCATTTTGCTAATCCTCCACTAATTTTATAATTACTTGAAATATTAAAACCCAACATAATAAATAACATGGTGTAAGTCTCATACACCCGAGTCATGTGTATCATCAACCATGATACAAAATGAAAACACATTTTTAATATATATCATATATACATTAAAGTTGTGCACATGTGAGAAAAACCCTTAAGTGAAAAAATGTTAGTTAATGTAAATTAGTATATCCAATATACAATTATACAATAAATTATTAAATCAACACTTGACTTAATAATCCGGTCATAACTCATATAACCGACAAACATCCAATGTATCGACTTATCGAATCCACACTTGATTCGATAACCCGGCTATATCATATATAACCGACTGATACAAAAAGTCGCGAGAATAGAATGCGGTATCACATACACGCATTATTCTCGGGCCCGCACATATCACATACGTGCTCCTATTTCATTTTGCCTGAGCCAGTAAAACCTCTATGTATGACTCTAAAGACTCGTCAATACTCCGGCAGTAGGTGATGATCACATTAAGCACCCACAAGCCGTCAGCGGTACTAGATGGACGTAACGGCTACCCGGGTATTGAGCGATCAGAAGATCAGCAACCAAGCCCACTCCAAATCTTGTAAAAGCCTGCCGGTAACACTTCCCGTACAGTCCGGTCTCCTCGTCTGATATGTCGCATATCAAGTCTAGGGGTGGTAAACGTCAGAACCCTATAACCGATAAGTCATGCCGATGTGAGGCTCATAACGGGTCGAGAACCAGTAAATCTCTAACTCAGCCCTGGCCAGGAACTTCCCTGTTACGGCCAATCGAGCATAGCGCAACATCAACCCCCAATACCAGGAGAGACGAAACCCCTCCTATCGCTCATTTCCTCCATGTGACTCAGGACTGTACCCAAAAACCACCGTTTTGCATGTTCTCTTGGACGTGGTAACGTGGAAATCAAAGCACTGTAGAAATCACACAAGACTCTATGACGATCTCGGGTCTACAGACTAACCTGCACAAGTGTCACCAGAGAACTGCCATCTGACGTGAGGTATAATACCATCTGGGAGTTCTCGGCGAGTCCTTCCAGTGTACCCAGTCTCCATTGAGCACCCGTATACCATCTCTGATGTCAAACACCAATGGATATGGGATCATCCATCGCCCATCTCATGGGTCGAGAAGCGTATACGCTAGTCTACTCTGGTATATCGATGCCCTGTCTCGATATACCTACGACTAGGAACATAAAAGGATGTACTTATGGACTACTCTGTCCCCACAAGTATGATCTGCATCATAGTCCAGGTAGTCAAGTACACATCCTAAGGGCTTTACCAACATGTAACCATATGACAGTATCAAGAGACAATTATACATGTTAAGATAAAGAGTAACCAGATAGCATACTATCATATCGAGCAAGAAAGTCCTCTCTATATATGTCCAAGCATCCAATATAACATACATCATCTGTACAATACTGGCCTCTAGGGCATACATACAACTAACACATAGTTGATTCTGGCTTTATTTTGGAGATTTGGGAACCGCAAGATATATTTTAAAACTGGATTCATTTAAAACAGCCGTTTTCTCTTGATGTGTGCATGTAAGTCCACGTTGCGACCCCCGGTTCTTACGGGGAGGCGGAAACGGTATAAAAATCAAATTTTTAGCGCAAGGGGCAACATGGACTAAGCAAAGTCGGGATCTTTAACTAAACTAAAACTAGCATACATGCTAAAGAGATTTAGCTACTCGGATGAGGATGGTTATACCTAAACTTGAACTCCTTCTTCTTCAAACTTTTGTAGAGGTTGATGGTTCTCTTCTTGTCGCCTTCTTCCGTCGAAGATGGATCCACCTCGAAGGTTCGACCTTTGGGCTCTTCCTCGATCTTTGAGTGAACTAGGGTTTCCGGCTTGCTAAACCTTGAACCTAGAATGAGTAGAGAGAGTCTAAGGGGTGCTTTTCTTTTTAAAGAGAAGGATTCTCAACACATGAGAAGGTTTCTCTTTAGCTAGAGGAAGAAGAAGATGAAGTGAAGAGAGAGAGTGAATATGATAGAAAATGAGCTATCCTTTTTCTTTCTTGCAACCATAATACAAAAGAAAAAGAATTATCAATAATAATAATAATGAAAATGAAAAGGTTGATGGAAAGTTTTAGAATGACCATTATCATTTCAAACATTAAATGAATTTGCTAGAATCAAAGAGCATCTTTCTTTTGTAATGATGATGGTCAAAACTTCAACCATGGTCAACAAGTCAACAAAAACCAACCATGACACAATTTCATTTTATTATATATTATTAATTGATATAATAAAAATCCATTAGGGTTTGGAAAAAGACGATTGTCAACTGTGCATACGCACCCGTTCCGAAACCCTAATGAAAGTCATCTTCCTCCTCCTCAAAAACTGTGCATACACACCTGCATTCTTGTTCCGAGGAACATGAATACTGAGAGATAAAAGCAACCCCAAAAACATATACCAGTATCTGACTCAAACCAGAGCCAGCCAGTAATATCCGTCCGGACTCTAAACGTGGACAAGTGCGCGGATGAGAACGAACCCTGTCGCAAAACCATGCGACCTCTACTCTGTTTTGCCCAGAGGCGAATACCCTCTGTGTGGGACTCTAAAGACTCGACACTACGCTGGCAGTGGGTTTAACCACAGACTGCAAGCGGCACTAGCTGTGCGTAACGGTCCCCAGGTAGATGTCGACAAGAAGGCTGACGAGGTGAAACCCCATCTGAACTCCTACAGAGTCTGAATGTGACAGTCTCCGTACAGTCCAGTCTGTTCGTCTGATACATCGCATGTCGGGCCTAGGGGGCGGTAAAACGTCAGTCCCCCAATAGCGGTACAAGTCGTGTCGGAGTGAAGCCCAAAACACCCTGAGATAACACTGGAAACCTACCAGTATATCTCGCTTGCCCTGGCCAGGGACTACTCGTGTAATGGCTCTCCTAGACACAGCGCGATGTCAACCCCCAATACCGGGAGAGACGAATCCTGTCTAACCGTCACTGCCTCCAAGTGCTTCGGGACTGCACCCAACCACCACCTGTTTGCACGACTCCTTTGAGCCGTGGTAGGGTAGTGATCAAAGTGCAGTGGGAACACACTCGAGGCGAAGTGCCAGTGTTAAGTCAGCGGACTAAGCTGTACTCATGTCACCTGGGAACTGATAACTGACGATAGGTATAGTACCAACCTTTCAGTTCCCGACGAGTCCTGTCCAGTGTACTCGTAACCTAACGAGCACCCGTATACTATCTCCAGTACGACGTACTGATGGCTGTGGGACAGACCATCTCCCACACTGGGATGAGAAGCGCATACGCTAGTCTACTCCGGAGTATCGATGCCCTGTCTCGATAGTCCTGCGACTAGGGACCTGTATAAGGATGTGCTTAAAGATTATCCAGCCTCCACTAGTGTGACTGCCATCACAACGCTGGTAATCAAGCAAAGATCCTAAGGGCTCCACTAATGCGTATAAGTGATATACTGAAATAAACACAAGTACACATTGAAGTAGAAACAAACCAAGTAGCATACTACTATATTGAGCAAGATTGTTTATACAAGGTGAATATCCCAAGCTTCCATCAAGTAATATACAAACTAGTATGATACAGTAATGGCCTCTAGGGCATATACACTAACAATCTCCCACTTGCACTAAGGCCATGAACTGGCGTACCGAAGACCTATCATCTCGATCAGCCGCTCGAACTGAGTCTGGGGTAAGGCCTTGGTGAATGGATCTGCAGTGTTCTCTTCTGAAGCAACCCTCCGAACCTCGATCTCCTTGCGATCCACGATCTCCCTGATCAGGTGATACCGCCTTAAGATGTGCCTGGATCTCTGATGGGACCTGGGTTCCTTCGCTAAAGCTATAGCCCCGTTGTTGTCGCAATACAGAGGTATTGGGTCAACAATGGACGGAACCACCTGAAGTTCTTTCAAGAACTTCCTCATCCAGACAGCTTCTTTTGCGGCATCAGATGCAGCGATGTATTCCGCTTCCATAGTCGAGTCTGCAACGGTTTCCTGTTTGGAACTCTTCCAACACACCGCCCCTCCATTGAGGGTAAAGACAAAACCCGACATGGACTTGGAATCATCCTTGTCACTCTGGAAGCTGGAGTCAGCAAAGGCCTCGATCTGGAGGTCTTTTCCGCCATACACCAAGAACATCTCCTTAGTCCTCCTCAGGTACTTGAGAATGTTCTTTACTGCTATCCAGTGTTTCTCCCCAGGGTTTGACTGATACCGGCTTACCACACTCAGTGCATAAGCTACATCCGGTCTGGTACACAACATCGCATACATTACAGAGCCTACCGCAGAAGCGTAGGGTATAATAGACATGCGATCCCTCTCCAAATCAGTCTTGGGAGACATCTCTTTAGAGAGGGTGATCCCGTGACAAGCCGGTAGGTTACCGTGCTTGGAATCTTCCATACTGAATCTCTTCACTATGGTGTCGATGTACCTGGACTGAGAAAGTCCTAATATCCTTTTGGATCTATCACGATGGATCCGGATCCCCAGGATGTAAGAGGCATCACCCAGGTCTTTCATGGAGAACCTGTGTAACAAGAAACCCTTGACAGATTGTAGCATAGGAATGTCATTTCCTATTAAGAGAATGTCATCTACGTATAAAACAAGGAATACAACAGTTCTCGCTACAAATCTACTATAGATGCATGGTTCATCTGGATTTTTGATAAAGTCAAATTCCTTGACCGTCTCATCAAAACAGATGTTCCAACTCCGCGATGCCTGCTTTAGTCCATAGATGGACTTAAGCAACTTGCACACCTTTCCGCTGCTCCCACTCTTAATGAAACCCTCTGGCTGATCCATATAGACACACTCCTCTAAATTTCCATTTAGAAAAGCGGTCTTTACGTCCATCTGCCAAATCTCATAATCGTGGAAAGCAGCAATGGCAAGAAGGATCCGAATGGATTTCAGCATAGCCACTGGAGAAAAGGTTTCATCATAGTCCAAACCAGGTCTTTGACGGAAACCCTTTGCTACAAGTCTAGCTTTATAGGTCTCAACCTGTCCATCTACACCAATCTTCCTTTTGAAGATCCACTTGCATCATACGGGTTTTACCCCGTCTGGAGCAATGTCCAACGTCCATACTTTGTTGGGGTACATGGACTCCATTTCGGTCCGCATTGCATCCAGCCATTTTACTGAGTCAACGCTCTGAACGGCCTGCTGGAAGTTAGTAGGCTCATCATAATCTATGATGCAATCCTCTCTATCCCCGTCTATAAGAAAACCGTAGTATCTCTCGGGCGGATGAGACTGCCTACTACTCCTGCGGAGCGGCGTAGGAATGTCCTGTTCATTTGAACCCTCTGGTTCTACTAAGCTTTCAGTAATAGTCTGTGGTTCTGGAATTTCTTCCAGTTCTACTACGCTCCCACTTAATTCTTTTTCTAAGAACTGATGTTCTAGAAAGTGGGCATGACGAGAAACAAGAACTTTTTGTTCCTCTTCGTAGTAGAAGAGATATCCCTTGGAATTCTTTGGATATCCCACAAACTTACACAGTACTGAGCGCGCCTCGAGCTTGTCCGCATGCTGCTTTTTAACAAAAGCTGGACTTCCCCAAGTCTTAATGTGACTGAGATGGGGTCTCTTCCCACACCACATCTCATATGGTGTAGTAGGCACAGTCTTAGTAGGAACTCGGTTCAAAAAGTACGCAGCTGATTCTAGCGCATACCCCAGAATGATCGCGGTAACTCAGCGTTACTCATCATGGACCGTACCATATCCAATAGGGTTCGGTTCCGTCTCTCCGATACACCGTTGTGCTGCGGAGTGTATGGAGGAGTGAGCTGAGAGAGAATCCCATTCCCTTTTAAATAATTCAGGAACTCGGCACTTAAGTATTCTCCACCTCGATCCGATCTTAGAATCTTGATACTTTTGCCGGTTTGTTTTTCTACTTCATTCTTAAATTCCTGGAATTTTTCAAAAGCTTCGGACTTATGTTTCATTAAGAAGACATAACCGTATCTTGAAAAATCATCCGTAAAAGTAATGAAGTAAGAATAACAGCTTCGCGCATGTGTAGACATTGGACCGCACACGTCGCTGTGTACGAGTCCCAAGAGCTCGCTCGCTCTTACTCCGTGTCCAGTGAACGGAGTCTTTGTCATCTTTCCTTTGAGACAGGATTGACAAGTGGCATATGATTGATATTCGAACGGATCCAAATATCCTTCTGTATGTAACTTAGTCAACCTTCTCTCATTGATGTGACCCAGTCTACAATGCCATAAGAAAGTCTGATTGATATCTGGAGACTTTCTTTTGTGTGTATTCTGGACATTGAAAATCTGTGGTTGGTTTAATACGTATATACCATTGCTCAGTGTACCTGACCCAATCAGAACTTGATTAAGGTGAATGTTTACAACATTACTTACAAACGCAAATTCATAACCTTCTTTAGAAACCAAAGATACAGAAATGATATTACAAGTTGCGTTGGGTACAAAAAAGCAATTACGCAAAACCAAAACATGCCCATCTGACATTCCCAGGTGATAGTCCCCCACGGCTTTAGCGTCCATGCTAGCTCCGTTTGCAACTCTGAGGGTCATGTCACCTGCCTTCAAAACACTACGGTTTCTCAACGCCTGCAAAGAATTACAGATATGAGATCCTGATCCGGTATCCAATACCCAGGAAGTAGAGTATATAGAAAGACAGTTTTCAATAACATACACACCTGAAGCTGAAGCCGCAACCTGCTTCAGTTCCTGTGTCCTGGCTTTCCAAGCCCTGCAATCTTTCTTCCAGTGTCCACTCTTATGACAATAGAAGCACTCTTCCTTTCCAACAAGCTTCCCCGCAATCTTTGTTGCCTTTTCCTTTCCCTTCGCACCCACTTTACTAACACCGCCCCTTGGTTTGGCGGGGGCTTTCTTCCTTTTTCCCTTGGCTTTCGCCTTGGACCTAGAGGAAGAAGATCCTCCTACAAACAAAGCGGGTGTTTCCCTACCCTTCTGTAGGGTGCCCTCTGCGCTCCTCAGCAGGTTGAGGAGTTCTGAAAGTTCAACTTCCTTTTCTTGCAAGTTGAAGTTCAGTATGAACTGGGCGTAAGTGGATGGAAGGGACTGGAGAATTATATCCGTATAGAGTTCACTATCCAACGTGGTCCCAAGTTCCGCGAGCTCCTCAGTGTAGCCAATCATCTTAAGCACGTGGTCCGCTACCGATGATCCGACGGCCAACTTTGTCGAAAATAACTTCTTCGACACTTCGTATCTTGCGATACGAGACTGCTCTCCATACAGTTCTTTTGTATGAAGAAATATGGATTCCAAATCCATATTCTCGTGCCTCCTCTGATGGTCGTTGTCCATCGAGGCAAGTACGAGGCATCTGGCCTTCGCGCTGTCAATCTCCCAAGTCTTACGGATTTCCTTATCCGCGACGCTGGAGGTGGGACCTGGGACGGGGGGAGCTTTGGTGGTAAGAAGATACCCCAGCTTGTCGTAAGAGATTGCCAATTTGACATTCCTGAGCCAATCTTTGTAGTTTGGCCCTGTCAATATGTTTTTATCTAGAAGTAACTTAAGTCCAGTCATTTCGAATTTGGTCGCTGCAGGGGGGAGAGAAGAAACACTTTAGCACGATGCTCTTGCAAGTTTAGAATGGTTTTTAATTTTTCTAAACAGGATGGCTCCCACTGTCTCTCGAATCCCTCCTCAAACCATAAAGGAAGAATTAGCCGGGATCAATCCCACCGTACAATACTTGCTTAACCGTTCAGCCAGGCCAGTGTCGGTACTTCGAGGGAGGTTTTCCAACGCTTTCGCGAAGTTCCTTAATTTAAGAACCTCTTTTCCCTGGGGCCGTAGCCCCGCTAACACCTTTCTAGGCACCTACTAGGTTTATAGCATTGATCGTTTAGTGAGAAATTTCCCGAGGAGTAGCATATACTCACAGTAGGATCGGGATCCAAATATCATCGCGTGACGAAAATGAAGGAATCCTACCATAATCATCACACTCCAAATGGTATGCAAATCTAGCAAGTTTCAGTACTTATGAAACTCCTGATGTGGATTTTTGCCCCATGCTCTTATGACCTTGACTTTGGCCAAAATATCATAAGTCACATGTCAAGTTCTACCCGTCACTTTCCAGGTTAATTTGGATCCATCCGTACATACCCTTGACTTTGGCCAAAATGGCAGCACGACTGTCCCAAACCAACGCATCTATCTATGCTACACATGAACACCCAATAGCTACCAATCACTGTGCCTTGACTTTGGCCAAAATACACAGCTTGAATACTATTGCCTATTCATGCGAAACGACGGAGGGCTACGAATGGTTTTGGTAAAACCGTGAACGTAGTGAACTTGATATAATCGATGGAACGAGATAGCTTTTAGAAGGAGTGGCTCAAGCTCCGCATTTAAAAGTTAGTTTTGAAAAGAACCGAGTGGTTTTTCGAAAGAGTTCCAACGATTTTAACTTGGTTTATTATCTTGCATTAGTTCTTTTAATGCGTGATATTCTTGCATTAGTACTTTTAATGCGTCCCATCATTTAATTCCTACCATTGCAGAAAACAACCAAAATATGACGTACGCTTATGCCATTCGCATTCGCCACGGGGTCCCGTCATCACTCGTTAGGTTACTTAACTAACGACAGAGCGGGGGCTGGGCTAGCGCGGCTGTAAAACATAAGCAACGCCTAAATAGAAAGCAATGATAGACATTACAGATCACAGATGAATACATTGGATATACTAGCAATCCGCAATCCTTTCGAGCCTGGAACGAAAAGCGGATAACACGGTCGCGGTGAATAGCCAAATACCCCACCCAAGACCCCTACGGGTGCGGCAAACTACCCGCCAAGTACCCGGCAGTTTGTGCACCCCTCCATGGGTCTATCCTAGGAGCAAAAACAGTAAAAAGAATTATACAATGACGGCTACAACCCCGACCCGGTTGTGCGGCCAAACAAATAATAATTATTACATCAATTTACATTTACAATGAATGAAAAGAAAAACAAAAGCTCATCTCACATCCACCCCGGCTATTCACCCGCGACAGTCCAACATATTCATATACACATTCCAATATCAAACACAGATCATGTATAACCCCGACTAATCGTCTTATAGCGATTAGCCGACGTTCAATACATGCAAGCATCACAGATATAACCATCATAGTCAAAGTGCAGTGAAGTTCGGAAAAAAAAAATACGGAATTATAGGACCCCAAAAGTGAATTTCAGTTCTGGAAAATCTGGGCACATATAATATATTTGAAAAATCCCAAAACCAACACAGACACACACTGCACGAAAAACGATGCACAGAAGACGACAAACCGCGGCGCTTCCGCGGCACATGCCTACCTCGTGCGGCGGAAGCGCGGCGGTTTGAACGAATCACTGCATCGTTTTTCTTAGGTGTTCACACAAAACCCAGAGCCGAATTTACAAGTATAAAGTTTTTCATTTAGATCAGAAAAAATTTCAACAGAAACTTAGGGTTTTGTTTTTCCGGTTTTGTGATTTTTTTCGGTTCCGAACTTCGTTACACTTCACTACTAAGCTAGTTTGAGTTTAGTTAGGCTCTGATACCACTGTAAGTCCACGTTGTGACCCCCGGTTCTTACGGGGAGGCGGAAACGGTATAAAAATCAAATTTTTAGCGCAAGGGGCAACATGGACTAAGCAAAGTCGGGATCTTTAACTAAACTAAAACTAGCATACATGCTAAAGAGATTTAGCTACTCGGATGAGGATGGTTATACCTAAACTTGAACTCCTTCTTCTTCAAACTTTTGTAGAGGTTGATGGTTCTCTTCTTGTCGCCTTCTTCCGTCGAAGATGGATCCACCTCGAAGGTTCGACCTTTGGGCTCTTCCTCGATCTTTGAGTGAACTAGGGTTTTCGGCTTGCTAAACCTTGAACCTAGAATGAGTAGAGAGAGTCTAAGGGGTGCTTTTCTTTTTAAAGAGAAGGATTCTCAACACATGAGAAGGTTTCTCTTTAGCTAGAGGAAGAAGAAGATGAAGTGAAGAGAGAGAGTGAATATGATAGAAAATGAGCTATCCTTTTTCTTTCTTGCAACGATAATGCAAAAGAAAAAGAATTATCAATAATAATAATAATGAAAATGAAAAGGTTGATGGAAAGTTTTAGAATGACCATTATCATTTCAAACATTAAATGAATTTGCTAGAATCAAAGAGCATCTTTCTTTTGTAATGATGATGGTCAAAACTTCAACCATGGTCAACAAGTCAACCATGGTCAACAAGTCAACAAAAACCAACCATGACACAATTTCATTTTATTATATATTATTAATTGATATAATACAAATCCATTAGGGTTTGGAAAAAGACGACTGTCAACTGTGCATACGCACCCGTTCCGAAACCCTAATGAAAGTCATCTTCCTCCTCCTCAAAAACTGTGCATACATACCTGCATTCTTGTTCCGAGGAACATGAATACTGAGAGATAAAAGCAACCCCAAAAACATATACCAGTATCTGACTCAAACCAGAGCCAGCCAGTAATATCCGTCCGGACTCTAAACGTGCACAAGTGCGCGGATGAGAACGAACCCTGTAGCAAAACCATGCGACCTCTACTCTGTTTTGCCCAGAGGCGAATACCCTCTGTGTGGGACTCTAAAGACTCGACACTACGCTGGCAGTGGGTTTAACCACAGACTGCAAGCGGCACTAGCTGTGCGTAACGGTCCCCAGGTAGATGTCGACAAGAAGGCTGACGAGGTGAAACCCCATCTGAACTCCTACTGAGTCTGAATGTGACAGTCTCCGTACAGTCCGGTCTGTTCGTCTGATACATCGCATGTCGGGCCTAGGGGGCGGTAAAACGTCAGTCCCCCAATAGCGGTACAAGTCGTGTCGGAGTGAAGCCCAAAACACCCTGAGATAACACTGGAAACCTACCAGTATATCTCGCTTGCCCTGGCCAGGGACTACTCGTGTAATGGCTCTCCTAGACACAGCGCGATGTCAACCCCCAATACCGGAAAAGACGAATCCTGTTTAACCGTCACTGCCTCCAAGTGCTTCGGGACTGCACCCAACCACCACCTGTTTGCACGACTCCTTTGAGCCGTGGTAGGGTAGTGATCAAAGTGCAGTGGGAACACACTCGAGGCGAAGTGCCAGTGTCAAGTCAGCGGACTAAGCTGTACTCATGTCACCTGGGAACTGATAACTGACGATAGGTATAGTACCAACCTTTCAGTTCCCGACGAGTCCTGTCCAGTGTACTCGTAACCTAACGAGCACCCGTATACTATCTCCAGTACGACGTACTGATGGCTGTGGGACAGACCATCTCCCACACTGGGATGAGAAGCGCATACGCTAGTCTACTCCGGAGTATCGATGCCCTGTCTCGATAGTCCTGCGACTAGGGACCTGTATAAGGATGTGCTTATAGATTACCCAGCCCCCACTAGTGTGACTGCCATCACAACGCTGGTAATCAAGCAAAGATCCTAAGGGCTCCACTAATGCGTATAAGTGATATACTGAAATAAACACAAGTACACATTGAAGTAGAAACAAACCAAGTAGCATACTACTATATTGAGCAAGATTGTTTATACAAGGTGAATATCCCAAGCTTCCATCAAGTAATATACAAACTAGTATGATACAGTAATGGCCTTTAGGGCATATACACTAACAGTGCATATTACTGTTTTATGTTGCATGATATACGGATATGCTTACATTTCTATCATATGTCGCATACATCATGCTTTATGATTTTACGCATTGAGATATGCCGTTTTCATGACATTTCTAGATTTGAGAACCTTGGTCATTTTAAAAGAAAATATGCATTGTTTGGAAACCCGATTTCTCTTGATATGATATTTCAGAGTGTCCACCATGCGTTTTCTCGGTTCTGAGACGTGTGACATGTGAAACCCAATTCGAGGAGCTGGGTAAGGCCGATTGCGGGTACATGGTGGACCCTGTATGGTACCCCGCGGCAAGAAAGGGATGCTGTGTATACAGACGGTGAGCCTGGCAGAGCCAGTACTACCTACCGGTGATTGTATTTGAGCTCGGAGGATACCGACCGAAGTTGAGAGATGTTACGGGCCGATCCGGACTGACGGAGCCCGTGGGCCGATTTGGACTGACGGAGCCCTATATATATAAGGATTTACGTGCCGATGCTGGGCACAGGTTTCATGATGTTTTCGAGTGTCGATGCTGGACACTCAGGTTCCATGATTTTGATGTGTCGCGAGGGACACACGGTTATTTATATCCTCATACTTCCATGCATATGCTTTACGATATTTACATGCATGATGTTTTGTGTCATTGGTTGACACGTGGACGAGATCCACATGCATACAGACATTGATTACATAGTTGGATGATATCCACATACTTTTAGACTTCATGATATAGTTAACATTGATTCATGTTGATTACATTGACCTTACCTCATATTTATGATATGTTGCTACCTGAGGCACTGGCACGAGCACTTGGTACTACACTTATGTATAGATGTTTACCCTTGCCACCATATCATGCTTCAGACTTATTCATATCGAGGAAATATTATTACTGATCGTTTGACCTAGGATTGAGTCATACATACGATTTCTGCTCTATGATGTTTTTTACTCACGAGTTGGAAACTCACCCCTGTTGTGCCACAGTTCTTGCAGGTTTTGCCGTACAAGTATCATTGCGGCTTTCTGGCACACTGCATCTTTTCTGGGTGATTGCTTTGGTAGGTGGGTTCACTCGCATCGTGATCACCCTTGTATTTATTTTAATCAGTTGCATCTTGTAATTCCATCAACCAGACATGTATATTTATTTCAGACATAGAAAACCAGTTGTGTATTATTTCAACCTTACAGTCGCGCGTTGTAGTATTATGGTTTTCATGATGATTTTGAGTTTCCTTTGAGTTTTGATCCTCGCCCTTCGGCGTTGTATATTATATTGCTTGCGTGGTTGTGACCATCGATTGACGAAGAGCTAGCTCCCGCTTGGGGATGCCTTTTTCATTGGTGTATATATTATTCATGTTGTACCCCGTTCAGGGCTAGTATTTACAAAGGAAACTCTGACGAAATTTTTAGAAAAGTCATGAGGATTTAAAAATGCATACTCGACTTACTTATTTAAAAAGCTTGTTTTTAAAACATGTTTTCTTCACTTCATTAAAACTAGTTTCCTTCATTTATTATTTAAAATGGTTTTAGATTTTTAGGCTTTTGGCTTACTTGAATTAGATGAGGTCCGATAGACTTCATATGATTCAAGGGCCAGTCACGTTCTATTTCGGGTCGTGACGAAGTTGGTATCAAAGCGCTGGGTTAACCTTGGTTCGAGTCTATGTTTGACTATGCGGAGCTTAGAGCGTTTGTTTATATTCGGAACTTAGGCTTGACCTTACGAAACTTAGAATTAGTCGAGGGGGTATTAGACCCGATCTTTCGTCGCGTAGGTTGACCTTGGTTGATGGAGTAGGTGGCTTGAGGAGAGTGACGTACCGTGTATATGTTCTGCGGCATACTGACGATACGCCACTCCGCTTAAGGAGCCTTAGGATGTGCATTTCCTTGCACAGTATTATATTCATTCCTATGATCTATCCTCATCGTTATTGGTTATGATTTTGCTTCCACGATTACACGGGCAGAGAGAGCTACGGCTAGAGTTGCAGTCAGCATGACTTCGTCATGAACGAGGACTAACCAGGGCGTGATTCCAGAGACATACGATTGCATTGAGCCGTCGTTTTATTGTATTTTCGCACCATGAGCGTTGATGGATCGCTTTTACGGGATTTCTCTGACGTGCAGATCAGCACCAGAGGATTGAGCCACTGATAGAGGCCAGCCAGAATTTGATGACCATTGATGCATCTCTTATTCATGATGATTGAGGCACTGTTCAGCGTGCAGACGAATGAGCCAGTCGGTGCTGCGAACGATGAGATATTGCCCAGATGTTGGAGCTATTGCAGTACGAGTTGTACTTAGACATATGATAGAAGGTCGCTAGTCAACCGAGGATGAATGACTAGGGCATGTGGTTCGTTCGCTTACCCCGATGCGAGGTCATCAGATAGATTGATTCCAGCTAGAGACGACTTCACACAGGTACGTTGAGAGTCAATGGAGACGATCGAATGTCAGGAATCCATTTTCCAAGTTTAAAGTATTCAGAGACAAATGCAAGTAATGCTATGGACCCTCTAGAAGAATGAAACCCTAACTCGACACAATGACCATGGACGCCTTTGAACCTTAGGGTTTGTGGCAGTTCAGTGGTGCCATTTATGAGGCTTGGGTCTGCCCTTCTACGGTTGGTCCACAGGTGCTGTGGCATATACTGGAGTACTATTAAACTGTACCCAAGATGTTTAGCTCTCGGTGGAATTATAGAACCCTGAAGAATCGATCGAAAGGTTAGACATCTTTCGGATATCATGTGATGGGATGCATTGCTTGGGAGACTCCAGATACGAGTATAGCCGTTGGAGCACAGTCCATGCAACTACGATGAGACGGGTCCGAAGCAGTCGACAGGTGAGAAAAGTGGAGTAAGAAGTTCGTACGAGATATTGATGAGATGATGTTCCACTCCGCCGACATCAGAGATGTGATACGCATGCAGAGGCGTTGTATATCGATATATCTACTAGAAGGAGTCGTGATGAGAATGCAGCCGTTCCGGAACAAGAAACATATATAGTAAAGGGTGGTAATTTCCGGGCAATTCGGCCGAAACAAAGATTTCAGAGAGACCTCGACAGGAAATTTCTGAAATATTATACGAGAAGACATGGACCCAGGAGCGGTCATATTGCGCACACCCAGTAGGCCAGAGTTCGGCATCGTCGACGAGATAGTTGGCCAGAGATCTTTAGAGGATGTGCCAGAGCGGGACTGCTTCCAATATCGTTTCCATACTGAACCGTTGAGCCGAGAAGCTATATATATCTAGCAATGCACAGTGAGAGACAAGAGCCTAAAAGCACCAGGCGCCAGACCATGAACAGGAGGCAAGTAGATATCTTGCTCTGCTAGTATTGGATGCATCGACACCTTCTGGACTTTGAAGGAGGAAATATCGACGACGGTATTTATGATTTGTGATTTGGTGATTCGATTATCACGTATCTGTCACCTTGGATTTCGGTATTTTGGGCGATCTATTCGCATGATTTAGTCTTGATGACTGAGTTTCACGATATTTGTTTTCATGCACCATGGTTGCACCTACTGGGTATTTATATTTTGTGCATAGTTATTACACTTGAGATATGCTTTATACACCGTTGTGTTGATTTATGATTTGTGCACAGTTATTGCACTTGACATCGTTTTATGCCTTGGCTGCACATGTTTATGACTTCATGGACTTTATACAGTTGAGTTGATTTTGTGCACATGGTATGCACACGATTTGGTTTTTGCACTCGGTATAGCTTATTTGTGCTTGTTGTGCATTGATATGTGTTTTGTGCATGCAGTTGCATACGTTTATGATTTTTACACCTTGGTACACTTTGTGTTGCTATTTATGCTTTTGAGTTATTGTTTGGTATTTTGTGCACTAGATGCACTGGATTGGTATTTTGGGCACAGGATGCACCGTATTGGTATTTTGTGTACTAGATGCACTGGATTTGTATTTTTTGCACAGGATGCACTGTATTTGTATTTCTTGCACAGGATGCACCGAACTTGTGTTCCATACAGTTGTTGCACTAGATTTTCGTTTCGTGCATTTATCGCACTTGCACCGGATTTATATTTCGTGCGTTTGTCCCACCAGATTTATATTTCGTGCATTTGTCGCACCGGATTTATATTTCGTGCATTTGTTGCACTGGGTTTACATTTTGTGCACCACGGTTGCACCTGAATTCGGTTTGATGTCATTCGATATGTTGATTTTGATTTCATGCCTATGTTATGAATGTGATTTGACTTATGCTTTCGGCATAGTTTTCATACACTTTCAGTGTTTTGATTTGATGTGTGCACGCTGATGCATATGGTTGTGAGATGATATACCGCGGTATACCTGATTTGGATTGAGCTGTATTGTATACCGTCGATTTCGATTCTGATATTGATGTTGATTTTGTGCACTCTGTGCATTTGATTTGGATTCTTGCGCATATTTGGCACGCTTGGATTGTATTTTGCGCATGTTCGGCGCTTGATATTGGATTTCGTGATTTCGTGCATGTCGGATTCACATGATGTAGATTTTATTCGTGCATGATGGATGCGCCTGATTTGGATTTTCGCGCATGCTGGGCGCATGTTATGAGATGCGATTTTGTTGCACACCAGATGCACTAAATCGAGATTCTTAGTGCATATCAGAGACACCTGATTTTGCTGTCAGACACACATGTTGTCTCTGACAGGTGTTTCGTGCACACCCGTTGCACTTAGATATTATTTATGTGCACATGAAGGGCACATATATGGATTTTGATTTCCATACGCACCAGATGCACGCAGCATTCATATGCATATTTTGGGAATGATTTCTTATGGTGCCGTACGTTTTTATGATATTTGCTAAATGTTTTCGTACTGAGCAAGACTAGTCAGAGGACAGTACCTGGATATATTTTGCATGCATTGATAGTTATCGAAGGGATTTCCAAAAAGGGAGCTATAATCTCAGTATTTACCTACGTGTCTGATATGACACAAAATGTTTAAAACAAGGAAACCCTTCTAAATTGTTTTCAAAACGGCGGGACGTACATATTAAACAAAAGATATATACATATATGATTATTTTCTTACAATAAACGTCCGCCACTGTGCAGTGTTATGTGCATCGCACAGCGACTTAAAAAGGTTTGGCATGCATTTCCTTCAGATATGTACATGTATAAAAATTTGATGTTTACATGTGTAGTTTTAATGTATATCACGTTGGGTTTCATATTGGATTTGACATTGGTTCACCATGACTCCGATGATTGCAGGAGACATGACGGAGTATTGATTTTGAGTTATCTGCTCATTGTTCTTGCGCTTGCATTGTACTATGATGCGTTTTATGTATTGATGATTTCGGAGCCCCGACGACTTGGACTTTTTAATGAAATGTTTTAGTATTGAGGGGTTTAAATTTAAATTCGGGGACCGAATTTCTTTAAGGAGGGAAGATTGTAACATTTCAAAAAATAAAATATTATTTTTGGGAATTTTTATAATTAAATAATAAAATATTGAATATTTTAATAAGGCGGTATAATTAAATACCGATAAATTGGAAAAAAATTGGAAAATTATGGAAATAACTAAAAGGAGGGTGTTTTATATGAATTATGCAAATTTTAAGTTTTTATGATTAATTATACACTATTTAGCACTAATCGCGATTAAATATCGCTAATCGTGCATTAAGCTTGTTTTGTGCAAAACATGCACATGTCTTTTTTTTAAGCACTTGCTACATTTCTCTTTTATGATTTCTTCTTTTTATCATGAATGGTTATAAAATTAAAGAGAAGAAAAGGAAAGGAAAAGAGAAGAAAAGAAAAGGGAATAAAGAATGGAGGGATGGGCATGAGAGAGAGTGAGAGGGTAAGGGGTCAAACCTTGGACCAAACTCCCATTCCTATTTTATTTCTTCACCATTTTATCTCCTCTACCTCACTCATGCTGCTGCTGCTGCTGCCCTCTCTCTCCTTGCCTCTCTACCTCCTCAAATCCACCATAATAAACCCATTAAAACCCCATCTCACTTTCACAGAAATTGTGCACAAGCATACAAGCTACACTATGGACCAAGAAAAATTCGATTTTGGTGCCCTAGGGGATTCATGAGTGCAACATGAGGTAATTATTCCATCATTAGTGTAGAATTTTCTTTCCTTTAGCATCCATGTTAAATTAGAACCGATATTGTATAGTTTTGGGAAGTTTGAAAACTTGAATTGAGGGTTAGGGTTTTAGTTGAACCCAAATGTGAAATTAAGGTTACTAGAGGATATACAACCCCTGTGGTGATTGATTGGAGACCTAAACCAGAGACAATAACCCCAATTAGCGAACTTAGAAATCCCCGACATCGTATTTTGTAAATTCTGTGAGTGTTAAATGAAATCTGCTATCACCCGGAACCTTTGAAAATTATTTAGCAAGTACAGAGGAGTGTGTAGGCACCTATGAAGCACCACCTAAGACCCCGGCCCCTGACTCCACTCTATGGCCGCAAATTGAATCTTTCTGGCCGCAAATTGCGGCCAGACCCGGTCCAAATGGGTTCGTGTTTGGTCTGTAGCTCCATCTCCTGTCAACTAGACCCTTGGCATATGCAAAATTGACTGATTTGACCTAGGGTAAAATCTGCGACCATTTTCAAGAGTTGCTGTTTTGATTCGGGGTTTCGTTTTGCGTATTTTGAATTCTGGATTTTTGTGATTTGGGTCGTATTCGATCACTTGACGTTTGTACGTCAAAATCGAGTGTTATTTGGTGGTTTTGAAAGAGTAGTCCATAGGTTCTAACCTATAGGCCTTTAGCGTGTCGTTTTGGTTTTGAATTGGATTTTAATGCGACACGATACGTTATGATGTGTAGGTACCCCACGAAGACTTCAAGGCGACAAGCAAGCACGTGCCCACATCGGCAGCGGCACATAAGAAGCAATGTGAGTAGATTATATCTACGGGGGAAGTCGGGTGGATGGCGTATGACACCCCCGCAGTTCGATGTATACTATGCTATATATATACTATATATATGATATCTTTTAAGTGTGACATGGATATTCAAGATATGATTAGGTGTTCAATGGTAAGATTAGGGTTATTAGAAGTGAACTAGTATAGCTTCTTAGTTGCGAACCCTAGAATAGGTTTACACGAACACACATGCATGCTTGTTATACTTGTGCGTATTTAGGGATAGATACATATATAAACGTATACCTACATATGGATGATGAGGATAGTGGATGATATTTGGAGATGAGTCGATGAGTTTGGGCATGGTGCCATGAGATCGGTGATATGATGTGGTTCGTATTATGAGATATGACATGAGATTTTAGCGGGCCTTTGGATGTGTGTTTTACACATGCATTTATATTTATATAGATGGTATTTGTTGTACTAGACTTAGATCAGTATCCCAGTTCATGAGATATGATGATAAGGATACCAGATAAATGATGAGATTATTGTGATATTTGACCCGTACCCAGATTTGGAATGCCGTAAGAAGGATTTACCGTACGAGATAACTGTGATGATAGATCCACACTCATGACTCGAGGATGCCATATGATATATTGTATCGTACGCGGTACTATTGAGGCGAGATCACCGACTATTATATTTGTATATATATATCAACTCAGATTTAAGTGGTTTCCATACCCTTTCGATTAGCTTGTTAGTTAGATCTGTAGTTTACTTAGTAGATATTAGACTAGACCCGAGTCATACCTATTTCAAAACTAACGAATCGTGAGTATTTTAAAGACAGGCCAAGGGATTTTACGGATATTTTCAAAAGACACATCTTTTCTTAAAAAGACCGTAGCCCTCATTTTTCTAAACACCCCGATTCGTCTTATTTCAAATTGCAAAATTGTATGACATTTACATATTGATGTAGATTCTGTAAGTCGACGTTAGACACCCCACGAGTTGCGGGGAAGCGGAATAGGTAAAACAATCATTTTGTTTAAAACAAATATCGACTAACTTACGGATTTTTGCCAAACCCTAACTAACAACAACATAAGAGGGATTAGCTACTATGAAAGAAGATTATACCTAATGAACCAAGTCCTTCTTGTTCTCGATGACCACCTCCTCGCCGACCTCCTCTTTGTGATAGAAGATCCACCCGAGAGCTACCACACCAAGCTTGACCTCTAAGTTGAGGTAACTAGGTTACTAAAAGTGCTAATCAAAGCAACCTAGAGGATATAGAATAGGATTAGGGATCAAATAGTCTTGCTAACCCTTGATCTCAACACATGAGAGGTTAGGGTTAGGGTTTGAAGAGAGAGAGAGCTTGAGGAGAGAGAAGGTGAGAAAAATAATGAAATGGAATTATCTCATTTGTGTAGATATATGAAGCATAAGATATTTTGAACAAATATCTCTTTGCACAAATATCTTCATGCTTCATTTAATACATAATGAATCATCAAGTGAGTCATTAAAAGCATTAATGCTTCATTAACTCTCTTGATGAATCATCTCCATGAGTCACAAAACCATTTATTGCATATGCCACATAAGCCCTCCACCTCATCAACCATCTAGAAGCTTCTCGACAATTTACGAGAACGCCCCTCCTATCCGTGAAAACACGGAAACACTGAGACTGTATAAATCCAATAATCCGATACTAGAATCTGGCTTAAACTAAAGCCAGCTAGTAAAAACTGTCCGAACATCGTACGTGCGTAAAAACACGTATGTGTCCGAACCCTGTCATAAAACCATACGACCTCTATATCGTTTCGCCCGAAGCAGGGAAACTCTCTATGTGGGACTCTAAAGACTCGACTACTACGCTGGCAGTGGGTTTAACCACAGACCGCAAACGGTACTAGCTGTACGTAACGGTCCCCAGGTAGATGTTGATAAGAAGGCCGATGAGGAAACCCATCCAAACTCCTACTGAGCCTGATGTGACAATCTCCATACAGTCCGGTCTATTCGTCTAGGACTATCGCATATCGGGCCTAGGGGGCGGCAAGCTTCAGTCCTGAAGCCCATTACAACTTGAGAAGCTACTGGAAAACCTACCAGTAAATCTCGCTTGTACTGGCTAGGGACTTTGCATAATGGCTCTGCAGACACAGCACGATATCAACTCCCAACACCGGGAGAGACGAATCCTGTCTAACTACCACTGCCTCCAAGTGCTTTGGAACTGCACCCAACTTCTACCTATTCGCACGACTCCTTTGAGCCGTGGTAGGGTAGCAATCTATGAACAGTGCGAACACACTCGAGGCGAAGCGGCAGTGTCAAGTCTGTGGACTATGCTGTACGCATGTCACCTGGGAACTGTTAACTAACGATGGGTATAATACCAACCAACAGTTCCCTGCGAATCCTGTCCGGTGTACCCGTAACCCAACGAGCACTTGTATACTATCTCCAGTACGACGTACTGATGGCTGTGGGACAGACCATCTCCCCAACTAGGATGAGAAGCGTACACAATAGTCTACTCCGGAGTATCGATGCCCTGTCTCGATAATCCTACGACTAGGGACCTGAAAATGGATGTGCTTGTAGACTACCCAGCCCCCACTAGTGTGACTGCCATCACAACGCTGGTAGTCAAGCAAGATCATAAGGGTCTATCAATACGTACACACATATTAAGATAGATATAAACCAAGTAGCATACTACCATGTTTATCAAGACTGTTAATATCCCAAGCTTCCATTAAGTAATATACAAGCTAGTATGATACAATAATGGCCCCGAGGACATATACACTAACAATCTCCCACTTGCACTAGGGCCATGTACTGGCGTATCGAAGACCGATCATCTCGAGTAGCCTCTCGAACAGAATCTGAGGTAAGGCCTTTGTGATTGGATCAGCAGTATTCTCCTCTGTAGCATCTTTCCGGACCTCGATCTCCCGGCGATCTATGATCTCCCTGATCAGGTGATACCGCCTTAAGATGTGTCTGGACTTCTGATGGGACCTGGGTTCCTTCGCTAAAGCTATAGCTCCATTGTTGTCGCAATACAGCGGTATTGGATCAATAATGGTAGGAACCACCTGAAGTTTTGTTAGGAACTTCTTCATCAAGACCGCTTCTTTTACGGCATCGCAAGCAGCAATATACTCCGCTTCCATCGTCCAGTCAGCAACGGTGTCCTGCTTGGAACTCTTCCAGCACACCGCCCCTCCATTGAGGGTAAAGACATAACCTGATATGGACCTGGAGTCATCCTTATCACTCTGGAAGCTGTAATCAGCAAAGGCCTCGATCTTGAGGTATTTTCCGCCGTAAACTAAGAACATCTCCTTAGTCCTTCTCAGGTACTTGAGAATGTTCTTTACTGCTATCCAGTGCTTCTCCCCTGGGTCTGACTGATACCTGCTTACCATGCTCAGTGCGTAAGCTATATCTGGTATGGTGGACAACATCGCATACCGCAGAAGCGTAGGGTATAACTAACATGCGATCCCTTTCGAAATCAGTCTTGGGAGACATCTCTTTGGATAGGGCGATTCCGTGAAAAGCCGGTAAATTACAGCGCTTAGAATCTTCCATACTGAATCTTTACAGTATAGTGTTGATATACCTGGACTGCGATAGTCCCGACATCTTCTTGGATCTATCACGATAGATCCGGATCCCCAAAATTTAAGAGGCATCACCCAGGTCTTTCATGGAGAACCTCTGTGATAAGAATCCTTTGACAAATTGTAGCATAGGAATGTCATTTCCTATCAATAGAATGTCCTCCACGTACAAGACAAGGAATACGACAGTTCGTGCTACAATTTTACTATATATACATGGTTCATCTGGATTTTTAATAAAGTCATATTCTTTGACCGTTTCATCAAAACAGATTTTCCAACTCCGCGATGCCTGCTTTAGTCCATAAATGGACTTAAGCAACTTTCACACTTTCCCGCTGCTCCCACTCTGATTGAAACCTTCTGGCTGATCCATATAGACGCACTCTTCTAAAATACTATTTAGAAAAGTCGGCTTTACGTCCATCTGCCAGATCTCATAATCATGGAAGGCGGCAGTAGCAAGAAGGACCCGAATGGATTTGAGCATAGCCACTGGAGAAAAAGTTTCGTCATAGTCCAAACCAGGTCTTTGACGAAAACCCTTTGCAATAAGTCTAGCCTTATAGGTTTCCACCTGTCCATCTACACCAATCTTTTTCTTGAAGATCCATTTGCATCCTATGGGTTTTACCCCATCTGGAGCAAAGTCCAAAGTCCATACTTTGTTGGTGTACATGGACTCCATCTCGGTCCGTATTGCATCCAGCCATCGTACCGAGTCGCCGCTCTGGATGGCCTGCTGGAAGCTAGTAGGTATATCATTATCAATGATGCAATCCTCTCTATCCCCATCTATGAGAAAACCGTAGTATCTCTCAGGCGGATGAGACGGCCTACTACTCCTGCGGAAGGGTTCGAGAATGTCCTGTTCTTTTTGAACTACTAGTTCTACCAAACTTTCAGTAGTAGTTTGTGGTTCTGGAATTTCTTCCTGTTCTACTGCGCTCCCACTTATTTCCTTTTCTAAAGACTGATGTTCTAGAAAATGGGCATTACGAGAAACAAAAACCTTTTGTTCCTCTGTGTAATAGAAGAAATACCCCTTGGAGTTCTTTGGATATCCCACAAACTTACACTGTACTGATCGTGCCTCGAGTTTGTCCGCATGCTGCTTTTTAACAAAAGATGGACATCCCCATATCTTTAGATACTGAAGATAGGGTTTTTTCCCACTCCACATCTGATATGGCGTGGTAAGCACAGTCTTGGTAGGAGCCCTGTTCAAAAGATATGCTGCTGATTCTAGCGCATAACCCCAGAAAGATCGCGGTAACTCAGCATTACTCATCATGGAACGTACCATATCCAATAAGGTTCGATTCCATCTCTCCGATACACCATTATGCTGTGGAGTGTATGGAGGAGTAAGCTGAGAGAGAATTCCTTTCTCTTTTAGGTAACCTAGGAACTGGGCACTTAAGTATTCACCACCTCGATCTGATCTCAGTGTCTTGATACTTTTGCCGGTTTGGTTTTCTACTTCATTCTTATATTCTTGGAATTTCTCAAAGGCCTCGGATTTATGTTTCATCAAGAAAATGAATCCGTACCTAGAGTAATCATCCGTAAAAGTAATGAAATATGAAAAACCACCTCTTGCATGTGTAGACATTGCACCACATACATCATTATGTATGAGTCCTAAGAGCATGCTCGCTCTTACTCCATGTCCAGTGAATGGAGTCTTTGTCATCTTTCCTTTGAGACATGATTGACAAGTAGCATAAGATTGATATTCGAACGGATCCAAATATCCTTCTCTATGTAACTTAGTTAACCTTGTCTCATTGATATGACCCAGTCTACAATACCATAAGAAAGCCTTATTTATATCTGGAGACTTTCTTTTTAGTGTGTTCTGGACATTGAAAATTTGGAATTGGTTTAAGACATATATACCGTTATCTAGTGTACCGGACCCAATCAAACCATGATTAAGGTGGATGTTAACAACATCGCTTACAAACGTGAAATCATAACCTTCTTTTGATAGCAACGAAACCGATATTATATTACATGTTAAACTGGGTACACAAAAACAGTTATGCAAAACCAAAATATGTCCACTCGTCAATCCAAGGTGATAATCCCCTACGGACACAGCACCGATGTTAGCTCCGTTAGCAACCTAGAGGGTCATATCACCAGCCTTCAGCACTCAACGGTTTCTCAGTGCCTGCAATGAAATGCATATATGAGATCCTGATCCAGTATCCAATACCTAGTAAGCAGAGTTGATTGACAGACAATTTTCAATTACAAAAACACCTGAAGTCGAAGCCACGGCTTGCTTCGGTTCCTGGTTCTTGGCTTTCCAAGCTTTGCAATCTTTCTTCCAGTGCCCTTTCCCATGACAGTGAAAGCACTCGTCCTTTGCCCCTACTGGCACCGCAACCTTTGCCTTTCCCTTAGCTCCCACCTTACCAACACCACCTCTTGGTTTGGTAGCGGCTTTCAGCTTCCTTCCTTTGGCCCTAGCCTTAGAACTGGAAGAGGAAGCACCGCGAACAAACATAGCGGGTGTTTCCCTTGCCTTCTGCAAGGTGCCCTCTGCACTCCTGAACATGTTAAGGAGTTCTGGAAGTTCAACTTCTTTTCTTTGAATGTTGAAATTCAGAATAAACTGGGCGTAGGTGGAAGGAAGGGACTGAAGAATCAATTCTGTATAGAGCTCGTTCTCCAAAGTCGTCACGAGGTCCGCAAGCTCTTCTATATAGCCAATCATCTTTAGGACATGTTCTCCTACAGATGATCCGACGGCCAGCCTCGACTGAAACAAGTTCTTCGAGGTCATGTATCTAGCTATACGAGATTGCTCTCCATACAGATATTTTATATGGAGAAATATGGATTCAAGATCCATATCCTCGTGCCTCCTTTCATGTTCATTATTCATAAAGGCAAGCACGATGCATTTGGCCTTCGCGCAATCTAATTCCCAAGTTTTGTGGATTTCCTTATCCACAAGACTGGATTTGGGACCAGGGACAGCAGGTGCCTTAGTAGTAAGGACACAATTTGTCATAAGTTAAAGCCATTTTGACATTCCGCAGCCAATCTTTATAGTTTGGCCCTGTCAGTATATATATATTTTTTCTAATAGTAACTTAAGGCCTGTCATGTTTTGGGTCCCTGCAATGAGAGAGAGGGAACACTTTAGCATGATGCTCTTGCAAGTTTAGAGTGGTTTTTAGTTTATCTAAACAGGATGGCTCTCACTGTTTCTTGAATCCCTCATCAAACCAAAAAGGAAGAACTAGTCAGGACTATTCTCACTGTACAATACCTGCTTAACCGTTCAGCCAGGCCGGTGTCGGTACTTCGAGGGAGGTTTTCCAACGCTTTCGCGAAATTCCTTAATTTAATAACCTCTTTTCTCTAGGGGCGTAACCCCGCTGACACCTTTCTCGACACCTACTTGGGTTATAGCATTGATCGTTAAGTGACGAATCTCCAGATGAGTAGCGGATACTCACAGTAGGATCGGGATCCAAATATCATCGTGTGATAAAGCTGAAGGAATCCTACCAAAATTATGACACTCCAAATGGTATGCATCTCTTTTCAAATTTCAGTTTCTTTAGAAATTCCCGATATAAATTTCTGCCCCATGCTCTTATGACCTTAGCGTTGGTCAAAATGTCATAAGTCTCATGTCAAGTTTTACCCATCATTATCTTGTTAATTTGAACCCATCCGTACATATCCCTGACGTTGGTCAAATGATAATACGACTGCCCCAAATTAACTCATCTATCAATGCAACAAATGAATACCCAGCAACTACCAAACACTATGCCTTGGCGTTGGTCAAAATACATAGCTTGAATACTACTGAATACCAAAATGAAATGACGGAGGACTACGAATGGTTTTGGCTAAACCGTGAACGTAGTGAACTTGATATGATCGAAGGAACCTGATAGCTTTTAAAAGGAGTGGTTAAATCTCCACAATTTAAAAAAATATCCTCCGTTTTAAAATAACCGAGTGGTTTCTTTTAAACTGTTCCAACGATTCAACTTTGGTTTATTTTCTTTGCAATATTATAATGTGTCCCATCAATTAATCTATCATTGTAGAAAACAACGAAAAATATAACGTCCTCTTATGCCATCCGCATTCGCCACTGGGTCCCATCATTCATCCGTTAGGTTAGTTAATAAACGATAGAGCGGGGGCTGGGCTAGCGCGGGTGTAAAACATAAGTGACGTCTAATAGCTATCATATATAGATATTGTACATTCGTCAGACGCAATAATAGGCATTCCAGATCACAGATGAACATATTGGATTTTCTACGAATCCACATTCCTTTTGAGCCTGCAAAGAAAGACGGATTACACAGTCACGATGAATAGCCAAAACCCCACCCTAAACTCCTACAGGTACGGCAAACTACCTGCCAAGTACCAGAAGTGAAGCGATCTCCCTCTACAACGTGAGTAGGCCACTAAACACTTCAAAGTACCCGGTAGTTTGTGCACCCCATCTTGGGTCTATCCTAGGAGTAGAAAACAGTAAATGAAATAATACAACGGTGGCTACAACCTCAGTCCGGATGTGCCCTGCAAAAGAATATTACAACAATTTACAAATTACATTTGAATGAAAGAAACACTCATCTCACATCCACGGCTATCCATTCCCCACAATCCAACAAGTTCACAAACACAAACCATTACAGAAATGTGCAACCCCCTGCTAACCGACATACTAGCAGTTAGGGGAGGTTTACGAACACATTAAACAAATCACAGATATAATCAAATTAGCCAAACATCTTAGAATTTTGATCAAGCAAATGCAAATGATTCTACTCCAAATAATTCACTGTGCACCTAAAACCTGAGTAGAAACAGAACATCCCAGAAAGAACAAAATCAACACAGAAGAGTTATTGGGGAATTTTGGGGTGACTCGGCTCCAACTCGGCCGCGGATCCACGGCGGATCACTTTGGATCGGCCGCGGTTCCGCGGCTGTTTGGCTAAGTTAGAACCCCAAATTTCTCCAGCAACCTTAAGTTTCCCTGCTTGTATTTTTAAGGGCCCCTGAAAAATTTTTAGACCCTGTTTTAAAAACGACAGAAACTTGGTGAAAAAGAAGTTTTTTTTCGTTTTGCGATCGAATTTCTAACGACTTTGCTAACAAGTTAGTTATGGTTTAGCGAGGCTCTGATACCACTGTAAGTCGACGTTAGACACCCCACGAGTTGTGGAGAGGCGGAATAGGTAAAACAATCATTTTGTTTAAAACATACATCGACTAACTTACGGATCTTTGCCAAACCCTAACTAACAACAACATATGAGGGATTAGCTACTATGAAAGAAGATTATACCTAATGAACCTAGTCCTTCTTGTTCTTGATGACCACCTCCTCGTCGGCATCCTCTTTGTGATAGAAGATCCACCCGAGAGCTACTACTCCATGCTTGACCTCTAACTTGAGGTAACTAGGTTACTAAAAGTGCTAATCAAAGCAACCTAGAGGATATAGAATAGGATTAGGGATCAAATAGTCTTGCTAACCCTTGATCTCAACACATAAGAGGTTAGGGTTAGGGTTTGAAGAGAGAGAGCTTGAGGAGAGAGAAGGTGAGAATAATAATGAAATGGAATTAACTCATTTGTGTATATATATGAAGCATAAGATATTTTGCACAAATATCTCTTTGCACAAATATCTTCATGCTTCATTTAATACATAATGAATCATCAAGTGAGTCATTAAAAGCATTAATACTTCATTAACTCTCTTGATGAATCATCTCCATGAGTCACAAAACCATTTAATGCATATGGCACATAAGCCCTCCACCTCATCAACCTTCAAGAAGCTTCTCGACAATTTACGAGAACGCCTCTCCTATCCGTGAAAACACGTAAATACTGAGACTGTATAAATCCAATAATCTGATACTAGAATCTGGCTTAAACCAAAGCCCACTAGTAAAAACTGTCCGAACATCGTATGTGCGTAAAAACACGTATGCGTCCGAACCCTGTCGTAAAACCATACGACCTCTATATCGTTTCGCCCGAAGCAGGGAAACTCTCTGTGTGGGACTCTAATGACTCGACTACTACGGTAGCAGTGGGTTTAACCACAGACCGCAAGCGGCACTAGCTGTACGTAACGATCCCCAGGTAGATGTCGATAAGAAGGCCGATGAGGAAACCCATCCGAACTCCTACTGAGCCTGATGTGACAATCTCAATACAGTCCGGTCTGTTCGTCTAGGACTATCGCATATCAGGCCTAGGAGGGCGGCAAGCGTCAGTCCCCTAAAAGTGGTATAAGTCGTGTCGGAGTGAAGCCCATTACACCTTGAGAAGCAACTGGAAAACCTACCAGTAAAGCTCGCTTGCCCTGGCTAGGGACATTGCGTAATGGCTCTCCAGACACAGCGTGATATCAACTCCCAATACCGGGAGAGACGAATCCTGTCTAACCGCCACTGCCTCCAAGTGCTTCGGGACTGCACCCAACTGTTACCTGTTTGCACGACTCCTTTTAGTCGTGGTAGGGTAGCAATCTAAGAACAGTGGGAACACACTCGAGGCGAAGCAATAGTGTCAAGTCTTTGGACTATGCTATACTCATATTACCTGGGAACTGTTAACTGACGACGGGTATAATACCAACCAACAGTTCCCTGCGAGTGCTATCCGGTGTACCCGTAACCCAACGAGCACCTGTATACTATCTCCAGTACGACGTACTGATGGCTGTGGGACAGACCATCTCCCCAACTGGGATGAGAAGCGTACACACTAGTCTACTCCGGAGTATCGATGCCCTGTCTCGATAATCCTATGACTAGGGACCTAAAAAAGGATGTGCTTGTAGACTACACAGCCACCACTAGTGTGATTGCCATCACAACGCTGGTAGTCAAGCAAGATCCTAAAGGCTCTATCAATACTTACACACATATTAAGATAGATATAAACCAAGTAGCATACTACTATGTTTAGCAAGATTGTAAATATAACTGTGAATATCCCAAGCTTCCATTAAGTAATATACAAGCTAGTATGATACAATAATGGCCCCTAGGGCATATACACAAACAGATTTTTCACTGTTCCGTTTATTATTCGATTTCCGCATATTCTAGCTATTCGCATCGCATTGCATGTGTAAATCTGTTTATTGTTATATTAAACACATGCTGTCAGGACACCAGCACCATTATCGATGATGTGTATGTTCCATGTACGCCTACTTGCCAGCTCACACACTTCATCATCGATAATTGCCATGTCACTACACAGTAGAATTGTTGCATCAGGATATGACTAATTGTACATCCATACTGGCACACATACATATTGTACACTCATACTTGCGTATATACCTACTTGTACATCTATATTGGCGCACAGACATATTGTACACTCATACTTGCGTATATACCTACTTGTATATCTATATAGGCGCACTGGTATATTATACAATCATACTTGCGTATATACCTACCTGTACATCAATATTGGCACACAGACATATTGTACATTTATACTTGCGTATATACTTACTTGTACATCTATATTGGCGCACAAACATATTGAACACTCATACTTGCGTACACGCATATTGTAAACCCATACTTGCATACATACATATTTGCACATACATAGATGATTCTGGCTTTATTTTGGAGATTTGGGAACCGCAAGATATATTTTAAAACTGGATTCATTTAAAAGAGCAATTTTCCCCTTGATGTGTGCATATTACTGTTTTATCTTGCATGATATACGGATATGCTTACATTTTTATCATATGTCGCGTACATCATGCTTTATGATTTTACGCAATGAGATATGCCGTTTTCATGACATTTCTGGATTTCAGAACCGTGGTCATTTTAAAAGAAAGTATGCATTGTTTGAAAACCCGGTTTTTCTTGATATGATATTTCAGTACGTCTACCATGCATTTTCTCGGTTTTGAGACAAGTGACATGTGAAACCCGATTCGAGGAGCTGGGTGAGGCCAATTGCGGGTACATGGTGAACCCGGAATGGTACCCCAGGGCAAGAAAGGGATGGTGTGTTTACAGACGGTGAGCCTGGCAGAGGGACTACTACCTACCGGTGATTGTATTTGAGCTCGGAGGATACCGACCGAAGTTGAGAGATGTTACGGGCCGATCCGGACTGACGGAGCCCGTGTGCTGATCTGGACTGACGGAGCCCTATATATATGAGGATTTACGTGCCGATGCTGGGCACAGGTTTCATGATGTTTTTGTGTGTCGAAGCTCGACACTCAGGTTCCATGATTTTGATGTGTCGCGAGGGACACACGTTGATTTATATCCTCATACTTCCATGCATATGCTTTACGATATTTACATGCATGATGTTTTGTGTCATTGGTTGACACGTGGACGAGATCCACATTCATACAGACATTGATTACATAATTAGATGATATCCACATACTTTTAGACTTCATGATATAGTTGACATTGATTCCTGTTGATTACATTGACCTTACCTCATATTTATGATATGCCGCTACCTAAGGCACTGACACGAGCACTTGGTACTACACTTATGTATAGATGTTTACCCTTGCCACCTTATCATGCTTCTGACTTATTCATATCGAAGATATATTATTATTGATCGTTTGACCTAGGATTGAGTCATACATACAATTTCTGCTCTGTGATGTTTTCTACTCACGAGTTGGCAACTCAGCCCCGTTGGGCCACAGTTCTTGCAGGTTTTGCCGTACAGGTTTCATTGCGGCTTTCTGGCACACTGCTTCCTTTCTGGGTGATTGCTTTGGTAGGTGGGTTCACTCGCATCGTGACCACCCTTGTATTTATTTTAATCAGTTGTATCTATTAATTCCATCAACCAGACTTGTATATTTATTTAAGACTTCAAAAACTGGTTATGTATTATTTCAACCTTACAGTCGCGCGTTGTAGTATTTTGGTTGTCAAGATGATTTTGAGTTTCCTTTGAGTTTTGATCCTCGCCATTCGGCGTTGTATATTATATTGCTTGCGTGGTTGTGACCGTCGGTTAATGAAGAGCTAGCTCCCGCTTGGGGATGCCTATTTCATTTGTGTATATATTATTCATGTTGTACCCCGTTCGGGGCCAGTATTTACAAAGGAAACTCTGTCGAAATTTTCAGAAAAGACATGAGGATTTAAAAATGCATACTTGGCTAACTTATTTAAAAAGCTTGTTTTTAAAACATATTTTCTTCACTTCTTTAAAACTAGTTTCCTTCATTTATTATTTAAAATGGTTTTAGATTTTTGGGCTTTTGGCTTACTTGAATTAGATGAAGTCCTATAGACTTCATATGATTCAAGGGCCAGTCACGTGCTATTTCGGGTCGTGACAAGCATCGACACGTAAATTCTCAGATCTCAGGCGCCGCATCCTCAGATCGGTCCTCATATCCATCTCATATCATAACTCCAAAACGGTATCCTCCGTATATCCGCTGAGCTCTATACAATCACCGGTAGGTAGTGTTCCCTCTGCCAGGCTCATCGTCTACACTACAAAAACCATTTCTTGCCCTGTGGTACCATACCGGGTCCACCATGTACCCGCAAACGGCATCTGCCAACTCCTCGAATCGGATCTCGAAAACAAGCTCAGAACATAGAAAACTCATGGTGGACTCCTTGAAATATCATATCAAGAGAAACCGTGCTTTTAAAACAATACGCAATTCTCTTTGAAATATAACCACGGTTCTCAAATCCAGAGATCTCATGAAAACAGCATCTCAAGCAAATAACCATAAAGTACGATGTATGCAACCTAGAGTAGTAATATGAGCATATCGGTATATCATGCAACCATATAATCATAAGGAACGATGTATGCAACATAGAGTAGTAATATAAGCATATCGGTATATCATGCAAGCATATAATCATAAGGAACGATGTATACAACAAAGAGTAGTAATATTAGCATATCGGTATGTCATGCAAGCATGTCAAGTGATAGTACTGAACAATGAAGGTAGTTTTACTTTTAAGATTGATATCATGATAGGGCAGTTCTCCTGTGTCAATGGCATGACAATTCTACTGTATTAGTGGCATGGCAGTTCTGCTGTATAAGTGGCATGTCAATTACCAATGAAGAATGCGTGTGAGCCGGCAAATCTGTGTATGTGTAACATGCGCATCAATGGTAATGGTGCAGGTGTACTAGCAATTGATATCATATAACATTAAATACTGGCACGTGGTATGTACATCACGAGGGTAATATCCTACACAACATGAACGATAATTGGGTTTATCTATCTACACAAGAATCATACAGTCACTTTTAAACGATACACATCGTCGCTTTGAAAATAGGTATGGTTCAGGTGGCAATCTTTATATCGGCGATCATACCCCATAACATCCGATATGACAATGATCATCGATCATCATCCTAAAATCACTAGCGCGGATCAATCATCCGGTACATCTCAACTCGTACGGTAATCCATCGTACGGGATCATTAAACAGAATAGGGAATCTATCAACCTATACATTAATGAGGATACGGATCTAAAGTCTTGTACGCCATATCACTCATTTTACTCATAAATACACACACACACACACACATAACTCAATTCACATTTGTATAAACGTCATATCTTATCAAATCCACAACACCTCTATCTCAATCTCGTGTCGTGTTTATCGAACTCATATCCTATCATTATCAACCCATACTTGTTAACTTTCAATTCGTACCTATAATGATTCACTTCTCATTTCATATTCTCAAGCCAATATATATTTCCTTGTGTCAACTTTAATCATATTATATCTTACTAAATCCTACAATATGGTTATCTTAAGCTCGTAGCATATCCTTAATCAAATTAGAATTTAAACACAACATCCATATCAATGGTTGCGGGGGTGCTATATGCCATCTACCCGACTTCCCCCGTAGATATAAATCTACTCACCTTTAATCTTCTCGCTTAGCCGAAGTCGATGTTCTTCATTGTCTCGGAAGCCCGCGCGAAATACCTACAACACAACACACATCGATCAGAATAGGAGATGGATCGATTAAGAAGGTAGTAGGGTGGTATGCCTTGGTATCTGGATGACACACACTTTGTAGGAAGGGAAATTCCTATACAACGATCGGTTATACTGTGGTTTTCTCATAGTAGTTTCTCCACATAGGATATGGATATTATATATGACATTCTGGTTACTAGATCTAATGTTATAGATCTAGATTTGGTTAGTTTCCCAATCCGGGTACTTAGACAGTATTCTAAAGGTATTTTAGAATGGACGACTCCTGGACTGATGGTGTTCCTGCAGGTGATGGAGTAACCCTCTCTAAAGGTGTCTTACAGACTAAAAGGGAGAGGGATGTGCATGATTGGCATATCACTTGCTTAGGAAATTGAGTCAATCATGAGATCTCAAGTACCACACCAGATGTTGTTTTTGCGCTAGCTGCAATAAGTTTATTTTAATCCAATCCTGGAGAAACATTCGGAAGCAGTATATGAACATAAGTGGATGTTCAAGGGATTTGATAACGGCAGCCTCCATCAGGAGACGGTTATCATTCGAGGCTTCCAAGGTGACCTGGATGACAGAGTGACTGTCAGAGTTATTGTTTTCCCTCTTTTGAGGGGCAGTTGTTTGGACAGGTGGTCCATGCAGATACTGAGGGAGGCATAGCGCAAGATACTGATTAAATTCAGTTGACGATACTATCTAAGAAGTTTACTGGATTTGGAGTTCATTTGTGAACTGTGTCCTGTTCCCCTCCGAAAGACGGCGCACAAGACCGCGATGTCCTGACGCTGAGATTCAGGGCAGATGCTATTTGGTTTTATCCGTCCACCTCTCTGAAGATGCCAAGTTGATTTATGGCACCGTGTATCGGAGGTTTAGACGGATGCGTCCGATGTAGCAGACTTCGTCAGATTCCCCCTCGCTTGAGGGGTTTTTGATTATGGGGACGCTCTTCCCTGCAGGCGCAAGCCCCTACAGTTAATTACGCTACCGCATCGCGGTAACAACTTTTTCCTTCTCCAGAATTTCACTTCGTGTCGTGTGTGTTTGTTTTATTTGTGGTTGCCCGTGGATTGTATACGGAGACTGAGTAATGCCATCGCCCGTAGGAAGTGGATTAGTCCAAATCCGTATTTACTTAGATTTGGGTTTGGTGTTTTTAGTTTAAGGATGCATTAGTCGCGTTGCGGATAAGATCAACTTAAACGTTCGTTAAGGATACGATAGTCCTGTTTGAGACTAAGATCAACTTAACGTGATAATCCATTTAATATCTGGCCATCTGGACTCGTCACCTCTCTAACGTCGTTGAAGGATTACAACGGCAGATGTCAGAGGAGTTCAGAGATGTACCCTTGAACCAAGGTTGATTTGGAGTTTTATAGTCCGTTTGAATGTTTAAGGATATGTTAGCCGTGTTTGGGGGGCTAAGATCAACTTAAACGGGACCGTTTAGATCCGGCAAAAGAGCATTTGGAGGCTCTATTGTTCTAGTTTTAAGGACGTAGTGGTCCATAGGTAGTTTAAGGACGTTGCGGTCAATATTCCAGTTTAAAGACGTGGTTGTCCATTATTAGTTTAAGGACGTTTCGGTCCAACGCCAGTTTAGGGACGTAGTGGTCCGTTATTAGTTTAGGGACGTTTCGGTCCGATATTAGTTTAAGGACGTTTCGGTCCGATATTAGTTTAGGGACGTTTCGGTCCAATATTAGTTTAAGGACGTTTCGGTCCGATATTCCCATTTAGGGACGAATATTAGTTCAAGGACGTCTCGGTCCACGAGTTTAAAGACCCCGCAGTCCATATCGATGTGTGGTCGTTGGGACCCATCACCTCTTTGACGTCGTTGAGAAATTACAACGATGGATGTCAAAGGAGTTCGGAGATGTACCCTCAAACCGGATGTGAATTGATTTAGGAGGAGCAATCTTGCTCAGTCAATTTAATTTAAGGACTTACGGCCAAAATTGGGCTAAGTCCAATAGAGAATATTCAACGTTCCGTTTGCATTTGGCCTGTTAGGCCTTTTACTAGGGCTGCTCATTTATTTTGGGCTTTGCTCAAACAGAGTATCAATTTAAATGGGGACCTGCCTTTTTATTGCTTTGCAATTTATTTAGACTTGTTAGGTCTTTTTGACTTGGGCCTGGCCCTTTAAGAAATGCATTGCATTTGTACAAAGCACTGAGAATCTTTGTAGATTCAAGAAGTGCAAAGCACTTTTTATCCCTTGATCTAAATTTGGATCAAAGAAAAACAAGTTTTTTCTTGTTTCAGAGAACCAAAGGTTCATAGCAAGTGCAAGGCACTATTTTTATTATTTTTATTTATTTATTTATTGAAGATCACAGATCTTGTTCTTAGATCAATGATCTATTCCTAAGAGAATTTTCTCTTATTTTAAAGGTTTTTTTACCGTTTTTTTTGTATTCTCAAAGAGTTCTCCAGAGTTCTCTTCTCCTTTTTTTTAGTCTGATCTCAATGAATTTGAAATGAAGCCTGGGGTCTTTTTTATACTGCTCATAAATTAGTTAGATTTGTTACATAAATCTTCTTCTGAGTGATTTAGGAAATTTTTCCCCACCGTTGGATCTTTGATCCAAAGGCCCCGTCCTTATACAAGAAAATCTTCTTGTTTCAACAAGATTTATTCTGTTTTGCGCAACTCCCCAAGTGAGTGACACATATCGCACAATGAAGCTCTTACGCAACTGCGCTTGCGCAACTGCGCAGACGCGTGTCGCGCAGCGGTGCGCTTGTGCACCTGTGCTCGCGCAACTGCGCAGACGCGTGTCGCGCAGCGGTGCGCTTGCGCAGTCTTGCTGGCGCAACTGCGCAGACGCGCGTCTCGCAGCGGTGCGCAAACACAGTTGCGCAAGCCCACCGCTGCGCGACACGCGTCTGCGCAGTTGCGCGAGCACTGTTGCGCAAGCGCACCGCTGCGCGACACGTGTCTGCGCAGTTGCGCACACACAGTTGCGCAAGCGTACCGCTGCGCGACACGTTTCTGCGCAGTTGCGCAAGCGCTTCATTGTGCGACACGTGTCACTCAATGGGGGAGTTGCGCAAAACAGAATAAATCTTGTTGAAACAAGAAGATTTTCTTGTATAAGGCCGGGGCCTTTGGATCAAAGATCCAACGGTGGGGAAAAATTCCCTAAATCACTCAGAAAAAGATTTATGTAACAAATCTAACTAATTTATGAGCACTATAAAAAGGACCCCAGGCCTCATTTCAAATTCATTGAGATCAGACTAAAAAAAAAGAGAAGAGAACTCTGGAGAACTTTTTGAGAATACAAAAAAAAAAGGTAAAAAAACCTTTAAAATAAGGGAAAATTCTCTTAGGAATAGATCATTGATCTAAGAACAAGATCAGTGATCTTCAATAAATAAATAAATAAATAAAAATAATAAAAATAGTGCCTTGCACTTGCTATGAACCTTTGGTTCTCTGAAACAAGAAAAAACTTGTTTTTCTTTGATCCAAATTTAGATCAAGGGATAAAAAGTGCTTTGCACTTCTTGAATCTACAAAGATTCTCAGTGCTTTGTACAAATGCAATGCATTACTTAAAGGGCCAGGCCCAAGTCAAAAAGACCTAACAGGTCTAAATAAATTGCAAAGCAATAAAAAGGCAGGTCCCCATTTAAATTGATACTCTGTTTGAGCAAAGCCCAAAATAAATGAGCAGTCATAGTAAAAGGCCTAACAAGCCAAATGCAAACGGAACGTTGAATATTCTCAACTGGACTTAGCCTAATTTTGGCCGTAAGTCCTTAAATTAAATTGACTGAGCAAGATTGCTCCTCCTAAATCAATTCACATCCGGTTTGAGGGTACATCTCCGAACTCCTTTGACATCCATCGTTGTAATTCCTCAACGACGTCAAAGAGGAGACGGGTCCCAACGACCACACATCGATATGGACTGCGGGGTCTTTAAACTCGGGGACCGAGATGTCCTTGAACTAATATTCGTGCCTAAATGGGAATATCGGACCGAAACGTCCTTAAACTAATATTGGACCGAAACGTCCCTAAACTAATATCGGACCGAAATGTCCTTAAACTAATATCGGACCGAAACGTCCCTAAACTAATATTGGACCGAAACGTCCCTAAACTAATAACGGACCACTACGTCCCTAAACTGGCGTTGGACCGAAACGTCCTTAAACTAATAATGGACCACCACGTCTCTAAACTGGAATATTGACCGCAACGTCCTTAAACTTCCTATGGACCACTACGTCCTTAAAACTAGAACAATAGAGCATCCAAATGCTCTTTTGCCGGATCTAAACGGTCCCGTTTAAGTTGATCTTAGCTCCCCAAACACCGCTAACGTATCCTTAAACATTCAAACGGACTATAAAACTCCAAATCAACCTTGGTTCAAGGGTACATCTCTGAACTCCTCTGACATCTGCCGTTGTAATCCTTCAACGACGTTAGAGAGGTGACGAGTTCCGATGGCCAGATATTAAATGGATTATCACGTTAAGTTGATCTTAGTCTCAAACAGGACTATCGTATCCTTAACGAACGTTTAAGTTGATCTTAGCCGCAACGCGACTAATGCATCCTTAAACTAAAAACACCAAACCCAAATCTAAGTAAATACGGATTTGGACTAATCCACGTCCTACGGGCGACGGCATTACTCAGTCTCCGTATACAATCCACGGGCAACCACAAATAAAACAAACACACACGACACGAAGTGAAATTCTGGAGAAGGAGAAAGTTATTACCGCGATGCGGTAGCGTAATTAACTGCAGGGGCTTGCGCCTGCAGGGAAGAGCGTCCCCACAATCAAAAACCCCTCAAGCGAGGGGGAATCTGACGAAGTCTGCTATATCGGCCGCATCCGTCTAAACCTCCGATACACGGTGCCATAAATCAACTTGGCATCTTCGGAGAGGTGGACAGATAAAACCAAATAGCATCTGCCCCGAATCTCAGCGTCAGGACATCGCGGTCTTATGCGCCGTCTTTCGGAGGGGAACAGATTCTGGCTCGCCCGGTGGGACCTTTTCCTCTTTCCACTCCACACTTCGTGTGTCGTCCTCGTGAACCAATCGCGGTTTGTTAAATGGTTGGCTTCGGATTTCAAGTTACTAAGATTTGGTTTTTTGCCAGGCGCAGAACTCAAGATTCAATGGCATCTAACTGCACCAACTGTTCAAAGTGCCACTGCAACGGACGCTCCACCTCACCGGGAGGTGTAGCATATGGGCCCCAAGTGGCTTCCTTCCTCGCTCTGCCGGTAAATCAGGTGACTCAAGCCACCACTGGCCTGTTCTTCGGAACCATGATCCCATCTACAAGCTTCCCTGATCCAATACCTGCATCGGAAGTGAACAAGAAGTCGGTCTTCGACCGGCTTACTGCTACTACGACCCCTGTCAACGGGTCGCCCACTACCAAACCAACAGCCTCTGTTTTCACCAGGCTAGATCAGAACTTTAAAGTGGCTATCCCAAGGTGGGCAACGGCCGCTGCTCCAGAAGTCGTTAAGGCGGCTTCTCCCATCAAAGATTCAGTCTTTGCAAGACTGACGATTCCCACTCTTGCCCCTGCTGGTCAAAAGACATCAGTCTTCGACAGGCTGACACCGGCAATCGCCCCGCACTCAAACAGGAGGCAAAAGGAAACCATCTCAATCTCTGAACCAATCCCCATGACTCGCCGTGCTCGACGTCGACATTGGCAACGAGTGAGGAAAGCAGGGGGCAACTCCCCCTCAGGGATAACTCCACCTGCTCCAATGGTGGAAGTCAACGTTGCTGTTCCAACTGGGAACAGTTTTGAACTGCTGAGGAGGGTACGGAAGAATTCTCCAACCGCTACACTAAAAAGATCTCCTCCGCCTGCGGAGAGAGTCCCAGAAACAAAGCAAGAACAGCCGCCTCAACGGCTGTCCTCGAGAATTTATAAAGTTTGGAGGAGGGTTCAAGACTCCGTGATCGACACGGATCACTCCCGTCAACGAAAGAAGATGAAGGTGCAAAAAGAAAAGGACCGTCCTATTAAACAGCAGAGGACAACGATCACCAAGATGCCCACTGCAACGGTCCCTTCAACTTCAACGGCCCACAAAAGAAAAAGGCCGGAGAAAGCTCCCGCGTCAGCAACGAAGGTTAAGAATGATGAACCTAAACGCCCCAAGTCAGGGGGCATTACAGTTCACACGATTTACACGGCTTCGGGAAAAGAAGACAGCCGTGCATCAACGGGTCATAGACCGCTCACACGGTCAGTGACCAAGGCTCAGGAGCAACAACAGAAGCTCCAAGAGATGATGGACGCTATGGCAGCACTTACAGGGCCAAAAGAAAGCCCTGGAACCTCTTTAGATGAACGTCAGGAACAAGATACTGACGCCGAGTTCCTTCACCGAGTATTGGAGAAGAAGGACAAAGAGGCTGCCGAACAGGAAGCCAACATACAGCGTATGGGCATCCTCTTCCAGGACATGATAGGGATGATGATACAACAAGATCCTCCCGCTGAAGAGCCCCCGATCGTCCTTGGAGATGATAGAGGAGAGACATCAAATCCTCAGCCCGCTCTGTCAACGGCTAAAGAGGATACTATTTCTAAAACGGACCTGGACGAATATATAGCCCAACAAATACGGGTTCATCATGCGGCTGAGGCAGCTAGCCAGGTCGTAAAAATGGGGCGGCCGTATCCAGGTTGGTACGATCAGATCAAGTACCCGCCAGGTTACACGATTCCCAAATTCCATGTCTACAAGGGGACGGGCAATCCTCACCAGCATGTCGCCCAGTTCAGGTCCCTCTGCGGCAATACCGGTGGTGCCGACAAGTTGTTGCTTCGCCAGTTCATTGGAAGTTTATCAGATACAGCGTTCGAGTGGTACTCTGAGCTCCCTAATGACTCTATTAAGGCCTTCGCGGAGATGGAGCTGCTATTTACTCAACGTTTTGCGAGTGCCAGTGAACGTACCTCGATGACGGCACTTATTAACTCCAGGGTAAAGCCGGGCGAGACGTGGGTCCAATACGCTATACGGTGGCGTAATTTATGGTCAAAATGCGAGCAGCGTATTGAAGAAGCTCCCGCGGTGGGTATGTTTGTGGGAACCCTCGATCCACAAGCAACCATCTCGCAATTTATGATGTTCTTCAAGCCGACTACCTTCCAGGCTTTGATTGACAAACTAGCGCAGATGGACCAGATGGGCCATAAACCCCCTCTCCCAAAGCCGGACTCCCGAAATGACAAAGGAAAGGGAAAAGCGATCGTTGTCGCTAATGCTCAACAACAACCGAGCGACTCGAAGCCGGTCGCCCGTCCAAATAATATGCGCCCGTACGTACCCCTTGAGGATAGGATGGGACGTCCTTATTCCTTTCCCCGCGATAAAACGAGGAGGTTATTTGAGCTGGCGTTGCGCAACAGACTCATAAACCTACCAGATCCAAAGCTTCCGTTGCAACCAAGTGACGTCAACGAACCCAACTACTGTCCTTATCATCGAGTACTAGGCCATCCGATCGAAGATTGCTACGTTTTCAAGAATTGGCTTGGAAACCAGTACCGACAGGGCAAGTTCGCGCTATCTGACAAATGGAAGGTGAATCCCCCGCAGCCCCACACCTCTAAAGGGACGAATACGCAGGGGCAACATGTTCCGTCGTTGAGGAAGCTCCTTGGGAGGTTGTATTATCAGCCAAGACAAAGAGGATGCTAAACGATCTTCAGACATGTCCAGCGATCAAGTGGAGGAACCCGTTGGAACCGCAAGTCGTTGAAGGGATGTTGAAACCATGTCCAACTCAAAAAACCGATGGTGGCGGTTCAAGCACTTGCAGCCAGCCGTCAAAATCTTCGAAAAAGAAGAAGAAGAAATCTAAAAAGCCCGTGAAGCTTGGCGGCAAGCGCACGGAATTGCAAAAACAAATTGACGCGCTGGATGAATACAACCAAAAGGCACGGACTCCCATTACGCTCCAAGAGTTCCTCAACCACGTCTTTCAAGAGGAAGCTGAGGGAGAAAGTTCGTCAGATGAATCTGAAGAATGCGTGGCGAGCTGTCATATGATTTCCCATTCGAACGACGAGCAGACCCCTTGTACTGAAACGCTGGGGGCAGACTCTGAACCAAAAGTTCTGGGGCCATTAGATGAAGTAATTGACGCATTCCTTAATGAAGCTCGGGTGAAAAGTAAAGCTGATCGGGAGCGCGAAGCGGTTATATTCGAAAGGGCCAAACGCCAACGACTTGATGAAGGAGCTGAGACGATCCCGTTGGAGCTAAACACCTCCGCTACCGAAAAAAGCCAATTCAAGATAAGGAAAAAGTTTGTTAAGGCCATATCAATGGGCATGAAGCTGCTATCCTCTAAAGGAAACATTACTGGTGAAGTGGAAACGCATCCCTCCTATTGCTTATATCATCAAAAGATTTCGCACCCCACTCAAGAGTGCAAAGCTTTCGATAGATGGTGGCAAGGATACGTTGCTCATCGACAACGCTTTAAGCGGGAAAAGCGTAAAACTCGTCGAGAGCAAAGAAATACGACCGAAGGGATTAAAAGAACTGCTGGCGATTGTTGCATGGTTAACACCGGTGGATCACAAGTGCTTACATTTGGGAGTGATTCTGATGAAGAACTAGAACTTGCCCCTCTCTTTAAAGAGTCCGTTTTGGGAAAAGAAGAAGAACCGATGGTTTGCGAGAATATCCAGCTATGCAATCGGACGCTACCTGAAAAGAATCTCAGACCCTTAAACAAAAGAGATAAAGGGAAAGAGAAGGTCTCTGAGGATATTACTCTCGATAACTAAGTTGCGGAAGAGTTAACCACTAAGAACCCGCCGAAGAAGAATAAGGTGGATTACAATGTCTTAGCACATCTGAGGAAGCTGCCCTCACAGCTCAGCATTCTTGACGCTCTTCTGCTATCAAAGGAGGCGAAAGATTCGTTGATTAAGGCACTCCAAGATCCGGAACAATTCCAAGCATGTCTGGCCGAGGAAAAGATGAAGGATGAATTGGAGGAAGTGCACACGGCTGATTTTACTTTTGGCAATGAAGACCTTCTACTTGGGACGTGCGAACATAATCGCCCTCTCTATGTCTCGGGATACTGCCATGATATAAAGGTAGGCAAAATCCTGATCGATAACGGGTCGTCTGTTAACTTGCTCAATGTGCGGGTGTTGAAGGAAATCTGCATGAGCGTCCAGCACCTTGCTCGGGACAAGATCACCATCTCCGGATTCGACTCCCAATCGTCGAAGACTCTTGGATCTGTGATATTAACGTTATGCTTCGGGTTACTCGTCACGGACATTAAGTTCCACGTCATAGACGCCAAGACATGCTACAACGCTTTGCTCGGCCGACCATGGTTACACGAGTACAACATCATACCTTCTACACAACATCAGTGTATGAAGTATTTTAAGGATGGTTTCGAGTATACCGTGACGGGAGAACTGAACCCGTTCTCTGTCAACGAAGCCCGCAAATACGAAGATGCCAAATACTTCTTACCGGATTTCGAAGTCACAGAAAGGTGTCACAAGCCAGAGAATAAAGCTAATGCCACCATCCCTATCTTCGGCAGCGATACCGAGGAGGAGGAGGATATAATTTATTCGGGTCCGCCCCAATACACCAAGCCGGGACCATCCGCCCCTTCACTGATCTTTGGTAGTGATTCAGAGGATGAAGTCCATGCTGTATTCCCTGCTCGGCTTTCAATACGAGATTCTGCTGATGAAGAGCGAAGTCTGCAGATAGCCATGGTGCCGCTTGAACATTATAAAGAACTGGATGCACTCGACACCGACAGCGTGGAAGAATTGCAGACATTTTATATCCCTCCCGGACGAAAAGGCGAGAGGGAAATCCTATTCTACCGTTCCGAAGAAACCAAGGTAGAAAAAGAAATCTGGCATGGCGCGGATTCTACGCTCGACAAGCTTCAGCCTATCCGTCTCCCCAGATATTATACGGAAGGTTAGATAAAGCTGCTGAAACGCCAGAGGATACCCTTCGAACAAACCGTTAGGAAAGCCAAATTCTATGACAGGGTTTGGAACGTCCCCGGAACTCAGCACAAGCTACCTAATGGGAGGATGGAGACGATCGGGGTCGGATACATTCGCTCCAGGAAACGAGAGCCGCTCCGCGATTGTTACGTCGTGCATAATTTTGATGAAGAAGCAGATGCTCAAGGGGAAGACGCTAATCCTGAACCAATAAAAGTTCCTGATGAAAAATTGCCCAGTCCATCATTTGAAGACCAAATGGGCAAACTTATAAGGGAAGCGGGTCAAAAAGTCCGAGATGATCACAATCGTGAATGGCAATCTATGAGAAAGCCAAAATGCAGCGCCTCCTTCGATAGGCAGTAAAGGACGAAGGGGCTGCCCCATGTCAACTTGATATAAAAAGGGCTCGACGCGGAGGCAGAAACAAGTCGAAAGGCCAAAGAGGCGCTCAACAGCAACAAAGCAGGGCTAAGAAGCCACGCAAACGGGAATCGAGCGTTAATGATCTGTCCCTCATGAAGAAAATGGGTCGAGCGTACTCGTTTCCTCGGGGAAAGACAAAGAAGATACTCGATCTTGCCCTAAAGCATCAAATGCTTACATTGCCGGAGTCTAAACACCCCGAACAAGCGGGCGAAGCCTCACACCCGGACTATTGCTCTTACCATCGAGTGATAGGTCATCCTCTTGAAGATTGCTTCACCTTCAAGAATTGGGTCGAAGATCAGTACCGGCTTGGTAAATTCGCTCTGTCCGACAACTGGAGGGTAGCACCACCACAAAAGCACGAACCCAAGGCCACGAAAGAAAAACCAGTTCCACATTGGGACTGGAAGCGAATTCGTACCTGTCACATGATAACAATACTAAAAGGAGAACCCGAGAACATGGACAGCCTTCATTGGTGCCTTGAAAACAGCAATGATGAGGTAATCTCAGAATTTCCCCCAGCTCCGAAAGAACTGGAGGATGGAATACATACCACTGCAGATAACCTCAAGAAAATCGAGTTGGGGACGGTAAACGATCCGCGACCGACTTTTGTCAGCGAGCTACTATCTGAAGAAAGGGTGGCTGCGTTAAAAGACGTCCTTGTACAGCATAAAGATTGCTTCGCATGGAACTATTCCGAGATGCCAGGACTAGATCCGGAAGTTGCCGTACATAAATTGGCGATATCCCCGGACATCAAGCCAGTCAAACAAGCGCCGAGAAGAATGCGGCTTGAGCTCGAGATGAGCATCAACGCTGAGGTCAAAAAGCTGATAGACTCTGGCTTTATCCAGGAAGTTCAATACCCTGAATGGATAGCTAATATCGTCCCGGTAATGAAGAAAAATGGGACGGTACGCATATGCGTAGACTTTTGAGATCTCAATAAAGCTTGCCGAAGGACGATTTCCCAGTGCCAGTCACCGAGCTGATGATAGACAACACGTCCACTCATGAGGTTTTCTCCTTTATGGACGGCTCGTCAGGGTATAATCAGATAAAAATGGACCCCGAAGACCAGAAGCACACCGCCTTCAGGACTCCTTTGGGGATATTCTGTTACAGGGTAATGCCCTTCGGTCTAAAGAACGCCGGTGCCACCTATCAGAGGGCTATGACAAAGATCTTCGATGACCTTATACACGAAATCGTCGAATGCTATATCGGCGACCTCGTTGTTAAAAGCAAATCATATGAGGAACATCTCGAGCATCTGAAGACCGTATTTCAACGCCTTCGGCAATACAACTTGAAGATGAACCCGCTCAAGTGTGCATTCGGAGTTTCCTCGGGCAAATTCCTGGGATTCATCGTCTGACACCGAGGTATTGAAATAGATCCGTCTAAAATCAAGGAGATCATGGAAATGCCTCCGCCGAGAACTTTTAAACAGTTGCGATCTGTCTAGGGAAAGCTCGCATACATTCGGCGGTTTATCGCTAATCTTTCAGGAAAGTGCCGTCCTTACAGTCACCTGATGAAGAAGGGAACCCCATTCGTTTGGGATCACAAATGCCAAGACGCACTGGATGAGATCAAGCAGTATTTGCAAAACCCTCCAGTGTTGGCTGCTCCAGTTAAGGGAAAGCCTCTCATTCTTTACACGGCCGCCCTTGAAGGTTCTTTGGGCGCATTATGGGCATAAGAGAATGACCAGGGGAAAGAAAGAGCACTTTACTACTTAAGTCGAGTGCTGCTGGGGGCAGAAAGCAATTACTCCCCCATTGAAAAACACTGCCTGGCGTTGATCTTCGCAATAACAAAGCTTAGACATTACGCATTAGCGCATGAAGTCCATCTCATTTCAAAGGTGGACCCTCTCAAATATCTAATGTCAAAGGCCATATTGACGGGACGACTCGCTAAATGGGCCCTGCTCTTAATGGAGTCCTTGATAACGTATCAACCTCTCAAAGCGGTGAAAGGCCAGGCCATCGCCGACTTCCTCGCTGAACATCCCATACCCGCCGATTCTCCTCTAAATTGCGATCTTCCAGACGAATATGCGTTTGATGCAATCGAAGGTGGCGATACCCGATGGGAACTTTATTTTGATGGTGCATCTTCCATGAAGAAGCGCAAACAAAACACCCCTATAATCAAATCGGGGGTAGGCCTCATCTTTGTAACTCCACAAGGAGGGATAATGCGCTTCACATTCTCCTTAACAGAGCCGAGAACGAATAATGAAGTTGAATATGAAGCTTTGATAGCAGGTCTCGAGATCGCCATTGACATGGGAATTGAAAGCCTCCTCATATATGGGGACTCCCAACTGGTCGTTAGTCAAGTAAACGGCGACTACCAAACGTGCAAACCGGAGTTGGTGAAGTACGGGGAAAAGGTGCAACAACTGTTGACCCAAATTCCCTCCTATACTTTGGAGAACATACCGCGCGCGGAAAACAGCAAAGCAGACGCGTTGGCCAAACTTGCTAAAGAGCTGGCTGACGAGAACCTCGATGACGTCAGAATCATGGTACAAAGCCGTCGGGTGCTTGCCGCAGCAGAAATATCTCCGGAATCATCCAAAGAAAAAGGAGCGAATGAGCAGACTACCCTGCAAGTAAAAGATTAGGAAAATACTGAGGATTGGAGAGAGGTCTTTATAGACTACTTCAAGTCCCACCAAATGCCCGAAGATGCGTCCGCAAGACATCAGCTCATAAAACGAGCTCTGTCTTTCGCCTTCGTCAATGATACTCTATACAAGAGGTCATTTGATTCTCTGTGGCTGAGATGCCTAGGACCAGACGAAGCGAGAAGGGTCGTCCAGGAAGTTCATGACGGACTCTGCGGTTCTCACCAAGCAGGCCCAAAGATGAAGTTGAAGATAAAACGGATGGGCTACTACTGGCCCACGATGATTCAAGATTGCCTCGAATATGCGAGGCAATGTCACTCATGCCAAATTCATGGGGACTTCATCCATCAACATCAAAATCCATTACATCCAACGGTGGCTAGCTGGCCATTCGAAATGTGGGGGACTGACATAGTTGGCCCTATCGAACCAGCATCGTCTAGGGGACATCGTTTCATCCTGGCGACGACTGACTACTTCTCTAAATGGGCAGAAGCAGTACAGTTAAGAGAGGTGAAGACGGAAAATATCCTCCACTTCTTCAAGACGCATGTCATATATCGGTTTGGAACTCCGCGACGGATCATCTCCGATAACGGGCCAGCTTACAGAAGCCACAGGATCAGTCGCTTCGCGCAACAGCATAATATAGACTGGAGATATTTCTCGGTTTATAACCCGCGAGCCAATGGACTAGCTGAAGCCTTCAACAAGACATTGACAAAAATCATAAAGAAAACGGTGTCCCGTAATAAGAAAGATTGGCACGAAAGATTGCAAGAAGCTCTCTGGGCATATCGAACTACATTCAAGACGGCCACGAACACAACGCCGTACGCGTTGGTGTTTGGTACGGAAGCCGTACTCCCCCTCGAGATAGAATTACCCTCTCTGCGAGTGGCAGTTCACTACGAGCTGACGGATGAAGAAAATGCTCACCTACGGTTTGAAGAGCTGGATGCTCTTGATGAAACCCGGTTACTAGCACAACAAAATCTGGAAGCTTATAAAGCAAAGATGACGCGCTCATATGAAAGATTAACCCGAGCAAGGACATTCCGCCAAGGCGAACTCGTGCTAGTGGTCAAAAGGCCTATGATCCCTAATCGCGCCAAGCGGGGAAAATTCGAGCCAAACTATGAAGGCCCATACATCATAGATAAGGTCTACCAGGGTGGGGCCTACCTACTTATGGATATGCATGGCGAAAGGCCTTTCAGGCCAATAAATGGTCGCTTCCTAAAGAAATACTACGCATAATGAGTCACGGCCTAGGTAAATGAGAGATGACGACGACTATGTCCTCTCACTGTCTTCCTAAGCTCGAACATTATAAGCAGTAGCCAGCCTCACAACACCGGACCGAAATGTCCTTAAACTAACAGCGGACCGAAATGTCCTTAAATTAATAGCAGACCGAAACGTCTTTAAACTACTACCGCAGCATCTTTAGGCTGACGAGATATAAAAAACACATATAAAAAAAAAACGGTATGTCCATAAGCAAAAGGGGCACGGATGAAAACCCGAAAGGGCTCTGTGAGTAAAAACAGCAGGTCTACCGGCGAGTGTTCGTGAAAACCCGAAAGGGCGCGACCTCGTTAAAAAAAAGAAGAGAAAAAGAAAATAAAAAGAATAATAAAAAAAGGGGGTATGTCCATAAGCGAAATGGGCACGGATGAAAATCTGAAAGGGCTCCGTGAGTAAAAACAGCAGGACTACCGGCGAGTGTTTGTGAAAACCCGAAAGGGCGCAGCCTCGTTAAAAGACAATTATAGGGTCCTCTCGACCTTGTAAGGAGAAACCACCTGCGTGAGATCCTTACGACTCACAAGGGAACAACACACTTAGGGATCCCCACGATTCCTATGGAGAAAATACACTTGCGAGATCCTTACGACTCGTAAGAAGAACTCTCTTATGCGACCCTCACGGCTCATAAGAGTTGAAAGTCTTAAGTTATAGAGACCTAAACCTGTGCTTAAGCAACCCCCACAACTTCTGATATTGCCCTACAAGTGGCTCAATACTGACCCTTGTATACAATCCACGGGCGCCAATAAACATTTCCCTAACTAAGTCCCATCCGAGACTAGGGATATGTTTGCATGGTAAACAGCCCTTGTAAATCCTCTCGACTTACAAGGAGAAAACCCTCCTGCAGGATGCTTACGACTTACAGCGGAACAATACACTTAGGAACCCTCACGATTCCTAGGGAGAAAATACACCTATAAGATCCTCACGACTTGTAGGGAGAAATAACTTTATGAGACCCTTACGGCTCATAAGGTCAAAAGCCTTAGCCGACAGGACCCTAACCCTGGTCGCTAAGCCTCCTTTGTTCGACAATGACAGAGGCAAATGATGATTCGCTCCTGGCGATATCCCAGTTGTAGCGGTGCTGATGCCGAAGTCGGTTTACAGCGAAAAGCCAATAGGCCGCACATGCATACGAAATAGCCGAAATGATAAGGCAACTTGCAATAAAAAGTAGCAAGTAAAAATGTATGCATGCGAAATAGCCAAAATGATGAGGCAACTCGCAATAAAAAGCAGCGAGTAAAGATAAAATAAATAGCCGAAATGATTGGGCAACTCGCAATAAAAAGCAGCGAGTATAAATAAAATAAATAGCCAAAATGATTGGGCAACTCGCAATAAAAAACAGCGAGTAAAAATAAAATAAATAGCCGAAATGATTGGGCACCGCGAAAAATAGCCGAAATGATTGGGCAATCGCGACCTTCGCGATATAAAAGCTGAAATGATAGAGCAACGCGGAGATAAAACAAAAAAAAAGAATGATGATAAAACTTTGGCCCTACAGTTAGGATCACATCAATCCCTGTATACAATCCAAGGGCGTAAACAAAGAGGGAACCATACTTTCCCAGCGGGCTCCGTCAGAGGACGAAGCCAAACCTCAACAGTTCATTTCAACCGAAGAAGCCAGTGACTTCAGCAAAATTCCTCGACTCACGGATACAAACACTCCTTGACGAGAGCCTTCTGATTCGCGTCGACTCGCAGAGCCACCAGAGCCTCCGTGGGAACCCTCGACTCGTTTCAAACCCTAAGGAAACAAATAATCCTTGGCGCTTGGGAAACAAATAATCCCTAGCAAATTCCTCTACTCACGGATACAAACACTCCTTGACGAGAGCCTTCTGATTCGCGTCGACTCGCAGAGCCACCAGTGCCTCCGTGGGAACCCTCGACTCGTTTCAAACCCCAAGGAAACAAATAATCCTTGGCGCTTGGGAAACAAATAATCCCTAGCAAATTCCTCGACTCACGGATACAAACACTCCTTGACGAGAGCCTTCTGATTCGCGTCGACTCGCAGAGCCACCAGAGCCTCCGTGGGAACCCTCGACTCGTTTCAAACCCAAAGGAAATAAATAATCCTTGGCGCTTGGGAAACAAATAATCCCTAGCAAATTCCTCGACTCACGGATACAAACACTCCTTGACGAGAGCCTTCTGATTCGCGTCGACTCGCAGAGCCACCAGAGCCTCCATGGGAACCCTTGACTCGTTTCAAACCCCAAGGAAACAAATAATCCTTGGTGCTTGGGAAACAAATAATCCCTAGCAAACTCCTCGACTCACGGATACAAACACTCCTTGACGAGAGCCTTCTGATTCGCGTCGACTCGCAGAGCCACCAGTGCCTCTGTGGGAATCCTCGACTAGTTTCAAACCCCAAGGAAACAAATAATCCTTGGCGCTTGGGAAACAAATAATCCCTAGCAAAATTCCTCGACTCACGGATACAAACACTCCGTGACGAGAGCCTCTTGACCCACGTCAACTCGCAGAGCCACCACTGTCTCCGCAGGAGAATTCCCGGTTCGTCCCAACTTGCAAGATGAAGTCTCGGGCAGCAAGAATTGAAAAACTTGCTTCCTGAACAATGGGGCCCTGCAAGTCAATCCAAAATGGTCTCTTGCATACTATTAAAGGGTCTCAGTCTCCGAAGTCGATTTTCGACAAGGAGGGAAACAACCGCTTACGAATCCTAACGGCTCGTAAGAGGGAAAATTCTCTTATAGGATCCTTACGACTTATAAGAGAAACCACACTTAGGAATCCTCACGATTCCCAAGGAGAAAATCCACCTATGAGATCCTCTCGATCCGTAGGGAGAAAGATCTCTATGAGACCCTCACGGCTCATAGAATTGAAAAGTCTTAGGCAGCAGATCTGAACCTGCGGCCCAAGCCATCGCTATTTCTTAAGGAAGCCAGGACGCATGCTCTATTATCCGTCGACCATGTTTATTAAGATGACAGACCAAAAAGAAAAAGAAAGAAACATCCGATTTACATTTGATTAAGCATTCGAGACATACTCGTTCATGCACGGGCAGAAAACTCAGGACGACAAATAAGAGAAGCTGAAATAAAAAGTTTCCAGTCATATCGTCAAAAAAAAAAAAATTCTTACAATCATGAAAAACAATAAAAGAAAAATATTATTACAATGGAATAACTTCAGATCCGGGGCATGGATTGAGGAATTCAAAAGTAAGGCTGTCCAAAGTTCTTCTGGCCTTTCTAATTATTCTTATGCGCAGCCTCTCGCGCTCCTCAGTGTCGATATCATCGGCAAGCCCTTCCGGCCTACGATAAGCAGCAACAATCGTCGTCTGCTGAAAGATTTGATGTAGGATGTCAATGAGGTTGTTTCGCCATTTCTTCGAAATCAGCCCCATCAAGTACACCGAATGCACCTTGTCTTCGGCATCATCCAGCGTATTGAGTGGTAAGGCCTCATGAAGACCTGGAAGTGCTCTCCATATTGCCCTCAGCACGACTTTCAAAAGAGCCGAACGACGAGGTAGCAGCCAACCACCGCTTGCGTTCAGGCGACCCATAACCTCTGCACATTGAGCGTCTGTAAACTCCTGGTTTTGTTCACGACCCTGTGCGCGGATATCGTCGTAAGTAATGAACTCATGCAAACTGTATAGATGCACCGCCATTATGCCTGAAGAAAATATTACAGAAGATTAGCGACAGAAAAAAAAACAATATACATAGAGGGCTAAGTTTTCTCTAAAAAGCTCTTCGGGTTAGGATTGATTAGAGTTAATCCAAGAATCGGTGTTACCTGAAGTTTTTCTAAGAACGCTGGAAGAGAGAGAGTAAAGCTCCGGAGTTCTAGAAGGCAAGAGCAAAGCCCTGAAGTTTTTTGAAAATAAAATCTGAAAGATGATAAGCATCGGTGGGGGACCAAAGGTCCTATTTATAGGCATCAAGTGCCTCTTCGACTTCCAAAAGTTGTCACGGCGGTTTACCTTAATCAGAGCGAAGCTCTGTTCAAATTCCGAGGCGGGAGATGAAGCAACGCTTCGTCTTCCCCCAATCAGAGCAAAGCTCTGTCTTGAAAATTAATTTAATGAAGCGATGCTTCAGATTATTTGCGCTGCGCAACGTGCCACGTGTCTGACGCAGACGCATCAGCGCATCGCCCAAAGCAGCACACCCAATCAGAGCAAAGCTCTATTTCAAGCAAAATTAAAGGAAGTAACGCTTCAGCTGCGCTGTGCCGTGCGCTACACGACACGTGTCAGCGCAGATGCGGTAGCATGGTTGCGCTGCGCCGTGCGCTACACGACACACGTCAGCGCAGATGCGCTAACACAATTGCGCTACGCCGCGCGACATGTATCATACTATGGAGCATTTGCGCCAAACAAAATTAAAGTTCTGAAGAAATCTTTTCCGTTCTTGTTAAAACAAGAAGATTTCACTTCTGTAAAACAGAAGCCCTTGGATCAAAGATCCGACGGTGGGTGAAGTTCCGCCAAATCATTCAGAAAAGGGATTTCTTCAACAAATTGAACTTGCTTATCAATTTGCAAGATGAAGCCTCAGGCAGCAGAGGTAGGAAAACTTGCTTCCTGAAAAATGGGGCCCTGCAAGTCAATCCGAAATGGTCTCTTGCATACTATTCACGGGTCTCACTCTCCGAAGTCGATTTTCGACAAGAAGGGAAACAACCACTTACGGGTCCTCTCGACTCATAAGAGGGAAAAATTCTCTTGTAGGATCCTTACGACCTATGAGACAAAACCACACTTAGGAATGCTCACGATTCCTAAGGAGAAAACCCACCGACGAGATCCTCTCGATCCGTAGGGAGAAAAGCCTCTATGAGACCCTCATGGCTCATAGAGTTGAAAAGTCTTTGGCGGTAGACCTGAAACTGCGGCCTAAGCCATCGCTATCTCTGGGAGAAATGAAGTTATCGGCCAATGAGGTTCATCAAAGATATCATGCAAAAAAAAAAAAGAGGGGGCGGAGAAATGACACAAGACATTACAAAAACGTGCATCTTTTATTCATAAATATTGATCGAGTACAGGATACATTGTACTAAAGAATAAAAAAATGTATATACATCTATTTTATAAGTACAAATGATACAAGGAGAATTACTGAGAAGGAAGCGTCTTGCATAGATTTAGCAATTGCTCGCATACTTCCTTCCACGCCTTCTCTTGATCAGCTGCCATCGCCAGTTCGGCCTCGGCTTGAGCCCACTGCTGCCTGAAGGATGCAAGTTGTTCCCGAACGACCTGCTGAGCTGCTTCACGGCCTCGGGCATCACGCTCTGCGGCATCAAGTCTCCGCTTCAGTGCTAGCCCATTAGAAATACGCTCCAGAAGGCCTTCGAAGACGGCTTTCACTTCAGCAGCATTTGTCCTAACTTCAGCGTGCAGGCGAGCAGTTGCGCTTGAAGATTCCTGGCGTTCCTTCAACCGTAAAGCTGCTTCTTGCTCCAAATGGCGGAAATAAGAAGTGCTTTGCTCGAGCCAAGCTGTCCGTTGGGTGCTTATATCCAAAACTTCAGGAGAAGGACGCGTCGACTCCAGCCGATGTAGGCAGGCCTCGATCTCCCTGCAGTGGTTAACCCAAGAGTTGACGACGCCTTCATTGTGAAAGTTTACGAGCGCCGCCAACATTGGGTTAACCTCGACAGCGAAATCTGCAGCAGAAGGGAGAGCGTCCACGTTAAGCTCTTCGATATACCCGCTCAGCATGCCCAAACTCATCACGGTACCCTTTGAAGATGGACGTTTCAAGAAGGGACCTGCCGGTGAAAGGACACGAGACTCAAGAGGTACCGGAGCCGGAACGATAGCTGTAAAACAAAACATGGTTAAGCGACGGTGCAAGAGATGTTGAAGGGTCATCAAAAAGGAAATTTACTATACCAGCTGCAAAGGACGGTAAAGCCGGGAGGGCCGGTGGCGTGCCAGGTCTTGTGTCCCCTCCTTCGATTCGTGGCACTACAATCAGGAAGAGGAAAAGTCAGAAATGATCCTGTACTCCCTCGAAAGATATCGGAATAACACTCACCGGCACTACTAGAGGGAGAAGCGAGTTCGGATGGGAAGGAGAAGTGTAGGAGCAACACTTGGTATAGATGATCAAAGAGCGCTCCTGAAAGGGCACATTGGTATAACGTTAGTACAAAAGCTACACGTTTAAAAGATTAACGCATGAGTCGTAATTCCATACCTTCCAACATCCGCGATGGTACAAGGGAAGGCGGGGAGGTGACCACCGCCAAAGCAGTAGTTGACGGTGCTCCTTCGAGCACTGGAGCGTCGGCACTGGCTGCACCTGCAAAGACAAACTTGTTAAAAGAGATCGCGAGATATATAAAAAGAAGAACGCTGGTAACTCAAAATTTACCCGACGAGCTGCCAGCCGAAACTGAAGCAATCCCCTTCTCCGTTGACATGAGACCGCCGCCCATAGCCTCATCACCCGACTCGATGGGAACCGTTGTTGTGCTCGCAAGCCCTGGAGACGGCAAGGAACCATACGCGGGGAGGGCTATGATTGGAGTATTGCCAGATTCCTGGGAAAGAGCGGTTAGCTCCTCCTGTAGCGTTTTGAAAATCGTTTCGGTGAAATTTCGAAAAAATCGGTAAAATAAGGGGGTTTTCTGTAAAAAGTCAAAATGCAAATATCTTATTATAAAAATTAAATATACATATTCTAGCTATGTAATTGCTATTATTTGGTGTTTATTGAGCCGCTGGTGAAATTTCAAATTTTCTGAAAAAAATATTGTTTTATTATTATTTAAGCCGTCACTAATACATTTAATTAGGGAAAATTACAAATTGGAATGAGTTGAAACAAATTTTGTGCATCATAAAACATTAAATAAAATTTTAACATATGGTTTTTGGAACGAAATCATTTGCCAAAACGGTTTAGAAATTATTGAAGAAAAAAGGCTTTTTTTTAGCGTAAATGGATGTTTGGGGTATTGTATTTATCATTTTTCACCACCCCACACCCGTGCCCACACCCACACACCCCCACTTACCCCTCCCCATGGCTGAATTCAGCACCCACCATATCTTTTCCCCACTTTATTTTCAAGGAAAAAGAAATGAAAGAAAAGAAAAGAAAATGAGTGAAGTAGTTAGACTTTTGACTTTATTTGACCTTGACTTTGCCCCACTTTCTCTACCTCCCTCTCTCTCCTCCCCCACTCCCATTTCTGGTCGAAATCCCTTCTCCATACAGCAGCAGCCCCCCTCCATTTTCCCCTCTCCTTTCTCTTCAAAACTTCATCAAAAATTGCTCAAAATCCATCAAAAAAAATCCCAAAACCCAAATCCGACTCCTACCCATTTTAGCTTAGCCCGTATAGCATGGATCCTTGTGAAAAGAGAGCATTTTGGGAGGCCATGGAGTCTTGTGGACCTTCATATATTTTTGGGTATAATTCTAAAACTTTTTGCTTAAATTGTTACTTGTTTCTTAAAGCTAATTTAAATTAAGTGTAAACTTGGATATGTGAGTTTAATTGCAAGTTTTGGATTTCAAGTTAGGGTTTGTTGTGGAAATGAGTTGTGTTTGATTGTGCATGGTTTAGTGAAGTGGTTTAACATAATTAGTTTTGTAGAAAACTAATCTAGTTGTTAATTACAAGTTGTTACTTGAAAAATTGTGTTAATTTGCTAATTGCTTACTAGGTTTTTGAAATTTGTTAAATTCTTAGGATTAAAAATGTGATTATGGTTTTCTTGGCTTCATTAACTTTATTAAGTGTGGTTTAATGCTTTGGATCATGCAAATCTAAGCTAGATTGCAGTTTGTGCATTTTTGCTTTGAAATTGTAAAAAAAAGGGTATTTTTGTAAACTAGAATATTAGGAATTTTGGAATTTAATGAGATTAAATTCCGGAAATTTTTTATACGACTTATTTAAGATATTTAATATGTATATTGGCCGCGACTTTCATTTAAACATCATGTTTTGTACAAAAACGGCGAATTGTGCTTGCTAGATTTTCGGAAAAATGACTTTTTAAGTGAAAATGGGGTTTTTGTGAGTTTTAACCTAGTTTATATTAAAATTAGTGTTCGTGAATGTGCAAATGAGTGTGATTGGATTTTTCTCGATGGTTAAACGTTTGTACATCGACATCGAGGGTTGGTTTTACTATTCTTGCATGCGTGGGCGATAGGTTTGGACCTATGCGTGATACGCGTGCCGATTTGATTTTCGTATACCGTTTCGATTTCGAATTTAGTTTTAATGCGATATGTTACGTTATGATATGTAGGTACCCCCATGTGGACTTCGAGACGACAAGCAAGCGCATGGCGACGTCGGCACCGGCTAGCGAGGACCAGGTGAGTAGATTTATATCTACGGGGAGAAGTCGGGTGGATGGCGTATAGCACTCCCGCAGTCCGTGGTGGTGTATACGGATGCGTATACACACCAACAATTATTATATGTTTTTGGGATTAATAACGGTGCTTAGGATGGATATTAGTGTGTTGGATTATTTTAGCATTGCGAACCCTAGGGTAGTGTTGCACTACACATACACACATACATACTTGTATACATTCCTATTGATATGTGCTCATGGGAGTCATTATAGCTATGTGTTCGCATGGGTATGGGACTATGTGTTCACATACGGATTGAGGATGATACTTGGGATTGAACTGAGTCGATGAGATTCGATTTGAGGCCGTGAGATCGGTGATATAGCAGGGTTCGTATCTTAGATACGACATGATGTTGTAGCGGGTCCTTGACGTAGTGTTTCACACACGTCCATGCTTACGTAGGCGGTATCAGTATGGTACTAGACGTAGATCAGTACCCCGATCATGATATTTGATAAAGAGGATACCAGGTGAATAGTATGATGAATGTGATATTGACCCGCACCCAGATTGGGATGCCGTACGACGGATTTACGTACGAGCAATATTGATGATTGATCCGCACTCTTGACTTGGGATGCCTGATTATAGATATGGTATCGGATATGATATTATTGAGGCGAGATCACCGACTATACATATACAGGTATGTATATATGTATCGACTCAGATGATAGGCGGTTTCCTTACCTGTAGTTCAGCTTGTAGTTCAGCCGTATAGTTTAATGTAGTTGTTAGATTAGATTAGACTTCTTACTTATTTCAAAAATTAACGAATCGTGGGCATTTTTAAAGACAGCTCAAGGGAATCTACGGATATTTCAAAAACGACGTATCTTTTCATAAAAACACCGTAGCCCCTATTTTCAAAACCCCATGATTCGTGTTATTTCAAAAGGCACCATTCCTAGGACTTATATTAGATTATTGCTGATTAGTTATCGTTGTGTCTAGTATTCAGCTCTCGCACATTATTCTGTTCGCTCTGCCTCGCATATTTATTTTGCTGCATATTCCATTATTGATATCATGCTGTTAGGACACCAGCACCATTACCGATGATGCGTATGTACCACGTACACCTACTTGCCGGCTCACACACATCTTCATCGGTAATTGCCATGTCACGTACACTTTAGAGAATATAATTGCTTGACTTAGATTGTTAGCTAGTAGTGTTGACATGATATTAGTGTACTTCCCTTATATGCCATATTAGACATTGTAGTTATTACCTACCACTTCATGCATACTGTTATTCAGTTGTTCATGCCTAGTTCATTATCATCGACATATGCACTTGTGATGATTTCTTGAGATTTATGATATTTCTGGATTTCGGGGAAAGCCGCAAAATTTACAAATTATGATCTTTTAAAATATAAAATGCTGCGGTTTTCTAGTGATGTAAAGTGTCGTCCACCATGAGTTTGCTGTGGTTTTGGAGATCCGTGTCGAGGAGTGGAGGAACCGTCACGGGTACATGATGGGCCCGGTATGGTACCCCGGGGCAAGAGGAATGTGGTGTTGACGTTGAGCCTGGCTGGGGAGCACTACCTACCGGTGATATTACCCGACGCGTCGGATATCCGGAGGATACCGTCGTGGTCTTGAGATGGATGGTAGGGGCCGGTCCGGACTGACGGCGCCCTAGATATTGAGATTTAGACATTGATATTTCGAGACAGTGAGATTTATGTTTTGTGTCGATGCTAGACACTGTTGATACTGATTTCATTATGATACCTCAGTTTAAAAATACGAAGGAAATCTCACTAATTTATGAAAACAGTTTCTTCATTTACATGTATTCTGTTTCATGCATTCATACCTCATTCATATAATATATTGCTACCTGAGGCACTGACACGGGCACATGAAATTATACTCGGGTTAGATATTATCCTAGTCATTGTTATAGGCTGCCTGTTATACTTATATTTGAGGATATATTATGATCATTGATCTAGGTTGCGTTATTTATGCGATTTCTGTGCGTAGATGTTTTTTTCTATTCACGAGTTGGCAACTCACCCCCGTTGTGCCCCAGTTTCTTACAGATTTGCCCTACAGGTTTCATTACGGCTTGCGGGCTCAGTTTCATTCGGGTGATTTGCTAGTAGGTGGGTTTACTTGTATCATAGCCCCATTATTTATCTTGTATATCATTATTCTGTTGTATCTAGAATTCCATCAACCAACCATGTATTTATTGAGATAGAGACCAGTGTTGGTTATTCTTTCGACCTTAGAGTCGCTCGTTATTTTTCTGGTGGTTTTGAGTTTCCTTTGAGTTTTGATCATCGCCGTTGGCGTTGTATATTATATTGTTTGTGTGGTTGTGACCGTCGATTGACGAAGAGCTAGCTCCCGCTTGGGGATGCCTTTTCTTGATTTCGTATACTATTCATGTTGTATCCCGTTTGGGGGCCAGTATTTACAAAGGAGACTCTGCCGAAATTTTCAGTAAATTTTTTTGATGTTTTAAAAACCGCATAATTCGGCTTATGCTATTGAAATTACTTGCTTTAAGTTGTTTTTCCTGCACTCTACTATTTTCTTGGTTTGGATTTCTCGGTTTTCGGTTTACTTAGATTACGTACGCCTCGAGACGTTCGTAGTTTAAGTGCCGGTCATGTTCCGTACTTTCGGGTCGTGACAAAGTTGGTATCAGAGCATTAGGTTTTAACCTTCGGAGTATAGGATGACCCTTGGTTGATGGAATAGGTGACAAAAGTAGAGTGACGTACCGTTGGTATGTTCCGCGGCATATTTACGACACGCCACTCCACTTAGGAAGCCTTAGGATGTGCATTTCCTTGTTCAGTATTATATTCATTCCGATCTAGCCTCATCGGTATCAGTTTGGTTTTGCTGCTACGGTTACGGCAGGGAGAGCTACGGCTAGAGTTACGGTCAGCACAAGCTCGTCACGAACGAGGACTGACCAGGGCGAAATTCCGGCGACACACGATTGCAGAGATGTGTCTTTTTACTGTGTTTCCGCGCCACGAGCGTTTGGCGGATCGCCTTTATGAGGTTACTCGGATGTGCTGATCGACACTAGAGGATTGAGCCACTGACAGAGGCCAGCCAGATTTTGATGACCGTTGGTGTGTTGCTTACTCCTGATGATTGAGGCACTGTTCAGCGTGCAGACGAGCGAGCCAGTTGTTGCTGCGAGCGACGAGATATCGCCCCATATGTTGGAACTATGGCGGGGCGAGTTGTACGAATAGATGATAGAAGGTCGCTAGTCACCCGATGATGAATGACTAGGAAAGGTGGTTCGTTCGCTTACCCCGATGCGAGGTCATCAGATAGATTGATTCCAGCTAGAGACGACTTCACGCGGAGACGTTGGGAGTCGACAGAGACGATCGAATGTCAGAAACCTATTTATCCAAGTTTAAAATAGTCGGAAAGACATGCAGGCAATTCTATGGCCCCTCTAGAAGAATGAAACCCTAACTCGACTTAATGACCGTGTGAAAGCCTTTGAACCTTCGGGTTTGCGGCAGTTCTACGGCGCCATTAGTGAGGCTTGGGTTTGCCCTTCTACGGCTGGACCACCGATGCTGTGGTATGTACTCAATACTATTAAACTGTGCCCAAGAGGTTAAGCTCTTGGGGGATTATAAGGTTTTAACGACTCAATCGGATGGCTCGACTTAATTCGGATGCTAGGTGGTGAGATGCATTCTTGGGAGACTCCAGATACGAGGATAGTCGTTGGAGCTCAGTCCATGCAGCCATGACGAGACGAGTCCAAAGCAGACAACAGTAGAGAAAAGTGAAGTAAGAGGTTTGTACCAGATCTAGATGAGATGACGTTCCACTCCGCCGACATCAGAGAGGCGATGCGCATGCCGAGGCATGGTACTTGGACTTACCTTCCAGAAGGAGTCGCGATGAGTATGCAGTCGTTCCAGAGCAAGATGCAGATATAGGAAAGGACAACGACTTCCGGACAGTTGGCAGAGACGAGACATGGAAGAGACCGTGAGCAGGATTCCTTCCAGGACACTGCTGCAATGATACTTACACCCAGGATCAGATGTGTCACGTACATTCAGAGAGCCAGAGGCCGACGCCAGTGATATGCTGTCTTACGAGTGGTTGCGATGATTGACCAAGAGATGACCAGAGAAGTGCCAGAACGGAATCGTCCCCGTTAGCACACCGGATAGGGCCGATGAGCCGATGGACCGAAAGATCGGTAATTCATAGTGGAGACCTTGACCCAGGAGTGGTCATGGTTACGCACGCCAGCAGGACAGAGTTCATGATCATCGACGAGACGTTCCACTAGTGACCGCGACAGTTGGCCGAGATTCTTAGAGGATGCACTTGAGCAGTACTATTCCGCCATTATTGATTACGATGTTTTGGGTGATTTATTCGTATGATTTGATTTTGATGATTGAGGATTTACGATCTTTGCACAGTGTTGCACTTGATATCGTTTTCGTTCTTTAGTTTCACATGTTTGTGATTTTACGGTTTTAAACAGTTGAGTTGGTTTTGTGCGTATGCATGCACTCGATTTCGTTCCTGCACTCGGTATAGTTTATATATGCTTGCAGTGCAGTGATACGCCTTTTGTGCACTTAGATGCACTGGACTTCGATTTTGATTGTGATACTCGATATTTGTTTTGTGCACCTTGTGCACCTGATTGCTTTTGCGCACGTTCGGCGCTTCATATTGGATTTCATGATTTCATGCACGATAGATGCACCTGATTTGGATTTTCGCGCATGTGGGGCGCATGTTTTGAAGGGTGATTTTGGTGCACACCAGAGGCACTAAATCGAGATTTTTTTTCGTGCATGTCAGATGCACCTGATTTTCCTGTCAGGCACACATGTTGCCTACGACAGATGTTTCGTGCACACCTGATGCACTTAGATGTTGTTTCTGTGCGCATGTATGGCACATTCATGGATTTTGATTTCCGTGCGCATCAGACACACGTAGTATTCATGTGCATATTTTGGGATTGATTTCTTATAGAGCAGTACGTTTTTATGATATTGCTATGTGTTTTCGTACTGAGCAGGACTAGTCAGAGGACAGTACCTGAATACATTTTGCATGCATTGATAGTTATTGAAGGGATTTCCAAAAAGCGAGCTATAGCCTCAGTATTTACCAACGCGTCTGATATAACACGAAATGTTTAAAATAAGGAGACCCTTCTAAATTGTTTCCAAAACGGCGGAACGTACATTTCAAACAAAGGTATATATATAGTTATTTTCTTATGATAAACGTCCGCCACTGTGCAGTGTTATACGCGTTGCACAGCGACTTAAAGAGATTGGCATGCATTTCCTTTAGACACTTACAGATATAGATTCGATATTTACATGTTTAGTTTCGAGTTATGTCATATCGGTTTTGATTTGGATTTGGCATTGATGTCTTCTCCATGACTCCGATGATTGCGGGATGCTTGACGGAGTTTTGATTTGAGTTATATGCTCATTTTTCAAGCGCATGCGCTGCGCTACGATTTGTTTTATGTATTTACAATTTCGGAGCCCCGACGACTTGATGGGTTTTCTTAGATATTTTAGTATTTGGGGGAGTTTGAATTTAAATTCGGGGACCGAATTTCTTTAAGGGGGGAAGATTGTAGCGTTTTGAAAATCGTTTCGGTGAAATTTCGAAAAAATCGGTAAAATAAGGGGGTTTTCTATAAAAAGTCAAAATGCAAATATCTTATTATAAAAATTAAATATACATATTCTAGCTATGTAATTGCTATTATTTGGTGTTTATTGAGCCGCTGGTGAAATTTCAAATTTTCTGAAAAAAATATTATTTTATTATTATTTAAGCCGTCACTAATACATTTAATTAGGGAAAATTACAAATTGGAATGAGTTGAAACAAATTTTGTGCATCATAAAACATTAAATAAAATTTTAACATGTGGTTTTTGGAACGAAATCATTTGCCAAAACGGTTTAGAAATTATTGAAGAAAAAAGGCTTTTTTTTAGCGTAAATGGATGTTTGGGGTATTGTATTTATCATTTTTCACCACCCCACACCCGTGCCCACACCCACACACCCCCACTTACCCCTCCCCATGGCTGAATTCAGCACCCACCATATCTTTTCCCCACTTGATTTTCAAGGAAAAAGAAATGAAAGAAAAGAAAAGAAAATGAGTGAAGTAGTTAGACTTTTGATTTTATTTGACCTTGACTTTGCCCCACTTTCTCTACCTCCCTCTCTCTCCTCCCCCACTCCCATTTCTGGTCGAAATCCCTTCTCCATACAGCAGCAGCCCCCCTCCATTTTCCCCTCTCCTTTCTCTTCAAAACTTCATCAAAAATTGCTCAAAATCCATCAAAAAAAATCCCAAAACCCAAATACGACTCCTACCCATTTTAACTTAGCCCGTATTGCATGGATCTTTGTGAAAAGAGAGCATTTTGGGAGGCCATGGAGTCTTGTGGACCTTCATATATTTTTGGGTATAATTCTAAAACTTTTTGCTTAAATTGTTACTTGTTTCTTAAAGCTAATTTAAATTAAGTGTTAACTTGGATATATGAGTTTAATTGCAAGTTTTGGATTTCAAGTTAGGGTTTGTTGTGGAAATGAGTTGTGTTTGATTGTGCATGGTTTAGTGAAGTGGTTTAACATAATTAGTTTTGTAGAAAACTAATCTAGTTGTTAATTACAAGTTGTTACTTGAAAAATTGTGTTAATTTGCTAATTGCTTACTAGGTTTTTGAAATTTGTTAAATTCTTAGGATTAAAAATGTGATTAGGGTTTTCTTGGCTTCATTAACTTTATTAAGTGTGGTTTAATGCTTTGGATCATGCAAATCGAAGCTAGATTGCAGTTTGTGCATTTTTGCTTTGAAATTGTAAAAAAAAGGGTATTTTTGTAAACTAGAATATTAGGATTTTTGGAATTTAATGAGATTAAATTCCGGAAATTTTTTATACGACTTATTTAAGATATTTAATAAGTATATTGGCCGTGACTTTCATTTAAACATCATGTTTTGTACAAAAACGGCGAATTGTGCTTGCTAGATTTTCGGAAAAATGACTTTTTAAGTGAAAATGGGGTTTTTGTGAGTTTTAACCTAGTTTATATTAAAATTAGTGTTCGTGAATGTGCAAATGAGTGTGATTGGATTTTTCTCGATGGTTTAACGTTTGTACATCGACATCGAGGGTTGGTTTTACTATTCTTGCATGCGTGGGCGATAGGTTTGGACCTATGCGTGATACGCGTGCCGATTTGATTTTCGTATGCCGTTTCGATTTCGAATTTAGTTTTAATGCGATATGGTACGTTATGATATGTAGGTACCCCCATGTGGACTTCGAGACGACAAGCAAGCGCGTGGCGACGTCGGCACCGGCTAGCGAGGACCAGGTGAGTAGATTTGTATCTACGGGGAGAAGTCGGGTGGATGGCGTATAGCACTCCCGCAGTCCGTGGTGGTGTATACGGATGCGTATACACACCAACAATTATTATATGTTTTTGGGATTAATAACGGTGCTTAGGATGGATATTAGTGTGTTGGATTATTTTAGCATTGCGAACCCTAGGGTAGCGTTGCACTACACATACACACATACATACTTGTATACATTCCTATTGATATGTTCTCATGGGAGTCATTATAGCTATGTGTTCACATGGGTATGGGACTATGTGTTCATATACGGATTGAGGATGATACTTGGGATTGAACTGAGTCGATGAGATTCGATTTGAGGCCGTGAGATCGGTGATATAGCAGGGTTCGTATCTTAGATACGACATGACGTTGTAGCGGGTCCTTGACGTAGTGTTTCACACACGTCCATGCTTACGTAGGCGGTATCAGTATGGTACTAGACGTAGATCAGTACCCCGATCATGATATTTGATAAAGAGGATACCAGGTGAATAGTATGATGAATGTGATATTGACCCGTACCCAGATTGGGATGCCGTACGACGGATTTACGTACGATCTATATTGATGATTGATCCGCACTCTTGACTTGGGATGCCTGATTATACATATGGTATCGGATATGATATTATTGAGGCGAGATCACCGACTATACATATACAGGTATGTATATGTATCGACTCAGATGATAGGCGGTTTCCTTACCTGTAGTTCAGCTTGTAGTTCAGCCGTATAGTTTAGTGTAGTTGTTAGATTAGATTAGACTTCTTACTTATTTCAAAAACTAACGAATCGTGGGCATTTTTAAAGACAGCTCAAGGGAATCTACGGATATTTCAAAAACGACGTATCTTTTCATAAAAACACCGTAGCCCCTATTTTCAAAACCCCATGATTCGTGTTATTTCAAAAGGCACCATTCCTAGGACTTATATTAGATTATTGCTGATTAGTTATCGTTGTGTCTAGTATTCAGCTCCCGCACATTATTCTGTTCGCTCTGCCTCGCATATTTATTTTGCTGCATATTCCATTATTGATATCATGCTGTTAGGACACCAGCACCATTACCGATGATGCGTATGTACCACGTACACCTACTTGCCGGCTCACACACATCTTCATCGGTAATTGCCATGTCACGTACACTTTAGAGAATATAATGGCTTGACTTAGATTGTTAGCTAGTAGTGTTGACATGATATTAGTGTACTTCCCTTATATGCCATATTAGACATTGTAGTTATTACCTACCACTTCATGCATACTGTTATTCAGTTGTTCATGCCTAGTTCATTATCATTGACATATGCACTTGTGATGATTTCTTGAGATTTATGATATTTCTGGATTTCGGGGAAAGCCGCTAAATTTACAACTTATGATCTTTTAAAATATAAAATGTTGCGGTTTTCTAGTGATGTAAAGTGTCGTCCACCATGAGTTTGCTGTGGTTTTGGAGATCCGTGTCGAGGAGTGGAGGAACCGTCACGGGTACATGGTGGGCCCGGTATGGCAGCCCGGGACAAGAGGAATGTGGTGTTGACGTTGAGCCTGGCTGGGGAGCACTACCTACCGGTGATATTACCCGACGAGTCGGATATCCGGAGGATACCGTCGTGGTCTTGAGATGGATGGTAGGGGCCGGTCCGGACTGACGGCGCCCTAGATATTGAGATTTAGACATTGATATTTCGAGACAGTGAGATTTATGTTTTGTGTCGATGCTAGACACTGTTGATACTGATTTCATTATGATACCTCAGTTTAAAAATACGAAGGAAATCTCACTAATTTATGAAAAAAGTTTCTTCATTTACATGTATTCTGTTTCATGCATTCATACCTCATTCATATGATATATTGCTACCTGAGGCACTGACACGGGCACATGAAATTATACTCGGGTTAGATATTACCCTAGTCATTGTTATAGGCTGCCTGTTATACTTATATTTGAGGATATATTATGATCATTGACCTAGGTTGCGTTATTTATGCGATTTCTGTGCGTAGATGTTTTTTTGGATTCACGAGTTGGCAACTCACCCCCGTTGTGCCCCAGTTTCTTGCAGATTTGCCGTACATGTTTCATTACGGCTTGTGGGCTCAGTTTCATTCGGGTGATTTGCTAGTAGGTGGGTTTACTTGTATGAACCCCCATTATTTATCTTGTATATCATTATTCTGTTGTATCTAGAATTCCATCAACCAACCATGTATTTATTGAGATAGAGACCAGTGTTGGTTATTCTTTCGACCTTAGAGTCGCTCGTTATTTTTCTGGTGGTTTTAAGTTTCCTTTGAGTTTTGATCCTCGCCGTTGGTGTTGTATATTATATTGTTTGTGTGGTTGTGACCGTCGATTGACGAAGAGCTAGCTCCCGCTTGGGGATGCCTTTTCTTGATTTCGTATACTATTCATGTTGTATCCCGTTTGGGGGCCAGTATTTACAAAGGAGACTCTGCCGAAATTTTCAGTAAATTTTTTTGATGTTTTGAAAACCGCATAATTCGGCTTATGCTATTGAAATTACTTGCTTTAAGTTGTTTTTCCTGCACTCTACTATTTTCTTGGTTTGGATTTCTGGGTTTTCGGTTTACTTAGATTACGTACGCCTCGAGACGTTCGTAGTTTAAGTGCCGGTCATGTTCCGTACTTTCGGGTCGTGACACCTCCTCAGGAATCGTGGCCGCCTCACCCGATACTCCCTCGGGTTCTGCGGTCGCGGTTGTCTCGTCCATCGGCACCACGAGGTCTCCAGCCTCAAGCGCCTCGCCCTCTATTGCCTTCGGCTCGGTTAAGACAATCATCTCATCTGTCGCCACTTCAGGTGCGGCATCAATGACCCTCTAGGCGGCGGATCCCTCAACCTCTGTTTCAGGCCCCATGGCCCCGACGACGTTGCTCACTGTCGGCTCGGGTTCGGCAAGTACCGCTTCCTTCGCTCCCCTGGGTTCAACGGTCTCCGCCTCCCCCTCAGCCGGACTTGGCCCTGCAATGCGGAATGCATATGAGCCAACGGCTTTATAATTCTTACAACAAGGCTCTGAAAGAAATGCTACCTGAAGAGGATTTATCGTTTGCACTTCGGGCCGCGCGCGCTACTTGCCTATGAGCAGTAGATAGGGCGGCAGGGGCCTCTTCAGAAGGAGTGTCGGCGTGAGGAATAGTGCTAGGGCCCGCTCCCGTGGCCAAAGCAGCTCTGCGCGCCTTTGCTTCGCGTCTCAACCGCTTCCGCTCCTCCCGAGCCGTTGAGACGGATGCCACTAGGGCTTCTTTAATTGAGGCGTCCTCGTCCGTGAATAGGGATGCCTCCAGATTTTTCAGGGCATCCCTTGTCGTTTTGTGTCGAGGCTCCTGCAGCAGCCTCGACGAGATCGGGACTTCAGTAACGGCCTTGGGAAGGATCCCCGCATCAATTGATACAACCCCTGCAAAGAAACAAAAGAAGGTTAGGTTGACCATCAGAAAAGATGACAAACTTTCCTTATAAAAGAGAAAGGGGTGAGACATACCAACGCCTGCTAGAGCGCGCTTCTCCTCCTCCTCTTGGAAGGTTTTCAAAGAGGCAGCGATAGCCTCTTAAGTAGAGACACCAGTTGAAAAGGGAGCAAATATTAGTTAAAGATAATAATAAAAAGTGCAATAAAATGACAAATAAAGAGGCTGATGATTACCTGACTCAGCGAGTTTGCTTAACATCGCTTTGAGCCTCGCCGATCGCTCCGAAGCTGCAATGGCGGCAGCCAAATTGGTGTCCGCAGGGTCTACCAAGAAGCCCTCGTTGCTGCCATATTCACATATGCCTTCGGTGGGAGGAGCCGCAGGCTTTAAGCTGAGGATCGCATCGAGGGAAAGGGTGCACTTCTTCTTCTTCTTCTGTCCGCCAGCTTTAGATCCACCAGGAGTAGATTTGCGCTTGGCAGTCACTTTAGGGCGGCGGGTCCCGATATCTGCTCCTGCGCCGGACCCTGGCGCTACCACATTAACCGTCTTTGTGGGAGCACGGGGCGCCGGTGGTGCATCCACCGTAGTAGGCAGTGGCAATCCACGCGGGGGGCTCAACACGCGTGGTCGGTCAACTCCGGCATCTTTTATCGGGAGGATGACCTGGATCCTTGGCTGCAAAGGGCCTTGCGATAACCGCCGGGAGGTGCACCCCTACGGTCAACCAGCATACGCTTCTCCGTTAAGATAATTGGGCCCATCGCGTGCGCATACCAGGCCACATATGAATTAAGCATCTTAGGGGCACAGCTAGGTTCACTAATGAAGAAATAGGAACCTGTGTTAAGCCGTGTAAAATGATGCATCACATTCTTTATCCCCTCTGGGCCGACCACGGGCGTTTCCAAGAAAGCTTCCAGCGGGATCCCTTGGTTGTAGCTTGACTGCCGGGCAAATCGGTGTGGGTTATATCTCATAAACAAGGCTGTTTTATTCTTCCTGAACACTAGATAGCCTGGCCGGATGGAGTAGAGATGGAGGATTTCCCGAGCTTTCAATGCAGAAGCCACATCTTTGAAGTCATCACGCAGGGGCACCACTGACTTGGTGGTCTCTGAGCCTATGGTTATGACCTTATCCACAAAGGAAACCTTCGCTCCGACCAGATGTGGACGAAGGAGCAGCCCTCTAGACTCCCACGGGGCTGGAACCACAATTGAAGCCCTGACCAACCGCATGACTCTCGGGAGTCTGTATTTCTCGAAGAACGGAGGAGACTTGTGGGCACCAAACACCCCTCGCACATGCATCTCCATCCAAGAAGTGAAGTAGTGCATCGGGAAGTTAGCAGGCTGTACCCCGGGCTCACTGGCGTCCGCCGCTACGCTAAGTCCATGATAAAGGTAAGCCAGCCCGGCGATTCCTACCGATAACTGCAAACCAGCCACCATCCGATGCGCTGGGTAAAAGACAGAGGGCAGCATGAGGCGGGGGTGCATGGGGAGTGCAAAGTTGCATAGCCACAACCCTAAGAATCCAATAAAAAAGGTTTCCTCATCCATGCCTAGGACGGCAATTTCTGAGAAAGCAGCAATGGCAGCGTTGGGGAGATAGAAATCCTTCTGATCATTTTCCGATACAGGTCGGCGGTCCAAGCCGAAACCAAAAGGGTCACCAAGCTTAGCGAACTTCTCGCTCTCCTTTGATAGGAACTCTGGGCGAATAAAGCGAGCAATAAAATCTGCGAAACTGACGCCCCGCTCGCCCGATCCCAAATGGAGTTCCTCATAGATCTCCAACACCTTCACCAAGCCCGGATACTGATGCTGAATGGCATTTTCCGGAGTTAAGTCAAACACCAGCTGCTTGGTGGCAAAGACGTACTCGTCAGGAGAAAGCAGCTCCTCGTAGTGCTCTCCCCTCATTGGTAGACCCGAAATCTCAGCGAATTCCTCCAAGGAGATAGAGACTTCCCTATCCGTCATCAGGAAGGTGTGAGTGGGGATATTCTATTGTTCGATAAAGGCCTTGACCCACCACGTTGGAGGAGAGGGATACTCGAAAAGCGAAACGTAGATGGCTGAATATAAACCAATCCTTGTTAGATGAGTCCTTTTCGCCGATAAGTTGTACCGGGCCCACTGCAAATATCCGGCGGGGGGTCGCGGGATCAGTCCAATATTGTAAGCCTGTCCCCAAGGGCGTGCTTCACCCTGACAGATTCGCCTTCCCAGAATATCTATTGCCGGCGGCGGCTGCACGGGGATGGCACCGATCGCAGGCTGGAGGAGGTCATCAGAATTCCAGTTTTTAACCTCCACGGCATAATTCACCGGGGGTTCGTCTGCATAGGGGATCGTGACTGTAGGCTCAGACGGCGAGGCGGAACTGAAGCTGCGACGGCCTTGGATGATCTGGCTGTACCACCTTCCCCACAGGTGGAGTTTTTTGCACTCAGGGTCATGATCTTTAATGAGACCGAACGCCACCCGGTCCACCGGCGAATGGGGGAACCCTCCTTCCGAGCGAACAAAGGGGAAAGACAAGTCGCCGGACAAGTTTCCTGTAGAAAGATAAAAATAACCGTTAGTTTCTGACATTTGGCATTTTGAAATCTTACTCAACACTGTGATGTAATGGGTAGGGGACAAAAAGAGGGACCCACAAAATCTGGATGACGGTACATCATTTAATAAAACAACCCCATCATTAGATGAGACTGTCAATAAATGAAAAGGTCCCCAAAAGAATATCCTCACTGATGGGAAATCCCTAGAGACAAGGAGAAATATTCTCTTTCAGAGCAAAGCTCTGTCACAGAGTGACATTTGTCAAACTCTGGTCTCAAGGGAACAAGATTCCTTAAAAGAGCATAGCTCTATGGTAATGGTGGAAAGATCCATCAATTTTATCTTTAAAGTTTTGGAATCTTGAAAAATCCATGAAAACTTATAAAACAAAAATTTTCTCCGTTTATCAGATCTAAAAAGATCTACATTCGATCTAAGAGCAATGCTCTGTTCATGGGTTAGAACCCATGGATCAGATCTCTGTAAATCTGTAAATTTTTTGAGAGCAAGGCTCTGTTGAAGAAACCCCAAAGGGCTTTTTCTTTAGATCAAAGATCTATAAGAGCAAGGCTCTGTTAATTAAATTTAATTTAAATTAATTTAATTTAATTAATTTTACCTAGAGTGATTCTAAAACTGGAACTTTGAAGTTCTCACAAGAGCAAGGCTCTGGAAGTTCTTAAGCAAGAGCAAGGCTCTGAAATTCAAATTCTTGAAAATGGTAAAGAATTACCAAGGACCAAGGGTCCTATTTATAGGCGCCTGCGCCTTTTCACCTGACCCCTTTGATCCGACGGTCAGGATCTCACTACCGCTGCACTCACGTGCGCACCACGTGAGCGCAACGGTGGGGGGCATTTGTTCCCCCAATCAGAGCAAGGCTCTGTTTGAATTTTGAAAATTCAAATTTTTGAAGCAACGCTTCAGATCCCGTGCGCTGTGCGCAACGCGCCACGTGTCAGAAGTTGACACGGCAGCACAACGCCCAAGGCAGTGCGTCCAATCAGAGCAAGGCACTTTAAAAAACAAAAGCAAAGCTCAGCTGCGCAAGCGCACCGCTGCGAGACACGCGTCTGTGCGGTTGCGCAAGCAAGACTGCGCAAGCGCACCGCTGCGCGACACGCGTCTGCGCAGTTGCGCGAACACTGTTGCGCAAGCGCACCGCTGCGCGACACGTGTCTGCGCAGTTGCGCAAGCGCGACTGCGCAAGCGCACTGCTACACGACACGTGTCTGCGCAGTTGCGCAAGCGCTTCATTGTGCGACACGTGTCACTCACTGGGGGAGTTGCGCAAAACAGAATAAATCTTGTTGAAACAAGAAGATTTCCTTGTATAAGGCCGGGGCCTTTGGATCAAAGATCGAACGGTGGGGAAAAATTCCCCAAATCACTCAGAAAAAGATTTATGTAACAAATCTAACTAATTTATGAGCACTATAAAAAGGACCCCGGCCTCATTTCAAATTCATTGAGATCAGACTAAAAAAAAAGAGAAGAGAACTCTGGAGAACTCTTTGAGAATACAAAAAAAAGGTAAAAAAAGCTTTAAAATAAGAGAAAAATCTCTTAGGAATAGATCATTGATCTAAGAACAAGATCAGTGATCTTCAATAAATAAATAAATAAATAAAAATAATAAAAATAGTGCCTTGCACTTGCTATGAACCTTTGGTTCTCTGAAACAAGAAAAAACTTGTTTTTCTTTGATCCAAATTTAGATCAAGGGATAAAAAGTGCTTTGCACTTCTTGAATCTACAAAGATTCTCAGTGCTTTGTACAAATGCACTGCATTACTTAAAGGGCCAGGCCCAAGTCAAAAAGACCTAACAGGTCTAAATAAATTGCAAAGCAATAAAAAGGCAGGTCCCCATTTAAATTGATACTCTGTTTGAGCAAAGCCCAAAATAAATGAGCAGCCCTAGTAAAAGGCCTAACAGGCCAAATGCAAACGGAACGTTGAATATTCTCAACTGGACTTGGCCCAATTTTGGCCGTAAGTCCTTAAATTAAATTGACTGAGCAAGATTGCACCTCCTAAATCAATTCACATCCGGTTTCAGGGTACATCTCCGAACTCCTTTGACATCCATCGTTGTAATTCCTCAACGACGCCAAAGAGGTGACGGGTCCCAACGACCACACATCGATATGGACTGCTGGGTCTTTAAACTCGTGGACCGAGACGTCCTTGAACTAATATTCGTCCCTAAATGGGAATATCGGACCGAAACGTCCTTAAACTAATATCGGACCGAAACGTCCCTAAACTAATATCGGACCGAAACGTCCTTAAACTAATATCGGACCGAAACGTCCCTAAACTAATAACGGACCACTACATCCCTAAACTGGCGTTGGACCGAAACTTCCTTAAACTAATATTGAACCACCACGTCTCTAAACTGGAATATTGACCGCAACGTCCTTAAACTACCTATGGACCACTACGTCCTTAAAACTAGAACAATAGAGCCTCCAAATGCTCTTTTGCCGTATCTAAACGGTCCCGTTTAAGTTGATCTTAGCCCCCCAAACACGGCTAACGTATCCTTAAACATTCAAACGGACTATAAAACTCCAAATCAACCTTGGTTCAAGGGTACATCTCTGAACTCCTCTGACATCTGCCGTTGTAATCCTTCAACGACGTTAGAGAGGTGACGAGTCCCGATGGCCAGATATTAAATGGATTATCACGTTAAGTTGATCTTAGTCTCAAACAGGACTATCGTATCCTTAACGAACGTTTAAGTTGATCTTAGCCGCAACGCGACTAATGCATCCTTAAACTAAAAACACCAAACCCAAATCTAAGTAAATACGGATTTGGACTAATCCACGTCCTACGGGCGACGACATTACTCAGTCTCCATATACAATCCTCGGCAACCACAAATAAAACAAACACACACGACATGAAGTGAAATTCTGGAGAAGGAGAAAGTTGTTACCGCGATGCGGTAGCGTAATTAACTGCAGGGGCTTGCGCCTGCTGGGAAGAGCGTCCCCACAATCAAAAACCCCTTAAGTGAGGGGGAATCTAACGAAGTCTGCTACATCGGCCGCATCCGTCTAAACCTCCGATACACGGTGCCATAAATCAACTTGGCATCTTCGGAGAGGTGGATGGATAAAACCAAATAGCATCTGCCCCGAATCTCAGCGTCAGGACATCGCGGTCTTCTGCGCCGTCTTTCGGAGGGGAACAGATTCCCACCGGGCGTGCCAGAATCTGTTCCCTTCCGAAAGACGGCGCACAAGACCGCGATGTCCTGAAGCTGAGATTCGGGGCAGATGCTATTTGGTTTTATCCGTCCGCCTCTCCGAAGATGCCAAGTTGATTTATGGCACCGTGTATCGGAGGTTTAGACGGATGTGGCCGATGTAGCAGACTTCGTCAGATTCCCCCTCGCTTGAGGGGTTTTTGATTGTGGGGACGCTCTTCCCTGCAGGCGCAAGCCCCTGCAGTTAATTACGCTACCGCATCGCGGTAACAACTTTCTCCTTCTCCAGAATTTCAATTCGTGTCGTGTGTGTTTGTTTTATTTGTGGTTGCCCGTGGATTGTATACGGAGACTGCGTAATGCCGTCGCCCGTAGGACGCGGATTAGTCCAAATCCGTATTTACTTAGATTTGGGTTTGGTGTTTTTAGTTTAAGAATGCATTAGTCGCGTTGCGGCTAAGATCAACTTAAACGTTCGTTAAGGATACGATAGTCCTGTTTGAGACTAAGATCAACTTAACGTGATAATCTATTTAATATCTGGCCATCGGGACTCGTCACCTCTCTAACGTCGTTGAAGGATTACAACGGCAGATGTCAGAGGAGTTCAGAGATGTACCCTTGAACCAAGGTTGATTTGGAGTTTTATAGTCCGTTTGAATGTTTAAGGATACGTTAGCCGTGTTTAGGGGGCTAAGATCAACTTAAACGGGACCGTTTAGATCCGGCAAAGGAGCATTTGGAGGCTCTATTGTTCTAGTTTTAAGGACGTAGTGGTCCATAGGTAGTTTAAGGACGTTGCGGTCAATATTCCAGTTTAGAGACGTGGTGGTCCATTATTAGTTTAAGGACGTTTCGGTCCAACGCCAGTTTAGGGACGTTTCGGTCCGATATTAGTTTAGGGACGTTTCGGTCCGATATTAGTTTAGGGACGTTTCGGTCCAATATTAGTTTAAGGATGTTTCGGTCCGATATTCCCATTTAGGGACGAATATTAGTTCAAGGACGTCTCGGTCCACGAGTTTAAAGACCCCGCAGTCCATATCGATGTGTGGTCGTTGGGACCCGTCACCTCTTTGACGTCGTTGAGGAATTACAACGATGGATGTCAAAGGAGTTCGGAGATGTACCCTCAAACCGGATGTGAATTGATTTAGGAGGAGCAATCTTGCTCAGTCAATTTAATTTAAGGATTTACGGCCAAAATTGGGCTAAGTCCAGTTGAGAATATTCAAAGTTCCGTTTGCATTTGTCCTGTTAGGCTTTTTACTAGGGCTGCTCATTTATTTTGGGCTTTGCTCAAACAGAGTATCAATTTAAATGGGGACCTGCCTTTTTATTGCTTTGCAATTTATTTAGACCTGTTAGGTCTTTTTGACTTGGGCCTGGCCCTTTATGTAATGCATTGCATTTGTACAAAGCACTGAGAATCTTTGTAGATTCAAGAAGTGCAAAGCACTTTTTATCCCTTGATCTAAATTTGGATCAAAGAAAAACAAGTTTTTTCTTGTTTCAGAGAAGCAAAGGTTCATAGCAAGTGCAAGGCACTATTTTTATTTATTTATTTATTTATTTATTTATTTATTGAAGATCACTGATCTTGTTCTTAGATCAATGACCTATTCCTAGGAGAATTTTCTCTTATTTTAAAGGTTTTTTTACCTTTTTTGTATTCTCAAAGAGTTCTCCAGAGTTCTCTTCTTTTTTTTTTTTAGTCTGATCTCAATGAATTTGAAATGAGGCCTGGGGTCCTTTTAATAGTGCTCATTAATTAGTTAGATTTGTTACATAAATCTTTTTCTGAGTGATTTGGGGAATTTTTCCCCACCGTTGGATCTTTGATCCAAAGGCCCCGGCCTTATACAAGAAAATCTTCTTGTTTCAACAAGATTTATTCTGTTTTGCGCAACTCCCCCAGTGAGTGACGCATGTCGCACAATGAAGCGCTTGCGCAACTGCGCAGACACGTGTCGCGCAACGGTGCGCTTGCGCAACAGTGTGTGCGCAACTGTGCAGACACGTGTCGCGCAGCGGTGCGCTTGCGCAACTGCGCAGACACGTGTCGCGCAGCGGTGCGCTTGCGCAACTGCGCAGACACGTGTCGCGCAGCGGTGCGCTTGCGCAACTGCGCAGACACGTGTCGCGCCGTGGTGCGCTTGCGCAACTGTGTTTGCGCAACTGCGCAGACACTTGTCGCGCAGTGGTGCGCTTGCGCATCTGTGTTTGCACAGCTGCGCAGACGCGTGTCGCGCAGCGGTGCGCTTGCGCAGTCTTTCCTGCGCAACTGCGCAGATGCGTGTCTCGCAGCGGTACGCTTGCGCAGCTGAGCGTTGCTTTTGTTTTTTAAAGAGCCTTGCTCTGATTGGACGTACTGCCTTAGGCGTTGTGCTGCCGTGTCAACTTCTGACACGTGGCGCGTTGCGCGCAGCGCACGGGATCTGAAGCGTTGCTTCAAAAATTTGAATTTTCAAAATTCAAACAGAGCCTTGCTCTGATTGGGGGAACATGTCCCATCAGATATCCAGCCGTATTCTAAGACAGGTATTGCTCATTTCGGGAGATGGCTCTCTCCGTGAACTTGAGATAAAGAAAGACATAGAAAGAAACATTAGAGCGGATCCACTTACTGAGGCTATTTCTCAAACGCAATAGTTTTACAAACGTGTTTTGTGAATCTGATTAGTAGAGATGTTGGGTGTTCGGTATCACACGGGCTGTGGGTATGCAACACCGCAATAATTGGCCTTAAGTGCAAGTGGGAGATTGTTGGCTATAGTACTTTCAAGTCAATTATTGCGGTGTCGCATATGCACAGCCCGTGTGATACCGAACACCCAACATCAATACTAAACAGTTTCACAAAGCTCGTTTGTAAAACTATTGCATTCAAGAAATAGCCTCAGTGAGTGGATCCGCTCCAATGTTTCTTTCTATGTATCTCTTAATCTCAATTTTGCGGAGAAAGCTATCTCCCGAAATGAGCAATACCTGTCTTAGAATACGTTTGGATATCTGATTGGACCCAGTTAACAAATGAACACCAAATCCAGTAAACTTCTTAGACTGTATCGTCAAGTGAATTTAATAAGTATCCTGAGCCATGCCTCCCTCAGTATCTGCTTGGACCACCTGTCCAAACTAGTGTCCCTCAAAAGAGGGAAAACTATAACTCTGACAGTCACTCTGTCTTCCAGGTCACCTTGGAACCCTGGAATGATAACTGTCTCCTGAAGGAGACTACCGTTATTAAATCCCTAGAACATCCACTTGTGTTCATAAATTGCTTCCGATTGTTTCTCCAGGATTGGATTAAAATAAACTTATTGCAGCTAGTGCAAAAACAACATCTGGTGTGGTACATGATATCTTATGATTGACTCAATTGTCTAAGCAAGTGATATGCAAATCATGCACATCCCTCTCCACTTTAGTCTGTAACACACCTTTAGAGAGGGTGACTCCATCTCCTGCAGGAACACCATCATGCCAGGAGTCGTCCATTCTAGAACATCTTTAGAATATTGTCTAAGTACCCAGATTGGGAACTACCTAAATCTAGATCTAAAACAATAGATCTAGTAACCAGAATGCCTTATATAATGTCCATATCCTATGTGTAGAAACTACTATGTGACAACTGTTGGAGATAGTGCCCTCAGAGTCAATTATTAGGTCACAGGTACGTGATTGTAATGATTGAGGGAGGACCTATCCCAGTAGGACAGTCTTGCTCGAGATGATAGTATGCTATCTGGTTTACCTTTATCATCGTGTACTGCTTTAGGTGACATGACACGTCGCTATTACACGTTGATAGAGCCCCTAGGATTCTTGCTTGACCACCAGCAGTATGAGGGCGATCATATAAGTGGGAGCTGGGGGTCTATAAGCTTATCCTTAAAAGGTCCCTAGTCGTGGGAGTTTCGAGACTGGGCATCGATACTCGATTAGTAGACTAGTGTATACAGTCGAGACCCCGACGAGGGGCGGTGGCCGGTCTCACAAGCCACTGGTGTCAGTTGGATCACCTAAGATGTATACAGGTGCTTATTGGGTTATGAGTACACCGGACAGGACTCGTCGGGAACATGCTAGTTGGTCATATACCAGACGTCAGATGGCAGTTCCCTGGTGACATGTGTGCAGGTTAGTTCATCGACCTGGGGATCGTCATTTGTCTCGTGTGAGTTCCCACTGTACTTTGATTACTACCCTACCACGGCTCAAAGGAGTCGTGCAAACAGGTTTTAGTTGGGTACAGTCCCGAGCCACATGGAGGCAGTGAGCGTATCTTCAGGGGTTCGTCTCTCCCGGTATTGGGGGTGAGGTCGTGCTGTGTCTAGGAGAGCCATTACACAAAGTCCTTGGCCAAGGCAAGGAGATTTACTGGTAGGTATTCCAGTAGTATCTCAGGGTGTTCTGGGCTACACTCCGACACGACTTGTACCGCTTTTGGGGGTCTGACTTTTACCAACCCCCTAGGCCCGCCATGCGATACTCATAGACGAACGGACCGGACTGCACGGATATTGTCACTGACAGGCTCAGTAGGGTGTCAGGCTGAGTTCGCTCACAGACGTCCCTTTTAGTCAGTACCTGGTAACCCGTTACGTATTGGCTTATACCTCTGACGTGCTAGCGGTTAAATCCACAACCAAGGTGTTGACGAGTCTTTAGAGTCCCCCACATTCAGTTACTCAGCTTTCGGACGAAAGGCTGTAGAGGCCGTATGGAGATATGGCAGGGTCCGATCAGATACGTGCGGTATTGCACGGATCAGGATCGGACGGTTTGTACTGGTAGCCGTATGGTTATATGGCAGGGTTCGATCAGATACGTGCGGTATTGCACGGATCAGGATCGGACGGATATTACTAGCCGGCTTTGGTTTAAGCCGGTCCTAGTTTAGTACAGTGTAGATTTGGTCTTTTTGCATTTGTATCCGGACGGAATACAGATGCGGGTGTGTATGCACAGTATCGGGTTTTCCTGTAATTTATTACGGGACCATTTTTCTGGAGTTGCCAGTTTGCATTCCGTTCCGGCCGGTTTTCCTTTGTTCTTTCCCGGCCGGACTTTTCCGATGGAGGGTGTTATTTGCAGTTTTGCAAATAACATTTTGTGGAGGGTTTTATTGCATATTGTTTGATATGATAACTTTCATATCTTTTCCACCATACTTTTGCTTTTTGAGATTTGATTGAATAGAAAGGGTATGGAGGAAAGGGTATGGTTGATGTTGTGGTCACCTCTTTTGTCTCTCCTACACTTACCTCCCTCTTGCAATTTGTATACCTCTCCACCATTCTCCAAAAGAAATTGTGCCGGCCACTAATTGAGGAGAGGAAAAAGATGAGAGATTCATTGTGTGCTTCATTTTGTTCATCTCTTTTCCTTGCAAAATGATAGCATCTTTTGCCTTCAAAGTTTCATTCTTCCCTCCATCTAAAGGCAACTCCGAAACCCCAAAAGAGACATAGACGTTCTACACCACATTCTACAGCAAATCTTGGACGCGTCGATTCGCCAGCTTCGCGCCCGAGTTGCCTCGGTATTGAGGTGGGAGCCCGTAAAAGTACCCGGCTTCGTGGTGCCCTTTCCGACGAGGAGGAGATGGACGGAGATCCCGCGAGGAGATCGGAGCGGAGATGAAGACCGGAGGACTTGGATCGTCGGTATATCTCTATTCCCATTCTTGTAGATAGCTTAGACTAGTTAATGGTTCGATCCGGAGTTTAGTGCGCGGTGGTGCCGGTTTGCAAAGTCCGCAAAATTTTAGTTATTCACCGCTTCCGCATTCCGGCGTCGGATTGACGGCCGGGGCGCCGCCGTGCACTTACAGTGGTATCAGAGCCTCCCCATTAACTTAGTCTAGCTTTGTGTAATGTGTTTTGCATTTCCGATCGATCAAAAAGTTCCAAAACCCGTATTCCCTTCGCATCAGTTTCTGTCGAAATTTTTTGGAGTCTAAAAATTTTTCAGGTGGTCTCAGAATAATGTGCAGGGAGATGTAAGAACACTGGAAAAATTTCGTAGCATGATCCATCCGTACGACCGCGGAAGGGCGGCGGAAACACCCATTCCGCCGCGCTTCCGCGGCACACTGTTCACATCACTGCACGATTTATTTTCAGGTGTTTTCTGGGTTTAATATATGGGCTTTGGAATATTAAACTTGGGCCCAGGTTTTCTGTGAGTGCTACAGTTTTGTTTGGGGGCCCACTTGTTAAGGTTTGATCAATCGGAAAATTTTAAACACATTTTTCACAGTATTTACATTATATCTGCGACCGTGAATGTCACTCGATCGGTAAATCCGGTCTAACTGCTATAGCCCGGTTAGACGGATTTGCGAACGTGACTTTCACGTTGATGTTCTGTTTTTGCTGTGATGTTGCGGATCGGTCGTGGGGATAGCCTGGATGCAATGCTAGTACAGTTGTGGTTGTATTATGTACATTTGTTATTGCGGGGCGAGCGTCCGACATGTGGACTGCCGTCACTGCCTGTTTGTATTATTATTTTGGGGCACGACCAGGTTGCGGTCGATGTACCCGGTGTATGTATATTTTACTTTCTGTACTAGGATTACCCCGCGGAGGGGTGCACGGATAGCCGGGTTCTGGAGGGCAACAAGCCCGCATCTCATGGCATTGAGACGGAGGGGGCTTCACTCTAGGATTGGCGGGCTATTCGCCGCACTCGTAGGGGGTACAGGTTGACCCAGGAGGGGTGCCCAAGTTGCCGGATTCCGTGAAGTGCTGGGTGGTCCATTCACGGCGCTGAAGGGGGCTGCCTCGCTTCAGGTTTTGGCGGGTGACTTGCCGCGCCCGTAGGGGTCTAGGATTTCATTGCACAGGCTATCCACACGACCAGGGGAACGTCGGGTTTCAGCAGTGGCTCTGTGAAACCCGGGGATCCCAGATATCTGTATTGTTTCTGTGATGCTGTTCATTTTCTGTGATGTTGCATTTTATTCACGCCTTGAGCGAAATATAATATATTGGTATATATATTAGTAGATGTTGTATATGTTTTGCATCCGCGCTAGTCCAGTCCCCGCTCTGTCGTTAGTAAGCTAACCTAACGGGTAATGACGGGACCCAGTGGCGAATGCGGATGGCATATAGGTACATCAGTATATTTTCGTTCTTTTTGGTGTGATCAATTGATGGGACTGCATTGATTCGGATCAATGCAAGTTAAAAACAAACCTAATCTGATGTTGTTGGAACACTTTTCAAAAAGCTGTTATTGCAAGGACGTTTACTTTTGTTTTGCATCGTGGTATTCATTGGAATATCCTGCTCCTCAGTCGACGAGGCAAGGGCCGAGATCCCTTCACCGGGAGTGACCCCTTGGACAGAAGTTTGCGTCAGGGCATTAACTTCACTATAGCCGATTACTTTTGCTTTGCATCGCGGTATTCAGTTGGAATATCCTGCACCTCATTCTACGGGGAAAGAGCCGAGATCCCTTCACCGGGAGTGACCTCTTTAGCAACGGTTTTCGTCACTATATTTTCAAAAAGCTATCCGTTCCTTCAACGATATCAAGTTCATTACGTTAAAGGTTTTCGCCAGAAACCATTCGTAGCCCTCCGACGTTTCAGACGGGTAGCACGTAGTATTCATGCTATGTTTGTTGACCTTCGTCAAGGCATAGTGTATGGTAGCTGCTTGTTACCTTTCTGCTGCATAGATAGATGCGTTGGTTTGGGACAGTCGTATAGCCTTGTTGACCTTCGTCAAGGGCTTGTACGGGTGGATTCAAATTAACCTGGATAATGACGGGTAGAACTTGACATGTGACTTATGATTTGTTGACCTTCGCCAAGGTCATAAGAGCATGGGGCAGAAATCACATCGGGAGTTTCAAAAGTACTGAAACTTGCCAGATATGCGCATACCTTCTGGAGTGTGATACCGTGAGCGGATTCCGTCACGTTATCATGCGATGAGAGTTGGATCCCGATTCCCACTGATGAGTTGGTTTACTCCTCGGGTAACCCCGACTAATTCTTCTTTCAGGTTTGGAGGAGAATTTGAGGTACAGTGGGAGGATTCCAGATTAGATAAATTGGTAACCATTCTGATCTAGGTTAGAGTGCACGCTGAGTGTTTCTTTTCTCTCTCTCTTTGGCAGCGACCATTGACCCGACCCTAAGACTTTGACTCAGTGACCAAGTTGACCGAACCTTCTTAAACACCGGCTTTTGGATTGTCAGAGTTGCAGACCTCATTGCCACTCCTACTTTTACCCTTTTCTCCAGGACACCCCGTATTGCTACGAACGTCCACTTCCATTGGACAAAACCATCGTATGGTTAGATACGAACTCGAAGGAATTTATTCGAGGATGGTTTCAGGTTCTGGAGAAAACGGATAGGATTATTCAGTTGTCTTTTCCTTTTACCCTCTCTCAGGTTACGAGTACTCCTTGGTTTAGGGGTAGTACACCTATTACGCAAATTGGATTGTCTTCTTCCAAACCTTAGGCTGGTGCCGACCGGTAGGGAATGAAGAAAACCAATTAGCATAACGATGGTGTGCAGAAGGTATTAAGTTCAGACAAAGCAAGGGATTAGTAAGAGGGCAAAGTAAATTGCAACAGATATTCACGACCAAACCAAATATTTCGTTACCACTCCCACATCACCTTTGTATTTCTCCAGGACACTCCGTATCACTACGAAGATCCACAGTTTATTTGGATACTCCATCGTATGGTTATATACGAACTCGAATGGAACTTGTTCCAGTTCGGGGATGGATTCTGGTTCAGGAGAAATAGGAATAAGGTTTATTCGGTTGTCTTTTATCTTCACCCTCTCTCATTGCGAGTGTTCCTAGGATTGGGACAGTACACCCCTTATGCTTATTGGATAGTCTTCTTCCAAACCATAGGCTGGTGCCGAACGGTAGGGAAGGAAGAAAACCATTTGGCCTAAAAGGGTGTGCAGAAGGTAAAGACTAAAGACATATGAAGGGATTTGGAGAGGTGGCAAAGAATTATACGGTTACAGTTGTGAATCTGGATAATGGAAAGGGCATTACTAAGAATACCGGGATACCCCATCGAAACATTTCAATGTTTCAGGTTCACTGTGTACTGTTAAAAGAAAACTGATTTCCTGATTAGACACTTGCTCCAGGGTATGTATTTACCAGGTTTGATTCTCACATCTGTATGGTTTTACAGATGGTGAGTGGGAGTAAGTTATTGGGAATTGGGTGATCATCCTCATTATATCGGGATTCGTTGTAATCGGTGATATTTGAGGAGATCATCTGGGCTGTTTGCCGGTCGGCAAATATTTGGTTTTGAATATCCGCTGTTGTGCACCAATTTCAAATTGATATATCTGTACGTCTATTTTCATAGAGTGAGATATACCTTTTGATATTATGTCGATGACATTTACCTATATCAGTGGATGGTTAGGTAAGGAGCATTAAACAGCGGTGTAATTCTTCTTAACCATAAGTACAGTTTTCAACCTACGACACACAGTGAAAGAGTTATTAGACTCAGTGGACTTACACAGAGTATTGTATGTTGTCCAGTGTCCATTAGGACAGAGGGGTTGGTCCTCATACTATATTCTGTTTACTTTTAACTTCTCTAGTTCTTAGACATGTGTTTCGTTGAAACACAGGGTCTAAGTTTTGAGGAGTTATAGGTATTTGAATAGAGTAGAGAACCAGGTGTAGCAAGTATCGGGATTCTTCAAAGTGATCGAAGATGTAGATACTTGTGTATGGTGTTCAGTTGATAGTAATGATTAAGAGAACTTGCTTCTCTTTCGGGTTACTCATGATTGGAAGCATTCCTAAGTTGAGTAACGCTGATCGGCCTCCTTCCATTTAGTTGACATGCACTGGAGACAGTTGCATGATTTGGATCTGGTTCAATTAAATCAGTGCCTCTGTTTCTATATTGGATATAGAACAGTTCATATCTTAACATTGTTAAAGTACGGGGAGTTGTCCGGTTTATGCTTAAAACCAGACACTGGACAACTCAAGGCACGTTTCTGTAATGGCTGTTTGTGGGTTGACCCAGGCTATGACGCGGGTTAACTTTCTACCATCTGGATGAACAATAGAAATATTGTTCTAGACTCGCCACAATTTTATTAAAAATGGATTTTTTCAGAAAACAGTAGTGGGAGTATGGTAGAACTGGAAGTGATTCCAGAACCACAAACGATTACTGAAGATTTGATAAGGAACCTAAAGATTCAATCTGGATTGACATTCCATTGGCCACTCCGCAGATAAGGTGGGTAACTTCAGGCACCCGAGAGGTACTACGGTAGCCTCAAGGACGGTGACAGGAAAGTTCTTGTTTACCCACAATTACCATTGCTGTTGTTCCAGGCTGCGAGACCCGGCAGGAGGATGAGTATAGCGTCGTTCTAAACTAGTATTAGAAGTGTACATCTATATGACTCTGCCAGAGGGTTGTCGTAGTCAGTGGGAGCGGCGGAAGCATTGGTGGACAGGTAGCTGATGTCTATTTATAGACTAGAGCAGATGTAGCGGAGATAGATCATCTATTTCTGACGTGACAGTCATGGGTTTGACTTCATCAGAATAGGGGATGGATCTTTTGAGAAGGTAGTAGGGTGTGATATCCTGGTATTTGGATGATATACACAGAGTAGGAAACGAAACTCCTACACTACGATCGGTTATACTTTGGTCGTCACACAGTGGTTTCTCCACAAAGGAAATGGATTTTATATCAGACATACTGGTTACTAGATCTATGGTTTTAGATCTAGATTTGGGTGGTTTCCCAATCAGGGTACTTGACAGCATTCTTAGAGTATTTAGGATGGACGACTCCTGTCACGGTAGTGTACCTGCAGGTAATGGAGTCACCCTCTCCAAAGGTGTCTTACAGACTAAAGGGGAGAGGGACGGGCATGATTGGCAGATCACTTGCTCAGGCAATTGAGTCAATCGTGAGATGTCAAGTACCACACCAGATGTTATTCTTGCACTAGATGCAATAAGTTGACATTAATCCAATCCTGGAGAAACAGTCGGAAGCAGTTTTAGAACATAAGTGGATGTTCTAGGGATATGATAACGACAGCCTTATTCAGGAGACAGTTATCATTCCAGGCTTCCAAGGTGACATGGACGACAAGGAGGTTGTCAGAGTTATAGTTTTCCTTCTGATAAGGGGCAGTATTTTGGACAGGTGGTCCAAGGCAATACTGAGGGAGGCATGGCGCGCAGGATACTGATTAAGTTCAGTTGACGATACAGTCTAAGAAGTTTGGATTTGGAGTTCATTTATGAGCTATGTCCCATCAGACATCCAGACACATTCTAAGACAGGTATTGCTCATTTCGGGAGATGGGTTTCTCCGCGAACTTGAGATATAGAGAGACATAGATAGAAACATCTAGGCGGATCCACTCACTGAGGCTATTCCTCGAACGCAATAGTTCCGCAAACGAGCTTTGTGAGACTGACTAGTAGAGGAGTTGGGTGTTCGGTATCACACGGGCTGTGAGTATGCGACATCGCAATAATTAGCCTTGAGTGCAAGTGGGAGATTGTTGGAGATAGTGCCCTCAGAGTTAATTATTAGGTCACAGGTACGTGATTGTAATGATTGAGGGAGGACCTATCCCAGTAGGACAGTCTTGCTCGAGATGATAGTATACTATCTGGTTTACCTTTATCATCGTGTACTGCTTTAGGTGACATGACACGTCGCTATTACACGTTGATAGAGCCCCTAGGATTCTTGCTTGACCACCAGCAGTATGAGGGCGATCATATAAGTGGGAGCTGGGGGTCTATAAGCTTATCCTTAAAAGGTCCCTAGTCGTGGGAGTTTCGAGACTAGGCATCGATACTCCATTAGTAGACTAGTGTATACAGTCGAGACCCCGACGAGGGGCGGTGGCCGGTCTCACAAGCCACTGGTGTCAGTTGGATCACCTAAGATGTATACAGGTGCTCATTGGGTTATGAGTACACCGGACAGGACTCGCCGGGAACATGCTAGTTGGTCATATACCAGACGTCAGATGGCAGTTCCCTGGTGACATGTGTGCAGGTTAGTTCATCGACCTGGGGATCGTCATTTGTCTCGTGTGAGTTCCCACTGTACTTTGATTACTACCCTACCACGGCTCAAAGGAGTCGTGCAAACAGGTTTTAGTTGGGTACAGTCCCGAGCCACATGGAGGCAGTGAGCGTATCTTCAGGGGTTCGTCTCTCCCGGTATTGGGGGTGAGGTCGTGCTGTGTCTAGGAGAGCCATTACACAAAGTCCTTGGCCAAGACAAGGAGATTTACTGGTAGGTATTCCAGTAGTATCTCAGGGTGTTCTGGGCTACACTCCGACACGACTTGTACCGCTTTTGGGGGTCTGACTTTTACCAACCCCCTAGGCCCGCCATGCGATACTCATAGACGAACGGACCGGACTGCACGGATATTGTCACTGACAGGCTCAGTAGGGTGTCAGGCTGAGTTCGCTCACAGACGTCCCTTTTAGTCAGTACCTGGTAACCCGTTACGTATTGGCTTATACCTCTGACGTGCTAGTGGTTAAATCCACAACCAAGGTGTTGACGAGTCTTTAAAGTCCCCCACATTCAGTTACTCAGCTTTCGGGCGAAAGGCTGTAGAGGCCGTATGGAGATATGGCAGGGTCCGATCAGATACGTGCGGTATTGCACGGATCAGGATCGGACGGTTTGTACTGGTAGCCGTATGGTTATATGGCAGGGTTCGATCAGATACGTGCGGTATTGCACGGATCAGGATCGGACGGATATTACTAGCCGGCTTTGGTTTAAGCCGGTCCTAGTTTAGTACAGTGTAGATTTTGTCTTTTTGCATTTGTATCCGGACGGAATACAGATGCGGGTGTGTATGCACAGTATCGGGGTTTTCCTGTAATTTATTACGGGACCATTTTTCTGGAGTTGCCAGTTTGCATTCCGTTCCGGCCGGTTTTCCTTTGTTCTTTCCCGGCCGGACTTTTCCGATGGAGGGTGTTATTTGCAGTTTTGCAAATAACATTTTGTGGAGGGTTTTATTGCATATTGTTTGATATGATAACTTTCATATCTTTTCCACCATACTTTTGCTTTTTGAGATTTGATTGAATAGAAAGGGTATGGAGGAAAGGGTATGGTTGATGTTGTGGTCACCTCTTTTGTCTCTCCTACACTTACCTCCCTCTTGCAATTTGTATACCTCTCCACCATTCTCCAAAAGAAATTGGGCCGGCCACTAATTGAGGAGAGGAAAAAGATGAGAGATTCATTGTGTGCTTCATTTTGTTCATCTCTTTTCCTTGCAAAATGATAGCATCTTTTGCCTTCAAAGTTTTATTCTTCCCTCCATCTAAAGGCAACTCCGAAACCTCAAAAGAGACATAGACGTTCTACACCACATTCTACAGCAAATCTTGGACGCGTCGATTCGCCAGCTTCGCGCCCGAGTTGCCTCGGTATTGAGGGGGGAGCCCGTAAAAGTACCCGGCTTCGTGGTGCCCTTTCCGACGAGGAGGAGATGGACGGAGATCCCGCGAGGAGATCGGAGCGGAGATGAAGACCGGAGGACTTGGATCGTCGGTATATCTCTATTCCCATTCTTGTAGATAGCTTAGACTAGTTAATGGTTCGATCCGGAGTTTAGTGCGCGGTGGTGCCGGTTTGCAAAGTCCGCAAAATTTTAGTTATTCACCGCTTCCGCATTCCGGCGTCGGATTGACGGCCGGGGCGCCGCCGTGCACTTACAACAACCACAGTATAACCGATCGTAGTGTAGGAATTTCACTTCCTACAAGGTGTATGTCATCCAGATACCAGGACATACCACCCTACTACCTTCTTATGAGATCCATCTCCTATTCTGATGAAGTCAAAACCTATGATTGTCACATCAAAAAAAGATGATCTACCTCCGCTATAACTGCTTTAGCTATAAATAGACATAAGAAACTTGTCCACTATGCTTCCACTGCTCCCACTGACTACAACAACCTTTTGGCATAGTCATCAACATGTGCACTTCTAAAGCTAGTTTAGAATGATGCTATACTCATCCTCTTGCTGGGTCTCATAGTCTAGAACGGCAGTAATGGAAAGTCTCGGTAAACAAGAACCTTTCTGTCACCGTCTTTGAGGATACCGAAGTACCTCTCGGGCGCCTGAGGTTACCCACCATATCAGCGGAGTGGCTAATGGAATGTCAAATCCTGATTGAATCTTTAGGTTCTATTAAATTTTCAGTAATCTTTTGTAGTTCTGGAATCACTTCCAGTTCTATCATACTTCCACTACTGTTTTATGAAAATGTCCATTTTACTAAAACTGTGGCGAGTAAAGAACAATATCACTATTGAACTTCCAGATGGTAGAAAGTTAACCCTCATCTTAGCCTGAGATAACCCACAAAGTGCCATTACTGAAACATGCTTTGAGTTATCCAGAGTATGGTTTTATGCATAAGCCGGACAACTCCATATACCTTAACATCGTTAAGATATGAAGCATTGTATATACAATATAGAAACAGAAGCACTAATTTAATTGGAACCAGATTCAAATCATGCAGCTGTCTCCATTGCATGTCAACTAAATGGAGAGAGGTCGATCAGTATTACTCAACTTAGGAGTGCATCCAGATATAAGTAACCTGAAAGAGAAGAAAGTTCTCAAAACCATTACTATCAACTGAATACCAAACACAAGTATCTACATCTTCGATCACCTTGAAGAATCCTGATACATGCAACATATGGTTCTCTACTTTATTCTTATACCTATAACATCACGAAATTTGGACCTTGTATTTCTGCGAAATACTTGTCTAAAACTGGAGAAGTCATAAGTAAACAGAATATTGTACGAGGACCAACCCCTCTGTCCTAATGGACACTTGACAACATACAATACTTTGTATAACTCCCCTGAGTTGGATAACTCAAACCCTGTGCGTCATAGGTTGAAAACTATACTATGGTTAAGAAGAATTACACCGTTGTTTAATGCTCCTTACCCCATCATCAACTGATATAAGTAAATATCATGGACATAATTTCAAAAGGTTATATCTCACTTTATAAAATAAACGTACAAATATTGTTAGTTATAAGTATGCCCTAGAGGCCATTATTGTACATATGATGTATATTATAGTGGATGCTTGGACATATATAGAGAGGACTTTCTAGCTCGACATGATAGTATGCTATCTGGTTGTTCTTTGGCTTAACATGTTGACTTGTATTGTGATACTGTCTTGCTCTCACATGTTGATAAAGCCCTTAGGATGTGTACTTGACTACCAGGACTATGAAGGAGGTAATACTAGTGGGGCCAGGGTAGTCCACAAGTTCATCCTTTAATTGTTCCTAGTCGAGGGTATATCGAGACAGGGCATCGATATTCCAGAGTAAACTAGCGTTTACGCTCTTGACTCATATGATGGGCGATGGATGATCCCACATCATTGGTGTTTGACATCAAAGATGGTATACGGGAGCTCAGTGGAGACTGAGTACACTGAACATGACTTGCCGAGGACTCCTATATGGTAGTATACCTATAGTCAGATATCAGTCCTCTGGTGACACCGGTACAAGTTAGTCTGTAGACCCGAGACCGTCATAGAGTCTTGTGCGGCTCCCACTGTGCTTTGATTTCCTCCCTACCACGCTCAAAGGAGAAGTGCAAACAGGTGGATTTTGGGTACATTCCCGAGTCGCATGGAGGCAATAAGCGATAAGAGGGGTTTCGTCTCTCCCGATATTGGGGGTTGATGTTGCGCTATGCTCGATTGACTATAACTGGAAGTCCCTAGCTAGGGCTGCTGCCGAGATTTACTGATAAGTGTTATCAGTAGTTTCTTGAACCGTTATAGGCCAGACATCGGCATGACTTATCACGTTACTGGGGTCTGACGATTCCCACCCCTAGACATAATATGCGACCTATCAGACGAAGAGACCGGACTGTACGGTACTGTTACAAATAGGCTTCATGGAGACTGTGGACAGGCTTACTTGTTGATCTTCATATCGCTCAATACCCGGGTAGCCGTTACGTCCAGCTAGTACCGCTGACGGCTTGTAAGTGACTGATACGATCATCACCCACTGCTGCGTCTTGACGAGTCTTTAGAGTCCCACACAGAAGTTCCCTAGTTCAAGCGAAACGAAGTAGGTCACATATGTGATATGTGTGTAGGTCTGATTAAATACGAGTATGTGATACCATATTATAATCTGGCAGTTATCTGTTATCGGTTCGGTTATATATGGTATAACCAGATTGTCAAATCAAGTGTTGATTTGCTAATGTGATATAAAGATAAATGATATTAGTCGGTCATATGTGATAAGACCGGATTATTAAAACATGTGTTGATTTAATAATGTGATATATATTATATGTGATATAATTATATCTTAACTAATATCATTAGCACACTAATTATTCTTCCTTATATATATATTAATATATATGATATATATATATATATATTTATATATATATATAATAATGAAGCATGGCATATGAATTTCTATGAAAATAGAAATGAGGTGAAAATGAGAGCATGGTTGCAAGCGTGGGATTTACTTTTGTTTAGTAATCTTGACTCACTGTTCAAGCATGGTTGCCATTTTATATTGCATAATTTCTTGCTTGAATGAGTGAGGGTGAAGAGTTTCCGTTCATTCTAGCACATTCGCAACACTTAGCCATTTTTCTGGAGTTGCTCCCATGGTTGCTCTCTAGCTTCTTCCTCCTCATGTCATAGTTCAAACTTCAACCCTCACATGTGATGTGAACCATGAAGCTTGAACACAAACTTGTGAGCTTTTAACATCCCCTACTACACCATCCTACATTTGACTAGCGATCGAGTGTAGCGTGTTTCCTACACTAAAGAGTTTAGTGTAAAGGTAGCTTGAGTTGGAGGGACTTCACATGGATCATCTTCGGCACGAAGGTCATCGAAGGAAGCTCGTTCAAAGTCTCAAGAGGAGCCTAGTGGAGTCGCGGGACTACTACAAGGAGCAAGTGAAGAGAAGGACCGGTCTACAAAGGTTGTATTCCTTGTTCTATATGTAAAGTTGTTTATATTTTTGTATCGTTTAATTATCTAGTTAAGATTCTTGGGTTTAGGTTATTTAACATGGCAAATTTTTGAAAACGGCATGGTTGATGCCTCCCGAACCTTGCTGTCGTGATAGGCAACCCAACAGTGGTATCAGAGCTAGGTTAGAGTATTACGCGATGTTTTTAGAATCACGAAACCGAAAAACCCCGAAACACCGAAACCTAAAAATCAAGATTCTATCGATTATAAAATGATCTAAAAAAATTATTTCAGCAACTGCAGAATGTTTTATGTGATACAACTAGAACACTGGAGAAATTTGAAACAAAACCACCGAATTTTTGCCGGCGACTTTCTTGAAAAATCCGGCGTCGCAGGTTTTGCTAACTCATTTTTGGCTCAAAATTTTTTGGTGTTCTCAAGGCTTGATTTTGGGGTTTCTGGTATCGATTGATTAGCCCATTTTTCATATGATGTTAACAGTACTATTGGGGCTAATACGGAATGTTTAGTAGTCATAATTCTAACAGTTTTTTGGGTTAATTTTGACCGCGTTAAAAAGTTCGAACAGATATCAATAACCCAACTTTTCCCTCGCTGGAAGTTTTCTAAGAGTTGGATTTTTCCAAGTTAAAGAACATTCAAAAATCATGCAGGTAATGCGATGGACCCTCTAGAAGAACGAAACCCTAACTCGATTCTATGACCGTAAAAACCGCCGCCAAACCCTAGGGTTTGCGGTAGTTCCGCAGTGCCATAAGTGAGGCAAGGGTTGACCCTTCTACGGTTGGTCTATAGGTACTGCAGCATGTTCTGAGTATTTTTAAACTGTGCTCAAGTGTTGAGGTCTTTGGGAAATTTTGGGTGTTTGTTGATTCGATCGGAATATTTAACATCGTCTAACTATTTGTGGAATGTGATATAATATTTAGAATTCATATTGTTAGGCATGAAATCCGAAGTATGTGATATTTCGGGTTTATGATGTCTATGGTGATTGTGGATTCCAAATTTTGTAGTTTGACATTTTATTTTCTGCGACCGTAAGTGCAATATGTGGTGTATCGCCGGTTTCGTTGCTATATGTCAACGACAATTGGGATACGCGTATTTACTTACGTTGATGACATATGATGTTATATGTTGCTGGGATATGTTATATTGGATCATCGTGTTTTGAATAGTCGGGGGCTCTTGTGAGATGAAGTTTTTCATTTTCATTCATGTTAAAACTTGTATGTAATATTATTTTATTGGGGCACTTCCGGGTTGACGATGTTGTCAACCTTGTTGTATATTATTTACTTATCTGTATTAGGATAGACCCAAGGCAGGGAGCACAAGTAACTGGGTTCTAGGGTCCAGTGGGAGACCATCTCAAGGAGTCGAGTCCGGGTCTCCTAACTCTAGAATTGGTAGGGTTGCTTGCCGCTCTCGTAGAGGTCTAGGGATATAGGTTTGGCTATTCATCACGACCGTGGAATCCGTGTTTTTTACAGAATTAATATAAAACACGGACCTTCTAATAAATCCAATATTTCATATGATGGCTTCTGTTGCTGATATTTTGTGTTGTGATCACTTTATATGCTTGAGATGAATGCTTTATTGTTATATATATGATATATAATAAACGTTGCTTATGTTATGCACCCGCGCAAGTCCTACCCCGCTATGCCGTTAGTTAAGTTACCTAACTGTGCGTAACCGGACACTGTGGCGAATGTGGATGGCATAAGCGTACGTTGTATTTTCGTTTCTTCTGTGATGCTTTAGAAAGCATAAATGATTAGACTTCATTAATGAGATTAATGAAAAGAAAAGAAAAGAAACCTAAAGATGTTGTAAAATCAAATTTTCAAAAAGGGGTACCTCTAGTTTTTGCTTTGCTTTGCATAGCGGTATCTCTTGTAGAATATCCAGCACCTCATTCGATAAGGAAGGAGCCGAGATCCCTTCACCGGGAGTGAGCTCTTTAACAAAATCTAGCAGATACTACAACCCACTCGGTTTTGTTTTTGATTGCCTTTATAGTTCTTGCTTTGCATAGCGGTATTCCTTGTAGAATATCCAGCACCTCATTCGATGAGGAAAGAGCCGAGATCTCTTCACTGTGACTGACCTCTTTAGTGAAACTAGTAAAAGCCTCAAAAACACTCCTTTTCAAAATCACTCGATTCTACAACGATATCAAGTTCATTACGCAAAAGGTTTTCCTAAAAACCTGTCGTGGCCCTCCATCATTTCAGATAAGTACTGTTTAGTATTCATGCTGCGATTGTTGGCATGCGTCAAGGCGTAGTGTGCGGTAGCTATTTAGTGCTTATCTGCTGCATATGATGCGATTGGATTCGGGTAGTCGTGCCACTTTGTTGGCCTGCGTCAAGGGTTGTGCGAATGGGTTTAATTTAATCAGGAAATGTATGAGTTGGACATGACTAGCGGACTATGGTTTGTTGGACTGCATCAAGGTCATAGGACGCTAGGTGAAAAATATTATTGGGAATTTCAAGTGTTGAAATTTGCAATGAGATTGCATACTTACTATGAGATAGTCGGATCCGGATACACACTACGAGTAAGAGTTACTCCCGGGATAGTTTTACACATCACAATTAGCGGATCAAGTAGGTGTCTAGAATGGTGTTAATGGGGTTAAGTCTCTGGGAAAACAAGATTTATTTTAATTAGGTCCGTGCGAAAGCATGGGGAACCTCCCTCAATGTACTGGCACTGACCTGGCTGAAAGATTGGCGAACTTGTAAGGTGTAATTAATCCCGGCTAGTCTTACCTTTTAGGGTTTGAAGGAAGATTTGATAAAAACAGTGGGAGCCACCCTGATTAGATAAGATAATAAACCAATCCAATCTTGCAAGAGCATATGCTAAGAGTTTATTTCCTCTCTCTCTCCAGGTAGCGACCATGTCAGGTCTTAATCAAGATAAAAATATAGATGTATTAACCAAATCCGCTTGTTATACTGAGCAGGAGAACGTTGGTTCTGCTCCAACTTATAAGTGTTATAAGTCCGAGCAAGTAATAGGGGAATATCCGGATTACCACGCCACCCAAACGAGGAATGAGCATGTTGATACATCTTCTTCGGGTCTGTTAGTTACCAAGAACTGTTTCTCAGTACAATCTACGTCCTGGGTATTAGATACCGGACCGGGATCCCACATATGTAATGTATTGCATGGGCTAAGGAAAGGTAGAGAACTGGAAATAGGTAATCATTCTCTAAAAGTAGGGAATGGAGCAAGTGTTGTAGCCAAAGTAGTTGGTGAATATCACCTAGTATTGCCAAATAGGAATACTTTGATCTTGAACGAACGTTATTATGTGCCCTCTATGATTGATTGGTATTGAATTTTTGCTTATGCGTTTTTGTGATCAAAGAATTAATCGCAATCAAGAACGGTGTCGCTTGGTAGCTAGCCGGTTGAATACGGGTCGGTCCACAGGGATTACGTGTATTTTCTAGTTGTTCTAACGAGTCAATTCCTATAATGGTAGGTTTGATTTTCAATAAAAACTAAAGTTGAATTTGATTAGGATTAAAACCTTGCTAGGGTTAGGATTAGGTTGGTTTGGAAAGTCAATTATTCTCACCGCTTTCTTTGCCCTAATTAAGAACTTTTTAGGTGCTAAGGTAATAATTAACAAAGGGGATTAGCACGATCGGGAAGAAACTAAGTTTCTTCCCTTTTGTCCTTGTCCGTCCTTTCTTAACTCTTACCCTAACCTCCATGGAAATCATACACAATGGGTCTTTAACTACGGTATCACCGCTACCTCTTGGGATAGGGTGCCATAGTGAGCGGTGTGTGTAAGTATGCATAGAGTCCTACTTTAAAACGTATAACGGGCAAGAAAGGGGTGAGAGATTTTCATCTCTCAAACCTTCCCCAAACCTAACCCTAACTGGTGAGGAACTACTCACTCATTAGGGTATTGATAAACGAGTTCCTTTTTTTGGTTTTAATTTAACAACTACGGCAGATAAAAAATTGCAGAATATAACTACGGCAGAGAAATAAAATTGCTACAGAAATAACTACGGCCATATGTGTTGTTTGTCCGCGGATCCGCGGCCATGTGATGGGCTTGCTTGCTCAATTTTCCAGGGCTTCTTCCTGTTGCTATTTGCTTTTGTTTTCATCACTTGGTTCTTCAGACTCTTTTCTAGTTTCTTCCAGATTTCCACAGTGCAGAAATGTTGTGGACTTTTACCATTCGTTTCATGTTGAAGTCTTGAATCATGTGCTGCCTTCATGCTTTGTGAAATTGAACTGTTTGCTGATCTTCGATTGTCGCTCAAACTGTAGGCGGCATGACAAAGATTTTTCTATTTGTTGATCGTAGTCTCACTTTTGTAGTGTCTTTTCACCATTTTAACCGTATTGTTTCGAGAACTTGCAACCTGCAATTATTTAGCAGACATGGATCAAAACCACTTATTTATTTTTAAAATGATTAAGAATAGGGAATATAATAATGCAAAATTATGATATGAACAAATACCCCCAAACTTATCTTTTGCTCGAGCAAAACTAGTTAATTGTCGAAAAAGCCTAACGTCACTTTCGTAGGGAAACGCGATTGCACTGCGCTCATGCAACAAGCCGTTAGACCTCTAGGTGTCCCTAGTAGGAGGAGTGTTGTCTCCTAAGGGTTTTCAGCGGATACTACCCACAAAATCCGATCAATTTGGCCTATAGACTTTCATTCTTCAATTCGATTTTCTAGCAAGAATTTCTATTATCTTCAACTCAGAAATTATCAACCAATATTTTTCACGCTTCCTTATCATTTAACTAAGATTGTATATGTTATGTAAATTTACTTAGCTTTCAGCATCTTTTGAGTTTTCCTTCTAAAGTTCCATCTCAACTTAGGAATTTATATCATCTCTACTAAAGATATTGTTGGGGATAGTGCCCTCAGAGTCAATTATTGGATCACACGCCCGTGATTGCAATGATTGAGGGAGGACCTATATCGTTAGAACAGTCTTACTCAAGATGATAGTATGCTATATGGTTTATCTTTATAATTGTGTACTATTTCAGCTGACCTTACAGGTAACTATAGCACGCTGATAAAGCCCTTAGGATTCTTGCTTGACGGCCAGTAGTATGATGGCGATCATATACGTGGGAGCTGGGGTCTATAAGCACATCCTTAAAAGATCCCTAGTCGTGGGAGTTTTTGAGACAGGGCATCGATACTCCAGAGTAGACTAGTGTATACAGTCGAGACCTCGACGAGGGGCGATGGTCGGTCTCACAACCCACTGGTGTCAGTTGGTTCACCTAAGATGTATACAGGTGCTCATTGGGTTATAAGTACACCGGACAGGACTCGCCGGGAACATGCTAGTTGGTCTTATACCAGACGTCAGATAGCAGTTCCCTAATGACATGTGTACAGGTTAGTTCATCGACCTGAGATCGTCATTTGTCTCGTGTGAGTTCCCACTGTACTTTGATTACTACCCTACCATGGCTCAAAGGAGTCGTGCAAACAGGTTTTAGTTGGGTACAGTCCCGAGCCACATGGAGGCAGTGAGCGGATCTGCAGGGGTTCGTCTCTCCCGGTATTGGGGGTGAGGTCGCGCTGTGTCTAGGAGAGCCATTACACAAAGTCTTTGGCCAAGGCAGGAGATTTACAGGTAAGTATTCCAGTAGTATCTCAGGGTGTTCTGAGCTACACTCCGACACGACTTGTACCGCTTTTAGGGGTCTGACTTTTACCAACACCCTAGGCCCGCCATGCGATGCTCATAGACGAACGGACCGGACTGTACGGATATTGTCACCGATAGGCTCAGGAGGGTGTCAGGATTGTAAGTCTACGATAGCTCCCCGGTCGTCTTTCAGACGCCAAATGCGGAACAAAAACTTTTATAACTGGTGCTATCGCATACTATAACCCGGATCTGCCATTAACACTAAACTAACAAACTACAAAGTGGGTAGAAAGGTTATACCAAACAATCCGAGTCCTTCGTTCTTTAACCATCATCCCACGCTCCATTGCGGCTGCTCTGATCTCCTGGCTCCTCGTCAAGGTGGCACCACATCTACGGATCTTTAAACGGGCTCCTGCCTCTGAACCGAGGCAACTCGGTCATCAAGTTTGCTAAAATAGATGACTAAGATTGATGTAGAGAATGAGTAGAACACTTTATCTCGCTTCATCCAAAGCCATGGACGAACGGTTAATGAAGTTGCCTTTTGGAATCGGGTGAATGAGAAATGAGCATATGAAATTTCATGAAGCAAATTATCATAATCTTTTTTCCAAAAAATGAATCCCTCTCTCATTCTCTCAAGGGGCCGGCCAATATAGAGGTGGGGGGTGATTGTAGGAGGGGGGAGGGTAACCTTAAGCTAAATGATCAAGAAGAAAAAATCATAGTCAAAACCAAAACCCATTAATGCAATGAATGACTCATCTAACCTAGTCATCCATTCATTAATGCAAACAATGATTCATTAACCTAGTTACCAATCCAAGAACCTTCCACACTCATGACTCACCTCATGACTCACCCAAAAGAAGAAAAGATAAATCCGTATTAAACCGAATGTTTAATACGTGTGATAGAAAACTGAAAACTGGCAACTTCCAAAAGCGATCCCGAAACGAATTTCAGGATAATCCCATAACAGTATAAACATGCCAGCATTTGTATTACGACCGAATACAAATGCAACTGGGATAAAGATATTATATCTACTATGTATAATACATGGATCCGGCTTAATCCAAACCCCACCAGTATTATCTGTCCGAAATATGACACGTGCGTAAACGCACGTGCATTTTCCGAACCCTTCCATAAAACCATACGGCCTCTACAACGTTTCGCCCGAACTTGGGAAACTAACTGTGGGGGACTCTAATGACTCGTCAGTGCCCTGGCAGTGGGTTTAACCATAAGCCGTCAGCGGCACTAGCTGTGCGTAACGGCTGCCCATGTACTAACATCAAGGGAGGCCGATGAGGGAACTCATCCTGAAACCCTACTGAGCCTAACAGTGACAATGTATATACAGTCCGGTCCGTTCGTCTATAAGTATCGCATATCCGGCCTAGGAGGGTAGTAACGTCAGACCCCCAATACGGTATAAGCCGTGTCGGAGACAAGCCCTGAACACCATGAGAAACTACCGGAGTACCTACCAGTAATTCTCACCTGCCTTGGCCAAGGACTTGGTGTAATGGCTTTCCTAGACGCTGCGTGATCTCCACCCCCAATACCGGGCGAGACGAACATTTCCCACGAAAGGATCGGTCCAATAATACCACTCACTGGTAAATAGCGCAAGACTTCTTCGTGAATCCTGGAATGTAGATAGACCCAAAAAGGGAATTCAGTCCCCTGCCGATCCGCTCACTTGTCTCCATGTGGCTCGGGACTGTACCCAAAAAATACCTGTTTGCACGACTCCTTCGAGCCGTGGTAGGGTAGAAATCAAAGCACAGTGGGAACTCACACGAGGCATATGACGACCTCAGGTCGATGAACTAACCTGTACACATGTCACCAGGGAACTGCTATCTGACGATAAGTATAATACCAATTAGCAGGTTCCCGGCGAGTCCTGTCCGGTATACTCATAACCCAATGAGCACCTGTATACATCTTAGGTGATCCAACTGACACCAGTGGCTTGTGAGACCGACCACCGCCCCTCGTCGGGGTCTCGACTGTATACACTAGTCTACTCCGGAGTATCGATGCCCTGTCTCGGTACTCCCATGACTAGGGACCACTATTAAGGATGTGCTTATAGACAACCCAATTCACACGTATATGATCGCCATCATACTGTTGGTAGTCAAGAAAGATCCTAAGGGCTCTATCAACATGTAATCGTGATCAGTCACCTGAACCTCTACACGACTGATAAAGGAAAAGCAGATAGCATACTATCATTTCGAGTAAGACTGTACTACCAGTATAGGTCCTACTCAGTCATTGCAATCACGTACCTGCGATCCAATAATTGACTTTGAGGGCACTATATCCAACAATCTCCCACTTGCACTTAAGGCTAATTATTGCGATGTCACGTACTCATAGCCCGTGTGATACCGAACACCCAACTCCTCTACTAATCAGTTTCACAAAGCCCGTTTGTAAAACTCTTATGTTTGAGAAATAGGCTCAGTGAGTGGATCCGCCCTGATGTTTCTTTCTATGTCTCTCTTAATCTCAAGTTCGTGGAGAATGCCATCTCCCGAATTGAGTAATACCTGTCTTAGAATATGTCTGGATATCTGATGGGACCTACCTCATAAATGAACTCCAAATCCAAACTTCTTAGACTATATCGATAACTGAACCTAATCAGTATCCTGCACCATGCCTCCCACAGTATCCTCTTGGACCACCTGTCCATAATACTGCCCCCTTCGTCAGAGGGAAAACTATAACTCAGACAATCACTCTGTCATCTGTGTCACCTTTGAAGCCAGGAATGATAACCGTCTCCCGAAGGAGGCAGCCGTCATCAAATCCGTAGAACAAGCACTTATGTTCTAAAACTGCTTCCTTATGTTTCTCCAGGATTAGATTAATATAAACTTATTGCATCTAGTGCAAAAACAACATCTGGTGTGGTACTTGACATCTCTTGATCGACTCAATTGCCTAAGCAAGTGATCTGCCAATCATGCACATCCCTTTCCCCTTTAGTCTGTAAGACACCTTTAGAAAGGGTGACTCCATCAGCTGCAGGTACACCACCATACCAGGAGTCATCTATTCTAAAATACTTTTAGAATACTGTCAAAGTACCCACATTAGGAAACTACCCAAATATAGATCCAAAACCATAGATCTAGGAATCAGAATGTCTGATATTATATCCATATCCTGTTTGGAGAAACAACCGTATGACGACCACAATATAACCGATTGTACTATCAGAATTTTACTTCCTACTCTGTGTATGTCATCCAAATACCAGGACATCACACCCTACTACCTTCTTAACAGATCCATCCCCTATTCCGATGAAGTTAAAACCATGACTGTCACATCAAAATTAGATGATCTATCTCCGCTATAACTGCTCAAGTCTATAAATAGACATAAGCTACTTGCCCACTATGCTTTCGCTGATCCCACTGACCATAACAACCCTCTGGCAGAATAACATATACGTGCACTTCTAAAGCTAGTTTAGAACGATGCTATACTTAACCTCCTGCCGGGTCTCAAAGCCTGGAACAACAGTAGTGTCAAGCCTGGGTAAACAAGAACCTCCTTGTCACCGTCCTTGAGGCTACCGGAGTACCACTCGGGTGTCTGAGGTTACCCACCATATCTGCGGAGTGGTTATTGGAATGTCAAACCTGATTGAATCTATAAGTCCTATTAAATTTTCCGTAATCGTTTGCGGTTCTGGAATCACTTCCAGTTCTACCATAGTCCCACTACTGTTTTCGGAAAAATCCATTTTACTAAAACTGTGGCGAGTCAAGAACGATATCACTATTGATCTTCTAGATGGTAGAAAATCAGCCCTCGACGTAGCCCTGGCCAACCCACAAACTGCCATTACAGAAACATGCCCTGAGTTATCCAGAGTCTGGTTTTAAGCATAAGCCGGACAACTCCCCGTACCTTAACATCGTTAAGATATGAACCATTCTATATCCAATATAGAAACTTTGGCACTTATTTAATTGGAACCAGATTCTAATCATGCAGCTGTCTCAAGTGCATATCAACTTAATGGAGAGAGGTTAATCAGCATTACTCAACTTAGGAATCCATCCAATTATGAGTAACCTGAAAGAGAAATAAGTTTCTCAAAACCATTACTTGAATACTAATCACAAGTATCTACATCTTCGATCTCTTTGAAGAATCCCGATACTTGTGATCTCTGGTTCTCTACTTTATTCCTATACCCACAACTTCTCAAAACTTAGACCTTGTATTTCTACGAAACACTTGTCTAAAAACTAGAGAAGTCATAAGTAAACAGAACATAGTACGAGGACCAGCCCCTTTGTCCTGATGGACATTGGACAACATACAATACTCTGTATAAGTCCGTTGAGTTGAATAACTCAAAACCTGTGCATCGTAAGTTGGAAACTGTACTTTTGGTTAAGAACTACTCCGTTTGTTCAATGCTCCTTACCCAATCGTCAACTGATATAGGTAAATGTCACTGACATAATATCAAAAAGTTATATCTCACTTTATAAAAATAAACGTACAGATATATCATTTTGAAATTGGTGCACAACAACGGATACTCAAAACCAAATACATGCCGTCCGGCAAAAACTCAGGCGACTTCCTCAAATATCACCAATTACAACGAATTCCGATATAATGAGGACGATCACCTTATTCCCAATAACCTACTCCCACTCATCATCTGTAAAACCATACAGATGTGAGAATCATACCTGGTAAATACATACCCTGGAGTAAGTATCTAATTGGGAAATCAGTTTTCCTTTAACAATGCACTGAAACATGAAAATATTTCGTAGGGGTATCCTGGTATTCCTAGTAATGCCTCTTCCATAATCCAATTCATGACTATAACCGTATATTTCTTTGCCATCTCTCCAAATCCCTTTATTTGTCTTTAGTCATTTCCTTCTGTTCACCCCTTTTAGGCTGAGTGGTTTTCTTCCTTCCCTACCGTTCGGCACCAGCCTATGGTTTGGAAGAAGACTATCCAGTAAGCATAATAGGCGTACCCTCCTAAACCAAGGAGTACTCGTAACCTGAGAGAAGGTGATGATAAAAGACCACTGAATAATACCTTATTCTTTTTCTCCCGAACTGGGGAAAAAAGCAAAGATTAAATAAGAGTGGCGATGAAGTACGCGGTTTTGTCGTGAATGATAGCAGTCGCAATTTACTTTGCCTTCTTTCTAATCCCTTTATTTTTTCTTTACATATTACCTTCTGTACACCCTACTTAGGCTAATTGGTTTTCTTCATTCCCTACCTTTCGGCACCTGCTTATGGTTTGGAAGAAGACTATCCAATAAGCGTAATAGGTGTACTCTCCTAAACCAAGGAGCCCTCGCAACCTGAGAGAATGTGATAATAAAAGACAACTGAATAAACCAATTCTATTTCTTCTGAACGTTGATCCATCCTCGAAGAAGTCCTTTCGAGTTCGTATATAACCATACGATGGATCTATCCAATGGAAGTGGATGTCCGTAGTAATACGGGGTGTTCTGAGAAATTCAAAGGGTAAAAGAAGGAGTGACAATGACTTATGCAACTTAGACAATCCAAAAGCCAGTATTTTAAGAAGGTTCGGTCAACTTGTTCACTGAGTCAAAGTCAAGGGTCGGTCAAAGGTCGCTGCCAGAGAGAGAGAGAAAAGAAACACTCTGCGTGCACTCTAACCTAGATCAGAATGGTTATCACTTTATCTAATCAGGAAACCTCCCACTGTACTGTCAAATTCTCCTCCAAACCTGAAAGAAGAATCAATCGGGATCACCCGAAGAGTAAACCAACTCATCAGTGGGAATCGGGATCCAACTCTCATCGCATGATAACGTGACGGAATTCACTCACGCTATCACACACCAGAAGGTATGCGCATGCCTAGCAAGTTTCAGTTTCTTTAGAAATTCCCGATATGATTTTTACCCCATGTTCTTATGACCTTGACGAAAGCCAACAAATCATAAGTTACATGTCAAATTCTGCCCGTTATTATCTTGTTAATTCGAACCCACCCATACATACCCATGACGAAAGCCAACAAGGTAATATGACTGTCCCAAACCAACTCATCCATCTATGCAACAAATGAATACCCCAGCAGCTACTAAACACTATGCCTTGACGAAAGCCAACAAACATAGCTTGAATACTACAGACCTTCCAAAAGAAATGACGGAGGGCTACGGCTGGTTTTTGGCGAAAAACCTTTAACGTAATGAACTTGATCTCGTTGAAGATACATGATAGCTTTTTATAAAAATATACTGACGAAAACCTTAGCTAAAGAGGTCACTCCCGGTGAAGGGATCTCGGCTCTTTCCTCGTGGAATGAGGTGCAGGATATTCCAACTGAATACCGCAATGCCAAGCAATATGTAATCGACTATAGTGAAGTTATTACCCTGACGCAAACTTCTACCCAAGGGGTCACACCCGGTGAAGGGATATCGGCCCTTGCCTCATCGAATGAGGTGCAGGATATTCCAACCGAATATCACTTTGCAAAACAAAAGAAAGCTTCTTTGTAATAACACTTTTTAAAATTGTTCCAACAACATCCAAACAGGATTGTTTTCCTTTGCATTGATCAGAATCACCGCAGTCCCATCAATTAATCACACCAGAAAAGAACGAAAATAAAATGTACGTATATGCCATCCGCATTCGTCGCTGGGTCCCGTCATCACCCGTTAGGTTACTTAACTAACGACAGAGCAGAGACTGGACTAGCGCGGGTGTAAAACATATACAACATCTACTAGTATATATACCAATATACAATAATCACTCCAGGCGTGATAATATGCAACATTACAGAAAAGTAATAAGCATCACAGAACAATACAGATAATCTGGGATCCCCGGGTTTCACAGAGCCGCTGCTGAAACCCGACGCTCCTCTGGTCGTGTGGATAGCCTATGCAATGAAACCTAGACCCTTACGGCTGCGGCAAGTCACCCGCCAAAACCTAAAGCGAGGCATCCCCCTACAGCAAAGTGAATGGACTACCCTGCTCTTCACGGAATCCGATAACTTGAGCACCCCTTCTTGGGTCAACCTGTACCCCCTACCAGTGCGGCGAATAGTCTGCCAATTCTTGAGTGAGGCCCCTCTGCCTCTCAAAGCCAGGAGATGCGGACCCATTTCCCTCCAGAACCCAGCTATCCGTGCACTCCGTCGCGGGGTAAATCTAGTATAGAAATGAAAAATATGTACAACGGGTACATCGACCTCAGCCCGGTCGTGCCCCAAAAGAATATTATACAAACAGGCAGTGACGGCAGTCCACATGTTGGATGCTCGTCCCGCAATATCAAATGTACAAATAAATCCAAACTGCACTACCATTGCACACTGCTATCCACCATGACAAATCCGCAACATCACAGCTCAATACAGAACATCAACGTGAATGTCACGTTCGCAAATCCGTCTAAAAGAACCATAGCAATTAGACGCAATTTACCGCTCGAAAGACATTCACGGTCGGAGGTATAATGTAAGTACTGTAAACTAACAAGTTTAAAATTCCAATCGACAATACTTCCCGAAGTGGGCCCCATGTACATCTGCAGTACAGTAACAAACACTGGGCCCAAAAGAACCATTCCAAAAACCATAATTTCCCATGTAGAAGCTACCGTAGAAATTTGGTGCACTGTGGCTACAGTACGGCGGCAGATCCGCCGCCAAAACGTGGTTTTGGCCCCTGATCCGCCGCGCTACTGTAAAATCGGCCGACCAAATTTTCACAGTTTTCTTAGAAAAGCCTGCTCGATTTTCTGGGATACTCAAAATGATTTTTAGGCCTGTTTTAAAATCGACAGAAACTTTAGACTTGGAAATTGCGATTTTGAAAATTCCTCTCGATCGATGTTCTAAACGTGTTAGAACAAGTTATTAAAGCTTAATGGCATGGCTCTGATACCATGTAAGTCTACGGTAGCGCCCCGGCCGTCTTTCAGACGCCAAATGTGGAACAAAAACATTTATAACTGATGCTATCGCATACTATAACCCGGATCTGCCATTAATGCTAAAATAACAAACTACAAAGTGGGAAGAAAGGTTATACCGAACGATCCGAGTCCTTCGTTCTTTAACCATCACCCCACGCTCCGTTGCGGCTGCTCCGATCTCCTGGCTCCTCGTCGAGGTGGCACCACATCTACGGATCTTTAAACGGGCTCCCGCTTCTGAACCGAGGCAACCCGGTCATCAAGTTTGCTAAAAGAGATGACCAAGATTGATGTAGAGAATGAGTAGAACACTTTGTCTCACTTCGTCCAAAGCCATGGACGAACGGTTAATGAAGTTGCCTTTTGGAATCGGGTGAATGAGAAATGAGCATATGAAATTTCATGAAGCAAATTATCATAATCTCTTTTCCAAAAAATGAATCCCTCTCTCATTCTCGCAAGGGGTAGGCCAATATAGAGGTGGGGGGTGAGTGTAGGAGGGAGGAGGGTAACCTTAAGCTAAAAGATCAAGAAGAAAAAATCTTAGTCAAAACCAAAACCCATTAATGCAATGAATGACTCATCTAACCTAGTCATCCATTCATTAATGCAAACAATGATTTATTAACCTAGTCACCAATCCAAGAACCTTCCACACTCATGACTCACCTCACGACTCACCCAAAAGAAGAAAAGATAAATCTGTATTAAACCAAATGTTTAATACGGGTGATAGAAAACTGGAAACTGGCAACTTCCAAAAGCGATCCCGAAACGAATTTCAGGATAACCCCGTAATAGTATAAACATACCCGCATTTGTATTACGACCGAATACAAATGCAACTGAGACATAGATATTATATCTACTCTGTATAATACATGGATCTGGCTTTAACAAAGCCCACCGGTATTATCTGCCAGAAATATGACACGTGCGTAAACGCACGTGCATTTTCCGAACCCTGCCATAAAACAATACGACCTCTACAACGTTTCATTCGAACTTGGAAAACAATCTGTGGGGGACTCTAATGACTCGTCAGTACCCTGGCAGTGGGTTTAACCATAAGCCGTCAGCGGCACTAGCTGTGCGTAACGGCTGCCCATGTACTGACCTCAATGGAGGCCGATGAGCGAACTCATCCTGAAACCCTACTGAGCCTAACAGTGACAATGTATATACACTCTGGTTCGTTCGTCTATGAGTATCGCATATCCGGCCTAGGGGGCTAGTAACGTCAGACCCCCAGTAGCAGTATAAGTCGTGTCGGAGGCAAGCCCTGAACACCCTGAGAAACTACCGGAGTTCCTACTAATTATTCTCACTTGCCTTGGCCATGGACTTGGTGTAATGGCTTTCGTAGACACTGCGCGATCTCCACCCCCAATACCGGGAGAGACGAATCCCCTGCCGATCCGCTGACTTGCCTCCATGTGGCTCAGGTCTGTTGTAGGGTGTTTTTCGTCACCCCATTGAGATGGGAATACGCGCGCGCTTGTCAGGCGTACTACAGATTCCCCCGGCCTAGGGTAGGCCGGGGTTTAATGATGGTGGGGATCCGAATCTCCGGCAGCCGCGGACCAAGCTGCCGTTAATTACCCATCGCCTTTGGGGCGAGGGAACCTCCGATTAACGGGTTAAACTGGTCATGCGAACTCAATGTGCAGTATACGTGTGTTCAATTCTGAAAGGGGGGGTTTGGATATATCGGGAGCCACGCAGAGTTTTTACGGGGGTCCCGCTACCCGGATAGCGGGCTGGGGGTCAAGGGGGCTAGCTGCCCCCTTGCGGGGTGCGGGGCAGCGCCCCGTTAGAAATTTTTTTCTAACAGGGACAGTGTCGTGGAGTATGTGTATGTATAAATTTGTATACATATGTATATGTGTATATATGTACACAAAAGAGGGGGAAAAGACATCCAAGGGATGCGCAGGTGCGCAAGCGCGCGCGCCACGTTTCGGCACGCGGGCGACTTGCGCACTTGCGCAGTTGCGCAAGCGCGCGCGCCACGTGTCGGCACGCGGGCGACTTGCGCAACTGCGCAAGCGCGCGCGCCACGTGTCGGCGCGCGGGCGACTTGCGCAGGTGCGCAAGCGCGCGCGCCACGTGTCGGCGCGCGGGCGACTTGCGCACTTGCGCAGTTGCGCAAGCGCGCGCGCCACGTGTCGGCACGCGGGCGACTTGCGCACGTGCGCAGGTGCGCAAGCGCGCGCGCCACGTGTCGGCGCGCGGGCGACTTGCGCAGTTGCGCAAGCGCGCGCGCCACGTGTCGGCGCGCGGGCGACTTGCGCACTTGCGCAGTTGCGCAAGCGCGCGCCATGTGTCGGCATGCGGGCGACTTGCGCACACAACAGGCTTTTAGCCTAAAAAGATTTCTCTGAAGAGAAATCAAAGAGGAGTTAGACTTCTGAGTGTTGTTGTTTTTTTTTTTGTTGGGTTAATGGAAGGGTTCTTCTTCTTCCTCCTGTTGCTTGCTGGATCTTGAAGATCAAGAGATGTAAAATCTCAAAATCTCTCCTTTTTAAGATCTGATGGCAGATCCAAGTTCCCCTTTGTGGGTTTTGTGGTGGAAAACTATTTAGTTTTGAAAAAGGAAGAGTAAAACTCTTGATTTAATTCAAGAGAAAGAAGAAGGTTTTGGAACCTTGAAGATGGAAGAAAGAGCTCAGCTCTAATTTTTTTTGGAGAGAATGAAAAGTCTTTCTTTATTCATCATCATGTTGCCTTTTATAGGCTTACATATTTACATACAGCCCCTTGGGCTTTACAAAATGGCATTTTAGCCATCCCATGGCTCATGTGCCATTTCATTTTTGCACATAAGCCATGGGCTTACAAAATATTGGCTTTATGCCCATTTTGTTTACATTCATGCATAAAAAATTACATAGAAATTATTTATGACATGATTTTGTTGTTGGCATGAGAGAGGCTGGCCGCGGGCTCGACTTGGGCATGGGCCCGCTTGATCTGGGCTTGGGCCCACCTGGCTTGGAGTTGACCTTGACTTTGACTCGGTCAACGGGGGTGTAAATTTTTACCCCAACAAAGTGCCCACCATCAATAAATGCACACCGCACATGTGGGTCGTGTGCATGAAATTGATGGATCTTCTTTCACGTGGAGGCGACTTGCTTTGGTTCCCACTTTTTGGGATGCACTGCCCTTTTTACGACATGGACGGTCGACGCTTGACGCGCCTCCGAGACAGAGTGTTCGTGGTAGACGTTTCCCTGGCCCGGAGCGATCCGGTTCCTGCTTCGTAAGAAGCCTGCACTGCCCGTTTTACGACATGGACGGTCGACGCTTAACGCGTCTCCGAGACAGAGTGTTCGTGGTAGACGTTTCCCTGGCCCGGAGCGATCCGGTTCCTGCTTCGTAGGAAGCCTGCACTGCCCGTTTTACGACATGGACGGTCGACGCTTAACGCGTCTCCGAGACGGAGTGTCCGTGGTAGACGTTTCCCTGGCCCGGAGCGATCTGGTTCCTGCTTTGTAGGAAGCCTGCACTGCCCTTTTTGCGACATGGACGGTCGACGCTCTGTTACGAAGCGATTTGGGTTCCCAATTTGCGAGAGCCTGCACTGCCCTTTTTGCGACATAGACGGTCGACGCTCTGATCCGGAGCGATTTGGGTTCCCAATTTGCGGGAGCCTGCACTGCCCTTTTTGCGACATAGACGGTCGACGCTCTGATCCGGAGCGATTTGGGTTCCCAATTTGCGGGAGCCTGTACTGCCCTTTTTGCGACATAGACGGTCGACGCTCTGTTACGTAGCGATTTGGGTTCCCAATTTGCGGGAGCCTGCACTGCCCTTTTTGCGACATAGACGGTCGACGCTCTGTTACGAAGCGATTTGGGTTCCCAATTTGCGGGAGCCTGCACTGCCCTTTTTGCGACATAGACGGTCGACGCTCTGATACGGAGCGATTTGGGTTCCCAATTTGCGGGAGCCTGCCCTGCCCTTTTTGCGACATAGACGGTCGACGCTCTGATCCTGAACGATTTGGGTTCCCAGTTTGCGGGAGCCTGCACTGCCCTTTTTGCGACATAGACGGTCGACGCTCTGTTACGAAGCGATTTGGGTTCCCAATTTGCGGGAGCCTGCACTGCCCGTTTTACGACATGGACGGTCGACGCTCAACGCGTCTCCGAGACGGAGTGTCCGTGGTAGACGTTTCCCTGACCCGAAGCGATCTGGTTCCTGCTTTGTAGGAAGCCTGCACTGCCCTTTTTGCGACATGGACGGTCGACGCTCTGATCCGGAGCGATTTGGGTTCCCAATTTGCAGGAGCCTGCACTGCCCTTTTTGCGACATAGACGGTCGACGCTCTGATCCGGAGCGATTTGGGTTCCCAATTTGCGGGAGCCTGCACTGCCCTTTTTGCGACATAGACGGTCGACGCTCTGATCCGGAGCGATTTGGGTTCCCAATTTGTGGGGAGCCTGCACTGCCCGTTTTGCGACATAGACGGTCGACGCTCTGTTACGAAGCGATTTGGGTTCCCAATTTGCGGGAGCCTGCACTGCCCGTTTTACGACATGGACGGTCGACGCTCAACGCGTCTCCGAGACGGAGTGTCCGTGGTAGACGTTTCCCTGACCCGGAGCAATCTGGTTCCTGCTTTGTAGGAAGCCTGCACTGCCCTTTTTGCGACATGGACGGTCGACGCTCTGATCCGGAGCGATTTGGGTTCCTAATCCGGAGCGACTTGGGTTCCTAATTTGCGGGAGCCTGCACTGCCCTTTTTGCGACATGGACGGTCGACGCTCTGATCCGGAGCGATTTGGGTTCCCAATTTGTGGGGAGCCTGCACTGCCCGTTTTACGACATGGACGGTCGACGCTTGATTTGACTTGCTCTGCTTCTTGAAGTGTCAGGGGTAGACTTGACTTTCTCCGCTTCTTGCGGTGTCGAGATTGGATTCTGACTTGCTGATTTTGATTTCGAGGCGGAGCATAATTCCGACGAGGAGGTCGTTATCCCGAGGCAAAGCATGATTTCGACACGGGGTAAATTCTGGGACGAAACGTGATTCCGCCGCAGAGGTTGTTGGTTTGATTTGATTTGGTGTTGACATCAGCATCGCTACAATGGAATATGGTACCAGGAGCGAATCATCATCTGTCTTGAGAGGATTTGGGAATTGGTTTTGTTTTGGCATCTGCATTGCTGCACTGGAATAATGCCAGGAGCAACTCATCATTTGCCCCGAGAAAATTTAGGAATTGGTTTTTGTTTATTTGGCATCTGCATTGCTGCACTGGAATAATGCCAGGAGCAACTCATCATGTGCCCCGAGAGAATTTGGGAATTGGTAGCCTACGAGACAGGTTTAGATCCCTGTCACCTAAGGCCTTTCAATTTTATGGACCGTGAGGGTCCCGTAAAAGCATTTTCTCCCTACGAGTCGAAAGGATCTCATAGGTGTATTTTCTCCTTAGGAGTCGTGGGGACTCCTAAGTGTATTGCTCCTTTGTGAGTCGTAAAGATCTCACGCGGGAATTTTCTCCTCACAAAGTCGAGAGGACTTTGCGAGTGCATTTCATTTCCTTTTTTTTTACGGGTTTGCGCCCTTTCGGGTTTTCACAAACTCGCCGGCAGTCCTGCTGTTTTTACTCACGGAGCCCTTTCGGGTTTTCATCTGTGCCCATTTTGCTTGTGGACATACCGTTCTTCTTTTTTTTTCTCTTTTCTTTTTTTTTTCCTTTTTTTTCCTTTTTTTTTTCTTTTTTCTCTTTTTTTTTTTGGAATCTTCCCTGCCGGTGGGACTTTGAATATGGTCTCGCCGGTAGGACTTGGGAGAGATTGGTATCGTTTTACGCCCGTGGATTGTATACGGTTTTGCAGGATGTATGATCCAGACCGTAGGGCCAAAAACATTTCGGGACTTTGTTGGCGTCTGCATCGCTGCACTGGAATATGGTACCAGGAGCGACTCATCATTCGCCGTTGGGGTATGGGAGTTGGAATTTGGTTGGCGTCTGCATCGCTGCACTGGAATATGGTACCAGGAGCGACTCATCATTCGCCACTTGGGAATTTGGATTTGGGATTTGGTTGGCGTCTGCATCGCTGCACTGGAATATGGTACCAGGAGCAACTCATCATTCGCCACTTGGGGGTTGGGGAGAGATGGCTTAGGAGACAGGTTTAGATCCCTATCGCCTAAGACTTTTCAATTTTATGGGCCGTGAGGGTCCCATAAAGGTATTTTCTCCCTGCGAGTCGTAAGGATCCCGCAGGTGTATTTTCTCCTTAAGAGTCGTGAGGACTCCTAAGTGTGTTTTTCCTTGGTGAGTCGTAAGGATCTCACGAAGGTTTGTTCTCCTCATGCATCATGAGGACACATGAGTGGGTCTTTCCAATGAAGCATAATTCCAAAGGCGGAGACCAGCCGCGTAACTGGTGGTTGCGGTGGGGCATGAGTATACTGAGAATTATTTGAGCCCGTGGATTGTATACGGTAGTCAATTTGGGGACTGTCCGTAGGGCTAAAAGAATTTTGGGAAATTGGATTTTTGTTTGGCGTCTGCATTGCTGCACTGGAATAATGCCAGGAGCAACTCATCATCCGCCCTTGTTTTTTTTTTTATTTTATTTTTTTATTTTTATTTTACCGCGATTGCTCTATCATTTCAGCTTTTCTTATCGCGAAGGTCGCGATTGCCCTATCATTTCGGCTATTTATTCGCGGTTGCCCCATCATTTCGGCTTTATTTTCATTTTCATTTTTACTCGCTGATTTTTATTGCGAGTTGCCCCATCATTTCGGCTTTTCTTTATTTTTCTTTTATTTACACATTTTTTTATTTACATTTTTACATTTTTTTTTTACATTCCCAGTTTAACGACTTAGAGGTCGATTGTTCCCAGTTTAATGACGGGGTGGTCCTCTTTGCTTATCCCAGCTCCTTGAACATTGATCTTGGCGGTGCTGTGTTGATGACCTAGCTCTGTGGCTTGCCGATACATCCGAGGATTGAGAGGTTTTTCCAAGCTTATATTGGTCCTCTGCCCAATCTTTGAAAACACAGCAGTCTTCAATGGTATGACTCAGCACTCTATGGTATGGGCAGTATATGGGATTGCCAGTCATATTCATTTCATGTGGCCTCTTCGGAATAGGCAGTTGCAGGCCATTGTTCTGGGCTTCCTTGAATATATCGCGGACCTCATCCCTCCTAAAGGAGTACACCTTCTTCCTTCTCTCCATTAGAGTGGGTGCCCTCACTGACGCCGGTCCCTGAGGCCGGTCAATCTTTGGTTCGCCCTGCACATGTCTGGGAGGGTTAGGTTCCCGAAAGGTCTCGGTCTCCATTTGCATGAAATCGGCGGTCGGAGCTTGACTGTTTGCTAACACGCCTTTAGACAGTTCTATATCTCCCGACTTGTATTGCCTTTCGACCCAATCTTTGAAGACGAAGCAGTCCTCAATGGAATGACCTATCACCCTGTGATAGGGGCAATATTTTGGGTCGTCGGTCATATTCTCTTCTTGCGGTCTCTTTGATTCTGGCAGTTGTAGACCGTTTCTTAGGGCGTCCCTGAATATCTTATGGACCTTTTCCCTCTTGAAGGAATAGACCTTTTCCAGCTTCTCTTTCAGAGGCGATTCCCCCCCGGCGTATGTATCGGAGGGACTGGAGGCTGATTGCGGCCGTTTTTCTCGAAGGCGCTCCGCTTTTAGGTTGGAAGGGATATCAGTTGGCTGCCCCCGGGTATCAATCCCTGGCTTATGAGCCAAAATTTGATTCTGCTGTAATTGCAATTGGGCGACTTGGGTCGCGAGATCTGCCACGACGTTTGCCAGCTCGTCGACTTTGGAATAGACCTCGGCCATCTTCTCATCCCTGTCCTGAAATTGCCTTTGAAGCCATTGGAATAATGCCTATTCTGTAGTTCCGGCTATGACAACCGGGTAATCTTTATTGCCTGAGCTCCATTCCATAGGAACCATGGGATCCTCTGGCTTATCGGCCTGAGCGGGCTCTTCATCATTTAGATCGAGCCGATGCTGGGTAGCGTGAACCGTATCTTCACCATGGCTGTGAAGAAGAAGAGGGTTCGTTTCTTCATGTCCGGCCATGTAGACAGTGTGGATAACACACTCAGCCATTCTTTCATCACTGGCAGTTGGTTTCGCGGAGCTGTCCGGGCTTTGGAAATTCATAAATTTTAGCATGGCCAGAGCCCTAGCCTTTTTGTTGGCTCTATATCTGAGCCGCTTCTGCCTCAGCTTCTCGATTTTGAAGGCTTGGCGGGCATCCGCTACCCAGGAAGCCATTGTGAGTTGATCAGAGGGGAGCTTAGAGAAGACACCCGATCGAGCAGTTGTCGGGGGTACCGCTGGAACTTGCTCGAGATGCCCAGTTGCTTCGTTGACGTTGATGGCCATGCCCCCAGCTGGAGCGATGGAGGGTCGTTTGGAAACGGATTTGTGCTTTGGCTGAGGTGCCCTCGCGACCACCACATTTGGTCTCCTGCCTCTCAAGACCGGTTTGTCCGCTACCGGGGCTTGAGGGGCTGGGATGGCCCCAACTGGCATGAACACAATAGAGCCGAATGGTAGCAGCGGCTCTTCCCATTGTCGCCCGAGACTGGCCGGAAGGACCGTCCTAGAGTCTATCCTCATCGTGTAGGAGATAGGAGCCGTGCTGAGAGCTGAGATCGTCCTTGGAGACATTGTTGAAAAGTGATTGCTTGAATACCTGCATGAAAGAGCATTATTTTAGTATAAGTATAGATATGTATATTGACTGAGTTCGCATGAACGTTTAACCCGAAATATGGGAGGAGAGATAAGTCCCACCGGGCGTGCCAGAATCTGTAGGGTGTTTTTCGTCACCCCATTGAGATGGGAATACGCGCGCGCTTGTCAGGCGTACTATAGATTCCCCCGGCCTAGGGTAGGCCGGGGTTTAATGATGGTGGGGATCCGAATCTCCGGCAGCCGCGGACCAAGCTGCCGTTAATTACCCATCGCCTTTGGGGCGAGGGAACCTCCGATTAACGGGTTAAACTGGTCATGCGAACTCAATGTGCAGTATACGTGTGTTCAATTCTGAAAGGGGGGGTTTGGATATATCGGGAGCCACGCAGAGTTTTTACGGGGGTCCCGCTACCCGGATAGCGGGCTGGGGGTCAAGGGGGCTAGCAGCCCCCTTGCGGGGTGCGGGGCAGCGCCCCGTTAGAAATTTTTTTCTAACAGGGACAGTGTCGTGGAGTATGTGTATGTATAAATTTGTATACATATGTATATGTGTATATATGTACACAAAAGAGGGGGAAAAGACATCCAAGGGATGCGCAGGTGCGCAAGAGCGCGCGCCACGTGTCGGCACGCGGGCGACTTGCGCACTTGCGCAGTTGCGCAAGCGCGCGCGTCACGTGTCGGCACGCGGGCGACTTGCGCAACTGCGCAGGTGCGCAAGCGCGCGCGCCACGTGTCGGCGCGCGGGCGACTTGCGCAGTTGCGCAAGCGCGCGCGGCACGTGTCGGCGCGCGGGCGACTTGCGCAATTGCGCAGTTGAGCAAGCGCGCGCGCCACGTGTCGGCACGCGGGCGACTTGCGCACTTGCGCAGTTGCGCAAGCGCGCGCGCCACGTGTCGACACGCGGGCGACTTGCGCACACAACAGGCTTTTAGCCTAAAAAGATTTCTCTGAAGAGAAATCAAAGAGGAGTTAGACTCCTGAGTGTTGTTGTTTTTTTTTTGTTGGGTTAATGGAAGGGTTCTTCTTCTTCCTCCTGTTGCTTGCTGGATCTTGAAGATCAAGAGATGTAAAATCTCAAAATCTCTCCTTTTTAAGATCTGATGGCAGATCCAAGTTCCCCTTTGTGGGTTTTGTGGTGGAAAACTATTTAGTTTTGAAAAAGGAAGAGTAAAACTCTTGATTTAATTCAAGAGAAAGAAGAAGGTTTTGGAACCTTGAAGAAGGAAGAAAGAGCTCAGCTCTAATTTTTTTTGGAGAGAATGAAAAGTCTTTCTTTATTCATCATCATGTTGCCTTTTATAGGCTTACATATTTACATACAGCCCCTTGGGCTTTACAAAATGGCATTTTAGCCATCCCATGGCTCATGTGCCATTTCATTTTTGCACATAAGCCATGGGCTTACAAAATATTGGCTTTATGCCCATTTTGTTTACATTCATGCATAAAAAATTACATAGAAATTATTTATGACATGATTTTGTTGTTGGCATGAGAGAGGCTGGCCGCGGGCTCGACTTGGGCATGGGCCCGCTTGATCTGGGCTTGGGCCCACCTGGCTTGGAGTTGACCTTGACTTTGACTCGGTCAACGGGGGTGTAAATTTTTACCCCAACATCTGTACCCAAAAAATACCTGTTAGCACGACTCCTTTGAGCCGTGGTAGGGTAGAAATCAAAGCACAGTAGGAACTCACACGAGACAAATGACGACCTCAGGTCGATGAACTAACCTGTACACATGTCACCAGGGAACTGCTATCTGACGATAGGTATAATACCAACTAGCAGGTTCCCAGCGAGTCCTGTCCGGTGTACTCACAACCCAATGAGCACTTGTATACATCTTAGGTGATCCAACTGATAGCAGTGGCATGTGAGACCGGCCACCGCCCCTCGTCGGGGTCTCGACTGTATACACTAGTTTACTCCGGAGTATCGATGCCCTGTCTCGGTACTCCCACGACTTGGGACCATTATTAAGGATGTGCTTATAGACCATCCAACTCTCACGTATATCATCGCCATCATACAGTTGGTAGTCAAGCAAGATCCTAAGGGCTCTATCAACATGTGATCGTGATCAGTCACCTGAAGCTATACACGACTGATAAAGGCAAACCAGATAGCATATTATCGTTTCGAGTAATACTGTAGTACCGGTATAGGTCCTCCTCAATCATTGCAATCATGTACCTGCGATCCAATAATTGACTTTGAGGGCACTATATCCAACAAGGATGAGTTCGCTCATCGACGTCCCTTTTGGTCAATACCTGGTAGCCCGTTACGTATGGCTAATACCTCTGGCGTGCTAGTGGTTAAATCCACAGCCAAACTATTGACGAGTCTTTAGAGTCGCCACAGACAATTTCTCAAGTTTCGGGCGAAACGCTGTAGAGGCCGTATGGATATATGGCAGGGTTCGATCTTATACGTGCGGTATTGCACGGATCATGATCGGACGGTTAATACTAGCGGGCTTCGGTTTAAGCCGGATCCAAGTATTGTACAGTGTAGATTTTGTCTCATTGCATTTGTATTCGGTCGAAATACAAATGCGGGTATGTATATACAGTCGCGGGGTTTTCCTGTAATTTATTACGGTATCAGTTTTTTGAAGTTGCCAGTTTGCATTCCGTTTCAGCCATATTTCCTTTGTTCCTTCATGGCCTGATTTTTCCGATGGAGGGGGTTATTTGCAAGTGCGCAAATTAGCAATTGTGGAGTGTTTATTTGTAAATGATGGATTATGATAATAATAGCATCTTTGATTCTCTTGTGATCATTTCCTTGCATTAATGAGAAAGGATAAGATGAGAGTTGATTTTGATATTGATGTAAGGCTTGCTTTTTGAATTATGGTCACCATTTCATTTTGCTACACTCACCTCCCTTCATGGTTTTTGATCTCTCCCATTATTGATATGAGGCGGCCACACATTTGAGGGAGAATGAATTCATTTGGGTGTGGGAAATTTCTTCATCTCATATTTTTGCTCGCTACAAAATTCCCAAGTTCATTTCAAAGTTCATTCCACCTCCATCATTATGGCAACTTCAACCCCAATAGAGACAAACTATTCTACACTAGCCTACAGCATCCTTGGGCACATTGGCCTTCCTACTTCGTGCCCGAGTTGCCTTGTTCCAGAGGTGGGAGCCCATAAAAGAACCCGGCGATGTGGTGCCTGTTCCGACGAGGAGATGAAGACCGGAGATACTGCGAGGAGTTCGGGATGGAGGCCGAAGACCGAAGGACACGGATCGCTCGGTATAGCATTCTACCCATTCTCTAGTTAGTTAGCATTAGATTAATGGCCCGATCCGTGTTTATAGTACGCGGTAGCGCCGGTTTACATGTTTAAGAAAAGTTTCGTTTCCGCATTTTGGCCTCGGACAGACGGCCGGGGCGCTACCGTGCACTTACACTGGTATCAGAGCCACGCCGTTAACCTAGTCAAGCATGCTCTAACGTATTTAGAACTTCGATCGAACGAAAATTCTGAAAACCGCGTTTTCATGCCACAGTTTCTGTCGAATTTTTGCAGTGGTCAAAAAATTATTTGGTGTATTGAAGAAATACGTGCAGGGTTTTCTAAGAGTTCTGTGAAAATTTGGTGCTCTAATTTTACTGTTCAGCCGCGGAACCGCGGCCAAACCCATGCTTTGGATGCGGTTCCGCCGCAACATTGACTCCTCTTTGCACCCAATTTCTACAGTGTCTCTATGACATGGAAATAGGGTTTTTGGTATATTCTGTTCGGGCCCAGATTTATTTTGAGTGCTACAGTTGTGCTTGGGGCCCATTTCGGTAAATTTAGTCGATCGAAAATTTTAAACATGTTAGTTCAAAGTATTTACATTATATCTGCGACCGTGAATGTCACTTGATCGGTAAATCCTGTCTAATTGCTATAGCCCTTCTAGACGGATTTGCGAACGTGACATTCACGTTGATGTTCTGTGTTGTGCTGTGATATTGCAGATTTGTCATGGTGGATAGCCTGGATGCAATGGTAGTACAGTTTGGTTGTATTTGTACATTTGATATTGCGGGGCGAGCGTCCGACATGTGGACTGCCGTCACTGCCTGTTTGTATCTTTTTTTTTGGGGCACGACCGAGCTGTGGTCGATGTACCCGTTGTATTTTTTACTTTCTGTACTAGGTTTACCCCGCGGAGGGGTGCACGGGTAGCCGGGTTCTAGAGGGCAACGGGCCTGCATCTCATGGCGTTGAGACGGAGAGGGCTTTACTCTAGAATTGGCGGGCTATTCACCGAACTCGTAGGGGGTACAGGTTGACCCAAGGAGGGGTGCTCAAGTTACCGGATTCCGTGAAGTGTTGGGTGGTCCATTCACGTTGTTGAAGGGGGTTGCCTCGCTTCAGGTTTTTAGCGGGTAACTTGCCGCGCCCGTAGGGGTCTAGGATTTCATTGCACAGGCTATCCACATGACCAGGGGAACGTCGGGTTTTAGTAGCGGCTCTATGAAACCCGGGGATCCCAGATATCTATATTGTTCTGTGATACTTATTACATTTCTGTGATGTTGCATTTTATCATGCCTTGATCGAATATTATATATTGATATATATACTAGTAGATGTTGTATATGTTTTGCATCCGCGCTAGTCCAGTCCCCGCTCTGTCGTTAGGTAAGTAACCTTACGGGTGATGACGGGACCCAGTTGCGAATGCGGATGGCATATACGTATATCATTATTTTCATTCTTTATTGGTGTGATCAATTGATGGGACTGCGTTGATTCGGATCAATGCATGGTAAACATACCTATTCTGATGTTGTTGGAACATTTTTCAAAAAGCTGTTATTGCAAGGACGTTCTATTTTGTTTTGCACAGTGGTATTCGGTTATGAATATCCAACACCTCAGTCGACGAGGCAAGGGCCGAGATCCCTTCACCGAGAGTGACCCCTTGGACAGAAGTTTTCGTCAGGGTAATAACTTCACTATAGCCGATTGCCTTTTGCTTTGCATCGTGGTATTCAGTTGGAATATCCTTCACCTCATTCTACGGGGAAAGTGCCGAGATCCCTTCACCTGGAGTGACCTCTTTAGCAAAGGTTTTCGCCACTATATTTTTATAAAAAGCTATCCGGTTCCTTCAACGATATCAAGTTCATTACGTTAATGGTTTTTCACCAAAAACCATTCGTAGCCCTCCGTCATTTCAAAAAGGTAGCACTTAGTATTCATGCTATGTATGTTGGCCTTCGTGAAGGCATAGTGTACGGTAGCTATTTGTTACTTTTCTGCAGCATAGATAGATGCGTTGGTTAGGGACAGTCGTACTACTATTTTGGCCTTCGTCAAGGGTATGTACGGGTGGGTTCAAATTAACCTGGACAATAACGTGTAGAACTTGACATGTGACTTATGATATATTGGCCTTCGTCAAGGTCATGAGAGCATGGGGTAAAAATCGCATCGGGAGTTTCTAAAGAAACTGAAACTTGCCAGATATGCGCATACCTTCTAGAGTGTGATAACGTGAGTGGATTCCATCACGTTATAGTGCGATGATAGTTGGATCCCGATTCCCACTGATGAGTTGGTTTACTCCTCGTGTGATCCCGATTAATTCTTCTTTCAGGTTTGGAGGAGAATTTGACGGTACAGTGGGAGGTTTCCTGATTAGATAAATTGATAACCATTCTGATGTAGGTTAGAGTGCAAACTGAATGTTTCTTTTCTCTCTCTCTCTTTGGCAGCGACCATGGCCCGACCCTTGACTATGACTCAGTGACCAAGTTGACCGAACCTTCTTATAAGACTGGCTTTTGGATTGTCTGAGTTGCATACCTCATTACCACTTCTACTTTTACCCTTTTCTCCAGAACACCCCGTATTACTACGAACGCCCTCTTCCATTAGATAAAACCATCGTATGGATATATACGAACTCGAAGGAACTTATTCGAGGATGGTTTCCGGTTCTGGAGAAAACAAATAGGACTATTTAGTTGTCTTTTCCTTTTACCTTCTCTCAGTTTGCGAGTGTTCCTTGGATTAGGACAGTACACCTATTATGCCAATTGGATAGTCTTCTTCCAAACCATAGGCAGGTGTCGAACGGTGGGAAATGAAGAAAACCAATTAGCCTAACGAAGGTGTACAGAAGGTATTAAGAAAAGACAAATAAAGGGATTAGTAAGATGGCAAAGTAAACTGCGACTGCTATTCACGACCAAACCAAGTATTTCTTCGCCAATCCAACATTACCTTTGTATTTCTCCAGAACACTTCTTATCACTACGAAGATCCACAGTTTATTTGGATATTCCATCGTATGGTTATATACGAACTGGAAAGGAACTTGTTCCAGTTCGGGGATGGATTCTGGTTCAGGAGAAATAGGAATAAGGTTTATTCAGGTGTCTTTTATCTTTACCTTCTCTCGGATTGCAAGTGCTCCTAGGATTATGACAGTACACCCATTATGCTTATTGGATAGTCTTCTTCCAAACCATAGGCTGGTGCCGAACGGTAGGAAGGAAGAAAACCATTTAGCCTAAGAGGGTGTACAGAAGGTAACGACTAAGGACATATAAAGAGATTAGCAGAGATGGCAAAGAAATATACGGTTACAGTTGTGAATCTGGATAATGGAAGTGGCATTACTAGGAATACCCGGATACCCCTACGAAACATTTCAATGTTTCTGTTTCACTGTGTGTCGTTAATAGAAAACTGATTTCCCAATTAGCCCTTGCTCCAGGGTATGTATTTACCAGGTATGATTCTCACATCTGTATGGTTTTACAGATGATGAGTGGGAGCAAGTTGTTGGGAATTAGGTGATTATCCTCATTATATCGGAATTCGTTTTAATTGGTGATATTTGAGGAAATCACCTGGGCTGTTTGCCGGTCGGCAAATATTTGGTTTTGAATATCCGTTGCTATGCACCAATTTCAAATTGATATATTTGTACGTCTATTTTTATAGAGTGAGATATACCTTTTTGAAATTATGTCCATGACATTTAGCTATATTAGTGGATGGTTAGGTAAGGAGCATTAATACAGCGGTGTAATTCTTCTTAACCATAAATACAGTTTTCAACCTACGACACACAGGGAATGAGTTATTAAACTCAGGGGACTTATACAGAGTATTGTATGTTGTCCAGTGTCCATGAGGACAGAGGGGTTGGTTCTCGTACTATATTCGGTTTACATATGACTTCTCTAGTTTTTAGACAGGTGTTTCGTAGAAACACAGGGTCCAAGTTTTCAGAAGTTATAAGTATATGAATAATGTAGAGAACCAGGTAATGCAAGTATCAGGACTCTTCAAGGTGATCGAAGATGTAGATACTTGTGTATGGTATTCAGTTGATAGTAATGATTAAGAGAACTTGCTTCTCTTTCAGATTACTCATAATTGGAAGCACTCCTAAGTTGAGTACTGCTGATCGGACTCTCTCCATTTAGCTGACATGCACTAGAGACAACAGCATGATTTGAATCTGGTTCAATTAAATCAGTGCCTCTGTTTCTGTATTGGATATAGAACAGTTCATATCTTAACATTGTTAAGGTACGGGGAGTTGTCCGGATTATGCTTAAAACCAGACTCTGGATAACTCAAGGCACGTTTCTGTAATGGCTGTTTGTGGGTTGACCCAGGCTATGACGAGGGTTGACTTTCTACCATCTGGAAGATCAATAGTGATATTGTTCTTGACTCGCCACAGTTTGAATAAAAATGGATTTTTTCAGAAAACAGTAGTGGGAGTATGGTAGAACTAGAAGTGATTCCAGAACCGCAAACGATTACTGAAGATTTAATAAGAACCTAAAGATTCAATCTGTTTTGACATTCCATTTGCCACTCCGCAGATATGGTGGGTAACCTCAGGCACTCGAGAGGTACATTGGTATGCTCAAAGACAGTGACAGGGAGGTTCTTGTTTATCCAGACTTGCCATTGCTGTTGTTCCAGACTATGAGACCCGGCAGGAGGATGAGTATAGCGTCGTTCTGAACTAGCTTTAGAAGTGCACGTCTATATGAATCTGACAGAGGGTTGTCGTAGTCAGTAGGAGCAGCGGAAGTATAGTGGGCATGTTGCTTATGTATATTTATGGACTAAAGCAGATATAGCGGAGATAGATCATCTATTTCTGATATGACAGTCATAGGTTTGACTTCATCAGAATAGGGGATGGATTTGTTAAGAAGATAGTAGGGTGTGATGTCCTGGTATTTGGATGACATACACAGAGTAGGAAGTGATGTTCCTATACTGCGATCGGTTATACTTTGGTTGTCACACAGTGGTTTCTCCACATGGGACTTAGATATAATATCAAGACATTCTGGTTACTGGATCTATGGTTTTAGATCTAGATTTGGATAGTTTCCTAATCTGGGTATTTAGACAGCATTCTAAAGGTGTTTTAGAATGGACGACTACTGGCACGGTAGTATACCTGCAGGTGATGGAGTCACCCTCTCTAAAGGTGTCTTACAGACTAAAGGGGAGAAGGATGTGCATGATTGGCAGATCACTTGCTTAGGCAATTGAGTCAATCATGAGATGTCAAGTACCACCCCAGATGTTGTTTTTGCAGTAGATGCAATAAGTTGATATTGATCTTATCCTGGAGAAACATTCGGAAGCAGTTTTAGAACATAAGTTGATGTTCTAGGGATACGATAACATCAGCCTCATTCAGGAGACGGTTATCATTCCAGGTTTCCAAGGTGACCTAGACGGCAGAGTGACTGTCAGAGTTATAGTTTTCCCTCTGACGAGGGGCAGTAGTATGGACAGGTGGTCCAGGCGGATACTGAAGGAGGCATGGCGCAGGATACTGATTAAGTTCAGTTGACGATACAGTCTAAGAAGTTTGGATTTGGAGTTCATTTATGAACTAGGTCCCATCAGATATCCAGACACATTCTAAGACAGGTATTGCACATTTCGGGAGATGGATTTTTCCACGAACTTGAGATAAAGAGAGACATAAAAAGAAACATTTGAGCGGATCCACTCACTGAGGCTATTCCTCGAACGCATTAGTTTCGCAAACAGTTTTTGTGAGACTGATTAGTAGAGGAGTTGGGTGTTCGGTATCACACGGGCTATGAGTATGCGACATCGCAGTAATTAGCCTTGAGTGCAAGTGGGAGATTGTTGGGGATAGTGCCCTCAGAGTCAATTATTGGATCACACGCCCGTGATTGCAATGATTGAGGGAGGACCTATACCGTTAGAACAGTCTTACTCAAGATGATAGTATGCTATCTGGTTTATCTTTATCATCGTGTACTGTTTCAGGTGACCTTAGAGGTCACTATTGCACGTTGATAGAGCCCTTAGGATTCTTGCTTGACGGCCAGCAGTATGATGGCGATCATATACATGGGAGCTAGGGTCTATAAGCACATCATTAAAAGGTCCCTAGTCGTGGGAGTTTTCGAGACAGGGCATCGACACTCCAGAGTAGACTAGTGTATACAGTCGAGACCCCGACGAGGGGCGGTGTCCGGTCTCACAAGCCACTGGTGTCAGTTGGTTCACCTAAGATGTATACAGGTGCTCATTGGGTGATGAGTACACCGGACAGGATTCGCCGGGAACATGCTAGTTTGTCTTATACCAGACGTCAGATAGCAATTCCCTGGTGACATGTGTACAGGTTAGTTGATCGACATGATATCGTCATTTGTCTCGTGTGAGTTCCTACTGTACTTTGATTACTACCCTACCACGACTCAAAGGAGTCGTGCAAATAGGTTTTAGTTGGGTACAGTCCTGAGCCAAATGGACGCAGTGAGCGGATATGCAGGGGTTCGTCTCTCCCGGTATTGGGGGTGAGGTCGCGCTGTGTCTAGGAGAGCCATTACACGAAGTCCTTGGCCAAGGCAGGAGATTTACTGGTAGGTATTCCAGTAGTATCTCAGGGTGTTCTGGGCTACACTCCAACACGACTTGTACCGCTTTTGGGGGTCTGACTTTTACCAACCCCGTAGGCCCGCCATGCGATGCTCATAGACGAACGGACCGGACTGTACGGATATTGTCACCGACAGGCTAAGTAGGGTGTCAGGATGAGTTCGCTCATCGACGTCTCTTTTGGTCAATACCTGGTAGCCTGTTATGTATGGATAATACCTCTGACGTTCTAGTGGTTAAATCCACAGCCAAAGTATTGATGAGTCTTTAGGGTCCCCCACAAACAGTTTCTTAAGTTTCGGGCAAAACGCTGTAGAGGCCGTATGGATATATGGCAGGGTTCGATCTTATACGTGCGGTATTGCACGGATCATGATCGGACGGTTAATACTCGCGGGCTTTGGCTCAAGCCGGATCCTAGTATTGTACAGTGTAGATTTTGTCTCATTGCATTTGTATTCGGTCGGAAAACAAAGGCGTGTATGTTTAAACAGTCGTGGGGTTTTCCTGTAATTATTACGGGATCAGTTTTTTTAAGTTGCCAGTTTGCATTCCGTTTCGGCCATATTTCCTTTGTTCCTTCATGGCCGGATTTTTCCGATGGAGGGGGTTATTTACAAGTGTGCAAATTAGCAATTGTGGAGGGTTTATTTGTAAATGAGGGACTATGATGATAATAGCATCTTTGAGTCACTTGTGATCATTTCCTTGCATTAATGAGAAAAGATGAGATAAGAGTTGATTTTGATATTGATGTGAGGCTTGCTTTTTGAATTATGGTCACTATTTCCTTTTACTACACTCACCTTCCTTCATGGTTTTTGATCTCTCCCATTATTGATATGAGGCCGGCCATACATTTGAGGGAGAGTGAATTCATTTAGGTGTGGGAAATTTCTTCATCTCATATTTTTGCTTGCTACAAAATTCCCAAGTTCATTTCAAAGTTCATTACACCTCCATCATTATGGCAACTTCAACCCCAATAGAGACAAACTATTCTACACTAGCGTACAGCATCCTTGGGCACGTCGGCTCGCCAACTTCGTACCCAAGTTGCCTCGGTCCAGAGGTAGGAGCCCGTAAAAGAACCCGGCGATGTGGTGCCCGTTGCGATGAGGAGATGAAGACCGGAGATACCGCGAGGAGATCGGGATGGAGGCCGAAGACCGAAGGACACGGATCGCTCGGTTTAGCATTCTACCCATTCTCTAGTTAGGTAGCATAAGATTAATGGCCCGATCTGGGTTTATAGTACGCGGTAGCCCCGGTTTACAAGTTTAAGAAAAGTTTTGTATGTCCACGGTAGCGCCCCGGCCGTCTAACAGACGCCAAATGCGGAACAGAAACTTTTACAACTGGCGCTATCGCGTACTATAACCCGGATCTGCCATTAAAGCTAAACTAACAAACTACAAAGTGGGTAGAAATGTTATACCGAACGATCCGAGTCCTTCGGTCTTCAACCATCATCCCATGCTTTGTTGCGGCTGCTCCGATCTCCTGAATCTCCAATCTTCTCGTCCAGGTGGCACCACGTTGACGGATCTTTAAACGGGCTCCCGCCTCTGAACCGAGGCAACTCGATCATCAAGTTTGCCGAAAAAGATAACCAAGATTGATGTAGAGAATGAGTAGAACACTTTGTCTCGCTTCGTCCAACGGTATGGACGAACGGTTAATGAAGTTGCATTTTGGATCGATATGAAATGAGAAACTTTTCTATTCTAATTTCGATGAACCAAATAACTATCATCCTTTTTTAACCAAGTGAGTGAGTGAGGAGGACGGGATGGGCCGGCCAATATATGGTGGAGGGTTGAGGGTAGAAGAGAGGGGGAGGTGACCTTAACAATGAAGTTTATCATCATAATAAATGAAACAATGACTCACTTAAACATTCAATGCAAACATTGAACCTTAATAACCTAGTCACCAAAATCATTAATGCAACAATTAATACCAAGATGTGTCACTTAAGACCTCACCATCCTAGTCATCATCTAGAAGCTTCGACATTCATCTCAAGAAAAGATAAATCCGTCTTTAACCGAATGATAAATGCGGGTGATAGAAAACTGGAAACTGGCAACTTCCAAAAGCGATCCTGAAACGAATTTCAGGATAACCCCGTATCAGTATAAACATAACTTCATTTGTATTACGACCGAATACAAATGCAACTGAGACAAAGATATTATATCTTCACAGTATAATACTCAGATCCGGCTTAAACCAAAGCCGACCAGTATTATCTGCCCGAAAAATGACACATGCGAAAACGCACGTCCATTTTCCGAACCTTGCCATAAAACCATACGGCCTTTACAACGTTTCGCTCGTACTTGGGAAACGGTCTGTGGGGGACTCTAATGACTCATCAACACACTGGCACTGAGTATAACCACTAGCACGTCAGAGCTACTAGCTGTACGTAACGGTTTCCTATGTATTGATTGGAAGGGAAGCTGACGAGCGAACTCATCCATAAACCCTACTGAGCCAAACAGTGACAATATACTTACAGTCCAGTCCGTTCTTCTAAAGGGTATCGCATATCAAGTCTAGGGGGTGGATAAAGTCAGACCCCTAAAAACGCAATAATTCATGTCGGTATGAAGCCCATCACCACCTGAGAAACAACTGATCCAAATCAGTAATTCTCCACTACCTCGGCCGAGGATTTCTAGTGATGGTCACCCGTGCACTGTGCGACATCAACCCCCAATACCTGGAGAGACGAATCCCCGACGATCCGCTCACAGCCTGCATGTGGCTGGGGATTGTACCTAAAAAATACCTGTTTGCACGTCTTCTTTGAGCGTGGTAGGGTAGGAATCAAAGCACAGCGGGAACTCACACGAGACAAATGACGATCTCAGGTCGACAAACTAACCTGTACACATGTCACCAGGGAACTGCTATCTGACGATATGTATAATACTAACTAGCATGTTCCCGGCGAGTCCTGTACGGTGTACTCATAACCCAATGGGCACCTGTATACATCTTAGGTGAACCAACTGACACCAATGGCTTGTGAGACCGGCCACCACCCCTCGTCGGGGTCTCGACTGTATACACTAGTCTACTCTGGAGTATCGATGCCCTGTCTCGAAATTCCCTCGACTAGGGACACTTTTAAGGATGTGCTTACAAACCCCAGCTCCCATGTATAAGATCGCCATCATACTGCTGGTAGTCAAGCAAGACTGTCATATAGGTCTGTAGGGGTCTTACTTTATCCACCCCCTAAACTCGATATGTGATACTCTTTAGACGAACGGACCGGACAGTATGTATATTATCACTGTTAGGCTCAGTAGGATTTATAAAGACAAACCAGATAGCATACTATCATCTCGAGCAAGACTGTCATATCGGTATAGATCCTGCCTCAATTATTGTAATCACGTACCTGCGATCCAATAATTGACTTTTAGAGCACTATATCCAACAATCTTCCACTTTCACTTAAGGCTAATTATTGCGATGTCGCATACTCACAGCCCGTGTGATACCGAACATCCAACTCCTCTACTAATCAGTTTCAAAAAGCTAGTTTGAAAAACTCTTGTGTTCGAAAAATAGCCTCAGTGAATGGATCCGCCCTGATGTTTCTTTCTATGTCTCTCTTAATCTCAAGTTCGCGGAGAAAGCCATCTCCCGAATCGAGTAATACCTGTCTTAGAATATGTCTTAATATCTGATGGGACCTAGTTCATAAATGAACTCCAAATCCAAACTTCTTAGACTTAATTGATAACTGAACTTAATCAGTATCCAGCACCATGCCTTCCACAGTATCCTCTTGGACCATCTGTCCATAATACTGTCTCTCGTTAAAGGGAAAACTATAACTCTGACAATCACTCTGTCATCCAAGTCACCTTGGAAGCTTGGAATGATAACCGTCTCCCGAAGAAGGCTGCCGGCATCAAATCCATAGAACATACACTTATGTTCTAAAAATGCTTTCTTATGTTTCTTCAGGATTGGATTAATATAATCTTATCGCATCGAGTGCAAAAACAACATCTGGTGTGGTACTTGACATCTCATGATTGACTCAATTGCCTAAGCAAGTGATCTGCCAATCATGCACATCCCTTTCTACTTTATTCTATAAGACACCTTTAGAGAGGGTGACTCCATCACCTGCAGGTACACCACCATGCCTGGAGTCATCTATTCTAAAATACCGTCAAAGTACACATATTGGGAAACTACCCAAATCTAGATCTAAAACCATAGATCTAGTAACCAGAATGTCTTATATTATATCCATATCCTGTGTGAAGAAACAATTGTGTGACGACCACAATATAACCGATCGTAGTATAGGAATTTTACTTCATACTCTGTGTATGTCATCTAAATACCAGGACATGACACCCTACTACCTTCTGTTAGTGTTTATGCCCTAGAAGGCCATTACTGTATCATACTAGTTTGTATATTACTTAATGGAAGCTTGGGATATTCACATGTATATAACAGTCTTGCTAAACATGGTAGTTTGCTACTTGGTTTTTCTATCTTAATATGTGAGTGTACGTATTGATAGAGCTCTTAGGATCTTGCTTGTCTACCAGCGTTGTGATGGCAGTCACACTAGTGGGGGCTGGGTAGTCTACAAGCACATCCTTATTCAGGTCCCTGGTCGTTGGGTTATCGAGACAGAGCATCGATACTCCGGAGTATACTGGTGCGTACGCTTCTCATCCCAGTTGGGGAGATGGTCTGTCCCACAGCCGTCAGTACGTCGTACTGGAGATAGTATTCAGGTGCTCGTTAGGTTACAGGTACACCGGACAGGACTCACAGGGAACTGTTGGTTGGTTTGATACCAGTCGTCAGTGAACAGTTCCCAGGTGACATGAGTACAGCATAGTCCGCAGACTTGACACTGCTACTTCGCCTCGAGTGTGTCCCACTGTTCTTAGATTGCTACCCTACCACGGCTCAAAGGAGTCGTGCAAACAGGTAGCAGTTGGGTGCAGTCCCGAGCACTTGGAGGCAGTGGCGGTTAGACAGGATTCGTCCATCCCGGTATTGGGAGTAGATATCGTGATGTGTCAGAGAGCCATTACGCAAAGTCCCTGGCCAGGGCAAGCGAGATTTGCAGGTAGGTTCCAGTAGTTTCTCAGGGTGTAATGGGCTTCCCTCCGACACGACTTATACCGCTATTAGGGGACTGACGCTTGCCGCCCCCTAGGCCCGATATGCGATAGTCTTGGACGAACGAACCGGACTGTATGGAGATTGTCACATCAGACTCAGTAGGAGTTCGGATGGGTTTCCTCATCGGCCTTCTTATCGACAACTACCTGGGGACCGTTACGTACAGCTAGGGCCGCTTGCGGTCTGTGGTTAAACCCACTGCCAGCGTAGTAGTCGAGTCTCTAGAGTCCCACACAGAGAGTTTCCTATTCCAGGCGAAACGATATAGAGGTCGCATGGTTTTGCGACAAAGGGTTCGGATGCATACGTGCGTTTACGCGCGTACGACTTTCGGACAGTTTTTACCAGTCGGCTTTGGTTTAAGCCGGTTACTGGTATCCGGTTATTGGATTTTTACAGTCTAAAGTTTTTCCGTATTTTTACGGATCGGAGGGGCGTTCTCGTAATTACTCGAGAAGCTTCTAGAAGATGGTGACTTAGGAGGGTTATGTGTCATATTCATTGAATGAGTTATATGAGTCATGGTGGTGATTCATTCATTTCATTAATGCACATTTATTGCTTAATGACTCATGCTAATGAATCACCACTAGATATTTTATGAAGCATGATTATTCATCACTCTTTATTCTTTTCTTCATATTTGATAATGCTTCATATATGTTATGATACTCATAACTTATTCATCATAATATTATTCACATTCTATCTCCTCAAGCTCTCTCTTTTCAAAAGACTAATCCTCACCCTCATGTGTTGAGAACTAGGATTAGTAAGACTAATCAATCCATAACCATCACTCTATTTCATTCTAGCTTCTTTGATTAGCAATCCAAGAAGGTTAGTTGCCTCAAGTTTAGAGGCTAAGCTTGGAGTTTTGCTCTCGGGTGGATCGTCTACTACCTAGAGAAGGCCGAGGAGAACAAGGAGATCGTAAAGACGAAGGACTAGTTTCGATAGGTATAATCCCTAAGCATAGTAGTTTAGAATAACTATATGTTTGGTTAGTTATCGTTTAGCTTCGATTCAAGCGGTTAGTCGATGTTCGTTCACTAAACAAGTTCGTTTTTGAAAATTCCGTCTCCCCACAAGTATTGGGGTGTAGTACATCGACTTACAGTGGTATCAGAGCCTCGCTAAACAATAAATAACTTTATTGCAAATTTGTACGAATTTCGAACGGAAAAACGAAGCCGGAAAACCCTAAATCTGTAAAGTTTCTGTCGAATTTAAAATGATGTCCTAAAATTTTTCAGGTGATCTCAGAAAGCTTGTAAAGAGTCCAGAAGAACACCCATGAAATTCGACCCCATGAATCGGCTAAAGCGCCGCGGAAGCGCGGCAGATCCCACCGATCCGCCGCGGTTCCGCGGCCGAGCTGCCGAGTCATGGACTCGTCTTTCATGTGTGGGTCCTCTCTGGCATTTGGGGTTTTCTGGAATATTTTAATTTTGCTCAGGTTTCCAGTTTACAGAGCAGTTTTTGGAGCAATATTAAAGATGTTTAATCGATCGAAATTGTACAGTATTTGCATGTTGGATTATATCTGTGATTGATAAATGTGTTCGTAAACCTCCCCTAACTGCTAGTATGTCGGTTGGCAGGGTGTTGCACATTTCTGTAATGGTTATATCTGTTTGTGCATATAAACTGTATTGGACTGTTGTGGTGTATAGCCGGGGTTTGCAATGGGTTATTGGTTAATTCATTTGTTGTAAATGTAATTTGTTGTAATATTATTTTTGCGGGGCACATCCAGGTTGCGGTTGTAGCCACCGTTGTATTATTTCATTTTACTGTTTTTGCTCCTAGGACTGACCCAAGGTGGGGTACACAAACTGCCGGGCGGGTAGTTTGCCGTACCCGTAGGAGTCGAGGGTGGGGTAACGGCTATTCATCACAACTGTGTAATCTGTCTTTTCTTGCAGGCTCAAAAGAAATACAGATTGCTTGCAAATCCAATATTGTTTATCTGTGTTCTGGAATGAATATCAATGCGTCAGACGAATGTAAAATATCTATATATATGATAGCTATTTAGACGTCACTTATGTTTTACACCCGCGCTAGCCCAGCCCCCGCTCTGTCGTTAGTTAAGTAACCTAACGGGTGATGACGGGACCCCGTGGCGAATGCGAATAGCATAAGAGAACGTTGTATTTTCGTTGTTTTCTGCAATGATAGGTTAATGATGGGACGCATTATCTATAATGCAAAGAAAAACAAACCAAAGTTTAAATCGTTGGAACAATTTAAAAGAAACCACTCGGTTATTTTTAAAACAGATATTTTTAAATGCGGAGCTTTAACCACTCCTTTTAAAAGCTATCAGGTTCCTTCGGTTATATCAAGTTTACTACGTTCACGGTTTTGCCAAAACCATTCGTAGCCCTCCGTCATTTCATCTGGGTATTCAGTAGTATTCAAGCTATGTATTTTGACCTAACGCCAAGGCATAGTGTTTGGTAGCTATTGGGTATTCATTTGTTGCAGAGGTAGATGTAGTTAGTTTGGGACAGTCGTATTATCATTTTGGCCGAACGTCAAGGATATATACGGATGGGTTCAAATTGACAAGATAATGATGGGTAGAACTTGACATGTGACTTATGACATTTTGACCTAACGCCAAGGTCATAAGAGCATGGGGCAGACATAAATATCGGGAATTTCTAAAGAAACTGAAATTTGCAAAGAGATGCATACCATTTTGAGTTTGATGAATGTTGGTAGCATTCCTACAACATTATCAGACGATGATATTTGGATCCCGATCCTACTGCGAGTATATGCTACTTATCAGGATATTCGTCACTTAACGATCAATGCTATAAACCTAGTAGGTGTCCAGAAAGGTGTCAACGGGGTTACGCCCCCAGAGAAAAGAGGTTATTTAATTAAGGAACTTCGCGAAAGCGTTGGAAAACCTCCCTCGAAGTATCGACACTGGCCTGGCTGAACGGTTAAGCAAGTATTGTACGGTGAGAATAGTCCTGGCTAATTCTTCTTTTATGGTTTGAGGAAGGATTCGAGAAACAGTGGGAGCCATCCAGTTTAGATAAACTAAAAACCACTCTAAACTTGCAAGAGCATCATGCTAAAGAGTTTTCTTTTCTCTCTCCTAATTGCAGCGACCCTGAAAATGACTGGACTTAAGTTACTTTTCGAAAAGAATATACTGACGGGGCCAAACTATAAAGATTGGCTGCGGAATGTCAAAATGGCCTTGACCTATGACAAATTGGGGTACGTCCTCACCGCTACGGCACCTGCTGTCCCTGGTCCCAAATCCAGCAATGCGGATAAGGAAATCCGCAAAACCTGGGATTTAGATTGCGCGAGAGCCAAGTGCGTCGTGCTTGCCTCTATGGACAATGAACATCAGAGGAGGCATGAGGATATGTCCCTAGATGGCATATTTCTCCATACAAAGGAACTTTATGGAGAGCAATCTCGTATAGCAAGATACGAGACCTCTAAGAACTTGTTTCGAGCGAGGTTGGCTGTCGGGTCATCGGTAGGTGAACATGTCCTACAGATGATCGGCTATATTGAAGAGCTCGCAGACCTTGGGACGACTTTGGATAATGAGCTGTATACAGACCTTATTCTCCAGTCCCTTCCTCCTACCTACGCCCAGTTTATCCTCAACTTCAACCTTCAAGGAAAAGAAGTTGAACTTGCGAAACTCCTGAACATGTTAAGGAGTGCAGAGGGCACCTTGAAGAAAGCAAGGGAAACACCCGCTATGTTTGTTGGCGGTGCATCTTCTTCCGGGTCCAAGGCTAGGGCCAAAGGAAGGAAGAAGAAGGCCGCACCCAAACCTAGAGGAGGTGTTAGTAAGGTGGGAAAGAAGGGAAAGAAAAAGATAGCAGTACCAATAGTTGGCCCGGATGAGTGCTTCCATTGTCACCGGAAAGGGCACTGGAAGAAGGATTGCAAGGCGTGGATCGCCAAGAACCAGGAACCGAAGCAAGCTGTGGCTTCGACTTCAGGTGTGTTTGTAATTGAGAATTGTCTGTCGATCAACTCTACTTCCTGGGTGTTGGATACCGGATCAGGATCTCATATTTGCAATTCATTGCAGGCACTGAGAAACCGTAGAGTGCTGAAGGAAGGTGATATGATCCTCAGGGTTGCTAACGGAGCTAGCGTGGGAGCTGCGTCCATCGGGGATTATCACCTAGGATTGACGAGTGGACACATTTTGGTTTTGCATAACTGTTATTTTGTACCAAGCTTAACGTGTAATATCATATCAGTTTCCTTGTTATCAAATAAAGGTTATGATTTCACGTTTGTGAGAGATGTTGTTAACATCCAGCTTAATCATGGTTTGATTGGGTCCGGTACTCTAAATAACGGCATATATGTGTTAAACCAACTCCAAATTTTCAATGTCCAGAACACACTAAAAAGAAAGTCTCCAGATTTAAATAAAGCTTTCTTATGGCATTGTAGACTGGGTCACATGAATGAGAGAAGGTTGACTAAGTTGCATAGAGAAGGATATTTGGACACGTTCGAATATCAATCTTATGACACTTGTCAATCCTGTCTCAAAGGAAAGATGACAAAGACTCCATTTACTGGACAAGGAGTAAGAGCGAGCGAGCTCTTAGGACTCATACACAGCGATGTATGCGGTCCGATGTCTACACATGCGAGAGGTGGTTTTTCTTATTTCATTACTTTCACGGATGATTACTCAAGATACGGATTCATTTATCTGATGAAACATAAATCCGAGGCTTTTGAGAAATTCCAGGAGTATAAGAATGAAGTAGAAAACCAAACCGGCAAAAGTATTAAGATACTAAGATCTGATCGAGGTGGAGAATACTTAAGTGCCGAGTTCCTAGGTTACCTAAAAGAGAAAGGAATTCTCTCTCAGCTTACTCCTCCATACACTCTACAGCATAACGGTGTATCGAAGAGACGGAATCGAACCCTATTGGATATGGTACGATCCATGATGAGTAATGCTGAGTTACCGCGATCTTTCTGGGGTTATGCGCTAGAATCAGCGGCATATCTTTTGAACATGGTTCCTACCAAGACTGTGCCTACCACTCCATATCAGATGTGGAGCGGGAAGAAACCCCATCTACAGTATATAAAAAATTGGGGGTGTCCAGCTTTTGTTAAAAAGCAGAATGTGGACAAGCTCGAAGCACGATCAGTAAAGTGTAAGTTTGTGGGATATCCAAAGCACTCCAGGGGATATCTATTCTATTACGCAGAGGAACAAAAGGTATTTGTTTCTCGTAATGCCCATTTTCTAGAACATCAGTTTTTAGAAAAGGAATCAAGTGGGAGCGAAATAGAACTGGAAGAAATTCCAGAACCACAAACTAATACTGAAAGTTTGGTAGAACCGGTAGTTCAAGAAGAACAGAACATTCCCGCACCCCTCCGCAGGAGTAGTAGGCCGTCTCATCCGCCTGAGAGATACTACGGTTTTCTATTAGACGAGGATAGAGAGGATTGCATCATAGATGATGATGAACCTACTGACTTCCAGCAGGTCATCCAGAGCGGCGACTCGGTACGATGGCTAGATGCAATGCGGACCGAAATGGAGTCCATGTACACCAACAAAGTATGGACTTTGGACTTTGCTCCAGATGGGGTAAAACCCATAGGATGCAAATGGATCTTCAAGAAAAAGATTGGTGTAGATGGACAGGTGGAAACCTATAAGGCTAGACTTGTTGCAAAGGGTATTCGTCAAAGACCTGGTTTGGACTATGACGAAACTTTTTCTCCAGTGGCTATGCTCAAATCCATTCGGGTCCTTCTTGCTATTGCTGCCTTCCATGATTATGAAATCTGGCAGATGGACGTAAAGACGGCTTTTCTGATTGGAAATTTAGAAGAGTGCGTCTATATGGATCAGCCAGAGGGTTTCAATCAGAGTGGGAGCAGCGGGAAAGTATGCAAGCTGCTTAAATCCATTTATGGATTAAAGCAGGCATCGCGGAGTTGGAACATCTGTTTTGATGAGACAGTCAAAGAATATGACTTTATCAAAAATCCAGATGAACCGTGCATATATAGTAAAGTTGTGGCCAGAAGTGTCGTATTCCTCGTCTTGTTCGTGGATGACATTCTATTGATAGGTAATGACATTCCTATGCTACAATCTGTCAAAGGATTCTTGTCACACAGGTTCTCCATGAAAGACCTGGGTGATGCCTCTTACATTCTGGGGATCCGGATCTATCGTGATAGATCCAAAAAGATGTTGGGACTTTCGCAGTCCAGGTATATCGACACTATACTGAAAAGATTCAGTATGGAAGATTCTAAGCGCGGTAACCTACCGGCTTGTCACGGAATCACCCTCTCCAAAGAGATGTCTACCAAGACTGATTTGGAAAGGGAACGCATGTCTATTATACCCTACGCTTCTGCGGTAGGCTCTATAATGTATGCGATGTTGTGTACCAGACCAGATGTTGCTTACGCACTGAGCGTGGTAAGCCGGTATCAGTCAGACCCAGGGGAGAAACACTGGATAGCAGTAAAGAACATTCTCAAGTACCTGAGGAGGACTAAGGGGATGTTCTTGGTTTACGGCGCGAAAGACCTCAGGTTGGATGCCTTTGCTGATTCCGGCTTCCAGAGTGATAAGGACGATTCCAAGTCCATGTCAGGTTATGTCTTTACCCTCAATGGAGGGGCGGTGTGCTGGAAGAGCTCCAAGCAGGACACCGTTGCTGACTCGACGATGGAAGCGGAGTATATAGCTGCTTGCGATGCCGCAAAAGAAGCAGTCTGGATGAAGAAGTTCCTAACAGAACTTCAGGTGGTTCCTACCATAGTTGATCCAATACCTCTGTATTGCGACAACAACGGAGCTATAGCTTTAGCGAAGGAACCAAGGTCCCATCAGAAGTCCAGACACATCTTGAGGCGGTATCACCTGATCAGGGAGATCATTGATCGTCAGGAGATCGAGGTTCGGAGAGTTGCTACTGAAGAGAACATTGCTGATCCATTCACGAAGGCCCTACCTCAGATTCAGTTCGAGAGGCTACTCGAGATCATCGGTCTACGATATGCCAGTACATGGCCCTAGTGCAAGTGGGAGATTGTTAGTGTTTATGCCCTAGAAAGCCATTACTGTATCATACTAGTTTGTATATTACTTAATGGAAGCTTGGGATATTCACATGTATATAACAATCTTGCTAAACATGGTAGTATGCTACTTGGTTTTTCTAGCTTAATATGTGAGTGTACGTATTGATAGAGCTCTTAGGATCTTGCTTGTCTACCAGCGTTGTGATGGCAGTCACACTAGTGGGGGCTGGGTAGTCTACAAGCACATCCTTATTCAGGTCCCTGGTCATTGGATTATCGAGACAGAGGATCGATACTCCGGAGTAGACTGGTGTGTACGCTTCTCATCCCAGTTGGGGAGATGGTCTGTCCCACAGCCGTCAGTACGTCGTACTGGAGATAGTATGCAGGTGCTCGTTAGGTTACGGGTACACCGGACAGGACTCACAGGAAACTGTTGGTTGGTTTGATACCAGTCGTCAGTGAACAGTTCCCAGGTGACATGAGTACAGCATAGTCCGCAGACTTGACACTGCTACTTCGCCTCGAGTGTGTCCCACTGTTCTTAGATTGCTACCCTACCACGGCTCAAAGGAGTCGTGCAAACAGGTAGCAGTTGGGTGCAGTCCCGAGCACTTGGAGGCAGTGGCGGTTAGACAGGATTCGTCCCTCCCGGTATTGGGAGTAGATATCGTGCTGTGTCAGAGAGCCATTACGCAAAGTCCCTGGCCAGGGCAAGCGAGATTTGCTGGTAGGTTCCAGTAGTTTCTCAGGGTGTAATGGGCTTCCCTCCGACACGACTTGTAAGTCGATGTTCAACACCCCAATACTTGTGGGGAGGCGGAAATATGAATAACAATCAAGTTCTATGATCAAACATCGATTAACCGTACGAATCGTTTGCTATACAAGTTTTAATCAAAAGCTTTAGAGTTTTAATCTACTATGCGAAGAAATTATACCAAACGGTTCTAGTCCTTCGTCTTGATGTTGTCTACGGTCTCTTTGGATCTCCACGTCCTCTTCGGCTTTCTCCCGTGATAGACGATCCACCCGAGAACCCTAATCCAAGCTATAACCTCTAAACTTGAGGTCACTTAGTTTCTCTAGTTGCTAAATAGAGTTGCTAAGATGATGTAGAGATAGGTTATGGAGTAATTAGTCTTTCCTAATCCTTGTTCTCAACTCATGAGGGGTAGGATTAGGCTTTGGTGAAGGAGAGAGAACTTGAAGAGAGAGAGTGAGAAGATGATAATGATATTATTATATGAATAAAGTTTCTCACTTGATATATATGAAACATAATGAAATAAAAGATAAATGAATAATAAGTGAATATTCATCATGTTTCATTTAATCAAGTGGGTGATTCATCATGTGAGTCATTAAGCAATTAATTATGCATTAATGATATGATGAATCACTCACAATGAGTCACTTAAACATTAAATGAAAATGTCACCTCTCTCTTTATGTCACATCCTTCTAGAAGCTTCTCCGAAAATTACGTGAACGCCCCTCTCATCCGTGAAAACACGGAAAAACTTTAGACTGTATAAATCCAATAACCTGATACTAGAATCTGGCTTAAACCAAAGCCGGCTAGTAAAAACTGTTCGAATGTCGCACGTGCGATCAAACACGTATGCGTCCGAACCTTTGTCGTAAAACCATACGACCTCTATATCTTTTCGCCTGGGTTTGGGAAATCTCTGTGTGGGACTCTAAAGACTCGACTACTACGCTGGCAGTGGGTTTAACCACAGACCGCAAGCGGCACTAGCTGTACGTAACGGTCCCCAGGTAGTTGTCGATAAGAAAGCTGATGAGGTAACCCATCTGAAATCCTACTGAGCCTGTCTGTGACAATATCCGTGCAGTCCGGTCTGTTCGTCTAAGAATATCACATGTACGGTCTAGGGCGGTGGTGGACGTCAGACCCCTAATAACCGTACAAGTCATGTCGGTATGGCTCTATCACCATCCGAGAATCTACTGATCAATCCTATCAGTAATTCTCAATCAGCCCTGGCCAAGGACTTATGGTAATGACCAACCGATCACCGTGCGATATCAACTCCCTATACCGGGAGAGACGAATCCCTAACAGTCACTCACTGCCTCCACGTGGCTCGGGACTGTGCCCAACTGAAACCTGTTTGCACGACTCCTTTGAGCCGTGGTAGGGTAACAATCAAAGCACAGTGGGAACTCACACGAGATAAATGATGACCTTAAGTCAACGGACTATCTGCACACATGTCACCTGAGAACTGCTATCTGACGTTAGGTATAATACCATCCAGTCAGTTCTCGGCGAGTCCTGTCCGGTGTACTCACACCCAGTAAGCATCTGTATACAATCTTAGGTGAACACCACCAATGGTTGTGGGACCAATCCATTGCCCCTCGTCAGGGTCTAGATATGTATACACTAGTCTACTCCGGAGTATCGATGCCCAATCTCGATACTCCTGCGACCAGGGACATCTAAGGGTGTGCCTATTGACTATCCAGCTCCCACTAGTATGACTGCCATCACAACGCCGGTAGTCAGACAAACACCCTATGGGCTTTATCAACATATATATATAAATACCAAGTAAAATATATTATACGTTAAGACAAAGTCAAACCAAATAGCGTACTATCATATCAAGCAAGACTGTCATGTACATACATATCCCAAGCATCCTATACAATGTAGGCCTCTAGGGCATATATATCCAACAATCTCCCACTTGCACTAAGGCCTATAATTGGCGCAATGAGTACCCACTGTCTCTACCAGATCCAGTTGCTTGCGTACCGCATGCCCAACATCTCAAAAAGCCTCTCGAACTGTACTTGAGGAATGGCCTTGGTGAATGGATCTGCCGTGTTGTCTTTTGTGTCTACTCTCCGTATCTCGATCTCCCGACGATCCACGATCTCCCTGATCAGGTGAAAACGCCTTAAGATATGCCTGGATTTCTGATGGGACCTTGGTTCCTTTGCTAAAGCTACAGCGCCATTGTTATCGCAATACAACGGTATTGGATTGATAATGGACGGAACCACCTGAAGTTCAGAAATGAACTTCCTTATCCAGACAGCCTCTTTTGAGGCTTCACTAGTAGCTATATACTCAGCCTCCATAGTTGAGTCTGCGACGGTATCTTGTTTGGAACTCTTCCAACTTACCGCCCCTCCATTGTGGGTAAACACAAAACCCGAAATAGATTTAAAATCATCCTGGTCACTTTGGAAGCCGGAGTCGGTAAAAGCCTCTACCTGGAGGTCCTTATTGCCGTAAATCAAGAACATCTCCTTAGTCCTTCTCAGATATTTGAGAATGTTCTTCACCGCTATCCAATGTTTCTCACCTGGGTCCGATTGATACCTGCTTACCACACTAAGTGCGTAAGCTACATCTGGTCTGGTACATAACATCGCATACATTATTGATCCTACCGCCGAAGCGTAGGGTATAATGCCCATGCGAGCCCTCTCTTCATCAGTCTTTGGAGACATCTCTTTGGAGAGGGTGATTCCATGACAAGCGGGCATATTGCCGCGCTTGGAATCTTCCATACTAAATCTTTTTAGTATAGTGTCTATATACCTGGACTGTGAAAGTCCTAATATCCTATTAGATCTATCACGATAGATCTTAATGCCCAGAATGTATGATGCATCTCCCAAGTCTTTCATAGAGAGTTTTTGTGACAAGAAGAGCTTTACTGATTGTAGTATAGGGATATCATTCCCTATCAGTAGTATGTCGTCGACGTATAAAATGAGGAAGACTACTGCTCCTTCTACAATCTTCCTATAAACACATGGTTCATCTATATTTTTGATAAAGTCAAATTCCTTGACTGCTTCATCAAAACAGATGTTCCAACTCCGCGATGCTTGCTTTAACCCATAAATGGAATTAAGCAATTTGCATACTCTTCCGCTGCTCCCACTGTCTAAGAAACCTTCTGGTTGATCCATGTAAACACTCTCTTCTAGATGTCCATTTAGAAAAGCTGTTTTTACATCCATTTGCCAGATTTCATAGTCATGGAAGGCAGCAATGGCAAGCATGATCCGAATGGATTTAATCATAGCTACTGGTGAAAAGGTTTCATCATAGTCCAATCCTGGTCTTTGACGAAAACCTTTTGCTACTAGTCTAGCTTTGTACGTTTCCACTTGTCCAAATGTACCAATCTTCTTTTTGAAGATCCATTTGCACCTAACTGGTTTTACCCCAGGAGGAGCAACTTCTAAAGTCCATACTTTATTGGTATACATGGATTCCATTTCGGATCTCATTGCATCCAGCCACTTTACTGAGTCGCTACTTGTGATAGCCTGCTGGAAACTAGTAGGCTCATCATCATCGATGATGCAATCCTCTCGATCCCCATCAAGAAGGAAACCATAGTATCTTTCAGGAGGATGAGAAAGCCTACTAGATCTGCGGAGTGGCGTTGGTTCGTCATGTTCTATTGAAATCTGAGATTCTTCTAAGTCCTCGGTTGCAGTTTGAGGTTCTGGAATTTCTTCCAGTTCTACCGCGCTCCAACTAATTTCTTTTGCAAGAAATTCGCTTTCTAAGAAGACAATATGACGAGCGACAAACACCTTTTGTTCTTCAGTGTGGTAGACCATGTACCCCCTTGAATGCTTGGGGTATCCTACAAATTTGCACAAAACCGATCGTGCCTCGAGCTTGTCCGGATTATGCTTTTTGACATATACCGGACACCCCCATATCTTGATATACTTGAGATATGGTCTCTTCCCACACCATATTTCATATGGAGTGGTAGTTACAGACTTAGTTGGAACTCTATTTAATAGATATGCGGCTGATTCTAGAGCAAATCCCCAGAAGGAAAGTGGCAACTCAGCACTACTCATCATTGATCGCACCATATCTAATAGTGTGCGATTCCTTCTTTCTGATACACCATTATGCTGAGGTGTATAAGGAGGAGTAAGCTGAGAGAGTATTCCATTTGCTTTCAAGTATTCAAGGAAACTGGTACTTAAGTATTCTCCACCTCGATCAGATTGAAGTGTCTTGATGCTTTTACCAGTTTGTTTCTCTACTTCATTTTTATACTCCTTAAACTTCTCAAAAGCCTCGGATTTATGCTTTATTAAGAACACATGTCTATACCTAGAGAAGTCATCAGTAAAAGTGATGAAGTAGGAGTGACCACTTCGTGCATGTATAGACATCGGACCACATACATCACTGTGTACTAGTCCCAAGAGTTCGGTGGCTCTTTCTCCGTGTCTGGTGAACGGAGATTTGGTCATCTTTCCTTTGATACATGATTGACAAGTTGCATATGATGAATATTCAAACGAATCTAAATATCCATCTTTATGTAACTTAGTCAACCTTATTTCATTTATATGACCAAGTCTACAATGCCATAGGAAGGCTTGATTCGAATCTGGAGCATTTCTTTTACGCGTGTTTTGAATATTGAAAATTTGTGGTTGATTAAGTATGTATATTCCGTTTTCCAGTGTGCCAAACCCAATCAGTTCTTGATTTAGGAGAATGTTCATGACATTTCTTTCAAGCACAAAATTATATCCTTTATTAGACAATAAAGATACTGATATAATATTACACAACATACTGGGAATACAAAAACAGTTATACAATACCAAAATGTTTCCACTATTCAACCCTAGGTGATATTCCCCTATTGCAACTGCATCTACATGCATTCCATTGCCCATCCGGAGAATCATATCACCTGCCCCCAGTACTCTACTATTTCTCAGATCCTGCAAAGAATTACAGATGTGAGAACCAGAACCGGTATCAAGTACCCATGAAGTAGAGTTTACTGAAAGACAATTTTCGATTACGAACACACCTGAAGTAGAAGCAACAACTTGCTTCATGTCCTTGGCTTTGAAGGCCTGACAATCCTTCTTCCAGTGCCCCTGCTTGTGACAATAGAAACACTCGTTCTTTTCTGCCTTCACCCTTCCTGCCTTGTTCGTTCCATGCACCTTCTTGACCTCACCCTTCGGTTTGGTGGCTTTCATCTTCTTCTTCCCTTTTGCTTTCGCTTTAGATTTAGAAGATGATTAGCCAACATACAGAACGGGGGTCTTCTCCTTTTTCAAGGAGGTCTCTGCTACCCTCAACATATTGAGGAGATTTGGAAGATCAGCTTCCATTTCGTGCATGTTGAAGTTCAGCACGAACTGAGAGAAGGTGTGGGGAAGGGACTGCAAAATCAAGTCGATATACAAATCATTTTCTAGCACGCATCCCAGGTTTGCGAGTTCCTCAATGAGGATGATCATTTTGAGGACGTGCTCTCCAACAGGCGATCCTGGAGCTAACCTCATCTGGAAGAGTTTCCTTGAGGTTTCGTACCTTGCGATACGGGAGTGTTCACCATACAATTCCTTGCAATGGAGGAATATGGATGCAATATCCATACTCTCGTGCTGTTTCTGGAGTTCATTATTCATGGACGCCAGCACGATACACTTAGCTCGCTCACAGTCCAGATCCCAGGTTTTACGAACTTCCTTGTCCGCAACTGAGGAATCTGGTCCTGGGATAAGGGGAGGAACAGCGGTGGTAACATATGCAACTTTGTCATAAGTCAGCGCAATATTGACGTTTCTTAGCCAGTCTTTATAGTTCTGCCCGGTTAGTATATTCTTTTCGAGTAATAGTTTTAGTCCAGTCATGGTAGCTGCCAGAGAGAGAGAAAAGAAAACACTCAGCATATGCTCTTGCAAGTTTAGATTGGTTTATTAATTTATCTAAACAGGATGGCTCCCACTGTTTCCTCAAATCCTTCTTCAAAACCTAAAAGAAGAACTAGTCAGGATTTAATCACACGTCACAATACTTGCTTAACCTTTCAGCCAGGCTGGTGTTGGTACTTCGAGGGAGGTTTTCCAACGCTTTCGCGAAGTTCCTTAATTAAAGAACCTCTTTTCCCTGGAGGCGTAGCCCCTCTAACACCTTTCTAGGCACCTACTTGGTTTATAGCATTGATCGTTAAGTGACAGAAATTCCCGAGAGTAATCCTACTCATCAGTGGGATCGGGATCCAACTATCATTGCATGATGCCCTAGATGGAAGCCACTCTAGTCACCACACTCCAGAAGGTAAGCTAAATCTGCAAGTTTCCTTTATGTTTGAAACTCCCGATGTGATTTTTACCCCAAGCTCTTATAGACCTTGACGTAGGCCAACAAGTCATAAGACGCAAGTCAAGTTCTACCCGTCGTTGTCCTGATCAATTTAAATACATCGTACAAGCCCTTGACGTAGGCCAACAAGGTGTACGTCTGTATTAAACTAATGCATCTATCTATGCAACAAATAGGCACACACACTGCTACCATACACTATGCCTTGACGTAGGCCAACAAGCATAGCATGAATACGATGTGCTGTCTATCTGAAACGACGGAGGGTTACGGCTGGTTTTTGGCAAAAAACCGTTAACGTAATGAACTTGATTTGATCGAAGGAACTAAGATAGCTTTTATTAAAAGGAGTGGTTTAAGCTCCGCATTTAAAATTTGCTTTTTCAAGAAAACCGAGTGGTTTTTAGAAATTGTTCCAACGATTCTGTTTAGGTTTTATTTTCTTTGCATTAATAATAATGTGTCCCATCTTTAACCTATCATTACAGATAACAATGAAAATATGACGTCCTCTTATGCTATCCGCATTCGCCATTGGGTCCCGTCATCACCCGTTAGGTTACTTAACAAACGACAGAGCGGGGGCTGGGCTAGCGCGGGTGAAAAACATAAGCGACATCTAAATAGCTATCATATATATAGATATTTTACATTCGTCTGACGCAATGATATACATTCCAGATCACAGATAAATAATATTGGATTTGCAAGCAATCTGTATTTCTTTTGAGCCTGCAAGAAAAGACAGATTACACAGTTGTGATGAATAGCTTTTACCCCACCCACGACCCCTACGGGTGCGGCAAACTACCCGCCCGGCAGTTTGTGCACCCCACCTTGGGTCTGTCCTAGGAGCAAAAACAGTAAAAAGAAATAATACAACGGTGGCTACAACCGCAACCTGGATGTGCCCCGCAAAATAATATTACAACTTGTTACAATTACATCAAATGAATTAATACAATAACCCATCACAAAACCCGGCTAATCACCACAACGGTCCAATACAGTTTATATGCACAAACAGTTAAAATCCATTACAGAAATGTGCAACCCCCTGCCAACCGACATACTAGCAGTTAGGGGAGGTTTACGAACACATTAAACAATCACAGATATAATCCAATATGCAAATAATGTACAATTTCGATCGATTAAACATCTTTAATATTGCTCCAAAAACTGCTCTGTAAAACTGAAACCTGAGCAAATATTAAATATTCCAGAAAATCCCAAATATAACAGAGAACCCACCCAAGAAATTTGGGTTCATGATTCGCCAAATCGGCGGCGGAACCGCGGCGGCGCCTATAGGAGCCGCCGCGGATCCGCGGCCGTTTGGTCGAATCATGACCCCAATTTTCTTGGGTGTTCTTCTGGTGTCATTACAAGCTTTCTGAACATGCCTGAAAAATTTTTGGACTTCATTTTAAATTCGACAGAAACTTGATAATTTTAGGGTTTTCCGGCTTCGTTTTTCCGTTCGAAATTCGTACAAATTTGCGATTAAGTTAAAACTTGTTTAGCTAGGCTCTGATACCACTGTAAGTCGATGTTCAACACCCCAATACTTATGAGGAGGCGGAAATATGAATAACAATCAAGTTCTATGATCAAACATCGATTAACCGTACGAATCGTTTGCTATACAAGTTTTAATCAAAAGCTTTAGAGTTTTAATCTACTATGCGAAGAAATTATACCAAACGGTTCTAGTCCTTCGTCTTGATGTTGTCTACGGTCTCTTTGGATCTCCACGTCCTCTTCGGCTTTCTCCTGTGATAGACGATCCACCCGAGAACCCTAATCCAAGCTATAACCTCTAAACGTGAGGTCACTTAGTTTCTCTAGTTGCTAAATAGAGTTGCTAAGATGATGTAGAGATAGGTTATGGAGTAATTAGTCTTTCCTAATCCTTGTTCTCAACTCATGAGGGGTAGGATTAGGCTTTGGTGAAGGAGAGAGAACTTGAAGAGAGAGAGTGAGAAGATGATAATGATATTATTATATGAATAAAGTTTCTCACTTGATATATATGAAACATAATGAAATAAAAGATAAATGAATAATAAGTGAATATTCATCATGTTTCATTTAATCAAGTGGGTGATTCATCATGTGAGTCATTAAGCAATTAATGATGCATTAATGATATGATGAATCACTCACAATGAGTCACTTAAACATTAAATGAAAATGCCACCTCTCTCTTTATGTCACAACCTTCTAGAAGCTTCTCCGAAAATTACGAGAACGCCCCTCTCATCCGTGAAAACACGGAAAAACTTTAGACTGTATAAATCCAATAACCTGATACTAGAATCTGGCTTAAACCAAAGCCGGCTAGTAAAAACTGTTCGAATGTCGCACGTGCGATCAAACACGTATGCGTCCGAACCTTTGTCGTAAAACCATACGACCTCTATATCTTTTCGCCTGGGTTTGGGAAATCTCTGTGTGGGACTCGAAAGACTCGACTACTACGCTGGCAGTGGGTTTAACCACAGACCGCAAGCGGCACTAGCTGTACGTAACGGTCCCCAGGTAGTTGTCGATAAGAAAGCTGATGAGGTAACCCATCTGAAATCCTACTGAGCCTGTCTGTGACAATATCCGTGCAGTCCGGTCTGTTCGTCTGAGAATATCACATGTACGGTCTAGGGAGGTGGTGGACGTCAGACCCCTAATAACCGTACAAGTCGTGTCGGTATGGCTCTATCACCATCCGAGAATCTACTGATCAATCCTATCAGTAATTCTCAATCAGCCCTGGCCAGGGATTTATGGTAATGACCAACCGATCACCGTGCGATATCAACTCCCTATACCGGGAGAGACGAATCCCTAACAGTCACTCACTGCCTCCACGTGGCTCGGGACTGTGCCCAACTGAAACCTGTTTGCACGACTCCTTTGAGCCGTGGTAGGGTAACAATCAAAGCACAGTGGGAACTCACACGAGACAAATGATGAGCTTAAGTCAACGGACTATCTGCACACATGTCACCTGAGAACTGCTATCTGACGTTAGGTATAATACCATCCAGTCAGTTCTCGGCGAGTCATGTCCGGTGTACTCACACCCAGTGAGCATCTGTATACAATCTTAGGTGAACACCACCAATGGTTGTGGGACCAATCCATTGCCCCTCGTCAGGGTCTAGATATGTATACACTAGTCTACTCCGGAGTATCGATGCCCAATCTCGATACTCCTGCGACCAGGGACATCTAAGGGTGTGCCTATTGACTATCCAGCTCCCACTACTATGACTGCCATCACAACGCCGGTAGTCAGACAAACACCCTATGGGCTTTATCAACATATATATATAAATACCAAGTAAAATATATTATACGTTAAGACAAAGTCAAACCAAATAGGGTACTATCATATCAAGCAAGACTGTCATGTACATACATATCCCAAGCATCCTATACAATGTAGGCCTCTAGGGCATATATATCCAACACGACTTATACCGCTATTAGGGGACTGACGCTTGCCGCCCCCCTAGGCCCGATATGCGATAGTCTTGGAGGAACGGACCGGACTGTATGGAGATTGTCACATCAGACTCAGTAGGAGTTCGGATGGGTTTCCTCATGGGCCTTCTTATCGACAACTACCTGGGGACCGTTACGTACAGCTAGTGGCGCTTGCGGTCTGTGGTTAAACCCACTGCCAGCGTAGTAGTCGAGTCTCTAGAGTCCCACACAGAGAGTTTCCTATTCCAGGCGAAACGATATAGAGGTCGCATGGTTTTGCGACAAAGGGTTCGGACGCATACGTGCGTTTACGCGCGTACGACTTTGGGACAGTTTTTACCAGTCGGCTTTGGTTTAAGCCAGTTACTGGTATCCGGTTATTGGATTTTTACAGTCTAAAGTTTTTCCGTATTTTTATGGATCGGAGGGGCGTTCTCGTAATTACTCGAGAAGCTTCTAGAAGATGGTGACTAAGGAGGGTTATGTGTCATATTCATTGAATGAGTTATATGAGTCATGGTGGTGAATCATTCATTTCATTAATGCACATTTATTGCTTAATGACTCATGCTAATGAATCACCACTAGATATATTATGAAGCATGATTATTCATCACTCTTTATTCTTTTCTTCATATTTGATAATGCTTCATATATGTTATGATACTCATAACTTATTCATCATAATATTATTCACATTCTCTCTCCTCAAGCTCTCTCTCTTCAAAAGACTAATCCTCACCCTCATGTGTTGAGATCTAGGATTAGTAAGACTAATCAATCCATAACCATCACTCTATTTCATTCTAGCTTCTTTGATTAGCAATCCAAGAAGGTTAGTTGCCTCAAGTTTAGAGGCTAAGCTTGGAGTTTTGCTCTCGGGTGGATCGTCTACTACCTAGAGAAGGCCGAGGAGAACAAGGAGATCGTAAAGACGAAGAACTAGTTTCGATAGGTATAATCCCTAAGCATAGTAGTTTAGAATAACTATATGTTTGGTTAGTTATCGTTTAGCTTCGATTCAAGCGGTTAGTCGATGTTCGTTCACTAAACAAGTTCGTTTTTGAAAATTCCGCCTCCCCACAAGTATTGGGGTGTAGTACATCGACTTACACCTTCTTAACAGATCCATCCCCTATTCTGATGAAGTCAAAGTCATGACTGTTACATCAAAATTAGATGATCTTATCTCCGCTATATCTGCTCAAGCCTATAAATAGACATAAGCTACTTGCCCACTATGCTTCCGCTGCTCCCACTGACCACAACAACCCTCTGGCAGAATAATATATACGTACACTTCTAAAGCTAGTTTAAAATGACGCTATACATAACCTCCTGCCGGGTCTCATAGCCTGGAACAACCGTAGTGTCAAGTCTGGGTAAACAAGAACCTCCCTGTCACCGTCCTTGAGGGTACCAGAGTATCTCTCAGGTGTCTGAGGTTACCCACCATATGTGCGGAGTGGCTATTGGAATGTCAAACTTGATTGAATATATAGGTCCTATTAAATTTTCCGTAATCGTTTGCGGTTCTGGAATCTCTTCCAGTTCTACCATACTCCCACTGCAGTTTTCTGAAAAAATCCATTTTACTAAATCTGTGGCGAGTCAAGAACAATATCACTATTGATCTTCCAGATTGTAGAAAATCAACCCTCGTCAAAGCCAGGGTTAACCCACAAACTGCCATTACAGAAACGTGCCTTGAGTTATCCAGTGTCTAGTTTTAAGCATAAGCTGGACAACTCCCCGTACCTTAACATCATTAAGATATGAACCATTTTATATCCAATATAGAAACTTCGGCACTTATTTAATTGGAACAAGATTCTAATCATGCAGTTGTCTCCAGTGCATATCAACTTAATGGAAATCCATCCAATTATGAGTAACCTGAAAGAGAAACAAGTTTCTCAAAAACCATTACTATCAAGTGAATACCAATCACAAGTATCTACATCCTCGATCTCTTTGAAGAATCCCGAAACTTGCGACACCTGGTTCTCTACTTTATTCCTATACCCACAACTTCTCAAAACTTGGACATTGTATTTCTACGAAACACTTGTCTAAAAACTTGAGAAGTTACAAGTAAACAGAACAGAGTACGAGGACCAACTCCTTTGTCCTGATGGACACTGGACAACATATAATACTCTGTATAAGTCCGCTGAGTTGAATAACTCAAAACCTGTGCGTCGTAGGTTGAAAACTGTACCCAAGCGATTTCCTCAAATATCATCAATTACAACGAATTCCGATATAATGAGGATGATCACCTAATTCCTAATAACTTACTCCCACTCATCATCTGTAAAACCATACAGATATGAGAGTCATACCTGGTAAATACATACCCTGGAATAAGTATCTAATCGGGAAAATAGTTTTCTTTTAACAATGCACTGAAACATGAAAATGTTTCGTAGGGGTATTCTGGTATTCCTAGTAATGCCTCTTCCATAATGCAATTCATGACTATAACCGTATATTTCTTTGCCATCTCTCCAAATCCCTTTATCTGTCTTTATTTATTTCCTTCTTTACACCATCGTTAGGCTAAGTGGTTTTCTTCCTTCCCTACCGTTCGGCACCAGCCTATGGTTTGGAAGAAGTTTATCCAGTAAGCATAATAGGTGAACTCTCCTAATCTAAGGAGTACTCGCAACTTGAGAGAAGGTGATGATAAAAGACAACTGAGTAATACCTTATTCTATTTCTCCCGAACTGGGAAAAGAGCAAAGGTGAAATAGGAGTGGCGATGAAGTACGCGGATTGGTCGTGAATGATAACAGTCGCAATTTTCTTTGCCCTCTTTCTAATCCCTTTTTTTTGTCTTTAGTTATTACCTTCTGTACACCTTACTTAGGCTAATTGGTTTTCTTCATTCCCTACCTTTCGGCACCTGCCTATGGTTTGGAATAAGACTATCCAATAGGCGTAATAGGTGTACTCTCCTAAACTAAGGAGCCCTCGCAACCTGAGAGAAGGTGATAATAAAAAACAACTGAATAAACCAATTCTATTTCTCCTGAACCTGGGTCCATCCTCCAAGTAGTACCTTCGAATTCGTATATAACCATACGATGGATCTATCCAATGGAAGTGGATGACCGTAGTAATACGAGGTGTTCTGAGAAATACAAAGGGTAAAAGAAGGAGCAGCAATGACTTATGCAGCTTTAGACAATCCAAAAGCCAGTATTTTAAGAAGGTTCGGTCAACTTGGTCACTGAGTCATAGTCTATAATCGGTCAAAGGTCGCTGCCAAAGGGAGAGAGAAAAGAAACACTCTGCGTGCACTCTAACCTAGATCAGAATGGTTATCACTTTATCTAATCAGGAAACCTCCCACTGTTATCTCAAATTCTCCTCCAAACCTGAAAGAAGAATTAGTCGGGATCATCAGAATAGTAAATCAACTCATCAGTGAGAATCGGGATCCAACTATCATCGCATGATAACTTGATAGAAGCCACTCAAGTTATCACACTCCAGAAGGTATGCGCATGCCTGGCAAGTTTCAGTTTCTTTAGAAACTCCCGATTTGATTTTTGCCTCATGCTCTTATGACCTTGACGAAGGCTAAAATATTATAAGTCACATGTCAAGTTCTACCCGTCATTGTCCAGGTCAATTTGGACCCACCCATACATACTCTTGATGAAGGCCAAAATAGTAGTACGACTGTCCCAAACCAACGCATCTATCTATGCAACAAATGAATACCCAGCAGCTACCAAACACTATGCCTTGGCGAAAGGTCAAAATACATAGCTTGAATACTGCTGAATACCCAAAAGAAATGACGGAGGGCTACGGCTGGTTTTTGGCGAAAAACCTTTAACGTAATGAACTTGATCTCGTTGAAGCAACCTGATAGCTTTTTATAAAAATATAGTGGCGAAAAACTTTTGCTAAAGAGGTCACTCCCGGTGAAGGGATCTCGGCTTTTTCCTAGTGGAATGAGGTGCAGGATACTCTAACTGAATACCGCGATGCAAAGCAACTTGTAATTGACTATAGTGAAGTTATTACCCTGACGTAAACTTCTGCCCAAGGGGTCACTCCCGGTGAAGGGATATCTTCCCTTGCCTCGTCGAATGAGGTGCAGGATATTCAAACTGAATATCATTATGCAAAACAAAAGGAAACATCTTTGTAATAACACCCTTTAAAATTTGTTCCAACAACATCAAATATAGGTTTGTTTTATCCTTGCATTGATAAGAATCAATGCAGTCCCATCAATCAATCACACCAGAAAAGAACGAAAATAAAATGTACGTATATGCCATCCGCATTCGTACTGGGGCCCGTCATCACCCGTTAGGTTACTTAACTAACGACAGAGCGGGGACTGGACTAGCGCGGGTGTAAAACATATACAACATCTAAAAGCATATATACCAATATACAATAATCGCTCCAGGCGTAATAATATGCAACATTACAGAAAAGTAATAAGCATCACAGAACAATACAGATAATCTGGGATCCCCGGGTTTCACAGAGCCGCTACTGAAACCCGGCGTTTCCCTGGTCGTGTGGATAGCCTGTGCAATGAAATCTAGACCCCTATGGGTGTGGCAAGTTACCCGCCAAAACCTGAAGCGAGGCAGCCCCTACAGCAAAATGATTAGACCACCCGGCACTTCACGGAATCCGGTAACTTGAGCACCCCTCCTTGGGTCAACTTGTACCCCCTACGAGAGCGGCGAATAGTCTGCCAATTCTAGAGTGATGACCCTCTGCCTTTCAAAGCCATGAGATACGGACCCGTTGCCCTCCAGAACCCGGCTATCCGTGCACTCCATCGCGGGGTAAAGCAAGTACAGAAATAAAAATATGTACAACGGGTACATCGACTGTTGGATATAGTGCCCTCAGAGTCAATTATTGGATCACAGGCACGTGATTGCAATGATTGAGGGAGGACCTATACCGTTAGGACAGTCTTACTCTAGATGATAGTATGCTATCTGGTTTATCTTTATCATCGTGTACTGCTTTAGGAGACCTTACAGGTCACTATTGCATGTTGATAGAGCCCCTAGGATTCTTACTTGACTACCAGCATTATTAGGGCGATCATATACGTGGGAGCTGGAGTCTATAAGCAAATCCTTAAAAGGTCCCTAGTCGTGGTAGTTTCGACACAGGGCATCGATTCTCCAGAGTAGACTAGTGTATACAGTCGAGACCCCGACGAGGGGCGGTGGCCGGTCTCACAAGCCACTGGTGTCAGTTGGTTCACCTAAGATGTATACAGGTGCTCATTGGGTTATGAGTACACCGGAAAGGACTCGTCGGGAACCTGCTAGTTGGTCTCATACCAGACGTCAGATAGCAGCTCCCTAGTGACATGTGTACATGTTAGTTCATCGACCTGAGATAGTCATTTGTCTCGTGTGAGTTCACACTGTGCTTAGATTACTACCCTACCACGCTCAAAGGAGACGTGCAAACAGGTTTTAGTTGGGTACAGTCCCGAGCCACATGGAGGCAGTGAGCGGATCTGCAGGGGTTCGTCTCTCCCGGTATTGGGGGTGAGGTCGCGTTGTGTCTAGGAGAGCCATTACACAAAGCCCTCGGCCAAGGCAGGAGATTTACTGGTAGGTATTCCAGCAGTATCTCAGGGTGTTCTGGGCAACAGTCTGATACGACATGTACCGCTTTTGTGTGTCTGACTTTTACCAACCCCCTTGGCCCGCCATGCGATGCTCATAGACGAACGGACCGGACTGTACGGATATTATCACTGACGGACTCAGTAGGGTGTCAGGATGAGTTCGCTCATCGACGTCCCTTTTGGTCAATACCTCGTAGCCCGTTACGTATTGGCTAATACCTCTGACGTGCTAGTGGTTAAATCCACAGCCAAAGTATTGACGAGTCTTTAGAGTCCCCCACAGACCGTTTTCTCAAGTTTCGGGCGAAACACTGTAGAGGTCGTATGGAGATATGGCAGGGTTCGATCAGATACGTGCGGTATTGCACGGATCATGATCGGACGAATAATACTAGTGGGCTTTGGTTAAAACCGGATCCTAGTATTGTACAGTGTAGATTTTGTCTCTTTGCATTTGTATTCGGTCGCAATACAAATGCGGGTATGTATATACAGTCGCGGGGTTTTCCTGTAATTTATTACGGGATCATTTTCTGAAGTTGCTAGTTTGCATTCCGTTCCGGCCAGTTTTCCTTTGTTCCTTCTCGGCCGGACATTTCCGATGGAGGGGGTTATTTGTAGTTGTGGAAATTATCTTTTGTGGAGGTGTTATTTGTTTATGTGGCTTCATGATTGATATATTATGATGAGATTCTTTTTCCATCCATTCTTTTGCATTAATGTGATAAGATTTGGATTAGTAATGATGTGAGGCTTGCTTTTGGGTGTGGTCAGCATTTTCCTTTCCTACACTCACCTCCCTTCTTGATTTTATTCTTTTTCTCTCCACCATTTCAAGATAGAATGGCCGGCCACTTTGAGGGGAGATGAGAGAGTTCATTTTTTATGAGGGAAATTGATTCATCTCATTTTGCTTGCTTGCAAAATTCCTAATACATCTCCAAAAGCTCATTTCCAGTGCTTATTCCCCCATCACCATGGCAACTTCACCCCGTTGAGGCAAAGTGATTCTACACTAGCCTACAGCATTTCTTGGGCACGTCGGCTCGCCAACTTCGTGCCCGAGTTGCCCCGGTCCAGAGGTGGGAGCCCGTAAAAGAACCCGGCGATGTGGTGCCCGTTCCGACGAGGAGATGAAGACCGGAGGTTCCGCGAGGAGATCGGAATGGAGGCCGAAGACCGAAGGACACAGATCGCTCGGTATAATCTCTCTACCCATCTTTTAGTTTGCTAGTAGTTAGGTTAATGGCCCGATCCGGGTTTTTAGTGCCCGGTGGTGCCGGTTTGCAAGTTTCGCAAAGTTTTTCGTTTCCGCGTCTCCGACGTCGGATCGACGGCCGGGGCGTCGCCGTGCACTTACAATGGTATCAGAGCCACGCCATTAACCTAGTCTAGCTTGCTCTAGTATATTTAAAGCTCGATCGAACGGATTTACCCGATTTCAAGTGCACAAGTTTCTGTCGAATTATTTTTGGCTCTAAAAATTTTTCAGGTTGTTGCAGAAACATGTGCAGGAGATTTTAAGAATTCTGGAAAAATTTGGTTAGGTGATGCTACAGTATGACCGCGGAAACGCGGACAAAAGCCTGCTTTGGCCGCGGTTCCGCGATTGAATTTGGTCAACTCCGTACCAAAATTTTCCAGTGGGCTCATGACTTAGAAATAGGGTTTTTGGGACTTTATTTTTGGGCCCAGATTTGCTGTGAATGCTACAGTAGTGCTTGGGGCCCACTTCGATAAATTTGTTCGATCGGATATTTTAAACATGCTAGTTCACAGTATTTACATTATATCTGCGACCGTGAATGTCATTTGATCGGTAAATCCAGTCTAACTGCTATAGCCCTTTTAGACGGATTTGCGAACGTGACATTCACGTTGATGTTCTGTGTTGTGCTGTGATGTTGCGGATTGGTCGTGGGGGATAGCCTGGATGCAATGTTAGTACAATTTTGTTTTATATGTACATTTGATATTGCGGGGCGAGTGTCCGGCATGTGGACTGCCGTCACTGCTTGTTTGTATATTATTCTTTTGGGGCAGGACCAGGTCGAGGTCGATGTACCCGTTGTATATATATTTTACTTTCTGTACTAGGATTACCCAGCGGAGGGGTGCACGGATAGCCGAGTTCTAGAGGGCAACGAACCCGCATCTCATGGCGTTGAGACGGAGGGGGCTTTACTCTAGAATTGGCGGGCTGTTCGCCGCACTCATAGGGGGTACTGGTTGACCCAGGAGGGGTGCCCAAGTTACCGGATTCCGTGAAGTGCTGGGTGGTCCATTCACGTTGCTGAAGGGGGCTGCCTCGCTCCAGGTTTTGGCGGGTAACTTGCCGCGCCCGTAGGGGTCTAGGATTTTATTGCACAGGCTATCCACACGACCAGGGGAACGTCGGGTTTCAGAAGCGGCTCTATGAAGCCTAGGGATCCCAGATATCTGTATTGTTCTGTGATGCTGGTTATATTTCTCTGATGTTGCTTTTTATCACGCCTTGAGCGAATATTATATATTGCTATATATATACTAGTAGATGTTGTATATGTTTTGCATCCGCGCTAGTCCAGTCCCCGCTCTGTCGTTAGTTAAGTAACCTAACGGGTGATGACGGGACCCAGTGGCGAATGCGCATGGCATATACGTACATCATTATTTTCGTTCTTTTGTGGTATGATCAATTGATGGGACTGCGTTGATTCTGATCAATGCAAGCTAAACAAATCTATTCTGATGTTGTTGGAACATTTTTCAAAAAAAGCTGTTATTGCAAGGGCGTTCTCTTTTGTTTTACACAGTGGTTTTCAGTTGGAATATCTTGCTCCTCAGTCGACGAGGCAAGGGCCGAGATCCCTTCACCGGGAGTTACCCCTTGGACAGAAATTTGCGTCAGGGCAATAACTTCACTATAGCCGATTTCTTTTGCTTTGCATCGTGGTATTGAGTTGGAATATCCTGCACTCCATCCTACGGGGAAAGAGCCTAGATCCCTTCACCGGGAGTGATCTCTTTAGCTAAGGTTTTCGTTACTATATTTTTATAAAGCTGTCCGGTTCCTTCAACGATATCAAGTTCATTACGTTAAAGGTTTTTCGCCAGAAACCATTCGTAGCCCTCCCTCATTTCAGAAAGGTAGCACATAGTATTCATGCTATGTATGTTGGCCTTCGTCAAGGCATAGTGTATGGTAGCTATTTGTAACTTTTCTGACGTATAGATAGATGCGTTGGTTTGGGACTGTCGTACTACTATTTTGGCCTTCGTCAAGGGTATGTACGGGTGGGTTCAAATTAATCTGGACAATGACGGGTAGAACTTGACATGTGACTTATGATATGTTGGCCTTCGTCAAGGTCATAAGAGCATGGGGCAAAAATCACATCGGGAGTTTCTAAAGAAACAAAAACTTGCCAGATATGCGCATACCTTCTGGAGTGTGATAACGTGAGCGGATTCTGTCACATTATCATGCGATGATAGTTGGATCCCGATTCCCATTGATGAGTTGGTTTACTCCTCGGGTCATCCAGACTAATTCTTCTTTCAGGTTTGGGGAAGAATTTGACATTACAGTGGGAGGTTTCCTGATTAGATAAAGTGATAACCATTCTGATCTAGGTTAGAGTGCATGCTGAGTGTTTCTTTTCTCTCTCTCTCTTTGGCAGCGACCATTGACCTGACCCTAGACTATGACTCAGAAACCAAAATTAACCGAACCTTCTTAAACACAGGCTTTTGGATTGTCAAAGTTGCATACCACATTGCCACTCCTATTTTTACCCTTTTCTCCAGAACACCCCGTATTACTGCGAACGTCCACTTCCATTGGACAAAACCATCGTATGGTTATATACGAACTCGAAGGAATTTTATTCGAGGATGGTTTTCGGTTCTGGAGAAGACGAATAGGACTATTCAGTTGTCTTTTTCTTTTACCTTCTTTCAGGTTGTGAGTACTCCTTGGTTTAGGAGATAGTACACCTATTACGCAAATTGGATAGGCTTCTTACAAACATTAGGCTGGTGCCGAATGGTAGGAAATGAAGAAATCCAATTAGCCTAAACGGTGTACAGAAGGTATTAAGTTAAGACAAAGAAAGGGATTAGAAGGAGGGCAAAGTAAATTGCGACTGATATTCACGACCAAACTAAGTATTTCGTTACCACTCCCACTTCACCTTTATATTTCTCCAGGACACTCCGTATCACTACGAAGATCCACAGTTTATTTGGATACTCCATCGTATGGTTATATACGAACTCGAAAGGAACTTGTTCCAGTTCGGGGATGGATTCTGGTTTAGGAGAAATAGGAATAAGGTTTATTCGGTTGTCTTTTATCATCACCTTCTCTCGCATTGCGGGTGCTCCTAGGATTAGGACAGTACACCGATTATGCTTATTGGATTGTCTTCTTCCAAACCATTGGCTGGGGTCGAACGGTAGGGAAGGAAGAAAACCATTTAGCCTAAAGGTGTGTGCAGAAGGTAATGACTAAAGACATATGAAGGGATGTGGAGAGATGGCAAAGAAATATACGGTTATAGTTGTGGATCTGGATAATGAAAGAGGCATTATTAGGAATACCGGGATACCCCATCGAAACATTTCAATGTTTCAGTTTCATTGTGTACTGTTAAAAGAAAACTAATTTCCCAATTAGACACTTGCTCCAGGGTATGTATTTACCAGGTTTGATTCTCACATCTGTATGGTTTTACAGATGATGAGTGGGAGTAAGTTATTGGGAATTAGGTGATCATCCTCATTATATCGGAATTCGTTGTAATTGGTGATATTTGAGGAAATCACCTTGGTTGTTTGCCGGACGACAAATATTTGGTTTTGAATATCCGTTGTTATGCACCAATTTCAAATTGATATATCTGTATGACTATTTTTATAGAGTGAGATATACCTTTTTGAAATTATGTCTATGACATTTACCTATATATCAGTGGATGGTTAGGTAAGGAGCATTAAACAGCGGTGTAATTCTTCTTAACCATAAGTGCAGTTTTCAACCTACGACACACAGTGAATGAATTGTTACACTCAGGGGACTTATACAGAGTATTGTATATTGTCCAGTGTCCATTAGGACAGAGGAAATGGTCCTCGTACTATATTCGGTTTACTTATGAGTTGTCTAGTTCTTAGACAGGTGTTTCGTAGAAACACATGGTCTAAGTTTTGAGAAGTTATAGGTGTATGAATAAAGTAGAGAACCATGAGTTGCAAGTATCGGGATTTCTCAAGGTGATCGATGATGTAGATACTTGTGTATGGTATTTAGTTGATAGTAATGATTAAGAGAACTTGCTTCTCTTTCAGGTTACTCATAATTGGAAGTGCTCCTAAGTTGAGTAATGCTGATCGGCCTCTTTCCATTTAGTTGACTTGCACTGGAGACAGCTGCATGATTTGAATCTGGGTCAATTAAATCAGTGCCTCTGTTTCTGTATTGGGTATAGAACAGTTCGTATCTTAACGATGTTAAGGTACGGGGAGTTGTCCGGCTTATGCTTAAAACCAGACTCTGGATAACTCAAGGCACGTTTCTGTAATGGTTGTTTGTGTGTTGACCCAGGCTATGACGAGGGTTGACTTTCTACAATCTGGAAGATCAATAGTGATATTGTTCTTGACTCGCCACAATTTTAAAAGAAATGGATTTTTTCAGAAAACAGTAGTAGGAGTATGGTAGAACTGGAAGCGATTCCAGAACCGCAAACGATTACTGAAAATTTGATAAGAACCAAAAGATTCAATCTGTATTGACATTCTATTAGCCACTCCGCAGATATGGTGGGTAACCTCATGCAGCCGAAAGGTACTCCGGTAGCCTCAAGGACGGTAGCGGGGAGGTTCTTGTTTACCCAGATTTGCCATTGCTGTTGTTCCAGGCTGTGAGACCCGGCAGGAGGATGAGTATAGCGTCGTTCTAAACTAGCTTTAGAAGTGTACGTCTATATGACTCTGCAAGAGGGTTGTCATCGTCAGTGGGAGCAGCGGAAGCATTGGTGGACAGGTGGCTTATGTCTATTTATAGACTAAAGCAGATATAGCGGAGATAGATCATCTATTTCTAATGTGACAGTCATAGGTTTGACTTCATCAGAACAGGGGATGGATCTGTTAAGAAGGTAGTAGGGTGTGTTGTCCTGGTATTTGGATGACATACATAGAGTAGGAAGTGAAATTCCTATACTACGATCGTTTATACTTTGGTTGTCACATAGTGGTTTCTCCACATGGGACTTGAATATAATATCAAGACATTCCGGTTACTAGATCTATAGATCTAGATTTGGGTGGTTTCCCAATCAGGGTACTCAGACAGCATTCTAAGAGTTTTTAGAATGGACGACTCCTGGCTCGGTAGTGTACCTGCAAGTAATGGAGTCACCCTCTCTAAAGGTGTCTTATAGACTAAAGTAGAGAGGGATGTGCATGATTGGCAGATCACTTGCTTAGGCAATTGAGTCAATCATGAGATGTCAAGTACCACACCAGATATTGTTCTTGCAGGAGATGCAATAAGTTGATATTAATCCAATCCTGGAGAAACAATCGGAAGCAGCTTAAGAACATAAGTGCATGTTCCAGGGATTTGATAACAACAGCCTCCTTTAAGAGACAGTTATCATTCCAGGCTTCCAAGGTGACATGGATGACAGAGTGGCTGTCAGAGTTATAGTTTTCCCTCTGACAAGGGGCAGTATTTTAGACAGGTAGTCCAGGCGGATACTGAGGGAGGCATGGCGCAGGATACTGATTAAGTTCAGTTGACGATACAGTCTAAGAAGTTTGGATTTGGAGTTCATTTATGAACTAGGTCCCATCAGACATCCAGACATTCTAAGACAGGTACAGCTCATTTCGGGAGATGGCTTTCTCCGCGAACATGGGATAAAGAGAGACATAGAAAGAAACATCAAAGCGGATCCACTCATTGAGGCTATTCCTCGAACGCAATAGTTTCGCAAACGAGATTTGTGAGACTGATTAGTAGAGGAGTTGGGTGTTCGGTATCACACGGGCTGTGAGTATGCGACATCGCAATAATTAGCCTTGAGTGCAAGTTGGAGATTGTTGGATATAGTGCCCTCAGAGTCAATTATTGGATCACATGCATGTGATTGCAATGATTGAGGGATGACCTATACCGGTAGGACAGTCTTACTCGAGATGATAGTATGCTATCTGGTTTATCTTTATAATCGTGTACTGCTTTAGGTGACCTTACAGGTCACTATTGCACGTTGATAGAGCCCCTAGGATTCTTGCTTGACTACCAGCAGTATGAGGGCGATCATAAACGTGGGAGCTGGAGTCTATAAGCAAATCCTTAAAAGGTCCCTAGTCGTGGGAGTTTCGAGACAGGGCATCGATTCTCCAGAGTAGACTAGTGTATACAGTCGAGACCCCGACGAGGGGCGGTGGCCGATCTCACAAGCCACTGGTGTCAGTTGGTTCACCTAAGATGTATACAGGTGCTCATTGCGTTATGAGTACAAGGACAGGACTCGCCGGGAACCTGCTAGTTGGTCTTATACCAGACGTCAGATAGCAGTTCCCAGGTGACATGTATACAGGTTCGTTCATCGACATGAGATCGTCATTTGTCTCGTGTGAGTTCCCACTGTGCTTAGATTACTACCCTACTACGCTCAAAGGAGACGTGCAAACAGGTTTTGGTTGGGTACAGTCCCAAGCCATATAGAGGCAGTGAGCGGATCTGGAGGGGTTCGTCTCTCCCGTTATTGGGGGTGAGGTCGCGCTTTGTCTAGGAGAGCCATTACACAAAGCCCTTGGCCGAGGCAGGAGATTTACTAGTAGGTATTCCAGCAGTATCTCAGGGTGTTCTGGGCTACACTCCGACATGACTTGTACCGCTTTTGGGGGTCTGACTTTTACCAACCCCGTAGGCCCGCCATGCGATGCTCATAGACGAACGGACCGGACTGTACAGATATTGTCACTGACAGGCTCAGTAGGGTGTCAGGATGAGTTCGTTCATTGACGTCCCTTTTGGTCAATACCCAGTAGCCCGTTACGTATATGCTAATACCTCTGACGTGCTAGTGGTTAAATCCACAGCCAATTTATTGATGAGTCTTTAGAGTCCCCCACAGACCGTTTTCTTAAGTTTCGAGAGAAACGCTGTAGAGTCCGTACAGAGATATGGCAGAGTTCGATCAGATACGTGCGGTATTGCATGGATCATGATCGGACGGATAATACTAGTGGGCTTTGGTTTAAGCCGGATCCTAGTACCGTACAGTGTAGATTTTGTCTCTTTGCATTTGTATTCGATCGCAGTACAAATGCGGGTATGTATATACAGTCGCGGGGTTTTCCTGTAATTTATTAAGGGATCAGTTTTCTGAAGTTGCCAGTTTGCATTCCGTTCCGGCCAGTTTTCCTTTGTTCCTTCCCGGCCGGACTTTTCCGATGGAGGGGGTTATTTGCAGTTGTGCAAATTATCTTTTGTGGAGGTGTTATTTGTATATGTGGCTTCATGATTGATATAGCATGATGAGATTCTTTTTCCATCCATTCTTTTCTATTAATGTGATAGGATTTGGATTAGAAATGATATGAGCCTTGCTTTTGGGTGTGGTCACCATTTTCCTTCCCTACACTGACCTCCCTTCTTGATTTTATTCTTTTTCTCTCCACCATTTCAAGATAGAATGGCCGGCCACTTTGAGGGGAGATGAGAGAGTTCATTTTTTATGAGGGAAATTGATTCATCCCATTTTGCTTGCTTGCAAAATTCCTAATACATCTCCAAAAGCTCATCTCCATTGCTCATTCCTCCATCACCATGGCAACTTCACCCCATTGAGACAAAGTGACTCTACACTAGCCTACAGCATTTCTTGGGCACGTCGGCTCGCCAACTTCGTGCCTGAGTTGCCTCGGTCCAGAGGTGGGAGCCCATAAAAGAACCCGGCGATGTGGTGCCCGTTCCGACGAGGAGATGAAGGCCGGAGGTTCCGCGAGGAGATCGGAGTGGAGGCCGAAGACCGAAGGACACGGATCGCTCGGTATAATCTCTCAACCCATCTTTTAGTTTGCTAGTAGTTAGGTTAATGACCCGATTCGGGTTTTTAGTGCGCGGTGGTGCCGGTTTGCAAGTTTCGCAAAGTTTTTCGTTTCCGCGTCTCCGGCATCGGATCGACGACCGGGGTGCCGCCGTGCACTTACATAGACCTCAACCCGGTCGTGCCCCAAAAGAATAATATACAAACAGGCAGTGACGGCAGTCCACATGTTGGACGCTCGCCCCGCAATATCAAAAGTACAAATAAATCCAAACTGCACTACCATTGCACATTGCTATCCACCACGACAAATCCGTAACAACACAGCACTATACAGAACAACAAAGCGAATGTCACGTTCGCAAACCCGTCTAAAAGAATTATAGCAATCAGACGCGGTTTACCGCTCGAATGATATTCCCGGTCGGAGATATAAAGTAATTACTGCATACGAACAAGTTTAAAATTTCGATCAACAAAAATTCCCGAAGTGGGTCCACGTACATCTGCTGTACAGTAACAAAAAATAGGCCCAAAAGAAATATTCCAAAAACTACAATTTTCCATATAGAACATACTGTAGAAATTTGGATTACTGCTCTCACAAAAGAGCGGCGGATCAACGGCCAAACACTGGTTTGGGCCGCGGATCCGTGGCCGTTTTGTGGGATCACGTGTCCAAATTTCACCAGTTTGCTTAGAATTTCCTGCACAATTTTCTATGATGCTCAAAAAAATTTTTACGCCAGATTTAAAATCGACAAAAACATTGAACAGAAAAATGTTGTTTTTGAAAAAAAATTTCGATCGATATTTTAAACGCGTTAGCACAAATTAGTAAAGCTTAATGGTGAGGCTCTGATACCACTGTAAGTCCACGGTAGCCCCCGGCCGTCTAACAGACGTCAAATGCGGAAAAAAACTTTTACAACTGGTTTTATCACGCACTATAACCCGGATCTGCCATTAAAGCTAAACTAACAAACTACAAAGTGGGTAGAAATGCTATACCGAACGATTCGAGTCCTTCGGTCTTCAACCATCATCCCACGCTTTGTTGCGGCTTCTCCGATCTTCTGAATCTCCAATCTTCTCGTCCAGGTGGCACCACGTCGACGGATCTTTAAACGGGCTCCCGCCTCTGAACCGAGGCAACTCGATCATCAAGTTTGCCAAAAGTGATGACCAAGATTGATGTAGAGAATGAGTATAACACTTTGTCTCGCTTCGTCCAAAGGTATGGATGAACGGTTAATGAAGTTGCCTTTTGGATCGATATGAAATGAGAAACTTTTCTATTCTAATTTCCATGAACCAAATAACTATCATCCTTTTTTAACCAAGTGAGTGAGTAAGGAGGAGGGGAGGGGCCGGCCTGTAAGTCCACGTTGCGACCCCCGGTTCTTACGGGGAGGCGGAAACGGTATAAAATCAAAATTTTAACGCAAGAGGCAACATGGACTAAGCTAGGTCGGGATCTTTACCTAAACTAAAACTAGCATACTAAGCTAAAGATATTTAGCTACTCGGATGAAGATGGTTATACCTAAACTTGAACTCCTTCTCTTCGAGCTCCGATGGTGGTTCGATGGCTCCTTCTCGTTGTCTCCGTACGCCGAAGATAGATCCACTTGAAAGCTCCAACCTTTAGCTCCTTCTTCGTTCTTTGAAGAAACTAGTTCACTTGGTTTGCTAAACCTAGTGAACTAGAATGAGTAGAGATGATTTAGAATGGGATTTTATCTATGGTTCTTGATTCTCAACTCATGAGACAAGAGAACCATAGATCAAGAGAGGGAGCATGAGGTTGAGGGTGAGAGCAAGAGGAGAGCTCAAGAACAAGAGAGAGAATGAGCAAGAAAGAATGAGCAACTCTTTTTTCTTTCACCCTCTCATAATCCAAAGTGATCATAACTCATCATATCAAAAAAGTCTTATGTGATGGTTTGAAGCAACCATAAGCTTATCATGTCATGCACTCATTTTACTCAAATGAGCAAGCAAGAAAAAGTCTTTGGCATGAAATGATAACCATGGTTATCATGATGGTCAACTAGTCAAGCCTAGTCAACCGGTCAACAAGTCAACAAAAGTCAACAAGTCACCAAAGTCAACAAGTCAACAAAAGTCAACAAGTCAACAACCATATCACCATAATACTTAATTAATATAATAGTTAATCACAAATCATATTCTCATTAGGGTTGAGCATAAAGTCAAAAAGTCAACGGTCAACTGTCAACAACCCTAATGAGAATCCGCTGCCTCTGCCTCCCTGTCAACTGTGCATACACACCCGCATCCGCGTTCCGAGGAACACGAATGCAAACTGGATAAATCCAATCCCATAAGGTACACTAGGATCTGGCTTAAACCAAAGCCCGCTAGTGTAAACTGTCCGGACACTTTACGTGCACAAGTGCACGGATGTGACCGAACCCTGTCGCAAAACCATGCGACCTGTCGCAATACCATGCGACCTCTACTCTTTTGCCTAAAGGCGAAAAGCTTTCTGCGTGGGACTCTAAAGACTCGACACTACGCTGGCAGTGGGTTTAACCACAGACCGCAAGCGGCACTAGCTGTGCGTAACGGTCCCCAGGTAATGCCGACAAGAAGACCGACGAGGCGAAACCCATCTGAACTCCTACTGAGCCTGAGTGTGACATTCTCCGTACAGTCCGGTCTATTCGTCTGATACATCGCATGGCGGGCCTAGGGGGCGGTAAACGTCAGTCCCCCAATAGCGGTACAAGTCGTGCCGGAGTGAAGTCCAATACACCCTGAGATAACACTGGAAACCTACCAGTATATCTCGTTTGCCCTGGCCAGGGACTACTCGTGTAATGGCTCTCCTAGACACAGCGCGATGTCAACCCCCAATACCGGGAGAGACGAATCCTGTCTAACCGTCACTGCCTCTAAGTGCTTCGGGACTGCACCCAACCACCACCTGTTTGCACGACTCCTTTGAGCCGTGGTAGGGTAGTGATCAAAGTACAGTGGGAACACACCGAGGCGAAGTGACAGTGTCAAGTCAGCGGACTAAGCTGTACTCATGTCACCTAGGAACTGATAACTGACGATAGGTATAATACCAACTAGTCAGTTCCCGACGAGTCCTGTCCAGTGTACCCGTAACCTAACGAGCACCCGCATACTATCTCAAGTACGACGTACTGACGGCTGTGGGACAGACCGTCTCCCACAATGGGATGAGAAGCGCATGCGCTGGTCTACTCCGGAGTATCGATGCCCTGTCTCGATAGTCCTGCGACCAGGGACCTGCATAAGGATGTGCTTATAGATTACCCAGCCCCACTAGTGTGACGGCCATCACATCGCTGGTAATCAAGCAAAGATCCTAAGGGCTCTACTAATGTGTACAGGCGATATACAAAATAAACACATGTACACATTGAAGTAGAAACAAACCAAGTAGCATACTACTATTTTGAGCAAGATTGTATATACAAGGTGAATATCCCAAGCATCCATTAAGTAATATACAAACTAGTATGATACAGTAATGGCCTCTAGGGTATATACACTAACAATCTCCCACTTGCACTAAGGCCATGTACTGGCGTATCGAAGACCTATCATCTCGATCAGCCGCTCGAACTGAGTCTGGGGCAAGGCCTTGGTGAATGGATCTGCAGTGTTGTCTTCTGAAGCGACTCTCCGAACCTCGATCTCCTGGCGATCCACGATCTCCCTGATCAGGTGATACCGCCTCAAGATGTGCCTGGATCTCTGATGGGACCTGGGTTCCTTCGCTAATGCTATAGCCCCGTTGTTGTCACAATACAGAGGTATTGGATCAACAATGGACGGAACCACCTGAAGTTCTTTCAAGAACTTCCTCATCCAGACAGCTTCTTTTGCGGCATCGGATGCAGCGATGTATTCCGCTTCCATCGTCGAGTCTGCAACGGTTTCCTGTTTGGAACTCTTCCAACACACCGCCCCTCCATTGAGGGTAAAGACAAAACCCGACATGGACTTGGAATCATCCTTGTCACTCTGGAAGCTGGAGTCAGCAAAGGCCTCGATCTGGAGGTCTTTTCCGCCATACACCAAGAACATCTCCTTAGTCCTTCTCAGGTACTTGAGAATGTTCTTTACCGCTATCCAGTGTTTCTCCCCAGGGTTAGACTGATACCGGCTTACCACACTCAGTGCATAAGCTACATCCGGTCTGGTACACAACATCGCATACATTATAGAGCCTACCGCAGAAGCGTAGGGTATAATAGACATGCGATCCCTCTCCAAATCAGTCTTGGGAGACATCTCTTTAGAGAGGGTGATCCCGTGACAAGCCGGTAGGTTACCGCGCTTGGAATCTTTCATACTAAACCTCTTCAGTATGGTGTCGATGTACCTGGACTGTGAAAGTCCTAATATCCTCTTGGATCTGTCACGGTAGATCCGGATACCCAGAATGTATGAGGCATCAACCAGGTCTTTCATGGAGAACCTGTGTGACAAGAACCCCTTGACAGATTGTACCATAGGAATGTCATTTCCTATTAAGAGAATGTCATCCACGTACAAAACGAGGAATACTACAGTTCTCGCTACAAATCTACTATAGATGCATGGTTCATCTGGATTTTTGATAAAGCCAAATTCTTTGACCGTCTCATCAAAGCAGATGTTCCAACTCCGCGATGCCTGCTTTAGTCCATAGATGGACTTAAGCAACTTGCACACCTTTCCGCTGCTCCCACTCTGAATGAAACCCTCTGGCTGGTCCATATAGACACACTCCTCTAAATTTCCATTTAGAAAAGCTGTCTTTACGTCCATTTGCCAGATCTCATAATCGTGGAAGGCAGCAATGGCAAGAAGGATCCGAATGGATTTCAGCATGGCTACTGGAGAAAAGGTTTCGTCGTAGTCCAAGCCAGGTCTTTGACGAAAACCCTTTGCTACCAGCCTAGCTTTATAGGTCTCAACCTGTCCATCTACACCAATCTTCCTTTTGAAGATCCACTTGCATCCTACGGGTTTTACCCCGTCTGGAGCAATGTCCAACGTCCATACCTTGTTGGTGTACATGGACTCCATTTCGGTCCGCATTGCATCCAGCCATTTCACTGAGTCAACGCTCTGAACGGCCTGCTGGAAGCTAGTAGGCTCATCATAATCTATGATGCAATCCTCTCAATCCCCGTCTATGAGAAAACCGTAGTATCTCTCGGGCGGATGAGACTGCCTACTACTTCTGCGGAGCGGCGTAGGAATGTCCTGTTCTGTTGAACCCTCTGGTTCCACTAACCTTTCAGTAATAGTCTGTGGTTCTAGAATTTCTTCCAGTTCTACTGCGCTCCCACTAATCTCCTTTTCCAAGAACTGGTGTTTTAGAAAGTGGGCATTACGAGAAACAAGGACTTTTTGTTCCTCTGCGTAGTAGAAAAGATACCCCCTGGTGTTCTTTAGGTATCCCACAAACTTGCACAGTACTGAGCGTGCCTCGAGTTTGTCCGCATGCTGCTTTTTGACAAAAGCTGGACATCCCCAGATCTTCAGATATTGAAGATAGGGTTTCTTCCCACTCCACATTTCATATGGGGTGGTAGGCACAGTCTTAGTCGGAACTCGGTTCAAAAGGTATGCAGCTGATTCTAGCGCATACCCCCAGAATGATCGCGGTAACTCAGCGTTAGTCATCATGGACCGCACCATATCCAATAGGGTGCGGTTCCGTCTCTCCGATACACCGTTATGTTGCGGGGTGTATGGAGGAGTAAGCTGAGAGAGAATTCCGTTCTCTTTTAAATAGTCCAGGAACTCGGCACTTAAGTATTCTCCACCTCGATCCGATCTTAGAATCTTAATACTTTTGCCGGTCTGTTTCTCTACTTCATTCTTATACTCCTGGAATTTTCTAAAGGCCTCGGACTTATGTTTCATTAAGAAGACATAACCGTACCTTGAGAAGTCATCCGTAAAAGTAATGAAGTAAGAATGTCCGCTTCGGGCATGTGTAGACATTGGACCGCACACGTCACTGTGTACGAGTCCCAAGAGCTCGCTCGCTCTTACTCCTTGTCCAGTAAATGGAGTCTTTGTCATCTTTCCTTTGAGACAAGATTGACAAGTGGCATACGATTGATATTCGAACGCATTCAAATATCCTTCTGTATGTAACTTAGTCAACCTTCTCTCATTGATGTGACCCAATCTACAATGCCATAAGAAAGTCTGATTTATTTCTGGAGACTTTCTTTTGTGTGTATTCTGGACATTAAAAATCTGTGGTTGGTTTAACACGTATATACCATTACTCAATGTACCTGACCCAATCAGAACTTGATTAAGGTGAATGTTTACAACATTACTTACAAACGCAAATTCATAACCTTCTTTAGAAACTAAAGATACAGAAATGATATTACAAGTTGCGTTGGGTACAAAAAAGCAATTACGCAAAACCAAAACATGTCCATCTGACATTCCCAGGTGATAGTCCCCCACGGCTTTAGCATCCATGCTAGCTCCGTTCGCAACTCTGAGGGTCATGTCACCTACTTTCAAAACACTACGGTTTCTCAACGCCTGCAAAGAATTACAGATATGAGATCCTGATCCGGTATCCAATACCCAGGAAGTAGAGTTTATTGAAAGACAGTTTTCAATAACATACACACCTGAAGCTGAAGCTGCAACCTGCTTCAATTCCTGTGTTCTGGCCTTCCAGGCCCTGCAATCATTCTTCCAGTGTCCTTTCTTATGACAATAGAAGCATTCTTCCTTATCCACAACCTTCCCCGCTATCTTTGTTGCTTTACCTTTTCCCTTCGTATCCACTTTACTAACACCGCCCCTTGGTTTGGCGGGGGCCTTCTTCTTCTTTCCCTTGGCTTTCGCCTTGGACCTAGAAGAAGATGATCCTCCTACAAACAAAGTGGATGTTTCCCTACCTTTCTGTAGGGTGCCCTCTGCGCTCCTCAGCATGTTGAGGAGCTCTGATAGTTCAACCTCTTTTTCTTATAGGTTCAAGTTCAGTATAAACTGGGCGTAAGTGGAAGGAAGGGACTGGAGAACTATATCCGTATATAGCTCACTCTCCAATGTGATCCCTAGGTCAGCGAGCTCCTCAATGTAGCCGATCATCTTTAGCACGTGCTCGGCTACTGATGATCCGACGGCCATTCTTGTCGAAAATAACTTTTTCGACGCTTCGTATCTTGCGATACGTGATTGCTCTCCATACAGTTCTTTTGTATGGAGCAATATGGACTCCATGTCCATATTCTCATGCCTCCTCTGATGTTCGTTGTCCATCGAGGCAAGCAGGAGGCATTTGGCCTTCGCGCTATCAATCTCCCAAGTCTTACGGATTTCCTTATCCGCGACGCTGGAAGTTGGACCAGGGACAGGGGAAGCTTTGGTGGTAAGAAGATACCCCAGCTTGTCATAAGTGATTGCTATCTTGACATTCCTGAGCCAATCTTTGTAGTTTGGCCCTGTCAGTTTGTTTTTATCTAGGAGTATCCAGTCATGTTGATTGGTCGCTGCAATTAGGAGAGAGAAGAAGAAACACTCAGCATGATGCTCTTGCAAGTTTAGAGTGGTTTTTAGTTTGTCTAAACAGGATGGCTCCCACTGTTTCTCGAATCCCTCCTCAAACCATAAAGGAAGAATTAGTCAGGATCAATCCCACCGCACAATACTTGCTTAACCGTTCAGCCAGGCCGGTGTCGGTACTTCGAGGGAGGTTTTCCAACGCTTTCGCGAAGTTCCTTAATTAGAGAACCTCTTTTCCCTGGGGGCGTAGCCCCGCTAACACCTTTCTAGGCACCTACTAGGTTTATAGCATTGATCGATTAGTGAGAAATTTCCCGAGGAGTAGCATATACTCACAGTAGGATCGGGATCCAAATATCATTGCGTGACGAAACTGAAGGAATCCTACCAGAATCATCACACTCCAAATGGTATGCAAATCTAGCAAGTTTCAGTACTTATGAAACTCCCGATGTGGATTTTTTTGCCCCATGCTCTTATGACCTTGGCGTGAGGTCAAAATGTCATAAGTCACATGTCAAGTTCGTCCCATCATTATCCAGGTTAATTTAAACCCACCCGTACATACCCTTGACGTAGGCCAAAATGGCAGTACGACTGTCTCAAACCAACGCATTCTATCTATGCAACAGATAAATATCCGGCAGCTACCAATCACTATGCCTTGGCGTGCGGTCAAAATACATAGCTTGAATACTACCGAATATTTAACTGAAATGATGGATGGCTACGGATGGTTTTGGCAAAACCGTGAACGTAGTGAACTTGATTTGGTCGATGGAACGAGATAGCTTTTAAAAGGAGTGGCTCAAGCTCCGCATTTAAAAGTTGTTTTTGAAAAGAACCGAGTGGTTTTTCGAAAGTGTTCCAACGACTTTAACTTGGTTTATTATCTTGCATTAGTTCTTTTAATGCGTGATATTCTTGCATTAGTTCTTTTAATGCGTCCCATCATTTAATCCTACCATTGCAGAAAACAACCAAAATATGACGTACGCTTATGCCATTCGCATTCGCCACGGGGCCCCGTCATTACCCGTTAGGTTACTTAACTAACGACAGAGCGGGGGCTGGGCTAGCGCGTCTGTAAAACATAAGCAACGCCTAAATAATATCTTATATAGATATACTGCAATGATAAACATTTCAGATCACAGATAAATACATTGGATATACTAGGAATCTGTAATTTGTACGAGCCTGTAACAAAGACAGATTACACGGTCGCGGTGAATAGCCAAAACCCCACCCAAGACCCCTACGGGTGCGGCAAACTACCCGCCAAGTACCCGAAGCGTAGCAACCTCCCTCATCTCCATGAGTAGGCCACTCGACACTTCGGCATACCCGGTAGTTTGTGCACCCCTCCATGGGTCTATCCTAGGAGCAAAAACAGTAAAAAGAAATTATACAATGACGGCTACAACCCCTTCCCGGTTGTGCGGCCATACAAATAATTATTACATCAATTTACAAATTTACATGAATTGCAAGAAAAGAAAACCCTCGTCTCACAACCCCCGGCTATTCACCCGCGACAATCCAACATATTTATATACACATTCCAGCACATTACAGATCATGTATAACCCCGACCAATCGACTTATAGCGATTAGCCGACGTTCAATACATGCAAACATCACAGATATAACCATCATAGTCAAAGTGCAGTGAAGTTCGGAAAAAATACGGAATTATAGGACCCCAAAAGGAAATTTCTTTTCTGGAAAATCTGGGCACATATAATATATTTCAAAAATCCCAAAACCAACACAGACACACACTGCACGAAAAACGATGCACAGAAGACGACAAAGCGCGGCGTTTCCGCGGCGGATGCCTAGCTCACGCGGCGGAAGGGCGGCGGTTTGGACGAATTACTGTATCGTTTTTCTTGGGTGTTCACACAAAACCCTGAGCCGAATTTACAAGTGTAAAGTTTTTCATTTTGAGCCAAAAAAAATTTCAACAGAAACTCAGTTTTTGTAAAAGTTTGGTTTTTGGATTTTTCCGGTCCCGAACTTCGTTACACTTTACTACCAAGCTAGTTTAAGTTTAGTTAGGCTCTGATACCACTGTAAGTCCACGTTGCGACCCCCGGTTCTTACGGGGAGGCGGAAACGGTATAAAATCAAAATTTTAACGCAAGAGGAAACATGGACTAAGCTAGGTCGGGATCTTTACCTAAACTAAAACTAGCATACTAAGCTAAAGATATTTAGCTACTCGGATGAAGATGGTTATACCTAAACTTGAACTCCTTCTCTTCGAGCTCCGATGGTGGTTCGATGGCTCCTTCTCGTTGTCTCCGTACGCCGAAGATAGATCCACTTGAAAGCTCCAACCTTTAGCTCCTTCTTCGTTCTTTGAAGAAACTAGTTCACTTGGTTTGCTAAACCTAGTGAACTAGAATGAGTAGAGATGATTTAGAATGGGATTTTATCTATGGTTCTTGATTCTCAACTCATGAGACAAGAGAACCATAGATCAAGAGAGGGAGCAAGAGGTTGAGGGTGAGAGCAAGAGGAGAGCTCAAGAACAAGAGAGAGAATGAGCAAGAAAGAATGAGCAACTCTTTTGTCTTTCACCCTCTCATAATCCAAAGTGATCATAACTCATCATATCAAAAAAGTCTTATGTGATGGTTTGAAGCAACCATAAGCTTATCATGTCATGCACTCATTTTACTCAAATGAGCAAGCAAGAAAAAGTCTTTGGCATGAAATGATAACCATGGTTATCATGATGGTCAACTAGTCAAGCCTAGTCAACCGGTCAACAAGTCAACAAAAGTCAACAAGTCACCAAAGTCAACAAGTCAACAAAAGTCAACAAGTCAACAACCATATCACCATAATACTTAATTAATATAATAGTTAATCACATATCATATTCTCATTAGGGTTGAGCATAAAGTCAAAAAGTCAACGGTCAACTGTCAACAACCCTAATGAGAATCCGCTGCCTCTGCCTCCCTGTCAACTGTGCATACACACTCGCATCCGCGTTCCGAGGAACACGAATGCAAACTGGATAAATCCAATCCCATAAGGTACACTAGGATCTGGCTTAAACCAAAGCCTGCTAGTGTAAACTGTCCGGACACTGTACGTGCACAAGTGCACGGATGTGACCGAACCCTGTCGCAAAACCATGCGACCTGTCGCAATACCATGCGACCTCTACTCTTTTGCCTAAAGGAGAAAAGCTTTCTGCGTGGGACTCTAAAGACTCGACACTACGCTGGCAGTGGGTTTAACCACAGACCGCAAGCGGCACTAGCTGTGCGTAACGGTCCCCAGGTAATGCCGACAAGAAGACCGACGAGGCGAAACCCATCTGAACTCCTACTGAGCCTGAGTGTGACATTCTCCGTACAGTCCGGTCTGTTCGTCTGATACATCGCATGGCGGGCCTAGGGGGCGGTAAACGTCAGTCCCCCAATAGCGGTACAAGTCGTGCCGGAGTGAAGCCCAATACACCCTGAGATAACACTGGAAACCTACCAGTATATCTCGTTTGCCCTGGCCAGGGACTACTCGTGTAATGGCTCTCCTAGACATAGCGCGATGTCAACCCCCAATACCGGGAGAGACGAATCCTGTCTAACCGTCACTGCCTCCAAGTGCTTCGGGACTGCACCCAACCACCACCTGTTTGCACGACTCCTTTGAGCCGTGGTAGGGTAGTGATCAAAGTACAGTGGGAACACACCCGAGGCGAAGTGACAGTGTCAAGTCAGCGGACTAAGCTGTACTCATGTCACCTGGGAACTGATAACTGACGATAGGTATAATACCAACTAGTCAGTTCCCGACGAGTCCTGTCCAGTGTACCCGTAACCTAACGAGCACCCGCATACTATCTCAAGTACGACGTACTGACTGCTGTGGGACAAACCGTCTCCCACACTGGGATGAGAAGCGCATGCGCTGGTCTACTCCGGAGTATCGATGCCCTGTCTCGATAGTCCTGCGACCAGGGACCTGCATAAGGATGTGCTTATAGATTACCCAGCCCCACTAGTGTGACGGCCATCACATCGCTGGTAATCAAGCAAAGATCCTAAGGGCTCTACTAATGTGTACAGGCGATATACAAAATAAACACATGTACACATTGAAGTAGAAACAAACCAAGTAGCATACTACTATTTTGAGCAAGATTGTATATACAAGGTGAATATCCCAAGCATCCATTAAGTAATATACAAACTAGTATGATACAGTAATGGCCTCTAGGGCATATACACTAACACGGCCAATATATGGTGGAGGGGTGAGAGTAGGAGAGAGGGGGAGGTGACCTTAACAATAAAGCTTATCATCACAATAAATGAAACAATGACTCACTTAAACATTCAATGCAAACATTGAACCTTAATAACCTAGTCACCAAAATCATTAATGCAACAATTAATGCCAAGATGAGTCACTTAACACCTCACCATCATAGTCATCATCTAGAAGCTTCCATTCTCATCTCAAGAAAAAATAAATCCGTCTTTAACCGAATGATAAAGACGGGTGATAGAAAAGTGGAAACTGGCAACTTCCAAAAGCGATCCAGAAACGAATATCAGGATAACCCTGTATCAGTATAAACATACCTGCATTTGTATTACGACCGAATACAAATGCAACAGAGACAAAGATATTATATCTACACAGTATAATACTCGGATCCGGCTTAAACCAAAGCCGACCAGTATTATCTGCCGGAAAAATGACACGTACGAAAACGCACGTGCATTTTCCGAACCTTGCCATAAAACCATACGGCCTCTACAACGTTTCGCCCGAAATGCGGAAACGGTCTGTAGGGGACTCGAATGACTCATCAACACACTGGCACTGGGTATAACCACTAGCATGTCAGAGATACTGTTAGTGTATATGCCCTAGAGGCCATTACTGTATCATACTAGTATGTATATTACTTGATGGAAGCTTGGGATATTCACAGTTGTACAGACAATCTTGCTCAATATAGTAGTATGCTACTTGGTTTGTCTCTGCTTTAATGTGTACATGTGTGTTTATTTATTATATCACCTATACGCATTAGTAGAGCCCTTAGGATCTTTGCTTGATTACCGGCGTTGTGATGGCGATCACACTCGTGGGGGCTGGGTAATCTACAAGCACATCCTTATACACGTCCCTAGTCGTGGGAGTATCGAGATAGGGCATCGATACTCCGGAGTAGACTAGCGTATGCGCTTCTCATCCCAGCACGGGAGACGGTCTGTCCCACAGCCGTCAGTACGTCGTACTTGAGATAGTATGCGGGTGCTCGTTAGGTTACGAGTACACTGGACAGGACTCGTCGGGAACTGATGGTTGGTATTATACCTATCGTCAGTTATCAGTTCCCAGGTGACATGAGTACAGCTTAGTCCGCTGACTTGACACTGTCACTTCGCCTCGAGTGTGTTCCCACTGTTCTTTGATTACTACCCTACCACGGCTCTACTGAGTCATGCAAACAGGTAGTAGTTAGGAGCAGTCCCGAAGCACTTGGAGGCAGTGACGGTTAGACAGGATTCGTCTCTCCCGGTATTGGAGGTTGACATCGCGCTGTGTCTAGGAGAGCCATTACACGAGTAGTCCCTGGCCAGGGCAAGCGAGATATACTGGTAGGTTTCCAGTGTTATCTCAGGGTGTATTGGGCTTCACTCCGACATGACTTGTACCGCTATTAGGGGACTGACGTTTACCGCCCCCCTAGGCCCGCCATGCGATGTATCAGACGAACAGACCGGACTGTACGGAGATTGTCACATATAGGCTCAGTAGGAGTTCGGATGGGTGTACCTCATCGGCCTTCTTATCGACATCTACCTGGGGACCGTTACGTACAGCTAGTGCCGCTTGCGGTCTGTGGTTAAACCCACTGCCAGCGTAGTGTCGAGTCTTTAGACTCCCACACAGAGAGTTTCCCTGCACTGAGCGAAACGTGTAGAGGCCGTATGGTTTTACGGCAGGGCTGCGATCACTTACGTACACTTGTGTGCGTATGGTGTTCGGGCAGGCAATACTAGTGGGCTTTGGTTTAAGCCGGATCCTAGTATTGCATGGATGGATTTGTTTTGTCTTCTGTGCATCCGCATTCTACGGAATACGGATGCAGGTGTGTATGCACAGTTTTCTGGAGCGATGAAGGAGGAGGTGCCTCATTAGGGTTTTGGCAGTTGGTTCGGCCAAAACCATTATGTGGCAGGCTCATTAGGGTTTTGACAGTTCGTTTGGTCAAAACCATTATGAGCAGCGAACATCATTTACTAATCCTATTAGTGATAATCTTATGATGGCTAATTGCATTGACCATTTGACCCCGTTGACCCCTCTTGACTTTGTTGACCGGTTGACCGAGTTGACCATTGACTTTCAAGAGGATTCCACACTCTTCTTTTCTTTTCCATTTTCTTTTGGATTATGATAATGGTCATTTCAATTGTAGCCATCAACTTTATCTTGATGGAATTAGTAATGATGTTGTTTTTGCATTATTGCAACCATGGTTAGCTTTTCTCTTGGTTAAGCTTATCATAATATTATTCTCTTTCTCTCTCTTGATATGAGAAGCTCCATGGTTGCTAAAAACCTCCTTCTTCTTCCTCCTCTTGATTTCTCCTTTGATCTCATGTGTTGAGAGAAAAAGGATTCTACTTGACAAACACATCCATACATCCTCTCTACACAACCTAGGGCTTCTAGATTAGCAATCTCCTTGCCCTAGTTACCTCGGCTTGAGGTGGAGCTCGGCGTACATCTCTCGGGTGGATCGTCTTCGACTCAAGGAGGCCGCGGAGGTGACCGAAGTCCGGATCAACCTTTGAGCAAGCCATGAAAAGAACAACAAGAAAAGAAGAACATCATAGAAGAACAACAACTAGAAGTGAAGGAGTTCAAGTTGAGGTATAACCCCTAACCGAGTAGTTACATCTCTTGTTAGGTTGCTAGTTTATTGTTTAGCAAAGATCCGGCTTTTACGGTCCATGTTACAAAGCTTAGAAAAATTTTTGATTTACCGTTTCCGCAACCCCGAAAGTACCGGGAGAGGTAACGTAGACCTAACAGTGGTATCAGAGCCTAACTAAACATAAACTAGCTTGGTAGTAAAGTGTATCGAAGTTCGAAACGGAAAAATCGAAAAAAAAACCAAGTTGTAAAAAAATCTGAGTTTCTGTTAAAACTTTTTCTGGTCAAAACAAAATTTGTTATATCCCAAAAATCATCTCAGGCTTTTTAGAAGAAACCCACCAAAAACGAGACAGCAACTCTACCAGAGCGCGGCGCTTCCGCGGCAATAGCAAGCTATTGCCGCGGAAGCGCGGCCAACTAGGTGAGTTACTGTGTCGTCTTTGGTGCAGTGTGTTTCTGACATGGTTTTAGGATTTTTCTGATATATTATATATGCCCAGATTTTCCAGAATAGAAATTTGTTTTTGGGGGCCTATAATTCCGTATTTTTTCCGAACTTCAATATACTTTGACTATAAAGGTTATATCTGTGATGTTCTTATGTATTGAACGTCGGCTAATCGCTATATGACGATTAGTCGGGGTTATACATATCTGTGATCTGTGATTGTTGTTGATGGTTTGTGTATATGAACTCGTTGGATTGTCGCGGATGAATAGCCGGGGTGGATGTGAGATGAGAGTTTCTTTTTCTTTCATTCATGTAATAAATTTGTAAATTGATGTAATATTATTTGTATGGCCGCACAACCGGGTCGGGGTTGTAGCCGTCATTGTATAATTCTTTTTACTGTTTTTGCTCCTAGGATAGACCCATGGAGGGGTGCACAAACTACCGGGTAGCTCGAAGTGCCGAGTGGCCTACTCATGGCATTGAGGGAGGTTGCTTCGCTTCGGGTACTTGGCGGGTAGTTTGCCGCACCCGTAGGGGTCTTGGGTGGGGTTTTGGCTATTCATCGCGACCGTGTAATCCGTTTTTCGTTGCAGGATCGAACGAATTGCGGGTTCCTAGTATATCCAAAGTGTTCATCTGTGATCTGGATTGGCTATCATTGCTATATTGCTATATATAATAACTATTTAGGCGTTGCTTATGTTTTACAGCCGCGCTAGCCCAGCCCCCGCTCTGTCGTTAGTTAAGTAACCTAACGGGTGATGACGGGGCCCCGTGGCGAATGCGAATGGCATAAGCGTACGTCATATTTTGGTTGTTTTCTGCAATGGTAGGATTTAAATGATGGGACGCATTAAAAGAACTAATGCAAGAAAATAAACCTAAAAGACGTTGTTGGAACAAGTTTTTTTAAAAAAAGCTGTTATTACAAGGACGTTCATCCTTTTGTTTTGCATCGCGGTATTCGGTTATGAATGCCCAGCACCTCAGTCGACGAGGCAAGGGCCGAGATCCCTTCACCGGGAGTGACCCCTTGGACAAAACTTTGCGTCAGGGTAATAACTTCACCATAGTCGATTATTCTTGCTTTGCATCGCGGTATTCGGTTATGAATGCCCAGCACCTCAGTCGACGAGGCAAGGGCCGAGATCCCTTCACCGGGAGTGACCCCTTGGACAAAACTTTGCGTCAGGGTAATAACTTCACCATAGTCGATTATTCTTGCTTTGCATCGAGGTATTCATCTTACGAATGCCCAGCACCTCACTCGACGAGGAAAGAGCCGAGATCCCTTCACAGGGAGTGACCTCTTTAGCAAAAGTTTTCGCCACTATGTTTTTCAAAAGGATGTATCACGTTCCTTCAACGATATCAAGTTCATTACGTTAACGGGTTTTTCGCCAAAAACCCAGCCGTAGCCCTCCGTCGTTTCTTATAAGTTATACTTAGTATTCGTGCTGCGTTTGTTGACTGTATCAAGGCGCAGTGAACGGTAGCTAAGTGTAGCTTATTTGCTGGATACAATGTGATTGGTTAGGACATTTGTAGAACCTTGTTGACTGTGTCAAGGGTTATGCAGGTGGGTTTAATGCAATCAAGATAATGACGGGATGAACTTGACTAGGACCTTTTGATTTGTTGACTGTGTCAAGATCACTTGGGTCTTAGGGGCAAAAACTACATCGGGAGTTTCAAAAGAACTGAAACTTGCAGATTTAGCATACCTTCTGGAGTGTGATGACTAGAGTGGATTCCATCTAGGTTATCACACAATGACAGTTGGATCCCGATCCCACTGATGAGTTGGTTTACTCTCGGGAGATTATTTCACTTAACGATCAATGCTATAAACCTAGTAGGTGTCTAGAAAGGTGTTAGCGGGGTTACGCCCCCAGGGAAAAGAGGTTATTTAATTAAGGAACTTCGCGAAAGCGTTGGAAAACCTCCCTCGAAGTACCGACACTAGCCTGGCTGAAAGGTTAAGCAAGTATTGTGACGTGAATTAAAACCCGACTAGTTCTTCTTTTAAAAGGTTTTAAGAAGAATTTGAGTAAACAGTGGGAGACATCCTGGTTAGATAAATTAATAAACCAATCTAATCTTGCAAGAGCATACGCTGAGTGTTTCTTTTCTCTCTCTCCAGGCAGCAACCTTTTCACGCCCTAATCAAGATAATAAAATGTATCGCTTGACCGATCCGAATTCTTATTCGGGACTGGGGAAAGTTGGTTCAGCTCTAACTTGTGACAACAGTCATGAGTATGAGAATGGGAAAGAGGAAAGTATGGATTTCCTGGATACCCAGTTGAAGAAGAAGCATGGTTTTGCATCTACTTCAGGTGTTCTTGTAATTGAGAACTGTTTTACGGTCAGCCCTACCTCCTGGGTACTTGATACCGGATCAGGATCTCATATCTGTAATTTATTGCAGGGACTGAGAAAAAGTAGGAAAGTTGCACCGGGTGATATGTCGCTCAGAGTAGCGAACGGAGCACAAGTTAATGCGGCAGCCGTCGGTGAATATCACCTAGTATTGCCTAATGGCAAGACTATGATTTTGAACGATTGCTACTATGTACCCTCCATGGTTTGCAACATCATATCAGTTTCTTTACTCGATAAAGATGGATATGACTTTGTTCTTGAAAAGAATATCATGAACATTTACCTTCATAAGGTACTGGTTGCAGAGGGTACACTGTGTAATGGTATCTACGTTCTAAATCAGAATACAGTTCTCAATATACAAAACACACGCAAGAGGAAGAATTCAGATACGAATGAATCCTACTTGTGGCATTGTAGGCTTGGTCATATCGGAGAGAAAAGACTGAGTAAGTTGCATAAAGATGGACTCTTGAATACGTTCGAGTTTTCATCTTATGAAACTTGTCAGTCTTGTCTCAAAGGGAAGATGACCAAATCTCCGTTCACCGGACATGGAGAAAGAGCAGCAGAGCTCTTGGGACTCGTACATAGTGATGTATGTGGTCCGATGTCTATACATGCAAGGGGTGGGTTCTCATACTTCATCACATTCACTGACGATCTCTCTAGGTTCGGATATGTGTATCTGATGAAACACAAATCTGAAGCTTTTGAGAAATTCATGGAATTCAGAAACGAAGTAGAGAACCAGATAGGCAAAAGTATCAAGATCCTCTGGTCTGACAGGGGAGGGGAGTACTTAAGCACGGAATTCCTAGATTACTTAAAAGAGAATGGTATTCTCTCTCAGCTTACTCCTCCTTATACACCACAGCACAACGGTGTATCGGAGCGGAGGAATCGTACCCTACTGGATATGGTTCGCTCCAAGATGAGTAGTGCTGAGTTACCTCTTTCATTCTGGGGATATGCACTTCAAACTGCAGCACATCTATTGAATCAAGTTCCATCCAAATCCGTGCCTAAGACTCCGTATGAAATATGGAGTGGTAAAAGTTTGTATCTTAAACGTGTTAAGATTTGGGGTTGCCCAGCTTATGTCAAAAAGCAGAACCCAGACAAACTTGAGGCACGGGCAGTTTTGTGTAAGTTTGTGGGATACCCAAAAGATTCAAGTGGGTATCTATTCTACCATGCAGAGGAACAGAAGATAATTGTTTCAAGAAATGCCACATTTTTAGAAAAAGAATTTCTTGTTAAAAACATTAGTGGCAGCACGGTAGAACTGGATGAAATTCCAGAAACACAAGCTTTAACAGAAAATTTGGAGGAACCGCTAGATTCAATAACCCCAAACGAACCTCAGCCACTCCGCAGATCTGGTAGGATTTCTCATCCGCCCGAGAGATACTACGGTTTTCTCATAGACGGGGATCGAGAGGATTGCATCTTGGAAGAAGATGACCCTACCAGTTTCAGGCAGGCCATTATCAGTAGGGACTCTGATAAGTGGCAGGAAGCAATGCAATCCGAAATGGAGTCCATGTACGCCAATAAAGTGTGGACCTTGGATATTGCTCCACCTGGGGTAAAACCCGTTGGATGCAAATGGATCTACAAAAGGAAACTTGGTGTAGATGGGCAGGTGGAAACCTATAAAGCTAGACTCGTTGCAAAAGGTTTCCGTCAAAGACCTGGTTTGGACTATGACGAAACTTTTTCTCCGGTGGCTATGCTCAAATCCATTCGGATCCTACTTGCCATTGCTGCCTTCCATGACTATGAAATCTGGCAGATGGATGTTAAAACGGCTTTCCTAAACGGTTGTTTGGAAGAGTGCGTTTACATGGATCAACCAGAAGGTTTCGTAGACAGTGGGAGCAGCGGAAAGGTGTGCAAGTTGCTTAAATACATTTATGGATTAAAGCAGGCATCGCGGAGCTGGAACATCTGTTTTGATGAGGCAATCAAGGAATTTGATTTCATCAAGAACGAAGATGAACCCTGTGTTTATAAGAAGATTGTAGGACGAACTGTCGTATTCCTAGTCTTGTACGTGGACGACATTCTTCTGATAGGAAATGACATTCCTATGCTACAATCGGTCAAGCTGTTTTTGTCACAAAGGTTCTCCATGAAGGACCTGGGTGATGCCTCGTACATTCTGGGGATCAAGATCTATAGAGATAGATCCAAGAAACTATTGGGACTTTCGCAGTCCAGGTACATAGAGACCGTACTAAAGAGATTTAGTATGGAGGATTCCAAGCGCGGCAACATACCCGCATTGCACGGAATTACCCTCTCCAAGAAGATGTCTCCTAAGACTGACGAGGAGAGGGTTCGCATGAGCACTATACCCTACGCTTCGGCGGTAAGATCTATAATGTATGCGATGCTATGTACAAGACCAGATGTAGCTTACGCGTTGAGCACGGTAAGCCGGTATCAGTCGGACCCAGGGGAGGACCACTGGACAGCAGTGAAGAACATTCTAAAGTACCTGAGAAGGACTAAGGAGATGTTCCTGGTTTACGGTAATGGAGACCTCAGGGTCGAGTCCTTTACCGATTCAAGCTTCCAGAGTGACAAAGATGACAGCAAGTCTGTCTCGGGTTTTGTGTTTACCCTCAACGGAGGGGCGGTATGTTGGAGGAGTTCCAAGCAGGATACCGTCGCAGACTCGACGATGGAGGCTGAATACATTGCTGCAAGCGATGCCGCAAAAGAGGCGGTCTGGATTAAGAAGTTCATTAGTGAACTTCAGGTGGTTCCGTCCATTGTTGACCCAATACCTTTGCATTGCGATAACAATGGGGCTATAGCTTTAGCGAAGGAACCAAGGTCCCATCAGAAATCCAGGCACATCTTAAGGCGGTATCACCTGATCAGGGAGATCATTGATCGACAGGAGATCGAGGTGCGGAGAGTGGACACAAAGGACAACACTGCGGACCCATTCACGAAGGCTTTACCCCAGACTCAGTTCGAGCGGCTGATCGAGATGATAGGTCTTCGATACGCCAGTACATGGCCTTAGTGCAAGTGGGAGATTGTTAGTGTATATGCCCTAGAGGCCATTACTGTATCATACTAGTATGTATATTACTTGATGGAAACTTGGGATATTCACAGTTGTACAGACAATCTTGCTCAATATAGTAGTATGCTACTTGGTTTGTCTCTGCTTTAATGTGTACATGTGTGTTTATTTATTATATCACCTATACGCATTAGTAGAGCCCTTAGGATCTTTGCTTGATTACCGGCGTTGTGATGGCGATCACACTCGTGGGGGCTGGGTAATCTACAAGCACATCCTTATACACGTCCCTAGTCGTGGGAGTATCGAGATAGGGCATCGATACTCCGGAGTAGACTAGCGTATGCTCTTCTCATCCCAGCACGGGAGACGGTCTGTCCCACAGCCGTCAGTACGTCGTACTTGAGATAGTATGCGGGTGCTCGTTAGGTTACGAGTACACTGGACAGGACTCGTCGGGAACTGATGGTTGGTATTATACCTATCGTCAGTTATCAGTTCCCAGGTGACATGAGTACAGCTTAGTCCGCTGACTTGACACTGTCACTTCGCCTCGAGTGTGTTCCCACTGTTCTTTGATTACTACCCTACCACGGCTCTACTGAGTCGTGCAAACAGGTAGTAGTTGGGAGCAGTCCCGAAGCACTTGGAGGCAGTGACGGTTAGACAGGATTCGTCTCTCCCGGTATTGGGGGTTGACATCGCGCTGTGTCTAGGAGAGCCATTACACGAGTAGTCCCTGGCCAGGGCAAGCGAGATATACTGGTAGGTTTCCAGTGTTATCTCAGGGTGTATTGGGCTTCACTCCGACACGACTTGTACCGCTATTAGGGGACTGATGTTTACCGCCCCCCTAGGCCCGCCATGCGATGTATCAGACGAACAGACCGGACTGTACGGAGATTGTCACATATAGGCTCAGTAGGAGTTCGGATGGGTGTACCTCATCGGCCTTCTTATCGACATCTACCTGGGGACCGTTACGTACAGCTAGTGCCGCTTGCGGTCTGTTGTTAAACCCACTGCCAGCGTAGTGTCGAGTCTTTAGAGTCCCACACAGAGAGTTTCCCTGCACTGAGCGAAACGTGTAGAGGCCGTATGGTTTTACGGCAGGGCTGCGATCACTTACGTACACTTGTGTGCGTATGGTGTTCGGGCAGGCAATACTAGTGAGCTTTGGTTTAAGCCGGATCCTAGTATTGCATGGATGGATTTGTTTTGTCTTCTGTGCATCCGCATTCTACGGAATACGGATGCAGGTGTGTATGCACAATTTTCTGGAGCGATGAAGGAGGAGGTGCCTCATTAGGGTTTTGGCAGTTGGTTCGGCCAAAACCATTATGTGGCAGGCTCATTAGGGTTTTGACAGTTCGTTTGGTCAAAACCATTATGAGCAGCGAACATCATTTACTAATCCTATTAGTGATAATCTTATGATGGCTAATTGCATTGACCATTTGACCCCGTTGACCCCTCTTGACTTTGTTGACCGGTTGACCGAGTTGACCATTGACTTTCAAGAGGATTCCACACTCTTCTTTTCTTTTCCATTTTCTTTTGGATTATGATAATGGTCATTTCAATTGTAGCCATCAACTTTATCTTGATGGAATTAGTAATGATGTTGTTTTTGCATTATTGCAACCATGGTTAGCTTTTCTCTTGGTTAAGCTTATCATAATATTATTCTCTTTCTCTCTCTTGATATGAGAAGCTCCATGGTTGCTAAAACCTCCTTCTTCTTCCTCCTCTTGATTTCTCCTTTGATCTCATGTGTTGAGAGAAAAAGGATTCTACTTGACAAACACATCCATACATCCTCTCTACACAACCTAGGGCTTCTAGATTAGCAATCTCCTTGCCCTAGTTACCTCGGCTTGAGGTGGAGCTCGGCGTACATCTCTCGGGTGGATCGTCTTCGACTCAAGGAGGCCGCGGAGGTGACCGAAGTCCGGATCAACCTTTGAGCAAGCCATGAAAAGAACAACAAGAAGATAAGAACATCATAGAAGAACAACAACTAGAAGTGAAGGAGTTCAAGTTGAGGTATAACCCCTAACCGAGTAGTTACATCTCTTGTTAGGTTGCTAGTTTATTGTTTAGCAAAGATCCGGCTTTTACGGTCCATGTTACAAAGCTTAGAAAAATTTTTGATTTACCGTTTCCGCAACCCCGAAAGTACCGGGAGAGGTAACGTGGACCTAACAGGTACTAGCTGTACGTAACCGTTGCCTATGTATTGATTGGAAGGGAAGTTGATGAGCGAACTCATCCAAAAACCCTACTGAGCCTAACAGTGATAATATACATACAGTCCGGTCCGTTCGTCTAAAGAATATCACATATCGAGTCTAGGGTGGTGGATAAAGTCAGACCCCTAATAACGCGATAATTCGTGTCAGTATGAAGCCCATCACCACCTGAGAAACTACTGATCCAAATCAGTAATTCTCCACTATCTCGGCCGAGGATTTCTAGTGATGGCCACCCGTGCACTGTGCGACATCAACCCCCAATACCTGGAGAGATGAAACCCCGACGATCCGCTCACTGCCTCCATGTGGCTCGGGACTGTACCCAAAAAATACCTGTTTGCACGTCTCCTTTGAGCATGGTAGGGTAGGAATCAAAGCACAGTGGGAACTCACACGAGACAAATGACGATCTCAGGTCGACAAACTAACCTGTACACATGTCACCAGGGAACTGCTATCTGACGATATATATAATACCAACTAGCATGTTTCCGGCGAGTCATGTCCGGTGTACTCATAACCCAATAAGCACCTGTATACATCTTAGGTGAACCAACTGACACCAATGGCTTGTGAGACCGGCCACCGCCCCTCGTCGGGGTCTCGACTCTATACACTAGTCTACTCTGGAGTATCGATGCACTGTCTCGAAACTCCCACGACTAGGACCACTTTTAAGGATGTTCTTACAAACCCCAGCTCCCACGTATATGATCGCCATCATACTGCTTGTAGTCAAGCAAGAATCCTATGGGCTCTATCATCACGCAATAGTGAACTAAAGAATGTATATGATGATAAAGACAAACCAGATAGCATACTATCATCTCGAGCAAGACTGTCATATCGGTATAGGTCCTGCCTCAATAATTCTAATCACGTACCTGCGATCCAATAATTGACTTTGAGGGCCCTATATTCAACAAGTTTCGTTTCCGCATTTTGGCCTCGGACAGACGGCCGGGGCGCTACTGTGCACTTAAAGATATAAGTCATATTTTTCATTTCTATCTCTCATCCAAACCCCAATCATATACCCCTACGTGTGTGTATGTATCATCCCTACACTTGGAAATTCAATTCAGCCTCGTATAATCTTGTCCATCTTCCAAAGTACTTTTAGTTGGTGAATTTTTAGATGAAATTGCTCACACATCTTTCATGCGACCGTTAATACTTCTTGAGGTACTAACGACCGATTACAAAATGTGTTTGCGCATTATGGTGTAATTCCTCATCTTGTAATACTTAAGGCTTTAGCAGTGACTCCCAAACCAGTTGGTCTAAGGCACTAGGTGATAAAGCACCCTCGCTATATATTTTTCTATTTTACGAAGCCTTAAGTAATTACAAAACCAGTGTTCAATTTTTATTTATTTTTATCTCTTTTTTCACGCTTATACTTTTATTTAATTTTACTTCATACTAAGGATTTTAGACAAGAGCATTTCAAGGTATCCTCTATATTCCAAGTCTCAAGATGCGTGTATGTGCTAATTGTAGTGTATATATTTTCAGAATTTATACTTATGATTCAGAATTAATTTTTCAGACCTACACTTCAAAAAAAATTTCAATACTCTTCCCTTATTTTAACTTAGCCGAAGAAGTGAACTCAAAATTTGCCTATTTTTAATTAAACTACAAGGACATATATGTTCTACCGGTAAATTTTAAAAAAGCTTATTTTTAGGGTTTTTAATTTACTATGTTTTGGGATCTAGTTTTTCCTAGCTAGTTAACCGTCTTTGTCAAACTTAATTCAATTATGGCCAAAATTAAACTTTTCAATTTTTATAATTTTTAAAAATTTTCAAATTTTATGGGTTTTAAAATAAGTATTCAATTGCAAAAATATACATATGAATGCAAAGGAAGAAACCTTACCGAGCACACCCCCAAACTTAAACTTGACAGTGTCCTCACTGTCAAGCTACACTAAGAGGGTCAAAATTGTCGGCACTCCCCTGTTTATTATTTATATTTTTTTTATTCTTTTTAAAACTGGAAATTTACAAAAATACCAAAAAAATTATTGTTTATTTTTTTTATATTTACAACTGGTAAACGTACCCCCGATCATACGGTTGGCTAAAAATCAATTTCTTTCTAAAGCCAACATAAACTCCCCCAAACTTGAATTAAACAAAGTTGCAAGTCAATGCCAAGCTTTACAAAGGCCAAAAGTCAATACCAACCATTCGAAGAATTTATCAGTAAAAAACAGCGGTTGGTGGTAGTGGATGTTGTCTAGAATCACGAAGAAATAGGAAAGAGATAAGTGGTGTAATAGAAATGGATTGCATCTCAATTTGAAGAGACGACAAAGTGATTGTGACGATGGATTACTCGCATTTTTGTGATTGTCAAGAAGAAGGGGCGGAGGTTCAATTTCTTCATGGAGTTGATTCATCTCAACACCCATGTTTGCTAAAAATGCGAGATCATCAGCGAAAATTTCCTCAAAGCTTTCATCGATACCCCGAAGAATAATGTCATCAGAAAGAGTGGTGCGATCTCTAAACTCCATGAAAGATTCATAATTAGCGTTAAATGTTGACCCGGACAAGTTAATGGAAGAGTCCGTATGTGTATAATAAATATTTGGGTCAAACAACGTATGAATAGAAATTAGATCGGTATCCTGAAGCTGATCAAATTCGCTGCTGTCAACATTTATTAATTCGACAGAACAAGCATGAGCAGAAGGTTCGGAGGGCAGACTTCCTATCTTGTACATGTTGAACTCACTTGACATCTTCCCGAAGGATAGAGTCATAGAGCCGTTACGACAGTTGATTACTGTTGGGTTAGCCTAGCACCTCATGAAGGGTTTGGAAGCATCATATGTAGCAAAGATTGAATTTTTAGGGTGCTAAGTTAACAAACATAGAATCCTTCCTAGAAAAATTAGGGTTTCTAAAACGACACTTCATCACAAGTATGAAAAGCTAGGGTTTTGAGAGTACAACCTTTGTAGCTCCCTATGCTAGACTCCTCGGCTACTTGGGGTTTGGAAAAAGTCTGCTTGAACTCCTCTTGGTCCACGATGATCCACCCGGAGTCCGCTTTGTCCAAGCTTGCAACTTCACTTTATCTAGAGAATGAAATGAAGCTTACACTCTAAACAAGTGGGCTAGACTTGTGTAGAATGGTGTTGTGGTTCTCTTTCTCACTTCAAAATCCTATCTTGTTGATTATTTTGCTCACTTGAAAATTCTAGAGAGCAAGAGATCAAGGAGTAAGAAGATGATGGCTAATTTTAGAAGAAGAGAAGAATAACTCCAATGAGAAAAAGAAAAAGATAAGCATATATATTTTTCTTTCTTCATCTCAAACCATGGTTATCTTTTATGGATATTTAATTTTACTTTAGTTAAAACACAAGAGAAAGATTAAACCATGGTCAAAAGGTAGGTGAACATGGTTAGGTCAAAAGAAGAGTGTAGAAACTCATCCATGATTTAATCTTATCTCTTTTCTTTTGTTTTAGAATAAACAGAAATAAAAATCCATAATATAAACCGTGGTGTGAGTCTTATATTGCCACCATTTTCTATGTATAAACAACCATGATAGATGATGTATGTATGTATGTATGTATGCACATCCATATGTGCATGAATCTATAAAGAAAGCATACATGCATGCATACATCCATCAAACACAAGAAAGAATTTCTAGTGAGAAACTAATGGTTAAATGATAAATCAACACTTGATTTATCAATCCGGCCATATCACATACGACCCTACCAAAAGCAAGCCGCCCGATCAATATACGGTATCCTATACGCGCATTTTGATCGGGTCCATGCGCATATCGCATACACGCACCACAACATTTCGCCTGGACTAGGTAACTCCTTTGTGGGACACTAAGACTCGTCAATACGCCGGCAGTGGGTGATGATCATATCAAGCACCCCCAAGCCGCAAGCGGTTGTAGGGTTCCGAGGCACACTAATGAGGTCTCACAAGGCATCGAACATCTTCTAATTCAAATTTTACAAGTGCCGAGAAACCCTAATATGGATCGTTAACTAGATGTGTAGGCTATGCGATGCAAGTTAACGACTTTAACTTAAAAGGAAAGGGGGTACAACCTTTGTAGATCCGGTCCACCACTTCCTAGGCTCCGCGATGATGTCCCTCCGCTGTCCAAATCGGATTCCGGACTCTAGCATCGGCTTCATCGAAGAAATGGCAGGCTTGGTCGTCGGCTTCGATGCCGAAGATGATCTACGTCGAGGCATCACTAGATCAAGCTCCCACTTCACCAAGTCATGAAACTTGTGAAGAAAACACCTTATACTACTTGGCAAGAGGTAGAGGATGAAGAAATAAGAAGTGGGTTCACTTTAGAATTGGATTTCTCACTCTTATTCTCAAGTTGCCATTGATGGTGGCATAGTTTCTTCATGTTGAAGATGAAGAAGAAGAAGAAAAGAATAGAATAGAAAATATAATAAGTCTTTTTTAAAAAGAAAACAATATGATACTTATCATATATTCAACCATGGTTTAGTGTAGAGATTTAACTAAGGTTAGATGAATGGTTAGGGTTAGACATGAGACAAGAATGGTGGACTTGTTCAAAGCTTCAAGAAGCTTCAACAAACAAACAAAACAAGCCACCATTCTTTTCTCTTTATCTTTTCCAAAAGAATGATAAATAAATAAATAGATAATAAGTGAATAAAAAAAACCCTAACCACTCTCACAACCATGGTTTAATCTTTACACAAACCCAAGTGAGCATGTATCATCAAACATGATACAAACAGGTGCACAAAAAATATATCACATATACAATGTGCATCAAGTGAGAAAATCCTTTTAAAATGAACCAATACTAGTTAATGCAAAGTAATATATCAAATATATAATTATGCATTAAATCATTAAATCAATACTTGATTTAACGATCCGGTCATATCGTATATAACCGACTAATATCCAATGTATCGGCTTATCGAATCAATCCTTGATTCGATAACTAGGTTATATCGCATATAACCAATCGATACATTAATCGCAAGAATGGAATACGGTATCACATACACGCATTATTCTCGGTCCCGCACATATCTCATATGCGCTCCTATTTTGTTTCGCTTGAGCTAGAAAACCTCTGTGTTGGACTCTAAAGACTCATCAATACGCCGGTAGCAGATGATGATCATATCAAACATCCACAAGCCGCTAGCGGTCTGCTAAACGTAACGGTCACCCGGGTATTGAGCGATTAGAAGATCGACAAGCAGGCCCGCTCACACTCCTGTGAATCCAACCAGTAACACTTACCGTACAGTCCGGTCTGTTCGTCTGATATGTCGCATATCTCGCCTAGGGGTGGTAAACGTTAGACCCCAATAGCTTGATAAGTCATGCCGACTTAGAGTCCATAACTTTGATGAAACTACTGATAACTCTTACCAGTATATCACAGCAACTCTGGTCAGGGATTTCCTGTTATGGCCAGTCGTGCATTGCGCAACATCAACCCCCAATACCGGGAGAGACGAATCCCCTCCTATCGCTCATTGCCTACATGTGAATCGGGACTGTACCCAAAAACCACCTGTTTGCACGACTCAGTAGAGCCGTGGTAGGGTGGAAATCAAAGCACAGTGGGAGACACACAAGACTCTACGACGATCTCGGGTCAACAGACTAAGCTGTACCAGTGTCACCAGAGAACTGCCATCTGACGTGAGGTATAATACCATCTGGGAGTTCTCGGCGAGTCCGTTCAGTGTACCCAGTCTGCACTGAGCACCCGCATACCATCTTTGATGTCAAACACCAATGGATATGGGATCATCCATCGCCCATCACATGGGTCGAGAAGATATACGCTAGTCTACTCTGGAATATCGATGCCCCGTCTCGATATTCCCACGACTAGGAACATTGAAGGTAGTACTCATGGACTAGCTAAGCCCTACTAGTATGAACTGCATCATAGTCCTGGAAGTCGAGTACACATCCTAAGGGCTTTCTCAACATTTAACAGAGAAACAGAAAGTATACATGTTAAGATAAAGAGCAACCAGATAGCGTACTATCATGTCGAGCAAGAAAGTCCTATCTATATATGTCCCAGCATCCACTACAATATACATCCAATGTACAGTAGTGGCCTCTAGGGCATACATATAACTAACAATCTCCCACTTGCACTAGGGCCATCTGTAGCAGTAGTTGTAGTATCTAATACTCAACCATCCCCTAAAAGTCTCTCTTTGGGAAAAGGCCTTCGTGAGTGGATCCGCCGTGTTGTCCTCTGAGTCTACTCTCCTAACCTCGATCACCCTGGAGATCAACTATCTCCATGATCCGGTGATGCTGCCTCAGAATATGTCTGGGTCACTGATGGGACCAGGGTTTCAGGGCCAAAACCACACTTCCATTGTCATACAATAGCAGGAACCTAGTTCATCTTATGAACCAATATACACCCAAACTTCCTCTTTGGTAGTATCTTTAATTGCGGTGTTACCAGCCTTTATCGTCTAGTTTGCTACGGTATCTAGCTTGGAACTCTTCCAACATACCGTCCCTTTACTGAGGATAAAGACAATGCCTGTGACTGACATTCAGTCGTCTTTATCACCCTGGAACTCTTCCAGTGATTCTCCCCAGGATCGATTTATACCATCTCACTACATCTAGTGAGAATCCTAGCATCCAATTACATCTATCTCATAGATGAAAACTCAGGATTTAGGGGGTATCACTTTGATCCTTTTGCAGAATCCTTGTGATAAGCGGAGATTGACCGAGCGTAATATAGGAAATCCCATTCCTATCAAGAGTAATGTTGTCCACGTACAATACGAGGATGACCACCTTACTCTCTACTACCGTTTTGTATATACAAGGTTCATCTACCATTTTGATGATGTCAAACTGTTTAACTCATCAAAACAGATGTTCCAACTCCGCGATGCCTGCTTCATCACATAAAACATCTTGCACACGTTTCCGCTGCTCCCACTGTTTACGTAGCCTTCTGGCTGTGTTCTTATAGACTCTCTCTTCTAAATCACTATTTAGAAAAGTAGTCATGGCACCCAACCACCAGATATCGTAGTCATGGTATGCAGCAATGGCAAGTAGGATCTAGATGGACTTAAGCATAGTCCCTAGAAAAGGTTTCATCATTATCCACACCTGGTTGATGACTAAAATCTTTAACAAGTCTAGCTTTGAAAGTCTCAACTTTTCCATCTACACCAAGTAATCTTCTCAAGATATACTTGCTCCTGATGGGGATTTAACCCTTCAGATATAGCAACCAAAGTCCATACTTTGTTGGTGTACATGGATTCTATCTCAGATCGCTAAGCATCCAGCCAATCTTATAGAGTCCCTACTCTCGATGGCCTGCTCGAAACTCGTTGGGTCATCATCTCATGATGCATTCTTTGCTCCCACTGTCATCGAGAAACTGAGGTATCTCTCAGGCGGATGAGGAACCCTACCAGATCGGCGGAGAGGCTGAGGTTCGTCGGGGACCATTGAATCCTTTGGTTTTGTCAAATCATCAGTTGCAGTTTTGTATAGCTGGAACCTTTCTAGTTCTACAGAACTGACCTTGCCTCGATCTTGTCCGGATTTTTCTTTTGACATAGGCCGAACAATCCTAAATCTTAACTTACTTAAGAGATAGGCTCTTCCCATACCATATCTCATATGGAATGGTAGGCAGTGATCTGATTCGAACCTAATTCAATAGGTATGCAGCTTCTCAAGCGCATAACCCCAAAAGGAAATAGGTAACTCAGTAATACTCATCATAGAGCACACGATATCTAATATTGTGTGATTGCTCCGCCCCGATACACCGTTGTGCTGTGGTGTATTCAGAGGAGTAATACTGAGAGAGAATCTCATTTTCCTTTAGAATAGTCTAAGGATTCCATGCACAAGTATTCTCCTCCCTGATCTCATCATAGGACATAGTACTTATACCCGTATTGTGGTTCTATACTTCCTACTTATATTCTGTGAATACCTCAAAATGTTCGGACTTATATTTCAACAGGAATATATGACTGAATCTTGAGAGATTATCAGAGAATATAATGAAGTATAAAGAACCAGTCCTGGCATGTGTAGACAGTAGACCTTACATACATCATTATGTATCAGTCCCAAGAGTTTACTAACTCTTTCTCTGTTTCCAGCAAACGGAGCTATGGTCATCTAATCTTTGTGACATGACTGGCAAGTTTCATAAGATGTAAATTCAAACTGATTTAAATATGCATCTAAAATGTAACTTCAGCCAGTCAGGTCGCATTGATGTGACCTAGTCTACAATGCCTCAAGAAGGATTCGTTCATTTCTGAACTTTTCCTCTTGTGTGTGTTCTATATACTAGGAACTGTAGTTTGATTTAGAACGTCAATGCTTCTAGATAACGTGCCTGAACCGATCAACTTTTGATATAGGAAATGTTCAAAACATTATCCATCAATACAAAATTTTATCATTTCTTTACTAATAAAGAGACTGATATGATTTTGTATATCAGGTTCGGTATCTAATAGCATTTGTTCAGAATCAATGTATTGGTAATACAGGGTGACAGTGACCAACAGACTTGGCTGCAACACTTGCCCCGTTTTCTGTCTCATGAAACTTATCACCCGTTCTCAGTTTTTATACCTTTTTGTAGCCCTATGTAACAGATTACATATCTGGGATCCTGATCCTGTATCAAATACCCAGGATTCAGAGGATACTGAGAAACAGTTCTTTATAATGAACACACCCGAAGGAGATGCATCATATGCACTTTCTTCGTTTGGGTGGCATGGGAATCCTGGTATTCCCTTATTTCCTGCTCTGTCTTATAACAATTATAAGTTGGAGCGAGACCAACGTTCCCCAGCTCAGAATAACAAGCGGGTTCGGTCAATACATCCATATTATTATCTTGATTAAGGCGTGATATGGTCGCTACCTGGAGAGAGAGAGAAGAAAACACTCAGCGTGCGCTCTTGCAAGATTAGATTGGTTATATATTTTATCTAATCAGGATGGCTCCCACTGTTTTTATCAAATCTTCCTTCAAACCCTAAAAGGAAAGACTAGCCGGGATTAATTACACTCTACAAGTTCGCCAAGCTTTCAGCCAGGCCAGTGTTGGTACTTTGAGGGAGGTTCCCCGTGCTTTCGTACGGACCTAATTACAGTAAACCTCATTTTCCCAGAGGCGTAACCCCGTTGACACCTTTCTAGACACCTACTTGATCGGCTAATTGTAAAGTGCAAAACTCTCCCAGGAGTAACAATTACTCGCAGTGGGTATCGGGATCCAACTATCATATAGAAGGTATGCAATCTCATTGCAAATTTCAACACTTGAAACTCTCGATAAAGGTTTTTACCCCTAGCACCTATGACCTTAACTAAGGTCAACAAATCATAAGTACTAGTCAAGCTCTACCCGTTATTTCGTGATTAATTAGACCCACCCACATGACCCTTAACTAAGGTCAACAAAGTCACGCGACTGTCCTAACTAATCGCATCATATGCTGTGTAGGAAGACATCACTTAGCTACCGTACACTGTGCCTTGACTATGGTCAACAAACACAGCACGAATACTAAGTACTCTACTTCCTAAAATGACGGAGGGTTGCGAATGGTTTTTATGAAAACCTTTAACGCTTTGAACTTGATCTCGTTGCGGAATCAAATGGTTTTTAAATGGAATGTTTTTGAGGCTTTTCTAGTTTTGCTAAAGGGGTCACTCCCGGTGAAGGGATCGTCGGCCCTTTCCTCGTCGAATGAGGTGCGGGATATATCATATACATCACTGTGCAAAGCAAAAACTATAGAAGCAATCAAAAACAAACCGAGTGTGTAGCATCTGCCAGTTATTACTAAAGGAGTCACTCCCGGTGAAGGGATCTTGGTCCTTTCCTCATCGAATAAGGTGCAGGATGTTCTACAAGGAACACCGCGATGCAAAGCAAGAACTGTAGCTACCTTTTTATTTTGAAATTCGATTCCACAACATCAATTAGGTTTATTTTCTTTCATTAATCTCATTAATGAATATCCCATCATTTAAGTCTGCCTAATCATCACAAATTAATAAAACGTACGCTTATGCCATCCGCATTCGCCTCGATGTCCCGTCTGCACCGTTAGGTTAGGTAACTAACGGCAGAGCGGGGCAGGTCTAGCGCGGGTGTAAAACATAAGCAACGTTTATATAATATATCATATATACTATATACTATATCTATTACAGAACATATCACATGATCACATCACAGATAACGCAGCAGAAAAATATCATATGAAATATTGGATATACTAGGACGTCCGTGTTTTCAATACGAGCCAGTATAAAACACGGATTCCACGGTCGTGATGAATAGCCAATCCTACACCCCTAGACCCCTACGAGAGCGGCAAGCAACCCTACCAATTCTAGGGTTAGGAGACCCGGACTCGACTCCTCGAGTTGGTCTCCCACTGGACCCCAGAACCCGGTTACTTGTGTTCCCCTCCTTGGGTCTATCCTAATGCGGAAAAGTAAATAATATACAAACGGTGACATCTTCCGCAACCTGGAAGTTCCCCAATAAAAGAATATTACATACAAGTTTTTACATGAATGAAAACGGAAAACACTCATCTCACATAAAAACCCCCGGCTATTCAAACACGACGATCCAATATAACATATCCAGCAACACATAACATCACATATCATCAACGTAAGTAAATATGCGCATCCCAATTGTCGTTGACATATAGCAACGAAACCGGCGATATCACATATTACACTTACGGTCACAGAAAAGAAAGTGTAAAACTACAACAGTTGGAATCCGCAACCTCTTTAGACATCGCATGCCTAATCAAATGAATCCCTTAGACATCGCATGCCTAACAATTATAAACCCCGCATTTTAGTCTCATTATCGAAAACTCTTTTCAATATCAAGTCAGGCAATTCAACAAGATTCCCGACATCCTGATCGAATGCTCGTCGCAAACTTCAGTAGACGACCGCACCCCTGATACCGTCGACGAAGTGCACCAAGGCGGAACTCCGCTGCCGTGAGCACCCGGACGGATGCTTTCGGCGACGGGGTTCTCCTACAGTCACTTGGTCGGGGCTATGGAGTGAGGCTGTCTATTAAGTTTACCCGGCGAGTATCCGCATACACTACGTGATTGCGACGGACTTTTGATCACACCAAAATTCCGTGGCAACCGATCAAGTGAGACTAAACTGCTATGTTTATAACATTCATCCAGTCATCTCATAACAATTTGCGAATTCCAAGTATTGTATCACATTCCGGATAAATAGAAAATGTTAAACTTTCCGATCGAACAATCGAACACCCAAGTTTTCCTGATACAGTCCAACACATGAAATAAGTCTAAAAACATTCAGTTCGTGCTTCAGTACCAACGGTCCAGCCGTAGAAGGGTCAAGCCAACGCCTCACAAGTGGCACGCCGTACTGCCCCAAACCCCAAGGTTCAAAGGGCAGTTCAAGACGGTCACATAATCGAGTTAAGGTTTGTTGTCTTCTAGAGGGACCATCGCGTTACTTGCACTACCTAGAACGTCGTTAAACTACGAAAAATTCAAACAATTGGAAATTTCCCGGCAGGGGAAAAAGTGGGTATTTATATCCGGTCGAACCTTTTAACATATTCAAAAATTACCCGGAAAAACACACAGACAAAATTAGACAATCCAATCGAAACACCGAGTCCCCAATACAACCCAGAAAACTCAACTCTTGAGTGAGCTTTAAAAATTCCCAGGAAACTCAGCAATGCAAGAAAAAAGTTACTGTGCAAAACTTTTTGAATGAAGAGATAAACAGGCCGCGGAACCGCCGCATTAGCCAGGCTAATGCCGCGGTTCCGCCGCACTATGATCGAATCAGGGGTCCCGTTTTATACAGTAATTCTTATAATCTTCTACTGAGTTTTCTGCATATTTTTAATTCTCAAAAAAACACGATTTCAGAAAAAGTACAGAGAGCATTTTTCGGTTTGGGTTTCGGTTTGATCGGACTTCTAACTCCGTCTACGCATCGCCTAAGGCTCTAGCTTGGCTCTGATACCACTGTAGGGTTCCGAGGCACACTAATGAGGTCTCACAAGGCATCAAACATCTTCTAATTCAAATTTTACAAGTGCCGAGAAACCCTAATACGGATCGTTAACTAGATGTGTAGGCTATACGATGCAAGTTAACGACTTTAACATAAAAGGAAAGGGGGTACAACATTTGTAGATCCGGTCCACCACTTCCTAGGCTCCGCGATGATGTCCCTCCGCTGTCCAAATTGGATTTCGGACTCTAGCATCGGCTTCATCGAAGAAATGGGCAGGCTTGGTCGTCGGCTTCGATGCCGAAGATGATCTACGTCGAGGCATCACTAGATCAAGCTCCCACTTCACCAAGTCATGAAACTTGTGAAGAAAACACCCTATACTACTTGGCAAGTGGTAGAGGATGAAGAAATAGGAAGTAGGTTCACTTTAGAATTGGATTTCTCACTCTTATTCTCAAGTTGCCATTGATGGTGGCATAGTTTCTTCATGTTGAAGATGAAGAAGAAGAAGAAAAGAATAGAATAGAAAATATAATAAGTCTTTTTTTTAAAAAGAAAACATTATGATACTTATCATATATTCAACCATGGTTTAGTGTAGAGATTTAACTAAGGTTAGATGAATGGTTAGGGTTAGACATGAGACAAGAATGGTGGACTTGTTCAAAGCTTCAACAAGCTTCAACAAACAAACAAAACAAGCCACCATTCTTTTCTCTTTATCTTTTCCAAAAGAATGATAAATAAATAAATAGATAATAAGTGAATAAACAAAACCCTAACCACTCTCACAACCATGGTTTAATTTTTACACAAACCCAAGTGAGCATGTATCATCAAACATGATACAAACAAGTGCACAAAAAATATATCACATATACAACGTGCATCTAGTGAGAAAATTCTTTTAAAATGAACCAATACTAGTTAATGCAAAGTAATATATCAAATATATAATTATGCATTAAATCATTAAATCAATACTTGATTTAACGATCCGGTCATATCGTATATAACCGACTAATATCCAATGTATCGGCTTATCGAATCAATCCTTGATTCGATAATTAGGTTATATCGCATATAACCAATCGATACATTAATCGCACGAATGGAATATGGTATCACATACACGCATTATTCTCGGTCCCGTACATATCTCATATGCGCTCCTATTTCGTTTCGATTGAGCTAGGAAACCTCTGTGTAGGACTCTAAAGACTCGTCAATACGCCGGTAGCAGATGATGATCATATCAAACATCCACAAGCCGCAAGCGGTCTGCTAAACGTAACGGCCACCCGGGTATTGAGCGATTAGAAGATCGACGAGCAAGCCCGCTCACACTCCTGTGAATCCAACCAGTAACATTTACCGTACAGTCCGATCTGTTCATCTGATATGTCGCATATCTCGCCTAGGGGTGGTAAACGTCAGACCCCAATAGCTTGATAAGTCATGCCGACTTAGGGTCCATAACTTTCGTGAAACTACTGATAACTCTTAACAGTATATCACAGCAACCCTGGCCAGGGATTTCCTGTTATGGCCAGTCGTGCATTGCGCAACATCAACCCCCAATACAGGGAGAGACGAATCCCCTCCTATCGCTCATTGCCTCTATGTGAATCAGGACTGTACCCAAAAACCACCTGTTTGCACGACTCAGTAGAGCCGTGGTAGGGTGGAAATCAAAGCACAGTGGGAGACACACAAGACTCTATGATGATCTCGGGTTAACAGACTAAGCTGTACCAGTGTCACCAGAGAACTGCCATCTGACGTGAGGTATAATACCTTCTGGGAGTTCTCGGGGAGTCCGTTCAGTGTACCCAGTCTGCACTGAGTACCCGCATACCATCTCTGATGTCAAACACCAATGGATATGGGATCATCCATCGCCCATCACATGGGTCGAGAAGATATACGCTAGTCTACTCTGGAATATCGATGCCCCGTCTCGATATTCCCACGACTAGGAACATTGAAGGATGTACCCAAGGACTAGCCAGGCCCCACTAGTATGAACTGCATCATAGTCCTGGAAGTCGAGTACACATCCTAAGGGCTTTATCAACATGTAACAGAGAGACATAAAGTATACATGTTAAGATAAAGAGCAACCAGATAGCGTAGTATCATGTCGAGCAAGAAAGTCCTACCTATATATGTCCCAGCATCCACTACAATATACATCCAATGTACAGTAATGGCCTCTAGGGCATACATATAACTAACAGCGGTCAGCTAAACGTAACGGCCACCCGGGTATTGAGCGATCAGAAGAGAACAAGCAAACCTGCTACAACTCCCGTCAAGCCAACCGGCAACACTACCCGTGCAGTCCGGTCTCCTCGTATGATATGTCGCATATCAAGTCTAGGGGTGGTAAACGTCAGACCCCAATAATCGATAAGTCATGCCGATGTGAGGCTCATAACGGGTCGAGAAACTTCTGGTGACACTTACCAATAAATCTCCAATCAGCCCTGGCCAGGGGCTTCCCTGTTACGGCCAATCGAGCACAGTGCAACATCAACCCCCAATACCGGGAGAGACGAAACCCCTCCTATCGCTCATTGCTTCCATATGACTCGGGACTGTACCCAAAAACCATCGTTTTGCACGCCCTCATGGATGTGGTAACGTGGAAATCAAAGCACAGTGGGAATCACACAAGACTCTATGACGATCTCGAGTCTACAGACTAACCTACACAAGTGTCACCTGAGAACTGCCATCTGACGTGAGGTATAATACCATCTGGGAGTTCTCGGCAAGTCCGTCCAGTGTACCCAGTCTCCACTGAGCACCCGCACACCATCTCTGATGTCAAACACCAATGGATATGGGATCATCCATCGCCCATCTCATGGGTCGAGAAGCGTATACGCTAGTCAACACTGGTATATCGATGCCCCGTCTCGATACACCCATGACTAGGGACCTTGAAGGATGTACTTATGGACTACCATGTCCCCACTAGTATGATCGGCATCATAGTCCAGGTAGTCAAGTACACATCCTAAGGGCTTCACCAACATGTAACTCTAAGACAGTATAAAGAGACAAGTATACATGTTAAGATAAAGAGCAACCAGATAGCATACTATCATATCGAACAAGAAAGTCATCTCTATATATGTCCAAGCATCCAATATAATATACATCATCTGTATAATACTGGCCTCTAGGGCATACATACAACTAACAATCTCCCACTTGCACTAGGGCCAGCTGCTGTAGTTGTTGGAGATAGTGCCCTCAGAGTCAATTATTAGGTCACAGGTACGTGATTGCAATGATTGATGGAGGACCTATCCCGGTAGGACAGTCTTACTCGAGATGATAGTATACTATCTGGTTTACCTTTATCATCGTGTACTGCTTTAGGTGACCTGACAAGTCACTATTACACGTTGGTAGAGCCCCTAGGATTCTTGCTTGACCACCAGCAGTATGAGGGCGATCATATAAGTGGGAGCTGGGGTCTATAAGCATATCCTTAAATAGTCCATAGTCTTGTGAGTTTCGAGACAGGGCATCGATACTCCAGAGTAGACTAGTGTATACAGTCGAGACCCCGACGAGGGGCGGTGGCCGGTCTCATAAGCTACTGGTGTCAGTTGGTTCACCTAAGATGTATACAGGTGCTCATTGGGTTATGAGTACACCGGACAGGACTCGCCGGGAACATGCTAGTTGGTCATATACCAGACGTCAGATGGCAGTTCCCTGGTGACATGTGTACAGGTTAGTTCATCGACCTGGGGATCGTCATTTGTCTTGTGTGAGTTCCCACTGTACTTTGATTACTACCCTACCACGGCTCAAAGGAGGCGTGCAAACAGGTTTTAGTTGGGTACAGTCCCGAGCCACATGGAGGAAGTGAGCGTATCTTCAGGGGTTCGTCTCTCCCGGTATTGTGGGTGAGGTCGCGCTGTGTCTAGGAGAGCCATTACAAGAAGCCCTCGGCCGAGGCAAGGTGATTTACTGGTAGGTATTCCAGTAGTATCTCAGGGTGTTCTGGGCTACACTCCGACACGACTTGTACCGCTTTTGGGGGTCTGACTTTTACCAACCCCCTAGGCCCACCATGCGATGCTCATAGACGAACGGACCGGACTGTATGGATATTGTCACTAACAGGCTCAGTAGGGTTGTCAGGCTGAGTTCGCTCACAGACGTCCCTTTTAGTCAATACCTGGTAGCCCATTACGTATTGGCTTATACCTCTGACGTGCTAGTGGTTAAATCCACAATCAAGGTGTTGACGAGTCTTTAGAGTCCCCCACATTCAGTTACTCAGCTTTCGGGCGAAAAGTTGTAGAGGCCGTATGGAGATATGGCAAGGTCCGATCAGATACATGCCGTATTGCACGGATCAGGATCAGACAGTTTGTACTACAGGCCGTATGGATATATGGCAGGGTTCGATCAGATACGTGCGGTATTGCACGGATCAGGATCGAACGGATATTACTATCCGGCTTTGGTATAAGTCGGATCCTAGTATAGTACAGTGTGGATTTTGTCTCATTGCATTTGTATTTCGGTCGGAATACAAATGCGGGTGTGTATGCACAGTATCGGGGTTTTCCTGTAATTTATTACGGGACCACTTTTCTGGAGTTGCCAGTTTGCTTTCCGTTTCGGCCAATTTCCTTTGTATCGTTCATTGGCCGAAGATTGGTGGAGGAGGGCTTATTTGCATTGTTGCAAATAGGCATTTGTGGAGGGTGTTCTTTGCATATATTTGTATCATGATGGTTTCATGATGGAGCCCATCCTTTGACACTTTCTTTTCCATCATGGCTTGACTTTGTAAACAATCATGGTTGTTGATGATTGTTGGTTGAGTATTGGTTTTGGGAGTGATCATTATTTCTCATTATCACTTGCTTTTCAACCACCTCTTTGTCTTGACCCTCTCTCTCCCCACTCCCTTGTATGGGGCGGCCATTCCCTTAGGGAAGATGATGGATTCATTTTTGGTGTGGCAATTTTGGTTCTCATGGTGCAAAGAAAAAATGCTCTCTTGTTCATCCAAAAACATCCTTTAATCCCTCCACCAAAAGGCAATTCTACAACCCCAAAATGAGACATAGTAATCCACACTACATTCTACAACACATCTTGGGCACGTCGACTAGCCAGCTTCGTGCCCGAGTTGCCTCGGCATTGAGGTGGGAGCCCGTAAAAGAAGTAGGCGATGTGGTGCACTTCCGGCGACGAGATGGAGACCGGAGCTTCCGCAGGAGATCGGGACGACGACGAGAAGACCGGAGGACTTGGATCAGTCGGTATCTCTCTCTCTTCCCCATCTTGTAGTTAGCTAGGACTAGTTAATGGTTCGATCCGGGTATTAGTGCGCGGCGGTTTGCCAGTTCAAGTAAAATTTTAAGTTTATCACCGCTTCCGCATTTGGCCGTCGGATTGACGGCCGGGGCGCCGCCGTGCACTTACAGTGGTATCAGAGCCTCGCCATTAACTTAGTCTAGCATGCTTTAATGTGTTTTGCATTTCCGATCGACCAAAATTCCAAAATCTGCATTTTTGCTTGCATCAGTTTTCTGTTCAAAATTTTTGGTGTCGAAATTTTTTTCAGGTTACAGAAAAGTGATCTACTATAAAAAATAAGAATTCTGTGAAAATTCGATGCAGCAACTCCACTGTAGTAGCGCGGAACCGCGGCCAAACACCCCTTTGGGCCGCGGTTCCGCCGCACACTGTGGGGATCCCTGCACCAAATTTCTACAGTATCTTTCTGGGGTTAAAATTGGGGTTTTGGAATATTAATATTGGGCCCAGAATTTCCTGATTTGCTACAGTAATGCTTGGGGGGCCACTTGTTAATATTTGATCGATCGGATATTTTAAACACATTATTTCACAGTATTTACATTATATCTGCGACCGTGAATGTCACTCGATCGATAAATCCAGTCTAGCTGCTATAGCCCGGTTAGACGGATTTGCGAACGTGACTTTCACGTTTATGTTCTGTTTTTGCTGTGATGTTGCGGATCGGTCGTGGGGGATAGCCTGGTTGCAATGCTAGTACAGTTGTGGTTGTATTATGTACATTTGATATTGCGGGGCGAGCGTCCGACATGTGGACTGCCGTCACTGCCTGATTGTATTATTATTTTGGTGCACGACCAGGCTGCGGTCGATGTACCCGTTGTATGTATATTTTACTTTCTGTACTAGGATTACCCCGCGGAGGGGTGCATGGATGGTCGGGTTCTAGAGGGCAACGAGCCCGCATCTCATGGTATTGAGACGGAGGGGGCTTCACTCTAGGATTGGCGGGCTATTCGTCGCACTCGTAGTGGGTACAGGTTGACCCAGGAGGGGTGCCCAAGTTACCGGATTCCGTGAAGTGCTGGGTGGTCCATTCACGATGCTGAAGGGGGCTGCCTCGCTTCAGGTTTTGGCGGGTGACTGGCCGCGCCCGTAGGGGTCTAGGATTTCATTGCACAGGCTATCCACACGACCAGGGGAACGTCGGGTCCTAGATATCTGTATTGTTCTGTGATGCTGTACATTTCTGTGATGTTGCATTTTTTTATCACGCCTTGAGCGAATATAATATATTGGTATATATATTAGTAGATGTTGTATATGTTTTACATCCGTGCTAGTCCAGTCCTCGCTCGTTCGTTAGTTAGCTAACCTAACGGGTAATGACGGGACCCAGTGGCGAATGCGGATGGCATATACGTACATCAGTATATTTTCGTTCTTTGTGGTGTGATCAACTGATGGGACTGCGTTGATTCAGATCAATGCAAGTTAAAACAAACCTAATCTGATGTTGTTGGAGCACTTTTCAAAAAGCTGTTATTGCAAGAACGTTCACTTTTGTTTTGCATCGTGATATTCAGTTGGAATATCCTGCTCCTCAGTCGACGAGGCAAGGGCCGAGATCCCTTCACCGGGAGTGACCCCTTGGATAGAAAGTTTGCGTCAGGGCATTAACTTCACTATAGCCGATTACTTTTGCTTTGCACCATGGTATTCAGTTGGAATATCCTGCACCTCATTCTACGGGGAAAGAGCCGAGATCCCTTCACCCGGAGTGACCTCTTTAGCAAAGGTTTTCGTCACTATATTTTTAAAAGCTATCAGTTCCTTCAACGATATCAAGTTCTTTACGTTAAAGGTTTTCGCCAGAAACCATTCATAGCCCTCCGTCGTTTCATATGGATGGTCAATAGTATTCAAGCTGTGTATGTTGGCCAAAGTCAAGGCACAGTGATTGGTAGCTATTGGGGTATTCATATGCAGCATAGATAGATGCGTTGGTTTGGGACAGTCGTACTGCCATTTTGGCCAAAGTCAAGAGTAGGTACGGGTGGATTCAAATTAACCTAGAGAATGACGGGTAGAACTTGACATGTGACTTATGATATCTTGGCCAAAGTCAAGGTCATAAGAGCATGGGGCAAAAATCACATCGGGAGTTTCAAAAGAACTGAAACTTGCCAGATATGCGCATACCTTCTGGAGTGTGACACCGTGAGCGGATTTCGTCACGTTATCATGCGATGATAGTTGGATCCCGATTCCCACTGATGAGTTAGTTTACTCCTCGGGTGACCCCGACTAATTCTTCTTTCAGGTTTGGAGGAGAATTTGACGGTACAGTGGGAGGTTTCCAGATTAGATAAATTGGTAACCATTCTGATCTAGGTTAGAGTGCACGCTGAGTGTTTCTTTTCTCTCTCTCTTTGGCAGCGACCATTGACCCGACCCTAAGACTATGACTCAGTGACCAAGTTGACCGAACCTTCTTAAACACTGGCTTTTGGATTGTCAGAGTTGCAAACCTCATTGCCACTCCTACTTTTACCCTTTTCTCCAGGACACCCCGTATTACTATGAACGTCCACTTCCATTGGACAAAACCATCATATGGTTAGATACGAAATCGAAAGAATTTATTCGAGGATGGTTTCAGGTTCTGGAGAAAACGGATAGGACTATTCAGTTGTCTTTTCCTTTTACCTTCTCTCAGGTAGCGAGTACTCCTTGGTTTAGGAGATAGTACACCTATTACGCAAATTGGATAGTCTTCTTCCAAACCTTAGGCTGGTGCCGACCGGTAGGGAATGAAGAAAACCAATTCGCCTAACGATGGTGTACAGAAGGTATTAAGTTAAGACAAATCAAGGGATTAGTAAGAGGGCAAAGTAAATTGCGACTGCTATTCACGACCAAACCAAGTATTCCTTCGCCAATCCTAAATCACCTTTGTATTTCTCCAGGACACACCGTATAACTACGAAGATCCACAGTTTATTGGATACTCCATCGTATGGTTATATACGAACTCGAAAGGAACTTGTTCCAGTTCGGGGATGGATTCTGGTTCGGGAGAAATAGGAATAAGGTTTATTCGGTTGTCTTTTATCCTCACCTTCTCTCGCATTGCGAGTGCTCCTAGGATTAGGACAGTACACCCATTATGCTTATTGGATAGTCTTCTTCCAAACCATAGGCTGGTGCCGAACGGTAGGGAAGGAAGAAAACCATTTGGCCTAAAGGGGTGTGCAGAAGGTAATGACTAAAGACATATGAAGGGATTTGGAGAGGTGGCAAAGGATTATACGGTTACAGTCGTGAATCTGGAAGAGGCATTACTAGGAATACCGAGATACCCCATCGAAACATTTCAATGTTTCAGTCTCACTGTGTACTGTTAAAAGAAAACTGATTTCCCGATTAGATACTTACTCCAGGGTATGTATTTACCAGGTATGATTCTCACATCTGTATGGTTTTACAGATGATGAGTGGGAGTAAGTTATTGGGAATTGGGTGATCATCCTCATTATATCGGGATTCGTTGTAATCAGTGATATTTGAGGAAGTCACCTGGGTTGTTTGCCGGACGGCAAATATTTGGTTTTGAATATCCACTGTCATGCACCAATTTCAAATTGATATATCTGTACGTCTATTTTCATAGAGTGAGATATATCTTTTTGAAATTATGTCTGTGACATTTACTTATATCAATAGATGGTTAGGTAAGGAGAATTAAACAGCGGTGTAATTCTTCTTAACCATAAGTACAGTTTTCAACCTACGACACACAGTGAATGAGTTATCAGACTCAAGGGACTTATACAGAGTATTGTATGTTGTCTAGGGTCCATCAGGACAGAGGGGTTGGTCCTCGTACTATATTCGGTTTACTTATGACTTCTCTAATTTTTAGACAGGTGTTTCGTGGAAACACAGGGTCCGAATTTTGAGAAGTTACAGGTATTTGAATAGAGTAGAGAACCAGGTATTGCAAGTATCGGGATTCTTCAAAGAAATCAAAGATGTAGATACTTGTGTATGGTATTCAGTTGACAGTGATGATTAAGAGATCTTGCTTCTCTTTCAGGTTACTCATGATTGGAAGCATTCCTAAGTTGAGTAACGCTGATCGGCCTCCTTCCATTTAGTTGACATGCACTGGAGACAGCTGCATGATTTGAATCTGGTTCAATTAAATCAGTGCCTCTGGTCCTATATTAGGACATAGAACAGTTCGTATCTTAACGATGTTAAGGTACGGGGAGTTGTCCGGCTTATGATTAAAACCAGACACTGGACAACTGGAGGCACGTTTCTGTAATGGCTGTTTGTGGGTTGACCCAGGCTATGACGAGGGTTGACTTTCTACCAACTGGCAGATCAATAGAAATATTGTTCTAGACTCGCCACAGTTTTAATAAAAATGGATTTTTTCAGAAAACTGTAGTGGGAGTATGGTAGAACTGGGAGTGATTCCAGAACCACAGACGATTACTGAAGATTTCACAGGATCCTAAAGATTCAATTTGGTTTGACATTCCATTGGCCACTCCGCAGGTACGGTGGGTAACTTCAGGCACCCGAGAGGTACTCCGGTAGCCTCAAGGACGGTGACAGGGAAGTTCTTGTTTACCCACACTTGCCATTGCTGTTGTTCCAGACTGTGATACCCGGCAGGAGGATGAGTATAGCGTCGTTCTAAACTTGCTTTAGAAGTGTACGTTTGTATGACTCTGCCAGAGGGTTGTCGTAGTCAGTGGGAGCAGCGGAAGCATTGGTGGACAGATAGCTTATGTCTATTTATAGACTAAAGCAAATGTAGCGGAGATAAATCATCTATTTCTGACGTGACAGTCATAGGTTTGACTTCATCAGAATAGGGGATGGATCTGTTGAGAAGGTAGGGTGTGATGTCCTGGTATTTGGATGACATAAACAGAGTAGGTAGTGATATTCCTACACTACAATTGGTTATACTTTGGTCGTCACACAGTGGTTTCTCCACATCGGACTTGGATCTTATATCAGACATACTGGTTACTAGATCTACGGTTTTAGATCTAGATTTGGGTGGTTTCCCAATCTGGGTACTTAGACAGCATTCTAAGAGTATTTAGAATGGACGACTCCTGGCACGTTAGTGTACCTGCTGGTAATGGAGTCACCCTCTCTAAAGGTGTCTTACAGACTAAAGGGGAGAGGGATGTGCATGATTGGCAGATCACTTGCTTAGGCAATTGAGTCAATCATGAGATGTCAGGTACCACACCAGATATTGTTCTTGCACTAGATGCAATAAGTTGATATTGATCCAATCCTGGAGAAACAGTCGGAAGCAGTTTTAGAACATAAGTGACTGTTCTACAGATATGATAACGACAGCCTCATTCGGGAGACAGTTATCATTCCAGGCTTCCAAGGTGACCTGGACGACAGGGGGGTTGTCAGAGTTATAGTTTTTCCTTCTGACGAGGGGCAGTATTTTGGACAGGTGGTCCAAGGCAATACTGAGGGTGGCATGGCGCAGGATAGTGATTAAGTTCAGTTGACGATACAGTCTAAGAAGTTTGGATTTGGAGTTCATTTATGAGCTAGGTCCCATCAGACATCCAGACATATTCTGAGACAGGTATTGCTCATTTCGGGAGATGGGTTTCTCCGCGAACTTGAGATATAGAGAGACATAGAAAGAAACAATAAAGCGGATCCATTCACTAAGGCTATTCCTCGAACACAATAGTTTCGCAAACGAGCTTTTTGAGACTGACTAGTAGAGGAGTTGGGTGTTCGGTATCACACGGGCTGTGAGTATGCGACATCGCAATAATTACCCTCGAGTGCAAGTGGGAGATTGTTGGAGATAGTGCCCTCAGAGTCAATTATTAGGTCAAAGGTACGTGATTGCAATGATTGATGGAGGACCTATCCCGGTAGGACAGTCTTACTCGAGATGATAGTATGCTATCTGGTTTACCTTTATCATCGTGTACTGCTTTAGGTGACCTGACAAGTCGCTATTACATGTTGGTAGAGCCCCTAGGATTCTTTCTTAACCACCAGCAGTATGAGGGCGATCATATAAGTGGGAGCTGGGGTCTATAAGCATATCCTTAAATGGTCCCTAGTCGTGTGAGTTTCGAGAAAGGGCATCGATACTCCAGAGTAGACTAGTGTATACAGTCGAGACCCCGACGAGGGGCGGTGGCCGGTCTCACAAGCCACTGGTGTCAGTTGGTTCACCTAAGATGTATACAGGTGCTCATTGGGTTATGAGTACACCGGACAGGACTCGCCGGGAACATGCTAGTTGGTCATATACCAGACGTCAGATGGCAGTTCCCTGGTGACATGTGTACAGGTTAGTTCATCGACCTGGGGATCGTCATTTGTCTTGTGTGAGTTCCCACTGTACTTTGATTACTACCCTACCACGGCTCAAAGGAGTCGTGCAAACAGGTTTTAGTTGGGTACAGTCCCGAGCCACATGGAGGCAGTGAGCGTATCTTCAGGGGTTCGTCTCTCCCGGTATTGGGGGTGAGGTCGCGCTGTGTCTAGGAGAGCCATTACACGAAGCCCTCGGCCAAGGCAAGGAGATTTACTGGTAGGTATTCCAGTAGTATCTCAGGGTGTTCTGGGCTACACTCCGACACGACTTGTACCGCTTTGGGGGTCTGACTTTTACCAACCTCCTAGGCCCGCCATGCGATGCTCATAGACGAACGGACCGGACTGTACGGATATTGTCACTGACAGGCTCAGTAGGGTTGTTAGGCTGAGTTCGCTCACAGACATCCCTTTTAGTCAATACCTGGTAGCCCGTTACGTATTGGCTTATACCTCTGACGTGCTAGTGGTTAAATCAACAACCAAGGTGTTGACGAGTCTTTAGAGTCCCCCACATTCAGTTACTCAGCTTTCGGGCGAAAAGTTTTAGAGGCCGTATGGAGATATGGCAAGGTCCGATCAGATACGTGCGGTATTGCACGGATCAGGATCGGACAGTTTGTACTACAGGCCGTATGGATATATGGCAGGGTTCGATCAGATACGTGCGGTATTGCACGGATCAGGATCGAACGGATATTACTATCCGGCTTTGGTATAAGCCGGATCCTAGTATAGTACAGTGTGGATTTTGTCTCATTGCCTTTGTATTCCGGTCGGAATACAAATGCGGATGTGTATGCACAGTATCGGGGTTTTCCTGTAATTTATTACGGGACCACTTTTCTGGAGTTGCCAGTTTGCTTTCCGTTTCGGCCAATTTCCTTTGTATCGTTCATTGGCCGAAGATTGGTGGAGGAGGGCTTATTTGCATTGTTGCAAATAGGCATTTGTGGAGGGTGTTCTTTGCATATATTTGTATCATGATGGTTTCATGATGGAGCCCATCCTTTGACTCTTTCTTTTCCATCATGGCTTGACTTTGTAAACAATCATGGTTGTTGATGATTGTTGGTTGAGTATTGGTTTTGGGAGTGATCATTATTTCTCATTATCACTTGCTTTTCAACCACCTCTTTGTCTTGACCCTCTCTCTCCCCACTCCCTTGTATGGGCCGGCCATTCCCTTAGGGAAGATGATGGATTCACTTTTGGTGTGGCAATTTTGGTTCTCATAGTGCAAAGAAAAAATGCTCTCTTGTTCATCCAATAACAACCTTTAATCCCTCCACCAAAAGGCAATTCTACAACCCCAAAATGAGACATAGTAATCCACACTACATTCTACAGCACATCTTGGGCACGTCGACTAGCCAGCTTCGTGCCCGAGTTGCCTCGGCATTGAGGTGGGAGCCCGTAAAAGAAGTAGGCGATGTGGTGCACTTCCGGCGACGAGGTGGAGACCGGAGCTTCCGCAGGAGATCGGGACGACGACGAGAAGACCGGAGGACTTGGATCAGTCGGTATATCTCTCTCTTCCCCATCTTGTAGTTAGCTAGGACTAGTTAATGGTTCGATCCGGGTATTAGTGCGCGGCGGTTTGCCAGTTCAAGTAAAATTTAAAGTTTATCACCGCTTCCGCATTTGGCCGTCGGATTGACGGCCGGGGCGCCGCCGTGCACTTACAGTAGTATCGCATACCGAGCATCCCGAAGAGTCTCTCAAACTGTGTCTGGGGAATGGCCTTCGTGAGTGGATCCGCAGTGTTATTCTTCGTGTCAACCCTCCTGACCTCAATCTCCCGGCGATCAACTATCTCCCGGATCAGGTGATACCGCCTCAGAATATGCCTGGATCGCTGATGGGACCTGGGTTCCTTGGCAAAAGCCACCGCTCCATTGTTATCGCAATACAAAGGTATTGGATGCATAATGGATGGAACCACTTCAAGTTCAGTAATGAACTTCTTGATTTAGACAGCCTCTTTGGCAGTATCGTTAGCAGCGATGTATTCAGCCTCCATCGTCGAGTCTGCCACGGTTTCCTGCTTGAAACTCTTCCAGCTAACCGCCCCTCCATAATGGGTAAAGACAAATCCCGACTGCGACTTAGAGTCGTCCTTATCACTCTGGAAGCTCGAATCGGTAAAGGACTCCACTTGGAGTTCTCCGTTACCATACACCAAAAGCATCTCTTTAGTCCTTCGCAAGTACTTGAGAATGCTCTTCACAGTTGTCCAGTGACTCTCTCCAGGATCAGCTTGATACCTGCTCACTACACTTATTGAGTAAGCTACATCGGGTCTGGTACATAGCATCGCGTACATGATAGAGCCTACAGCCGAAGCATAGGGTATCTCTTGCATGCGGGCTCTCTCCAAATCAGTCTTCGGAGACATCTCTTTGGAGAGAGTGACTCCAGAGATCGTGGGTAAGTTCCCAGGCTTGGATTCTTCCATACTAAACCTCTTTAGTATGGTGTCAATGTACCTGGATTGGGACAATCCCAATATCCGTTTGGATCTATCTCTACAGATCCTAATCCCCAATATGCAGGAGGCATCACAAAGATCTTTCATTAAGAATCTTTGTGATAAGAAGAGCTTGACCGATTGCAGCATAGGAATGTCATTTCCTATCAAGAGTATGTCGTCTACGTACAATACGAGGAAGACAACCTTACTCTCTGCCACCTTCTTGTAGGTACAAGATTCATCTATGTTTTTGACGAAATCAAACTCTTTGATAACGACGTCAAAGTAGATGTTCCAACTCCGCGATGCTTGCTTTAATCCATAAATGGATTTAAGCAGCTTACACACCTTCCCGCTGCTCCCACTATCTATGAAGCCCTCTGGCTGAGTCATGTACACGCACTCTTCTAAATCACCGTTTAGAAAGGCGGTCTTTACATCCATTTGCCAGATTTCATAATCATGATATGCAGCGATGGCATGCATGATTCGGATGGATTTAAGCATAGCCACTGGAGAAAAGGTTTCGTCATAGTCCACACCCGGTCTTTGACGAAAACCCTTTGCAACAAGTCTAGCTTTGAAAGTCTCCACTTTCCCATCTACACCATGTTTTTTCTTGAAGATCCACTTGCTCCCAATGGGTTTTACCCCTTCAGGAGCATCTTCCAAAGTCCATACATTGTTGGTGTACATGGATTCCATCTCGGACCGCATTGCATCCAGCCATTTCACTGAGTCCCTACTCGTGATGGCCTGCTCGAAGCTAGTTGGGTCATCATCTTCCATGATGCAATCCTCGCTTCCACCATCAATGAGAAAACCGTAGTATCTCTCAGGTAGATGAGAAACCCTGCTAGATCGGCGGAGCAGCTGGGAATCGTCAGGTACTACTGAATCCTCTGGTTCTACCAAGTCTTCTGTTATAGTTTGTCGCTGGAACCACTTCCAGTTCTACCTCAATGCCACTTGTCTGTTTCATAAGAAAACCTTTTTCTAAGAAAGTGGCTTGTCGAGAAACAAACACTTTTTGTTCCTCGGAGTGGTAGAAGATATACCCTCGCGAATGTTTGGGATATCCAACAAACTTACATAGAACAGACCTTGCCTCGAGCTTATCCGGATTTTGTGTTTTCACATAGGCCGGACAACCCCATATCTGAATAAAATTAAGACATGGTTTCTTACCATTCCATATCTCATATGGAGTGGTAGGCACTGATTTGGTTGGAACTCTATTCAATAGGTATGCAGCTGTCTCCAGTGCATATCCCAAGAAGGAAATAGGTAACTCAGCAGCACTCATTAAAGAGCGCACCATATCTAATAGGGTGCGATTTCTCTGCTCCGATACACCGTTGTGCTGTGGTGTATAAGGAGGAGTAAGCTGAGAGAGAATCCCATTCTCTTTTAGATAATATCTGAATTCATTGCTTAAGTATTCTCCTCCTCGATCAGATCGAAGGATCTTAACACTTTTGCCCGTTTGGTTCTCTACTTCGTTTTTATATCCTCTGAATTTCTCAAAAGATTCAGACTTGTGTTTCATTAGGAACACATATCCGAATCTTGAGAGATCCTCAGTGAATGTAATGAAGTAGGAAGAACCATCCCTGGCATGTGTAGACATGGGACCGCATACATCGCTATGCACCAGTCCCATGAGTTCCGTAACTCTTTCTCCGTGTCCCGTAAACGGAGTTTTGGTCATCTTGCCTTTGAGACATGAATGGCAAGTATCATAAGATGATAATTCGAACGAATTCAAATACCCATCTTTATGTAACTTAGCCAGTCGTGTCGTATTGTTATGACCAAGTCTACAATGCCACAAGAATGATTCGTTCATTTCTGAACTTTTCCTCTTGTTTGTGTTTTGTATATTGAGAACTGTATTTTGATTTAGAATGAATATTCCATTATGTAAAGAGCCTGATGCAATCAACTTTTGATCTAGGAATATGTTCATAACATTATCCTTTACTACAAAATTATATCCTTCTTTACTTAACAAAGAAACTGATATAATGTTGCACATCATGTTCGGTATATAATAGCACTCATTTAGAATCATTGTATCACCACTTGGTAATACTAGGTGATATTCGCCAACTGCTTTTGCTGCAATACTTGCACCATTCCCTACTTGAACGGAATGATCACATTTTCGCAGTTCTCTACCTTTCCATAGCCCATGTAACTGTTTACATATATGGGATCCTGATCCGGTATCTAATACCCAGGACGTAGGGTGAACTGAAAAACAGTTCTCAATGACAAACACACCCGAAGAAGGTGCATCAACATGCATGTTCTCCGTTTGGGCGGCGTGAGAATCCAGATATTCTCCTGTTTCCTCTTCAGTCTTATAACACTTATAAGATAGAACGGGTTCAACGTTCCCCTGCACAGTATAACATGCGGGTTCGGTCAATACATCCATATTATTATCTTGATTAAGGCATGACATGGTCGCTACCTGGAGAGAGAGAGAAGAAAACACTTTAGCGTATGCTCTTGCTAGATCAGATTGGTTATTATTTTATCTAATCAGGATGGCCCCCACTGTTTTTATCAAATCTTCCTTCAAACCCTAAAAGGAAAGACTAGCCGGGATTAATTACACCCTACAACTTTGCCGATCTTTCAGCCAGGCCAGTGTCGGTACTTTGAGGGAGGTTCCCCGTGCTTTCGCACGGACCTAATTAAAGTAAACCTCGTTTTCCCAGAGGCGTAACCCCGTTGACACCTTTCTAGGCACTTACTTGATTGGCTAATTGTCCTGTGTAAAACTCTCCCGGGAGTAACAATTACTCGCAGTGGGTATCGGGATCTAACTATCTCATAGAAGGTATGCAATCTCATTGCAAATTTCAACACTTGAAATTCCCGATAATGCTTTTGCCCCTGGCGTCCCATGATCTTGACAGAGGCCAAACTACCCATAGGACGCTAGTCAAGTTCAACCCGTCATTTCTTGATTGAATTAAACCCACCCGTGATACCCTTGACGGAGGCCAAACTACGCCGTACGAATACCCTAATCCAATCGCATCATATGCTAGCAGATAAGCACTAGTTAGCTACCATACGCTACGCCTTGACGGAGGCCAAACTACCGCAGCATGAATACTAAGTAGTACTTATCTGAAATGACGGAGGGCAACGCAGGTTTTTTCAGAAAAACCATGAGCGTAATGAACTTAATATCGTTGTAGAATCTAGTGAATTTTGAAATGGAGAGATTTTGAGGATTTTATTAGTTTTGCTAAAGAGGTCACTTCCGGTGAAGGGATCTCGGCTCTTTCCTCATCGAATAAGGTGCGGGATATATCATATATATCACTGTGCAAAGCAAAACTCCAAAAGCAGTCAAAAGTCAATCCGAGTGTTGTAGCATCTGCCAGTTTTGCTAAAGAGGTCACTCCTGGTGAAAGGATCTCGGCTCTTTCCCCATCGAATAAGGTGCAGGGTATATCATATATACCACTATGCAAAGAAAAACTGTAGCTACCCTTTTTGAAAATTTGATTCTACAACATCTTTTAGGTTTCTTTTCTTTCATTAATCACATTAATGAAATCCCATCATTTAAGTCACCTAAACATCACAGATAAATACGACGTAAACTTATGCCATCCGCATTCGTCTCGATGTCCCCTCGTGCACCGTTAGGTTAGGTAACTAACGACAGAGCAGGGCAGGGCTAGTGCGAGTGCAAAACATAAGTAACGTCTATATAATATATCATATATACTATATAAAGTATCTATCACAGCACATCACATGATCACATCACAGATATCGCAGCAGAAACATAGATATAATGTGGGATATACTAGGACGTCCGTATTTAGTATTTAGCCAACAATAGAAAATACGGATTCCACAATCGTGATGAATAGCCATGCCCACACCCTGGACCCCTACGAGAGCGGCAAGCGACCCTACCAATTCTGGAGTTTAGGAGACCCGGTCTCGACTCCTCCAGATGGCCTCCCACTGAACCCCATAACCCGGTCACCCGTGCTCCCCTCCTTGGGTCCATCCTAATGCGGAAAAGTAAATAATATACAACATTGGTGGCATCGACCTCAACCCGGAAGTGCCCCAAATAAAAGAATATTACATTACATTTGAATTTACATGAATGAAAATATAAAACTCTCATCTCACATAAAACCCCCCGGCTATTCAATCGCGACAATCCTGCACATCATATCTCAGCAACACATAATATCTCATATCATCAACGTAAGTAAGTATGCATACCGCAATTGTCGTTGATGTATAGCAACGAAATCGGCGATATCGACATACTACACTTACGGTCACAGAAAAGAAAGTGTAAAACTGCAATATCTGGAATCCACATTCTCTTTAGACATCGTAAATGCGAAATATCACATACTTCGAATTTCATGTCTAGCTATATGAATTCCACACATTGCATCACATTCCAGATAAATAGACAGAATTAAAGTTTTCGAACGAACGATCAAATACCCAAGATTCCCTAAAGCTCAACATTTGAGCGGAGTTCAAAAACCTGGTGTGTGACACAGAAGTAGCTGTCCAGCCGTAGAAGGGTCAAGCCAACGCCTCACATGTGGCACGCCGTACTGCCCCAAACCCTAAGGTTCAAAGGCCAGTTAAAGACGGTCACATAATCGAGTTAAGGTTTGTTGTCTTCTAGAGGGTCCACCATAAAACTTGCACGTATCTCCAAAATATTTAAACCCCGTGAAAAGTGAGCAAATGATACTCGTTCGAACACTTCAATACTTTCTAATTTACCCGGAAAAGACACGAAATCAAAATTCCGATCGAATCGTCGAGTTCAAAACCATCTCCAGAAAATACAGCACAAGAATCAGATTAAAAATACCTAAAGCAATATACAAGCAGTTTTAGGAATTACTGTGCAAATAACAAGTCATGAAGCCTCTGTATGGCCGCGGATCCGCGGCCCAAGAAAGGATTGGCCGCGGTTCCGCGGCGGTTGGAACTGTTCATGGCTTCGTATTTCACAGTATTTCTTAGATTTTCCTGCTGTATTTTTTAAGTATTTTTAATTCTGAAAAATATCAGTTTTCAAAAAATGTCCAGAGAGTGTCCCGTAATGCCGTATTTCGGTTCGATCGGAGTTTGTACATCGCTAAAGTGTCGCCTAATGTTCTAGGTCAGCTCTGATACCCATGTTGGTTTAACCTAGCACCTCATGAATGGTTTGGAAGTATCACATGTACCAAAGATTGAATTTTTAGGGTGCTAAGTTAACAAACATAGAATCGTTCCTAGAAAAATTAGGGTTTCTAAAACTACACTTCATCACAAGTATGAAAAGCTTCGGTTTTGAGAGTACAACCTTTATAGCTCCCTACGCTAGACTCCTCGGCTACTTGGGGTTTGGAAAAAGTCCGCTTGAACTCCTCTACGTCCACGATGATCCACCCGGAGTCCGCTTTGTCCAAGCTTGCAACTTCACTTTATCTAGAGAATGAAATGAAGCTTACACTCTAAACAAGTGGGCTAGACTTGTGTAGAATGGTGTTGTGGTTCTCTTTCTCACTTCAAAATCCTATCTTGTTCAGTATTTTGCTCACTTGAAAATTCTAGAGAGCAAGAGATCAAGGAGGAAGAAAATGATGGCTAATTTTAGAAGAAGAGAAGAAAAACTCCAATGAGAAAAAGAAAAAGATAAGCATATATATTTTTCTTTCTTCATCTCAAACCATGGTTATCTTTTATGGATATTTAATTTTACTTTAGTTAAAACACAAGAGAAAGATTAAACCATGGTCAAAAGGTTGGTGAACATGGTTAGGTCAAAAGAAGAGTGTAGAAACTCATCCATGATTTAATCTTATCTCTTTTCTTTTGTTTTAGCATAAATAGAAATAAAAATCCATAATATAAACTATGGTGTGAGTCTTATATTGACACCATTTTCTATGCATAAACAACCATGATAGATGATGTGTGTATGTATGTATGTATGCACATCCATATGTGCATGAATCTATAAAGAAAGCATACATGCATGCATACATCCATCAAACACAAGAAAGGATTTCTAGTGAGAAACTAATGGTTAAATGATAAATCAACACTTGATTTATCAATCCGGCCATATCACATACGACCCCACCAAAAGCAAGCCACCCGATCAATATACGGTATCCTATACGCGCATTTTAATCGGGTCCATGCGCATATCGCATACGCGCACCACAACATTTCGCCTGGACTAGGTAACTCCTTTGTGGGACTCTAAGACTCGTCAATACGCCGGCAGTGGGTGATGATCATATCAAGAACCCCCAAGTCGTAAGCGGTCAGCTAAACGTAACGGCCACCCGGGTATTGAGCGATCAGAAGTGAACAAGCAAACCTGCTACAACTTCCGTCGAGCCAACCGGCAACACTACCCGTGCTGTCCGGTCTCCTCGTCTGATATGTCGCATATCAAGTCTAGGGGTGGTAAACGTCAGACCCCAATAACCGATAAGTCGTGCCGATGTGAGGCTCATAACGGGTCGAGAAACAACTGGTAACACTTACCAGTAAATCTCCAATGAGCCCTGGCCAGGGACTTCCCTGTTACGGCCAATCGAGCACAGTGCAACATCAACCCCCAATACCGGGAGAGACGAAACCCCTCCTATCGCTCATTGCCTCCATGTGACTCAGGACTGTACCCAAAAACCATCGTTTTGCATGCCCTCATGGACGTGGTAAGGTGGAAATCAAAGCACAGTGGGAATCACACAAGACTCTATGACGATCTCGGGTCTACAGACTAACCTGCACAAGTGTCACCTGAGAACTGCCATCTCACGTGAGGTATAATACCATCTGGGAGTTCTCGGCGAGTCCGTCCAGTGTACCTAGTCTCCACTGAGCACCCGTACACCATCTCTGATGTCAAACACCAATGGATATGGGATCATCCATCGCCCATCTCATGGGTCGAGAAGCGTATACGCTAGTCTACACTAGTATATCGATGCCCCATCTCGATACACCCATGACGAGGGACCTTGAAGGATGTACTTATGGACTACCATGTCCTCACTATTATTATCCGCATCATAGTCCAGGTAGTCAAGTACACATCCTAAGAGCTTTACCAACATGTAACTCTAAGACAGTATAAAGTGACAAGTATACATATTAAGATAAAGAGCAACCAGATAGCATACTATCATATCGAGTAAGAAAGTCATCTCTATATATGTCCAAGCATCCAATATAATATACATCATCTGTACAATACTGGCCTCTAGGGCATATATACAACTAATAATTACAGCATTGGAAGTGGCCAAAAACGACCGAGGATCACCGGAATTTGCTTCCGTGGGTTAGCCACAGGCTGTGTGTCCATAACAATGAAATCAACGGGGAATATGAAGTCCCCTACCTTAATCAACACATCCTCTAACTCACCCCTAGGATTGGTGATGGATCGATCGGCCATTTGGAGAGTACAATGAGTGGGTTTTAACTCTCCAACACCTAATTGCTCATTAACGGAATAGGGAAGCAGGTTAACACTGGAACCAAGATCTAAAAGTGCACGATTGATGTTCTTATCCCCAATTGTTATTGAAATTGTAGGACAGCCAGAGTCCTATTGTTTTTGGGGCAAAGGTTGAGGTTGGTTAATAGCATTGCTCACGGCACTAGCTGCGAATACTTTCTTGGGTACCTGAGACTTCCTCTTCTTGGTTCTTATGTCCTTCAAGATTTTAGTGTAAGAAGGGACTTGTTGGATTGCATCCAAGAGAGGTATGTTATTGCTAACCTGTTTGAATAACTCCACAACCTTCTCCATTTGTGGAGTTTGTTTATTGGATCTCAACCCGTTTGGAAATTGACTATTCTGAAAACTTATTGAGTCCAATGTTTGTGGAGTAGATTGCGGAGTTGGAACGGATCTCATTGTTGGTGTTATCGTGGAGTGAGATGTGTGTCCATTCGAATTAGAAGCAGTAGAGCCTTGTAAAGAATGAAGAACAAGCTCTGACGAAGAAGAAGATGATGAAGAAGACGAAGAAGAAGAAGAAGAAGAGAAAGAAGCGGCGGCCGGGGTTTCATCGCTAATACCCACATTATTGTGCAACACTCTTCCAGACCTCAACGTAGTCACAACATTTACATTATGATTTTGTTGTTCATAAGCAACATGTGCATTGTGTGTGTGACCAGGATTTGGCAATGGTTGAGACGGAAGCTTTCCCTTTTCTCTCTCGCTTAACGCATCATTCAAATGTGTAATTTGGGCCTCAATTTATTTGATGCTGTCACGACCAGAAATTGGCACGTGACGGCCCTAATACTACGCAACGTCTACAGGCGTAACGCTGTAAAAGAAAGCCAAAACCCAGAAATCTAAACTATTAAACGACATGAAAAGATAAGAAACATTGTTTAAACTTTTGAAAATCTCAAGTATAAATTCATTAAGTCCAATTTACTTTATTGAAAATTTTTGCAGCACCACCTTTGTAAAAACCAACACCAAAAATGGGTACAACATAAATATAAAGTAAAGCATCCCTAACGGGAGCAATTCCACGCCAAAAGGCGAAAAACAACCACCACAACAGATATACGACGCCGTAGCAATGAAATAAAAGACGATAAAATGGAAACTGTATAAAAGATAACCCAGTCACAAAATAATATACAATATCGTCCTCACCAAGTCTCTAAGTCAATATGAAAATAGTAGATGGAGAGTACAAGGTTACAACGAATATACAATACAACAACGAATAACCACAAAACCCACCTAAGCAAACTGCACACTGTGAGCTGATGCGGTATCCGCAGCAAAAGATGATAAGATAGATGAATAACCTGCCTTGACTACTCTGGGGAACAACCTGCAACACTGGGGCACAACGGGGGTGAGTTGCCAACTCGTGAATAGTAAATAACATATGCAGGTAATCGCAAGTATACACGTACAGCGCGAATCTAACATATGCAAGCTAATAGCAATAAATGGTCATATGAATGCAATAGTGATGAAAGATACTCTAGCAGGTATATCTAATACATGAAGCAATAATATGACAATCTGTGTGCAACAATCATGTAAGGTACTCTATCAGGTACAACTAATACATGAAGCGATGATATGACAATATATATATGCAACAGTCATGAAAGGTACTCTATCAGGTACTACTAGTACATGAAGCAATACATATAAAGTAAAAGTATGTAAATGCAACAGTCATGGAAGGTACTCTATCAGGTACTACTAATACATGAAACAGTGCATAAACAATAAATGTGGAGTATGGAATGAAACATGTCATTTCCACGGAATCCTGATATCGTGGTAGGATCAAAGTCTATCAAGACAATCCAAATCCCAATTTCCTCAAACCAACCCATAAATTGGCTCTCATATCATATAAGTCTCACAAATCCTGAATGTAAATATCAAGTAAATCTCATATATCCCGAATGTACAAAATCAGCAAATCTTATATATATCCTGTATCCAGTACCAAGTAAATCTCAAATGTCCTAAATTCAATATAAAGTGAATCTCTTATATCCTAGGTATATTTGCATGAATAAATATGATGATGTATATAAATGGATATGTATACATATATATTAGCGTCCCAATCCACTAATATATATATATATATATATATATATATACTTAGAAGTAAAAATATCATGATACAAAGTGTCAAGCATCGATATATAAATACTGATCTATCAGGTGTTGTCACCATGACTGGCATCCTGATAGGAACGTATCATACGCAACATGAAAGCTCGAGTACCTAGCTCTGACCCTCGCCTCTCGACGTATCCATACGCACATGACTCCCGTCGGTATCCCCATGATAACCGCCGAGTCATTGGTAATGTCACCGGATGGTATGGTTCCCTTGCTAGGTTCAATCGGCATGGTCCATCAATCGTCTTGCCCCAGGGTACCTCCGGGCCCTACCATGTACCCTCACATGGCCCACGACTCTTCCTCGCATGGGGTATATATATGCTCAGAACCGAGAAATCTCATGGTAGCTGCTGAAATATTATATCATCAAGGGAAATCAGGTTTTTCAAATAATGCATAATTTTATGATCTACCACGGTCCTCAAATCCAGAAAACATCATGAAAAATCCATATCTTTATGCGAAAATCCATGAATATAATATATGCAACAGAAAACTGTAATATATGCATATAAAGGAAAAGCCGCTATTTAACTGCAACAAGTTAAATATAAATATATGCGGTTCCTAATTTCTCCAATTCTAAATAATATCAACTAATGATAAACATGTAGCTATAACCAGATATGTGTGTAAACATGAAGGTATAGCAATGTATATGTATCTACCTATCTGTAATGATGTAATATACCCTCCGGGTATAAGTGAAGTATGTATGCAAGGTATACATGTAGCTATGTCATTCTGTGTGTATGTACCTATCACTAATGGTAAAATACCCTATAGGTATACAGGAAACTTGCATGTAAGCATGTCAAGGCTTATGTGTAAGCATGTAGGTATACAGGTATGCTATATGTCATATACATCAAAAAATATGAATCAATGTCTCAATTTCCCTATCCAAACAATATTATATCTATACGGGTGTTGTGCGTGACATGGAAATTATTGACGGTGTGTGTGGCATACAATCAGTGCTCGTACAACAAGAGCCGTCAATAATATGAACAGTGTCCTAAGGGTACTAGTCTATGCACAACAATTAACTAAGAAATAAGGTGTATGCGCAATTCTAAATATGACATAGAATGTGCGACAAGTCAAGTCATCTCTAGCGCCATGCGGGCGATTCCCCTGTACATGTTAAATCTACTCACCAACGCTCCTGGCTAAGTGAAGCCTACCTCCTGTTTTTCTTTTATCGCAGCGTCCGAAGTCACCGCCTGCGAACCTAAAATTTCACAAACACATCACATAAGCTAAATATCCTGAAACGACGAAAAGACAACGAAACGCAAGGATAACGCCCTGAAAAAATGCACTGCGCACTTAGCGCACCTAGCGCACACGACATCGGCCAAAAACCCTAACTAGGGTCGCTAAACAACGAAACACCAAGTGTAGACTCCGATCGTCCCGATCACACAACACAACACAATAAAATACGAGGAATATAATAGATATAACCTCGCAACGATTAATCGAACCCATGTCGGAAAACCCCCGAAATCTAGTAAACAACTTATCGCAATAATTCGCACTAGAATCAAGCTAACACAAATCTAGCGCATACAAACACCCTATAATAGCTTAACTAAGCTATCCAAACCATTTCCAAAATTTTAATCTTGCTTAATTAAGTTTTAACAAAAACCTAGTAAGCAAACATCCTTAATTTAAACAATGTAGTAATTAACAATAACTATCATTTTAGCACAAAACTACAAGTTTACCAAAACTAGAATTTACAAACAACACTAATTAGCAAAATTAAACCATTCATACCTTTACTAGAATTCTAATCTTGCCTAATTAGGATTTAGTAAAAATCTAGTTAGTAATTACGCTAATTAGATAATTAGGGAAAAAATCATTTAACAAAACTAGCAAGTAGTTTAAGTTTTCTTTTGATTAAAACTAACAATTAACCTATTTACTAATCAAAACCCTAATTAATTATCAAGAAAAACAATTTCTAGAATTTTAAACATGAAATTAAGTAGCCTTAAGTTAACAACTAATAGCTAATTAAAGTATTTAAAACAAGAATTAAGCATTAGGGTTAGGGTTTTATACCTCCAAATGATTCAAAAACTTGCAACAAGAAAACCAAGATTAGCCTCCAAAATCAAGACTTCATGAAGAACAAAGCATGGTTTAGGGTTAAGGAAATGAAGGAAAATGATTATATTTGAATTTTTGTGATTTTATTTGGATTTGTGATGATTTATTTGTAGCAAAATGATGAACATGGAGCAAGAAGAGAGAGTGGGCAGAAAGGAATGGGAGGGCTCGGCAAAAGCAAGGGGAGGGGTTTTGTGAAGAAAAAAAGGAGACGCTTTTAGCTAAAAACAACATTAAATGCTAATTAAAACAAAATGCCACCTTTCTTTTCTTTTTCTTTTCCTTTAAAAAAATCAAATCCTTTGACCAAAAAAAATACTAGATATTTAAAAAGAAGGTTCTAAAATAATTTTAGTGTTGATTTCCAAGGGTTTTCATTTAGAAGAAATTTCCCGATTAACGTGTATATTTTACCGGTTAAAATAATATTTTATTTGGGAAAAATTCTATCTGAACCAAAACCTCCCATATACCCCCAAAGTTCGCGCACTAGCTTTATTTTAGCTAAACTAGGTGCCGCCATGTTTCTGCGGACGTTTGATCGAAATCGGATTAAAACGGAAAATACGGACAATCTTGGCCTAAAACGGAAAAATTCGAAAAACGATTTCTGAAACGTTACCATCTTCCCCCCTTAAAGAAACTCTGTCCCTGAATTAAAATTCATCTATACGTACCTTCAATAAGATGAGTACAAAACACCCAAATCTCGCTCGCAGCTTGCCAAGTGATCACCTCACTATACAGCTACGCCAAAGAACCCTCACAGACGGCAAGACCCTTAACCAAAGTTCCTTCACCTGCCGATCCACTATAACTAGCGGCTGCTGGTGAACGAAAGATCGCATCCAAGATAATTGGTCTGATGCTGAATCATGTGATTATGGTCATGAAGGTAATTGCGAAGTATCGACACAAGGAATACGGGGTGAATACTCAAAAATCTAGGCGGAAGTGCAAATTATAGGCAACGGAACCAACTCGCTTGAGGATCTCCAAAGGACCTACAATCCCGGGATAAGCTTCCCAAAACTCAACACGTCATTCATCGGAAAACCCGTAGGAATACATGATCTCCCACTACGAACTCAAGTCTGCGACCACTACGGTAGGCATAAGTCCTCTGTCTGCACTGGGCTACTCTCATCCTGACCTGAACCAACTGGATCATCTCCGAAGTCTCTAGACTAGCTGGGTCCCAAAAATCCCACTCACGCAGAGTCACAAAAACAGAATGGCGATCGACACGACCTAACAACAAAACTTAAAGGTTGCCAATTGCGGTGCCTCCTGATAACTGCTATCAAAGGAGAACCCTATCAATGGCAAGTGACGATCCCAACTACTGAAAACAATTAGTACGCACGCACAAGCATATCCTCCAGAGTCGGTATAGCCCGCTTTCACAAAACCATCATCCTGCGGATGGAAAGGCGGAGCTAAAGCTCAACCAGTACCTAAGGCTTCCTGAATCTCCAGCCTAAGACGGCAAGCGAATAGGGTGCCCTATTTGGATACGACCCATGAAGGAACTCCGTGCAATGCACAACTTACCAAAGGACAACTTAGCAAACTGAACATAACCGGACAACAAAAACCGAATGGAGTCACACCCTGTCTAGACCGGGGTAGACACCACAACGAAATTCGTGGAGATCTGCTCCCATTTCCACTTCGGAACGGTTAAAGGTTGCAACTGTCCAACCGGTCTCAAATGCTCAACATTAGCACGCAACAAGACAGTCACCCTGAAACGAAATCCGAAACTTCACTCTTCACCCCTGCCCACCCATAACTATCTCATAAGTCATGCTACAAATTGGTGGAACTTGAATGAACACCGAAATTTGACTGATGTGCCTGCTCTAGGATTTGCGTCTCTGCCCATCAGCAACAGGTATACAAACGCGTCCCTAAACGTAGCACACCTTGGTCACAAATCAAGGACTCCGAAACATTACCCAGCCAAGTTTGCTCAAGTATCTCTGACGAACGAGCATCGGCGGGCAGTGCCTCGCAAAAGCGATTAAGGAAAAGTGGTCGGGCGCGGACATGAGCAAGCTGTCCCCTCAGTAGAAGCGAACTTAAGCTGTCCTCAACGATCGAACAAGAACTGTAAATCTGCAGAAGACTATCTCAACAATCAAAATCCGCTACAGGAAGGTGTACATTATGCTCTGGTGGTCCGTGAAAATCAGCCACGACTCTCCGAACAAGTAGTGTTTTCCAAATTTCCAACGCAAAACCACCGCGGCCATCTCCAGATCATGAGTGGGATATCCTACTCGTACATCCTCCAACTGTCGGGAAGTAAAAGTGATAACTCTATAGTGTCATCTCAGTACATAGTCGAGCCCCACTCGCGAAACATCACAGTTAAACAACAAAGTCGCCCGAACCAGAAGCAAAGAAAGAACTGATGCAGTTGTTAACCGGGTCTTCAACTGCCGAAAACTCTGCACGCATGCCTCAGTCCAAAGAAAAAGGAACCACCTTTCCGGTCAGTCCAATCAACGGTGTAGCGATACACTAGTAATACTGCACGAAACGGCGATAATAACCTGCTAAGCTCAAAAATCTGCGGAAGTCCATCCGTAAACAATTCTGGGCCAAAGCTGTACGGCCTCGATTTTCCTCGGGACCATACTAAAACCGTCTCCCGTAACTACAAGACCTAGGAGTCAACACAAACAAGCCTGAAAGAACACTCTGAGAATCTAGCAAACAGATGGGGCTCTCCCAATGTCAGTAAAACAAATCCTCAAGTGCTACTCCTGTCCCTCAAGACACATTGAATAGACCAGAATGTCGTCAATAACATAACAATAACCGGTCGAGGAACGGCCTGATGAAATCTGGTTCATCATATTTACGAATGCTGCTAGGGCATTGGTGAGTCCAACGACACCACCAAAACACACAAAGCCCGTAGCACGCACAAGGCACTCTTCGGAATGTCATCACTCCGAACCCGCAACAATGATGACCTGATCCCTAAAAAACTTAGAAAAATGTCTCGCACTCTGGAGCTGATCGAAGAAATCGTCAATGCGAGGTAAAGGATACATATCCGCACCATAAGCCTATTCAATTGATGATCAATCAATACACAATCTCAACTGCCATCCTTCTTCTTGACGAACAGAAATAGGAGCTCCCCAATGCGAAACACTCATACACACAAGCCCCCCAACAAACAACTCTGCAGCCGATCCTTAAGCTCCCTAAGCTTCGCCGGCTCATCTGGAACAACGTCGGAAAACTCTCGCACGAAGGAAAGCCGCTCCAACAAACCCACTGTGGCTCCAGTATCATGAATGAACGCCAAGAATCCTCGACATCTTCTCCTCAAAAGCAGACTCGCGAAAAAAGCTGAATTCAAGCTGTGTGAGGTGGCACCACTGCCCTCCAATGCACAATAAGAACCGACTCGCCAGGAAAACAAACCCTTTCTGTTTTCTTACGGCAGTCCACAGACGCATAACACGTAAGTAACCAGTCCGTGCCCAAGAGAACATCAAATCCAACATCTCTAGAAGGATCAAAATGACGGACGAATCTCTATCTCCTATCCGATTGGCGCACGACTGAATTACGTGTCGCGCAACAAAAGAATCGCTGACAGAAGTTAACACAACAAACGGATGATCTAACTAACCGACTCTCGTCCCAACCACGGCACAAGTGTGTAAAACAAACAAGTTCATCAACAAAACATACGAATTTAGATTACCTGAAAACTCTGCATTGGACGTGTAAGTCCACGTTGCAACCCCCGGTTCTTGCGAGGAGGCGGAAACGGTACAAAAATCAAATTTTTAGCGCATGGGGCAACATGGACTAACAAAGTCGGGATCTTTTCTAAACTAAACTAGCAAGAAAGCTAAAGTGAGTTAGCTACTCGGAAAAGAGGTTATACCTAACTTGAACTCCTTCTTCTTGAAACCTTTGTAGGGGTTGATGGTGCTTTCCTTGTCGCCTTCTTCCGTCAAAGATGGATCCACCTGAGGATTCAACCTTCGGGCTCTTTCTCGAACTTTGAGTGAACTAGGATCATTGGCTTTCTAAACCTCTAACCCTAGAGTGAGTAGAGAGTGGCTTTGGGGTGTTTTTATCTCAAGGAGATGGATTCTCAACACATGAGAAGGGAGCTCCTTGAACTAGAGGAGGAGGAAGAAGAAGAGAGGAGAGAGAAGTGTTATGATAGAATGAGCTATTCTTTCATTTTACAACCATAACTCAAATGAGAAGAATTATCAAATTAACAATAATAATAAAAATGAAATAGTTGATGGATGGTTTGGAATGACCATTATCATTACATTCTTTAAATGGTTTTGCTAGAATCAAAGAGCATCTTTGATATGTAATGATGATGGTCAAACTTTCAACCATGGTCAACTAGTCAACCTTGGTCAACAAGTCAACAAACCCAACCATGACACAATCTCATTTAATTAATATTATTAATTGATATATCATAAATTCATTAGGGTTTTGAAAAAGACGACTGTCAACTGTGCATACGCACCCGTTCCGAAACCCTAATGAAAATCCTCTTCCTCCGCCTCAATCAACTGTGCATACACACCCGCATTCTTGTTCCGAGGAACATGAATACTATGAGATAAAATCAACCCCAAAACATATACCAGTATCAGGCTCAAACCAGAGCCTGCTAGTAATATCTGTCCGGACTCCAAACGTGTACAAGTGCGCGGATGAGAACGAACCCTGTCGCAAAACCATGCGACCTCTACTCTGTTTTGCCCAGAGGCGAATAGCCCTCTGTGTGGGACTCTAAAGACTCGACACTACGCTAGCAGTGGGTTTAACCACAGACCGCAAGCGGCACTAGCTGTGCGTAACGGTCCCCAGGTAGATGCCGATAAGAAGACTGACGAGGTGAACCCCATCTGAACTCCTACTGAGTCTGAATGTGAAAGTCTCCGTACAGTCCGGTCTGTTCGTCTGATACATCGCATGTCGGGCCTAGGGGGCGGTAAACATCAGTCCCCTAATAGCAGTACAAGTCGTGTCGGAGTGAAGCCCAAAACACCCTGAGATAACACTGGAAACCTACCAGTATATCTCGCTTGCCCTGGCCAGGGACTACTCGTGTAATGGCTCTCTTAGACACAGCGCGATGTCAACCCCCAATACCGGGAGAGACGAATCCTGTCTAACCGTCACTGCCTCCAAGTGCTTCGGGACTGCACCCAACTACCACCTGTTTGCATGACTCCTTTGAGCCGTGGTAGGGTAGTAATCAAAATACAGTGGGAACACACTCGAGGCGAAGTTCCAGTGTCAAGTCAGCGGACTAAGCTGTACTCATGTCACCTGGGAACTGATAACTGACGATAGGTATAATACCAACTTGTCAGTTCCCGACGAGTCCTGTCCAGTGTACTCGTAACTTAACGAGCACCCGCATACTATCTCAAGTACGACGTACTGACGGCTGTGGGACAGACCGTCTCCCACACTGGGATGAGAAGCGCATGCGCCAGTCTACTCCGGAGTATCGATGCCCTGTCTCGATAGTCCTGCGACTAGGGACCTGTATAAGGATGTGCTTATAGATTACCCAGCCCCCACTAGTTTGACTGCCATCACAACGCTGGTAATCAAGCAAAGATCCTAAGGGCTCCACTAATGCGTATAGGTGATACGATAAAATAAACACATGTACACATTGAAGTAGAAACAAACCAAGTAGCATACTACTATTTTGAGCAAGATTGTATATACAAGGTGAATATCCCAAGCTTCCATTAAGTAATATACAAACCAGTATGATACAGTAATGGCCTCTAGGGCATAAACACTAACAGGACGCCCGCGCGTCCCGATGAGTAGAAGCAAACTCTCGTGTCTGCCCCTACCCGCAACTGGCTGAAATCCTTCTCTGCCAACCTGTCCCCTCTGAGCGAATCCTCTGCCACCACGACCTCTCTACACATAAGCCTGACGCGGTGCTAAGGAATAATGTTTGACGAAGTTATGAAGGCTCCCGTATTAAAAACATCCACGCTATGACTGCTGACATTCCTGGGGATAAGAGCTGAACGACTATTCTCATCCTAAGCCTCTGCTACTCCCGCGATGGTCACGAAATCTGTCTTGACAACTAAGCCTCTGTCTTTGGGTTGGTACACCGGTACGAGTCCTCTACGGTTCCGGAACTCTTAAAGTCTCTGGAATACATGTCTCGTTAACCAGGGCTGCATCCACTGGTGCTATGTAGGTGACGGAATGCTGTATGCTGATTGCAAGGTACAACTGGGTAACAGGGTGACAACCTCCTGTTGATGCGCTCGAACGGCCTCAACCAATGAACTAATCGTCTGGCGCATGTCCTGCATCTCTGCCACAAGCCTAGCGATACTATCCGTCGATGGCGGATTCATCTGCTCCTGTGCAACGAGCGTGCTATCCTGGTCAGTCCTCGTCCTACCTGAGTCAATCTTGACCTCGGCCCTCGCTGCATCACTCTGAGTCCCCTTTGTCATCGGCGGCAAAGGCTATAAATAGAAATAAGATTCGATATGAACACGGAAATCGAATCACAAGGATATGTCATCAAGAAAGGAATTTCAAGCAATTTGTACTTAGGTCACTTTAGGTGGAGTACTGCATCGTGAGTATGCCGCGGACATACACACACTACGTTACTCTGCTTAAGCTACCTACTCCATCATACCAAGGTCATCCTACACTCAGAAAGGTAAAACCTAGCGCTCTGATACCAAATTTGTCATGACCCGAAATTGGCATGTGACGGCCCAAATACTACGCAACATCTATAGGCGTAACGCAGTAAAAGAAAGCCAAAACCCAGAAATCTAAACCATTAAAAGACAAGAAAATATAAGAAATATTGTTTAAACTTTTGAAAATCTCAAGTATAAATTCTTTAAGTCCAATTTACTTTCTTGAAAATTTCGGCAGCACCTCCTTTGTAAGAACCAACCCCAAAAATCGGTACAACATAAATATAAAGTAAAGCATCCCTAACAGGAGCAAATCCATGCCAAAAGGCGGAAAACAACCACCACAACAGATATACGACGCCGTTGGGAAGAAATAAAAGACGATAAAATGGAAACTGTCAAAAAGACAACCCAGTCATAAAATTGTTAGTTATGTATATGCCCTAGATGCCATTGTTTTACATATGATGTATATTATAATGGATGCTTGGTTATATATAGAGATGACTTTCTTGCTCGTCATGATAGTATGCTATTTGGTTTCACTTTATCTTAACATGTTGACTTGTATTGGTTTACTGTTTTACTCTCACATGTTGATAAAGCCCTTAGGATCTGTACTCGACTACTGGGACTATGATGAGATCATACTAGTGGGGCCGCGGTAGTCGATGAGTACATCCTATAACTGTTCCTAGTCGAGGGTATATCGAGACAGGGCATCGATACACCAGAGTAGACTAGCGTATACGCATCTTGACCCATATGATGGGCGATGGATGATCCCATATCCGTCGGTGTTTGACATCAGAGATGGTGTACGGGTGCTCAGTGGAGACTGGGTACACTGAACGGACTCGCCGAGAACTCCCAGATGGTGATATACCACACGTCAGATGGCAGTTCTCCGGTGACACAGGTACAGGGTAGTCTGAAGACCCGAGATCGTCAGAGTCTTGTGTGATTCCCACTGTGCTTTGATTTCCACCTTACCACGTCCAAGAGGGCGTGCAAAACGGTGGCTTTTGGGTACAGTCCCGAATCACATGGAGGCAATGAGCGATAGGAGGGGATTCGTCTCTCCCGGTATAGGGAGTTGATGTTGTGCTGTGTTCGATTGGCTATAACTGAAAGTCCCTGGCCAGGGCTGATATAGAGATTTACTGGTAAGTGTTACTAGTAGTTTCTCGACCCGTTATGAGCCATACATCGACACGACTTATCGGTTACTGGGGTCTGACGTATACCACCCCTAGACTTAATATGCGACATATCAGACGAATAGACCGGACTGTACGGGAGTGTTACTGGTTGGATTCACAGGAGAACGCACAGGCTAGCTTGTTGGTCTTCTGATCGCTCAATACCTGGGTGGCTGTTACGTTTAGCTGACCGCTTGTAGCTTGTGGGTGTTTGATATGATCATCACCTGCTACCGGCGTATTGACGATTCTTTAGAGTCCTACACAGAGGTTTCTTGGCTCAGGCGAAACGGAGTAGTGGCGCATATGTGATATGCGCAAGAGCGTGAATAATGCGATATGGGATACCGTATTATATTCTCGCGATATATGGATATGAACCGGGTCATCGGATCAAGTGTTGATTCGATGAATCGGTACATGATATATTAGTCCGTAATATTCGATATAGCCGGATCATCGATTCAAGTGTTGATTCGATGATTTAATGTATAATAATATATATGATATATTGTATTACATTATCTAATATTGGCTCGCTTTATTATTTCATTTTCTCAATGGATGATACATTGATATATATGCGATATATGTTAATTGTATTATTTTCTTTTGTTGCAAATATATAATATATATGTGATATATATTATTGTGACATGATATGATTAATTGTTAAACATGTTTAAGGATGATTAATTGAGGTTAGGGTTTGATTAGGGTTAGATGCTTCAAGTTCCTTCTAGAAGCATTTTTCTTTTTGTCATGGTTGTGATATTTTGTGATGACACATTTTTAACTTAACCAAACCCTAACTCTAGTTGTTTCTCTACTCATTCTTATCCATTCATCTTTAACCATGGTTATATATCAATCATATGTTTTATTTCTATTCATCACAAAAGGATTTGAGATATTCATTATTCTTTTTCCATTATCATCTTCTTCTTCTTCTCTCTTGAAGAAGCTCTCTTGAAAATCCTAAAGTGATGATAAAATATGAGAAAATGATTTAAAAAGAAAGCAAAATTACTACTCTCTCATCCTCATCTCATCTAGCCCATGGGATTAGTGTGTTCTACTCTTTTGAGTGAGAAAGCTTGAGTCGAAGCAACTTCAAGGTAGATCATCGGAGATTTGGAACACTTCGAGCTAGCATGGATCGTTCGAGTCGTGGAGCCTCTCATGAGTCCGGGAGATCGTGGATCGCGGCAAAGGGACTTCTACTCGGAGCTTGTGAAGTGAAGGAGCGGACTACAAAGGTTGTAATCCCTCACACTTAGATAAAAGTTATCTTATTGCATGTTAAACCCTAATAATCTAGCAAAGATCCCGGCTTTGGGTTGTTCGGCACGTCTAAAATTTAATCCGGGCATGTTTGATGCCTTTTGAACCTTCACAAGAGTGCCTAGGAACCCTATAGTGGTATCAGAGCCTAGCTAGAGCATTAGGCGATGTGTTTACGAAGTTAAAACTCCGATCGAACCCGAAACGACGAAACTTGACCCCTCTCTGGAATTTTTTTAAATTTTGGGATTTTTCTGAATTAAAAATATGTAAAAAAATAAGCAGGGAATTCTAAGAATTACCATGAAACACGTGCCCACAATTCCACCAACGGAGCGCGGAACCGCGGCAGGAACATGGTTCTCGCGGCTGTTCCGCGGCTGAATTGTAGGATTGGGACACGTGGCTTCATGGTATAGACCGTAGGTACTTGCTGACTATTATGGGTAGTTTTAATCTGTTCCAGGTGTTTAAAATTCTGGGGTTTGTTTTGTAATAGTAGACTCGATCGGAAATTTTAAATTCGTATTTTTTCCGGATATTTAGAAACTGTTAAACTATTTGAACGGATATCATTAACTTACTGTTTCCCGGTACGGCAAATTTTCAAGTGTTGAAATTTATTCGGGTTTAAATCTTTCGGAAAAATTGTACAAGTTAAGCGGTGGACCCTCTAGAAGACAACAAACCTTAACTCGATTATGTGACCGTCTTGAACTGCCTTTTGAACCTTCGGGTTTGGGGCAGTACGGCGTGCCACATGTGAGGCGTTGGCTTGACCCTTCTACGGCTGGATCACCGGTACTGTGACATATTCTGGGATTATTTGAACCCCGCTCAAGAGTTGAGCAGTTTAGGAAATTTTGGGTGTTTGATTATCTGTTCAGAAAGTTTAATAATGTCTATTTATCTGGAATGTGATACAATATGTGGAATTCATAGAGATAGGCATGAAATGCGGAGTATGTGATATTTCGGATTTACGATGTCTAAAGTGATTGTGGATTCCAAATATTGTAGTTTTACACTTTCTTTTCTGTGACCGTAAGTGTAATATGTGATATAGCCGGTTTCGTTGCTATATGTCAACGACAATTGGGATGCGCATATTTACTTACGTTGATGATATGAGATATTATGTGTTGCTGTGATATGTTATATTGGATCGTCGCGTTCTGAATAGCCGGGGGTTTTATGTGAGATGAGGGTTTTTATTTTCATTCATGTAAAATTCATTTGTAATGTAATATTATTTTTTTTTTGGGGGCACTTCCAGGTTGCGGTTGATGTCACCAGTGTATATTATTTACTTTTCCGCATTAGGTAGACCCAAGGAGGGGAGCACAAGTAACCGGGTTCTGGGGTCCAGTGGGAGGCCATCTCGAGGAGTCGAGACCGGGTCTCCTAACCCTAGAATTGGCAGTGTTACTTGCCGCTCTCGTAGGGGTCTTGGGATGTGGGTTTGGCTATTCGTCGCGACCGTGGAATCCGTGTTTTATACAGGCTCGTATTGAAAACACGGACGTCCTAGTATATCCAATATTTCATATATGTTCTTCTGCTGCAATGTTCTGTGATGAGATCATATTACTGCCTGAGACGAATGCCTATACTATATATATATGCGGATATATAAATATTACTGCTTTCGTTTCTTCTGTGATGCTTAGGAAGCATAAGCTGATGGGATTTTTATTAATGAGATTAATAAAAAGAAAAGAAACCTAAAGATGTTGTAGAATCAAATCTTAATAAAAAGGGTAGCTACAGTTTTGCTTTGCACAGTGATATATACGATATATCCTGCACCTTATTCGATGAGGAAAGGACCGAGATCCCTTAACCGGGAGTGACTCCTTTAGCAAAACTGGCAGATGCTACAAAACGCGGTTTGTTTTTTGATTGCTTTTAGTGTTTTGCTTTGCACAGCGGTATATATGATATATCCTGCACCTTATTCGATGAGGAAAGGGCCGACGATCCCTTCACCGGGAGTGACCACTTTAGCGAAACTAAGAAAAGCTTCAAAAACACTCCTTTTCAAAACTTCACTCGATTCTACGACGATATCAAGTTCATTACGCTCGGGGTTTTCTGAAAAACCTGCGTAACCCTCCGTCATTTTAGGAAAATAGAGTACTTAGTATTCGTGCTGCGTTTGTTGACCATAGTTAAGGCGCAGTTTACGGTAGCTAAGTGATGTTTTCCTATATAACATAAGATGTGATTAATTAGGACAGTCATATGACTTTGTTGACCATAGTTAAGGGTCATGTGGGTGGGTCTAAATTAATCAAGAAATGACGGGTAGAACTTGACTAGTGCTTATGATTTGTTGACCATAGTTAAGGTTATAAGACACTAGGGGTAAAAATATTATCGGGAATTTCAAGTGTTGAAATTTGCAATGAGATTGCATACCTCCTATGAGATAGTTGGATCCCGATACCCACTGCGAGTAAGTGTTACTCCTGTGAGAGTTTTACACAGGACAATTAGTCATTCAAGTAGGTGTCTAGAAAAGTGTTAACGGGGTTACGCCTCTGGGAAAACGAGGTTTACATTAATTAGATCCGTGCGAGAGCACGGGGAACCTCCCTCAAAGTACCGACACTGATCTGGCTGAAAGATTGACGAAATTGTAAGGTGTAATTAATCCCGGCTAATCTTACCTTTTAGGGTTTTAAGGTAGATTTGATAAAAACTGTGGGAGACATCCTGATTAGATAAGATAATAACCAATCTAATCTTGCAAGAGCATACGCTAAAGTGTTTTCTTCTCTCTCTCTCCAGGTAGCGACCATGTCATGCCATAATCAAGATAATAATATGGATGTATTGACTGAACCCAATTATTGTACTGAGCTAGGGAAAGTTAGACCCGTTCTTTCTTATAAGAGTTATAAGACTGAACAGGAAATAGAAGCATATCTGGATTCTTACGCCGCCCAAAGGAACATGCATGTTGATGCATCTTCTTCGGGTGTGTTAGTTATTGAGAACTGTTTCTCAGTTCACCCTACGTCCTGGGTATTAGATACCGGATCAGGATCCCACATATGTAAATTGTTACATGGGCTACGTAAATGTAGAGAACTAGGAAAAGGTGATCATTCCGTTGAAGTAGGGAACGGTGCAAGTATTGTAGCCAAAGCAGTTGGCGAATATCACCTTGTATTGCCAAGTCGTCATACACTGATCCTAAATGAGTGCTATTATATACCGAACATGATGTGCAACATTATATCAGTTTCTTTATTAAGTAAAGAAGGATATAATTTTGTAGTAAAGGATAATGTTATGAACATATTCCTAGATCAAAAGTTGATTGCATCAGGCTCCTTACATAATGGCATATTCATTCTAAATCAGAATACAGTCCTAAATATACAAAACACACACAAGAGGAAAAGTTCAGATATGAACGAATCCTACTTGTGGCATTGTAGACTTGGTCATATCAATGTGACACGACTGGCTAAGTTACATAGAGATGGTTATTTGAATCCGTTCGAATTATCATCTTATGATACTTGCCATTCATGTCTCAAAGGAAAAATAACCAAAGCTCCGTTTAGTGGACACGGAGAAAGAGTTACCGAACTCTTAGGACTGGTACATAGTGATGTATGCGGTCCCATGTCTACGCATACCAGGAACGGTTCTTCTTACTTCATTACATTCACTGACGATCTCTCTAGATTCGGACATGTGTTCCTGATGAAACACAAGTCTGAAGCTTTTGAGAAATTCAGAGATTATAAGCACGAAGTAGAAAATCAAACGGGCAAAAGTATTAAGATTCTTCGATCTGATCGAGGAGGTGAATACTTAAGTAATGAGTTTCGGGATTATCTAAAAGAGAATGGGATTCTCTCTCAGCTTACTCCTCCTTATACACCACAGCACAACGGTGTATCGGAGCGGAGGAATCGCACCCTATTAGATATGGTGAGCTCTATGATGTGCACTGCTGAGTTACCTATCTCCTTTTGGGGTTATGCGCTGGAAACAGCCACATATCTATTGAATAGAGTTCTAACTAAATCGGTGCCTACCACTCCATATGAGATATGGAATGGGAAGAGACCATCTCTTAAACGAGTTAAGATATGGGGTTGTCCGGCCTATGTTAAAAAGCAAAATCCGGAAAAACTCGAGGCAAGATCAGGTATATGTAAGTTTGTAGGATATCCAAAAGATTCTTATGGGTATATATTCTATCACGCTGAGGAACAAAAAGTGTTTGTTTCTCAATATGCCACCTTTTTAGAAAAGGAATTTCTTGAAAAAGAAATTAGTGGCTCTGAGGTAGAACTGGAAGAAGTTCCAGCAGAACAAACTACAACAGATGATTTATTGGAACCAGAGGATTCAGTAGTACCCGACGAACCCCAGCCTCTCCGCCGATCTACTAGGGTTTCTCGTCCACCTGAGAGATACTACGGTTTTCTCATTGATGGTGGAAGCGAGGATTGCATCATGGATGATGATGACCCGACTAGTTTCGAGCAGGCCATCATAAGTAGTGACTCTGTGAAATGGCTGGATGCAATGCGATCTGAGATAGAATCCATGTACACCAATAAAGTATGGATTTTGGAAAATGCTCCTGAAGGGGTAAAACTCATTGGGAGCAAGTGGATCTTTAAAAAGAAATTTGGTGTAGATGGAAAAGTTGAGACTTTCAAAGCTAGACTTGTAGCAAAGGGATTTCGTCAAAGACCAGGTGTGGACTATGACGAAACCTTTTCTCCAGTAGCTATGCTTAAGTCCATCCGGATCTTACTTGCCATTGCTGCATACCATGACTACGAAATCTGGCAAATGGATGTTAAGACCGCCTTTCTAAACGGTGATTTAGAAGAGAGCGTGTACATGACTCAGCCAGAAGGCTTCGTAGATAGTGGGAGCAGCGGAAAGGTGTGCAAGCTGCTTAAATCCATTTATGGGTTAAAGCAAGCATCGCGGAGTTGAAACATCTGTTTTGATGTTGTAGTCAAAGAGTTTGACTTCATCAAAAATATAGATGAACCTTGTATCTATAAGAAGGTAGCAGAGGGTAAGGTTGTCTTCCTCGTATTGTACGTGGATGACATACTCTTGATAGGAAATGATATTCCTATGCTGCAATCAGTCAAGCTCTTCTTATCACAGAGATTCTCAACGAAAGATCTAGGTGATGCCTCCTGCATATTGGGAATCATGATCTATAGAGATAGATCTAAACGGATACTGGGATTGTCCCAATCCAGGTACATTGACACCATACTAAAGAGGTTTAGTATGGAAGAATCCAAGAGTGGGAATCAACCCACAATCTCTGGACTCACTCTCTCCAAAGAGATGTCTCCCAAGACTGATTTGGAGAGAGCTCGCATGCAAGGGATACCCTATGCTTCGGCAGTAGGCTCTATCATGTATGCGATGCTATGTACCAGACCCGATGTAGCATACTCACTAAGTATAGTGAGTCGGTATCAAGCAGATCTTGGAGAGAGTCATTGGACAGCAGTGAAGAACATTCTCAAGTACTTACGAAGGACTAAGGAGATGTTCTTGGTGTATGGTAACGGAGAACTCCAGGTGGAGTACTTTACCGATTCCAGCTTCCAAAGTGATAAGGACGACTCTAAGTCGCATTCGGGTTTTGTCTTTACCCTCAATGGAGGGGCGGTATGTTGGATGAGTTCCAAACAGGATACCGTTGCAGACTCAACGATGGAGGCTGAATACATCGCTGCCAACGATGCTGCCAAAGAGGCTGTCTGGATCAAGAAGTTCATTAGTGAACTTGGTGTGGTTCCATCCATTGAGCATCCAATACCTCTGTATTGCGATAACAATGGAGCTGTGGCTTTGGCCAAGGAACCCAGGTCCCATCAGAAGTCCAGACATATTCTGAGGCGGTATCACCTGATCAGGGAGATAGTTGATCGCCGGGAGATCGAGGTCAGGAGAGTAGATACGAAGGACAAAACTGCGGATCCATTCACAAAGGCTATTATCCAGATACAGTTTGAGAGATTATTCGGGATGCTAGGTATGAGATACTACAGCAGCTGGCTTTAGTGCAAGTGGGAGATTGTTAGTTATGTATATGCCCTAGAGGCCATTGTTGTACATATGATGTATATTATAATGGATGCTTGGTTATATATAGAGATGACTTTCTTGCTGGTCATGATAGTATGCTATTTGGTTTCACTTATCTTAACATGTTGACTTGTATTGGTTTACTGTTTTACTCTCACATGTTGATAAAGCCCTTAGGATCTGTACTCGACTACTGGGACTATGATGAGATCATACTAGTGGGGCCGCGGTAGTCGATGAGTACATCCTATAACTGTTCCTAGTCGAGGGTATATCGAGACAGGGCATCGATACACCAGAGTAGACTAGCGTATACGCATCTTGACCCATATGATGGGCGATGGATGATCCCATATCCGTCGGTGTTTGACATCAGAGATGGTGTACGGGTGCTCAGTGGAGACTGGGTACACTGGACGGACTCGCCGAGAACTCCCAGATGGTGATATACCACACGTCAGATGGCAGTTCTCCGGTGACACAGGTACAGGGTAGTCTGAAGACCCGAGATCGTCATAGAGTCTTGTGTGATTCCCACTGTGCTTTGATTTCCACCTTACCACGTCCAAGAGGGCGTGCAAAACGGTGGCTTTTGGGTACATTCCCGAATCACATGGAGGCAATGAGCGATAGGAGGGGATTCGTCTCTCCCGGTATAGGGAGTTGATGTTGTGCTGTGTTCGATTGGCTATAACTGGAAGTCCCTGGCCAGGGCTGATATAGAGATTTACTGGTAAGTGTTACTAGTAGTTTCTCGACCCGTTATGAGCCATACATCGACACGACTTATCGGTTACTGGGGTCTGACGTATACCACCCCTAGACTTGATATGCGACATATCAGACGAACAGACCGGACTGTACGGGAGTGTTACTGGTTGGATTCACAGGAGAACGCACAGGCTAGCTTGTTGATCTTCTGATCGCTCAATACCTGGGTGGCTGTTACGTTTAGCTGACCGCTTGCAGCTTGTGGGTGTTTGATATGATCATCACCTGCTACCGGCGTATTGACGATTCTTTAGAGTCCTACACAGAGGTTTCTTGGCTCAGGCGAAACGGAGTAGTGGCGCATATGTGATATGCGCAGGAGCATGAATAATACGATATGGGATACCGTATTATATTCTCGCGATATATGGATATGAACCGGGTCATCGGATCAAGTGTTGATTCGATGAATCGGTACATGATATATTAGTCCGTAATATTCGATATAGCCGGATCATCGATTCAAGTGTTGATTCGATGATTTAATGTATAATAATATATATGATATATTGTATTACATTATCTAATATTGGATCGCTTTATTATTTCATTTTCTCAGTGGATGATACATTGATATATATGCGATATATGTTAATTGTATCATTTTCTTTTGTTGCAAATATATAATATATATGTGATATATATTATTGTGACATGATATGATTAATTGTTAAACATGTTTAAGGATGATTAATTGAGGTTAGGGTTTGATTAGGGTTAGATGCTTCAAGTTCCTTCTAGAAGCATTTTTCTTTTTGTCATGGTTGTGATATTTTGTGATGACACATTTTTAACTTAACCAAACCCTAACTCTAGTTGTTTCTCTACTCATTCTTATCCATTCATCCTTAACCATGGTTATATATCAATCATATGTTTTATTTCTATTCATCACAAAAGGATTTGAGATATTCATTATTCTTTTTCCATTATCATCTTCTTCTTCTTCTCTCTTGAAGAAGCTCTCTTGAAAATCCTAAAGTGATGATAAAATATGAGAAAATGATTTAAAAAGAAAGCAAAATTACTACTCTCTCATCCTCATCTCATCTAGCCCATGGGATTAGTGTGTTCTACTCTTTTGAGTGAGAAAGCTTGAGTCGAAGCAACTTCAAGGTAGATCATCGGAGATTTGGAATACTTCGAGCTAGCATGGATCGTTCGAGTCGTGGAGCCTCTCATGAGTCCGAGAGATCGTGGATCGCGGCAAAGGGACTTCTACTCGGAGCTTGTGAAGTGAAGGAGCGGACTACAAAGGTTGTAATCCCTCACACTTAGATAAAAGTTATCTTATTGCAAGTTAAACCCTAATAATCTAGCAAAGATCCCGGCTTCGGGTTGTTCGGCACGTCTAAAATTTAATCCGGGCATGTTTGATGCCTTTTGAACCTTCACAAGAGTGCCTAGGAACCCTACAAAAATAATATACAATATCGTCCTCACCAAGTCTCTAAGTCAACATGATAATAGTAGATGGAGAGTACAAGGATACAACGAATATACAATACAACAACGAATAACCACAAAACCCACCTAAGCAAACAGCACACTGTGAGCTGATGCGGTATCCGCAGTAAAAGATGATAAGATAGATGAATAGCCTGCCTCGACTACTCTGGGGAACAACCTGCAACAATGTGGTACAACGGGGGTGAGTTGCCAACTCGTGAATAGTAAATAACATATGCAGGTATTCGCATGTATGAACGTGCAGCACGAATCTAAAATATGCAAGCTAATAGCAATAAATGGTCATATGAATGCAATAGTCATGAAAGATACTCTAGCAGGTACATCTAATGCATGAAGCAATAATATGACAATCTGTGTGCAACAAAAATGTAAGGTACTCTATCAGGTACAACTAATACATGAAGCGATGATATGACATATATATGCAACAATCATGAAAGGTACTCTATCAGGTACTACTAGCACATGAAGCAATGCATATAAAGTAAAAGTATGTAAATGCAACAGTCATGGAAGGTACTACTTGTAAGTCCACGTTGCCCACCCCGGTTCTTACGGGGGTGCGGAAACGGTAAAAAACGATTTTTTGACACAAGGCAACTTGGACAAAAAAGAGGATCTTTGCCAGACAAAAACCTAGCAAACTACCTATAAGTTTAACTACTCGGTCATGAGGTTATACCTAGGTCTTGAACTCCTTCTCTTCTTGCTTCTTGGAGTGGTTTGAACAGCTTCTCCTCGTAGTCTTCCCTTTGTCGAAGAAGGATCCACCCGAAGGCCTCTACCTTGAGCACCTATCTCAACCTAGAGGTAACTAAAGTTCTTGGCTTGCTAAACCTAGAACTCTAGAGTGAGTAGAGTGAAGTTATGAAGGTTTTATCTTAATAGCTCACGCTTCTCAACACATGAGACATGAGAGCTTTGAGAGAGAGGAAGAGGATGAGCTTTGGATGAGAGAGAGTGAGCAAGTGAGAATGAGATAATTATTTACAACCATGCTCACAAAAGTAAGAATAATAATGATGATAATAATAATTAAGAATTGTGATGGTTAGTTTCAATGACCATTATCATTTCATGCATTTAATGCATTTTGCAAAGAACAAGAAGCATCATTGAAATGAAATGATGATGGTCAACAAGTCCACAATGGTCAACCAGTCAACAAAGTCAACAAGTCAACAAAAGTCAAATGTTCAACTCAACCATGGTAAAATAATTCTTAATTAATATTATTAATCATATTTCTTATTCTCATTAGGGTTTAGAAAAAGTCAACGGTCAACAACCCTAATGAGAATCCTCTGCCTTTGCCTCTGTCAACTGTGCATACACACCTGCACCCGTGTTCCGAGGAACACGAATACAATGAGATAAAACCAATCCCAAAACATATACTTGGAGCTGACTTAAACCAAAGCCCTCTTGTAATAACTGCCCGGACACCAAACGTGCACAAGTACGCGGATGTGAACGAACCCTGTCACAAAACCATGCGACCTTTATGAAAGGTTCCTAGGCACCCTAAGGAGGTCTCACTAGGCATCAACCATGCCAATTTCAAAAATACGGTGCCGAGAAACCCTAGACTACGGATCGTTAGCTAGATTTCTAGGCGATAATGAAACTAGTTAACAACTAACTAAAGTTTAAACGGAAATACAACCTTTGTAGATCCGGTGCTCCACCTCCATAGCTCCGCAACGAAGTCCCCTCGCTGTCCAAATGAATTCCCGGGCTCTAGCGTCGGCTTCGTCGGAGAAATGGCGAGCTAGGTCGTCGATGTCTATGCCGAAGATGATCTACGTCGAGGCATCGCTAGATCAAGCTCCGCCTTCACCAAGCCATGAAAACTTGTGAAGGAAACACACTTTACTACTTGGAAAGAGGTAGAGGATGAAGAAATAGGAAGTGGGTAGACTTTAGAATTGGATTTCTCACTCTAATTCATCAATCACCATTGATGGAGTCTTGCTTCTTCAAATGAAGAAGAAGAAGAAGAAGATAAAGTTATGATAAGTTAATTTCAAAAAGAAAATTAAAAGAATACTTATCATAACCAAACCATGGTCAAGTGTAGAGAATAAATCATGGTTAGTGGGATGGTTAGGGTTAAGCATGAAGACAAAATGGTCACTTAGTCAAAGCTTCATGAACTTTCAATGTAAAACAAAACTAGCAACCATTTTCTTTTCTTTTGCCATTTCTTTTCCAAAATAAAATAAATGAATAAATGAAAAAGAAAACCCTAACCATTACACAACCATGGTTTAATCTTTACACAAACCCTAGAGAGCATGTATCATCAAACATGATACAATCAAGTGCACAAAAAGTATATCACATATACAATGTGCACATCCGAGCGAGAAAATCCATTTAAAGTTAACCGATACTAGTTAATGCAAAGTAATATATCAAATATATATAATTATACATTAAATCATTAAATCAACACTTGATTTAATAATCCGGTCATATCGCATATAACCGACTAGTATCAACAGTAACAACTTATCGAATCAACACTTGATGCGATAACCCGGCTATATCGCATATAACCGATCAATGTCACAAATCGCGAGAATCGAATACAGTATCACATACTGGTATCATTCTCGGTCCCGCACATATCTCATATGCGCTCCTATTTCGTTTCGCTTGAGCCAGGAAACCTCTGTGTAGGACTCTAAAGACTCGTCAATACGCCGGCAGCAGGCGATGATCATATCAAACACCCACAAGCCGCAAGCGGTCTGCTAAACGTAACGGCCACCCGGGTATTGAGCGATCAGAAGATCGACGAGCAAGCCCGCTCACACTCCAGTGAATCCAACCAGTAACACTACCGTACAGTCCGGTCTGATCGTCTGATATGTCGCATATCTCGCCTATGGGTGGTAAACGTCAGACCCCAATAGCTCGATAAGTCGTGTCGATATAAGGTCTATAACAATTCGAGAAACTACTGGTAACACTTACCAGTAAATCTCAGCAACCCTGGCCAGGGATTTCCTGTTATAGCCAATCGAACACAGCGCAACATCAACCCCCTATACCGGGAGAGACGAATCCCCTCCTATCGCTCATTGCCTCCATGTGACTCAGGACTGTACCCAAAAACCACCTTTTTGCACGCCCTCTTGGACGTGGTAAGATGGAAATCAAAGCACAGTGGGAACCACACAAGACTCTATGACGATCTCGGGTCAACAGACTACTCTGTACCAGTGTCACCAGAGAACTGCCATCTGACGTAAGGTATAATACCATCTGGGAGTTCTCGGTGAGTCCGTCCAGTGTACCCAGTCTCCACTGAGCACCCGTATAGCATCCCTGATGTCAAACACCAATGGATACGGGATCATCCATCGCCCATCTGTATGGGTCGAGATGGTACACGCTAGTCTACTCTGGTATATCGATGCCCCGTCTCGATACATCCACGACTAGGGACTTTGAAGGATGCACTTATGGACTACCATGTCCCCACTAGTATGATCCGCATCATAGTCCAGGTAGTCAAGTACACATCCTAAGGGCTTTACCAACATGTATCAGAGAGACAATCAATGTACACGTTAAGGTAAAGAGCAACCAGATAGCATACTATCATGTCGAGCAAGAAAGTCCTCCCTGTATATATCCCAGCATCCACTACAATATACATCCAATGTACAGTAATGGCCTCTAGGGCATACATATAACTAACAATCTCCCACTTGCACTAGGGTCATCTGTAGCAGTGGTTGTAGTATCTCATACTCAACCATCCCATAAAAGTCTCTCTCTGGGAATAGGCCTTCGTGAGTGGATCCGCCGTGTTGTCCTCTGAGTCTACTCTCCTAACCTCGATCTTTTAGAGATCAACCATCTCCATGATCAAGTGATACTGCCTTAGAATAAGTCTGGATTACTGATGGGACCGGCGTTCCTTAGCATAAGCCACAACTCCATTGTCTCACAATGGTAGGAACGTAGTTCATCTCATGAACCAATATACACCCAAACAGCCTCTTTGGTAGTATCTTAAGTAGCGATGTATCCAACCTTTATCGTCTAGTATGCCACGGTATCTAGCTTGGAACTCTTCCAACATACCGTCCCTTTACTGAGGGTTAAGACAATGCCTGTGACTGACATTCAGTCGTCTTTATCACTCTGGAACACTTCCAGTGATTTTCCCCAGGATCAACTGATACCATCTCACTACAACTAGTGAGTTTCCTAATATCCATTTAGATCTATCTCATAGATCCAAAACTCAGGATTTAGTAGGTATCACTTTGATCCTATGTGGATAATCATTGTGATAATCGGAGATCGATCGAGCGTAGCATAGGAAACTCCTTCCCTATCAAGAGTATGTCATCCACGTACTCTACGAGGATCATCACCATACTCCCTACTACCTTTTTGTATATACAAGGTTCATCTACCATTTTGATGATGTCAAACTCATTGACTATTTCATCAAAACAAATGTTCCAACTCCGCGATGCCTGCTTTATCCTATAAAGCATCTTACACACGTTTCCCCTGCTCCCACTGTCTACGAGGCCCTCTGGCTGTGTACTTATAGACGCTCTCTTCTAAAACATCATTTAGAAAAGCTGTCATGACACCCAACCACCAGATATCGTAGTCATGGTATGTAGCCGTGGCAAGTAGGATCCGGATGGACTTAAGCATAGGCACTGGAAAAGGTTTCATCATTATCCACGCCTGGTCGATGACGAAAACCTTTAACAAGTCTAGCTTTGAAAGTCTCAACCTTTCCATGTACACCAAGTAATCTTCTCAAGATATACTTGCTCCTGATGGGGATTTAACCCTTCAGATATAGCAACCAAAGTCCATACTTTGTTGGTGTATAAGGATTCCATCTCAGATCGATAAACATCCAGCCATTCTTACAGAGTCTCACTCTTGATGGCCAACTCGAAACTAGTTGGGTCATCATCTCATGATGCAATCCTCACTCCCACTGTCATAGAGAAACCGAAGTATCTCTCAGGTGGGTGAGGAACCCTACTAGATCGGCGGAGAGGCTGAGGTTCGTTGGAATCTACTGAATCCTTTGGTTCTATCAAATCATCTGCTGTAGTTTGTATAGCTGAAACACTTCCAGTTCTACATAACTGATCTTGCCTCGAGCTTGTCCGGATTTTGCTTTTAGACATAGGCCGGACAATCCCAAATCTTAACTAGCTTAAGACATGGGCTCTTCCTTTACCATATCATATATGAAGTGGTAGGCAACTGATTTGATTTGAACCCTATTCAATAGGTATGCAACTTCTCAAGTGCATATCCCCCAAAAGAAAAAGGTAATTCAGTAGTACTCATCATAGAGCACACCATATCATATAGGGTGTGATTGCTCCGTCCCGATATACCATCGTGCTATGGTGTATACAGAGGAGTAATGCTGAGAGAGGATCTCATTCTCCTTTAGAATAGTCCAGTATTTCCGTGCTCAAGTATTCTCCTCCTTGATCTCCTCATAGGACATAATACTTATACCCGTATTTTGGTTCTCTACTTCTAACTTATATTCTGTGAATATCTCAAAAGGTTCGGACTCATGTTTCAACAGGAACATATGACTGAATCTTGAGAGATTATCAGAGAATGTAACGAAGTATAAAGAACCAATCCTGGCATGTGTAGACAGGGGACCTTACATACACCAACATGTATCATCCCAAGAGTTTACTAACTCTTTCTCTGTTTCCAATAAACAAGGCTATGGTCATCTTATCTTTGTGACATGAATGGCGAGTTTCACAAGATGTAAATTCAACTGATTTAAATATACATCTAAATGTAACTTCAGCTAGTCGGGTCACATTGATCTGACCTAGTCTACAATACCTCAAGAAGAATCCGTTCATTTCTGAACTCTTCCTCTTGTGTGTGTTCCATATACTAAGAACTGTAGTTTGATTTAGAACATCAATGCTTTTAGATAACGTGCCTGAACCGATCAACTTTTGATATAGGAAATGTTCAAAACATTATCCAACAATACAAAATTTTATCATTTCTTTTTTCTAACAAAGAGAGTGATATGATTTGGTATATCAGGTTCGGTATCTAATGACATTCGTTCAGAATCAATGTATTGGTAATACAGGGTGACGGTGACCAACAGACTTGGCTGCAACTCTTGCCCCGTTTTCTGTCTCATGAAACTTATCACCCGTTTTCTATTTTTCTACCCTTTTGTAGCCCTATGTAACAGATTACATATCTGGGATCCTGATCCGGTATCATATACCAAGGATACGGAGGATACTGAGAAACAGTTCTGTATAATGAACACACCCGAAGATGATGCATCAGCATGCACTCTCTTCGTTTGGGCGGCACGGGAATTCTGGTAATCCCCAATTTCCTGCTCTGTCTTATAACAATTATAAGTTGGAGCGGGACCAACGTTCCCCAGCTCAGTAAAACAAGTGGGTTCGGTCAATAATCCGTATTATTATCTTGATTAAGGCGTGACATGGTCGCTACCAGGAGAGAGAGAGAAGAAAACACTCAGCGTGCGCTCTTTCAAGAATAGATTGGTTATTATTTTATCTAATCAGGATGGCTCCCATTGCTTTTTATCAAATCTTCCTTCAAACCCTAAAAGGAAAGACTAGCCGGGATTAATTACACACTGCAAGTTCGCCAATCTTTCAGCCAAGCCAGTGTCGGTACTTTGAGGGAGGTCCCCCGTGCTTTCGCACGAACCTAATTAATGTAAACCTCGTTTTCCCAGTGGCGTAACCTCGTTAACACCTTTCTAGACACCTACTTGATCGGCTAATTGTAATGTATAAAACTCTCCCAGGAGTAACTCTTACTCGCAGCGGGTATCGGGATCCAACTATCTCATAGAAGGTATGCCATCTCATTGCAAATTTCAACACTTGAAATTCCCGATAATATTTTGCCCCTAGCTAGCTATGACCTTGACGCATGCCAAACAACCCATAGTCTGCTAGTCAAGTTCAACCCGTAAATTTCTTGATTGAATTAAACCCACTCGCACGACCCTTGACGCATGCCAAACAACGCCATACGAATACCCTAATCCAATCGCATCATATGCTGGCAGATAAGCACTAGTTAGCTACCGTACACTACGCCTTGACGCATGCCAAACAACCGCAGCACGAATACTAACTAATACTTATCTGAAATGACGGAGGGCTACGACAGGTTTTTCTGAAATCCTATTGCGTAATGAACTTGATATCGTTGTAGGATCGAATGAATTTTAAAATGGAGTGTTTTTGAGGCTTTTCTTGTTTTGCTAAAGGAGTCACTCCCGGTGAAGGGATCGTCGGTCCTTTCCTCGTCGAATGAGGTGCGGGATATATCACATATATCACTGTGCAAAGCAAAAACTCTTAAAAGCAATCAAAAGACAAACCGAGTGTGTAGCATCTGCCAGTTATTGCTAAAGGAGTCACTCCCGGTGAAGGGATCTCGGTCCTTTCCTTATCGAATAAGGTGCAGGATATATCATATATACCGCTGTGCAAAGCAAGAACTGTAGCTACCTGTTTTATTTTGAAATTCGATTCTACAACATCTTAGGTTTCTTTTATTTCATTAATCTCATTAATGAAGTCCCATAATTTAAGTACCTAAACATCACAGATAAATACGACGTATACTTATGCCATCCGCATTCGCCTCGATGTCCCCTCGTGCACCGTTAGGTTAGGTAACTAACGACAGAGCGGGGCAGGGCTAGCGCGGGTGTAAAACATGAGTAACGTCTATATAATATATCATATATACTATATACAGTATCTATCACAGAACATCACATGATCACATCACAGATATCGCAGCAGAAGAATCATATGAAATATTGGATATACTAGGACGTCCGTGTTTTCAATACGAGCCAGTATAAAACACGGATTCCACGGTCGTGATGAATAGCCAAACCCACACCCCAAGACCCCTACGAGAGCGGCAAGCAACCCTACCAATTCTAGAGTTAGGAGACCCGGACTCGACTCCTCGAGTTGGTCTCCCACTGGACTCCAGAACCCGGTTACTTGTGCTCCCCTCCTTGGGTCTATCCTAGTGCGGAAAAGTAAATAATATACAAAAGGTGACAACTTCCGCAACCTGGAAGCGCCGCAATAAAAGAATATTACATACAAGTTTTTACATGAATGAAAATGAAAAACACTCATCTCACATAAAAAACCCCGGCTATTCAAACACGACGATTCAATATAACATATCCAGCAACACATAACATCACATGTCATCAATGTAAGTAAATATGCGCATCCCAATTGTCGTTGACATATAGCAACGAAACCGGCGATAACACATATTACACTTACGGTCACAGAAAAGAAAGTGTAAAACTACAACAGTTGGAATCCGCAACCTCTTTAGACATCGCATGCCTAATCAAATGAATTCCATAGACATCGCATGCCTAACAATTATAAACCCCCTATTTTAGTCTCTATATCGAAAACCCTTTTCAATATGTAGTCGGGCAATTCAACAGGATTCCCGAAATACTGATCGAATGCTCGTCGCAAACTTTAGTAGACGGTCGCACCCCCGATACCGTCGACGAAGTGAACCAAGGCGGAACACCGCTACCGGGAGCACCCGAACAGATGCTTTCGGCGACGGGGTTCTCCTACAGTCACTTGGTCGGGGCTATGGAGTGAGGCTGTCTATTAATTTTACCCGGCGAGTATCCACGTACGCTACGTGATTGCGACGGACTTTTGATCACATCAAAATTCCGTGGCAACCGATCAAGTGAGACTAAACTGCTATGTTTATAACATTCATTCAGTTATCACATAACTTTTGTGAATTCCAATTGTTGTATCCCATTCCGGATAAATAGAAAATGTCAAACTTTCCGATCGAACAATCGAACACCCAAGTTTTCCCGATACAGATCAACACATGAAACAAGTCCAAAAACATTCAGTTCGTGCCTCAGTACCAACGGTCCAGCCGTAGAAGGGTCAAGCCAACGCCTCACATATGGCACGCCGTACTGCCCCAAACCCGAAGGTTCAAAGGGCAGTTCAAGACGGTCACATAATCAAGTTAAGGTTTGTTGTCTTCTAAAGGGTCCATCGAGTTACTTGAACTACTTAGAACGTCTTTAAACTTCGGAAAAATCCAACACATGGAAATTTCCCGACAGGGGAAAAATTGGGTATTTATATCTGGTCGAACTTTTTAACATATTCTAAAATTTATCCGGAAAGCCACACAGACAAAATTTGATACTCCGATCGAAACACCGAATCCCCAAAACAACCCCAGAAAATTCAACTCTTGAATAAAAAAAATAAAAATTTCCAGAAGACTCAGCACTTTGACACAAGAATTACTGTGCAAGACACGTGGTATAAATCACCAACATGGCCGCGGAACCGCCGCGAAACCCAGGGTGGGGCCGCGGTTCCACGGCTAATTGGTCGACATAGAGCCACGTGCTTCACAGTAACTCTTAAGATTCCCTGCTGAATTTTTTGGCAATTTTTAATCTGGAAAAAACCCATTTTTGGAAAAAAGGACAGAGAGCAATTTTGAGTTGGGGTTTCGGGTTCGTTCGGGTTTCAAACTTTGTCTGGACTTCGCCTAAGGCTCTAGCTAGGCTCTGATACCAGTGAAAGGTTCCTAGGCACCCTAAGGAGGTCTCACTAGGCATCAACCATGCCAATTTCAAAAATACGGTGCCGAGAAACCCTAGACTACGGATCGTTAGCTAGATGTCTAGACGATAATGAAACTAGTTAACAACTAACTAAAGTTTAAACGGAAATACAACCTTTGTAGATCCGGTGCTCCACCTCCATAGCTCCGCAACGAAGTCCCCTCGCTGTCCAAATGAATTCCCGTGCTCTAGCGTCTGCTTCGTCGGAGAAATGGCGAGCTAGGTCGTCGATGTCTATGCCGAAGATGATCTACGTCGAGGCATCGCTAGATCAAGCTCCACCTTCACCAAGCCATGAAAACTTGTGAAGGAAACACACTCTACTACTTGGCAAGAGGTAGAGGATGAAGAAGAAGAAGAAGTGGGTAGACTTTAGAATTGGATTTCTCACTCTAATTCATCAATCACCATTGATGGAGTCTTGCTTCTTCAAATGAAGAAGAAGAAGAAGAAGATAAAGTTATGATAAGTTAATTTCAAAAAGAAAATTAAAAGAATACTTATCATAACCAAACCATGGTCAAGTGTAGAGAATAAATCATGGTTAGTGGGATGGTTAGGGTTAAGCATGAAAACAAAATGGTCACTTAGTCAAAGCTTCATGAACTTTCAATGTAAAACAAAACTAGCAACCATTTTCTTTTCTTTTGCCATTTCTTTTCCAAAATAAAATAAATGAATAAATGAAAAAGAAAACCCTAACCATTACACAACCATGGTTTAATCTTTACACAAACCCTAGAGAGCATGTATCATCAAACATGATACAATCAAGTGCACAAAAAGTATATCACATATACAATGTGCACATCCGAGCGAGAAAATCCATTTAAAGTGAACCGATACTAGTTAATGCAAAGTAATATATCAAATATATATAATTATACATTAAATCATTAAACCAACACTTGATTTAATGATCCGGTCATATCGCATATAACCGACTAGTATCAACAGTAACAACTTATCGAATCAACAATTGATCCGATAACCCGGCTATATCGCATATAACCGATCAATGTCATAAATCGCGAGAATCGAATACAGTATCACATACTGGTATCATTCTCGGTCCCGCACATATCTCATATGCGCTCCTATTTCGTTTCGCTTGAGCCAGGAAACCTCTATGTAGGACTCTAAAGACTCGTCAATACGCCGGCAGCAGGCGATGATCATATCAAACACCCACAAGCCGCAAGCGGACTGCTAAACGTAATGGCCATCCGGGTATTGAGCGATCAGAAGATCGACGAGCAAGCCCGCTCACACTCCAGTGAATCCAAACAGTAACACTACCGTACAGTCCGGTCTGATCGTCTGATATGTCGCATATCTCGCCTAGGGGTGGTAAACGTCAGACCCCAATAGCTCGATAAGTCGTGTCGATATGAGGTCTATAACAATTCGAGAAACTACTGGTAACACTTACCAGTAAATCTCAGCAACCCTGGCCAGGGATTTCCTGTTATAGCCAATCGAACACAGCGCAACATCAACCCCCTATACCGGGAGAGAGGAATCCCCTCCTATCGCTCATTGCCTCCATGTGACTCGGGACTGTACCCAAAAACCACCATTTTGCACGCCCTCTTGGACGTGGTAAGATGGAAATCAAAGCACAGTGGGAACCACACAAGACTCTATGATGATCTCGGGTCAACAGACTACTCTGTACCTGTGTCACCAGAGAACTGCCATCTGACGTAAGGTATAATACCATCTGGGAGTTCTCGGCGAGTCCGTCCAGTGTACCCAGTCTCCACTGAGCACCCGTATATCATCCCTGATGTCAAACACCAATGGATATGGGATCATCCATAGCCCATCTGTATGGGTCGAGAAGGTACACGCTAGTCTACTCTGGTATATCGATGCCCCGTCTCGATACACCCACGACGAGGGACTTTGAAGGATGTACCTATGGACTACCATGTCCCCACTAGTATGATCCGCATCATAGTCCAGGTAGTCAAGTACACATCCTAAGGGCTTTACCAACATGTATCAGAGAGACAAGCAATGTACACGTTAAGGTAAAGAGCAACCAGATAGCATACTATCATGTCGAGCAAGAAAGTCCTCCCTATATATGTCCCAGCATCCACTACAATATACATCCAATGTACAGTAATGGCCTCTAGGGCATACATATAACTAACACTTTACTCTGTTTTGGCCAAAGGCGAATACCCCTCTGTGTGGGACTTTAAAGACTCGACACTACGCTGGCAGTGGGTTTAACCACAAGCCGCAAGCGGTACTAGCTGTACGTAACCGTCTCCAGGTAGATGCCGATAAGAAGACTGATGAGGTGAACCCATCTGAACTCCTACTGAGCCTGAATATGACAATCTCCGTACAGTCCAGTCTGTTCGTCTAAGAGTATCGCATGTCGGGTCTGGGAGGGCGGTAAACGTCAGTCCCCTAATAGCGGTACAAGTCGTGTCGGAGTGTAGCCCAGAACACCCTGAGATAACACTGGAAATGCTACCAGTATATCTCGCTAGCCCTGGCCAGGGACTTTGTGTAATGGCTCTCCTAGACACAGCGTGATATCAACCCTCAATACCGGGAGAGACGGATCCTGTCTAACCGTCACTGCCTCCAAGTGCTTCGGGACAGCACCGAACGACTACCTATTTGCACGACTCCTTTGAGCCATGGTAGGGTAGTAATCAAAGAACAGTGGGAACAAACTCGAAGCAAAGTGACAGTGTGAAGTCAGCGGACTAAGCTGTACTCATGTCACCTGGGAACTGATAACTGACGATAGGTATAATACCAAACCAACAGTTCCCAGTGAGTCCTGTCTAGTGTACTCGTAACCTAACAAGCGCCCGCATATTATCTCAAGTACGACGTACTAATGACTGTGGAACAGACCATCTCCCCTGCTCGGATGAGAAGCGCATACGCTAGTCTACTCCGGAGTATCGATGCCCCGTCTCGATAATCCTATGACTAGGGACCTGTATAAGGATGGGCTTGTAGATTACCCAGCCCCCACTAGTGTGACTGCCATCACAACGCTGGTAATCAAGCAAAGATCCTAAGGGCTCTACTAATGTGTATAGGCGATATGCTAAAAGAAACACATGCACACATTAAAGTAGAAACAAACCAAGTAGCATAGTACCATTTTGAGCAAGATTGTCTATACAACTGTGAATATCCCAAGCTTCCATTAAGTAATATACAAACTAGTATGATACAGTAATGGCCTCTAAGGCATACACACTAACAATCTCCCACTTGCACTAAGGCCATGTACTGGCGTATCGAAGACCTATCATCTCGATCAGCCGCTCGAACTAGGTCTGGGGTATGGCCTTCGAGAATGGATTTGCAGTGTTATCTTCTATAGCAACCCTCCGAACCTCGATCTTCCGGCGATCCACGATCTCCCTGATCAGGTGATACCGCCTCAAGTTGTGTCTGGACTTCTGATGGGACCTGGGTTCCTTCGCTAAAGCTATAGCCCCGTTGTTGTCACAATACAGAGGTATTGGAGCAAAAATGGACGGAACCACCTGAAGTTCTGTCAAGAAATTCCTCATCCAGACGGCTTCTTTTGCGGCATCAGATGCAACGATATATTCCGCTTCCATCGTTGAGTCAGCAACGGTTTCTTGTTTGGAACTCTTCCAATACACCGCCCCTCCATTGAGGGTAAAGACATAACTCGACATGGATTTGGAGACATCCTTGTCACTCTAGAAACTGGTGTCAGCAAAGGCCTCCATCTGGAGGTCTTTTCAGCCGTAAACCAAAAACATGTCCTTAGTCCATCTCAGGTACTTCAGAATGTTCTTTAGTACTATCCAGTGCATTTCCACAGAGTTTGACTGATACCGGCTTACCACACTCAGTGCATAAGCTACATCTGGTCTGGTACATAACATCGCATACATTATAGAGCCTACCGCAGAAGCGTAGGGTATAATAGACATGCGATCCCTTTCTAAATCAATCTTGGGAGACATCTCTTTGGAGAGCGTGATCCCGTGACAAGCCAGTAAATTACCGCACTTGGAATCTTCCATACTGAACCTCTTCAGTATGGTGTCGATGTACCCGGACTGTGATAGTCCTAATATCCTCTTGGACCTATCACGATGGATCCGGATCCCCAGAATGTAAGAGGCATCACCCAGGTCTTTCATGGAAAACCTGTATGACAAGAACCCTTTGACAGATTGTAGCATAGGAATGTCATTTCCTATCAAAAGATTGTCATCCATGTATAAAACGAGGAATACGACAGTTCGTGCTACAATTTTACTATAGATGCATGGTTCATCTGGATTTCTGATAAAGCCAAATTTTTTGACCGTCTCATCAAAACAGATGTTCCAACTCCGCGATGCCTGCTTTAGTCCATAAATGGATTTAAGCAACTTGCACACCTTCCCGCTGCTCCCACTCTGAATGAAACCCTCTGACTGGTCCATATAGACACACACCTCTAAATTTCCATTTAGAAAAGCGGTTTTTACGTCAATCTGCCAAATCTCATAATCGTGGAAGGCAGCAATGGCAAGAAGGATCCGAATGAATTTGAGCATAGCCACTGGAGAAAAGGTTTCGTCATAGTCCAAACCAGGTCTTTAACGAAAACCCTTTGCAACAAGTCTAGTCTTATAGGTCTCAACCTATCCATCTACACCAATCTTCCTTTTGAAGATCCATTTGCAGCCTACGGGTTTTACCCCTTCTGGAGAAACGTCCAAAGTCCATACTTTGTTGGTGTACATGGACTCTATTTCGGTCCGCATTGCATCCAGCCATTTTACTGAGTCAACGCTCTGAATGGCCTGCTGGAAGCTAGTCGGCTCAACATTATCAATGACGCAATCCTCTCAATCCCCGTTTATGAGGAAACCGTAGTATCTATCGGGCGGATGAGACTGCCTACTGCTCCTGCGGAGCGGCGCAGGAATGTCCTGTTCTTTCGAACCTTCTTGTTCTACTAAGCTTTCAGTAATAGCTTGTGCTTCTGGAACTTCTTCCAGTTCTATTGTGCTCCCACTTATCTGATTTTCCAAAAATTCAGTTTCCAAGAAGCAGGCATGAAGAGAAACAAAAACCTTTTGTTCCTCTGCGCAATAAAAGAAATATCCCTTGGAGTTCTTTGGATATCCCACAAACTTGCACTGTATTGAGCATGCCTCGAGTTTGTCTGCATGCTGCTTTTTGACAAAAATTGGACACCCCCATGTCTTAATGTGCTTAAGATAGGGTTTCTTCCCACTCCACATCTGATATAATGTGGTAGGCACTGTCATAGTTGGAACTCGGTTCAAAAGGTATGCAGCTGATTCTAGTGCATATCCCTAGAATTATCGCGGCAACTCAGCGTTACTCTTCTTGGAACGTACCATATCCAACAGGGTTCAGTTCCATCTCTTCGATACACTATTATGTTGTGGGGTGTATAGAAGAGTAAGTTGAGAGAGAATTCCATCCTCTTTTAAGTAATCCAGGAACACGGCACTCAAGTATTCACCACCTCGATCAGATCTCAGTGTCTTGATACTTTTGCCTGTTTATTTTTCTACTTCATTCTTGTATTCTTGGAATTTTTCGTAGGCTTCTGATTTATACTTCATCAAGAAGACATATCCGTACCTTGAAAAATCATCCGTAAAAGTAATGAAGTAAGAATAACCACTTCTCGCATGTGTAGACATTAGACCGCATACATCGTTGTGTACGAGTCCCAAGAGCTCGCTCGCTCTTACTCCATGTCCAGTAAACGGAGTCTTTATCATCTTTCCTTTGAGACATGATTGACAAGTTGCATATGATTGATATTCGAACGGATCCAAATATCCTTCTTTATGTAACTTAGTCAACCTTCCCTCATTGATGTGACCCAGTCTACAATGCCATAAGAAAGAATGATTTATTTCTGGAGACTTTGTTTTGTGTGTATTTTGGACATTGAAAATCTGTGATTGGTTTAATACGTATATACCGTTGCTTAATGTACCCGACCCAATCAGAACATGATTAAGGTGAATGTTTACAACATTGCTTACAAATGCAAAATCATAACCTTATTTAGACATTAAAGATACAGATATGATATTACAAGTCGCACTGGGTTCAAAATAATAATCACGCAAAACCAAAACATGTCCATCTGACAATCCCAAGTGATAGTCCCTCACGGACTCAGCATCCATGCCATCTCCGTTTGCAACTCTGAGGGTCATATCACCTGCCTTCGGAACCTACGCTTTCTCAGTGCCTGCAAAGAATTACAGATATGAGATCTTGATCCGGTATCCAATACCCACGAAGTAGAGTTTACTGATAGACAGTTTTTAATAACATACACACCTGAAGCCGAAGTTACAACTTGCTTCGGGTCCTGGTTCATGGCCTTCCAAGCCCTGCAATCTTTCTTCCAGTGCCCTTCCTTATGACAATAAAAGCACTCTTCTTTCCCCACAAGCTGTCCCGCTACCTTTGCCATTTTTGCCTTTCCCTTGGCTTCCACTTTACTGACACCGCCCCTTGGTTTGGTGGGGCTTTCTTCTTCTTTCCTTTGGCTTTCACCTTGGACCTAGAAGAAGAAGGTCCTCCAACAGACAAAGTGGGTGTTTCCATTACTTTCTTCAGGGTGCCCTCTACACTGCACAACATCTTAAGCAGTTCCGGAAGTTTAACTTCCTTTCCTTGTGTAACGTTTTGAAAATCGTTTCGGTGAAATTTCAAAAAAATCGGTAAAATAAGGGGGTTTTCTGTAAAAAGTCAAAATACAAATATCTTATTATAAAAATTAAATATGCATATTCTAGCTATGTAATTGCTATTATTTGGTGTTTATTGAGCCGCTGGTGAAATTTCAAATTTTCTGAAAAAATATTATTTTATTATTATTTAAGCCGTCACTAATACATTTAATTAGGGAAAATTACAAATTGGAATGAGTTGAAACAAATTTTGTGCATCATAAAACATTAAATAAAATTTTATCATGTGGTTTTTGGAACGAAATCATTTGCCAAAACGGTTTAGAAATTATTGAAGAAAAATGGCTTTTTTTAGCGTAAATGGATGTTTGGGGTATTGTATTTATCATTTTTCATCACCCCACACCCGTACCCACACCCACACACCCCCATTCACTTCTCCCCTTGAAGAATTCAGCAGCCCCCATTTATTTTCCCCACTTGAATTTCAAAGGAAAGAAAGGAAAGAAAAGAAAAGAAAATGGAGAAATGAGGTGGACCTTTGACCTTGAATTGACATTGACTTCTTCCCCCACTTTCTCTACCTCCCTCTCTCTCCTCTCCCACTCCCATTCCAGCAGCCCCCCCTCCTACAGCAGTAGCATCCCCTCTCCCAATTCCCTTCTCTTTTCTCTTCAAACTTCATCAAAAATTGCCTCATATCCATCAAAAAAAATCCCAAAACCCAAATCCGACTCCTTTCCATTTTAGCTTAGCCCGTATAGCATGGATCCTTGTGAAAATAGAGCATTTTGGAGGGCCATGGATGCTTATGGATCTTCAAATGTTTTTGGGTATAATTCTAAAACATTTTTGCTTAATTTGTTACTTATTTCTTAAGCTAAACTACTTAAGTGTTAATTAGGCTTAAGTTGTAAGTTTTGGAATTCAAGTTATGAATTTGAATGCAAGTTAGGGTTTTTATAAAATTGGTGTATGGTTGTGTGTTATATTTAGGCTTTTGTCATGTTAATACAAGATTAGTAGCTTGTGCTAATGGTTAGTTTAAAAATTGTGTTAATTTGCTAATTTGCTTACTAGGTTTTTGAAATTGGTTAAATACTTGGGATTAAAAATGTGTTTAGGTTTTTCATGACTTCATTAACTTTATTAAGTGTGGTTTAATGCTTTAGATCATGCAAATCCAACCTAAATTATAGTTTGTGCATTTTTGCTATGAAATTGTTAAAAAGGGTATTTTGTAAACTAGAATATTAGGGTTTTTGGAATTTAATGAGATTAAATTCCGGAAATTGTTTCTATGACTTATTTAAGATATTTAATAAATATATTGGCCGCTACATTCATTTAAACATCCTGTTTTGTACAAAAACGGCGAATTGTGCTTGCTAGATTTTCGGAAAAATGACTTTTTAAGTAAAATTGGGGTTTTTATGAGTTTTAACCTAGTTTATATTAAAATTAGTGTTCGTGAATGTGCAAATGAGTGTGATTGGATTTTTCTCGATGGTTTGACGTTTGTAGATCGACATCGAGGGTTGGTTTGACTATTCTTGGATGCGTAGGCGATAGGTTTGGACCTATGCGTGATACGCGTGCCGATTTGATTTTCGTATGCCGTTTCGATTTCGAATTTAGTTTTAATGCGATATGGTGCGTTATGATATGTAGGTACCCCCATGTGGACTTCGAGACGACAAGCAAGCGCGTGGCGACGTCGGCACCGGCTAGCGAGGACCAGGTGAGTAGATTTATATCTACGGGGAGAAGTCGGGTGGATGGTGTATAGCACCCCCGCAGTCCGTGGTGATGTATACGGATGCGTATACACACCAACAATTTATGATATGTTGTTAGGATTTATTATTGATAATTTTAGATGGATATTGGTGTTGGATTGGTGCATGGTTATGAAACCTTAGGTAGTGGGTGCTCTACACTTACACATACATACATATACATACTTGCACACATTCCTTATTTCATATGTGCGTGTATGGGAATATATTTATGTGTTCACATGGGTATGGGACTATGTGTTCATATACTGGATTTGAGGATAGTATTTGGAATTTGAGATGAGTCGATGAGATTGGGCTTGAGGCCAGGAGATCTGTGACGTGATTTGGTTCGTATTGAGATACGACATGATGTTTTAGCGGGTCTTCTGACGTAGTAATTCTTACACCCGCATGCATACATAGATGTCATCAATATTGTACTAGACGTAGGACATTATTCCGGATCATGATATTTAATAAAGAAGATACCAAATGAATAGTGTGATTGATGTGACTTTGACCCGTACCCAGATTTGGGGATGCCGTACGACGGATTTACGTACGAGCTATATATTGATGATTGATCTGCACTCTTGACTTGGGATGCCTAATTATAGATATGGTATCGGATATGATATTATTGAGGCGGGATCACCGACTATACATATACAGGTATGTATATGTATCGACTCAGATGATAGGCGGTTTCCTTACCTGTAGTTCAGCTTGTTAGTTCAGCCGTATAGTTTAGTGTAGTTGTTAGATTAGATTAGACTTCTTACCTATTTCAAAAACTAACGAATCGTGGGTATTTTAAAAGACAGCCCAAAGGATCATACGGATATTTCAAAAGACGTATCTTTTCATAAAAACACCGTAGCCCCTATTTTCAAAACCACATGATTCATGTTATTTCAAAAGGCACCATTTGTAGGACTTATATTAGGTTAATGCAGATTAGTTATAGTTGCGTCTAGTATTCAGCTCCCGCTCTTTATTATGGTTCGCTTCGCATCGCATGCTTATATTATGTTTCATACTCCATTATTGATATCATGCTGTTAGGATACCAGCACCATTACCGATGATGTGTATGTACCACGTACACTTACTTGCCGGCTCACACACATCTTCATCGGTAATTGTCATGCCACGTATACTTTAGAAATACTATTGCATTGACATAGGTTGTTAGCTAATAATTTAGACATGATATTAGTGTACTCGCCTTATATGCTAGATTAAACATTGTAGATATTACTTGTTACTTCATGCATGTTAATATTCATTGTTATGCCGCATTCATGGATTTTTATGCCGATATGCACTGTTTACATGCTATTGAGGATTGGATTCAGATTTCTATGAGATTTTCTGGTTTTGGGGGAAAACCGCAAAACTTATATAAGCTTCTTTCTCCCTTTAAAATAAAAGGTGATGTTTTCCCATGATGTATGAGTCGTCCACCATGAGTTTGCTGATGGATTTCGAGACCCGATTCGAGGAGGCGGATGAACCGTTTCGGGTACATGGTGGACCCGGTAAGGTACCCCGGGGCAAGAAGCGCGTGATGATGACGATGTGAGCCTGGCAGGGGAGCACTACCTACCGGTGATTTTACCTGACGCGTCAGATATCCGGAGGATACCGTCGTGGTCTTGAGATGGATGGTAGGGGCCGGTCTGGACTGACGACGCCCTAGATATTGTGATTGAGACATTGAGATTTTGAGATATTGAGGTACAGAGACTGTGATACAGAGATATCGAGATATTGGGATTACGTTTTGTGCCGATGCTTGGCACTGTTTTATGCTGATTTCATTATGATACCTCATTTTAAAAATACAAAGGAAATCTCACTAAATTATGGAAACAGTTCTTCATTTACATGTATTCTGTTTTCATGCATTCATACCTCATTCATATGATATATTGCTACCTGAGGCACTGACACGGGCACATGAGATTACACTCGGGTTAGATATTTACCCTAGCCTTGTTATAGGCTACGTGTTATTCATATATTTGAGGATATATTATGATCATTGACCTAGGTTGCGTTATTTATGCGATTTCTGTGCGTAGATATTTTTCTATTCACGAGTTGGCAACTCACCCCCGTTGTGCCCCAGTTTCTTGCAGGTTGCCGTACAGGTTTCATTACGGCTTTGCGGGCTCAGTTTCATTCGGGTGACTTGCTAGTAGGTGGGTTTTTCTTGTATCGTACCCATCATATTACCTTGTATAATATTATTCCGTTGTATCCAGTAAATTCCATCAACCAAACATGTATTTATTTTGAGATAGAGACCTGTGATGTTATTCCTTCGACCTTAGAGTCGCGCATTTTTTTTTCTGCGGTTTTCTTGTGGATTTGAGTTTCCTTTTGAATTTTGAACCTCGCCGTTGGCATTGTATATTATATTGCTTGTGTGGTTGTGACCGTCAATTGACGAAGAGCTAGCTCCCGCTTGGGGATGCCTTTTTATTGATTTCGTATACTATTCATGTTGTATCCCGTTTGGGAGCCAGTATTTACAAAGGAGACTCTGCCGAAATTTTCAGTAAATTTTGATGTTCTTAAAAACCGCATAATTCGGCTTATGCTATTAAAACTACTTGTTTTAAATTGGTTTTCCTTCACTCTACTTCTTTTCTTGGTTTGGATTTCTGGGTTTTCGGTTTACTTAGATTACGTACGTCTCGAGACGTTTCGTAGTTTAAGTGCCGGTCATGTTCCGTACTTTCGGCACGTGACACCTTGGATGTTGAAGTTCAGGATAAACTAGGCGTAAGTGGAAGGAAGGGACTGGAGAATCAAGTCGGTGTAGAGCTCATTCTCTAATGTGGTCCCGTGGTCCGCGAGCTCTTCAATGTAGCCAATCATCTGAAGCACGTGTTCCGCTACAAATGATCCGACGGCCAATCTCGCCGAAAATAACTTTTTCGAGACTTCGTATCTGGCGATACGGGAATGCTCTCCATACAGATCTTTTGTTTGAAGAAATATGGATTCTAGGTCCATATCCTGGTGCCTCCTCTGATGTTCATTGTCCATAGAGGCAATCACGATGCACTTGGCCCTCATGCAATCAATCTCCCAGGTCTTACGGATTTCCTTATCCGCGACGGTGGATTGAGGTCCTGGGACGGGGGGCGCTTTGGTGGTAAGAAGATACCCCAACTTGTCATAAGTGATTGCCATTTTGACATTCCTGAGCCAATCTTTATAGTTTGGCCCTGTCATTATGTATTTATCTAGTAGTAACTTAAGTCCGGTCATGATGTTAGGTCGCTGCAATTAGGAAAGAGAGAAGAAACACTTTAGCATGATGCTCTTGCAAGTTTAGAGTGGTTTTTAGTTTGTCTAAATAGGATTTCTCCCACTGTTCCTCTAATCCTTCCTCAAACCAAAAAAGAAGAATTAGTCAGGATCAAACTCACCGTACAATACTTGCTTAACCGTTCAGCCAGGCCAGTGTTGGTACTTCGAGGGAGGTTTTCCAACGGTTTCGCGAAGTTTCTTAATTAAATAACCTCTTTTCCCTATGGGCGTAGCCCCGCTAACACCTTTCTAGACACCTACTTGGTTTATAGCATTGATCGTTAATTGAGAAAGTTCCCGAGGAGTAGCATATACTCACAGTAGGATCGGGATCCAAATATCATCGCGTGATAAAACTTAAGGAATCCTACCAGAATCATCACACTCCAAATGGTATGCAGCACTAGCAAGTTTCAGTTTCTTTAGAAACTCCCGATGTGGATTTTTGCCCCATGCTCTTATGACCTTGACTTCGGCCAACAAATCATAAGTCATACGTCAAGTTCTACCCGTCATTTTCCAGGTTAATTTGAACCCACCCGTACCTACCTTTGACTTTGGCCAACAAGGCAGTATGACTGTCCCAAACCAACGCATCTATCTATGCTACATATGTATATTCAATAGCTACCAATCACTATGCCTTGACTTTGGCCAACAAACACAGCTTGAATACTATTGGCTATCCATATGAATTGACGGAGGGCTACGAATGGTTTTGGCGAAACCGTGAACGTAGTGAACTTGATATAATCGAAGGAACGTGATAGCTTTTAAAAGGAGTGGTTTAAGCTCCGCGTTTAAAAGTTGTTTTGATTTCAAAAGAAACCGAGTGGTTTTGAAATTGTTCCAACGACCTTACTTTGGTTTATTTTATAACATTAATTTATTATGTCTCATCAATTAATCCTACCATTGCAGAAAATAATGAAAATATGACGTACGCTTATGCCATCCGCATTCGCCACGGGGCCCCGTCATTACCCGTTAGGTTACTTAACTAACGACAGAGCGGGGGCTGGAGTAGCGCGGATGGAAAACATAAGCAACGCCTACTAGATATCATAAATAGATATATACATTTGTCAGATGCAATGATAGCCATTCCAGATCACAGATGAACACATTTGATATACTAGAAATCCGCGTTACGTTCAAGCCTGCAACGAAAGACGGATTACACGGTCGCGATGAATAGCCAAACCCCACCGCTACGGGTGCGGCAAACTACCCGCCAAGTAACCGAAGTGAAGCAACCTCCCTCAATAACGTGAGTTGGCCACTCGGCACTTCGAGGTACCCGGTAGTTTGTGCAGCCCACTTTGGGTCTATCCTAGGAGCAAAAACAGTAAAAGAAATAATATATAATGGCGGCTACAACCTCATCCCGGATTTGCGGCCATAAAATAATATTACATCAATTTACATATTACATCAAATGAAAGATAAAGAAAACTCTTATCTCACAACCCCCGGCAATTCATCCGCGACAATCCAACGAGTTCATATACGCAATCCAACAACATTACAGATCACAGATATGCACAACCCTCACTAATCGATGTATAGCGATTAGTTTACGCTCAGTGCATATATCACAACACAGATATAACCCATTAGCTAAAGTCTACAGAACTTCGATAAAAAATACGGATTTGTAACTACCCCAAACACAACTTTGTTCTCTGGAAAATTTGGGCAGAAACAAAATACTTTAAAAATCCCAAAACAGAATACTGAACACACTGCAGCAAACCCGAGTCGCGACTTTGTCAACTCGGCCGCGGATCCGCGGCGTAACCTATGGTTTCGCCGCGGTTCCACGGTGAGTTGACTGAGTCATGGGCTCGTTTTTGCTGTGTGTTCTTAGAAAACCCTGAGCCGATTTTTAAGATATGTGGAATTATTTTTGGAGCAGTTTTAAACATCGGCCGAAAGTTTAGTTTTCGGACGTGTTTTGCGATTTTTTCTGTGATCGAAATTCTAAATACTTTGCTAACATGCTAGTTGTTGTTTAGCTAGGCTCTGATACCACTATAAGTCCACGTTGCCCAGCCCGGTTCTTACGGGGATGCGGAAATGGTAAAAATGATTTTTTTATATAAGGCCACATGGACTAAAAAGAGGATCTTTGCTAAACAAAAACCTAGCAAACTAACTACAAGTTTAACTACTCGGTTAGGAGGTTATACCTAGGTCTTGAACTCCTTCTCTTCTTACTTCTTGGAGTGGTTTGAACAGCTTCTCCTCGTAGTCTTCTCTTTGTCGAAGTAGGATCCACCCGAAGGCCTCTACCTTGAGCTCCTACCTCAACCTAGAGGTAACTAAAGTGCTTGGCTTGCTAAACCTAGAACTCTAGAGTGAGTATAGTGAAGTTAAGAATGTTTTATCTCAATAGCTCATGCTTTTCAACACATGAGACATGAGAGCTTTGAGAGAGAGGAAGAGGATAGGCTTTGGATGAGAGAGAGTGAGCAAGTGAGAATGAGATAATTATTTACAACAATGCTCACAAAAGTAAGAATAATTATGATAATAATAATAATTAAGAATTGTGATGGTTAGTTTCAATGACCATTATCATTTCATGCATTTAATGCATTTTGCAAAGAACAAGAAGCATCATTGAAATGAAATGATGATGGTCAACAAGTCCACAATGGTCAACCGGTCAACAAAGTCAACAAGTCAACAAAAGTCAAATGTTCAACTCAACCATGGCGCAATAATCCTTAATTAATATTATTAATCATATTTCTTATTCTCATTAGGGTTTAGAAAAAGTCAACGGTCAACAACCCTAATGAGAATTCTCTGCCTCTGCCTCTGTCAACTGTGCATACACACCCGCACCCGTGTTCCGAGGAACACGAATACAATGTGATAAGACCAATCCCAAAACATATACTAGCATCAGGCTTAAACCAAAGCCCGCTAGTAATAACTGCCCGGACACCGAACGTGCACAAGTGCGCGGATGTGAACGAACCCTGTCACAAAACCATGCGACCTCTACTCTGTTTTGCCCAAAGGCGAATAGCCCTCTGTGTGGGACTCTAAAGACTCGACACTACGCTGGAAGTGGGTTTAACAACAGGCCGCAAGAGGTACTAGCTGTACGTAACGTTCCACAGGTAGATGCCGATAAGAAGACTGATGAGGTGAACCCATCCGAACTCCTACTGAGCCTGAATGTGACAATCTCCGTTCGGTCCGGTTTGTTCGTCTAAGAGTATCGCATGTCGGGCCTAGAGGCAGTAAACGTCAGTCCCCTAATAGCGGTTCAAGTCGTGTCGTAGTGTAGCCCAGAACACCCTGAGATAACACTGGAAACGCTACCAGTATATCTCGCTAGCCCTAGTCAGGGACTTTGTGTAATGGCTCTCCTAGACAAAGCGCGATATCAACCCCCAATACCGGGAGAGACGAATCCTGTCTAACCGTCACTTCCTCCAAGTGCTTCGGGGCTGCACCCAACTACTACCTGTTTGCACGACTCCTTTGAGCCGTGGTAGGGTAGTAATCAAAGAACAGTGGGAACACACTCAAGGCGAAGTGACAGTGTCAAGTCAGCGGACTAAGCCGTACTCATGTCACCTGGGAACTGACAACTTACGATAGATATAATACCAAACCAACAGTTCCCAGCGAGTCCTATCCAGAGTACTCGTAACCTAACGAGCACCCGCATACTATCTCAAGTACGACATACTAATGGCTGTGGGACAGACCATCTCCACTGCTGGGATGAGAAGCGCATACGCTAGTCTGCTCTGGAGTATCGATGCCCCGTCTCGATAATCCTATGACTAGGGACCTGTATAAGGATGTGCTTGTAGATTACCTAGCCTCCACAAGTGTGACTGCCATCACAACGCTGGTAATCAAGCAAAGATCCTAAAGGCTCTACTAATGTGTATAGGCATTATGCTAAAAGAAACACATGCACACATTAAAGTAGAAACAAACCAAGTAGTATACTACCATTTTGAGCAAGATTGTCTATACAACTGTGAATATCCCAAGCTTCCATTAAGTAATATACAAACTAGTATGATACAGTAATTGCCTCTAGGGCATACACACTAACACTACTAATACATGAAACAGTGCATAAACAATAAATGTGGAGTATGGAATGAAACATGTCATTTCCACGGAATCCTGACATCGTGGTAGGATCAAAGTCCATCAAGACCATCCAAATCCCAATTTCATCAAATCAGCCCCCAAATTGGCTTTCATATCATATAAGTCTCACAAATCCTGAATGTACAATATCAAGTAAATCTCATATATCCTGAATGTACAAAATCAGTAAATCTCATATATATCCTGTATCCAGTACCAAGTAAATCTCAAATGTCCTAAATCCAATATCAAGTGAATCTCTTACATCATAGGTATATTTGCATGAATGAATATGATGATGTATATAAATGGATATGTATACATATATATTAGCGTCCCAATCCACTAATATATATATACTTAGGAGTAAAAATATAATGATACAAAGTGTCAAGCATCGACACATAAATACTGATCTATCAGGTGCTGTCACCATGACTGGCATCCTGATAGGTACGTATCATACGCTATCCCGAAAGCTCGAGTGCCTAGCTCTGACCCTCGTCTCTCGACGTATCCATACGCATAAGACTCCCATCGGTATCCCCATGGTAACTGCTGAGTCATTGGTAATGTTATGGTTCCCCTGCCAGGCTCAGTCGGCAAGGTCCATCAATCGACTTGCCTCGAGTACTTCCGGGCCCCACCATTTACCCTCACACGGCCCATGACTCCTCCTCGCAAGGGGTATATATATGCTCAGAACCGAGAAATCTCATGGTGGCTGCTGAAATATCATATCATAAAGGGAAACCGGGTTTTTCAAATAATGCATAATTTCATGAACTACCACGGTCCCCAAATCCAGAAAACATCATGAAAAATCCATATTTAATGCGAAAATCCATGAATATAATATATGAAACAGAAAACTGTAATGTAAGCACATAAAGGAATAGTCACTATTTAACTGCAACAAGTTAAATATAAATACATGCGGTTCCTAATTTCTCCAATTCTAAATAACATCAAATAAAGATAAACATGTAGCTATGACCAGATATGTGTGTAAACATCAAGGTATAGCAATATATATGTATCTACCTATCAGTAATGATGTAATATACCCACCGGGTATAACTGAAGTATGTATGCAAGGTATACATGTAGCCATGTCATTATGTATGTATGTACCTATCACTAATGGTACAATACCCTATAGGTATACAGGTAACTAGCATGTAAGTATGTCAAGGCATATGTGTAAGCATGTAGGTATACAGGTAAGTAGCATGTATGTATGTCAAGGCATATGTATAAGCATGTAGGTATACAGGTATGCTATATATCATATGCATAAAGAAATATGAATCAATATCTCAATGTCCTTATCCAAACAATATTATATCTATACGGGTGTTGTGCATGGCATGGCAATTATTGACGGTGTGTGTGGCATACAATCAGTGCTCGTGCAACAAGAGCCGTCAATAGTATGTACATTGTCCAAAGGGTACAAGTCTAAGCATAACAATTAACTAAGCAATAAGGTGTATGCGCAATTCTAAATATGAAATAGAATGTACGACAAGTCAAGTCATCTCTAGCCCAGACGCATAACGCCATGCTGGCAATTCCCCTATAGATGTTAAATCTACTCACCAATGCTCCTGGCTAAGTGAAGCCTACCACCTGTTTTCCCTTCGTCGCAGCTTCTGAAGTCACCGCCTATGAACCTAAAATTTCACAAACACATCACATGAGCTAAATATCCTAAAACGACGAAAAGACAACGAAACGCAAGGATAACGCCCTGAAAAAATTCACTGCGCACTTAGCGCACCTAACGCGCACGACATCGGCCAAACACCCTAATTAGGTTAGTAAACTACGAAACACCAAGTGTAGACTCCGATCGTCCCGATCGCACAACACAACACAATAAAATACGAGAAATATAATAGATATAACCTCGCAACGACTAATCGAACCCACGTCGGAAAAACCCCGAAATCTAGTAAACAACTTATCGCAATAATTCGCACTAGAATCAAGCTAACACAAATCTAGCGCATACAAACACCCTATAATAGCTTAACTAAGTTATCCAAACCATTTCCAAAATTTTAATCTTGCTTAATTAAGTTTTAACAAAAACCTAGTAAACAAAAATCCTTAGTTTAAACAAAGTAGCAATTAACAATAATTATCATTTTAGCACAAAACTACAAGTTTGCCAAAACTAGAATTTACAAATATCACTAATTAGCAAAATTAAACCATTCATACCTTTACTAGAATTTTAATCTTGCCTAATTAGGATTTAGTAAAAAACTAGTTAGTAATTAAGCTAATTAGATAATTAGGGAAAAAATCATTTAACAAAACTAGCAAGTAGTTTAAATTTTCTTTTGATTAAAACTAACAATTAACCTATTTACTAATCAAAACCGTAATTAATTATCAAGAAAAACCATTTCTAGAATTTTAAACATGAAATTAAGTAGCTTTAATTTAACAACTAATAGCTAATTAAAGTATTTAAAACAAGAATTAAGCATTAGGGTTAGGGTTTTATACATCCAAATGATTCAAAAACTTTCAACAAGAAAACCAAGATTAGCCTCCAAAATCAAGACTTCATGAAGAATAAAGCATGGTTTAAAGTTAAGGAAATGAAGGAAAATGATTATATTTGAATTTTTGTGATTTATTTGGATTTGTTATGATTTATTTGTAGCAAAATGATGAAAATGGAGCAAAAAGAGAGAGAGGGCAGCAAGGAATGGGAGGGCTCGGCCAAACAAGATGAGGGGTTTTGTGAAGAAAAAAAGAAGAAGGTTCTAGCAAAAAAAATATTAAATGCTAATTAAAGCAAAATGCCACCTTTCTTTTCTTTTTCTTCTTCTTTAAAAAAATCTAATCCTTTGACCAAAAGAAAATCTAGATATTTAAAAAGAAAGTTATAAAATAATTGTAGTGGTGATTTCCAAAGATTTTCATTTAGAAGAAATTTCCCGATTTATGTGCATATTTTATCGGTTAAAATAATATTTTATTTGGGAAAAATATTATCTGAACCAAAACCTCCCATATACCCCCAAAGTTCGCGCTCTAGCTTTATTTTAGCTAAACTAGGTGCCGGCAAGTTTTTACGGACGTTTGATCAAAATCGGGTTAAAACAGAAAATACCGACAATTTTGGCCTAAAACGGAAAAATTTGCAAAACGATTTCTGAAACGTTACAGATGCTCTGATCATATGAAGCACTCTGTTGCACCAAAGACTGACTGGAAATCTCCAACCTTGCTGAGAATTGTGTAGATTGTTTTAAAAACGCATCCAAACTTCGTTCTAGCGAGGAAACCATATCGTTATTCGTCTGAACAAAATTGTTTTAAGGGTAAGAGTTGTTGGGTACAAAAATTGTTCATTTAGTTTGTGTAAGGTTGGGGTTGGAATGGTTGATGATATTGAGTTTGTTGAGGGGCTTGTTGTTGTGGAGGAGGCCTTTGAAAGTTGTTGTTGTCTTGGAATTGTTGTTGATTTTGATTCGAAGCAAAATTTAGGTTGCTCCTCCAACCAGGATTGTAAGTTAAAGAGTATGGATCATTTTTTCGTCTTTGCTGAAAGGCAGCATTGACTTGATCTTGTTCTTGAACAGGTGGATTGTAAGAAAACTCTTCAGTAAGATAGGACGGATCCGAACAACAAGCGCAAACTGTGCGTGGGGGTAAAGCAGGGGCAGGAGAAGGCGATGAGAATTTGCTCTCAATTGCTTCTAGTTTTTTCGTGAGTGCAGCCATTTCATCCTTCATTGCAAGCGACATATCAAGTTGATGTTTGCCTGCCCTAGACTGACCTGATGAAGTAGATGAGGTGGTCTTAGTGCTTTCCCACTGAAGTGTTTGTTCAACAAGATCGTCGAGAAATTGCCAAGCTTCCTCGCTAGATTTTTTAATAAAGTGACCTTGACAAATAGTTTCCAACAACTGCTTAGTTGCTGGGTTCAGTCTTTCGTATAAAGTTTGGCAAAGCAGCCAATTTTCGATACCGTGGTGAGGGCACTGAACAAGGAGGTCTATAAATATCTCAAAACACTTCCAAAATGGTTCGGAAGGATGCTGGGAAAATTGTATAATTTCGTTGTGAATTCTCGCGGTCTTGTGGTGTAGGTAAAACTTTTTCAGAAAGCCTTAACAAACTCTTACCAATTTTTTATGTAGTGTGATGCTGTGCTATATAACCATTTTTCAGCTAGGTCACATAAAGTGAATGGAATGACATGTAGCCTTATAACATCATCAGAAAGTTGGGTGGTCATCATCATTACACAAACATTCTAGAATTTGTTAATGAAGATGTAGGCATCTTCGGATTCCAGTCCGTGAAATTTAGGCAATATATTGATGATGTGGGGTTTAATTTAAAAGTGATCCCCATTAGCCGTTGGAAGTGAAAGACAAGTGGGAAGTGCGGTGCGGATGGGATAGAAAAGATCCTGGAGCACGATTCGTTGGTGTGCTTCAACACGAGGGTGTGGTTGGTTATTCTCACCTAGTGGAGGTGGAATCAGTCCCGTAGGTAAGAAGTTGTTAGGATTGAATCCCGACATCTCCTTAGAAGATGAAGAATTTGAAGATGAATGTAATGAAGTGGATGGAATTTCGACTTCGGAGTCAAAAGCTTCGTCAGTCGGCACTAACGAGACACGGACTAAACGGGTGCTAGTGTCCCTAGTCCAACTGGACATATACTAAAGAGGTGTAGTGTAGCCAAAAGGTAAAAAAACAGAGGGTAGGGGTAAGGAAAGGACAATGGAAGAAAGTAGGGTGCAATGGATTTCTATCGACAAATTGGCAAGTGGTTTTGTAAAAATTTTCTGTTTTGTGTTTTTTTATAAGGAGTTATTGCAAAAGATTTTAATAAGAAGCTTAGACACACATTCAAGCAATCACAATATGCACAATCAAGCCTAGATCTAGGGTCTCCTAGGTCAACTAGACTGCTCCTAACTATTCCAAAGGGCAAGTTGTGAGATCCTCAAATCGCCTCTTCACCGCCAACTGTGCCCAGGTAAGCACAAGTAAAGAAAGGAGGGATCCGCTCACGAATCACCGTGAGATGGGCCTTTTAAAATTATCTTTCCCACTTGTCTAGCCTAGGCACCACAAAGCCTGGTTTAGATAAACGACCGATGCCTACAACTAATCGTTTCTCCTAATGAGCACGACAGTCCTTATAGGCTGAGTCTAATCTTTTTTTAATTAACTTGATGGTTGATGCAAATGGTTTTTGTGATTTTTGGGGTCGTAGGAAGGGTAATGAAATCCCCACCCAATCTATATTGGTGTTATAGCCCCTTAAAAGTCAGTTTAAAAATGCAAAGCAGTAAACACACAAAACACTTGGCAAAAAAATTTTCTTTTATTGCGGCGCAAAGAATCCAGCACAATATCAAGTTATTAGAGATGGGGGAGAAGTTTTTGCGCAAAGAACCCTGCAGGAAAATTTTTCAGAGGACTACAGAGGGCAGAGGAGAGGAAAAGAGTACTTACAGAGAAGATTTGGGTAGCTGACGTCACCAGATCGCTGCGGATCCGCGGTCAAAACCGCACTTTCGCGGTAGTTCCGCGGTTGATCAATTGATTCAGGCCTCCAAACTTTTTCTGTTTCTCTGTTGTGGTTCTTCTCTGTTTGTTCAGATCTGCTGTTTACTGTTTTTCTCTCTGGATTTTTCCAGATCTGAATCCGTTCGTCTCTCCGATCCTGCACAATTCACACGAAAACCCTTCAAAAAATAACAAGATGACAAATTTTTAGATTTTTCAGTTTTTATGATTTTTCAATTTTTTAATTAACCCAAAATTACAAAAGGAAAATAACTACGCCAACCCCGGCAACGGCGCCATTTGATTGGTATTGAATTTTTTCTTATGCGTTTTTGTGATCAAAGAATTAACCGCAATCAAGAACGGTGTCGCTTGGTAGCTAGCCGGTTGAATACGGGTCGGTCCACAGGGATTACTTGTGTTTTCTAGTTGTTCTAACGAGTCAATCCTATTGTGGTAGGTTTGATTTTCAATAAAAACTAAAGTTGAATATGATTAGGATTAAAACCTTCCTAGGGTTAGGATTAGGTTGGTTTTGAAAGTCAATTATTCTCACCGCTTTCTTTGCCCTAATTAAGAACTTTTTTGGTGTAAAGGTAATAATTAACAAAGGGAATTAGCACGATCGGGAGGAAACTAGGTTTCTTCCCTTTTGTCCTTGTCCGTCCTTTTTTAACTCTTACCCTAAACTCCATGGAAATCATACACAAGCGGTCTTTAACTATGGTATCACCGCTACCTCTTGGGATAGGGTACCTTAGTGAGCGGTGTGTGTATGTATGCATAGAGTCTTACTTTAAAATGTACAACGGGCAAGAAAAGGGTGAGAGATTTTCATCTCTCAAACCTTTCCCAAACCTAACCCTAACAAGTGAGGAATTACTCAATCATTAGGGTATTGATAAATGAGTTCATTTTTTATGGTTTTAATTTAACAACTATGGCAGATAAAAAATTGCGGAAAATAACTACGGCAGAGAAATAAAATTGCTAGAGAAATAACTAGGGCAGAAAAGAAACTTACTTTTTTATTTGATGCACGCTTCGACAATTACAGGGAATAAAAATTCTAAACTAGATAAATAAAAGGAGGCATGCTCAAAAAAGAGCTGTAAGATTCCTATTTATAGATAATAGAAAAACCTAGGGTTTACATCTGATTCATATGTAGAATTACAAAAATACCCTAAGAAAACCGGGTCAATGCACCGACTCCCACCGACAAGCAACTACGCACCAACACGTGTCCTATATGGCCGCGGATCCGTGGCCATATGCCTTATTTGGCCGCGGATCCGTGGCCATGTGATGGGTTTGCTGGCTTAATTTTCTAAGGCTTCTTCCTGTTGCTATTTGCTTTTGTTTTCTTCACTTGGTTCCTCATACTATTTTCTAGTTTCCTCTCCAGATTTCCACAGTGCAGAAATGTTGTGGACTTTTACAATTCGCTTCATGTTGAAGTCTTGAATCATGTGCTGCCTTCATGCTTTGTGAAATCGAACTGTTTGCTGATCTTCGTTTGTCCCACAAACTGTAGGCGGCATGACATAGATTCTTCTATTTGTTGGTCGTAGTCTCACTTTTGTAGCGTATTTTCACCATTTTCACTGTATTGTTCCGAGAACCTGTAACCTGCAACTATTTAGCAGACATGGATCAAAAGCACCTATTTATTTGTAAAATGATTAAGAATGGGGAATATAATAATGCAAAATTATGATACGAACAATGATATATAATTTAATATCAATTTTTTTATTAGGTAATGAAGGATATATCTTTGTAGCAGAGAATAATGTTATGAACATTTACCTAAATAATGTGTTGCTTGGGTTTGGTGCGTTTTGTAACGGTTTATACGTTCTAAATCAAAACAAAGTTCTTAACGTACAGAACACACATAAGAGGAAGAGTTCAGAAATGAACGAATCTTTCTTGTGGAATTGTAGACTTTGTCATATCAATGCGACACGACTAGCTAAGGTACATAAGGATGGATATTTGAATCCGTTCAAATTTTCATCTTATGAAACTTGCCTGTCATGTCTTAAAGGCAAGATGACCAAAACTCCATTTATAGGACACGGAGAAAGATTTACGGAACTCTCGGGACTAATACATTGTGATGTATGCGGTCCCATGCCTACACATGCTAGGAATGGTTCCTCATACTTCATTGCATTCACTGACAATTTCTTAAGATACGGTCATGTGTTCCTATAGAAACACAAGTCTGAAACTTTTGAGAAATTGAAAAAATATAAGCATGAAGTTGAGAACCAGACGGGTAAAATTATTAAAATCCTTCGATCTGATCGGGGAGGAGAATACTTGAGCACGGAATTCCGCTACTATCTAAAAGAGAATGGGATTCTCTCTCAGCTTACTCCTCCGTATACACCACAGCACAACGGTGTATTGGAGCGGAAGAATCGCACCCTATTAGATATGGTGCGCTCTATGATGAGTACTGCTGAGTTGCCTATTTCCTTTTGGGGATATGCACTAGAGACAACTGCAGACCTATTGAATATAGTTCCCACCAAATCTGTGCTAACCACTCCATATGAGATATGGAAAGGAAAGAGAGCATATCTTAATTATATTAAGATATTGGGTTGTCCGACATATGTGAAAACACAAAATCCGGACAAGCTCGAGGCAAGGTCTTTTCTGTGTAAGTTTATTTGATATCCTAAACATTCGCGAGGGTATATCTTCTACCACACCGAGGAATAAAAAGTGTTTGTTTATCGACAAGCCACCATTTTAGAAAAGGAATTTGTTGACAAAGAAATTAGTTGCAAAAGGTAGGACAGGAAGAAGTTCCAGCCACACAAACTACAATAGAAGATTTGGTAGAACCAGCGGATTCGATTGTTTCCAACGAACCTCAGCCTCTCCGCCGATCTAGTTCCTCATCCACCTGAGAGATACTATGGTTTTCTCATTGATGGTGGTAGCGAGGATTGCATCATAGAAGATGATGACCCAAGTAGCTTCGAGCAGGCCATCACGAGTGGGGACTCTGTGAAATGGGGGATGTAATGCGATCTGAGATGGAATCCATGTACACCAACAAAGTATGGACTTTAGAAGTTTCTCCAGAAGGGATAAAATCTATTGGGAACAAATGGATCTTTAAGAAGAAACTTGGTGTAGATGGAATGGTTGAGACTTTCAAAGCTAGACTTGTTGCAAAAGGTTTTCGTCAACGACCAGGTGTAGATTATGAAGAAACCTATTCTCCAGTGGCTATGCTTAAGTCCATCTGGATCCTACATGCCATCGCTGGATACCATGACTATGAAATCAGGCAAATGGATGTTAAGACCGCATTTCTAAATGGTGATTTAGAAGAGAGCGTGTACATGACTCAGCCAGAGGGCTTCATGGATAGTGGGAGCAGCGGAAAGGGGTGCAAGCTTCTTAAATCAATCAACGGGTTGAAGCAGGAATCGCGGAGTTGGAACATCTATTTTGATGAGGTAGTCAAAGAGTTTGACTTTATCAAAAACGTAGATGAACTTTGTATATACAAGAAGGTGGCAGAGAGTAAGGTCGTCTTCCTCGTATTGTACGTGTTAGCTGTATGTATTCCCTAGAAGCCATTGTTGTACATATGATGTATATTATAGTGGATGCTTGGACATATATAGAGAGTACTTTCTTGCTCGACATGATAGTATGCTATATGGTTTCTCTTTATCTTAACATGTATACTTGTCTCTTTATACTGTCTCATGGTTACATGTTGGTAAAGCCCTTAGGATGTGTACTTGACTACCAGGATTATGATGCAGATCATATTAGTGGGGCCATGGTAGTCCATAAGTTCATCTTTTAATATTTCTAGTCGTGGGTGTATCGAGACAGGGCATCGATATACCAGAGTAGACTAGCGTATACGCTTCTCGACCCATGAGATGGGCGATGGGTGATCCCATATCCATTGGTGTTAGACATCAGAGATGGTAAACGGGTGCTTTGTGGAGACTAGATACACTGGACGGACACGCTGAAAACTCCCAGATGGTATTATACCTGACGTCAGATAGCAGTTCTCTGATGACACTGGTACATGTTCGTCTGTAGACCCAAGATCGTTATAGAGTCTTGTGTGATTCCCACTGTGCTTTGATTTCCACCGTGCTTTGATTTCCACCATACCACGTTCAAGAGGATGTGCAAAATGGTGTTTTTTGGGTACAGTTCCGAGTCACATGGAGGCAATGAGCGATATGAGGGGATTTCGTCTCTCCCAGTATTAGGGCTAGATGTGTGATGTGCTCGATTGGCTATAACTAGAAGTCCCTGGCCAGGGCTGATTTAAAGATTTACTGGTAAGTGTTATCAGTAGTTTCTCGACCCGTTATGAGCCTCGTATCGGCATGACTTATCGAGTTATTGGGGTCTGACGTTTACCACCCCTAGACTTGATAGGAGACATCTCAGACGAAGAGACCGGATTGTACAGTAGTGTTACTGATAGACTTTGCAGGAGCTATAGCGGGCTTGCTTGTTGATATTCTGATCGCTCAATACCCTGGTAGCCGTTACATCCAGCTAGTACCGCTGACGGCTTGTGGGTGCATGATATGATAATCACCTACTGCCAGCGTATTGACGAATCTTTAGAGTCCTACACAGAGGTTTTACTGGCTCAGGCTAAACGAAGTAGGAGCACATATGTGATATGTGCGGGACCGAGATTGATACGAGTATGTGATACCGTATACTCTTCTCGTGATATTTGTATCGGTCGGTTATATGTGATATAGTCGGGTTATCGAATCAAGTGTTGATTCGATAAGTTGGTACATATAATATTAGTCGGTTATATGTTATATAGCCGGATTATTAAATCAGGTGTTGATTTGATAATTTAGTGTATAATTGTATATTTGATATACTAGTTTACATTAACTAATATTAGCTCACTTAAGCATTTATTTTTCTCACATGTGCACACTTAATATATATGTGATATATATATTAATTGTGTTTTATTTTTGTGTTATGGTTGATGATACATGCAACATGGGTGTATGAGACTTACACAATGATAAAGATAATGTAGGGTTTATTTATTTATTATAATTCAATTATTAGTAGGAAATTTGTCACATGGCATGATACTTTGAGAAGCTTGGAGAACAATTGACTTAGTCCACTAATTTGTCTTACACTAGATATTTGTTAACCCAACCATTATCTAAACTCATGGTTAAGTCTCTATATGAGTAATATTAGATATTTTCTCATCCATGGTTGCCATTCACTCTCACAACATTATCTCTCTTCATCTTCTTCTTCAAGCTCAAGAGCACTCTAGCTTTTGAGCAAGTGAGAAATATTAGTGAGAAAATCAATTCTAAAGTGAGCAAAATTCCTACTTCATCATCGTCTACTAGATTAGCACTTTAGTATAGGTTGTTAGCTTCACTAATCCCACATTAGTGAAGTGGGTAGCTTGGGTTTGTGACTCCTCGACATAGATCATCTTCGGCTTGGAAGACTTCAAGCAAGCATGCATCTTTCTTCTTGTGGAGCCGTTCGAGAGTCTGCAAGATCGCAACTTGGAGCGAAGGGACTACTACAAGGAGCTAAAGAAGTGAAGGACTAGACTACAAAGGTTTTAATCCCTAATTACTTTGTTGTAAAGTAGTTTACAATATGTTTCGTATGATTCTCTAGTTAAAGATTCTAGTTTAGGGATCTTTAAAACGGAAAAAATTATAAAATGGCATGGACGATGCTTCCCGAAACCTTGCTGTCGTTCATAGAAACCCTACAGTGGTATCAGAGCCTAGCTAGAGAATTAGACAGATTGTGCTAGATTACGAAACCGAAACAACTCCGAAACACCCGAATCTAAGACCCAGTTTCTGTCGATTTTAAAATGTGCTCTAAAATTTTTTTAAACAGTTGCGGAATGTTGTATGTGTTGCAACATGAACACAGTAAAAATTTTAGCCCATCCCAACACAAAATGGCCAGCCACATGCCTGTTAAATCCGGCCACCTCGGCCCCTTTTGGGATTTTTTGGTTTAAATTTTTACAGTGTTCTTGTCTCTGGGTTTTGGGATTTCAGGTGTTGTTTGTTTTTGCTAAATTTGCATGTGATGTTAACTTTCTGCAAAGGAAACTCGAAGTGTTTCATAGTCATAATTCTGACAGTTTTTCGGGTTACTTTAGACGGTGTTAAAAAGTTCGAACGGATATCAAATACCAATTATAACCCTCGCCGGAAATTTTCTAAGTGTTGGATTTTTCCCTAGTTTTAAACTTTCGGAAAATCATGCAAGCGATACTGTGGACCTTCTAGAAGAACAAAATCTTAACCCGATTATGTGACCGCCAGAACCGCCACTAAACCTTAGGGTTTGTGGTAGTTCAGCGGTGCCACATGTGAGGCATTGGTTGACCCTTCTACAGCTGGTTCATAGGTGTTGTGGCATATACTGAGTATTTTTAAACTACGCTCAAGTGTTGAGCTTTTTTGATAATTTTGGGTGTTTGTTGATTCGATCGGAATGTTTGACATCGTCTAGCTATTTGTGGCATGTGATACAATATGAAGAATTCATATAGTTAGGCATGAAATCTAAAGTATGTGATATTTTGGGTTTATGATGTCTATGGTTGTTATGGATTCCAATTGTTGTAGTTTGACATTTTCTTTTCTGCGACTGTAAGTGTAATATGTGCTGTATCGCCGGTTTCGTTGCTTTATGTCAATGAAAATTGGGCTACGCATATTTACTTACGTTGATGACATGTGATGTTATGTGCTGCTGAGATATATTATATTGGAACGTCGTGTTTTGAATAGTCGGGGGTTTTATGTGAGATGAGAATTTTTATTTTCATTCATGTAAAATTCAATGTATGTAATATTCTTTTATTGGGGCACTTCTGGGTTGAGGATGATGTCTCCATTGTTGTATATTATTTACTTTTCAGTATTAGGGTAGAACCAAGGAGGGGAGCAAAAGTAACCGTGTTCTAGAATCCAGTGGGAGATCAACTCGAGGAGTCGAGTCCGGGTCTCCTAACTCTAGAATTGGTAGGGTTGCTTGCCGCTCTCGTAGGGGTCTAGGGTTGTGGGTTTGGCTATTCATCGCGACCGTGGAATCCGTTTTTTATACAGGCTAAAAATAAAACATGGACCTCCTAGTATATCCAACATATATTTTTTCTGCTCCTCTGTGATATGATCACTGTGGATTCTGAGACGAATGGTTATATATTATATATGAGATATGTAATAGACGTTGCTTATGTTTTGCACCCACGCTAGTCCCGTCCCGCTATGCCGTTAGTTAAGTAACCTAATGGTGCATAACGGGACACTTTGGTGAATGCGGATGGCATAAGCGTACGTTGTATTTTCTTTTCATTTTCTCTGATGCTTAGGAAGCATAAATGATGGGACTTCATTAAAGAGATTAATGAAAGAAAAAAAAGCTAAAAGATGTTCTAGAATCAAATTTTCTAAAAAGGTAGCTCTAGTTTTTGCTTTGTATAGCGGTATTCCTTGTAGAATATCCAGCACCTTATTCGATAAGGAAAGAGCCGAGATCCCTTCACCGTGAGTGACGCTTTAGCAAAAGATAGCAGATGCTACAACACATGGTTTTATTTTTGATTGCTTCTATAGTTCTTGCTTTGCATAGTGGTACTTATGAAATATCCTACACCTTATTCAATAAGGAAAGAGCCAAGATCCCTTCACCGGGAGTGATCTCATTAGCAAAACTAGTAAAAGCCTAAAAAACACACCTTTTAAAAAATCACTCTATTCTACAACGATATCAAGTTCATTACACTCATGGTTTTCTTAAAAACCTGTGTTGCCCTCCGTCACTTTAGATAAGTACTACTTAGTATTCATGCTAAGTTTGTTGGCTTTCGTCAAGGCGTAGTGTGCGGTAGCTATTTACTGCTTATCTGCTGCATATGATGTGATTGGATTAAGGCGGTCGTACGGCTTTGTTGGCTTTCGTCAAGGGTCGTGCAGGTGGGATTAATTCAATAATGAAATGTACGGGTTGAACTTGACTAGCGGACTATGGTTTGTTGGCATTCGTCAAGATCATAGCACGTTGGGGGTAAAAGCATTAACGGGAATTTCAAGTGTTGAAATTTGCAATGAGATTGCATATCTTCTATGAGATAGTTGGATCCCGATACCCACTGTGAGTAAGAGTTACTCCTGGGGGAGTTTTACACATGACAATTAGCCGATCAAGTAGATGTCTAGAACAGTGTTAACGGGGTTACGCCCCTGGGAAAACGAGTTTTATTTTAATTAGGTCCGTGCGAAAGCATGGGGAACCTCTCTCAAAGTACCAACACTGGTCTGGCTGAAAGATTGGCGATGTTGTATGGTGTAATTAATCCTGGCTAGTCTTACCTTTTAGGGTTTGAAGAAAGATTTGATAAAAACAGTGGGAGGCATCCTTATTAGATAAGATAAAAACCAATCTAATCTTGCAAGAGCAAACGCTAAAGTGTTTTCTTCTCTCTCTCTCTCTCTAGGTAGCGACCATGTCAGGCTTTAATTAAGATAATAATACGGTTGTATTGACTGAACCCGCTTGTTATACTGAGCAGGGGAACGTTGGTTCCGTTCTTTCTTATAATTGTTATAAGACTGAACAGGATATAGGGGAATATCCGGATTCCAACACCGCCGAAACGAAGAATAAGCATGTTGTTGCATCTTTTCGGGTGTGTTTGTTATCGAGAATTGTTTCTCAGTTCACTCTACGTCCTGGGTATTAGATACCGGATCGGGATCCCATATATGTAATATGTTACATGGGCTAAGGAAAGGTAGAGAACTAGGAATGTGTGAACATTCCGTAAGATTAGGGAATGGTGCAATGTTGCAGCCAAAGCATTTGGCGAATATCACCTTGTATTAACAATTGGTAATACATTGATTCTCAAAGAATGCTTTTACATACCGACCCTGATATGCAATCTTATATCAGTTTCTTTATTAAGTAAAGAAAGTTATAATTTTGTTGTATAGGATAATGTTATGAAAATCTTCCTGAATCAAAAGTTGATTGGATCAGGCTCGTTTATTAATGGCATATACGTTCTAAATCAAACCACAATTCTTAACATACAAAACACACATAAAAGGAAGAGTTCAGAAATGAACGAATCCTATAGTAGACTAGGTCATATCAATGCGACACGACTAGCTAAGTTAAATAAGGATGGATATTTGAATCCGTTCGAATTATTATCTTATGAAACTTGCCAGTCATGTCTCAAAAGCAAGATGACCAAAACTCCATTTATTCGACACGGAGAAAGAGTTACGGAACTCTTGGGACTAATACACAGTGATTTATGCGGTCCCATGTCTACACATGCCAGGGATGGTTCCTCATACTTCATTACATTCACTGAAGATCTCTCAAGATATGGACATGTGTTTCTGTTGAAATACAAGTCTGAAGATTTTGAGAAATTCAAAGAATATAAGCAAGAAGTTGAGAACCAAACGGGTAAAAGTATTAAAATCCTTCTATCTGATCGTGGAGGAGAATACTTGAGCATGGAATTCCGTGACTATCTAAAAGAGAATGGGATTTTCTCTCAGCTTACTCCTCCGTATACACCACAGCACAGCGGTGTATCAGAACGGAGGAATCTCACCCTATTAGATATGGTGCGCTCTATGATAAGCACTGCTTAGTTGACTATTTCCTTTTGGGGGTATGCGCTTGAGACAGCCATACACCTATTGAATATGGTCCCTACCAAATCAGTGCCTACCACTCTATATGAGATATGGAAGGGGAAGAGACCATGTCTTAATTTTGTTAAGATATGGGGTTGTCCGGCCTATGTCAAAAGGCATAATCCGGACAAACTCGAGGCAAGGTCTGTTCTGTGCAAGTTTGTAGGATATCTCAAAACCTCACAAGGGTATATCTTCTACCACACAGAGGAACAAAAGGTTTTTGTTTCTCGACATGCCACCTTTTTAGAAAAAGAATTTCTTGCAAAGGAAATTAGTGCCAAGGAGGTAGAACTGGAGGAGATTCCAGCTATACAAACTACGCCAGAAGATTTGGTGGAAACAGAGGATTCGATAGTACCCAACGAACCTCAGTCTCTCAGCCAATCTAGTAGGGTTCCACATCCACCTGAGAGATACTACGGTTTTCTCATTGATGGTGGAAGCGAGGATTGTATCATGGAGGATGATGACCGAACTAGCTTCGAGAAGGCCATCACGAGTGGGGACTCTGTGAAGTGGCAGGATGCAATGCGATCTGAGATAGAATCCATGTACACCAAAAAAGTATGGTCTTTGGAAGTTGCTCCTAAAGGGGTAAAACCCATTGGGAGCAAATGGATCTTTAAGAAGAAACTTGGTGTCGATGGAAATGTTGAGACTATCAAAATTAGACATGTTGCAAAGGGTTTTCGTCAACGACCAGGTATGGATTATGATGAAACCTTTTCTCCAGTGGCTATGCTTAAGTCTATCTGGATCCAACTTGTTATCGCTGCATGCCATGACTATGAAATCTGGCTAATGGATGTTAAGACCGCCTTTCTAAATGGTGATTTGGAAGAGTGCGTGTACATGACTCAGCCAGAGGGCTTCGTAGACAGCGGGAGTAGCGGAAAGGTGTGCAAGCTGCTTAAATCCATCTATGGGTTAAAGCAGGTATCGTGGTGTTGTTCATATCATAATATTGCATTATTATATTCCCCATTTTTATACATTTTACAAATAAACAGGTGCTTTTGACCCTTGTCTGCTACATAGTACAGGTTACAGGTTCTCGGAACGAAAACAATGAAAAAGATTAAAAAAAATGATGCAAAAGTGGGACTACGACCAACAAATAGAAGGATCTTGATCAAGCCTACACGAAAATCAGTTCACAAAATACAAGGCATCGCAAGGTTCAAGAGTTCTACACAAAGCGAACGGTTAAAGTCAACTACATTACTCACTGTGAAGATCTGGAAAAGAAATAGAAGCTATTCTGAAGAACCAACCAAAGATACAGGAAGACAAAGAGAAGAAGAGCCATCACACAAAATTGCAGCAAACAAGTCCCTTATTTGGTCACGGAACCGCGGCCAAACCTGGCCCGCGGCCGCGGTTCCGCGGCCGTGTGATGCCCGTAGAGGCGAAAAATTTACCAAATGTCTTTGGCGGCGCTAACTAGTCTTCCTAGGGGTATTTTTGTAAATGCATACATGCGGTAACTGTAAACCTAGGATTTTCTATGTCCAATAAATAGAGACCCAAATTCTTGTATTAAGTCATGCCACCTTTCATTAATAAAATTCAGATTTCTCTCGAAGTTTTGGAGAGCATCATTTGTAAAGTAGTTTTTATTTTCTGCCTTAGTTCTTAGTTTTAATTTCTGCCCTAGGTTAAATTTATTCTCTGCCCTAGTTTAATCTAGATTAAAAAATTTATTAATCTGCAGTAGATCATTAATCTCTTAACCCTAAAACAAATTAAAAATCATGTCTTTTGTAGATCCCTCAATGAGCGAGTAGTTTCCTCGCTTGTTAGGTTTAGGAATAGGGAAGGGTTTGAGAGATGAAGATCTCTCACCCCTTTCTTGCCCAATCACTTATGAATAATTAGGACTCCATCCATACTTTCATATTCCGTTACCTACGGCACCAGACCCACGAGGTAACGGTGATACCGTAGTATAAAAGACCGGATATGAAGGTTTTCCATGGAGGTTAGGGTAAGGATCAAGAAAGGACGGACAATGATCTAGAGGAAGAAACATAGTTTCTTCCCGATCATCCTAATCCCCTTTATTAATAATTACCATAACTCCTAAAAAAGAATCTAATTTAGGGCATTGAAAGAGGTGGGGATCTTTATTTTACCAAACTTTACCTAAACCTAATCCTAGCAAGTTTCCTAATTCTAGTATAACTCAAATTAGTTTTTGTGATAAAAGATCCAACACCCTTTGGAATTAGCTCGTAAGAACATTTAGGAAATTAATACTATCCCTGTGGACTGACCCGTATTCACCGGCTAGCTACCAAGCAACGACGTTCTTGATTGCGGTAACATTTATTTTTGATCGTAAAAATCCATCTAAATCAAATGGCGCCGTTGCCGAGGATCGAACCCGGGTCACCCGCGTGACAGGCGGGAATACTCAAAAATATATGTTACCGCAATCAAGAACGGCGTCGCTTGGTAGCTAGCCGGTGAATACGGGTCGGTCCACAGGGATGGTATTAATTTCCTAAATGTTCTTACAAGCTAATTCCAAAGGGTGTTGGATCTTTTATCACAAAAACTAATTTGAGTTATACTAGGATTAGGAAACTTGCTAGGATTAGGTTTAGGTAAAGTTTGGTAAAATAATGATCTCCACCTCTTTCAATGCCCTAAATTAGATCTTTTTTTAGGAGTTATGGTAATTATTAATAAAGGGGATTAGGGTGATCGGGAAGAAACTATGTTTCTTCCTCTAGAACCTTGTCCGTCCTTTCTTAATCCTTACCCTAACCTCTATGGAAAACATTCATATCCGGTCTTTTATACTAGGGTATCACCGTTACCTCGTTGGTCTGATGCCGTAGGGAGCGGAATATGAAAGTATGCATGGAGTCCTAATTATTCATAAGTGATTGGGAAAGAAAGGGGTGAGAGATCTTCATCTCTCAAACCCTTCCCTATTCCTAATCCTAACAAGCGAGAAAACTACTCGCTCATTGAGGGATCTACAAAAGACATGATTTTTATTTTATTTTAGGGTTAAGAGATTAATGATCTACTGCAGATTAATAAAAATTCTAATCTAGATTAAACTAAGGCAGAGAATAAATTTAACCTAGGGCAGAAATTAAAACTAAGAACTAAGGCAGAAAATAAAAACAACTTACAAATGATGCTCTCCAAAACTTCAGGAGAAATTTGAATTTTATTATTGAAAGGAGGCATGACTTAATACAAGAATTTGGGTCTCTATTTATAGGACATAGAAAACCCTAGGTTTACAATTGCCGCATTTATGCTTTGAAAAAAATAGCCCTTGGATGACTAGTCAGCGCCGCCAAAGACCTTTGGTAAATTTTTCGCCTCTACGGGCATCACACGGCTGCGGAACCGCTGGCAAACCTGGCCTGCAGCCGCGATTCCGCGGCAGTGTGATGCCCGTAGAGGCGAAAAATTACCAAATGTCTTTGGCGGGGCTGACTAATCTTCCAAGGGGTATTTTTGTAAAAGCATACATGTGGCAATTGTAAACCTAGGGTTTTCTATGTCCTATAAATAGAGACCCAAATTCTTGTATTAAGTCATTCCTCCTTTCATTAATAAAATTCTGATTTCTCTTGAAGTTTTGGAGAGCATCATTTGTAAAGTAGTTTTTATTTTCTGCCTTAGTTCTTAGTTTTAATTTCTGCCCTAGGTTAAATTTATTCTCTGCCTTAGTTTAATCTAGATTAGAATTTTTAATAATATGCAGTAGATCATTAATCTCTTAACCCTAAAACAAAATAAAAATCATGTCTTTTGTAGATCCCTTAATGAGCAGTAGTTTCCTCGCCTGTTAGGGTTAGGAATAGGGATGGCTTTGAGAGATGAAGATCTCTCACCCCTTTCTTTGCCCAATCACTTATGAATAATTAGGACTCCATACATACTTTCATATTCCGCTCCCTACGGCACCCTACCCACGAGGTAACGGTGATACCGTAGTATAAAAGACCGGATATGAATATTTTCCGTAGAGGTTAGTGTAAGGATTAAGAAAGGACGGACAAGGATCTAGAGAAAGAAACATAGTTTCTTCCCGATCATTCTAATCCCCTTTATTAATAATTACCATAACTCCTAAAAAGATTTAATTTAAAGCATTGAAAGAGGTGGAAATCTTTATTTTACCAAACTTTACCTAAACCTAATCCTAGCAAGTTTCCTAATCCTAGTATAACTCAAATTAGTTTTTGTAATAAAAGATCCAACACCCTTTGGAATTATCTCGTAAGAACATTTAGAAAATTAACACCATCCCTGTGGACCGACCCGTATTCACCGGCTAGCTACCAAGCGACGCCGTTCTTGATTGTGGCAACATATATTTTTGATCAATAAATTCCATCTAAATCAAATGGCGCCGTTGCCGGGATGGCGTAATATTTCCTTTTTGAAATTTCGGGTTAATATAAAATATAAAAAGCATAAAAAACTGAAAAAATATAAAAAAATAAAAATTCTATCATCTTTTATTGTTTGAAGGGTTTCTTGTGCGAATCTTTGCAGGATCGACGGATCTGGAAAAATCCAGGGAGCGAAGAAGAAAACGGGAGATCAGAACAGAAAAGGATTTCAACAACAGAACAGCAGAAAAAATAAAGAGATCTGAACCCTCCACCTCGCCGCCCTTCCGCCGCCGCACCTAGCTTGCGACCGCGCAACCGCGGCCTCCCTGTGTCGTCAGCACGCGCAATTTACACTGTTTGTTTCCTTTTTCTCTCTTCTGCAAATCACCATATATCTTCTGTCAAATCTTCTGCAGGATTCTTTGCTCTTAAAAAATCTTCCCCCTTCCAATAATTGATTTTCTGCAGGATTCTTTGCGCCGCGCTTAAAAGAAAATTGATTGCAAGTGATTTTTTTCTGTTTTGCATATCTTTAATCGGAATTTAAGGGGCTTTAGACCAATTCAGAATGGGTAGGGATTTCATCACCCTTCCCAGGACCCCAGAAATCACATAAGGCATTTGCATTGACGAATCTTTAATTAAAAAATACTAGACTCAGCCCTAAGGACATCGCGCTAAGTAGGACAGAGGGCTAGTTGTAGGCATCGGCCGTTAATCCTAACCTGACTTTGCGGTGTCTAGGAAAGTGTGTCTAAAGCGAGTGGTTACTTAATTAAGGCCACTACTTGTGGTGGAGAGCCTCCCACTCACCTGGCACTTACCTGGCCGCAATTGGCGGTGAAGAGGCGGTTTGAGGTCCTATTTCTAGCCCTTTGGAACAGTTAGGAGCTGTCTAGCTGACCTAGGTGACCCTAGATCTAGGCCTGATTGTGCATTTGTGGTTGATTGCATTTGTGTCAAAGTCTCTTATCAAAAATCTTTTTGCAAAAAGCTCCACATAAAAAAGGATAAAAAAGAAAAATCTTTTACAAAAACTTGCAACTTGTCGCTAAAGAAATCCTTGCACTCCACTTACACCACTTTCTTCTCATTGACGTTTTCACACCTCCACATTCTGTCTTTCACCTTTTTGACTACACTACCTCTTTAGTGTATGTCCGGTTGGACTAGGGACACTAGCGCCCGATTAGTCCGTGTTTCGTTGGTACCGACCGACGAACCTTTCGACTCCGAAGTCGAAATTCTTTCCACTTCTTCACTTTCACCTTCAAATTCTTCTTCCGATGGTATGTCGGGATATAATCCTAACAACACCTTACCGACGGGACTGATTCCACCTCCGTTAGGTGCGAATAACCCGAATCACCCGCCTGTTGAAGCGCCCCAACGAATCGCGCTCCAGGATCTTTTCTACCCAATCCGCACCGCCCTACCTACTTGTCTTTCCCTCGCACTGGCAAATGGGGACAATTTCGAGATCAAACCCCTCTTCATCAATATGCTGCCTAAGTTTCACGGATTGGAATCCGAAGATGCATATATCTTTATCAACAAATTCCAAAACGTTTGCGCTATGATGAAAATAACCCAATTATCCGACGATGCTATAAGGCTAAGGGTCATTCCTTTCACCTTATGTGACTTAGCCGGGAAGTGGTTATACAGCACAACGTCGCATTCAATTAAGAATTGGGAAGAGTTTGTGAAAGCTTTTCTTAAAAAGTTCTATCCTCATCACAAGACTGCTAGAATACGTAATGAGATTATACAATTTTCCCAGCTTCCTTCCGAAGCATTTTGGAAGTGTATTGAAAGATTCAAAGGCCTACTTGTTCAATGCCCTCACCATGGGATCGAAAATTGGCAACTTTGCCTAACATTATACGAGGGATTGAACTCGGCAACGAAGCAGTTGCTAGAAACCATTTGTCAAGGTCACTTTCTAACCAAATCTAGTGGGGAAGCGTGGCAGTTTCTCGAGGATCATAGTGAACAAACAATTCAGTGGGAGAGCACCAAGAACACCTCATCTTCTTCTATTGGTCAGTCTAGGTCAGGCATACATCACTTAGATATGTCGATTGCTATGAAGGCCGAGATGGCCGCACTTACGAAAAGCTAGAAGCGATTGAGACTAAAATCTCATCGCCTTCTCCTGCCCCTGTTGTGCCCCCACGAACGGTTTGTGCTTGTTGTTCGGATCATCACATCTCACCGAAGAGTGTCCTTACAATCTATCTACTCAAGGACATGATCAAGTCAATGCTGCCTTTCAGCAACCACAAAGAAACGATCCATACTCTTTAACATACAATCCGGGTTGGAGGAGTCACCCAAATTTCGCTTGGAACCAAAATCAACAATTCCAAGGAAAACAACAATTTTCAAAGGCCTCCTCCTCCACAAAAACAAGCACCTCCACAAACTCAATTCCAGCAACCTTTCCAACAGCAACCTTACCCTAATGAAGTGAACAATTTTGTGCCCAACAATTCTTACCCACAAAACAATTTTGTTCCACCTCATAATGACAAGGTTAACTCGCTCGAATGAAGTCTAGATGCGTTCCTAAAACGATTTACTCAATCTGCAGCACGGTTGGAGACTTCTATTCAATCTTTAGTGCAAAACAGTGCCTCACACGATCAACGCATCAAATCTACTGAGGCACAAATTGCACAACTCAATGCTGCGTTGAGAGAGAGAGAAAAAGGAAAGCTTCCATCTCAACCACTGCCAAATCCCGGTCACGCACATGTTGCATATGAACAGCAGAATCATAACGTAAATGCTGTGACCACGTTGAGATCCGGAAAAGTGTTGCAAAAAAATGTGGGTATTAACAATGAAACCCCTGCCGGTGGTCCTTCTTCTTCTTCTTCGTTAGAGCCTATTCTTCATCCTTCTTCTTCTAGCTCGAACGGACCCACTTCTCACAATACGAACACATCTACACGGGGATCCGTTCCAACTCCATAATCTGCACCACAAAAATTGGACTCAACAAATTTTCAAAATGTTCCTTTTCCAAACCGGTTGAGATCCAATAAACCAACTCCACAAATGGAGAAGATTGTAGAGTTGTTCAAACAGGTTAGCATAAATATCCCTCTCTTGGATGCAATCCAACAAGTTCCTTCATATGCAAAAATCTTAAAGGACTTATGCACCAAAAAGAGGAAGTCGCAAGTACCAAAGAAAGTATTCGTGGCTAGTGCTGTTAGCGATGCTCTTGTCCAATCTTTACCCCAAAAGCACAAGGATCCCGGTTGTCCTACTATTTCGATTACAATTTGGGACAAGAACATCAATAGAGCACTATTAGATCTTGGTGCTAGCGTCAATTTCCTACCTTATTCTGTGTACGAGCAATTAGGCATTGGAGAGCTTAAGCCCACTCATTGTACTCTCCAAATGGCTGACCGATCCATCACCCATCCTAGAGGAGAGTTGGAGGATGTGTTAATTAAAGTAGGGGATTTCATTTTCCCCGTTGACTTTATTGTTTTGGATACACAACCTGTAGCTAACCTCTGGAGTCAAATTCCGGTGATACTTGGTCGACCATTCCTTGCGACTTCTATTGCGGTGATCAATTATCGTAATGGTTCAATGAATCTATCTTTTGGCAATATGACAATTGAACTCAACATTTTTTTTAGTTGGGAAATCAGCCATCCGAGCCTAATTCTAGTGTACTTGATGTTTGCTCGATCAATAAGATCGCGGAGGAGGACTGTGAGTTCGAAAATTTTATGTTCGACCACAGCAATGTTGACGCCTTTAGTGCGTTCCTCCTAGAATCTAACACAGCTTTCACGGCGGAAAACGATTATGAGTGTTTCACCTTTGTAGACGATTTTGAAGACTCACCACCCGAATTTGTGTCTTTTGCTTTTTCGGATGAGTTACTTGAACCATTGATGGAATCATTGATGGAATCCTTCGAGTTTGAAATAGTTACACCATTGCTACCATCAATTGTTTCACCTACTAAACTCGAACTAAAGCTTTTGCCATCGCACCTTAAATTTTCTTATCTAGGTGAGAATGAGACCCTACCCGTTATCATATCGGCCTCTCTAGCTCTCGAGCAAGAGAAGGCCCTTTTACTGGTCTTACAAAATAATCGGCAAGCTTTTGGCTGGTCTATGGCGGACATCAAGAGGATTAGTCCCCTCATAGTTGAACATCATATACACTTGATGGATGATGCCATGCCGGTAAGGGATCCTCAAAGACGCCTCAACCCCATAATGAAAGAGGCTGTCAAGAAGGAGATTGTTAAATGTCTTGATAGTGGTATCATTTACCCTATCTCGGATAGCCAGTGGGTTAGCCCCATTCATGTCGTGCCAAAGAAATCTGGCATCACGGTCATTACCAATGAGGCAAATGAGTTAATACCCACTCGCACCCAAACTGGGTGGCGAGTTTGCATCGACTATTAAAAACTCAATGCCGCGACAAGGAAAGACCACGTTCCTTTACCTTTCATTGACCAAATGCTTGAACGATTGGCTGGGCACGAGTTCTATTGCGTTTTGGATGGCTATTCCGGCTATAACCAAGTCCCCATCGCCAAAGAGGATCAAGACAAGATGACATTTACTTGTCCTTTTGGCACTTTTGCTTATCGTCGCATGCCCTTTGGGTTATGCAATGCACTCACTACATTTCAGCGGTGTATGATGGGGATCTTTTCAGACATGTTTGAAAAGTTTTTGGAGATCTTTATGGATGATTTCTCCATTTTTGGTGACCCCTTCGACGAGTGTTTACTACACCTTTGTAAGTGCACAACAGCGCCCCGGCCATCATTCCGAGGCCAAAATACGGAAACGAAACTTTTACAAAACTTGTAAACCGGCACTACCACGCACTATAAAACCCGGATCGGGCCATTAACCTACTCCTAGCAAACTAGACAATGGGTAGAAAGCTATATTGAGCGATTTGTGTCCTTCGGTCTTCGGCCTCCACTCCGATCTCCTCGCGGAATCTCCGGTCTTCATCTCCTCGTCGGAACGGGCACCACATCGCCGGGTTCTTTTATGGGCTCCTACCTCTGGACCGAGGCAACTCGGGCACGAAGTTGGCGAGTCGACGTGTCCAAGAATACTGTAGGCTAAGTGTAGAATCACTCGTCTCAAGCGGGGATGAACTTGCCATGTTGATGGAGGTGAAGAATGAACTTTTGAGAGAGGTTGAAATGGAGCTATGGAATTTTTGTGGCAAGCAAAGTGAGATGAATAATTCCCCCCCCCAAAAATGAACCTCTCATCCTCACAAGAAGTGGCCGGCCAATACAAATATGGTGGAGAGATCAAAAGCAATGAAGGGAGGTGAGTGTAGTAAAAGCAAGAGGTGATCATAACAAATGTGATGATAATAATGTCGCACCAAATCCTTTCTCATTCCCATCACATAAATGCAAACCATGATGAAAGAAAAAGGAAAGATGCTATCATAATCTCTCCATTTACAAGAAACCCCCTCCACATAACTAATTAGCATACTTTCAAATAACCCCCTCCATCGGAAAAATCCGGCCATGAAGGAACAAAGGAAATATGGCTGAAACGGAATGCAAACTGGAAACTCCTAAAAACTGATCCCCAGGAAAACCCCGCAACTGTATATACATACCCGCATTTGTATTCCCACTGAGTACAAATGCAATGAGACAAAATCTACACTATACAATACAAGGATCCGGCTTAAACCAAAGCCCGCTAGTATTATCCGTCCGATCATGATCCGTGCAATACTGCAAGTATAAGATCGAACCTTGCATATATCCATACGGCCTCTACAGCGTTTCGCCCGAAACTTGAGAAACTGTCTGTGGAGGACTCTAAAGACTCATCAATACTCTGGCTGTGGATTTAACCACTAGCACGTCAGAGGTATTAGCCATACGTAACGGGCTACCAGGTATTGACCAAAAGGGACATCGATGAACGAACTCATCCTGACACCCTACTGAGCCTGTCAGTGACAATATCCATACAGTCCGGTCCGTTCGTCTATGAGCATCGCATGTCGGGCCTAGGGGGTTGGTAAAAGTCAGACCCCCAATAGCGGTACAAGTCGTGTCGGAGTGTAGTCCAGAACACCCTGAGATACTACTGGAATACCTACCAGTAAATCTCCTGCCTTGGCCAAGGACTTCGTGTAATAGCTCTCCTAGACACAGCGCGACCTCACCCCCAATACTGGGAGAGACGAACCCCTGCAGATCCGCTCACTGCCTCCATGTGGCTCGGGACTGTACCCAACTAAAACCTGTTTGCATGACTTCTTTGAGCGTGGTAGGGTAGTAATCAAAGTACAGTGGGAACTCACACAAGAAAAATGACGATCTCAGGTCGATGAACTAACCTGTACACATGTCACCAGGGAACTGCCATCTGACGCTAGGTATAATATCAACTAGCATGTTCCCGGCGAGTCCTGTCCAGTGTACTCATAACCCAATGATCACCTGTATACATCTTAGGTGAACCAACTGACACCAGTGGCTTGTGAGACCGGCCACCGCCCCTCGTCGGGGTCTCGACTGTATACACTAGTCTAATCTAGAGTATCGATGCCCTGTCTCGAAACTCCCACGACTAGGGACCTTTTAAGGATGTGCTTATAGACCCCAGCTCCCACGTATATGATCGCCATCATACTGCTGGCAGTCAAGCAAGAACCCTAGGGGCTCTATCAACGTGTAATAGCGACTTGTAAGGTCACCTAAAGCAGTACACGATGATAAAGATAAACCAGATAGCATACTATCATCTTGAGTAAGACAGTCCTACCTGTATAGGTCCTCCCATAATCATTGCAATCACGTGCCTGTGATCCAATAATTGACTCTGAGGGTACTATCTCCAACAATCTCCCACTTGCACTCAAGGCTAATTATTGCGATGTCGCATACTCATAGCCCGGGTGATACCGAACACCCAACTCCTCTAGTAGTCAGTCTCATAAAGCTCGTTTGCGAAACTATTGCGTTCGAGGAATAGCCACAGTGAGTGGATCCGCTCTGATATTTCTTTCTATGTTTCTCTTTATCTCAAGTTCGTGGAGAAAGCCATCTCCCGAAATGAGCAATACCTGTCTTAGAATGTGCCTGGATGTCTGATAGGACCTAGCTCATAAATGAACTCCAAATCCAAACTTCTTAGACTGTATCGTCAACTGAACTCAATCAGTATCCTGCGCCATGCCTCCTTCAGTATCTGCTTGGACCACCTGCCTAAAATACTTCCCCATGTCAGAGGGAAAACTATAACTCTGACAGTCACTCTGTCATTTAGGTCACCTTGGAAGCCTGGAATGATAACCGTCTCTACAAAGAGGCTGTTGTTATCATATCCCTAGAACATCCACTTATGTTCTAAAACTGCTTCCGAATGTTTCTCCAGGATTGGATCAATATCAAATTATTGCATCTAGTGCAAAAACATCTGGTGTGGTACTTGACATCTCATGATTGACTCAATTGCCTAAGCAAGTGATCTGCCAATCATTCACATCCCTCTCCCTTTTAGTCTGTAAGACACCTTTAGAGAGGGTGACTCCATCACCTGCAGGTACACTACCGTGCCAGGAGTCGTCCATTCTAAATACTTATAGAATGCTGTCTAAGTACTCTGATTGGGAAAATTCACAAATCTAGATCTAAAACCATAGATCTATTAACCAGAATGTCTGATATAATATCCAAGTCCTATGTGGAGAAACTACTGTGTGACAACCAAAGTATAACCGACCGTAGTATAGGAATTTCACTTCCTACTCTGTGTATGTCATCCAAATACCAGGACATCACACCCTACTACCTTCTTAACAGATCCATCCTCTATTCCGATGAAGTCAAACCTATGACTGTCACATCAGAAATAGATGATCTATCTCCGCTATATCCGCTTTAGTCTATAAATAGACATAAGCCACCTGTCCACCAATGCTTCCGTTGCTCCCACTGACTACGACAACCCTCTGGCAGAATCATATAGACGTATACTTCTAAAGCTAGTTTAGAACAATGCTATACTCATCCTCCTGCCGGGTCTCACAGTCTGGAACAACAGCAATGGCAAGTCTGGGTAAACAAGAACCTCCCTGTCACCGTCCTTGAGGCTACCGGAGTACCTCTCGGGTACCTGAGGTTACCCACCATATCTGCGCAGTGGCCAATGGAATGTCAAATCAGATTGAATCTTTAGGTTCTTATCAAATTTTCAGTAATCGTTTTCGGTTCTGGAATCACTTCCAGTTCTACCATACTCCCACTACTGTTTTCTGAAAAAATCCATTTTTATTAAAACTGTGGCGAGTCAAGAACAATATCACTATTGATCTTCCAGATGGTAGAAAATCAGCCCTCGTCATAGCCCGGGTCAACCCACAAACTGCCATTACAGAAACGTGCCTTAAGTAATCCGGAGTCTGGTTTTAAGCATAAGACGGACAACTCCCCGTACCTTAACATCGTTAAGATATGAACCGTTCTATATCCAATATAGAAACAGAGGCACTAATTTAATTGAACCAGATTCAAATCATGCAGCTGTCTCCAGTGCATGTCAACTAAATGGAGAGAGGCCGATCAGTATTACTCAACTTAGGAGTACTTCCAATTATGAGTAACCTGAAAGAGAAGCATGTTCTCTTAATCATTACTATCAACTGAATACCATTCACAAGTATCTACATCTTCGGTCACCTTAAAGAATCCCGATACTTGCAACACCTGGTTTTCTACTTTACTCTTATACCTATAACTTCTTAAAACTCAGAACCTGCATTTCTACGAAACACATGTCTAAGAACTAAGGAAGTCACAAGTAAACATAATATAGTACGAGGACCAACCCCTCTGTCCTAATGGATACTGGACAACATACAATACTCTGTATAAGTTCCTCGAGTCTAATAACTCATTACTTGTGTGTCGTAGGTTGAAAACTGTACTTATGGTTAAGAAGAATTACACCGCTGTTTAATGCTCCTTACCTAACCATCCACTGATATAAGTAAATGTCATAGAAATAATTTCAAAAAGGTTTATCCCACTCTATAAAAATAGACGTACAGATATATCAATTTGAAATTGGTGCATAACAGCCGATATTCAAAACCAAACATTTGCCGTCCGACAAACAACCCAGGTGATTTCCCCAAATATCACCAATTACAACGAATCCTGATATAATGGGGAGGATCACCCAATTCCCAATAACTTACTCCCACTCATCATCTGTAAAACAATACAGATGTGAGAATTAAACCTGGTAAATACATACCCTGGAGCAAGTGTCTAATTGGGAAATCAGTTTTCTTTTAACAGTACACAGTTAAACTGAAACATTGAAATGTTTCGATGGGGTATCCTGGTATTCTTAGTAATGCCTCTTCCATTATCCAGATTCACAACTGCAACCGTATAATTCATTGCCATCTCTCCAAATCTCTTTATATGTCTTTAGTCATCGCCTTCTGTACACCCACTTAGGCTAAATGGTTTTCTTCCTTCCCTACCGTTCGGCACCAGCCTATGGTCTGGAAGAAGACTATCTAATAAATATAATGGGTGTACTGTCCTAATCCTAGGAGCACTCGCAACGCGAGAGAAGGTAAAGATAAAAGACACCTGAATAAAACTTATTCTAATTTCTCCTAAACCAGATACCATCCCCGAACTGGAACAAGATCCTTTCGTGTTCGTATATAACCATACGATGGAGTATCCAAATAACTGTGGATCTTTGTAGTGATACGGAGTGTCCTGGAGAAATACAAAGGTGAAGTGGGAGTGGTAATGAAATACTTGGTTAGGTCGTGAATAGCAGTCGCAATTTACTTTGCCCTCCTTCTAATCCCTTTATATGTCTTAACTTAATACCTTCTGCACACCATCGTTATGCTAATTGGTTTTCTTCATTCCCCACCGTTCGGCACCAGCCTAAGGTTTGGAAGAAGACTATCCAATTTGCGTAATAGGTGTACTATCTCCTAAACCAAGGAGTACTCGCAACCTGAGAGAAGGTAAAAAAGGAAAAGACAACTGAATAGTCCTAATCGTTTTCTCCAGAACCGGAAACCATTCTCGAATAAATTCCTTCGAGTTCGTATATAACCATACGATGGTTTTATCCAATGGAAGTGGACGTTCGTAGTAATACGGGGTGTCCTGGGAAAAGGGTAAAAGTAGGAGTGGCAATGAGGTTTGCAACTCTGACAATCCAAAAGCCAGTGTTTTAAGAAGGTTCGGTTAACTTGGTTACTGAGTCATAGTCAAGGGTCGGGTCATGGTCGCTGCCAAAGAGAGAGAGAAAAGAAATACTCAGCGTACACTCTAACCTAGATCAGAATCGTTATCACTTTATCTAATTAGGAAACCTCCCACTGTACCGTCAAATTCTCCTCCAAACCTGAAAGAAGAATTAGTCGGAATCACCCGAGGAGTAAACCAACTCATCAGTGGGAATCGAGATCCAACTATCATCACATGCTAACGTGATAGAATCCACTCACGCTATCACACTCTGGAAGGTATGCGCATATCTGGCAAGTTTCAGTTTCTTTAGAAACTCCCGATGTGATTTTTACCCCATCCTCTTATGACCTTGACGAAGGTCAACAAATCATAAGTCACATGTCAAGTTCTTCCCGTCATTGTCCAGGTTAATTTGAACCCACCCGTACAAGCCCTTGACGAAGGTCAACAAGGCTATACGACTGTCCCAAACCAACGCATCTATCTATGCAGCAGAAAGGTAACAAGCAGCTACCATTCACTATGCCTTGACGAAGGTCAACAAACATAGCATGAATACTACGTGCTACCCGTCTGAAATGACGGAGGGCTACGAATGGTTTTTGGCGAAAAATCTTTAACGTAATGAACTTGATATCGTTGAAGGAACCGGATAGCTTTTTATAAAAATATAGTGACGAAAACCTTTGCTAAAGAGATCACTCCCGGTGAAGGGATCTCGGCACTTTCCCCGTAGAATGAGGTGCAGGATATTCCAACTGAATACCACGATGCAAAGCAAAAGTAATCGACTATAGTGAAGTTATTGCCCTGAAGTAAACTTCTGTCTAAGGGGTCACTCCCGGTGGAGGGATCTCGTCCCTTGCCTCGTCGACTGAGGTGCTGGATATTCATAACCGAATACCACTGTGCAAAACAAAAGAGAACGCCCTTGCAATAACAGCTTTTTGAAAAATGTTCCAACAACATCAAAATAGGTTTGTTTAGCTTGCATTGATCCGAATCAATGCAGTCCCATCAATTGATCACACCAATAAAGAACGAAAATACGATGTACGTATATGCTATCCGCATTCGCCACTGGGTCCCGTCATTACCCGTTTGGTTACTTAACTAACGACAGAGCGGGGACTGGACTAGCGCGGATGCAAAACATATACAACATCTACTAGTATATATATCAATATATAATATTCGCTCAAGGCGTGATAAAATGCAACATCACAGAAATGTAATAAGCATCACAGAACAATACAGATATCAGGGATCCCCGGGTTTCATAGAGCCGCTACTGAAACCCGACGTTCCCCTGGTAGTGTAGATAACCTATGCAATGAAATCCTAGACCCCTACTGGCGCTGCAAGTTACCCACCAAAACCTGAAGCGAGGCAGCCCCCTTCAGCAACGTGAATGGACCACCCATCACTTCACGGAATCCGATAACTTGGGCACCCCTCCTTGGGTCAACCTGTACCCCTACGAGTGCGGTGAATAGCCCGCCAATTCTAGAGTGAAACCCCTCCGTCTCAACGCCATGAGATGCGGGCCCGTTACCCTCTAGAACCCGGCTACCCGTGCATCCCTCCGCGGGGTAATCCTAGTACAGAAAATGAAATGTATATACAACGGGTGCATCGACCTCAACCCAGTCGTGCCCCAAAAGAATAATATACAAACATGCAGTGACGGCAGTCCACATGTCGGACGCTTGCCCCGCAATATCAAATGTACATATATAACCAAACTGTACTAACATTGCATCCACGCTATCTACCACTACAAATCCGCAACATCACAGCACAACACAGAACATCAACGTCAATGTCACGTTCGCAAATCCGTCTAAAAGGGCTATAACAGTTAGACAGGATTTACTGATCAAATGAAATTCACGGTCGCAGATATAATGTAAATACTGTGAACTAACATATTTAAAATTTTCGATCGACTAAATTTACCGAAATGGGCCCCAAGCACTATTGTAGCACTCAAAATAAATCTGGGCCCAAACAGAATATACCAAAAACCCTATTTCCATGTCAGAAGCCCAGTGTAAAAATTTGGTGCAGTAAGGAGTCAAAATGGCGGCGGAACCGTGGCCAATGCATGGGTTTGGCCGCGGTTCCGCGGTGGAACAGTGCCATCAGGGCACCAAATTTTCACAGAATACATAAAAAAACCCTGCTCGTATTTTTACAATGTACCAAATAATTTTTTGAGCACTGCAAAAATTCGACAGAAACTGGACATGAAAACGCGGTTTTTTGAAAATCCGTTGGATCGAACTTGTAAACACGTTAGAGCAAGCTAGACTAGGTTAATGGCGTGGCTCTGATACTAGTGTAAGTGCACGGCAGCGCCCCGGCCGTCATTCCGAGGCCAAAATGCGGAAACGAAACTTTTACAAAACTTGTAAACCGGCACTACCGCGCACTATAAAACCCGGATCGGGCCATTAACCTACTCCTAGCAAACTAGAGAATGGGTAGAAAGCTATACCGAGCGATCCGTGTCTTTCGGTCTTCGGCCTCCACTCCGATCTCCTCGCGGAATCTCCGGTCTTCATCTCCTCGTCGGAACGGGCACCACATCGCCGGGTTCTTTTTCGGGCTCCCACCTCTGGACTGACGCAAGTCGGGCACGAAGTTGGCGAGTCGACATGTCCAAGAATACTGTAGGCTAAGTGTAGAATCACTCGTCACAAGCGGGGATGAAGTTGCCATGTTGATGGAGGTGAAGAATGAACTTTTGAGAGAGGTTGAAATGGAGCTATGGAATTTTTGTGGCAAGCAAAGTGAGATGAATAATTTCCCCCCCACAAAAATGAACCTCTTATCCTCACAAGAAGTGGCCCGCCAATACAAATATGGTGGAGAGATCAAAAGCAATGAAGGGAGGTGAGTGCAGTAAAAGCAAGAGGTGATCATAACAAATGTGATGATAATAATGTCACACCAAATCCTTTCTCATTCCCATCACATAAATGCAAACCATGATGAAAGAAAAAGGAACGATGCTATCATAATCTCTCCATTTACAAGAAACCCCCTCCACATAACTAATTTGCATACTTGCAAATAACCCCCTCCATCGGAAAAATCCGGCCATGAAGGAACAAAGGAAATATGGCCGAAACGGAATGCAAACTGGCAACTTCTAAAAACTGATCCCGTAATAAATTACAGGAAAACCCCGCGACTGTATATACATACCCGCATTTGTATTCCCACTGAAAACAAATGAAATGAGACAAAATCTACACTGTACAATACTAGGATCCGGCTTAAACAAAAGCCCGCTAGTATTATCCGTCCGATCATGATCCGTGCAACACCGCACGTACAAGATCGAACCCTGCCATATATCCATACGGCTGCTACAGCATTTCGCCCCAAACTTGAGAAACTATCTGTCGGGGACTCTAAAGACTCGTCAATACTTTGGCTGTGGATTTAACCACTAGCACGTCAGAGGTATTAGCCACACGTAACGGGCTACCAGGTATTGACCAAAAGGGACGTCGATGAGCGAACTCATCCTGACACCGTACTGAGCCTGTCAATGACAATATCCGTACAGTCCGGTCCATTCGTCTATGAGCATCGCATGTCGGGCCTAGGGGGTTAGTAAAAGTCAGACCCCCAATAACGGTACAAGTCGTGTCGGAGTGTAGTCCAGAACACCATGAGATACTACTGGAATACCTACCAGTAAATCTCCTGCCTTGGCCAAGGACTTCGTGTAATGGCTCTCCTAGACACAGCGCGACCTCACCCCCAATTACGGGAGAGACGAACCCCTGCAGATCCGCTCACTGCCTACATGTTGCTCGGGACTGTACCCAACTAAAACCTGTTTGCACAACTCCTTTGAGCGTGGTAAGGTAGTAATCAAAGTACAGTGGGAACACACACGAGACAAATGACGATCTCAGGTCGATGAACTAACCTGTACACATGTCATCAGGGAACTGCCATCTGACGCTAGGTATAATACCAACTAGCATGTTCCCGGCGAGTCCTGTCCGGTGTACTCATAACCCAATGAGCACCTGTATACATCTTAGGTGAACCGACTGACACCGGTAGCTTGTGAGACCGGACACCGCCCCTCGTCGGGGTCTCAACTGTATACACTAGTCTACTCTAGAGTATCGATGCCCTGTCTCGAAACTCCCACGACTAGAGACCTTTTAAGGATGTGCTTATAGACCCCTGCTCCCACATATATGATCGCCATCATAATGCTGGCAGTCAAGCAAGAATCCTAGGGGCTCTATCAACGTGTAATAGTGACTCGTAAGGTCACCTAATGCAGAACACGATGATGAAGATAAACCAGATGGCATACTATCATCTTGAGTAAGACTGTCCTACCGGTATAGGTCCTCCCTCAATCATTGCAATCACGTGCCTATGATCCAATAATTGACTCTGAGGGCACTATCTCCAACAACCTTGACGCGGTTCTTACCCGCTGTAGGGATAAGAACCTAACTTTAAATTGGGAGAAGTGCCACTCTATGGTACGAGAAGGCATTGTCTTAGGACATGTCATCTCGCAAAACGGCATAGAGGTTGATAGAGCCAAAATTGAAGTCATTTCCAATCTTCCTCCTCCTAAATGCGTCAAAGACATCCGATCTTTCCTTGGCCACGCCGGTTTTTATAGACGGGTCATCAACGATTTTAGCAAGATTGCTAGACCCTTGACTCTCTTACTGGCCAAGGACACAACATTTGATTTTGACTCAACTTGCATGGAAGCGTTCGAGTCATTGAAACGCTATCTCATTTCTACGCCTATTCTTTCATCTCCAGACTGAACGCATCCCTTCGAAATTATGTGCGACGCATAAGATTTTGCCATTGGTGTTGTTCTTGGACAACACATTAATAAGATGCCGCATGTGATTTATTACGCTAGTCGTACATTAAATGAGGCCCAACTAAACTACACAACAACAGAAAAAGAATTTGTAGCAGTTGTGTTTGCACTTGAAAAAATCCGGCCTTATTTAATCGGCTCTCCAGTTATTTTGTATACGGACCATTCAGCTCTTCTCCACCTTTTTACGAAGAAGGATGCTAAATCGAGGCTAATACGTTGGATCCTTTTGCTAAAAGAGAGCACGACCGTCGACTGACGGAGGTTGAGAGGGGTATTCAAACCCTGTTGGCTAGGGAAGAGCGATCACGTTCACGCTCGAAAGCGCGATGTGGGGCCGGGCAGTGAGGGCGCTGCTTTGCTTAAGTTTGGGGGAGATGGTGGTGTATATAGTTATCTTTTGCCATGCATATTTTATATTTTTGTATATATTTTTCTTTTCCTTTTGCATATTTAAATTTTGCATTGCATCCATATATAAAAATCATAAAAATTGAAAAATTTGAAAAATAAAAAAATTTAGAAAAAGAAAAACCCATAAAAAATTGAAAATTATAAAAATTAATGTATTCAATTTTGACCGTATTTGACTTATGGTTAACTAGCTAGGAACATCTAGATCCTAGACTTAGTAAATTAAAAACCCCAAAAATAACCTTTCTTAAAATTTAACGGTAGGAAGTATATGTCTTTGTAGTTTATTTCGAAATAGGCAAATTTTGAGTTCACTTCGTGGGCTAAGTCAAAACAAAGGAAAAGTATTGTTATTTTTATTGAAGTATGAGTTTGAAAAATAATTCCTACCTTAAGTCTAAATTCTGAAAATGTATACCCTACAATTTGCACAAACACGCACCTTGAAAGTTGGAATAGTAGAAGAGACCTTGAAATGCTCTTGTCTAAAGTCCTTAGTACGATGAAAAATAAAAAAATACAAGTGTGAATAAAGAAAAAAATGAACACTGGTTTTTGTAATTACTTAAGGCCGCAAGAATAGAAAAATATTTAGCGAGGGTGCTTCATCACCTAGTGCCTTAGACCAACTGGTTTGGGAGTCTCTGCTAAAGCCTGAGGTGTTACAAGGCTAGGAATTACGCTTTAAAGTGCAAACGCATTTTATAATCAGTCGTTGGTACCTCAAGAAGTATTAACGGTCGCATGAAGGATGTGTAAGCAAAATTCATTTAAAAATTCACCAATTAAGAAGTGCTTTGGACAATGGACAAGAGTATGATTGCTTGATTTGAATTTCGATGTGTAGGGGTGATATATACACACACGTTGGGGTATGTGATTGGGGTTTAGATAAGAGATAGGAATGAAGAATAGGACTTATATCTTTAATAGAGATGATAAAAATTCTTAAGTTGAGATAGAACCCTAGAAGGCAAACTTAAGAGATGCTAAAGCCTAAGTAGGTCTGCAAAACATATATAATCTTAAGTTAAATGATAAGGAAGTGTGAAGAATATGGGTGGATAATTTACACATCAACGATAATAGAATTCCTTTTTAGAAAAGCTAATTGGAGAATAAAAGTCGATAAGCAAAATTGATAGGATTTTGTGGGTAGTGTCTGCTGAAAACCCACGGGAGACAACACTCCTCTACTAGGGACACCTAGAGGTTTAACGGCTTATTCCACAAGCTCAGTGCAATCACGTTTCCCTGCGAAAGTGAGGTTAGGTTTTTATCGAGAATAAAACTAGGTTTGCTCGAGGACGAGCAAAAGATAAGTTTGGGGGTATTTGTTCATATCATAATATTGCAATATTATATTCCCCATTCTTATAAATTTTACAAATAAACAGGTGTTTTTGACCCATGTCTGCTACATAGTACAAGTTACAGGTTCTCGGAACGAAAACAGTGAAAAAGATAAAAGATGATGCAAAAGTGGGACTACGACCAACAAATAGAAGGATCTTGATCAAGGCTACACGAAGATCAGTTCACAAAATACAAGGCATCGCAAGGTTCAAGAGTTCGACACAAAGCGAACGGTAAAAGTCCACTACATTACTCACTGCGAAGATCTGGAAAAGAAATAGAAGCTATTCTGAAGAACCAACCAAAGATACAGGAAGACAAAGAGAAGAAAAGCCATTACACAAAATTGCAGCAAACAAGTCCCTCATTTGGCCGTGGAACCGCGGCCAAACCTGGCCTGCGGCCGCGGTTCAGCAGCCGTGTGATGCCCGTAGAGGCGAAAAATTTACCAAATGTCTTTGGCGGCGCTGACTAGTCTTCCTAGGGGTATTTTTGTAAAAGCATACATGCGGCAATTGTAAACCTAGGGTTTTCTATGTCTTATAAATAGAGACTCAAATTCTTGTATTAAGTCATGCCTCGTTTCATTAATGAAATTCAGATTTCTCTTGAAGTTTTGGAGGGCATCATTTGTAAAGTAGTTTTTATTTTCTGCCTTAGTTCTTAGTTTTAATTTCTGTCCTAGGTTAAATTTATTCTTTGCCTTAGTTTAATCTAGATTAGAATTTTTATTAATCTGCAGTAGATTATTAATCTCTTAACCCTAAAACAAAATAAAAATCATATCTTTTGTAGATCCCTTAATGAGCGAGTAGTTTCCTCGCTTGTTAGGGTTAGGAATAGGGAAGGGTTTGAGAGATGAAGATCTCTCACCCCTTTCTTTGCCCAATCACTTATGAGTAATTAGGACTCCATGCATACTTTCATATTCCGCTCCCTACGGCACCCTACCCACGAGGTAACGGTGATATCGTGGTATAAAAGACCGGATATGAATGTTTTCCATAGAGGTTAGGGTACGGATTAAGAATGGACGGACAAGGATCTAGAGGAAGAAATATAGTTTCTTCCCGATCATCCTAATCCCCTTTATTAATAATTACCATAACTTCTAAAAAGATCTAATTTAGGGCATTGAAAGAGGTAGAAATTTTTATTTTACTAAACTTTAACTAAACCTAATCCTAGCAAGTTTCCTAATCCTAGTATAACTCAAATTAGTTTTTGTGATAAAAGATCCAACACCCTTTGGAATTAGCTCGTAAGAACATTTATGAAATTAACACCATCCCTGTCGATCGACCCGTATTCACCGGCTACCTACCAAGCGACGACGTTCTTGATTGCGGTAACATATATTTTTGATCTATAAAATCTATGGCCAGGTTTGGCCGCGGTTCCGCGACCAAACGAGGGACTTGTTTGCTGCAATTTTGTGTGATGGCTCTTCTTCTTTTTGTCTTCCTGTATCTTTGTTTGGTTCTTCAGAATAGCTTCTATTTCTTTTCCAGATCTTCGTAGTGAGTAATGTAGTGGGCTTTAACCCTTCGCTTTGTGTCGAACTCTTGAACCTTGCGATGCCTTGTATTTTGTGAACTGATCTTCGTGTAGGCTTGATTAAGATCCTTCTATTTGTTGGTCGTAGTCCCACTTTGGCATCATCTTTTATCTTTTTCACTGTTTTCATTCCAAGAACCTATAACCTGTTCTATGTAGCAGACATGGGTCAAAAGCACCTGTTTATTTGTAAAATGTATAAGAATGGGGAATATAATATTGCAATATTATGATATGAACAGGTGTTGGAACATCTGTTTTGATGTCATTGTCAAAGAGTTTGACTTCGTCAAAAACGTAAATGAACCTTGTATATGCAATAAGGTGGTAGAGAGTAAGGTTGTCTTGCTCGTATTGTACGTGGATGACATACTCTTGATAGAAAATGATATTCCTTTGCAGCAATCGGTCAAGCTCTTCTTATCACAAAAATTCTCAATGAAAGATCTAGGTGATGCCTCCTACTTCTTGGGGATTAAGATCCATAGAGATAGATCTAAACGGATACTGGGATTGTCCCAATCCAGGTACAATGACACAATACTAAAGAGGATTAGTATGGAAGAATCCAAGCGTGGTTCTTACCCACGATCTCATGACCCACTCTCTCCAAAATGATGTCTCCCAAGACTGATTTGGAGAGAGCTCGCATGCAAAGGATACCTTATGCATCGACAGTAGGCTCTATCATGTACGCGATGCTAAGTACCAGACCCGATGTAGTATACTCATTAAGTGTAGTGAGTAGATATCAAGCAGATCCAGGAGAGAGTCACCGGACAGCTGTGAAGAGCATTCTCAAGTACTTGAGAAGGACAAAAGAGATGCTCTTGGTGTATGGTAAATGAGAACTCTAAGTGGAATTCTTTGCCGATTCGAGCTTTCAGAGTGATAAGGACGACTCTATGTCGCACTAGGGATTTGTCTTTACCCTCAATTGAGGGGCGGTAAGCTGGAAGAGTTCCATGCAGGAAACCGCGGCAGACTCGACGATGGAGGCTAAATACATCACTAGCAACGATGCTGCCAATGAGGCTGTCTATATGAAGAAGTTCATAACTGAACATGGAGTGGTCCCATCGATTGAGTATCCAATAACTTTATATTGTGATAACAATGGAGCAGTGGTTTTGGCCAAGGAACTCAGGTCCGATCAGCGATCCAGACATATTCTAAGGCTGTATCACCTGATCCGGGAGATAGTTTATCGCCGGAAGATCGAGGTCAGGAGAGTAGACACGAAGAAAAACACAGCGGATCCACTCACGAAGGCCATTCCCCAGATAAAGTTCGAGAGACTCTTCGGGATGTTGGGTATGTGATACTACAACAGCTGGCCTTAGTGTAAGTGGGAGATTGTTAGTTGTATGTATGCCCTCGAGGCCATTATTGTACATATGATGTATATTATAGTGGATGCATAGACATATATAGATGGGACTTTCTTGCTCGACATGATAGTATACTATCTGGTTGCTCTTTATCCTAACATGTATACTTGTGTCTTGATACTGTCTCTTGGTTACATGTTGGTAAAGCCATAAAGATGATGTACTTGACTACCAGGATTATGATGCAAATCATACTATTGGGGCCATGGTAGTCCATATGTTCATCATTTAATATTCCTAGTCGTGGGTGTATCGAGACAGGGCATCGATATACCAGAGTAGACTAGCGTATACGCTTCTCGACCCATGAGATAGGCGATGGATGATCCCATATCCATTGGTGTTTGACATCAGAGATGGTATACGGGTGCTCAGTAGAGATTGGGTACACTGGACGGACTCGCCGAGAACTCCTAGATGGTATTTTACCTGATGTCAAATAGCAGTTCTTTGGTGACACTGGTACAGGTTAGTCTGTAAAGCCAAGATCGTTCTAGAGTCTTGTGTGATTCCCACTGTGCTTTGATTTCCACCTTACCACGTTCAAGAGAACTTGCAAAACGGGGGTTTTATTGTACAATCCCGAGTCACATCGAGGCAATGAGTGTTAGGAGGGGATTTCCTCTCTCCCTGTTTTGGGGGTAGATATCATGCTGTGCTCGATTTGCTATAACTAGAAGTCCCTGGCCAGGGCTGATTTAGAGATTTACTGGTAAGTTTTATCAGTAGTTTCTCGACCTGTTATGAGCCTCGTATCGGCAAGACTTATCGAGTAATTGGGGTCTGACGTTTACTACCCCTAGACTAGATATGCGATATCTCAGACGAAGAGACCGGACTGTACGGTAGTGTTACTGATTGGCTTTACAGGAGCAAGAGCGGGGTTGCTTGTTGATCTTCTAATCGCTCAATACCCGGGTAGCCATTATGTCCAGCAAGTACCGCTGACGGCTTTTGGGTGCTTGATATGATCATCACCTACTGCCGGCGTATTAACGAGTCTTTAGAGTCCTATACAGAGGTTTTACTGGCTCAGGCAAAACGAAATAGGAGCACATATGTGATATGTGCAGGACCGAGATTGATGCGAGTATGTGATACTGTATACTATTCTCGCGATATTTGTATCGGTCGGTTATTTGTGATACAGGGGAGTTATCGAATCAAGTGTTGATTCGATAAGTTGGTACATATAATATTAGTCGGTTATATGTGATATAGTCGGATTATTAAATCAAGTGTTGATTTGATAATTTAGTGTATAATTGTATATTTGATATACTAGTTTACATTAACTAATATTAGCTCACTTAAGCATTTATTTTTCTCACATGTGCACACTTAATATATATGTGATATATATGTATATATATATATATATTAATTATGTTTTATTTTTGTGTTATGGTTGATGATACGTGCAACATGGGTGTATGAGACTTCCACCATGATAAAGATAATTTAGGATTTATTTATTTATTGTAATTCAATTATTAGTTGGAAATTTGTCACATGGCATGAAGCTTTGAGAAGCTTGGAGAACTAGTGACTTAGTCCACTACTTTTGTCTTACACTAGATATTTGTTAACCCAACAATTATCTAAACTCATGGTTAAGTCTCTACAGGAGTAATATTAGATATTTTCTCACCCATGGTTGCCATTCACTCTCACAATATTATCTCTCTTCATCTTCTTCTTCAAGCTCAAGATCTCTCTAGCTTTTGAGCAAGTGAGAAATATTAATGAGAAAATCAATTCTAAAGTGAGCAAAAATCCTACTTCATCATCTTCTACAAGATTAGCACTTTAAGATAGGGTGTTAGCTTCACTAATCCTACTATAGTGAAGAGGGTAGCTTGGGTTTGTGACTCCTCGACGTAGATCATCTTCGTCTTGGAAGACTTCTAGCAAGCATGCATCATTCTTCTTGTGGAGCCGTTCGAGAGTCCGCCAGATCGCAACTTGGAGCGAAGGGACTACTACATGGAACAAAAGAAGTGAAGGACCAAACTACAAAGGTTGTAATCCCTAATCACGTAGTTGTAAAGTAGTTTGCAATATGTTTCGTATGATTCCCTAGTTAAAGATTCTAGTTTAGGGTTCTTTAAAAGGACAAAAATTATAAAATAGCATTAACGATGCCTCCCGAAACATTGCTGTCGTTCATAGGAACCCTACAGTACGTGAATGACATAGTCTTGATAGGAAATGATGTTTCTATGCTGCACTCGGTCAAGCTCTTTTTATCACAAAGATTCTCAATGAATGATCTAGATGATGCCTCCTACATCTTAGATATTAAGATCTATAGAGATAGATCTAAACGGATACTGGGATTGTCCCAATCAAGGTACATTGACACCATACTAAAGAGGTTTAGTATGGATGATTCCAAGCATAGGAATATACCCACGATCTCAGGACTCACTCTCTACAAAGAGATGTCTCCCAAGATTGATTTTAAGAGAGCTCGCTAGCAAGGGATACCCTATGCTTCGACAGTAGGCTCTATCATGTACGCGATGTTATGTACCAGACCCAATGTAGCATACTCACTATGTATAGTGAGTAGGTATCAAGCAGATCCAGGAGAGAATCTCTGGACAGCTGTAAAGATCATTGTCAAGTACTTGAGAAGGACTAAAGAGATGTTCTTAGTGTATGGTAATGGTGAACTCCAAGTGGAGTCCTTTACCGATTCGAGCATCCAGAGTGATAAGGACGATAGTAAGTCGGTCCAGGGTTTTGTCTTTACCCTCAACGGAGGGGCGGTGTGTTGGAAGAGTTCCAAGCAAGACACCGTAGCTGACTCGACGATGGAGGCTGAATACATCGCTGCCAACGATGCTGCCAACGAAGCAGTCTGGATGAAGAAGTTCATTGCTGAGCTTGGTGTGGTTCCATCCATTGAGAATCCAATACATGTGTATTATGATAACAATGGAGCGGTGGCTTTGGCCAAGGTACCCATGTCCTATAAGAGATCCAGACATATTCTGAGGCGGTATCACCCTATCCGGGAGATAGTAGATCGCCGGGAGATCGAGGACAGGAAAGTTAACATGAAAGACAACGCAGCGGATCAACTCACAAAGGCCCTACCTTAGATGTAATTTGAGAGACTTTTTAGGATGTTGGGTATGAGATACTACATCATATGGCCATAGTGTAAGTGGGAGATTGTTAGTTATATGTATGCCCTATAGGCCATTATTATACATATGATCTATATTATAGTGGATGCTTGGACATATATATAGAAGACATTCTTGCTCGACAAGATAGTATGCTATCTGGTTGTTCTTTGTCTTAACATGTACACTTGTATTATGATACTGTCTTGCTCTCACATGTTGATAAAGCCCTCAGGATGTGTACTTGACTACCAGTACTATGATGAAGATCATACTAGTAGGGCCAGGGTAGTCCACAAGTTCATCCTTTAATTGTTCCTAGTCGAATGTATATCGAGACAAGGTATCGATGTTCCAGAGTAGACTAGCGTATACGCTTCTTAACCCATAAGATAGGCGATAGATGATCCCACATCCATTGGTGTTTGACATCAAAGATGGTTTATGGGTGCTCAGTAGAGACTGGGTACACCGAACAGGACTCGCCGAGGACTCATATGTGGTAGTATAACTATCGTCAGATAGCAGTCCTCTGGCGACACTGGTAAAGGTTAATCTGTAGACCCGAGATCGTCATAGAGTCTTGTGCGGCTCCTACTGTGCTTTGATTTCCTCCCTACCACGCTCAAAAGAGACGTGCAAATAGGTGGATTTTGGGTAGAGTCTCGAGTTGCATGGAGGCAATTAGCGATGTCGCATGGAGGCAATAAGCAATAGGAGGGGTTTCGTCTCTCCCGGTATTGGGGGTTGATGTTGCGCTATGCTCAGTTGGCTATAACTTGATGTCCCTGGCCAGGGCTGCTGCCGAGATTTACTGATAAGTGTTATCAGTAGTTTCTCAAACCGTTATAGGCAAGACATCGGCATGACTTATCACGTTACTGGGGTCTGACGATTTCCATCCCTAGACATGTTATGCGACATATCAGACTCGAGACCGGACTGTACGGTAGTGTTACTTATAGGCTTCATGGAGACTGTAGACAGGCTTGCTTGTTGATCTTCATATCACTCAATACCCGGGTAGCCGTTACGTCCAGCTAGTTCCGCTGACGGCTTATAGGTGACTGATGTGATTATCACCCGCTGCTGGCATATTGACGAGTCTTTAGAGTCCCACACAGAAGTTTCCTGGTTCAAGCGAAACAAAATAGGACACATATGTGATATGTGGATGGGCCTGATTAAATACGAGTATGTGATACCGTATTATAATTTGGCAGTTATCTGTTATCGGTTCGATTATTTGTGATATAACCAGATTGTCGAATCAAGTGTTGATTTGATAATGTGATATACAGATAAATGTTATAAGTCGGTCATATGTGATATAACTGGATTATTAAATCAAGTGTTGATTTAATAATGTGATATATATTATATGTGATATAATTATATCTTAACTAATATCATTAGCTCACTAGTTATTCTTCATTATATATATATATATATATATATATATATATATATATATATAATGAAGCATGGTATATGAATTTCTATTTTGTGAAAATAGAAATGAGGTGGAAAATGATAGCGTGGTTGCAAGCATGGGATTTACTTTTGTTTATTCATCTTGACTCACTATTCAAGCATGGTTGCAATTTTATATTGCATAATTCCATGCTTGAATGAGTGAGAGATCAAGAGTTGCCATTCTTTCTAGCTCATTATCAAAACTTTGCCTTTTTCTTGAGTTGCTCCCATGGTTGCTCTCTAGCTTCTTCTTCCTCCTCATGTCATTGGTCAAGCTTCAACCCTCACATGTGATGTGAACAATGAAGCTTGAACATAAACTTGTGAGCTTTTAACATCCCCTACTTCACCATCCTACAGTTGACTAGCGATCGAGTGTACCGTGTTTCCTACGCTAAAGAGTTTAGCGTAAAGGTAGCTTGAGTTGGAGCGACTTCGCGTGGATCATCTTCGGCACGAAGGTCATCGGAGGAAGCTCGTTCAAAGTCTCAAGAGGTGACTAGTGGAGTCGCGGGACTACTACACAGAGCAATTGAAGAGAAGGACCGGTCCACAAAGGTTGTATTCCTTGTTCTCTAGATATAAAGTTGTTTACATTTTTGTATCGTCTAATTCTCTAGTTAAGATTCTAGGGTTTGGGTTATTTAGCATGGCAAATTTTGAGGATGATGCCTCCCGAAACCTTGCTGTCGTGCTAGGCAACCCAACAGATATATCAGTTTGAAATTGGTGCATAACAGCGGATATTCAAAACCAAATATTTGCCGTTAGGCAAAACCCCAGGTCATTTCCTCAAATACCACCAATTACAACGAATTCCGATATAATGAGGATATAATCACCTAATTCCCAATTACATACTCCCACTTGTTATCTGTAAAACCATACTGATGTGAGAATCAAACCTGGTAAATACATACCCCGGAGTAAGGATCAAATTGGGAAATCAGTTTTTAATTAACAACGCATAGTGTAAATGAAACATGAAAGTGTTTCGAAGGGGTAGCCAGGTATTCCTAGTAATGCCTACTCTATTATCCAGACTGTCACGACCCGCAGGGTACGGAACGTGACTGGCACTTATGTTACGAAACGTCTCAAGACGTCCGTAAAATAAGTAAGCCAAAATCCAGAAATCAAAACCAAAAAGCAGGAGAGTGAAGGAAAACCAATCAATTGAAAGTGAGTTTATCAAATAAGTCATATCAAGCCTTTTTAAAAACAATATCAATTTTTCCGAAAATTTCGGCAGAGTCTCCTATGTAAATACTGGCCCCCAAAATGGGTACAACAAGAATATATATGAATACAACAAATAAGGCATCCCCAAGCGGGAGCTAGCTCTTCGCCACAAGGCGGTCACAAATCCCACGCAATGTAAATCAGCAATGTGCATAATAAACATAAAAAAATAGCACAAGTAAAATATCATGTTGACTCAGGTGAGCTCGACCCCAAAATACAGCATAAAAAGTCCACAAATCTCACAGTCTCGTCTCTAGGACAATATAAAACAATACTGGTAGATACAGTAGATGGAGTACTCTAGATGCAAAGAATATACAAGGTGGTACAAAATAATAATACAACCCACCTACGAGCAAAAGCCTCGAGTCCAGGCAAAAGAGGCAAAAGAAGCAAGTGCGCCCGCCGCTACTGTACTGACGGAGCGGACCTGCAAAAGGCTATGGCACAACGGGGGTGAGTTGCCAACTCGTGAGTAATAAATAACATCTTTATAGGCTATCGCAAGCATGCACACAAGCATCCTAGCATCTATAATACAGGTATGGCAGGATATACTAGCAGGTATGTATGCAATATGAATATACTAGCAGGTATGTATGCAATATGAATCAACTCGTGATCTGCATGTGTAAGTATAAGAAATCATCTTTTTCCTTAAGGAATCTCTTTTGAAATATCAGCACAATACCAATAGAATCAACCAGAATCCGTGTCCAGCAACGACACCTCAAAACTGTATCAAATCTCATATATCCATATCGTTGTATCTCTGGCCTCAACAGTCCGGCTGACCCATCTCAAATATCAATATCTCATCATCTCGCGGCCACGGTCGGTATCCTCTGGATATCCGCCGTACCAAAACAGTCACCGGTAGGTAGTCCGTCCCCTGCCAGGCTCAACGTCAGCAACACGACCTTCTTGCCCCGGGGTACCTTACCGGGCCCACCATGTACCCGAGGCGGTTCATCCAACTTTTCGAAACGGGTCTCGAAAACTACAGCAAACTCATGGTTGACGACACTTACATCACTAGAATACCGCAATTTACATATTTTAAAAAGGTAATAAGTTTAGAAATTTTGCGGCTTTCCCCCGAAATCCAGAAATATCATAAAATCTCAAGAAATCCTCATAAGTGCATATGTCAATGATAATGAATGCATATGGTATCAATAATCAAGTTGCGATGTATGATTAATAGACTAGGCATGAACAAATAATATGATGAGGTACATGCACATGAATAGCAATCCTACGATTTCATTTTAAGGAATTAAAGGCAATAGCACAGGTTTAAGCATCAATTATAGTAAAAGGTTTCAAATTATAGGTTATCTAGTTGGTGGCATGGCAATTACCAGGGCGTGTGTGTACGCATGAATAGTGCTCGTGCTGCATATAAAAACCCTGGTAATGGTGCAGGTGTCCTATAGAATGGGTTCACATATGTATGTCATATAAAGCATGGATGTAGTTATTAATATTACTAGAAATCTTTAACTACTTAAACTATCGGGCGACTTGCGCCATCCAAACGATAGTCCCCCGTAGATATTATATCTAGTCACCGGAATCCCTAGCTTGCTACGTCCAATCACCGCCTTTCCTTTTCGTGCCGCGTCCGAAGTCTCCGCGACCGAACCTGAAATTTGCACCAATACGAAACATAAGGTTATATATCATGAAACGACGCAAATCCCAAACGAAACATCAACGCTCATGAGTTAGGTACAACGTGCATAAGGTGCGCGGAACACACACGAAAATCACAAAAACTAACTATAACCGTCATTTTGGGCGCCCGGCAAAGCTAAAACCCGATAAAACCAAAAATCCGCATTCACACACCTTAAAAGTCGTAGGAGATGCCAATACATTCATCAAGATATCACAATCCATTCATCACATAATTTTAATAAAAACCTAGTAAGCATTTGCATTCCAAAATCGGTGCAAACACCGTCGCTTTGCAGGAAAAGACTACCATCAATTAAAACATCCAACCGCACAACTAGTTAGCCACAAACACTATAATTACAACACAATAACCATGCTTCAAAACCTATTTCCATACACAAACCCCTTTCTTGATTTTTGTAATTAGCAATCACAATCAAAATTTCACACTAAATTAACTTAGATTAGCAAAATTTGAATCCACTTAAGCAAAGTAACCTCATTAACTTAGGCTAGCAACCAACTAGATAGCAAAATAGATTTAATTAACTAATTAATGGTGTGCTAAAAACCTTAGTTAAAAAACTACCCACTTAAAAACTAGATTAGAAATTAACACTAAAACAATTTTCAAAGTTCTAATTAGCACACTTTAAACTACAATTTAACCCAAGATTGGAATTATACCTCACAAGCCCAAACCCTATGTTGCTAAAGCCTCCCAAGATGCCATCTTTCTCCAAGATTTGAACCAATTTGGGTTTGAGAAGAGAGGGAATAAGGTTTTGCTTTGAAATTGTGAAGGAATTTGTTGATTTTTGGAGCAATTTTGGATGAACTTTGATGAAGAAAAGAGATGAGACAAGGAGGGGGATGGGGCTACTGCAACTGCAAAATTCTCGGCTGCAAGGGATGGGAAAGAGTGGTGTGGGTGATGTGGGAAAAAGCCTAAGTCAACCCTCTCCAATCAAAGCACACATACTTCCAAATTTACCCTTTTAAAACCCTTTTAAAACCAACACTTCTTCACATGGTTTAAAGTCAAAAAGAGGCAAGGAAAATTCTTGAGCTGCTGCTGCTGGGGCCGGCCTAGGGGATGTGAGGATGTGTATGAGAGAGTGCACAAAAATTTTTATGCAAAAAGACCCCCCCACAAGTCCAAAATTGGAAGTTTTAGCTCAAAATAAATATATTTTTGTTTTCCATAATAAAAACCCATTAAAACTTGAAATAAAATACTAAAAATTTATATTACAACTAGATTTTAATTAACATAATTTTAAAGATTAAAATTAGCCCAAAGAAATTTGTATTTATTGCTAATTTATTGTATTTTTTTTTACCGGCTTAAAATAATATTAAAAATTGAAAAATTAGGGAAAATTTTTAAATGACCAGAAATTTATAATTAAATCATTGGCTACTAAAATATAGCAATTACCTATCCCAATTAGGTATAATTAGGCCTAAACTGCAAAATACCAAAAAAGACGATTTACGGAAAAACAAAAAATTTTGACCGATTTTCGGGAAAACACCAAAACGACATTTCAAGGCGTTACAATCTTCCCCCCTTAAAGAAATTCGGTCCCCGAATTTAAAAATCTAGCTACGCGTACCTTCAAAGAGATGGGGATATTTCTTCCTCATCTCGTCCTCGGTCTCCCAGCTGACCTCCTCGCTCCTCGGGCCACGCCAAAGGACCTTGATGGTCGGTATAACTTTCGATCTCAATTTCTTCACCTGTCGATCCAGGATGACCACCGGATGCTCTGCAAAAGAAAGGTCGCGCTCTAGCTGGACTGTCGGGTGCTGAATCGCATGCTAAGTGTCATGAAGGTACTTGCGGAGCATCGAAACATGGAAGACAGGGTGAACATCGGGAAAGCTGGGTGGAAGAGCCAAACGATATGCAACCGCGCCGACACGCTCAAGAATCTCGAAGGGACCCACAAATCTGGGACTAAGCTTTCCTTTTCGCCCAAATCGCATCACGCTCTTCATCGGAGAGACCCTCAGTAAAACATGATCGCCAATTGCGAACTCTAGTCTGCGACGGCGTCTGTCCGCATATGATTTCTGCCTGCTCTGATCCGCTCTTATCCGGTCTCGAATCAAATGTATCTTCCCTGTAGTCTCCTCAACAAGCCGCGGCCCCAAAATACTGCTCTCGCTGAGCTCTGTCCAACAGATGGGCGATCTGCATCTCCTCCCATACAATGCCTCGAAAGGTGCCATCTGAATAGTATCCTGGAAGCTGTTATTGAAGAAGAACTCCACTAACGGTAAATGACGATCCCAGCTACCACCAAAGTCCAAAACGCACGCTCGGAGCATGTCCTCGAGAGTCTGAATAGTCCGCTCTAACTGGCCGTCGGTCTGCGGATGAAATGCCGTGCTGAAACTCAAACGGGTGCCCAATGCCTCCTGAAGCCTCTGCCATAGTCGGCTGGTAAACTGGGTGCCTCTGTCTGACACGATACACGTCGGGACTCCATGCAGTCGTACAATCTCGTCGATGTAAATCTGGGCATACTGAGCAAAACCAAAAGTGGTCTTCACTGGAAGGAAGTGAGCCGCTTTTGTCAATCGATCCACGATTACCCAAATGGAGTCGTACCCTCGACAGGTCCTGGGTAGACCCACCACAAAGTCAATCGAAATCTGCTCCCATTTCCACTCCGAAATGGGCAAAGGCTGCAACTCTCCTGCTGGCCTCTGGTGCTCGGCCTCGACTTGCTGACAAGTCAGGCATCTCGATACGAAGTCTGTGACGTCCCTCTTCATCCCGTCCAACCAGTAAACATCTCGCAAATCGTGGTACATCTTCTTAGAACCTGGATGAACGCTGTATGTCGATCTATGCGCCTCCTCAAGAATCTCACGCCGCAGCCCCTCAAAATCTGGTACGCACAGTCGAGTCCCAAATCGCAGTACTCCCTGATCATCGATCACGAACTCGGAATCTCTGCCCTGCCTAATCTGCTCCATGATCTCTGGAAGACGGTCATCGCTGGGCTGTGCCTCTCGAATACGGTCAAGTAACTGTGGACGTGCACGAACATGCGCAAGCTGTCCTCCTGTCGGAGTGAACTCGAACTCAACCCAGCTGTCGCATAAGGTCTGCCAATCTGCTGACGACTGCCTCTGTACGGTGCGCAAACAAGATAGACTACCCCCGGGTCTCCTACTCAAAGCATCCGCAACTACATTAGCCTTGCCCGGGTGGTACAAGATCTCGCAATCGTAGTCTTTTACCAGATCCATCCATCAGCGCTGTCAGAGATTCAGGTCTCGCTGCTGAAATATATACTTTAAGCTCTTGTGATCGATGAATATCTGACACGACTCGCTGTATAGGTAATGTCGCCAGATCTTAAGTGCAAAGACCACTGCAGCCATCTCCAAATTGTGAGTAGGGTAGTTCTGTTCATGTTTCTTCAACTGCCGTGAAGCATACGCGATCACCCTGTTATGCTGCATCAATATGCACCCTAGCCCCACTCGTGAAGCGTCACAATAGACCACAAATCCTCCTGATCCTGAAGGCAAAGATAACACCGGCGTCGTAGTCAAACAAGTCCGTATCTGCTGAAAACCGTGCTCGCACTCTTCTGTCCAATCGAAAGGAACTCCCTTCCGGGTCAATCCGGTCAAAGGTACCGCAATACGGGAGAAATCCTGAACGAATCGCCTGTAGTAGCCAGCCAGGCCTAGGAAACTGCGGATCTCCGGAACTGATGTCGGTCTGGGCTACTGCTGAACGGCCTCAATCTTCTTCGAGTCCACACATATGCCATCTCTCCTAATCACGTGATCCAAGAATCCGACGCTGTCCAACCAGAATGCACACTTGGAAAATTTTGCGAAAAGCTGGTGCTCCCTCAAAGTCTGCAACGTAATCCGCAAGTTCTGCTCGTGCTCCTCTCGGCTCCGGGAATACACCAAAATATCGTCGATGAACACGATGATGAACAAGTCGAGATACGGCCTGAATATACGGTTCATCAAATCCATGAATGCTGCTGGGGCGTTGGTGAGTCCGAACGACATCACCAAAAACTCATAGTGGCCGTAGCGCATGCGGAAAGCTGTCCTCGGTATATCCTCCTGTCGAACTCGCAGCTGATGGTATCCTGATCGCAAGTCGATCCTTGAAAAATATCCCACACCCTGAAGCTGGTCGAACAAATCATCAATGCGTGGCAACAGATATCTGTTCCGCACGGTAACCTTGTTCAGTTGGCGGTAGTCGATACATAGGCGCAAACTTCCGTCCTTCTTCTTGACAAACAGGACCGGAGCACCCCACGGAGAAACACTCGGTCGAATAAGACATTTATCTAATAAATCCTGCAACTGATCCTTCAGCTCTCTAAGCTCTGTCGGGGCCATCCGATAAGGTGGTATGGAAATAGGCCCCGAACCGGGAATCAAATCGATGCAGAACTCAACATCACGCTCAGGTGGTAGCCCAGGCAGCTCATCAGGGAAAACATGAGGGAACTCACAAACAATCGGGACCCGGTCCAACGGAACCTCTGTAGCTCGAGTATCATAAATATATGCTAAGAATCCATGACATCCCTTCCGCAAGAGCTGACTAGCGCGAAGAGACGAATTCAAGCTGGGAAGGGTGACGCTGCGGTCTCCCAGAATAACAAGGACTGGCTCTCCCGGAAAGCTAAATCTGACTGCCTTCTCACGGCAGTCCACCGAAGCATAACAAGTGGCCAGCCAGTCCATGCCCAGAAGCACATCAAAGTCCAACATATCGAGGAGAATCAAATCAACCGATGAATCCCTCTCCCCGATACGAACGGAACACAATCGAAACACAAAACGAGTGACAAACGACTCGCCTACCGGGGTAATAACAACAAGCGGCTGATCTAACGACGACGACTCACGGCCCAACATCGGTGCAAAGTGTGTAGATACGTATGAATGTGTGGAACCTGGGTCGAATAATACCCGTGCGTCGAAAGAGAAAACTGGCAAGGTACCTGTCACAACGGCATTGGATGCCTGCGCATCCTGCGGTGTCAAGGCGAAAACTCGGGCCTGAACCCCACCAATATCTTGCTGTCCTCGGCCTCGGCCTTGGCCTCCTCGTCCTCTCTAGATCTTATCGCCACTTCCACGGCCTCTGGGTGCATCAAACTGACGTGGAGCATCGCATGTGGTAGGAAGTAGGGCTCTCTGAGGAGGAGGCGGTGATGGCGGTAAGGTCACATGTGGAACTGTCGCCGCTCCCTGCCGTCTCACCGGACAGTCTTTGATACGGTGGTGCAGGCGCCCGCACCCAAAACATCCTGGCGACGGCTTCTGTCCCTCTGGATATGAACCATATAACTGACCCCGTCCAAATCCTCTGCCATGCCCATCTCTCGGAAAGAATCTGGCGCGCTGCCTCTGCGACGGCACATCGGTGCGAATCCTCTTCAGACCAGAAATGGCCGAAGTCTGTGATATGTGTCCCTCCATCCGTAATACCGTATCCATACCAGCTGAATAGGTGTCGAAGTGCTGGGTGCCAATAGCAAGAAATAGCTGGGTATCAAGTCCCTGCACGAACCTCTTCACTATCTTCTCTTCGGTATCCACCAAATACGGAGCATATCGGGATAACAGCGTAAACTGGACGTCATACTCAGACACCGTCATCCCTGGGGTCTTGATCAAGGCCTCAAAACTACGAGCTCTGGCGTCACGAACACTTTCTGGGAGGAAACGAGCTAAAAAGAGTGCTGTAAACTCGGCCCAAGTCATAGGCGGTAGACCTGCAGCTCGACCTCTCAAGACTGACTCCCACCATGTCTGCGTGAGACCCTCTAGACAGAAACTCGCAAGCTCCACCCATCGATCGTCAGAACATCTGAGCGAACGGCAGATCCTGGCTAAACTATCAAGGAATGTCTGCGGATCCTCTGCTGCATCGGTGGCCGTGAAATCCTGTAGCGATACTGGGATAGCCACGGTAGTAGCAGTAGGAGCAACTGTCTGGGTAGCAGGCACCATGGTAGTCTGTGAGGTGGTAGGTGCGTCCTCTGATCTCGGTGCACGACTGGCCGCTACTAAGGATCCCACCATCTGTCGTAACTCCTGCATACCTCCCATCATCTGTCGTAGCTCCTCCAAACCATACTCAAGCCTATCTATGCGGCCTGGGGAAGGCGGATCAGTCTGTCCCTGAGGCGTAGGTATGCCACCCTGCTCGGTTTTCAACTCGGACGAGCGTGCTCGGATCTCATCTCGGGTGGCAGCCCTCTACGCTCTCGTAGCATTTGGCGGCATAGTGGCTGTTACAAGAACAGGATGATAAGAACAGTGCAATAGAATCATAGGATACACGGAATTGAAGAAGGAATTTCAAGAAAGTATATCCTAAAGTCTCCTAGGCGGAGTACCGTATCGCAAGTATGCCGCGGACATACGCACGCTACGTTACCCTGCTTAAGTCACTTTCTCCATCTACCAAGGTCATCCTACACTCAGAAAGGTAAAACCTATCGCTTTGATACCAACTTTGTCACGACCCGCAGGGTACGGAACGTGACTGGCACTTAAGTTACGAAACGTCTCAAGACGTCCTTAAAATAAGTAAGCCAAAACCAAGAAATCAAAACCAAAAAGCAGGAGAGTGAAGGAAAACCAATCAATTGAAAGCGAGTTTATCAAATAAGTCATATCAAGCCTTTTTAAAAACAATATCAATTTTTCCAAAAATTTCGGCAGAGTCTCCTTTGTAAATACCTGCCCCCAAAATGGGTACAACAAGAATATATATGAATACAACAAATAAGGCATCCCCAAGCGGGAGCTAGCTCTTCGCCACAAGGCGGTCACAAATCCCACGCAATGTAAATCAGCAATGTGCATAATAAACATAAAAAAAAAAGCACAAGTAAAATATCATGTTGACTCAAGTGAGCTCGACCCCAAAATACAGCATAAAAAGTCCACAAATCTCACAGCCTCGTCTCTAGGACAATATACAACAATACTGGTAGATACAGTAGATGGAGTACTCTAGATGCAAAGAATATACAAGGTGGTACAAAATAATAATACAACCCACCTACGAGCAAAAGCCTCGAGTCCACGCAAAAGAGGCAAAAGAAGCAAGTGCGCCCGCCGTTACTGTACTGACGGAGCGGACCTGCAAAAGGCTGTGGCACAACGGGGGTGAGTTGCCAACTCGTGAGTAATAAATAACATCTATATAGGCTATCGCAAGCATGCACACAAGCATCCTAGCATCTATAATACAGGTATGGCAGGATATACTAGCAGGTATGTATGCAATATGAATATACTAGCAGGTATGTATGCAATATGAATCAACTCGTGATCTGCATGTGTAAGTATAAGAAATCATCTTTTTCCTTTAGAAATCTCTTTTGAAATATCAGCACAATACCAATAGAATCAACCAGAATCCGTGTCCAGCAACGACACCTCAAAACTGTCTCAAATCTCATATATCCATATCGTAGTTGTTAGGTCCACGTTACCTCTCCCGGTACTTTCGGTGTTGCGGAAACAGTAAAACAAATTTTTTTTTTGACTTGGTAACATGGACCGTAAAAGCCGGATCTTTGCTAAACAACACACTAGCGTCCTAACTAGAGATTTATCTACTCGGTTAGGGGTTATACCTCAACTTGAACTCCTTCTCTTCTTGTTGTTCTTCTCCTTGCTTGCTCCGAGGGCTGATCCGGACTTTGGTCACCTCCGCGGCCTCCTTGAGTCGAAGAAGATCCACCCGAGAGATGTACACCGAGCTCCACCTCGAGCCGAGGTAACTAAGGTAACAAGATTGCTAGTCTTGGTACCCTAGGTTGTGTAGAAGAGAAAGATGGAGGTGTTTGCCTTTTTGGGATCTTTATCTCTCAACACATGAGATCAAAAGATAAATCAAGAGGAGGAAGAAGGAGGAGCTAGCAACCATGGAGCATTTCTTTTCTTCTCATGAGAAAGAGCAAGAGAGAGAATGTGAAAAGAATTATGAACTAAAGAAAATAACCATGGTTGCAATAATACACCAAAAACATCATTACGAATCCTATCAAGATAAAGTTGATGGCTACATTGAAATGACCATTATCATAATCCAAAAGAAAAAGAAAATAAAAAGAAGAGTGTAGACCTCTCTTGAAGGTCAATGGTCAACACGGTCAACCGGTCAACAAAGTCAAGAGAGGTCATGGTGGTCAAATGGTCAATGCAATTAGCCATCATAAAATTATCACTAAAAGGATTAGTAAATGATGTCCGTGCCTCATAATGGTTTCGACCAAACGAATTGCCAAAAACCCTAATGAGGCACCTCCTCCTTCATCGCTCCGAAAAACTGTGCATACACACCTGCATCTACATTCCGTAGAATGCGGATGCGCCGAAGACAAAACAAATCCATCCGTGCAATACTAGGATCCGGCTTAAACCAAAGCCCACTAGTATTGCCTGCCCGAACACCACACGCACACAAGTGTACGTAAGTGATCGCAGCCCTGCCGTAAAACCATACGGCCTCTTCACGTTTCGCCCAGTGCAGGGAAACGCTCTGTGTGGGACTCGAAAGACTCAACACTACGCTGGCAGTGGGTTTAACCATAGACCGCAAGCGGCACTAGCTGTACGTAACGATCCCCAGGTAGATGTCGATAAGAAGGCCGATGAGGTAAACCCATCCGAACTCCTACTGAGCCTGTATGTGACAATCTCCGTACAGTCCGGTCTGTTCGTCTGATACATCGCATGGCGGGCCCAAGGGGGCGATAAACGTCAGTCCCCTAATAGCGGTACAAGTCGTGTCGGAGTGAAGCCCAGAAAACCCTGAGATAACACTGGAAACCTACCAGTATATCTCGCTTGCCCTGGCCAGGGACTACTCGTGTAATGGCTCTCTTAGACACAGCGCGATGTCAACCCCCAATACCGGGAGAGACGAATCCTGTCTAACCGTCACTGCCTCCAAGTGCTTCGGGACTGCACCCAACTACTACCTGTTTGCACGACTCAGTAGAGCCGTGGTAGGGTAGTAATCAAAGAACAGTGGGACCACACTCGAGGCGAAGTGACAGTGTCAAGTCAGCGGACTAAGCTGTACTCATGTCACCTGGGAACTGATAACTGACGATAGGTATAATACCAACCATCAGTTCCCGACGAGTCATGTCCAGTGTACTCGTAACCTAACGAGCACCCGCATACTATCTCAAGTACGACGTACTGACGGCTGTGGGACAGACCGTCTCCCGTGCTGGGATGAGAAGCGCATACTCTAGTCTACTCCGGAGTATCGTTGCCCTGTCTCGATAATCCCATGACTAGGGACGTGTATAAAGATGTGCTTGTGGATTACCCAGCCCCCACGAGTGTGATCTCCATCACAACGCCGGTAATCAAGCAAAAATCCTAAGGGCTCTACTAATGCGTATAGGTGATATAATAAAGAAACACATGTACACATTAAAGCAGAGACAAACCAAGTAGCATACTACTATTTCGAGCAAGATTGTCTATACAACTGTGAATATCCCAAGCTTCCATCAAGTAATATACATACTAGTATGATACAGTAATGGCCTCTACGGCATATACACTAACAATCTCCCACTTGCACTAAGGCCATGTACTGGCGTATCAAAGACCTATCATCTCGATCAGCCACTCGAACTGAGTCTGGGGCAAGGCCTTCGTGAATGGGTCCGCTGTGTTGTCCTTTGTGTCCACTCTCCGCACCTCGATCTCCTGGCGATCAATGATCTCCCTGATCAGGTGATACCGTCTTAAGATGTGCCTGGATTTCTGATGGGACCTTGGTTCCTTCGCTAAAGCTATAGCCCCATTGTTATTGCAATACAAAGGTATTGGGTCAACAATGGACGGAACCACCTGAAGTTCACTAATGAACTTCTTCATCCAGACCGCCTCTTTTGCGGCATCGCTTGCAGCAATGTATTCAGCCTCCATCGTCGAGTCTGCGACGGTATCCTGTTTGGAACTCCTCCAACATACCGCCCCTCCGTTGAGGGTAAACACAAAACCCGAGATAGACTTGTTGTCATCTTTGTCACTCTGGAAGATTGAATCGGTAAAGGACTCGACCCTAAGGTCTCCATTACCGTAAACCAGGAACATCTCCTTAGTCCTTCTCAGGTACTTGAGAATGTTCTTCACTGCTGTCCAGTGGTCCTCACTTGGGTCTGACTGATACCGGCTTACCGTGCTCAGCGCGTAAGCTACATCTGGTCTTGTACATAGCATCGCATACATTATAGATCCTGCCTCCGAAGCGTAGGGTATAGTGCTCATGTGAACCCTCTCCTCGTCAGTCTTAGGAGACATCTTCTTGGAGAGGGTAATTCCGTGCAATGCGGGTATGTTACCGCGCTTGGAATCCTCCATACTAAATCTCTTTAGTACGGTCTCTATGTACCTGGACTGCGAAAGTCCCAGTAGTCTCTTAGATCTATCTCTATAAATCTTGATCCCCAGAATGTACGAGGCATCACCCAGGTCCTTCATGGAGAACCGTTGTGACAAAAATAGCTTGACCGATTGTAGCATAGGAATGTCATTTCCTATCAAAAGAATGTCGTCCACGTACAAGACTAGGAATACGACAGTCCGTCCTACAATCTTCTTATAGACACAAGGTTCATCTTCGTTCTTGATGAAATCAAATTCCTTGATTGCTTCATCAAAACAGATGTTCCAGCTCCGCGATGCCTGCTTTAATCCATAAATGGATTTAAGCAACTTGCACACCTTCCTACTGCTCCCACTGTCTATGAAACCTTTTGGCTGATCCATGTAAACGCGCTCTTCCAAACACCCGTTTAGGAAAGCCGTTTTAACATCCATCTGCCAGATTTCATAGTCATGGAAGGCAGCAATGGCAAGTAGGATCCGAATGGATTTGAGCATAGCCACCGGAGAAAAAGTTTCGTCATAGTCCAAACCAGGTCTTTGACGAAAACCTTTTGCAACGAGTCTAGCCTTATAGGTTTCTACCTGCCCATCTACAACAAGTTTCCTTTTGTAGATCCATTTGCATCCAGCGGGTTTTACCCCAGGTGGAGCAATATCCAAGGTCCATACTTTATTGGCGTACATGGACTCCATTTCGGATTGCATTGCTTCCTGCCACTTATCAGAGTCCCTACTGATAATGGCCTGCCTGAAACTGGTAGGGTCATCCTCTTCCAAAATACAATCCTCTCGATCCCCGTCTATGAGAAAACCGCAGTATCTCTCGGGTGGACGAGAAATCCTACCAGATCTGCGGAGTGGCTGAGGTTTGTCTGGGGTTATTGAATCCTGAGGTTCTGTCAAATTTTCAGTTTCAGTTTGTGGTCGCTGAATTTCTTCCAATTCTACCGTGCTCCCACTAATTTCTTTCGCAAGAAACTCCGTTTCTATGAAAACGGCATGCTGAGCAACAAACACCTTCTGTTCCTCGGTGTGGTAGAATAGATATCCATAACCATTCTTTGGATATCCCACAAACTTACATAAAACTGACAGTGCCTCTAGTTTATCCGGTTTATGCGTTTTAACATAAGCCGGACAACCCCATATCTTAAATCTTTTAAGATATGGCCTTTTTCCATTCCATATCTTGAATAGAGTCTTAGGCACTGATTTAGACGGAACATCATTCAATAGATATGCTGCTGTCAACAGCGCATGTCCCCAAAATGAAAGAGGCAACTCGACATTACTCATCATGGAGCGAACCATATCCAGAAAGGTACGATTCCTCCTCTCCGATACACCGTTGTGCTGTGGTGTATAAGGAGGAGTAAGCTGAGAGAGAATACCATTCTATTTTAAGTAATCTAGGAATTCCGTGCTTAAGTACTCCCCTCCTCTATCAGACCGGAGGATCTTGATACTTTTGCCAGTCTGGTTCTCTACTTCGTTTCTGAATTCCTTGAATTTCTCAAAAGCTTCAGATTTGTGTTTCATCAGATACACATATCCGAACCTAGAGAGATTGTCAGTGAATGTGATGAAGTACGAGAACCCACCCCTTGCATGTATAGACATCGGTCCGCATACATCACTATGTACGAGTCCCAAGAGCTCTGTTGGTCTTTCTCCATGTCCGGTGAACGGAGATTTGGTCATCTTCCCTTTGAGACAAGACTGACAAGTTTCATAAGATAAAAACTCGAACGCATCCAAGAGTCCATATTTATGCAACTTATTCAGTCTTTTATCTCCGATATGACCAAGTCTACAATGCCACAAGTAGGATTCATTCGTATCTGAATTCTTCCTCTTGCGTGTGTTTTGTATATTGAGAACTGTATTCTGATTTAGAACGTAGAAACCATTAAACAGTGTACCCTCTGCAACCAGTACCTTATGAAGGTAAATATTCATGATATTTCTATCAAGAACAAAGTTATATCCAACTTTATCGAGTAAAGAAACTGATATGATATTGCAAACCATGGAGGGTACATATTAGCAATCGTTCAAAATCATAGTCTTACCATTTGGCAATACTAGGTGATATTCACCGACGGCTGCCGCATTAACTTGTGCTCCGTTCGCTACTCTGAGCGACATATCACCCGGTGCAACTTTCCTACTTTTTCTCAGTCCCTGCAATAAATTATAGATATGTGATCCTGATCTGGTATCAAGTACCCAGGAGGTAGGGCTGATCGTAAAACAGTTCTCAATTACAAGAACACCTGAAGTAGATGCAAAACCATGCTTCTTCTTCAACTGGGTATCCTGGGAATCCATACAATCCCCTTTCCCTTGCTCATACTTATGACTGTTGTCACAAGCTAGAGCTGAACCAACGTTCCCCAGCCCCGAATAAGAATTCGGATCGGTCAAGCGATACATTTTATTATCTTGATTAGGGCGTGAAATGGTTGCTACCTAGAAAGAGAGAAAAGAAACACTCAGCGTGCGCTCTTGCAAGATTAGATTGGTTTATTAGTTTATCTAACCAGGATGTCTCCCACTGTTTCCTCAAATTCTTCTTAAAACCTTTTAAAAGAAGAACTAGTCGGGATTTTAATTCACGTCACAATACTTGCTTAACCTTTCAGCCAGGCTAGTGTCGGTACTTCGAGGGAGGTTTTCCAACGCTTTCGTGAAGTTCCTTAATTTAAGAACCTCTTTTCACTGGGGGCGTAGCCCCACTAACACCTTTCTAGACACCTACAAGGTTTATAGCACTGATCGTTAAGTGAAATAATTTTCCAAGAGTAATCCAACTCATCACTGGGATCGGGATCCAACCATCATTGTGTGATGACCTAGATGGAATACACTCTAGTCACCACACTCCAGAAGGTATGCTAAATCTGCAAATTTCAGTTTCTTTAGAAACACCCGATGTGGTTTTTGCCCCTAACAGTTTATGACCATGACTAGGTCAACAAGCCACAATCCGTTAGTCAAGTTCTACCCGTCATTATCCTGATTGTATTAGACCCACCCGTACGTGCCCTTGACTAGGTCAACAAGGCCGCACGACTGTCCTAACCAATCACATTTGCAATCCACAGAAAAATATCATTTAGCTACCGTTCACTACGCCTTGACTAGGTCAACAAACGTAGCACGAATACTAAATAATATTAATCCGAAACGACGGAGGGCTACGGCTGGGTTTTTGGCGAAAAACCCGTTAACGTAATGAACATGATATCGTTGAAGGAACATGATTGCCTTTTTGAAAATATAGTGGCGAAAACTTTTGCTAAAGAGGTCACTCCCTGTGAAGGGATCTCGGCTCTTTCCTCGTCGAGTGAGGTGCTGGGCATTCATAAGATGAATACCTCGATGCAAAGCAAGAATAATCGACTATAGTGAAGTTATCACCCTGACGCAAACTTTTTGTCTAAGGGGTCACTCCCGATGAGGGGATCTCGGCCCTTGCCTCGTCGAATGAGGTGCTAGGCATTAATAACCGAAAACCTCGATGCAAAACAAAAGTGAACGCCCTTGCAATAACAGCTTTTTGAAAAATTGTTCCAACAACGTCTTTTAGGTTTATTTTCTTGCATTAGTTCTTTTAATGCGTCCCATCATTTAAATCCTACCATTGCAGAAAACAACCAAAATATGACGTACGCTTATGCCATTCGCATTCGCCACGGGGCCCCGTCATCACCCGTTAGGTTACTTAACTAACGACAGAGCGGGTGCTGGGCTAGCGCGGCTGAAAAACATAAGCAACGCCTAAATAGTTATTATATATAGATATATAGCAATGATAGCCAATCCAGATCACAGATGAAGATTTTGGATATACTAGGAACCCGCGATTCGTTCGAGCCTGCAACGAAAAGCGGATTACACGGTCGCGATGAATAGCCAATACACCATCCAAGACCCCTACGGGTGCGGCAAACTACCCGCCAAGTACCCGAAGCGAAGCAACCTCCCTCAACACCGTGAGTAGGCCACTCGGCACTTCGAGATACCCGGTAGTTTGTGCACCCCTCCATGGGTCTATCCTAGGAGCAAAAACAGTAAAAAGAATTATACAATGACGGCTACAACCCCGACCCGGTTGTGCGGCCATACAAATAATATTACATCAATTTACAAATATATTACATGAATGAAAGAAAAATAAACTCTCATCTCACATCCATCCTGGCTATTCATCCACGACAATCCAACGAGTTCATATACACAAACCATCTACAACACAGATCACAGATATGTATAACCCCCACTGATCGACGTATAGCGATTAGTAGACGTTCAATACACAGATAACATTACAGATATAACCATTAGCCAAAGTCTACAGAACATCGACCAAAAATACGGATTTTTAAGCCCCAAAATCAAATTTTACTTTCTGGAAAATCTGGGCAGAAAAATCATATTGTAAAAATCCCAAAAAACACATATAAGAAAACTGCAGGAAACCGATCCCACAACCGAGCTAACTCGGCCGCGGTTCCGCGGCTCTTTAGCCGAGTTGGGGGATCGAATTTCTCCAGTTTTCTAACAAAAGCCTCAGCCGATTTTTAGTGCATGATTTATTAATTTTAGAACAGATCTAAAAATCGGCAGAAACTTGAAATTTTCGGGGTATTTTGCGGTTTTTCGTCCGGTCGAAATTCTAGATACTTTGCTAACATGCTAGGGTGTGTTTAGTTAGGCTCTGATACCACTGTTAGGTCCACGTTACCTCTCCCGGTACTTTCGGGGTTGCGGAAACGGTAAAACAGAAATTTTTCTAGACTTGGTAACTTGGACCGTAAAAGCCGGATCTTTGCTAAACAACACACTAGCATTCTAACTAGAGATTTATCTACTCGGTTAGGGGTTATACCTCAACTTGAACTCCTTCTCTTCTTGTTGTTCTTCTCCTTGCTTGCTCCGAGGGTTGATCCGGAATTTGGTCACCTCCGCGGCCTCCTTGAGTCGAAGACGATCCACCCGAGAGATGTACACCGAGCTCCACCTCGAGCCGAGGTAACTAGGGTAACAAGATTGCTATTCTTTGTACCCTAGGTTGTGTAGAAGAGAAAGATGGAGGTGTTTGTCTTTTTGGGATCTTTATCTCTCAACACAAAAGATCAAAAGACGAATCAAGAGGAGGAAGAAAGAGGAGCTAGCAACCATGGAGCATTTCTTTTCTTCTCATGAGAAAGAGCAAGAGAGAGAATGTGAAAAGAATTATGAACTAAAGAAAATAACCATGGCTGCAATAATACACCAAAAACATCATTACAAATCCTTTGAAGATAAAGTTGATGGCTACATTGAAATGACCATTATCATAATCCAAAAGAAAAAGAAAATGAAAAGTAGAGTGTAGACCTCTCTTGAAGGTCAATGGTCAACACGGTCAACCGGTCAACAAAGTCAAGAGAGGTCATGTTGGTCAAATGGTCAATGCAATTAGCCATCATAAAATTATCACTAAAAGGATTATTAAATGATGTCTGCGCCTCATAATGGTTTCGACCAAACGAATTACCAAAAACCCTAATGAGGCACCTCCTCCTTCATCGCTCCGGAAAACTGTGCATACATACCTGCATCCATATACCGTAGAATGCGGATGCGCAGAAGACAAAACAAATCCATCCGTGCAATACTAGGATCCGGCTTAAACCAAAGCCCACAAGTATTGCCTGCCCGAACACCACACGCATACATGTGTACGTAAGTGATCGCAGCCCTGCCGTAAAACCATAGGGTCTCTACACGTTTCGCCCAGTGCAGGGAAACTCTCTGTGGGGGACTCTAAAGACTCGACACTACGCTGGCAGTGGGTTTAACCACAGACCGCAAGCGGCACTAGCTGTACGTAACGGTCCCCAGGTAGATGTCGATAAGAAGGCCGATGAGGTAAACCCATCCGAACTCCTACTGAGCCTGTATGTAACAATCTCCGTACAGTCCGGTCTGTTCGTTGATACATCGCATGGCGGGCCTAGGGGGGCGGTAAACGTCAGTCCCCTGATAGCGGTAGAAGTCGTGTCGGAGTGAAGCCCAGAACACCCTGAGATAACACTGGAAACCTACCAGTATATCTCGCTTGCCCTGGCCAGGGACTACTCATGTAATGGCTCTCCTAGACACAGCGCGATGTCAACCCCCAATACCGGGAGAGACGAATCCTGTCTAACCGTCACTGCCTCCAAGTGCTTCAGGACTGCACCCAAATACTACCTGTTTGCACGACTCAGTAGAGCCGTGGTAGGGTAGTAATCAAAGAACAGCGGGAACACACTCGAGGCGAAGTGACAGTGTCAAGTCAGCGTACTAAGCTGTACTCATGTCACCTGGGAACTGATAACTGACGATAGGTATAATACCAACCATCAGTTCCCGACGAGTCATGTCCAGTGTACTCGTAACCTAACGAGCACCCGCATACTATCTCAAGTACGACGTACTGACGGCTGTGGGACAGACCGTCTCCCGTGCTGGGATGAGAAGCGCATACGCTAGTCTACTCCGGAGTATCGTTGCCCTGTCTCGATAATCCCACAACTAGGGACGTGTATAAGGATGTGCTTGTGGATTACCTAGCCCCCACGAGTGTGATCGCCATCACAATGCCGGTAATCAATCAAAAATCCTAAGGGCTCTACTATTTCGAGCTAGATTGTCTATACAACTGTGAATATCCTAAGCATCCATCAAGTAATATACATACTAGTATGATACAGTAATGGCCTCTAGGGCATATACACTAACAGTAGTATCTCTGGCCTCAGCCGTCCGGCTGACCCATCTCAAATATCAATATCTCATCATCTCGCGGCCACGGTCGGTATCCTCTGGATATCCGTCGTGCCAAAACAGTCACCGGTAAGTAGTCCATCCTCTGCCAGGCTCAACGTCAGCAACTCGACCTTCTTGTCCCGGGGTACCTTACCGGGCCCACCATGTATCCGAGACGGTTCATCCAACTCCTCGAAACAGGTCTCGAAAACCACAGCAAACTCATGGTGGACAACACTTACATCACTAGAAAACCGTAATTTACATATTTTAAAAAGGTAATAAGTTTAGAAATTTTGCGGCTTTCCCCCGAAATCCAGAAATATCATAAAATCTCAAGAAATCCTCATAAGTGCATATGTCAGTGATAATAAATGCATATGGTATCAATAATCAAGTTGCGATGTATGATTAATAGACTAGGCATGAACAAATAATATGATGAGGTACATGCACATGAATAGCAATCCTACGATTTCATTTTAAGGAATTAAAGGCAATAGCACAGGTTTAATCATCAATTATAGTAAAAGGTTTCAAATTATAGGTTATCTAGTGTGGTGGCATGGCAATTACCAGGGCGTGTGTGTACGCATGAATAGTGCTCGTGCTGCATATAAAAACCCTGGCAATGGTGCATGTGTCCTATAGAATGGGTTCGCATATGTATGTCAAATAAAGCATGGATGTAGTTACTAATATTACTAGAAATCTTTAACTACTTAAACTATCGGGCGACTTGCGCCATCCAAACGATAGTCCCCCGTAGATGTTATATCTACTCACCGGAATCCCTAGCTAGCTACGTTCAATCACCGCCTTTACTTTTCGTGCCGCGTGCGAAATCTCCGCGACCGAACCTGAAATTTGCACCAATACCAAACATAAGGTTATATATCATGAAACTACGTAAATCCAAAACGAAACATCAACGCTCACGAGTTAGGTACAACGTGCATAAGGTGCGCGGAACACACACGAAAATCACAAAAACTAACTATAACCGTCGTTTTGGGCGCCCGGCAAAGCTAAAACCCGATAAAACCAAAAATCCGCATTCACACACCTTAAAAGTGGTAGGAAATGCCAATACAATCATCAAGATATCACAACTCATTCATCACATAATTTTAATAAAAACCTAGTAAGCATTTGCATTCCATAATCGGTGCAAACACCGTCGCTTTGCGGCAAAAGACTACCATCAATTAAAACATCCAACCGCACAACTAGTTAGCCACAAACACTATAATTACAACACAATAACCATGCTTCAAAACCTATTTCCATACACAAACCCCTTTCTTGATTTTTGTAATTAGCAATCACAATCAAAATTTCACACTAAATTAACTTAGATTAGCAAAATTTGAAGCCACTTAAGCAAATTAACCTCATTAACTTAGGTTATCAACCAACTAGATAGCAAAATAGATTTAATTAACTAATTAATGGTGTGCTAAAAACCCTAGTTAAAAACAAACTACCCTCTTAAAAACTAGATTAGAAATTAACACTAAAACAATTTTCAAAGTTCTAATTAGCACACTTTAAACTACAATTAAACCCAAGATTGAAATTATACCTCACAAACCCAAACCCTATGTTGCTAAAGCCTCCCAAGATGCCATCTTTCTCCAAGATTTGTGCAGGGTTCCTGCGCACTATCAAGAGGTCTCACAAGGCATCAACCATGCCAATTTCAAAAATTACGGTGCCGAGAAACCCTAATACGGATCGTTGGCTAGAAGTTTAGGCGATAAAATGAAACTAGTTAACAACTTAACTAAATGGTAAACGGAAATACAACCTTTGTAGATCCAGTTCCCCACCTCCAAGGCTCTGCGATGAAGTCTCCTCGCTGTACAAATCGGATCTTGGGCTCTAGCGTCGGCTTCATCGGAGAAAAAGCGGGCTAGGTCATCGACGACGATGCCGAAGATGATCTACGTCGAGGCATCGCTAGATCAAGCTCCAACTTCACCAAGTCAAGAAAACTTGTGAAGGAAACACCCTATACTACTTGGCAAGAGGTAGAGGATGAAGAAATAGGAGGTGGGTTCACTTTAGAATTAGATTTCTCACTTATATGCTCAACTTGCCATTAATGAAGACAAGCTTTTTCTTCAAGTGAAGAAGAAGAAGAAGAAGCAAGAAGATGATGAATATTATGATGAGTATATCTTTCAAAAAGGAAATAAAATGAATACTTATCATAATGTAACCATGGTCAAGTGTAGAGAATAGACTAGGGTTAAGTGGAATGGTTAGGGTTAAGCATGAGACAAAATGGTGACTTAGTCAAAGCTTCATGAAGCTTCAAAATACAAACAAAGAAAGCCACCATTTTCCCTTAATGCTTATCATTTTCCAAATGAATAACTAAATAAGATAAATGAAAAAGAAAACAAAACCCTAACCATTCATATAACCATGGTTTAATCTTTACACAAACTCAAGTGAGCAAGTATCATCAAACATGATACAAACTTGTGTACAAAAGTATATCACATATACAATGTGCACAATCCAAGTGAGAAAATCCATTTAAAATGAACCAATACTAGTTAATGCAAAGTAATATATCAAATATATAATTATGCATTAAATCATTAAATCAACACTTGATTTAACGATCCGGTAATATCGCATATAACCGACTAGTATCCAATGTATCGGCTTATAGAATCAACCCTCGATTCGATAACTAGGTTATATCGCATATAACTATATCGATACATTCATCGCGAGAATAGAATACGGTATCACATACACGCATTATTCTCGGTCCCGCATATATCTCATATGCGCTCCTATTTCGTTTCGCTTGAGCCAGGAAACCTCTGTGTAGGACTCTAAAGACTCGTCAATACGCCGGCAGCAGGTGATGATCATATCAAGCACCCACAAGCCGCAAGCGGTCAGCTAAACTTAACGGCCACCCGGGTATTGTGCGATCAGAAGATCGACGAGCAAGCCTGCTCACACTCCAGTGAATCCAACCAGTAACACTTACCGTACAGTCCGGTCTCGTCGTCTGATATGTCGCATATCTCGCCTAGGGGTGGTAAACGTCAGACCCCAATAGCTCGATAAGTCGTGTCGATATGAGGTCTATAACAATTCGAGAAACTACTGGTAACACTTACCAGTAAATCTCAACAACCCTGGCCAGGGATTTCCGGTTATAACCAATCGAACACAGCGCAACATCAACTCCCTATACCGGGAGAGACGAATCCCCTCCTATCGCTCATTGCCTCCATGTGACTCGGGACTGTACCCAAAAACCATCGTTTTGCACGCCCTCTTGGATGTGGTAAGGTAGAAATCAAAGCACAGTGGGAACCACACAAGACTCTATGACAATCTCGGGTCAACAGACTACTCTGTACCAGTGTCACCAGAGAACTGCCATCTGACGTAAGGTATAATACCATCTGGGAGTTCTCGGCGAGTCCGTCCAGTGTACCCAGTCTCTACTGAGCACCCTTATATCATCTCTGATGTCAAACACCAATGGATATAGGATCATCCATCGCCCATCTGTATGGGTCGAGAAGGTATGCGCTAGTCTACTCTGGTATATCGATGCCCCGTCTCGATACACCCATGACTAGGGACTTTGAAGGATGTACTTATGGACTACCATGTCCCCACTAGTATGATCCGCATCATAGTCCATGTAGTCAAGTACACATCCTAAGGGCTTTACCAACATGTAACAGAGAGACAATCAGTGTACACGTTAAGGTAAAGAGTAACCAGATAGCATACTATCATGTCGAGCAAGAAAGTCCTCCCTATATATGTCCCAGCATCCACTACAATATACATCCAATGTACAGTAATGGCCTCTAGGGCATACATATAACTAACAATCTCCCACTTCCACTAGGGCCATCTGATAGCAGTGGTTGCAGTATCTCATACTCAACCATCCCATAAAAGTCTCTCTCTGGGAATAGGCCTTCATAAGTGGATCCGCCGTGTTATCTTCTGAGTCTACTCTCCAAACCTCGATCACCCTGGAGATCAACCATCTCCATGATCAGGTGATACTGCCTTAGAATATGTCTGGATCACTGATGGGACCGGCGTTCCTTGGCATAAGCCACAACTCCATTGTCACACAATGGTAGGAACCTAGTTCATCTCATGAACCAATATACACCAAGACAGCCTCTTTGGTAGCATCTTAAGTAGCGATGTATCCAGCCTTTATCGTTTAGTTAGCCACGGTATCTAGCTTGGAATTCTTCCAACATACCGTCCCCTTTCCAAGGGTAAAGACAATGCCTGTGACTGACATTCAGTCGTCTTTATCACCCTGGAACACTTCCAGTGATTTTCCACCGGATCAACTGATACTATCTCACTATAACTAGTGAGTGTCCTAATATCCATTTAGATCTATCTCATAGATCTAAAACCCAGGATTTAGTAGGTATCATTATGATCCTACATGGAGAATCATTGTGATATGCGGAGATTGATCGAGCGTAGCATAGGAAACTCCTTCCCTATCAAGAGTATGTCATCCACGTACTCTACGAGGATCGTCACCATACTCCCTACTACCTGTTTGTTTATACAAGGTTCATCTACCATTTTGATGATGTCAAACTCTTTGACTAATCCATCAAAACAGATGTTCCATCTCCGCGATGCCTGCATTATCCTATAAAGCATCTTGCACACGTTTCCGCTGCTCCCACTGTCTACGAGGCCCTCTGGCTGTGTACTTATAGACGCACTCTTCTAAAACATCATTTAGAAAAGCTGTCATGACACCCAACCGCAAGATATCGTAGTCATGGTATGTAGCCGTGGCAAGTAGTATCTGGATGGACTTAAGCATAGGTACTGGAAAAGGTTTCATCATTATCCACGCCTGGTAGATGACAAAAATCTTTAACAAGTCTAGCTTTTAAAGTCTCAACCTTTCCATGTACACCAAGTAATCTTCTGAAGATATACTTGCTCCTGATGGGGATTTAACCCTTCAGATATAGCAACCAAAGTCCATACTTTGTTGGTGTATAAGGATTCCATCTCAGATCGCTAAGCATCCAGCCATTCTTACAGAGTCCCACTCCTGATGGCCAGCTCGAAACTAGTTGGGTCATTATCTCATGATGCAATTCTCGCTCCCACTGTCATAGAGAAACAGAAGAATCTCTCAGGTGGGTGAGGAACCCTACTAGATCGGCGGAGAGGCTGAGGTTCGTTGGCATCTACTGAATCCTTTGGTTCTACCAAATTATCTGCTGTAATTTGTATAGCTGGAACATTTCCAGTTCTACATTACAGACCTTGCCTTGAGCTTGTCCGGATTTTGCTTTTAGACATAGGCCGGACAACCCTAAATCTTAACTGACTTAAGAGATGTGCTCTTCCTTTCCATATCTCATATGAAGTGGTAGGCAACTGATTTGATTGGAACCCTCTTCAATAGGTATGCAGCTTTTCAAGTGCATAACTCCCAAAAGGAAATAGGTGACTCAGTAGTACTCATCATAGAGCACACCTTATCGTATAGGGTGTGATTGCTCCACCCCGATATACCATCGTGCAATGGTGTATACGGAGGAGTAATGCTGAGAGAGAATCTCATTCTCCTTTAGAATAGACCAGGATTTCCGTGCTCAAGTATTCTCCTCCTCGATCACATCAAAGGACATAATACTTATACCCGTTTTGGTTCTCTACTTCTAACTTATATTCTGTGAATATCTCAAAAGGTTCGGACATGTGTTTCAACAGGAACATAAGTCTGAATCTTGAGAGATTATCAGAGAATACAATGAAATACAAAGAACCAGTCTTGGCATTTGTAGACAGGGGACCTACATACATCAACATGTATCATCCCAAGAGTTTACAAACTCTTTCTCTGTTTCCAATAAACAGAGCTATGGTCATTTTATCTTTGTGACATGACTGGCGAGTTTCACAAGATGTAAATTCAAACTAATTTAAATATTCATCTTTATGTAACTCTAGCTAGTCGGGTCACATTGATCTGACCTAGTCTACAATACCTTAAGAAGAATTCGTTCATTTCTGAACTCTTCCTCTTGTGTGTGTTCTATATACTAAGAACTGTAGTTTGATTTAGAACGTCGATGCTTTTAGATAACGTGCCTGAACCGATCAACTTTTGATACAGGAAATGTTCAAAACATTATCCAACAATACAAAATTTTATCATTTCTTTACATATAAAGAGACTGATATGATTTTGTATATCAGGTTCGGTATCTAATAGCATTTGTTCAGAATCAATGTATTGGTAATACAGGGTGACAGTGACCAACAGACTTGGCTGCAACTCTTGCCCCGTTTTCTGCCTCACGAAACCTATCACCCGTTCTCAGTTCTCTACCTATCTGTAGCCCTATGTAACAGATTACATATCTGGGATCCTGATCTGGTATCAAATACCCAGGACGTAGAGGATACAGAGAAACAGTTCCTTGTAATGAACACACCCGAAGATGATGCATCAGCATGCACTCTCTTCGTTTGGGCGGCACGGGAAATCTGGTATTCCCTAATTTCCTGCTCTGTCTTATAACAATTATAAGTTGGAGCGGGACCAACGTTCCCCAGCTCAGTATAACAAGCGGGTTCGGTCAATAATCCGTTTTGTTATCTTGATTAAGGCATGATATGGTCGCTACCTGGAGAGAGAGAGAAGAAAACACACAGCGTGCGCTATTGCAAGAATAGATTGGTTATTATTTTATCTAATCAGGATGTCTCCCACTGCTTTTTATCAAATCTTCCTTCAAACCCTAAAAGGAAAGACTAGCCGGGATTAATTACACACTACAAATTCGCCAATCTTTCAGCTAGGCCAGTGTCGGTACTTTGAGGGAGGTCCCCCGTGCTTTCGAACGAACCTAATTAATGTAAACCTCGTTTTCTCAGAGGCGTAACCCCGTTGACACCTTTCTAGACACCTACTTGATCGGCTAATTGTAATGTATAAAACTCTCCTAGGAGTAACTCTTACTCGCAGCGGGTATCGGGATCCAACTATCTCATAGAAGGTTTGCAATCTCATTGCAAATTTCAACACTTGAAATTCCCGATAATTTTGCCCCTAGCGTCCTATGACCTTGACGCAGGCCAACAAACCATAGTCCGCTAGTCAAGTTCTACCCGTCATTTCTTGATTGAATTAAACCCACCCGCATAACCCTTGACGCAGGCCAACAAAGTCGCACGACTACCCTAATCCAATCTGCATCATATGCATAAGCAGATAAATACTAGTTAGCTACCGCACACTACGCCTTGACGCAGGCAAACAAACGTAGCACGAATACTAACTACCACTTATCTGAAATGACGGAGGGCTACGAATGGTTTTTCTGAAAACATATTGCGTAATGAACTTGATATCGTTGTAGAATCAAATGATTTTAAAATGGAGTGTTTTTTAGGCTTTTCTAGAATTGCTAAAGGAGTCACTCACGATGAAGGGATCGTCGGTCCTTTCCTCGTCGAATGAGGTGCGGGATATATCATATATATCGCTGCGCAAAGCAAAAACTCTTAAAAGCAATCAAAAGACAAACCGAATGTGTAGCATCTGCCAGTTATTTCTAAAGGAGTCACTCCCGGTGAAGGGATCTCGGTCCTTTCCTCGTCGAATGAGGTGCGGGATATATCACATATACCGCTGTGCAAAGCAAGAACTGTAGCTACCTTTTTTATTTTGAAATTCGATTCCACAACGTCTTAGGTTTCTTTTATTTCATTAATCTCATTAATGAAGTCCCATCATTTAGTACCTAAACATCACAGATAAATACGACGTAAACTTATGCCATCCGCATTCGCCTCGATGTCCCCTCGTGCACCGTTAGGTTAGGTAACTAACGGCAGAGCGGGACAGGGCTAGCGCGGGTGTAAAACATAAGTAACGCCTATATAATATATCATATATACTATATACTGTATCTATCACAGAACATCACATGATCACCTCACAGATATCGCAGCAGAAGAAACATATGAAATATTGGATATACTAGGACGTTCGTGTTTTCAATACGAGCCAGTATAAAACAAGGATTCCACGGTCGCGATGAATAGACAAACCCACACCCCTAGACCCCTACGATAGCGGCAAGCAACCCTACCAATTCTAGAGTTAGGAGACTCGGACTCGACTCCTCGAGTTGGTCTCCCACTGGACTCTAGAACCCGGTTACTTGTGCCCTCCTCCTTGGGTCTATCCTAGTGCGGAAAAGTAAATAATATACAAAGGGTGACATCTTCCGCAACCTGGAAGTGCCCCAATAAAAGAATATTACATACAAGTTTTTACATGAATGAAAATGAAAAACACTCATCTCACAAAAAAAAACCCGGCTATTCAAACACGACGATCCAATATAACATATCCAGCAACACATAACATCACATGTCATCAACGTAAGTAAATATGCGCATCCCCATTGTCGTTGACATATAGCAACGAAACCGGCGATATCACATATTACACTTACGGTCACAGAAAAGAAACTGTAAAACTACAACAATTGGAATCCGCAACTTCTTTAGACATCGCATGCCTAATCAAATGAAATACTTAGACATCACATGCCTAACAGATATAAATCCCGCATTTTAGTCTCATTATCGAAAACTCTTTTCAATATTATATGGGACTAAACTGCTAGATTTATAACATTCATTCAGTTATCTCATAACTGTTTGTGAATTCCAATTATTGTATCCCATTCCGGATAAATAGAAAATATTAAAATTTCCGATCGAACATTCAAACACCCAAGTTTTCTCGAAACCGATCAACACATGAAATAGGTTCAAAGACATTCACTTCATGCCTCAGTACCAACGGTCCAGCCGTAGAAGGGTCAACCCAACGCCTCACATGTGGCACGCCGTACTGCCCCAAACCCGAAGGTTCAAAGGGCAGTTCAAGACGGTCACATAATCGAGTTAAGGTTTGTGGTTTTCTAGAGGGTCCATCGCATTACTTGCATTACTTAGAACGTCTTTAAACCACGAAAAAATCCAACACTTGGAAATTTCCCGGCAGGGGAAAATTTGGGTATTTATATCCGGTCGAACATTTTAACATATTCTAAATATTACCCGGAAAAACACACTGACAAAATTAGACAATCCGATCGAAACACGGAGTCCCCAATACAACCCAGAAATTTCAACTCTTTAATAAATATTAAAAATTCCCAGGAAAACCAGCACTACAAAGTAGGAGTTACTGTGCAAAATTCATTGCATGAAGAGATTAAATGAGCGCGGAACCGCCGCAATAGGCGGCTAATGCCGCGGTTCCGCCGCGCTTTAGACAGATCATTAGGTAATTTTTGCACCGTAATTCTTAGAATTTCCTGCTGAATTTTTTAAGAATTTTTAATATGGAAAAAACCGCTTTTTCAGAAAAAGTCCAGAGAGGGTTAAAAGTTAGGGTTTCGGGGTTCGATCGGGTTTCTAACATCGTCTACGCATCGCCTAAGGCTCTAGCTAGGCTCTGATACCACTGTAGGGTTCCTGAACACTATCAAGAGGTCTTACAAGACATCAACCATGCCAATTTCAAAAATTACGGTGCCGAGAAACCCTAATACGGATCGTTGGCTAGAAGTTTAGGCGATAAAATGAAACTAGTTAACAACTTAACTAAATGGTAAACGGAAATACAACCTTTGTAGATCCGGTTCTCCACCTCCAAGGCTCAGCGATGAAGTCTCCTCGCTGTACAAATCGGATCTTGGGCTCTAGCGTCGGCTTCATCGGAGAAAAAGCGGGCTAGGTCATCGACGACGATGCCGAAGATGATCTACGTCGAGGCATCGCTAGATCAAGCTCCAACTTCACCAAGTCAAGAAAACTTGTGAAGGAAACACTCTATACTACTTGGCAAGAGGTAGAGGATGAAGAAATAGGAGTGGGTTCACTTTAGAATTGGATTTCTCACTTATATGCTCAGCTTGCCATTAATGAAGACAAGCTTTTTCTTCAAGTGAAGAAGAAGAAGAAGAAGCAAGAAGATGATGAATATTATGATGAGTATATCTTTCAAAAAGGAAATAAAATGAATACTTATCATAATGTAACCATGGTCAAGTGTAGAGAATAGACTAGGGTTAAGTGGAATGGTTAGGGTTAAGCATGAGACAAAATGGTGACTTAGTCAAAGCTTCATGAAGCTTCAAAATACAAACAAAGAAAGCCACCATTTTCCCTTAATGCTTATCATTTTCCAAATGAATAACTAAATAAGATAAATGAAAAAGAAAACAAAACCCTAACCATTCATATAACCATGGTTTAATCTTTACACAAACTCAAGTGAGCAAGTATCATCAAACATGATACAAACTTGTGTACAAAAGTATATCACATATACAATGTGCACAATCCAAGTGAGAAAATCCATTTAAAATGAACCAATACTAGTTAATGCAAAGTAATATATCAAATATATAATTATGCATTAAATCATTAAATCAACACTTGATTTAACGATCTGGTCATATCGCATATAACCGACTAGTATCCAATGTATCGGCTTATCGAATCAACCCTCGATTCGATAACTAGGTTATATCGCATATAACTATATCGATACATTCATCGCGAGAATAGAATACGGTATCACATACACGCATTATTCTCGGTCCCGCAAATATCCCATATGCGCTCCTATTTCGTTTCGCTTGAGCCAGGAAACCTCTGTGTAGGACTCTAAAGACTCGTCAATACGCCGGCAGCAGGTGATGATCATATCAAGCACCCACAAGCCGCAAGCGGTCTGGTAAACGTAACGTCCACCCGGGTATTGAGCGATCAGAAGATCGACGAGCAAGCCCGCTCACACTCCAGTGAATCCAACCAGTAACACTTACCGTACAGTCCGGTCTCGTCGTCTGATATGTCGCATATCTCGCCAAGGGGTGGTAAACGTCAGACCCCAATAGCTCGATAAGTCGTGTCGATATGAGGTCTATAACAATTGGAGAAACTACTGGTAACACTTACCAGTAAATCTCAGTAACCCTGGCCAGGGATTTCCGGTTATAGTCAATCGAACACAGCGCAACATCAACTCCCTATACCGGGAGAGACGAATCCCCTCCTATCGCTCATTGCCTCCATGTGACTCTGGACTGTACCCAAAAACCACCGTTTTGCACGCCCTCTTGGACGTGGTAAGGTGGAAATCAAATCACAGTAGGAACCACACAAGACTCTATGACGATCTCGGGTCAACAGACTATTCTGTACCAGTGTCACCAGAGAACTGCCATCTGACGTAAGGTATAATACCATCTGGGAGTTCTCGGCGAGTCCGTCCAGTGTACCCAGTCTCTACTGAGCACCCGTATATCATCTCTGATGTCAAACACCAATGGATATGGGATCATCCATCGCCCATCTGTATGGGTCGAGAAGTTATACGCTAGTCTACTCTGGTATATCGATGCCCCGTCTCGATACACCCATGAGTAGGGACTTTGAAGGATGTACTTATGGACTACCATGTCCCTACTAGTATGATCCGCATCATAGTCCAGGTAGTCAAGTACACATCCTAAGGGCTTTACCAACATATAACAGAGAGACAATCAGTGTACACGTTAAGATAAAGAGTAACCAGATAGCATACTATCATGTCGAGCAAGAAAGTCCTCCCTATATATGTCCCAGCATCCACTACAATATACATCCAATGTACAGTAATGGCCTCTAGGGCATACATATAACTAAAAATTTGAACTAATTTGGGTTTGAGAAGAGAGGGAATAAGGTTTTGCTTTGAAATTGTGAAGGAATTTGTTGATTTTTGGAGCAATTTTGGATGAACTTTGATGAAGAAATAAGATGAGACAAGGAGGGGAGATGGGGCTGCTGCAACTGCAGAATTCTCGGCTGCAAGGGATGGGAAAGAGTGGTGTGGGTGATGTGGGAAAAAGCCTAAGTCAACCCTCTCCAATCAAAGCACACATACTTCCAAATTTACCCTTTTAAAACCCTTTTAAAACCAACACTTCTTCACATGGTTTAAATTCAAAAAGAGGCAAGGAAAATTCTTGAGCTGCTGCTGGTGGGGCCGGCCTAGGGTATTTCAGGATCTGTGTGAGAGAGTGCACAAAAATTTTTATGCAAAAAGACCCCCCACAAGTCCAAAATTGCAAGTTTTAGCTCAAAATAAATATATTTTTGTTTTCCATAATAAAAACCCATTAAAATTTGAAATAAAATACTAAAAATTTATATTACAACTAGATTTTAATTAACATGATTTTAAAGATTAAAATTAGCCCAAAGAAATTTGTATTTATTGCTAATTTAATGTATTTTTTTTTACCGGCTTAAAATAATATTAAAAATTGAAAAATTAGTGAAAAATTTTAAATGACCAGAAATTTATAAGTAACTCATTGGCTACTAAAATCTAGCAATTACCTATCCTAATTACGGATAATTAGGCCTAAATGTAAAATAACAAAAAAGACGATTTATGGAAAAACACCAAATTTTCACCGATTTTCGGGAAAACACCAAAACGATATTTCAAGGCGTTACACAGACTCATGACTGTAACCGTATATTTCTTTACCATCTCTCCAAATACCTTCATATGTCTTTACTCTTTACTTTCTGTACACCATCCCTAGGCTAAATGATTTTCTTCCTTCCCTACATTTCGGCATTAGCCTATGATAGGGAAGAAGACTATCCAATAAGCGTATTAAGTGTGCATTTCTAATCTTAGGAGCACTCATAACCTGAGAGAAGGTACAAGTTAAAGACAATTGAATAATCGTATTCAATTTCTCCAAAACCGGAACCCATTCTCGAATCTGAAACAAGTTTATTCGAGTTCGTATGTAACTATACGTTGGTCGTATCCATTAAACGTGGATCTTCATAGTGATACGGAATGTTCCGGAGAAAATCAAAGGGTAAAGTAGGAGTGGCAATGATATATGCAACTGTGACAATCCAAAAGTCAATGTTTTAAGAAAGTTCGGTTAACTTGGTTTATGAGTTCTAGTCTACGGTAGGGGCATGGTCGCTGCCAAAGAAAGAGAGAAAAGAAACACTCAGCGTGCATTCTAACCTAGATAAGAATGGTTAATCAATTTATCTAATCAGGATGTCTCCCACTGTATCCTCAAATTCACCTCTAAACCCGAAAAAAGAATTAGCCAGGATCATCTAAAATTACCCGAGGAGTAAACCAACTCATCAGTGGGAATCGGGATCCAACTATCATTGCATGATAACTTGATGGAATCCACTCAAGTTATCACAATCCAAAAGGTATGCGCATGCCTGGCAAGTTTTCTGTATGTTTGAAACTCCCGATGTGATTTCTGCCCCATGCTCTTATGACCTTGACGAAGGCCAACATATCGTAAGTCACATGTCAAGTTCTACCCTTCATTGTCCAGGTTAATTTGATCCCACCCGTATATACCCTTGATGAAGGCCAAAATAGTAGTACAACTGTCCCAAACCAATGCATCTATCTATGAAACAGAAAAGTAACAAGAAACTACCTTACACTATGCCATGACGAAGGCCAACAAACATAGCATCAATATTAAATGCTACCCGTCTGAAATGACGGAGGGCTACGAATGGTTTTTGGCGAAAAACCTTTACGTAATGTACATGACATCGTTGAAGGAACAAGATAGCTTTCTACAAATATATAGTGGTGAAAAACCTTTTCTAAAGAGTGTTAGTTATATGTATGCCCTAGAGGCCATTACTGTACATGAGATGTATATTGTAGTGGATGCTGGGACATATATAGGTAGGACTTTCTTGCTCGACATGATAGTACGCTATCTGGTTGCAATTTATCTTAACATGTATACTTGCGGTCTCTTTATTACATGTTGATAAAGCCCTTAGGAAGTGTGCTTGACTTCCAGGACTGTGATGTAGATCATACTAGTAGGGCCTGGGTAGACCACGAGTACATCCTTCAATGTTCCTAGTCGTGGGAATATCGAGACGGGGCATCGATATTCCGGAGTAGACTAGCGTATATCTTCTTGATCCATGTGATGGGTAATGGATGATCCCATATCCATTGGTGTTTGACATCAGAGACAGTATGCGGGTGCTCAGTGGAGACTGGGTACACTGAACGGACTCGCCGAGAACTCCCAGATGGTATTATACCTTACGTCAGATGGCAGTTCTCTGGTGACACTGGTACAGCTTAGTCTGTTGATCCGAGATCGTCATAGAGTCTTGTGTGTCTCCCACTGTGCTTTGATTTCCACCCTACCACGGCTCTACTGAGTCGTGCAAACAGGTGGTTTTTGGATACAGTCCCGATTCACATGGAGGCAATGAGCGATAGGAGGGGATTCGTCTCTCCCGGTATTGGGGGTTGATGTTGCGCTATGCTCGACTGGCCATAACTGGAAATCCCTGGCCACGGTTGCACTGATTTAATGGTAAGTGTTATCAGTAGTTTCATGCTTGTTATGGACCTTACATCGGCATGACTTATCATGCTACTGGGGTCTGACGTTTAGCACCCCTAGGTGAGATATGCGACATATCAGACGAACAGACCGGACTGTGCGGTAAGTGTTACGGGTTGGATTCACATGAGTATGAGCAGGCTTGCTCGTTGATCTTCTGATCGCTCAATACCCGGGTGGCCGTTACGTTTAGCAGACCGCTTGCGGCTTGTGGGTGTTTGATATGATCATCACCTACTGCCGGCGTATTGACGAGTCTTTAGAGTCCTACACAGGGGTTTCCTGGCTCAAGCGAAACGAAATGGGAGCGCATATGAGATATGTGCGGGACCGAGAATAATACCAGTATATGATACTGTATTCTATTCTCGCGATTTGTATCATTGGACGGTTATATGAGATATAGCCGGGTTACCGAATCAAGTGTTGATTCGATACATTGATACACTTGATATTAGTCGGTTATATGTGATATGACCGGATGATTAAATCAAGTATCGATTTAATGATTTAATGTATAATTATATATTTGATATATTACTTTACATTAACTAGTATTTGTTCACTTAAGATTGATTTTCTCACTTGATGTGCACAAGTTGTATATATGATATATATTTGTGCACTAATTTGTATCATGTTTGATGATACATGCAAACTTAGGTGTGTGTATGACTTACACCAAGTTTAGGTTAATGGTTAGGGTTTTATTTTCTTTATTTATTTATTTATTTTGGCAAAAATAAAATGCTGGCTTTCTTTGTTTTATGCTTGAAGCTTCATGAACCTTTTTAGCATCTTTGAAAAAGTCTAACCATTTTGTTTTGTTCTTTGGCCTAACCATCAACCTAAACTCTAGTTTACTCTCTACAAATGTTAACTCACCCATGGTTGCAAGATGATAGACTTCACTTGATTTACTCTTTTTCAATTATTCATTATTCATTCTTTTCTTTCTTCTTCTTCTTCTTCTTCAAGAAGAAGAAAGCTTGCTTGAAATTTTTAAGTGAAGATTTAGAGTGAGAAATCAAAATCCAAAGTGAACCCACTTCCTATTTCTTCATCCTCTACCACTTGCCATGTAGTATAGGGTGTTCTTTTCACAAAGTCCATGACCAAGTGAAGATAGAGCTTGAGCTTGAGTCTCCTCGACGTAGATCATCTTCGGCCTCGATGTCAACGACCTAGCCCGCTCATTTCTCCGAAGAAACCAACGCTAGGGTCCGGGATCCCGATGATCGCAGTGAAGGGACGTCAACATGGAGCTTTAGAAGTGAAGGACCGGTCAAAGGTTGTATTCCCATTCACTTAGCAGCAAAGTAGTTTGCTTGCTTGTAGTTTCGCCTTATCTTTAGTAAACGATCTTGCATAGAGTTGTTAGGCACATAAAAATTTGATTTTGATATGGTTGATGCCTTGTAGAACCTATTGAGTGTGTCTTGGAACCCTACAGTGGTATCAGAGCCTAGCTAGAGCTTTAGGCGATGGGTGTTGGAGATAGTGCCCTCAAAGTCAATTATTAGGTCACAGGTACGTGATTGTAATGATTGAGGGAGGACCTATCCCGGTAGGACAGTCTTACTCGAGATGATAGTATGCTATCTGGTTTACCTTTATCATCGTGTACTGCTTTAGGTGACATGACACGTCGCTATTACACGTTGATAGAGCCCCTAGGATTCTTGCTTGACCACCAGCAGTATGAGGGCGATCATATAAGTGGGAGCTGGGGGTCTACAAGCATATCCTTAAAAGGTCCCTAGTCGTGGGAGTTTCGAGACCGGGCATCGATACTCCATTAGTAGACTAGTGTATACAGTCGAGACCCCGACGAGGGGCGGTGGCTGGTCTCACAAGCCACTGGTGTCAGTTGGATCACCTAAGATGTATACAGGTGCTCATTGGGTTATGAGTACACCGGACAGGACTCGCCGGGAACATGCTAGTTGGTCATATACCAGACGTCAGATGGCAGTTCCCTGGTGACATGTGTGCAGGTTAGTTCATCGACCTGGGGATCGTCATTTGTCTCGTGTGAGTTCCCACTGTACTTTGATTACTACCCTACCACGGCTCAAAGGAGTCGTGCAAACAGGTTTTAGTTGGGTACAGTCCCGAGCCACATGGAGGCAGTGAGCGTATCTTCAGGGGTTCGTCTCTCCCGGTATTGGGGGTGAGGTCGTGCTGTGTCTAGGAGAGCCATTACACAAAGTCCTTGGCCAAGGCAAGGAGATTTACTGGTAGGTATTCCAGTAGTATCTCAGGGTGTTCTGGGCTACACTCCGACACGACTTGTACCGCTTTTGGGGGTCTGACTTTTACCAACCCCCTAGGCCCGCCATGCGATACTCATAGACGAACGGACCGAACTGTACGGATATTGTCACTGACAGGCTCAGTAGGGTGTCAGGATGAGTTCGCTCATCGACGTCCCTTTTGGTCAATAGCTGGTGGCCCGTTACGTATTGGCTTATACCTCTGACGTGCTAGTGGTTAAATCCACAGCCATAGTATTGACGAGTCTTTAGAGTCCACCACACTTTCAGTCACTCAAGTTTCGGGCGAAACGCTTTAGAGGCCGTATGGAGATATGGCAGGGTCCGATCAGATACGTGCGGTATTGCACGGATCAGGATCGGACGGTTTGTACTAGTAGCCGTATAGGTATATGGCAGGGTTCGATCAGATACGTGCGGTATTGCACGGATCAGGATCGAACGGATATTACTAGCCGGCTTTGGTTTAAGCCGGTCCTAGTTTAGTACAGTGTAGATTTTGTCTCATTGCATTTGTATCCGGACGGAATACAGATGCGGGTGTGTATGCACAGTATTGGGGTTTTCCTGTAGTTTATTACGGGACCAGTTTTCTGGAGTTGCCAGTTTGCATTCCGTTCCGGCCGGTTTTCCTTTGTTCTTTCCCGGCCGGACTTTTCCGATGGAGGGGGTTATTTGCAATTGTGCAAATAACATTTGTGGAGGGGGTTTCTTGTAAATGTTTGATTATGATAGCTATCATTTTCTTTTCAACCATGCTTTTGCTTTATGAGATTTGATTGTGATAAAGTGAGGGTATGGGTTTAATAGTGAAAGGCATGGTTGTATGTTTCTTTGTCCCTTGATGTGGTCACCTCTTCTCATCTCCTACACTCACCTCCCTTATTGCTTCATATTCTTTCCTCCTCCATTTTCTAAGTTCATAAGTTTTTTCATGGTTGAGTGAGAAGAAGAAAAGAGAAGGAGAGAGCTTCATCCTTGAGAGTGTTTTTCATTCTTGATCTCTTTTCATGCCAAGAAAAATGAAAGCACCATTTTTCATACCTTCATTCCTCCATCTTCAAAAGGCAACCAAAACCCCAATGAGACATAAACCCTACACATCCTACAGCGAGCCTTGGGCATGTCGAGTTGCCGGCTTCATGCGCGAGTTGCCTCGGTATAGAGGCGGGAGCCCGTAAAAGTACCCGGCTTCGTGGTGCCCTTTCCGACGAGGAGGAGACGGACGGAGATCCCGCGAGGAGATCGGAGTGGAGATGAAGACCGGAGGACTTGGATCGTCGGTATACATCTCTTCCCTTTCTTATTGTAGCGTAGACTTGTTAATGGTTACGATCCGGAGTTTAGTGCGCGGTGGTGCCGGTTTGCAAAGTCCGCAAAAATTTAAGTTTATCACCGTTTCCGCATTCCGGCGTCGGATTGACGGCCGGGGCGCCGTCGTGCACTTACAGTGGTATCAGAGCCTCGCCATTAACTTAGTCTAGCTTTGTGTAATGTGTTTGCATTTCCGATCGATCAAAAAGTTCCAAAACTGCATTTTAGTTCGCATCAGTTTCTGTTGAAAATTTTTGGTCTCGAAAAATTTTTCAGGTTGTAAAATATTGATGTACTATAAAATATAAGAGTTCTGTAAAAATTTGAGGAAGTAACTCCAAAGTTGGACCGCGGAACCGCCGCGAAAAGCCCATTTGTGCGGCCCTTCCGCCGCGCACTATTCACATCACTTCACCAATTTTTTACAGAGGCCTTCTGGGCTTAAAATATGGGTTTTGGAATATTAAAGTTGGGCCAATTGTTTCTGTGAGTGCTACAGTTTTCTTTGGGGCCCACTTGTTAATTGTTTGATCAATCGGAAATTTTTTAAACACATTTTTCACAGTATTTACATTATATCTGCGACCGTGAATGTCACTCGATCGGTAAATCCGTTCTAACTGCTATAGCCCGGTTAGACAGATTTGCGAACGTGATTTTCACGTTGATGTTCTATGTATTTGCTGTGATGTTGCGGATCGGTCGTGGGGGATAGCCTGGATGCAATGCTAGTACTGTGCTGTTGTATTATGTACATTTGATATTGCGGGGCGAGCGTCCGACATGTGGACTGCCGTCACTGCCTGTTTGTATTATTCTTTTGGGGCACGACCTGGTTGCGGTCGATGTACCCGTTGTATGTATATTTTACTTTCTGTACTAGGATTGCCCCGCGGTGGGGTGCACGGATAGCCGGGTTCTAGAAGACAACAAGCCCGCATCTCATGGCATTGGGACGGAGGGGGCTTCACTCCAGGATTGGCTGGCTATCCGCCGCACTCGTAGGGGGTACAGGTTGACCCAGGAGGGGTGCCCAAGTTACCGGATTCCGTGAAGTGCTGGGTGGTCCATTCACGGTGCTGAAGGGGGCTGCCTCGCTTCAGGTTTTGGCGGGTGACTTGCCGCGCCCGTAGGGGTCTAGGATTCTCATTGCACAGGCTATCCACACGACCAGGGGAACGTCGGGTTTCAGTAGTGGCTCTGTGAAACCCGGGGATCCCAGATATCTGTATTGTTCTGTGATGCTGTACATTTCTGTGATGTCGCATTTTATTCACGCCTTGAGCGAAATATAATATATTGGTATATATATTAGTAGATGTTGTATATGTTTTACATCCGCGCTAGTCCAGTCCCCGCTCTGTCGTTAGTTAGCTAACCTAACGGGTAATGACGGGACCCAGTGGCGAATGCGGATGGCATATACGTACATCAGTATATTTTCGTTCTTTTTGGTGTGATCAATTGATGGGACTGCATTGATTCGGATCAATGCAAGTTAAAAACAAACCTAATCTGATGTTGTTGGAACACTTTTTCAAAAAAAGCTGTTATTGCAAGGACGTTTACTTTTGTTTTGCATCGTGGTATTCATTTAGAATATCCTGCTCCTCAGTCGACGAGGCAAGGGCCGAGATCCCTTCACCGGGAGTGACCCCTTGGACAAAAAGTTTGCGTCAGGGCATTAACTTCACTATAGCCGATTACTTTTGCTTTGCACCGTGGTATTCAGTTGGAATATCCTGCACCCCATTCTACGGGGAAAGAGCCGAGATCCCTTCACCGGGAGTGACCTCTTTAGCAACGGTTTTTCGTCACTATATTTTTAAAAGCTATCAGTTCCTTCAACGATATCAAGTTCTTTACGTTAAAGGTTTTCGCCAGAAACCATTCGTAGCCCTCCGTCGTTTCAGACGGGTAGCACGTAGTATTCATGCTATGTTTGTTGGCCTTCGTCAAGGCATAGTGTATGGTAGCTGCTTGTTGCCTTTCTGCAGCATAGATAGATGCGTTGGTTTGGGACAGTCGTATAGCCTTGTTGGCCTTCGTCAAGGGCTTGTGCGGGTGGGTTCAAATCAACCTGGAGAATGACGGGTAGAACTTGACATGTGACTTATGATTTGTTGGCCTTCGTCAAGGTCATAAGAGCATGGGGCAGAAATCACATCGGGAGTTTCAAAAGTACTGAAACTTGCAAGATATGCGCATACCTTCTGGAGTGTGATACCGTGAGCGGATTCCGTCACGTTATCATGCGATGAGAGTTGGATCCCGATTCCCACTGATGAGTTAGTTTACTCCTCGGGTGACCCCGACTAATTCTTCTTTCAGGTTTGGAGGAGAATTTGAGGTACAGTGGGAGGATTCCAGATTAGATAAATTGGTAACCATTCTGATCTAGGTTAGAGTGCACGCTGAGTGTTTCTTTTCTCTCTCTCTTTGGCAGCGACCATTGACCCGACCCTAAGACTTTGACTCAGTGACCAAGTTGACCGAACCTTCTTTACACCGGCTTTTGGATTGTCAGAGTTGCAGACCTCATTGCCACTCCTACTTTTACCCTTTTCTCCAGGACACCCCGTATTACTGCGAACGTCCACTTCCATTGGACAAAGCCATCGTATGGTTAGATACGAACTCGAAGGAATTCGAGGATGGTTTCCGGTTCTGGAGAAAACGGATAGGATTATTCAGTTGTCTTTTCCCTTTTACCTTTTCTCAAGTTATGAGTACTCCTTGGTTTAGGAGATAGTACACCTATTATGCAGATTGGATAGTCTTCTTCCAAACCTTAGGCTGGTGCCGACCGGTAGGGAATGGAGAAAACCAATTAGCCTAAACGGTGTGCAGAAGGTATTAAGATTAAGACAAAGCAAGGGATTAGTAAGAGGGCAAAGTAAATTGCAACAGATATTCACGACCAAACCAAATATTTCGTTACCACTCCCACATCACCTTTGTATTTCTCCAGGACACTCCGTATCACTACGAAGATCCACAGTTTATTTGGATACTCCATCGTATGGTTATATACGAACTCGAATGGAACTTGTTCCAGTTCGGGGATGGATTCTGGTTCAGGAGAAATAGGAATAAGGTTTATTCGGTTGTCTTTTATCTTCACCCTCTCTCATTGCAAGTGTTCCTAGGATTGGGACAGTACACCCCTTATGCTCATTGGATAGTCTTCTTCCAAACCATAGGCTGGTGCCGAACGGTAGGGAAGGAAGAAAACCATTCGGCCTAAAAGGGTGTGCAGAAGGTAAAGACTAAAGACATATGAAGGGATTTGGAGAGGTGGCAAAGAACTATACGGTTACAGTCGTGAATCTGGAAGAGGCATTACTAGGAATACCAGAATACCCCATCGGAACATTTCAATGTTTCAGTTTCACTGTGTAATGTTAAAGGAAAACTGATTTCCCGATTAGATACTTACTCCAGGGTATGTATTTACCAGGTACGATTCTCACATCTGTATGGTTTTACAGATGATGAGTGGGAGTAAGCTATTGGGAATTAGGTGATTGTCCTCGTTATATCGGGATTCGTTGTAATCGGTGATATTTGAGGAAGTCACCTGGGTTATTTGCCGGACGGCAAGTATTTGGTTTTGAATATCCGCTGTTATGCACCAATTTCAAATTGATATATCTGTACGTCTATTTTCATAGAGTGAGATATACCTTTCTGAAATTATGTCTACGACATTTACCTATATCAGTGGATGGTTAGGTAAGGAGCATTAAACAGCAGTGTAATTCTTCTTAACCATAGGTACAGTTTTCGACCTACGACACACAGTGAATGAGTTATCAGACTCAAGGGACTTATACAGAGTATTGTATGTTGTCCAGGGTCCATCAGGACAGAGGGGTTGGTCCTCATACTATATTCTGTTTACTTTTAACTTCTCTAGTTCTTAGACATGTGTTTCGTAGAAACACAGGGTCTAAGTTTTGAGGAGTTATAGGTATTTGAATAGAGTAGAGAACCAGGTGTAGAAAGTATCGGGATTCTTCAAAGTGATCGAAGATGTAGATACTTGTGTATGGTATTCAGTTGATAGTAATGATAAAGAGATCTTTCTTCTCTTTCAGGTTACTCATAATTGGAAGTATTCCTAAGTTGAGTAACGCTGATCCGCCTCCTTCCATTTAGTTGACATGTGCTGGGGACAGCTGCATGATTTGAATCTGGTTCAATTAAATCAGTGCCTCTGTTTCTATATTGGATATAGAACAGTTCATATCTTAACGATGTTAAGGTACGGGGAGTTGTCCGGCTTATGATTAAAACCAGACACTAGACAACTCAAGGCACGTTTCTGTAATGGCTGTTTGTGGGTTGACCCAGGCTATGACGAGGGTTGACTTTCTACCATCTGGATGAACAATAGCAATATTGTTCTAGACTCGCCACAGTTTTATTAAAAATGGATTTTTTCAGAAAACAGTAGTGGGAGTATGGTAGAACTGGAAGTGATTCCAGAACCACAAACGATTACTGAAGATTTGATAAGGAACCTAAAGATTCAATCTGGATTGACATTCCATTGGCCACTCCGCAGATAAGGTGGGTAACTTCAGGCACCCGAGAGGTACTAATACGGTAGCCTCAAGGACGGTGACAGGGAAGTTCTTGCTTACCCACAAATACCATTGCTGTTGTTCCAGGCTGCGAGACCCGGCAGGAGGATGAGTATAGCGTCGTTCTAAACTAGTTTTAGAAGTGTACGTCTATATGACTCTGCCAGAGGGTTGTCGTAGTCAGTGGGAGCAGCGGAAGCATTGGTGGATAGGTTGCTTATGTCTATTTATAGACTAGAGCAGATGTAGCGGAGATAGATCATCTATTTCTGACGTGACAGTCATGAGTTTGACTTCATCAGAATAGGGGATGGATCTGTTGAGAAGGTAGTAGGGTGTGATGTCCTGGTATCTGGATGACATACACAGAATAGGAAAAGAAACTCCTATACTACAATCGGTTATACTTTGGTCGTCACACAGTGGTTTCTCCACAAAGGACATGGATTTTATATCAGACATACTGGTTACTAGATCTGTGGTTTTAGGTCTAGATTTGGGTGCTTTCCCAATCAGGGTACTTGACAGCATTCTAAGAGTATTTAGGATGGACTACTCCTGGCACGGTAGTGTACCTGCAGGTAATGGAGTCACCCTCTCTAAAGGTGTCTTACAGACTAAAGGGGAGAGGGACGTGCATGATTGGCAGATCACTTGCTTAGGCAAGTGAGTCAATCATGAGATGTCAAGTACCACACCAGATGTTGTTCTTGCACTAGATGCAATAAGTTGACATTAATCCAATCCTGGAGAAACAGTCGGAAGCAGTTTTAGAACATAAGTGGATGTTCTAGGGATATGATAACGACAGCCTCATTCAGGAGACGGTTATCATTCCAGGCTTCCAAGGTGACATGGACGACAAGGAGGTTGTCAGAGTTATAGTTTTTCCTTCGGATGAGGGGCAGTATTTTGGACAGGTGGTCCAAGGCAATACTGAGGGAGGCATGGCGCGCAGGACACTGATTAAGTTCAGTTGTCAATACAGTCTAAGAAGTTTGGATTTGGAGTTCATTTATGAGCTACGTCCCATCAGACATCCAGACATATTCTAAGACTGATTTTGCTAATTTCGGGAGATGGCTTTCTCCGCGAACTTGAGATATAGAGAGACATAGAAAGAAACAACTAAGCGGATCCACTCACTGAGGCTATTCCTCGAACGCAATAGTTCTGCAAACGAGCTTTGTGAGACTGACTAGTAGAGGAGTTGGATGTTCGGTATCACACGGGCTGTGAGTATGCGACATCGCAATAATTAGCCTTGAGTGCAAGTGGGAGATTGTTGGAGATAGTGCCCTCAAAGTCAATTATTAGGTCACAGGTACGTGATTGTAATGATTGAGGGAGGACCTATCCCGGTAGGACAGTCTTACTCGAGATGATAGTATGCTATCTGGTTTACCTTTATCATCGTGTACTGCTTTAGGTGACATGACACGTCGCTATTACACGTTGATAGAGCCCCTAGGATTCTTGCTTGACCACCAGCAGTATGAGGGCGATCATATAAGTGGGAGCTGGGGGTCTACAAGCATATCCTTAAAAGGTCCCTAGTCGTGGGAGTTTCGAGACCGGGCATCGATACTCCATTAGTAGACTAGTGTATACAGTCGAGACCCCGACGAGGGGCGGTGGCTGGTCTCACAAGCCACTGGTGTCAGTTGGATCACCTAAGATGTATACAGGTGCTCATTGGGTTATGAGTACACCGGACAGGACTCGCCGGGAACATGCTAGTTGGTCATATACCAGACGTCAGATGGCAGTTCCCTGGTGACATGTGTGCAGGTTAGTTCATCGACCTGGGGATCGTCATTTGTCTCGTGTGAGTTCCCACTGTACTTTGATTACTACCCTACCACGGCTCAAAGGAGTCGTGCAAACAGGTTTTAGTTGGGTACAGTCCCGAGCCACATGGAGGCAGTGAGCGTATCTTCAGGGGTTCGTCTCTCCCGGTATTGGGGGTGAGGTCGTGCTGTGTCTAGGAGAGCCATTACACAAAGTCCTTGGCCAAGGCAAGGAGATTTACTGGTAGGTATTCCAGTAGTATCTCAGGGTGTTCTGGGCTACACTCCGACACGACTTGTACCGCTTTTGGGGGTCTGACTTTTACCAACCCCCTAGGCCCGCCATGCGATACTCATAGACGAACGGACCGAACTGTACGGATATTGTCACTGACAGGCTCAGTAGGGTGTCAGGATGAGTTCGCTCATCGACGTCCCTTTTGGTCAATAGCTGGTGGCCCGTTACGTATTGGCTTATACCTCTGACGTGCTAGTGGTTAAATCCACAGCCATAGTATTGACGAGTCTTTAGAGTCCACCACACTTTCAGTCACTCAAGTTTCGGGCGAAACGCTGTAGAGGCCGTATGGAGATATGGCAGGGTCCGATCAGATACGTGCGGTATTGCACGGATCAGGATCGGACGGTTTGTACTAGTAGCCGTATAGGTATATGGCAGGGTTCGATCAGATACGTGCGGTATTGCACGGATCAGGATCGAACGGATATTACTAGCCGGCTTTGGTTTAAGCCGGTCCTAGTTTAGTACAGTGTAGATTTTGTCTCATTGCATTTGTATCCGGACGGAATACAGATGCGGGTGTGTATGCACAGTATTGGGGTTTTCCTGTAGTTTATTACGGGACCAGTTTTCTGGAGTTGCCAGTTTGCATTCCGTTCCGGCCGGTTTTCCTTTGTTCTTTCCCGGCCGGACTTTTCCGATGGAGGGGGTTATTTGCAATTGTGCAAATAACATTTGTGGAGGGGGTTTCTTGTAAATGTTTGATTATGATAGCTATCATTTTCTTTTCAACCATGCTTTTGCTTTATGAGATTTGATTGTGATAAAGTGAGGGTATGGGTTTAATAGTGAAAGGCATGGTTGTATGTTTCTTTGTCCCTTGATGTGGTCACCTCTTCTCATCTCCTACACTCACCTCCCTTATTGCTTCATATTCTTTCCTCCTCCATTTTCTAAGTTCATAAGTTTTTTCATGGTTGAGTGAGAAGAAGAAAAGAGAAGGAGAGAGCTTCATCCTTGAGAGTGTTTTTCATTCTTGATCTCTTTTCATGCCAAGAAAAATGAAAGCACCATTTTTCATACCTTCATTCCTCCATCTTCAAAAGGCAACCAAAACCCCAATGAGACATAAACCCTACACATCCTACAGCGAGCCTTGGGCATGTCGAGTTGCCGGCTTCATGCGCGAGTTGCCTCGGTATAGAGGCGGGAGCCCGTAAAAGTACCCGGCTTCGTGGTGCCCTTTCCGACGAGGAGGAGACGGACGGAGATCCCGCGAGGAGATCGGAGTGGAGATGAAGACCGGAGGACTTGGATCGTCGGTATACATCTCTTCCCTTTCTTATTGTAGCGTAGACTTGTTAATGGTTACGATCCGGAGTTTAGTGCGCGGTGGTGCCGGTTTGCAAAGTCCGCAAAAATTTAAGTTTATCACCGTTTCCGCATTCCGGCGTCGGATTGACGGCCGGGGCGCCGTCGTGCACTTACAATGGGTAGACGAAGTTAGAAACCCGATCGAACCCCGAAACCCTAAACTACAGCTTTCTCTGCACATTTATTTAAACAGTGGATTTTTCCTAATTAAAAATGCTCAGAAAATAGAGCAGGGAATTCTAAGGATAATTGCAGAAAACGACAACCTGAATCCACTGTAGCACCGCGGAACCGCGGTCTTACCCTACTTCTGGCGGCGGTTCCGCGGCCGTATGTGATGATTAGGTGCACCATTTTCTACAGTTACCTCCGTAGCAGTTTCCTGTTTCTTCTGGGAATTTTTAATTTATACTCAACAGTTGGGTTTTCTGGGGTGTATTGGGGACTCATTGATTCGATCGGATATTTTAACCTCGTTTATGTTTTTCCGGGTATTTTTTGAACGTGTTAAAAAGTTCGACCGGATATAAATAACCCACTTTTTTCCCTGACGGGAAATTTCCAAGTGTTGGATTTTTCCGTAGTTTAAGAATGTTCTAAGTAGTGCAAGTAACTCGATGGACCCTCTAGAAGACAACAAACCTTAACTCGATTATGTGACCGTCTTGAACTGCCCTTTGAACCTTAGGGTTTGGGGCAGTACGGCGTGCCACATGTGAGGCGTTGGCTTGACCCTTCTACGGCTGGACCGTTGGTACAGTGGCATGAAGTGGATGTTTTTAAACTTATTTCATGTGTTGAGCTTTTTGGGAAAACTTGGGTGTTTGATTATTCGATCGGAAAGTTTAACATTGTCTATTTATCTGGAATGTGATACAATATTTAGAATCCACAAATAGTTATGAGATAACTGATTTGAATATTATAAACATAACAATTTAGTCTCACTTGATCGGTTGCCACGGGATTTTGATGTGATCAAAAGTCCGTCGCAATCACGTTGCGTACGCGGATACTCGCCGGTAAACTTAATCGATAGCCACGCCCTATAGCCCTGACCAAGTGACTGTAGGAGAACCCCGTCGCCGAAAGCATCCGTTCGGGTGCTCGCGGCAGCGGTGTTCCGCTTTAGTGCACTTCATCGACGGTATCGGGGGTGCGGCCGTCTATTAAAGTTTGCGACGAGCATTCGTTCAGGATGCCGGGACTCTTGTTGAATTGCTCGACTTGATATTAAAAAGTGTTTTCGATAATGAGACTAAAATGCGGGGTTTGTAATTGTCAGGCATGCGATATCTAAGGAGGTTGCGGATTCGAACTGTTGTAGTTTTACACTTTCTTTTCTGCGACCGTATGTGTAATATGTGATATCGCCTGTTTCGTTGCTACATGTCAACGACAATTGGGATGGGCATATTTACTTACGTTGATGACATGTGATGTTATGTGTTGCTGGATATGTTATATTGGATCGTCGTGTTTGAATAGCCGTGGGTTTTCATTTGAGAAGAGTGTTTTTTTTTTCAATCATGTAAAAGCTTGTATGTAATATTCTTTTGTTGGGGCACTTCCGGGTTGAGGATGATGTCACCATTGTATATTATTTATTTTTCCGCATTTGGATAGTCCCAAGGAGGGGAGCATAGGTAACCGGGTTCTAGGGTCCAGTGGGAGACCATCTCGAGTAGTCGAGTCCGGGTCTCCTAACTCTAGAATTGGTAGGGTTGCTTGCCGCTCTTGTAGGGGTTTAGGGGTGTGGGATTGGTTATTCATCACGACCGTGGAATCCGTGTTTTATACAGGCTCAAAATAAAACACGGACGTCTTAGTATATCCAATATTTCATATGATATTTTCTGCTGCGTTATCTGTGATGTGATCATGTGATTTTTTCAGATAGATATTGTATATAGTATATATGATATATTATATAAACGTTGCTTATGTTTTACACCCGTGCTAGCCCTGCCCCGCTCTGTCGTAAGTTACATAACCTAACGCTGCAGACGGGACATCGAGGCGAATGCGGATGGCATAAGTGTACGTTGTATTTATATGTGATGTTTAGGTGGACTTAAATGTTGTGACATTCATTAATGAGATTAATGAAAGAAAATAAACCTAAAAGATGTTGTGGAATCGAATTTAAAAAACAAGGTAGCTCTAGTTATTGCTTTGCATAGCGGTGTTCCTTGAAGAACATCCAGCACCTTATTCGATGAGGAAAGAGCCGACGTTCCCTTCACCGCGAGTGACCTCTTTAGAAATAATTAGCAGATGCTACAACCCTCGGTTTGTATTTTGATTGCTTCTATAGTTTTTGCTTTGCACAACGGTATATATGATATATTCTGCACCTTATTCGATGAGGAAAGGGCCGACGATCCCTTCACCGGGAGTGTCCCCTTTAGCAAAACTAGAAAAGCCTCAAAAACACTCCATTTAAATACCATTTGATTCCGTAACGAGATCAAGTTCAAAGCGTTAAAGGTTTTCATAAAAACCATCCGCAACCCTCCGTCATTTTAGGAAGTAGAGTACTTAGTATTCGTGCTGTGTTTGTTGACCATAGTCAAGGCACAGTGTACGGTAGCTAAGTGATGTCTTCCTACACCGCATATGATGTGATTAGTTAGGACAGTCGCGTGACTTTGTTGACCTTAGTTAAGGGTCATGTGGGTTGGTCTAATTAATCATGAAATGACGGGTAGAACTTGACTAGTGCTTATGATTTGTTGATCATAGTTAAGGTCATAAGTGCTAGGGGTAAAAAATTTTATCGGGAGTTTCAAGTGTTTAAATTTGCATTGAGATTGCATACCTTCTATATGATAGTTGGATCCCGATACCCACTGCGAGTAATTGTTACTCCTGGGAGAGTTTTGCACTTTACAATTAGCCAATCAAGTAGGTGTCTAGAAAGGTGTCAACGGGATTACGCCCCTGGGAAAACGAGGTTTACTTTAATTAGGTCCGTGCGAAAGCACGGGAAACCTCCCTCAAAGTACCGGCACTGGCCTGGCTGAAAGATTGGCGAACTTGTAGAGTGTAATTAATCCCGGCTAGTCTTTCCTTTTAGGGTTTGAAGGAAGATTTGATAAAAACAGTGGGAGCCATCCTGATTAGATAAATATATAACCAATCTAATCTTGCAAGAGCGCACGCAGAGTGTTTTCTTCTCTCTCTCTCCAGGTAGCGACCATGTCATGCCTTAATTAAGATAATAATATGGATGTATTGACCGAACCCGCTTGTTATACTGAGCTGGGGAACGTTGGTCCCGCTCCAACTTATAATTTTTATAAGACCGAGCAGGAAAAGGGGAATACCAGATTTTCCGTGCCGCCCAAACGAAGAAAGTGCATGATGATGCATCTTCTTCGGGTGTGTTCATTACAAAGAACTGTTTCTCTGTATCCTCTACATTATTAGATACCGGATCCGAATCCCGCATATGTAATCTATTACATGGGCTAAAGAAAGGTAGAGAACTGAGAACGGGTGATAAGTTTCATGAGACAGAAAACGGTGCAAGTGTTGCAGCCAAGTCTGTTGGTCACTATCACCTTGTATTACTAGAATACATTGATTCTGAACGTATGTTATTAGATACCCAACCTGATATACAACATCATATGAATCTCTTTATTAGAAAAGAAAGGATATAATTTTGTATTGTTGGATAATGTTTTGAACATTTCCTATATCAAAAGTTGATCGGTTCAGGCACGTTATCTAAAAGCATAGACGTTCTAAATCAAACTACAGTTCTTAGTATACAAAACACACACAAGAGGAAAAGTTCATAAATGAACGAATTCTTCTTGAGGCATTGTAGACTAGGTCATATCAATGCGACCCGACTAGCTGAGTTACATTTAGATGCATATTTAAATCAATTTATATTTACATCTTATGAAACTTGCCAGTCATGTCACAAAGATAAGATGACCATAGCTCTGTTTACTCGAAACAGAGAAAGAGTTAATGAACTCTTGGGACTAATACATAGTGATGTATGAAGGTCCCCAGTCTACATATGCCACGACCGGTTCTTTGTACTTCATTACATTCACTGATGATCTCTCTAGATTCAGACATATGTTCCTGTTGAAACACAAGTCCGAAACTTTTGAGATAATCACCGAATATAAGTCAGAAGTAGAGAACCAAAAACGGATATAAGTATTATGTCCTTTGATGTGATCAGGGAGGTGAATACTTGAGCACGTGATTCCTGGACTATTCAAAACGAGAATGAGATTCTCTCTCAGCATTACTCCTCCGTATACACCACAGCACGTCGGTGTATCGGGCCGGAGCAATCACACCCTATATGATATGGTGCGCTCTATGATGAGTACTACTGAGTTACCTGTTTCCTTTTGGGAGTTATGCACTTATGAAGCTGCACACCAATTGAATAAGGTTCGAATCAGATCACTGCCTACCACTCCATATGAGATATGGTATGGAAAGAGTCCATCTCTTAAGCAAGTTAAGATTTGGGATTGTCCGGCCTATGTCAAAAGGAAAATCCGGACAAGCTCAAGGCAAGGTCAGTTCTGTAGAACTGGAAGTAGTTCCAGCTATACAAACTACAGCTGATGATTTGATAGAACTAAAGGATTCAATAGTCTCCGACGAACCTCAGCCTCTCCGCCGATCTAGCAGGGTTCCTCATCCCCCTGAGAGATACTTCAGTTTCTCGATGACAGTGGGAGCGAGGATTGCATCATGAGATGGTGACCCAACTAGTTTCGAGCAGGCCATCAAGAGTGGGGACTCTGTAAGAATGGCTGGATGCTAAGCGATCTGAGATGGAATCCATGTACACCGACAAAGTATGGACTTTGAATGCTATATCTGAAGGGTTGAATCCCCATCAGGAGCAAGTATATCTTGAGAAGATTACTTTGTATAGATGGAAAACATGAGACTTTCAAATCTAGACATGTTAAAGGTTTTAGTCATCGACTAGGCGTGGATAATGATAAAACCTTTTTCCAGTGCCTATGCTTAAGTCCATCCAGACCCTACTTGCCATTGCTACATACCATGACTGCGAGATCTGGTGGTTGGGTGTCATGACTGCTTTTCTAAATATTGATTTAGAAGAGAACGTCTACAAGTACACAGCCAGAGGGCTTCGTAAACAGTGGGTGAAGCGGAAACGTGTGCAAGTTGCTTTACAGATTAAAGTAGGCATCGTGAAGTTGGAACGTCTATTTTGATGTGATAGTCAAAGAGTTTGACTTCATCAAAATGGTAGATGAACCTTGTATATACAAAAGGGTAGTAAAGAGTAAGATGGTCATCCTCGTATTGTACGTGGACAACTTACTCTTGATAGGATAAGAGTTTCCTATACTACGCACGGTCAATCTTCTCTTATCACAAGGATTCTCCATATAAGATCTGTGTGATACCTCCTAAATCCTAGATTTTATATCTATGAGATAGATCTAAATGGATATTAGGATTCTCACTAGTTGTATTGAGATGGTATCAATCGATCCTGGGGAGAATCACTGGAAAAGTTCCAAGGTGATAAGGACGACTGAATGTCAGTCGCAGGCATTGTCTTTACCCTCAGTAGAGGGATGGTATTTTAGAAGAGTTCCAAGCTAGATACCGTGGCAAACTAGACGATAAAGGCTGGTGACATCGCTATCAAAGATACCACCAAAGAGGCAGTTTGGGTGTATATTAGTTCATGAGATGAACTAGGTTCCTACCAATGGGTGACAATGGAAGTGTGGCTTTGGCCCAGGAACCCCGGTCCCATCAGTGACCCAAACATATTCTGAGGCAGCATCACCTGATCATGGAGATAGTTGATCTCCAGAGTGATCGAGGTTAGGAGAGTAAACTCAGAGGACAACATGACGGATCCACTCACAAAGGCCTTTTCCCAGAGAGAGACTTTTATGGGATGGTTGAGTATGAGATACTACAACCACTGCTACAGATGGCCCTAGTGCAAGTGGAAGATTGTTAGTTATATGTATGCCCTAGAGGCCATTACTGTATATGAGATGTATATTGTAGTGGATGCTGAGACATATATAGGTAGGACTTTCTTGCTCGACATGATAGTACGCTATCTGGTTGCTCTTTATCTTAACATGTATACTTGCAGTCTCTCTATTACATGTTGATAAAGCCCTTAGGATGTGTGCTAGACTTCCAGGACTGTGATGTAGATCATACTAGTGGGGCCTGGGTAGTCCATGAGTACATCCTTCAATATTCCTAGTCGTAGAAATATCGAGACGGGGCATCGATATTCCAGAGTAGACTAGCGTATATCTTCTTGATCCATGTGATGGGCGATGGATGATCCCATATCCATTGGTGTTTGATATCAGAGACGGTATGCGGGTGCTCAGTGGAGACTGGGTACACTGAACGGACTCGCCGAGAACTCCCAGATGGTATTATACCTTACGTCAGATAGCAGTTCTCTGGTGACACTGGTACAGCTTAGTCTGTTGACCCGAGATCGTCATAGAGTCTTATGTGTCTCCCACTGTGCTTTGATTTCCACCCTACCACGGCTCTACTGAGTCGTGCAAACAGGTGGTGTTTGGGTACAGTCCCGATTCACATGGAGGCAATGAGCGATAGGAGGGGATTCGTCTCTCTCGGTATTAGGGGTTGATGTTGCACTATGCTCGACTGGCCATAACTGGAAATCCCTGGCCAGGGTTGCACTGATTTACTGGTAAGTGTTATCAGTAGTTTCATGCTTGTTATGGACCTTACATCGGCATGACTTATCAAGCTACTGGGGTCTAACGTTTAGCACCCCTAGGCGAGATATGCGACATATCAGACGAACAGACCGGACTGTGTGGTAAGTGTTACTGGTTGGATTCACAGGAGTGTAAGCAGGCTTGCTCGTTGATCTTCTGATCGCTCAATACCCGGATGGCCGTTACGTTTAGCAGACCGCTTACGGCTTGTGGGTGTTTGATATGATCATCACCTACTGCCGGCGTATTGACGAGTTTTTAGGGTCCTACACAGGGGTATCCTGGCTCAAGCGAAACGAAATGGGAGCGCATATGAGATATGTGCGGGACCGAGAATAATACCAGTATGTGATACTGTATTCTATTCTTGCGATTTGTATCATTGGGCGGTTATATGAGATATAGCCGGGTTACCGAATCAAGTGTTGATTCGATACATTGATACACTTGATATTAGTCGGTTATATGCGATATGAACGGATCATTAAATCAAGTAACGATTTAATGAATTAATGTATAATTATATATTTGATATATTACTTTACGTTAACTAGTATTTGTTCACTTAAGATTGATTTTCTCACTTGATGTGCACAAGTTCTATATATGATATATGTTTGTGCACTAGTTTGTATCATGTTTGATGATACCTGCGAACTTGGGTGTGTGTATGACTTACACCAAGTTTAGGTTAATGGTTAGGGTTTTATTTTATTTATTTATTTATTTATTTTGGAAAAAATAAAATGGTGGCTTTCTTTGTTTTACGCTTGAAGCTTCATGAAGCATTTTAGCATCTTTGAAAAAGTCTAACCATTTTGTTTTGTTCATTGACCTAACCATCAACCTAAACTCTAGTTTACTCTCTACAAAAGTTAACTCACCCATGGTTGCAAGATGATAGACTTCACTTGATTTATTCTTTTTCAATTATTCATTAATCATTCTTTTCTTTCTTCTTCTTCTTCTTCAAGAAGAAGAAAGCTTGCTTGAAATTTTTAAGTGAAGATTTAGAGTGAGAAATCAAAATCCAAAGTGAACCCACTTCCTATTTCTTCATCCTCTACCACTTGCCATGTAGTATAGGGTGTTCTCTTCACAATGTCCATGACCAAGTGAAGATAGAGCTTGAGCTTGAGTCTCCTCGACGTAGATCATCTTCGGCCTCGAAGTCAACGACCTAGCCCGCTCATTTCTCCGAAGAAACCAACGCTAGGGTCCGGGATCCCGATGATCGCAGCGATGGGACGTCAACATGGAGCTTTGGAAGTGAAGGACCGGATGTACAAAGGTTGTATTCCCATTCACTTAGTAGCAAAGTAGTTTGCTTGCTTATAGTTTCGCCTTACCTCTAGTAAACGATCTTGCATAGAGTTGTTAGGCACATAAAAAATTGATTTTGGTATGGTTGATGCCTTGTAGAACCTCTTGAGTGTGCCTAGGAACCCTACAAAGAGATCACTCCTGGTGAAGGGATCACAGCTCTTTCCACGTGGAACGAGGTGCAGGATATTCCAACTGAATACCACCATGCAAAGAAAAAAGTAATCGACTATAGTGAAGTTAATACCCCGACACAAACTTCGGCCTAAGAGGTCACTCCTGGTGAGGGGATCTTGGCTCTTTCCTCGTGGAATGAGGTGCTGGATATTCATAACCGAATACCGCTGTTGAAAACAAAAGAAAACGTCCTTGTAATAACAGATTTTTAAAATTGTTCCAACAACATCAATTAAGTTTGTTTTCCTTGCATTGATCTGAATCAACACAGTCCCATCAATTAATCAGAGAAGAAAAGAACAAAAATATGATATATGTATATGCCATCCGCATTCGCCACTGGGCCCCGTCATCACCCGTTAGGTTACATAACTAATGACAGAGCGGGGGATGGACTAGCGCGGGTGCAAAACATATACAACATCTACTAATATATGTATAACAATATATATAATAATCGCTCTAGGTATGATAAATGCAACATCACAGATAAGCGATAAGTATCACAGAACATTACAGATAATCTGGGAGCCCCGGGTTTGCTTGAGCCGCAAGTGAAACCCGACGTACCTCGGGTCGTGTGGATAGCCTGTGTAATGAAAACATAGACCTTTACGAGCGCAGCAAATTACCCACCAAAACTAGAAGTGAAGCAACCCCTTCATCAAAGTGAATGGGCCACCCGGCACTTCACGGAATTCGATAACTTGAGCACCCCCTCCTTGGGTCTACGAGTGTGGTGAATAGTATGCCAATTCTAGAGTGAGGCCCCCTCCTTCTCAACGCTATGAGATGCGGACTCGTTGCCCTCCAGAACCCGGCTATGCATGCACTCCATCGCGGGGTAATTCTAGTACAGAAAATAAAATATGTACAACGGTGACATCGACCTCAACCCAGTCGAGCCCCAAACAAGTAATATACAAATAGGCAGTGAGGGCAGTCCACATGTCAGATGCTCGCTCTGCGATATCAAATGTACAAATAAAACTAAACTGTACTAACATTGTACCTAAGATATCCACACGACGATCCCGCAACAATCACAGCACAACACAGAACATCAACGCGAATGTCACGTTCACAAACCCGTCTAAAAGGGCATATAGCAGTTAGATGAGTTGTACCACTCTGATGACATTCACGGTCGCAGATAGTAATGCAAGTATTGAAAAATACACGTTTAAAATTTCGACAGACTAAACGTTTCCAAATTGGCCCCAAATGCAAATCCAGCACTCAAACGAATCTAGGCCAAAACAATATATTACAAAAATTATATTTCCATGAACTAGAGCCCCAGAAAAAATTTGGGGTGCTGTAGCCCAAAAAGCGCGGTAGAACCGCCGCAAAATGTGACATTTTGCTCTGGTTCCACGGCGGAATTTTGGAATTAGGTCTCCAAATTTTTTCTGTAGCTCTAGTTTTGCCTGCACATAATTTTAATATACCCAAAAAAATTTGGGAACAACTTTGAAATTCGACAGCAAGCACATGAACATAGATTCGTGATTCGGAAAAATTAGTCAATCGACATTTTAACGTTATGCAAACTAGTTAGTAGGGTTAACGGGTTGGCTCTGACACCATGTTCGGTTATGGCAGCTCCCCGACCATCAATCAGTAGTCAAACGCGGAACAAAAACTTTAAAAACCGGCGCTAACAGAACCCTAATCGATGGATCGTACCATCAACCCTATACTAGTTATATATAAAGGAGTTTAGAGAGGTCGTACCGAACGATCCGTGTCCTTCAGTCTTCAACCTCTGTACCAAGCTCCTCGCGGCTTCCTCGATCAAGTTCGATCTCCAGTCTCCCCATCAAAGATGATCCATGTTGAGGATTAGTAATACGGGCTCCCGCCTCAAAACCGAAGCAACTCGGGTATCTAGTTTGCTAACCTAGATAGCCAAGATGAAGTAGAGATAGTGTGTGAATACTTTGTCTCAAAACACCCAAGGATTCTCAACTTATGAGAGGGTATGGGTGGAGGTTGAAGAAGAAGCCATGGGAGGAGAAGTGTGAGGCAAAGCAAAAAGCAAGTGAAGAAAAGTGGTGGCTGCCCATTTTCTCTTGTGTTGTGTTTTTGAGTTATTTGTTGTGAGTAATATATATTGTAATATGCTAGAAACTAAAGAAAACAACTCAAGAAAAAATATCTCCTTTTCTCACAATAAATATCCCACACCACAAACAAAACAACATCATGCCACCATGAGTCACACCCATGTGGTGATGCATGAATCAATGACTCACACTTCCACTCACAAACAATTTAACCTAAAATGATTTAATCCATAAAGTGATGGCATCTCATAAAGTAAACTTGTAACGAATTACCAGAATACCCATCATCCGTATATACATACCCGCATCCGTATTCCGACTGAATACGAATACAACGAGATGAAAAAAATCCAACAGTATAATACTAGGATCCGGCTTAAAGTAAAGCCAACTAATATTATCCGTCCGATCATGATCCATGCACAAGTGCATGTATATAATCGAACCCTGCAATAAAACCATATGGCATCTACAACGTTTCGCCCGAACCAGGGAAACCCTCTATGTGGGACTCTAAAGACTCGTCAATACACTGACAGTGGGTTTAACCATAAGCACGTCAGTGGCACTAGCTGTACGTAACGGCTACCCAGGTATTGAGCGAAATGGAGGCCAATGAGCAAACCCCTACTGAGCCTAACAGTGACAATATCCATACAGTACGGTCCATTCGTCTATGAGTATCGCATATCGAGTCTAGGGGGTGGATAAAGTCGGACCCCTAATAATACGACATTTAGTGTCGGTATGAAACCTATCACCAACTGAGAAACTACCGATCCTAGATCGGTAATTCTCATCTACCCCGACCGAGGATTTCTAGTGATGGCCACCCATGCACACCACGAAATCAATCCCAAATACCCGGAAAGACTAATCCCCCGACGATCCGCTCACTGCCTCCATATGGCTCGGGATTGTACCCAACTAAAACCTGTTTGCACGACTCTTTGAGCAGTGGTAGGGTATTAATCAAAGCACAATGGGAACTCACATGAGAAAAATAATGATCTCAGGTCGATATACTAACCTGTACACATGTCACCACGGAACTGCTATCTGACAATTGGTATAATACCAACCTGCATGTTCCCGGCGAGTCCGTCCGGTGTACTCATAACTGAATGAGCACCTGTATACATCTTAGGTGAACCAAAAGACACCAATGGCTTGTGAGACCGGCCACCGCCCCTCGTCGGGGTCTCGATCCATATACACTATTCTACTTTTGGAGTATCGATGCCCAGTCTCGAAACTCTCACGACTAAGGACACTTTAAGGATGTGCTTATAGACCACCTAACTCTCACGTATATGATTGCCATCATACTGCTGGAAGCAAGCAAGAATCCCAAGGGCTCTATCAGCATGTAATAGTGATCTGTAATATCACCTGAAGCATGTACACGATGATAAAGATAAACCAGATAGCATACTATCATCTCGAGTAAGACTGTTCTATCGGTATAGGTCTTCCCTCAATCATTGCAATCATGTTCCTATGATCTAATAATTGACTTGAGGGCACTATAGCCAACATATGATGTCTGAGGATATTACAGATTCTAATTATTGTAGCTTTTCAATTTCTTTTCTGCGACCGTAAGTGTAATATGTGGGGTATCCCGATCTGGTTGCTATATGTCAATGTGTTTCGGGATACGCATATTTACTTACGTTGATAACATGAGATGTTATGTATTGCTGTTGGTATATTTTATTGGATCGTCGTGAAAGAATAGCTTGGGGGTTTGTATGTGAGATGAGAGTTTTTTAATTTTCATTCATGTAAAATTTGTATGTAATATTCTTTTATTAGGGCACATCCAGGTTGAGGATGATGTCACTACTGATATATATTATTTACTTTTCCGCATTTGGATAGACCCAAGGCATGGAGCACAAGTAACCGGGTTCTAGGGTCCTGTGAGAGACCATCACAAGGTGTTGTGACCGGGTCTCCTAACTCTAGAATTGGCAGGGTTACATGCCACTCTCGTAGGGGTCCAAAGATGTGGGTTTGGCTATTCATCACGACCGTGGAATCCGTGTTCTACATTACTAGCTAAATTTAAAACACGGACATCCTAGTATATCCAATATTTCATATATTGCTTCTGCTGCTTGATTCTGTGATGTTGATTATATAACTGTGTGAGACGAATGTACTATTATATATATGATATATAATAAACGTTGCTTATGTTTTGCACCCGCGCTGGTCCAGCCACCGCTCTGCCAGTAGTTAAGTAACCTAACGGTGCATGACGGGGCCCCGTGGCGAATGCGGATGGCATAAGCATACATTCTATTTTTGCTTCATTTTTCTGTAATGTTTAGGAAACATTAAATGATGGTACTTCATTAATGAGATTAATGAAAAGAAAGAAACCAAATGATGTTGTAGAATCAAATTTTCAAAAAGGGTAGCTCTAGTTTTTGCTTTGCATAGTGGTATTCCTTGATGAATATCCAGCACCTCATTCGATGAGGATAGAGCTGAGATTCCTTCACCGGGAGTGACCTCTTTAGAGAAACTAGCAAATACTACAACTCACTCGATTTTGTATTTGATAGCTTCTTTAGTTCCTGTTTTCCATTGAGGTATTGCTGAATATCTTGCACCTCATTCGAAGAGTAAAGAGCCGAGATACCTTCACCGCGAGTGACCTCTTTAGCGAAACTAGCAAAAGCCGAAAAAACACTCCTTTCAAAATCACTCGATTCTGCAACAATTTCAAGTTCATTACGCAAAAGCTTTTCTTAAAAACCTGTCGTAGTCCTCCGTCATTTCAGATAAGTAGTATTTAGTATACGTGCTACGTTTGTTGGCGTTCGTCAAGGTATAGTGTGTGATACCTACTTACTGCTTATCTGCTGCATATGATGTGATTGGATTAGAGTAGTCGTACGACTTTGTAAGCATTCGTCAAGGGTCGTGAGGGTGGGTTTTATTCAATCAAGAAATGTACGGGTTGAACAAGACTAGCGGACTATGGTTTGTTGGCTTTCGTCAAGGTCATAGGACGCTAGGGGCAAAATATTATCTGGAATTTCAAGTATTGAAATTTGCAATGAGATTGTATACCTTCTATGAGATAATTGGATCCCGATACCCACTGCGAGTAAGAGGTCCTCCTGGGAGTGTTTTACACATCACAATTAGCGGATCAAGTAGGTGTCTAGAAAGGTGTTATTGCGGTTGCCCCCTGGGAAAACAATGTTTATTTTAATTAGGCCCGTGTGAAAGCACGGGAAACCTCCCTCAAAGCACCGATACTGGCCTGGCCGAAAGATTGGTGAATTTGTAGGGTGTAATTAATCCTGGCTAGTCATACCTTTTAGGTTTTGAAGGAAGATTTGATAAAACCAGTGGGAGCCATCCTGATTAGATAAGGTAATAACCAATCTAATCTTGTAAGAGCATATGCTAAGTGTTTTCTTCACTCTCTCTCCAGGTAGCGACCATGCCAGGCCTTAATCAAGATAATAATATGAATGTATTAACAGAACCCACTTGTTATACTGAGCAAGTGAACGTTGGTTCTGCTCCCACATATAAATGTTATAAGTCCGAGTAGGAAATAGGTAAATATCCGGATTCACAGGCCACCCAAACGAAGAATAAGCTTGTTGACGCATCTTCTTCGGGTGTGTTAGTTACCGAGAACCGTTTCTCAGTACACTCTACGTCATGGGTATTGGATACCGGATCAGGATCCCACACATGTAATTTGTTACATGGACTACAGAAAAGTGGAGAACTGGGAAAGGGTGATATGTCTCTAGTAGTAGAGGTGGTGCAATTGTTGCAGCCAAAGCAGTTGGCACATATCACCAGGTGTTACCAATTGGTAATACAATGATTCTGAGCGACTGTTATCGTACCAATAATATTGTGAATTTTTTCCCGAATCAAGTGTTGATTGGGTATGGTACGTTGTATAATAGTGTACACGTTCTGAATCAAACCACAGTTCTAAAACATACAGAACACACACAAGAGGAACAGTTCAAAAATGAACGAATTCTTCTTGTTGCGTTGTAGACTGGGTCATATCGATGAAACAAGACTAAATGAAGTTCCATAAGGATGCATATTTGAATCCGTTCGAATTTACATCTTATGAAACTTGCCAGTCATGTCTCAAAGACTAGGTGACAAAATATCTGTTTATTCGAAACGGAGAAAGAGCTACTGAACTCTTGGACAGATACATGGTGATGTATGCGGTTCTATGTCTACACATGCCAGGGATGGTTCCTTGTACTTTATTACATTCACCGATGTTCTCTTAAGATATGGACATGTGTTCTTGTTGAAACATAAATTTGAATCTTTTGAGAATTTCAAGGAATATAAATACGAAGATGAGAACAAGATGGGTAAAGGTATTCAAATCCATCGATATGATCGGAGAGAAGAATACTGGAGCACGGAATTCCAAGACTATTTAAAAGAGAATGAGATTCTCTCTCAGTTTACTCCTTCGTATACACTACGGCACAATGGAATATCGGGGTGGAGGAATCGCACCCTATGAGATATGGTGCGCTCTATGATGAGTACTGCTGAGTTGCCAATTTCTTTTCAGGGACATGCACTTGAGAAGATGCATACCTATTGAATAGAGTTCCGATAAAATCCATTGCCTACGACTCCATACGAGATATGGAATGGGAAGGGACCATCTCTTAAATGAGTTAAGATATGGGGAGTTCCGGCCTATGTTGAAAAACAAAATCCGGACAAGCTTGAGGAAAGGTCGGTTCACGAGGGTATACATTCAACCACACCATTCACGAGGGTATACCTTCTACCACACCAAGGAACAAAAGAAGTTTTTTTCCTCGACAAGACACCGTTTTAGAAAAGGAATTTCTTGTTGAAGAAATTAGTAGTGATGAGGCAGAACTGAAAGTAGGTCCAGCAAACACAAACTATAACTGACGATTTGTTGGAACCAGAGGATTGAATAGTCCCCGACGAACCGCAGCCACTCCGCAGATCTAGTTTGGTTCCTCATCCACCTGAGAGATACTACGGTTTTCTCATAGATGATGGGAGCGAGGATTGCATCATAGAGATAATGACCCAACTAGTTTCGAGCAGGCCATCACAGATGGAGACTATATGAAATGGCTGGATACTATGCGATCTGAGATGGAATCCATGTACACTAACAAAGTATTGACTTTGGATGTTTCTCCTGAAGGGGTAAAACCCATCGGGAGCAAGATGATTTTTGAGAAAGATAATTTGGTGTAGATGGAAATGTTGAGAGTTTCAAAGCTAAGCTTAAGTCCATCTTGATCCTACTTGCCATTGCTGCATACCATGACTACGATATCTGCCAGACTGTACATCAAAACCGCTTTTCTAAATGGTGATTTAGAAGACAGAGTGTATATGACACTGCCAGAAGGCTTCGTAGAGAATGGGAGCACCGAAAGCATGTATAAGCTGCTTAAATCCATCTTCGGGTTAAAGAAGGCATCGCGGAGATAGAACTTCTGTTTTAATGACACTGTCAAAGAGTTTGACTTCATCAAAAAGGTAGATAAACCATGTATAAATAAGAAGATTCTAAAGAGTATGGTTGTCTTCCTCGTATTGTACGAGGATGACATACTCTTGATTGGAAAGGGTATTCCTATGCTACACTCGGTCAAGCACCTCTTATCACATAGGTTCCCCATGAAAGATCTAACTAATGTCTCCTACATCCTGAGGATATAGATCTATAGAGATAGATCTAAATGGATTTGGGATTGTCCCAATCCAGGTACATAGACAACATGATAAAGGTGTTTAATATGGTTGATTCTAAGCATAGTAATATACTCGCTTGTTCAGGAATCACTCTCTCCAAAGAGTTCTCTCTTGATACTGATTTGGAGAGGGCACACTTACAAGGGATACCCTATGCTTTGGCAGACGGATCAATCATGTATGCGATATTATGTACCAGACCAGATGTAGCTTACTCTCTAGGTGTAGTGATTAAGTATCGTAAAGATCTTTGGGAAAACCTCTGGACAGCTGAAGAACATTCTTAAGTGCTTGAGAAGGACTAAAGAGATGTTCTTGGTGTATTGTAACGGTGAACTCCAGATGAATTCATTTACCGATTCAATCTTCCAGCTTGATAAGGACGATTGAAATTCAGTGTCGGGTTTTTTCTTCACCCTCAGTGGAGGGACGGTATGTTGGAAGGGTTCCAAGCTATATACCGTAGCAGACTTGTTGATAGAGGCTAATTACATCGCTACCAACAATGCTGCTAAAGATGTTGTCTGGATGAATAAGTTCATGTGATGAACTTGGTTCCTACCATTGGGCATCCAATACCTGTGTATTGTGATGACAATGGAGCTGTGGCTTTAGCCTAGGAACCCCAGTCTCGTCAGTGATCCATACATATTCTTAGACAGTATCACCTGATCAGGGAGATAGTTGATCTCCGGGAGATCGAGGTCAGGAGAGTTGACACAGAGGATAACACAGCGGATCCACTCACCGAGGCCATCCCCCAGATGCTATTCGAGAGACTTTTGTGACGTTGGGTACGAGATACTACAACAACTTGCCTTAGTGCAAGTGGGAGATTATTAGGAATATGTATGCTCTAGAGGCCATTATTGATGATATAGTGGTTGCTTGGACATATATATAGAGGACTTTCTTGCTCGACATGATAGTATGCTATCAGGTTACCTTTATTTTAACATGTAGACTTGTATTTATACAGTCTGTCTCTTACATGTTGGTAAAGCCCTTAGGATATGTACTTGACTACCAGGACTATGATGAGATCATACCAGTGGGGCTAGGATGGTCTAAAAGTACATCCTTTAATCAGTTCCTAGTCGAAGGAATATCGAGACTAGGCCATCGATATTCCAGAGTAGACTAGTGTGTATGTTTTTTGTCCATTAGAGGGTGATGGCTGATCCCACAACCATTGGTGTCTGAAATCAATGATTGTATACAGGAGCTCATTAAAGAATGGGTACACTGAACGGACTCGCCGAGGACTCCTATGTTGTAGTATACCTATCGTCAGATAGCAGTCCTTTGGTGACACTGGTATAGGTTAGTCTGTACACCTGAGATCGTCATAGTGTCTTGTGCAGCTCCTACTATGCATTGATTTCCTCCCTACCACGCTCAAAGGAGACGTGCAAACAAGTGAATTTTGATTACAGTCCCGAGTCGCATGGAGGCAATGAGCGATGGGAGGGGTTTCGTCTTTCTCGGTATTGGGGGTTGATGTTGCGCTATGCTCGATTGGCTATAACTGGAAGTCCCTGGCCAGGGCTGCTTATGTGATTTACTGATAAGTGTTATCAGTGGTTTCTCGAACCGTTATAGGCCAGACATCGGTATGACTTATCACGTTACTAGCGTCTGATATTTACCACCCCTAGACATGATATGCGACATATTAGACGAAGAGACCGGACTGTACGGTAGTGTTACTGATAGGCTTTATAGAGACTATGGACAAGCTTGCTTGTAGATCTTCATATCGCTCAATACATGGGTAGCTGTTACGTCCAGCTAGTACTGCTGACGGCTTGTAGGTGACTGATGTGATCATCACCTACTGCTGGCGTATTGATGAGTCTTTATAGTCCCACATAGAAGTTTCCAGGTTCAAGCGAAACGAAGTTGGACATATATGTGATATGTGTGTGGGACTGATTAAATACGTGTTTGTGGTGCCGTATTGTAATATGGCAGTTGTCTGTTATCGGTTCGATTATATGTGATATTACCAGATTGTCGAATAAAGTGTTGATTTGATAATGTGATATATAGATAAATGATATTAGTCGCTCATATGTGATATAACCAGTTATCTATTATCGGTTCGATTATATGTAATATAATTATATCTTAACTAATATCATTAGCTCACTAATTATTCTTCATAATATATACATTGCTATATATATATATAATAATGAAGCATGGCTTGATTTTCTATTTTTGAGAAAAATAGAAATAAGGTGTAAATTGAGAGCATGGTTGCAAGCATGGGAGTTATATTTGTTTATTCATCTTGACTCATTATTCAAGCATAGTTGCAATTTTATATTGCAAAATTCCATGCTTGAATGTGTTGGGGTTAAGAGTTGCTATTGATTTTTAGCTCATTCTCAACACTTAGCCATTTTCTTGAGTTATTCCCATGGTTGCTCTCTAGATTCTTCTTCTTCCTCAATCCCATGGTTCAAGCATCAACCCTCACATGTGATGTGAACCATCAAGCTTGAACACAAACATGTGAGCTTTAACATCCCCTACTTCATCATCCTATACTTGACTAGCGATCGAGTGTAGCGTGTTTCCTACGCTAAAGATTTTAGTGTAGAGGTAGCTTGAGTTGGAGGGACTTCACGTGGATCATCTTCGGCACGAAGGTTATAAGAGGAAGCTCGTCCAAAACCTCAAGTGGAGACTAGTGGAGTCGCAAGACTACTACACGGAGCATGTGAAGTGAAGGACTCGATCTACGAGGGTATAGCCATCTTTCACTTTAATATTCTAGCAAAGATCTTGTTTAGTCTAGCTTAGCACCTAATAAAATTTGAATTTGGCACGCTTGATGCCTCTAGAACCTCATGGTGGTGCTAAGTTCAACTTTCAGTGTTACTGATTGGATTCCCAGAAGTATGAGCAGGCTTGCTTGTTGATCTTCTGATCGCTCAATACCCGGGTGGCCGTTACGTTTAGCAGACCGCTGACGACTTGTGGGTGACTGATATGATCAGCACCTGTTGCCGGCGTATTGACGAGTCTTTAGAGTCCTAGACAGAGGTTTCCTCGCTCAGGCGAAACGAAGTAGGATCACATATGTGATATGTCATGGACCGAGGTTAATACCTGTATGTGATACTGTATTCTATTCTCGCGATTTGTGTTATCGGTTGGTTATATATGATATAGCCGGGTTATCGAATCAAGTGTTGATTCGATAAGTTGATACACATGATATTAGCCGGTTATATGTGATATAGCCGGCTTATCAAATCAAGTGTTGATTTAATAATTTAATCTATAATTATATATTTGATATATTAACTTACATTAACTAATATTATCTCACTTACGAATTCTTTTTCTTACTTGTGCATTTAGTATATATATGATATATATTAATGTACATTTTTTGTGTGTCATGCTAGATGATACATGTGACAGGGTGTATGAGACTCACACCATGCTTAACATAATGATGGGTTTTATTTATTTAAAGTAAATCAAAATTAGTTGGAAATTAGTCACATAGTTAGAAGCTTGGAGAAGCTTGTAGTGACCATTGACTTAGTCCAATAATTTTATTTTACTTGAGGTATTCGTTAACCCAACCATTATCCTAAACCATGGTTAAGTCTCTACATGAGTTATATGAGATATTTCTCACCTATGGTTGCCATTCACTGCTTGCTTCTCTCCATTGTTGCTTTCTTCATCTCCTTCCTCTAGCTCTCTATCTTCATGGGTGGTGAAGAAAATGAGTGAGAAAATTATTTCTAAAGTGAGCAAAATTCCTACTTCATCAGCCTCTACTAGACTAGCCATTTAGTTTGGGTTTTTTCTTCACTAATTCGTCACTTAGTGAAGTGGTAGCTTGAGTTAGAGTATCCACGACATAGATCATCTTCGGCCTTGAAGACTTCAAGAAAGCGTGTTCATTTCACCTTGCGGAGCCTTACTAGAGTCCGGAAGATCACTAGTTGGAGTGAAAGGACTACTACACGGAGCTTATGAAGTGAAGGACCGGTCGACAAAGGTTGTATTCCTTGTTCACTTAGATGTAAAGATGTTTACATTCCAGTTTCTTCTAATTCTCTAGTTAAGATTCTAGGTTAGGTTTCTTTAGCGCGCTAAATTTTTAAAAACGGCATTGTCGATGCCTTCTGAAACCCAGTGGCGGTGCTGCGGAACCCAACAGTGGTATCAGAGCCATGCTAGAGAATTAGATGATGTTTGTAGAATTACGAAACCGAAACAACTCTGAAACACGCGAAACAAAAACCAAGTTTCTGTTGAATTTTTCAGAGTGTCTAAATTTTTTTTAAGCACTTACTGAATGTTGCATGAGATGTAACATGAACACCAGACGAAAACGAGCTCTTTTCGCCGGATTTGGACTGGCCACATCTTGCTACAGGACCTGCCCCACCGTTTTTCTAGGCTCATCTGGGGTTCATTTTTGGTCGGTGTTTCAGTCTCTGGGTTTTGGTGTTTCAGCTGTTGCTTGTTTTTACTGATATTGCATGTGATGTTATATTTCTGTAAAGGCAATTTGGAGTGTTCGTAGTTGTAATTCTAACATCATTTCGAGTAATTTAGACGACGTTAAAATTTTCGAACGGATATTAATAACCCAATTTTTGCCTTGCTGGAAATTTTCCAATAGTTGGATTTTTCCATTTTTAAAATAATCAAAAAATCATGCACGTGATTCTATGGACACTATAGAAGAACGAAACCCTAACTCGATACTATGACCGCTGGAACCGCCACCAAAACCTAGGTTTTGTGGTAGTTCCGCGGCACCATAGGTGAGGCAAGGGTTGGCCTTTCTATGTTTGGTCCATAAGTGCTGTGGCATGATCTGGGTAATTTTTAAACCGTCCTCAAGTGTTGAGCTCTTTGGGAAATGTGGATGTTTTTTGATTCGAACGAAAAGTTTAACATCGTCTAGCTATCTGTGAATTGTGATACAATACTTGGAATCCACAATAATTAGTATTGTGAAAACTAATTTGAATTTTATAAATCTAGCAATTTAATCTCAAGTGATCGGTTGCCACGTGATTTTGATGTGGATCGCGGATACTCGCCGGGTAACGTTACTAGATAGCCACGCGCCATAGCCCCAACCAAGTGACTGTAGGAGAACCCTATTGCCAAAAGCATCCGTACGGGTGCTCGCGGCCGCGGTGTTCCGCCTAAGTGCACTTCATCAACGGCATCGGGGTACGGCCGTCTTCTAATGTTTCCGACTTGCATTCGATCAGATTTTCGGGAATCTGATTGAATTGCCCGACTGGTTATTGAAAAGTGTTTTCAATATCGAGACTAAATTATAGGGTTTATAATTGTTAGGCATGTGATGTCTAAAGAATTATGTCGTTAGGCATGAAATCCAAAGTATGTGATACATTGGGTTTATGACGTCTAAGGTGGTTGCAAATTCCAATTGTTATAGTTTTCACTTTCTTTTCTGGGACCGATAAGTGTAATATGTGGTGTATCGCCGGTTTCGTTGCTATATGTCAACGAAAATTGGGATACACGTATTTACTTACGTTCATGACATGTGATGTTTTGTGTTGCTGTGATATTTTATATTGTATCGTCATGTTTGAATAGCCGGGGGTTTTTATATGTGATGAAAGTTTTTCATTTTCATTCATGTAAAAACTTGTATATAATATTCTTTTATTGGGGCACTTTCGGGTTAAGGAAGATGTCACCATTGATGTATATTATTTACTTTTCCATATTAGGATAGACCCAAGGTAGGGAGCACAAGTAACCGGGTTTTAGTGTCCAGTGGGAGACCATCTCGAGGAGTTGAGACTGGGTCGCCTAATTCTAGAATTGGTAGGGTTTCTTGCTGCTCTCGTAGTGGTCTAGGGATGTGGGTTTGACTATTCATCGTGACTGTGGAATCCGTGTTTTTTTACTGGCTTAATTTAAAACACTGAATACCTAGTATATCCAATATTTCATATGTAGACTTTTGCTGCCGATATTCTGTGATGTGATCACTTTATATTCTAAGACGAATGTGTTATTATATATATGATATATAATAAACGTTGCTTACATTTTGTACCCGCGCTAGTCCCGCCCTGCTAAGCCGTTACTTAAGTAACTTAATGGTACATAACGGGACACTGTGGAGAATGCGGATAGCATAAGCGTACGTTGTATTTTCGTTTCTTCTGTGATGCTTAGGAAGCATAAATAATGGGACTTCATTAATAAGATTAATGAAAAAGAAAGAAACCTAAAGATGTTGTAGAATCAAATTTTCAAAAAGGGTAGCTATAGTTTCTGCTTTGCATAGTGGTATTCCTTGTAAAATATCCAGCACCTTATTCAATAAGGAAAGAGCCGAGTCCCTTCAGCGGGAGTGACCTCATTAGCAAAATGGCAGATGCCGCAACCCACTTGGTTTTGTTTTTGATTGCTTCTCTAGTTTTTGCTTTGCATAGTGGTATTAATGAATACCCAGCACCTCGTTCGATGAGGAAAAAGCCGAGATCCCTTCACCGGGGGTGACATATTTAGCAAAAGTAGCAAAAGCCTCAAAAACACTCCTTTTCGAATTATTCGATTCTACAACGATATCAAGTTCCTTATGCAAAAGGTTTTCTTAAAACCCTGTCGTAACCCTTCGTCATTTTAGATAATTACTATTTAGTATTCGTGCTACATTTGTTGGCCTGCGTCAAGGCGTACTGTGCGGTAGCTATTTAGTGCTTAACTGCTGCATATAATGCGATTGGATTTGGGTAGTCATGCAACTTTGTTGGCCTGCGTCAAGGGTCGTGCGGGTGGGTTTAATTCAATCATGAAATGTACGGGTTGAACTTAACTAGCGGACTATGGTTTGTTGGCCTGCTCAAGGTCATAGGATGCTAGGGGAAAAATATTATTGGGAATTTCAAGTGTTGAAATTTGCAATGAGATTGCATACCTTCTATGAGTAAGTTGGATCCCAATACCCACTACATGTAAGAGTTACTCCTGGGAGAGTTTTGCACATTACAATTAGCCGATCAAGTAGGTGTCTAAAAAGATGTTAACGGGGTTACGCCCCTGGAAAAACGAGGTTTATTTTAATTAAGTCTGTGCGAAAGCACGGGGAACCTCTCTCAAAGTACCAACACTGTCCTGACCGAAAGATTGGCGAACATGTAGGGTATAATTAATCCCGGCTAGTCTTACCTTTTAGGGTTTGAAGAAAGATTTGATAAAAACAGTAGGATCCATCCTGATTAGATAAAATAATAACCAACCTGATCTTGCAAGAGCATACGCAGAGTGTTTTCTTCTCTCTCTCACTCTCTCCTTGTAGCGACCGTGACATTCTTTAATCAAGATAATTGTTAGTTATGTGTATACCCTAGAGGCCATTATTGTAAATATGATGTATATTATAGTGGATGCTTGGATATATATATATATATATATATACAGAGAGGACTTTCTTGCTCGACATATATATATATATATATATATATATATACAGAGAGGACTTTCTTGCTCGACATAATAGTATGCTATCTGGTTACCTATATCTTTACATGTAGACTTGTATTATGATACTGTCTTGCTCTCACGTGTTGATAAAGCCCTTAGAATATGTACTTGACTAGAAGGAGTATGATGTAGATCATACTAGTGGGGCCAGGGTAGTTCAAAAGTACATCCTTCAATTGTTCCTAGTCCAGGGAATATTAAGACAGAGCATCGATATTCCAGAGTAGACTAGTGTATACGCTTCTTGACCTATATGATGGGCGATGGATGATCCTACATCCATTGGTGTTTGATATCAGAGATGGTATACGGGTGCTCAGTAGAGATTTGGTACACTGAACAGGATTCGCCGAGGACTCTTATATGGTAGTATACCTATCGTCAGATGGTAGTCCTCTGGTGACACTGGTACAGGTTAGTCTGTAGACCCAAGATCGTCATAGAGTCTTTTGCGGCTCCCACTGTGCTTTGATTTCCTCCCTACCACGTTCAAGAGGAGTCGTGCAAGCAGGGGAATTTTGGGTACAGTCCCGAGTCGTATGGAGGCAATGAGCGATAGGAGGGGTTTCGTCTCTCCCTGTATTGGGGGTTGATGTTGCTCTATGCTCGATTGGCAATAACTGGAAGTCCCTGGTCAGGGCTGATATGGAGATCTACTGATAAGTGTTATCAGTAGTTTCTCGACCTGTTATGAGCCTCAAATCGGCATGACTTATCACGTTACTGGGGTCCGACGATTTCCACCCCTAGACTTGATATGCGACATATCAGACGAAGAGACCGGACTCTACGGTAGTGTAACGGATACTCTTCATGGAGACTATGGATAGGTTGCTTGTTGATCTTCATATCGTTCAATACCCGGGTAGCCGTTACGTCCAGCTAGTACCGCTGACGGTTTGTAGGTGACTGATATGATCATCACCTACTGCCGGCGTATTGACGAGTCTTTAGAGTCCCACACAAAAGTTCCCTGGTTCAAGCGAAATGAAGTAGGACACATATGTGATATGTGTGTGGGCCCGATTAAATACGAGTATGTGATACCGTATTGTAATCTGGCAGTCATCTGTTATCGGTGCGGTTATATGTGATATAACCAAATTGTCGAATCGAGTGTTGATTCGATAATGTGATATACAGATAAATGATATTAGTCGGTCGTATATGATATAACCGGATTATTAAATCAAATGTTGATTTTGTAATAAGATATAAATTATACGTGATATAATTACATATTAACTAATATCATTAGCTCACTAATTAATCTTCGTTAAATATATATTAATATATATATATATATATATTAAATTTAACCATGACATTTTCTTTTCTATTTTGTGAAAATAGAAATGAGGTGTAAAGTTGAAGCATGGTTGCAAGCATGGTGTTTTATATTGTTTATTCATTCTTGACTCACTAATCAAGCATGGTTGCAATTTAATATTGGATAATTCCATACTTGAATGAGTTAGGGGTCTTGATATTATTTTCATTCTTGCTCATTCCAAAAGACTTAGCCATTTTTCTCTCATGCTTGCTCTTGCTTCTTCTTCCTCCTCTTGATTTTCCTCATGCTTCAACCCTCACATGTGATGTGAATCATGAAGCTTGAGCACAAATTAATGAGCTCTTAACATCCCTTACTTCATCATCTCACACCATTCTAGCAAATAAGTGTGATGTGTTTGATACACTGAAGAGTTTAGTGTAGTTGTAGCTTGAACTAGTAGGAGCTTTGAGGTCGATCATCTTTGGCGCGAAGGCTACGAAGGAAGCTTGTTCAAAGTCTCAAGAGAAGCCTTGTGGAGTCGCGGGACTACTACATGGAGCATATTGAAGAGAAGGACCGTCTACAAAGGTTGTATTCTTACTCTCTTTGATGTAAAAGTTGTTTGCATCTTGTTTGGTCTAAATCTCTAGTTAACGATTCTAGTTTAGGGTTCTTTGTAACGGCAAAAATTTTAAAACGGCATGCACGATGCCCCCCGAAACCATGCTGTCGTTGTTAGGAACCCTACAGTGGTATCAGAGCCAAACTAAAGAATTAGACGGTTTTCGTAGAATTACGAAACCAAAAAATTCCGAAACTTGAAACCCTAAAATTCCAGTTTCTGTCGAATTTTAAAAGTTGTCAAAAAATTATTTAAACAAGTGCAGAATGTAGTATGGGACAGTATAAGAACACAGTACAAACCTCACCCCCTATGCTCGGATTTTGGCCGGCGACCAAGCCAAGAATTCCAGCGTCGCCAGATTTCCCATGGAGTTAGGGGATGGGTTTTGTAGTGTGTTCTGGTCTCTGGTTTTTTGGTCTTTCAGGTATTATTTAATTTTTCTAAATTTGCATGTGATGTTTATTTACCAAAACAGCAACTCAGAGTATTTCGTAGTCGTGATTCTAACTTTTTTCGGGTTATTTTGACGGTGTTAAAAAGCTCGAATGGATATCAGATACCCACTTTGACCCTCGCTGGAAATTTATTCAAGAGTTGGATCTTTTTCCGTAGTTTTAAACATTTAAATATCGTGCATGTTAATCGATGGACCCTCTAGAAGAACAAAACCTTAACTCGATTATGTGACCGTCAGAACCGCCACTGAACCCTCGTGTTTGTGGTAGTTCAGCAGTGCCACATGTGAGGCATTGGTTGACCCTTCTACGGCTGGTCCATTGGTACTGTGGCATGTGATGGATACTTTTAAAACCACGCTCAAGTGTTGAGATTTTAGGGTAAATTTCGGTGTTTGTTGATTCGATCAGTTTAACATCGTCTAACTTTTTGATAACATGTGATGTTATGTGTTGCTTGGATATGTTATATTGGATCGTCGTGTTTTGAATAACCGGGAGGGGGGGTTATGTGAGATGAGAGTTTTTATTTTCATTCATGTAAAATTCAATGTATGTAATATTCTTTTATTGGGCACTTCCGGGTTGAGGATGATGTCACCATTGTTGTATATTATTTACTTTTCCGCTTTAGGATAGACCAAAGGTGGGGAGCACAAGTAACCGGGTTCTAGAGTCCAGTAGGAGACCATCTCGAGGAGCAGAGTCCGGGTCACCTAACTCTAGAATTGTTAGGGTTATTTGTCGCTCTCGTAGGGGTCTAGGGATGTGGGCTTGGCTATTCATTGCGACCGTGGAATCCATGTTTTATTATGGCTTAAATTAAAACACAGAATTCCTAGTATATCCAATATTTTATATGATATCTTCTGCTGCTGATGCTCTGTGATGTGATCACTTTATATGTGCGATTTTTTTCGTTTCTTCTGTGATGCTTAGGAAGCTTAATTGATGGGACTTCATTAATGAGATTGATGAAAGAAAAGAAACCAAAATGATATTGTAGAATCAAATTTTCAAAACGGGTAGCTCTAGTTTTTGCTTTGCATAGAGGTATTCTTTATAGAATATCCAGCACCTTATTCGATAAGGAAAGAGCCGAGATCCCTTCCCCTGGAGTGACCTCTTCAGCGAAACTAGAAAAAGCTACAAATCACTCGGTTTTATTTTTGATTGCTTCTATAGTTCTTGCTTTGCATAGCGGTATTCCTTGTAGAATATCCAGTACCTTATTCAATAAGGAAAGAGCCGAGATCCCTTCACCGGGATTGACCACTTTAGCTAAACTAGTAAAAGCCTCAAAAACACTCCTTTTCAAAATCACTCGATTCTGCAACGATATCAAGTTCATTACGCTCATGGTTTTCTTATAAACTTGCGTAGCCCTCCGTCATTTCAGATGGGTATTACTTAGTATTCGTGCTGCGTTTGTTGACCTCCGTCATGGCGTAGTGTGCGGTAGCTGATTAGTGCTTATCTGCCGCATGTGATGCGATTGGATTAGGGTAGTCGTATGGCCTTGTTGACCTCCGTCATGAGTCATGCGGGTGGGTTTAATTCAATCAAGAAATGAACGGGTTGAACTTGACTAGTGGCCTATAGTTTGTTGACCTCCGTCAAGGTCATGTGTTGCTAGGGGTAAAAGTATTATCGGGAATTTCAAGTGTTGAAATTTTCAATGAGATTGCCCACCTTCTATGAGATAGTTGGATCCCGATACCCACTGCGAGTAAGAGTTACTCCTGAGAGAGTTTTACACATCACAATTGGCCAATCAAGTAGGTGTCTAGAAAGGTGTTAACGGGGTTACGCCCCTAGGAAAACGGGGTTTATTTTAATTAGGTCCGTGCGAAAGCATGGGGTCCTCCCTGAAAGTACCGGCACTGGCCTGGCTGAAAGATTGGCGAACATGTAAGGTGTAATTAATCCCGGCTAGTCTTACCTTTTAGGGTTTGAATGAAGATTTGATAAAAAAACAGTGGGAGACGTCCTGATTAGATAAGATAATAACCAATCTAATCTTGAAAAGAGCGCATGCTAACGCGTTTCCTTCTCTCTCTCTCCAGGCAGCAACCAATGTCACACCTTAATCAAGATAATAATATGGTTGTATTGACCGAACCCGCTTGTTATACTGGGTAGGGGAACGTTGGTCCCGCTCCAACTTATAAGTGTTATAAGTCCGAGCAGGAAATAGGAACTTATACGGATTCCCACGCCACCCAAATGAAGAATAAGCATGTTGATGCATCTTCTTCAAGTGTGTTAGTTACGGAGAACTGCTTCTTAGTTCACTCTACGTCTTGGGTATTAGATACCGGATCGGGATCCCACATATGCAATATGTTCCAGTAGCTGAGGAAAGGTAGATAACTGGGAAAAGGTGATCATTCCTTAAAAGTAGGGAATGGTGCAAATGTTGCAGCCAAAGCAGTTGGTGAATATCACCTTGTATTACCAACAGGGAATACATTGATCCTGAACGACTGTTACTACGTACCCTCTATGTTATACAATTTAATATCAATCTCTTTATTAGATATAGAAGGATAAAAATTTGTAGCAGAGAATAATGTTATGAACATTTACCTAAATCAAGTGTTGATTGGGTTTGGTGAGTTATGTAACGGATTGTACGTTCTGAATCAAAATACAGTTCTTAACCTACAAAACACACACAAGTGGAAGAGTTCAGAAATGAACGAATCCTTCTTGTAGCATTGTAGACTCGGTCATATCAATGCGACATGACTAGCTAAGTTGTGTAACGATGGATATTAGAATCCGTTCGAATTTTCATCATATGACACTTGCCAGTCATGTCTCAAAGGCAAGATGACCAAAACTCCGTTTAGTGGACACGGAGAAAGAGCTTCGGAACTCTTGGGACTAATACATAGTGATGTATGCGGTCCCATGTCTACGAATGCCAGAAATGGTTTTTCGTATTTCATTACATCACTGACGATCTCTCAAGATTCGGTCATGTGTTCCTGTTGAAACACAAGTCTGAAGCTTTTGAGAAATTCAAGGAATATAAATCCGAAGTCGAGAACCAAACGGGTAAAAGTATTAAAATCCTTCAATCTGATCGAGGAGGTGAATACTTGAGCACCGAGTTTCTGGATTTTCTAAACGAGAATGAGATTCTTTCTAAGCTTACTCCTCCATATACAACACAGCACAACGGTGTATCGGAATGAAGGAATCACACCCTATTAGATATGGTGCGCTCTATGGTGAGCACTGCTAAGTTACCTATTTCCTTTTGGGGTTATGCGCTTGAATCAGCTGCATACCTATTGAATAGAGTTCCGACCAAATCTGTACCTATCACTCCATGTGAGATATGGAATGGGAAGAGACCATGTCTTAATTTCATTAAGATATGGGGTTGTCCGGCCTATATCAAAAAGCAAAATCCAGACAAACTCGAGGCAAGGTCAGTTCTGTGTAAATTTGTAGTATATCCCAAACACTCATAAGGGCATATCTTCTACCACCCTGAGGAACAAAAGGTGTCTGTTGCTCAGCATGCCACCTTTTTAGAAAAGGAATTTATTGTAAAAGAAATTAGTGGCAGTAAGTTAGAACTGGAAGAAGTTCCAGCAGCACAGAGTACAACTGACGATTTGGTGGAACCAGAGGATCCAATAGTTCCCAACGAACTCCAGCCTCTCCACAGATCTAGTAGGGTTCCTCATCACCTGAGAGATACTACGGTTTTCTTGTTGATGGTGGAAGTGAGGATTGCATCATGGAAGATGATGACCCAACTAGCTTCGAGCAGGCCATCACGAGTGGAGACTTGCCTTGACCTAATATTTGGCCCGTAACCGGCACTTAAACTACGTAACATCTTCAGGCATACGCAACTTAAGTAAGCCGAAACCCAGAAATCTAAACCACCAAAAACTGGATCAACGGAGAAAAACATAGTTTTAAACATTCGGAAAATCACAAGTAAAATCTCTAACTCTAGTTTTCTTTCTTGAAAATTTCGGCAGCAGCTCCTTTGTAAAAACTAGCCCCGAAAACGCGTACAACATAGATAATATATAAAGCATCCCAAACGGGAGAAAATAACGCCCAACGGTGGAGACAACCACCACAAACATATATATACGACACCGAAGTGAAGAAATATAAAAGGAAACTGCATAAAGAAGTGAAACTTTTCAACAAAACCGGTTTCCACGAGCACGGCATCCAAAGTCACCAAAATAATAATACAACACCGAATCCTCACAACTCGTCTCTAAGTCAAATACAAAAAGTGGTAGATGGAGAATACTAGATCCAACAAAAGATATACAATATACAAACAGATAACCGCAAACCCACCTAAAAGCAAAGGCCTCACAGCCAAACTTAGCGGTATCCGCAAAAGTAGAGATGATAAGACGCCCTGCCGCGACTACTCAGAGGGTAAGTCCTGCAAAACACTGTGGCACAACAGGGGTGAGTTGCCAACTCGTGAATAGGAAATAACATCATACTGAAATCGCAAGTATGCACTAACAGCAATGATCAATAGCATGTAAGCTGGTAGCATGAGTATGACAATATGAATATGCGACTATCATGATCAAGGCGCACCACCAGGTACTATATATACATGAATAAGTGCATATTAACTGAGTACGGAGTGCGGGAAAATAAATAATCTCATGCACAAATCATAAGCATGGAAAAGCCCGGTGTAAATCAACAACACCCCAAATCCCAAAAATACTCAGATCGGCCATCAGATCGGCCCTTATATTCTGTAAGTCCCATGGAACCTGATTGTCAAACATCTACACTTTAAAACATCATGAAAACCAGTACCTAACATCGACACGTAAATACTCGTATTCATACGTTCCTCGAAACCTAAGTATCCCACTTTGACACTTGTGTTCCACGTATCGGTCTTTTTGATATCCATACGTTTCCCGAAACCCAAGTATCCCATCTCGACACATATGTTCCACGTATCGGTCTCCAAAATCCATATATCTCTCGGAATATAAATTCCTAACATCGACACTTGAAATTCCCATATCGCTTGAAAACATATCTCAAATACGTAAATCCATATAATATAACATATGCAACATAAAACATCAATATGAGCATATCACGGGAAAAGTCCACTATTTAAATGCATTAAGTCATTAAATATATTTCGCGGTTCCCAAAATCCAAATCCAAAATACATATATATACAGCGTCCCATTCCACCGATATATATGTTATAAAAAGCTGATCATGTAACAATAGCAAAGTATATGTGCGAGCATGTAAGTATAGTATGGAATATGTATAGGTATGTAGGTACACAGGTATGATATATGTCATATGTGCTATCGCACAAGAATAACTGCCTCTATGTCGCTAACTACGAGCAAGGTATATCAATGAATATTTGTGTTGTGTGTATCATGGCAATTACCGACAGTGTGTGTATAGCATATCATTGGTGCTCGGGCAACATGGACTGTCAATAATAATGCAGTGTACAAAGCATACAGGTTCAGGCACAACAAGTAACTATATGCATTGGAACTCATGCATCATCTTTATATGAGCATATAAACTTACAGCTAATATCATATCATATCTAGCCCTGACGCTTAACGGCATACGGGCGATTTCCTTGTAGATGTTAAATCTACTCACCGATGGTCTCGAGCTATGAAAATCCGACCACCTGCTTCCCCTTGTTCGCAGCGTCGGAAGTCCCTGCTTGCGACGCTATAATTTCACAAACACATAAACAGTGCAAAAATCTCAGAAATCGACCAATATAATGTAAAACTACGTTTTAAATAATGCACCAAAACTAAACTAACTTACGAGTGTCCGTCTAGTGGCTAACGTGCGTAACGATACCATAAAACCTACCCAAGTGCAGCAGCTGCACATGATCACGATACGTGTCGGATAACGTAACACGCGGACACAAAACACTAAATTATAGGAAAACGATCCCAGATTTTGCATACTGTAAATACTAAAAATTTAAACAGTACCAAACACCCCTAAACCACAGCAGACAACTATCCATAAAAAAACCAACACCCATATCACCTTCAAAACCGGTGTCGCCGGAATTTGCAAAGGGGTCGCCGGCCAGGCCTGGTGGGGTGGGTCTCGTGTCTCAGGTCGGGTCTTAGGTTCACTAGTACATCAATAAAATATTGTTTTGTCACTCAGTAAAATTTCCAGGTCACAGCAGACCACTAAGGTTCTAAAAAGACACTAAAAACACGATATTGCACTAATCGATATTTAAAGTGTTCTAAACAATAACCAACGAGCTGCCCATCATAAAAACTCCTAATTAATAGTTTAGGGATTATACCTATCAAAACTTGCTCCCCAGATCCAAGCTTTCCTAGCTTCAAGTGATCATGAAGACAAAACAAGACTTGAGGTATTTTTTGTGACTTATTTTCGGAATTTTGGATATTTATTGAGCTTGGATTGATGCAAATGGTCAAAGAAATGATCAAGAGCAGAAGGGGGAAGAAGGAGCTCGGCCAAGGGAGAGGTATGAGGAATTGTGTGGAGTTTCCTAGCAAGAATTGCAATAAATGTACATAAATGCACATAAATGCACATGCATGCACCTCATTCATTCCTTTTATTTTCTTTAAGATTTAATTCTAATATCCAAACAAATATCTAGATATTATGTGAAGGTTATATTAACTCAACTTGATTTATATGCAATAATTCTCATAAAAGGAAATTTCCCAATTTCCAATATGTAAATACCGCATTAAAATAATATTAAAATAGGGAAAAATTCCATTTGAACCAAAACGTCCCAGTTAACCCCAAAGCTCGCGCACTAGCTTTATTTTAGCTAAACTAGGTGCTGTCAAGTCTATATGGACGTTTGATCACAGTCGGGTTAAAACGGAAAATACCGACAAATTTTACCCTAAAACGGAAAAATTCGCATAACTATTTTCTAAAACGTTACAGGACACTGTGAAATGGCTGGATGCAATGCGGTCTGAGATGGAATCCATGTACACCAACATTGTATGGACTTTGGAAGTTGCTCCTGAAGGGATAAAACCCATTGGGAGCAAATGGATCTTTAAGAGAAACTTGGTGAAGATGGAAAAGTTGAGACTTTCAAAGCTAGACTTGTTGCAAAAAGTTTTCGTCAACGACCAGGTGTGGATTATGACGAAAACTTTTCTCCAGTGGCTATGTTTAAGTCCATCCAGATCCTACTTGCCATCGCTGCATTTCATGACTATGAAATCTGGCAAATGGATGTTAAGACCGCCTTTCTAAATGGTGATTTAGAAGAGAGCATGTACATGACTCAGCCGGAAGGCTTCATAGACAGTGGGAGCAGTGGACAGGTGTCACGACCCGAAGGTACGGAACATGACCGGCACTTAAACTACGAACGTCTCGAGGCGTACGTAATCTAAGTAAACCGAAAACCCAGAAATCCAAACCAAGAAAAGAAGTAGAGTGAAGGAAAACCAATTAAAAATCAAGTAGTTTTAATAGCATAAGCCGAGTTTTGCGGTTTTAAAAACATCAAGTATTTCCTGAAAATTTCGGCAGAGTCTCCTTTGTAAATACTGGCTCCCAAACGGGATACAACATGAATAGTATACGAAATCAATAAAAGGCATCCCAAGCGGGAGCTAGCTCTTCGTCAATCGACGGTCACAACCACACAAGCAATATAATATACGACGCCAACGGCGAGGATCAAAATTCAAAAGGAAAATCAAAACCACAAGAAAACCACAGAAATATAACGCGCGACTCTAAAGTCGAAGGAGTAACAACACTGGTCTGTATCTCAAATAAATACATGTTTGGTTGATGGAACTTCTAGATACAACGGAATAATGATATACAAGATATATAATGGGGGTACGATACAAGTAAAACCCACCTACTAGCAAATCACCCAAAGGAAACTATGCCCGCAAAGCCGTAATAAAACCTGTACGGCAAACCTGCAAGAACTGGGGCACAACGGGGGTGAGTTGCCAACTCGTGAGTACAAAAATATCAACGCACAGAAATCGCATAATTAACGCAACCTAGGTCAAAGATTATAATATATCCACAAATATATGAATAACATGCAGCCTATAACAATGGCTAGGGTAATATCTAACCCGTGTGTAATCTCATGTGCCCGTGTCAGTGCCTCAGGTAGCAATATATCATATGAATGAGGTATGAATGCATGAAAACAGAATACATGTAAATGAAGAAACTGTTTTCATAATCTAGTGAGATTTCCTTTGTATTTTTAAAATGAGATATCATAAATGAAATCAGCATAAACAGTGCCTAGCATCGGCACAAAACGTAACCCCAATATCTCGATATCTCTGTATCACAGTCTCTGTACCTCAATATCTTGAAATCTCAATGTCTCAATCACAATATCTAGGGCGCCGTCAGTCCAGACAGGCCCCTACCATCCATCTCAAGACCACGACGGTATCCTCCGGATATCCGACGCGTCCGGTAAAATCACCGGTAGGTAGTGCTCCCCTGCCAGGCTCACATCGTCATCATCACGCGCTTCTTGCCCTGGGGTACCTTACCGGGTCCACCATATACCCGAAACGGTTCATCCGTCTCCTCGAATCGGGTCTCGAAATCCATCAGCAAACTCATGGTGGACGACTCATACATCATGGGAAAAAATCGCACTTTTTATTTAAAAAAAGAAAGAAGAAGTTTGTATATGTTTTGCGGTTTTCCCCAAATCCAGAAAATCTCATGGAATCCGAATCCAAAACCTCAATAGTACGTAAAAAGTGAATATATGCATGGGAATCCTGTTCATATCAGATTTTTGCATTTTCATACCGCCCAATTTTTATCACATTGCATATCCGTAGATACTCTTGAGCCGTGTTTGCTAGTCAATTGCAGGATACAGGTTCTCGGTTCCAAAACGATGAAATTCATGGAAAACACGAAAAAATCCGGGTTCTTGCCGACCACAGATAAAACACGGTCTCCGTCCCTCATCCGTATGTTGCCAGATACCAGTAGGAAGACAAAATGTCAAATCTATGCACAAGGCTCAATGGTGGCACAAGATCCAAGAGATCTACGCGGAGCTCGAGGCAATCATGACAAAATCTTGACAAAAAGTCCACCTTTCCCTCAACAGAAATTCTGGAAAATTCGTGAAGCAATTATGGGAAAATACATATACCAGAAGGATGCTCACATCAAACCAGGGTCCCACCAAAAAGATCCAGACCCAACTCATCTAAACGGCCACGGAAGCGCGGCCAAAGGGTGGTTTTGGCCGCCCTTCCGCGGCCATCTTGGCGCCAAATGTGCAGGGTTTTGGGGGGTAGGTTGGTCTTTTCATGTATGTTCTGTTGGTTGCCCTAGGGTTTCATGTTTTGGCCTATAAATAGCCCAGAAGTTTGTGAAGGAAAGGGCCCATAATCTTGTATTTCTTTTGCTAGGTTTTAGTTGCATGTTCTTCTTCCTCTTCTCACCTCTTCTCCATTAAACTTGTAAGTGAGCTTTTGAGTGAAGAGTGATGAATAAAGAAGACCATTTTATTATCATGCTTGTCTCCTTATATTTATGCTTGTTGTAGTTTTAATTCGTTAAGTAGTTGTTGTTATTTCCTTGTTATTTCTTTCTTCTCTTTTTTCTTTATCCTTACATATGACAATGATACTTACGCTTGATCCTCGCCAAGGTGAGGTCGTAAATAGTTAGTCGTATTCTTCTAATCTCCTTCTTTCTATCTTCGTCTTTTGTGTTGTTTTATTTTTCCGTATTATGATGTGTGAGTAGTTCATTCTTGTTAGGGTAGGATAAGGGAAGTTTGAGAGAAGGAAATCTCTCTCACTCTTTCCTTTCCCAACATCTTAAATCGACTCCCGTTAACCCAACCACAATCCGCTCCTTACGGCACCCTATCCTACATGATAGCGGTGATTCCGTAGTGAGACCGGTTGTGGTTGGATTAACCGGAGATTATGGCTAAGAGCCAAGAACGGACGGACAAGCACCAAAAGGAAGACTTATGCGTTGGAAAGCCTAGCTTATACTCGCAAAGTCCTTCCTAGTCATGCTAATCCCCGTTGTTGCCGATTACCGTAACACGATGTTAAGAAGGGAAACGAAAGATGTGGAGACTCCTAACTCAAACTAACCTAATCCTAACCCTAACATGCTCTCTTTAAATATCAACTCAACACTTAGATAACTACAAACAAAATCTGAACAACCGGACTTAACTCGTCGAAAAACACATAGAAAAAGATTCCCATCTCCCTGCGGACGACCCGTACTCAACCGGCTAGCTACGTGCGAAACCGTCTTGATTGCGGTATTTAAACTAGAACTTGAACACGCTCGTATCCTAACAATCAAATGGCGCCGTTGCCGGGGAGACGGTAGTTTATTTCTTTGTGTAATTTCGGGTTAATTTGTGAATATAAAAACAACCAAAAAAAAAACCAAAAAAAAATATATACTTTGTAAAAGAAACCATCTTGTTATTCTTGATTAGTTTTTGTGCAAGTGTGCAGGAAATACGAAGCTCAAGATCGACGCCAAAGACATTGGAAATACGGAGTTCAAGTACAGTGCCAAAGACGTGGGAAGATAGACCCACATTTCGCGGCTACACCGCGACGGACAAAAACAAAGCATACGGTCTACTGTACAAATCTGGAGCAAATACAGTGAGCAATTCAAGATTCAGTACATCCAGACAAGAGGAGGAGACCCAGAACAGCACCTGAACCAAACCTGAAGTCCCAATCCCCTGTTCCTGCCGCGCTTCCGCGGCCTTAGCACCTGTTTGGCCGCGGAAGAGCGGCCACTTGGTGCCCTTAGGCTGCCATTTTTTCTGGGTAACTCTCTCTGCCTCCCTCCACTCCTCTAAGCTCCACTGAATTGTGTTTTCTGGAGGCTTCTTTGCGCAAATTCTTCTCCCCTTTCCAATAAACTGTTCTTGTGCAGGATTCTTTGCGCCGCAAATAAAAATTGTTTGCTGTTGATATTGTTACTGTTTTGCATTCTTTAATACGGACTTAAGGGGCTTGAAACCAATCCAGATTGGGTGGGGATTTCATCACCCTTTCCAGGACCCCGGAAATCACTAAAGCATATGCATTGTCCATTGTAATTAAAAAATACTAGACTTCAGCCCTAAGGACTTCGCGCTCATTAGGAGAAGATAAACCTTGTTTAGAAGCTCGCTTAACCGTATATTGTTTACGGGGTGTCTAGGAAAGTGTTAAAGGCGCAACCGCCGAAAGAGAAAGGGTTATTTAATTAAGGAACTTCGCGAAAGCGTTGGACAACCTCCCCTTATCTCTGCACTTACCTGGCCTCGTGATCAGTGTATTTTTAAGCCCGTTTCTCGACATTGTTTAACTTCGACAATCAAGTTCAGGAGCAGGTCTAGTAGACCTAGGTTACCCTAGATCTAGGTGTGATTGTGCATATCTTGTTTGTGATTGCTTAAGCCGTATTCCCGTACATACTTCTGTAAATCTTTTTCTAAAAAAAAAAAAAAAAAAAAAAATCAAAAACTTTTATAAAAACTTGCCCTTTTGTCGCCAAATCCATTTTCACCCAACACCCATCGCCTTTCTTCATTGACGTTTTCTTACCCTCACCTTCTTCGCTTTGACTATACTAAACTCGTTTAGTGTATGTCCGCTTGGACTCGGGACACTAGCGCCCGTCTAGTCCGCGTTACGTTAGTCGCGACCGACTACGCGATCGACTCCGAAGTCGATACTCCGTCCACTCCTCTTTCTCCCCTTCCTTTGCCGGCCAACTCCGACGTTGACCGGAATTCTGTTCATACATCTTCACCTTCACCTTCACCTTCACCAACCTCTTCTTCCGCGATGTCGGGATTTATTCCGAACATCTCTTTGACCACCCCTGGATTGGCTCCACCTCCTACGGAGACCAATCTTCCACCACCTCCGCCTGTTGTAGCGCCGCAGCGAATTGCGCTCCAGGATCGCTTCTACCCAACCCGTTCTGCACTTCCCACCTGCCTTTCTCTTCTTCCGGCCAATGGGGACAACTTTGAAATTAAGCCCCATTTCATCAACATGCTTCCACGTTTTCATGGGCTCGAATCTGAAGATGCCTATATCTTCATTAACAAATTTCAAAACGTCTGTGCCATGATGAAAACAACCCAGCTGTCGGACGATGCTATACGTCTACGGGTCATTCCGTTCACTTTATGCGATCTCGCAGAAAAATGGCTGTATAGCACCGCTTCCTACTCAATCACCAGCTGGGATGAGTTTGTTAAAGCGTTTCTGAAAAAATTCTACCCAAATCATAAGACCGCAAGAATTCGAAATGAGATCAACCAATTCTCCCAGCTTCCTTCTGAACCCTTTTGGAAGTGCTTTGACCGATACAAAGACCTTCTTGTTCAGTGTCCTCACCACGGTATAGAGAAATGGCAACTCTGCCAAACCTTATACGAGGGACTGAACCCAGCAACGAAGCAGTTGCTGGAAACCATCTGTCAGGGCCACTTCCTATCCAAATCTGACGAAGAAGCGTGGCAATTCTTTGACGATCTTGCGGAGCAAACGCTACAGTGGGAGAGCACCAGACCGACTCCTTCTTCTTCTTCTACCTCCACTTCTACCGGTCAGTCTAGGGTAGGAATTCACCAGCTTGATGTCTCTATTGCGATGAGAGCTGAAATGGCTGCAATAACAAAAAAGCTTGAAGCAATAGAGAGCAAATTTTCTTCTCCTACTCCTGCCCCTGTTCTCCCCCTTCGTACCATCTGCGCTTGTTGTTCCGATCCTTCTCACTTGACCGAAGAGTGTCCTTACAATCCACCATCGCAAGGACAGGATCAGGTTAATGCATTCCAGCAAAGACCAAGGAATGATCCATACTCTTCCACCTACAATCCCGGTTGGAGGAACCACCCCAATTTCGCCTGGAATCAGAATCAGAATCAATTCCAGGGCAACAATTTCCAAAGGGGCCCTCCACCGCAACAACAAGCGCAACAACAAACTCAGTATCAGCAGCCCTTCCAACCCCAACCTTACCAAAACCAGACGAACAACTTTGCACCGAACAATTCCTTTCCACCAAACAACTTTGTTCCGTCAAACAACGATAAGGTTTCCTCGCTCGAGCGAAGTCTGGATGCGTTTGTTAAACAATCGACTCAATCCACCGCCAACATCCAGTCTTCGATCCAATCTTTAGTGCAACACACCGCCGCACACGGGCAGAGCATCAAGACCATCGAGGCCCAGATTGCATAGCTGAACGCGGCCTAGAGCGAGCGAGAGAAGGGGAAGCTCCCGTCCCAGCCACTTCCAAATCCCGGCCACCCACATAATGCACATGTTGCTCTTGAACAACAAAACCATAATGTGAGTGCCGTGACCACACTGAGATCAGGGAGGGTGCTGCAAAACAACATTGGCAAGCAAATCAACGATGACACCCCGGCCGCTTCTTCTTCTGCTTCTTCTCCTTCTTCTTCTTCGTCTTCCGAGCCTATTCTCCGTTCTTCACAAGGCTCTCCCTCTTCTTCTTCTGCCCTGAATGGACCCGCTTCTCACTCCACGAAAACACCTATTCTGGGATCTGTTCCAACTCCAAAATCTCCTCCTCCAGCTTTAGACTCAACCAATTTTCAAAATGTTCCATTTCCAAACCGGTTGAGGTCTAACAAACAAAATCCGCAAATGGAGAAGATTTTGGAGTTATTCAAGCAAGTTAACATTAACATTCCTCTTTTAGATGCTGTCCAGCAAGTCCCTTCTTACGCGAAAATCTTAAAGGACTTGTGCACGAAAAAGAGGAAGTCTCAGGTACCCAAGAAAGTTTTCTTGGCTAGTGCTGTGAGTGATGCCCTTACCCAATCTTTACCACAAAAACGGAAGGACCCTGGCTGTCCTACGATTTCAATTACTATTGGGGATAAGAACATCAACCGCGCACTATTAGATCTTGGTGCCAGTGTTAACTTGCTTCCGTATTCAGTATACGAGCAATTAGGCGTCGGAGAGCTGAAACCCACACACTGCACTCTCCAGATGGCCGACCGATCGATCACCCATCCTAGGGGTGAGCTAGAGGATGTGTTAATCAAAGTCGGAGACTTCATATTCCCCGTCGACTTCATTGTCTTAGATACACAGCCTGTAGCTAACCCCCGGAATCAAATTCCGGTGATACTCGGTCGCCCATTTCTCGCAACCTCAAATGCTGTGATCAATTGTCGTAATGGTTCAATGAACCTCTCTTTCGGAAATATGACAATTGAACTCAACATTTTTAGGTTGGGGAATCAGCCCGCCGAACCTAATGCTCATATACTGGATGTCTGCTCGATCCAGGAGATCACCCCCGAAGAGTGTGAATTCGAGGAGTTTCTGTTTGAACACGACAATCTTGACGCCACTAGTGCGTTTCTCCTCGAACCTGCTGCTGCTTCTGCGCCCGATAACGAATACGAGTGTTTCACGTTCACGAACGATCTTAGCCGCGCACAACCCGAGTTTGAATCTTTCGACTTTTCGGATGAGTTACCTGAACCATCCGATTCGGTTGCCTACACTCGTTTTGAACCTTTGCTGGAGTCTTTTGAGTTCAAGACCTTTGCACCAGTCTTGCCTTCCATCATTTCACCTCCAACGCTCGAACTCAAGCCGTTGCCGTCTCACCTTAAGTATGCTTACTTAGGTGAGAACGAGACCCTTCCTATCATCATCTCGGCTTCTCTAGCTCCAGAGCAAGAGAAAGCCCTTCTCGCGGTCTTGCACGGCAACAGGCAAGCTTTTGGCTGGTCTATGGCGGACATCAAGGGGATTAGTCCCCTCATCGTTGAGCATCACATTCATCTGATGGATGATGCCAAACCAGCCCGGGATCCACAAAGACGTCTTAATCCAGTCATGAAGGAGGCTGTGAAGAAGGAGATCGTCAAATGTCTAGATAGTGGTATCATTTACCCTATCTCTGATAGCCAGTGGGTTAGCCCCATTCACGTTGTCCCCAAGAACTCGGGCATCACGGTCATAACCAACGAGGCGAATGAGTTAATCCCTACTCGCACCCAAACCGGGTGGCGAGTTTGCATTGATTACAGAAAACTCAACGCCGCAACGCGGAAAGACCACTTTCTGCTACCTTTCATTGACCAGATGCTGGAACGATTGGCCGGACATGAGTACTATTGTTTTCTTGATGGCTACTCTGGCTATAATCAAATTCACATCGCCGAAAAAGACCAGGACAAGACCACTTTCACTTGTCCTTTCGGCACGTTTGCATATCGACGCATGCCCTTTGGATTATGCAATGCGCCCGCTACCTTCCAGCGGTGTATGATGGGGATTTTCTCAGACATGGTGGAGAAATTTCTGGAGATTTTCATGGATGACTTCTCCATTTTCGGCGACTCCTTTGACGAGTGTTTGCTGCATCTTGACGCTGTCCTTACCTGATGTAAGGACAAGAATCTCACTTTGAACTGGGAGAAATGCCACTTCATGGTGCGCGAAGGTATTGTCTTAGGACATATCTTCTCGCAAAATGGCATAGAGGTTGACAAAGCAAAGATTGAGGTCATTTCCAATCTGCCTCCTCCCCGATGCGTCAGAGATATCCGAGCCTTCCTTGGCCATGCCGGTTTCTACAGACGGTTTATCAAGGACTTTAGCAAGATTGCTAGGCCCTTGACGCTTTTGCTGGCCAAGGACACGCCTTTCACCTTCGACTCGAGCTGTGTGACTGCATTCGAGTCACTGAAACTCTCTCTCACTTCTGCTCCCGTTCTCTCTTCTCCTGACTGGACGCACCCATTCGAGATTATGTGCGATGCATCCGACTTTGCCATCGGTGCTGTCCTTAGACAGCACATTAACAAGATGCCGCACGTAATCTATTACGCAAGCTGGACCCTGAACGACGCCCAACTTAACTATACAACAACTGAGAAGGAATTCTTAGCTGTTGTATTTGCCTTAGAAAAGTTCAGGCCCTACCTCATCGGCTCTCCAGTCATTGTCTACACTGACCACTCAGCTCTGCGCCATCTTTTTGCGAAGAAAGATGCCAAATCTCGGTTAATCCGTTGGATCCTCTTGCTTCAAGAGTTTGACCTTGTCATTAAGGACAAACGAGGATGTGAAAACGTGGTTGCCGACCATCTCTCGCGACTTCCTTCTTCGCCTTCGCTTCCAATTCCGATAAACGACGTTTTCCCGGATGAACAACTCTTGACAGTATCTTGCGAACCCTGGTTCGCAGATATTGTGAACTATTTGGCCACGGGATTGCTACCAACCGAATGGTCACGTCAGGACAGACTTCGCTTCTTATCCCAAGTAAAACACTTTTACTGGGACGAACCCTACTTGTTCAAGTACTGTCCCGACCAGATTATTCGTCGGTGTGTCCCAGATGAGGAATTCAAGAGTGTGCTGTCATTTTGCCACGACCAAGCATGTGGCGGGCATTTTGGGCCCAGAAAGACAGCTGAGAAGATCTTGCAATGTGGTTTCTACTGGCCGCAACTTTTCAAAGACGCTCACGACTATTGCAAGACTTGCTCCCGGTGCCAACACATGGGCCGGATATCCCGGAGAAACGAGATGCCGCTCCAACCAATCTTGGTTGTGGAGATTTTCGATGTTTAGGGGATAGACTTCATGGGGCCGTTTCCCAGCTCTTTTGGGAACTTGTACATTCTTCTAGCTGTTGATTACGTCTCTAAATGGGTCGAGGCTGTGGCCAGCCGGACTAACGACAACAAGGTTGTCATTAGGTTCCTTAAAGAAAACATTTTCTCCCGGTTTGGCCACCCCCGAGCGATCATTAGCGACAATGGAAGTCATTTCTGCAATAGGACTTTCGAGGCCTTGATGCGGAAATACTCCATTAATCATAAGCTTTCTACGCCCTACCACCCCCAAACCTTCGGGCAGGCCGAAGTCTCAAATCGGCAAATCAAGCAGATACTGGAGAAGACGGTTTCCAAGAACCGTAAGGATTGGTCTTTGAAACTCACTGATGCCATTTGGGCATTTAGAACCGCTTATAAGACCGACCTTGGCATGTCTCCCTATCGGCTTGTGTACGGAAAAGCCTGCCACCTACCTGTCGAAATCGAGCATCGCGCATTTTGGGCGATCAAGGAGCTGAATCTGTCTCTGGAGGACGCGGGCAGCCATCGGAAGCTGCAGCTGAACGAACTGAGCGAGCTTAGGGATGAGGCTTATGACAACGCGGTTGTCGTTAAGAATCGAACGAAGGTGTTTCACGATAAACACCTTGTGCGCAAAACCTTCGTACCTGGTCAGCAGGTACTTCTTTACGACACCCGACTTCACTTCCATCCTGGAAAGCTCCGATCTCGCTGGAAAGGGCCGTATTTTGTGCGGAATGTGTATCCGCAGGGCGCTGTGGATTTGGAAAATCCAAAGGACGGTTCACTCTTCAAGGTAAATGGACACCGATGCAAACCGTACCTTAGCGCCAAACCAACAGAGGAGCTCCTGTTCTTACAGGAGCCGGTTTACCCTGAATGATCTTCCTCTGCCTACCTCCAAACTTCGGTTATCCAGCCAAGAACAGTGGACACTGTTCCAAATAAGTTTGGGGGTATGTACAAACCATTTTTGTATATATTTGTGTGTATTCTTTTTCTTTTCTTTAAAAACAAAAACACATAAAAATTGTATATCACTAACCGACAATTTTGAACCTTCCAACTGATCTCTTCATGCAACGACAGTGAGGACACTGTCCAGTTTAAGTTTGGGGGTACGCTCGGTACGCATTTCTTACCTTCGCATTCATATGTATATTTTGCATCTGCATATTAAATCCATAAAAACCATAAAAATTTGAAAATTTTCCAAAAATATAAAAACTTTTTTGTCAAGTTAGCTTGTGGAAGAACTCTGATTCAACATTCGACGGTTTTTGTTTGAAAAAATAGGAATAACTAGATCTTATGTTTGGATTTTGAAAACCTGAAAGATAACTCTCCTTTGAAGTTAACTATAGCTGATATACGTCTTTACATCACACTACACGTGTCGTAAGATTTTGGGAATTAGATGACAAGTCTTTCATGTTTGAACTTTTAAACAGATAAATGATTTTCTGAGGATCAAATAGGTTTGTTCTGAAATAAGTAATGTCAAGAATAGTTTATGAAGTAAAGCGAATATGAAGGAATATTATTGATGCCATAATTGGAGCTAAGTCTGAAAAATAACCCATCTGAAACTTGATTGGAATGATTACACACCAAACCCATTAGACACGTCTTTTATCTAAAAAAAAAAATAATTGAACTGCCGGTTATATCTCCGTTCGTATTAAATCATCTGATTTTCACGCCAAACTGTCTTTTGTTTTTGGACCTAGGTAACTTGAGTAATTAAGTCCGCTGGGGTGTTTCTACACCTAATGCCCTAAAACCAACTGGTTTGGGTGCATTGGCCCAAAGCTCGCTAAGAAGCCTAGAAAGTCCAGTTTAAAACAAAGTCAAGCAAGTGTTCTCTCCGAGTTAAAATTCCTAACGGTTCTTTGTGTGAGAATAATCTTGATAAAAGACAGACTTTTATAAAAAAAATTTAACGGAGATATGAAGGTTTTATTCTATGATAAAGACTATTGCACGTTCACAGAGGTGTGTATGAAATGAAAACAAGAAAAAGGTGGAATGAAAAATACGACTTAGTTTCCTGTTAAGGAAGATAGAAATTCTGAAGTTGAAACCTTACTGGAAAACGAAACTTGAAAAATGCTTAACTCGTTATAAAACTTATGTGATCCTTCTAAAATTATTATCTGGGCTTTATTGTGCGACATGATGACTCTAATCGATCCTTCTGGAACTTAACGACACTATCCGCACTGCACGTAAAGACATATAAAATCTGTAGTTAAATAAGATGTGAGGTGTGAAAAATAAAGGTTCGATAGTCTAGACTAAGGATTATAGAATTGTTATTTTCTAAAACAAAACTTTAGGGTTTGAAACTTAGTCATTTTTACAAACCAACTTGACCGGATTTTGTGGGTAGTATCCGCTGAAAACCCTCAGGAGACAACACTCCTCCTACTAGGGACACCTAGAGGTTTAACGGCTTGTTGCACATGCTCAGTGCAATCGCGTTCCCTGCGAAAGTGAGGTTAAGAAATTTTTGTGAATAAATGGACTTTGCTCGGGACGAGCAAATGATAAGTTTGGGGGTATTTGTTCATATCAGATTTTTGCATTTTCATACCGCCCAATTTTTATCACATTGCATATCCGTAGATACTCTTGAGCCGTGTTTGCTAGTCAATTGCAGGATACAGGTTCTCGGTTCCAAAACGATGAAATTCATGGAAAACACGAAAAAATCCGGGTTCTTGCCGACCACAGATAAAACACGGTCTCCGTCCCTCATCCGTATGTTGCCAGATACCAGTAGGAAGACAAAATGTCAAATATATGCACAAGGCTCAATGGTGGCACAAGATTCAAGAGATCTACGCGGAGCTCGAGGCAATCATGACAAAATCTTGACAAAAAGTCCACCTTTCCCTCAACAGAAATTCTGGAAAATTCGTGAAGCAATTATGGGAAAATACATATACCAGAAGGATGCTCACATCAAACCAGGGTCCCACCAAAAAGATCCAGACCCAACTCATCTAAACGGCCGCGGAAGCGCGGCCAAAGGGTGGTTTTGGCCGCCCTTCCGCGGCCATCTTGGCGCCAAATGTGCAGGGTTTTGGGGGGTAGGTTGGTCTTTTCATGTATGTTCTGTTGGTTGCCCTAGGGTTTCATGTTTTGGCCTATAAATAGCCCAGAAGTTTGTGAAGGAAAGGGCCCATAATCTTGTATTTCTTTTGCTAGGTTTTAGTTGCATGTTCTTCTTCCTCTTCTCACCTCTTCTCCATTAAACTTGTAAGTGAGCTTTTGAGTGAAGAGTGATGAATAAAGAAGACCATTTTATTATCATGCTTGTCTCCTTATATTTATGCTTGTTGTAGTTTTAATTCGTTAAGTAGTTGTTGTTATTTCCTTGTTATTTCTTTCTTCTCTTTTTTCTTTATCCTTACATATGACAATGATACTTACGCTTGATCCTCGCCAAGGTGAGGTCGCAAATAGTTAGTCGTATTCTTCTAATCTCCTTCTTTCTATCTTCGTCTTTTGTGTTGTTTTATTTTTCCGTATTATGATGTGTGAGTAGTTCATTCTTGTTAGGGTAGGATAAGGGAAGTTTGAGAGAAGGAAATCTCTCTCACTCTTTCCTTTCCCAACATCTTAAATCGACTCCCGTTAACCCAACCACAATCCGCTCCTTACGGCACCCTATCCTACATGATAGCGGTGATTCCGTAGTGAGACCGGTTGTGGTTGGATTAACCGGAGGTTATGGCTAAGAGCCAAGAACGGACGGACAAGCACCAAAAGGAAGACTTATGCGTTGGAAAGCCTAGCTTATACTCGCAAAGTCCTTCCTAGTCGTGCTAATCCCCGTTGTTGCCGATTACCGTAACACGATGTTAAGAAGGGAAACGAAAGATGTGGAGACTCCTAACTCAAACTAACCTAATCCTAACCCTAACATGCTCTCTTTAAATATCAACTCAACACTTAGATAACTACAAACAAAATCTGAACAACCGGACTTAACTCGTCGAAAAACACATAGAAAAAGATTCCCATCTCCCTGCGGACGACCCGTACTCAACCGGCTAGCTACGTGCGAAACCGTCTTGATTGCGGTATTTAAACTAGAACTTGAACACGCTCGTATCCTAACAATCAAATCCTTGAATGTGGCATAACAATGAATAACAGTATGCATGAAGTAGCAGGTAATAACTACAATGTCTAAACTAACATATAAGGAAAGTACACTAATATCATGTCTAAACTATTAGCTAACAGGCTATGTCAAGCAATAATATTTCTAAGGTGTACGTGACATGGCAATTACCGATGAAGATGTGTGTGAGCCGGCAAGTAAGTGTATATGGTACATACGCATCATCGGTAATAGTGCTGGTGTCCTAACCACAAGATAGCAACAGTAGAATATGAAGCATAATATAAGCATGTGATGCAGAGCGAACAACAATAATGAGCGGGAGCTGATTACTAGACGCAACGATAACTAATCTGCATTAACCTAATATAAGTCCTACAAATGGTGCCTTTTGAAATAACACGAATCATGGGGTTTTGAAAATAGGGTCTATAGTGTTTTTTTATGAAAAGATACGTCTTTTGAAATATCCGTAGGATCCCTTGGGCTGTCTTTTAAAATACCCACGATTCGTTAGTTTTTGAAATAGGTAAGAATCGAATCTAATTTAACAACTAAACTAAACTAAAGGGCTAAGCTAACAAGCTGGACTACTGGTAAGGAAACCGCCTAACATCTGAGTCGATCCATATACATACCTGTATATATATATTAGTCGGTGATCCCGCCTCAATAATATCATATCCGATACCTTATCTACAATCAGACATCCCAAGTCAAGAGTGCGGATCAATCATCAATATAGCTCGTACGTAAATCCGGCGTACGACATCCCAAATCTGGGTACGGGTCAATATCACATTCATCATACTATTCACCTGGTATCCTCTTTATCAAATATCATGATCGGGGTACTGATCTACGTCTAGTACAATACTGATACCGCCTAAGTATGCATGCACGTGTGTGAAACACTACGTCAAGACCCGTTACAACGTCATGTCGTATCTCAAATACGAACCCTGCTATATCACCGCTCTCACGGCCTCAAATCAAATCCCATCGACTCGTCTTAAATCCCAAGTACTATCCTCATTATCCATGCATGTGTATGTGAATGTACATATGCATAGTCCCATACCCACGCATATATACATATATACACATCCCAATCTGCGCACAAGAAAGTAAAGTATGCAAGTCTGTGTGTGCGTATGTGGATATAACAACTACTCTAGGGTTTCGCAACTAACCCAAAGGTACTCCATGAACAAATAAACATAACATGAATGAACATTCTCGTATCATAAGACACCTATATAAATATATATATATGAGCTACACTACGGACTGCGGGGGTGCTATACGCCATCCACCCGACTTCTCCCCGTAGAAATAAATCTACTCACCTGGTCCTCGCTCGCCGGTGCCGACGTCGCCACGCGCTTGCTTGTCGTCTCGAAGTCCACATGGGGGTACCTACATATCACAATGCATCGTATCGCATTAAAATCCGACTCATGACCAAAACGACACACGAATCCCACATAAGTAAAAACCTATGGTTGCTTTCACAAATCAACCCAAAAACCCTCGACGTCGGTGTACAAACGCTAGACCATCGAGAAAAACCCAAATACACTCATTTGCACATTCACGAACACTAATTTTAATATAAAATAGGTTAAAACTCACAAAACCCCCAATATCACTTAAAAAGTCATTTTTCCGAAAATCTAGCAAGCACAATTCGCCGTTTTTGTACAAAACATGATATTTTAACAATTCTAGTGACCAAGATGATAACTTAATATCTTAATTATGCCATAGAAACCATTACGTAAATTTTAAATTACCAATTTAATTAAACCCTAAAAATCTAGTTTGCAAAGTTTCCTAATTTTAACAATTTTACAGTAACACATTACAAATTAAGAACTAAACTACATTTTGCATATTTTAAAATGTTAAACCACTAATGGTGACTTAAAATCTTAATTATGTGATAAAAACCCTAACTTAAAGTCATAACCCCTTTCTTGAATTTTAAATCGAAACATTAAAACCATAATTTAAACTCCTAATTAGCCTAGATTGGAGTACTTTAACCATAATTTAAACATGGGTTAGGATTATACCTCAACAAGTTTTGAGATCAACTTGCAAACTTAAGATTTCTTGGCCTCCCAAAGTGATCTCTTGCATATAGATCCAAGCTAGAATAGGTTAAGGAGAAGTAGGTAAAGATATGATTTAGAGATTGTCGGTGTTTGTATGGATTTTATTGATGGAAATTTGAGTTCCTTGGTGAGAAAAAGAGGTGGGGACATGAAGGGGCAGCAGCAGGAGATGCTCTCGGCCAAGGATGAAGTGAAGGGAGAGAGAAAAATATGGGGACATATGAAGAAACTTCCCACTTAATGCCTTCTTCAATTCTTCTCATTAATTAATTACTTTCATTTCAATTTGGGTAGCATGGAAAACATGTAGAAGAGTGAGAAGGGGGGTCTGCTGCATAGTGCTCGACCAAAGAGGTAAGGGGTGTGTGTGTTAAGTCAAAGAAAGAAAAACAAACCCATACCTCAATAAACAATGCACCAAGTTTCATATTACTTAATTATTTTATTTTATTTTATATTCCAACCAAGCCTAAAATTTTCTAGAATCTTAGAGACAAATGGAAACAAAGAAAATATGTTACAAACTTGTTATTAAGTGGTCATGGTTCACATTTGTATAATTTACACATTTTCATTTGTAATTTACACTAATTAAATGTATTAGTGAAGGCTTAAAATAATATTAAAAATAATTAATTTCGGAAAAATTTTCAGTAAACTAGAAATTTTACAAGTGGCTCAATAAACACCAAATACTAGCAATTACATAGTTAGAATATGTATATTTAATTTTTATAATAAGATATTTGTATTTTGACTTTTTACAAAAAAAAAACCCTTATTTTACCGATTTTCCGAAATTTCACCGAAACGATTTTCAAAACGCTACAATCTTCCCCCCTTAAAGAAATTCGGTCATCGAATTTAAATTCAAACTCCCCCCAAATACAAAAACATCTAACCAAAACCATCAAGTCGTCGGGGCTCCGAAATCATAAATACATCAAACAAATCATAGCGCAGCGCATGCGCATGAAAGATGAGCATATAACTCAAAATCAAAACTCCGTCAAGCATCCCGCAATCATCGGAGTCATGGTAAAGACACAAATGTCAAATCCAATACAAAACCAATATGATATAACTCGAAACTATACACGTAAATATCAAATCTATGTATGTAAATATCTGAAGGAAATGCATGCCAATTCTCTTAAAGTCGCTGTGCAATGCGCATAACACTGTACAGTGGTGGACGTCTATCATAAAGAAGTAATCGTATACATATATACCTTTTGTTTGAAATGTACGTTCCGCCGTTTTGGGAAACAATTTAGAAGGGTTTCCTTGTTTTAAACGTTTCGTGTCGTATCAGACACGTAGGTAAATACTGAGACTATAGCTCGCTTTTTGGAATTCCCTTCAATAGCTATCAATGCATGCAAAATACATTCAGGTACTGTCCTCTGACTAGTCCTGCTTAGTACGAAAACACATTGCAATTATCATAAAAAAAACGTACTGCTCTATAAGAAATCAATCCCAAAATACGCGTAAGAATACTATGTGCGTCTGGTGCGCACGATAATCAAAATCCATATACGTGCCATACAAGTGCACAGAAATAAGATCTAAGTGCATCGGGTGTGCACAAAGCATCTGTCGTAGGCAATGTGTATGCCTGACACCAAAATCAGGTGCATCTGACATGCACGAAAAAAATCTCGATTTAGTGCATCTGGTGTGCACCAAAATCGCATCTCAAGACATGCGCTCAACATGCGCGAAAACCCAAAACCAGGGGCATCAATCATGCATGAAATCCTGAAATCTAATATCAAGTGCCGAACATGCGCAAAATCAAATCAGGTGCACAAAACAAATATCGAGTATCACAATCGAAATCGAAGTCCAGTGCATCTAAGTGCACAAAAGGCGTATCACTGCACTGCAAGCATATATAAACTATACAGAGTGCAGGAACCAAATCGTGTGCGTGCATACGCACAAAATCAACTCTAATGTTTAAAACTGTAAAATCACAAACATGTGAAACCAAAGCACGAAAACGATATCAAGTGCAACACTGTGCAAAGATCATAAACCCTCAATCATCAAAATCAAATCGTGCGAAAAAATCCCCCAAAATATCGAAATCAATAATGGCGAAATAGTACCGCTCAAGCGCATCCTCTAAGAATCTCGGGCCAACTGTCGCGGTCACTAGTGGGACGTCTCGTCGATGATCATGAACTCTGGCCTGCTGGTGTGCGTAACAATGACCACTCCTGGGTCAAGGTCTTCACTGTGAATTACCAATCTCTCGGTCCATCGGCTCATCGGCCCTGTCAGGTGTACTAACGGGGATGATCCCGTTCTGGCACGTCTCTTGTCATCTCCCAGTCAATCATCGCGACCACTCGTAAGACAGCATATCACTGGCGTCGGCCTCTGGCTCTCTGAATGCACGTGACACATCTGATCCTGAGTGCAAGTATCATTACAGCAGTGTCTTGGAAGGAATCCTGCTCACGGTCTCTTCCATGTCTTGTCACTGCCAACTGTCCGGAAGTCATCGTCCTTTCCTATATCTGCATCTTGCACTGGAACGACTGCATACTTATCGCAACTCCTTCTGGAAGGTAAATCCAAGTACCATGCCTCGGCATGCGCATCGCATCTCTGATGTCGGCGGAGTGGAACGTCATCTCATCTAGATCTGGTACGAACCTCTTACTTCACTTTTCTCTAATGTCGTCTGCTTTGGACTCGTCTCGTCGCGGCTGCATAGACTGAGCTCCAACGGCTATCCTCGTATCGGGAGTCTCCCAAGAAATGCATCTCACCACCTAGCATCCGAATTAAGTCGAGCCATCCAATCGATTGTCAAAACCTCATAATCCCCCAAGGGCTCAATATCTTGGGCACAGTTTAATAGTATCGAGTACATACCACAGCATCGGTGGTCCAACCGTAGAAGGGCAAACCCAAGCCTCACTAATGGCGCCGTGGAACTGCCGCAAACCCTAAGATTCAAAGGCTTTCACACGGTCATTAAGTCGAGTTAGGGTTTCATTCTTCTAGAGGGACCATAGAATTGCCTGCATGTTTTTCCGACTACTTTAAACTTGGAATAATAGGTTTCTGACATTCGATCGTCTCTGTCGACTCTCAACGTCTCCGCGTGAAGTCGTCTCTAGCTGGAATCAATCTATCTGATGACCTCGTATCGGGGTAGGCGAAAGAACCACATGTCCTAGTCATCCATCCTCGGGTGACTAGCGACCTTCTATCATCTCTTAGTACAACTCGTACCGCAATAGCTCCAACATCTGGGGCGATATCTCGTTGTTCGCAGCAATAGCTGGCTCGCTCGTCTGCACGCTGAACAGTGCCTCGACCATCATGAATAAGCCATACACCAACGGTCATCAAAATCTGGTTGGCCTCTATCATTAGCTCAATCCTCTAGTGTCGATCAGCACATCCGAGTAACCTCAAAAAGGCGATCTGCCAAACGCTCGTGGCACGGAAACACAGTAAAAAGACACATCTCCGCAATCGTGTGTCGCCGGAATTTGCCCTGGTCAGTCCTCGTTCATGACGAGCTCGTGCTGACCACAACTCTAGCTGTAGCTCTCTCTGCCCGTAATCATGGCAGCAAAACCAAAACTGGTACTGATGAGGCTAGATCAGGAATGAATATAATACTGAACAAAGAAATGTACATCCTAAGGCTTCTTAAGTGGAGTAGCATATCGTAAGTATGCCGCGGAACATACCCACGGTACGTCACTCTACTTTAGTCACCTATTCCATCAACCAAGGGTCATCCTACGCTCCGAAGGTAAAACCTAACGCTCTGATACCAACTTTGTCACGACCCGAAGGTACGGAACATGACCGGCACTTAAACTACGAACGTCTCGAGGCGTACGTAATCTAAGTAAACCGAAAACCCAGAAATCCAAACCAAGAAAAGAAGTAGAGTGAAGGAAAACCAATTAAAAATCAAGTAGTTTTAATAGCATAAGCCGAGTTATGCGGTTTTAAAAACATCAAGTATTTCCTGAAAATTTCGGCAGAGTCTCCTTTGTAAATACTGGCTCCCAAACGGGATACAACATGAATAGTATACGAAATCAATAAAAGGCATCCCCAAGCGGGAGCTAGCTCTTCGTCAATCGACGGCCACAACCACACAAGCAATATAATATACAACGCCAATGGCGAGGATCAAAATTCAAAAAGAAACTCAAAACAACAAGAAAACCACAGAAATATAACGCGCGACTCTAAGGTCGAAGGAATAACATCACTGGTCTCTATCTCAAATAAATACATGTTTGGTTGATGGAACTTCTAGATACAACAGAATAATGATATACAAGATATATAATGGGGGTACGATACAAGTAAAACCCACCTACTAGCAAATTACCCAAAGGAAACTATGCCCGCAAAGCCGTAATGAAACCTGTACGGCAAACCTGCAAGAACTGGGGCACAACGGGGGTGAGTTGCCAACTCGTGAGTAGAAAAACATCTACGAACAGAAATCGCATAATTAACGCAACCTAGGTCAAAGATTATAATATATCCACAAATATATGAATAACATGCAGCCTATAACAATGGCTAGGGTAATATCTAACCCGTGTGTAATCTCATGTGCCCGTGTCAGTGCCTCAGGTAGCAATATATCATATGAATGAGGTATGAATGCATGAAAACAGAATACATGTAAATGAAGAAACTGTTTTCATAATCTAGTGAGATTTCCTTTGTATTTTTAAAATGAGATATCATAAATGAAATCAGCATAAACAGTGCCTAGCATCGGCACAAAACGTAACCACAATATCTCGATATCTCTGTATCACAGTCTCTGTACCTCAATATCTCGAAATCACAATGTCTCAATCACAATATCTAGGGCGCCGTCAGTCCAGACCGGCCCCTACCATCCATCTCAAGACCACGACGGTATCCTCCGGATATCCGACGCGTGGGGTAAAATCACCGATAGGTAGTGCTCCCCTGCCAGGCTCACATCGTCATCATCACGCGCTTCTTGCCCCAGGGTACCTTACCGGGTCCACCATGTACCTGAAACGGTTCATCCGTCTCCTCGAATCGAGTCTCGAAATCCATCAGCAAACTCATGGTGGACGACTCATACATCACGGAAAAAAATCGCACTTTTTATTTTAAAAAAAGAAAGAAGAAGTTTGTATATGTTTTGCGGTTTTCCCCAAATCCAGAAAATCTCATGGAATCCGAATCCAAAACCTCAATAGCACGTAAAAAGTGAATATATGCATGAGAATCCTGTAAGTCTACGCTAGCGCCCCGGCCGTCTACAGACGCCAAATGCGGAATAAAAACTTTTAAACTGGCGCTATCGTATACTTTAACCCGGATCTGCCATTATTGCTAAACTAACAAACTGTAAAGAGTGCAGAAAGGTTATACCGAACGATCCGAGTCCTTCGTTCTTTAACCATCATCCCACGCTCCGTTGCGGCTGCTCCGATCTCGTCGATCTCCGATATCTTCGTCGAGGTGGCACCACATCACCGATTCTTTAAACGGGCTCCCGCCTCTGGCTCGAGGCAACTCGATCGTCAAGTTTGCTAGAAGAGACGACCAAGATTGATGTAGAGAATGACTAGATGACTTTGTCTCACTTCGTCCAAGTCCGTGGACGATCGGTTAATGAAGTTGCCATTTCAATCGGGTGATGGAAATGAAAGAAGCAATGAAATTTCCATGCACACAAAACCATAGTCTATCTCTCCCAAAATGAAAATCAATCTCTTCTCTCCCAAATAGTGGTCGGCCACTTATATGAAGAGGTGAGAATGAGTGTAGAAGCAAGGAAAGGGGGGTGACAATATACAAGAAGCTTCATGAAAGAATGAATCACTAATTTGAACCAATTAGAACAAACCTAGTCATGCTTTATCATTAAAGAACCATTAATGCAAAGATGAGTCACCCTCCACCTCATCATCCTAGTCACCAATTCTAGAACCTTCTAGAACCTTCTAGAAGCATGACTCACTCTCGCAGAAGAAAAGATAAATCCGTCTTTAACCGAATGTTAAAAGACGGCTGATAGAAAACTGGAAACTGGCAACTTCCAAAAGTGATCCTGAAACAACTTTCAGGATAACCCCGAAACCGTATAAATATACCCGCATTTGTATTACGACCGAATACAAATGCAACTGAGACAAAGATATTATACCTACTCAATATAATACTCGGATCCGGCTTAAACCAAAGCCGACCAGTATCAACTGCCCAAAAACTGACACGTGCGTAAACGCACGTGCATTTTCCGAACCCTGCCATAAAACCATACGGCCTCTACAACGTTTCGCCCGAAACTTGGGAAACTGTCTGTGGGGGACTCTAATGACTCGTCAGTGCCCTGGCAGTGGGTTTAACCACAAACCGTCAGCTGCACTAGCTATGCGTGGCGGTTGCCCACGGACTGATCTCAAGGGAGACTGATGAGCGCACTCAAGGGTGGCCGATGAGCTAACACATCCAGAAACCCTACTGAGTCTTACAGTGATAATGTATATACAGTCCGGTCCGTTCGTCAATGAGTATCGCATATCCGCCTAGGGGGCTAGTAACGTCAGACCCCCAGAAGCAGTATAAGTCGTGTCGGAGTGTAGCCCAATAACACCCTGAGATACTACTGGAGTACCTACCAGTAAATCTCCCACCATGGCCATGGATTTAGTGTAATGGCTCTCCTAGACACAGCACGACCTCGCCCCCAATACCGGGAGAGACGAATCCCCTGCCGATCCGCTCACGTGCCTCCATATGGCTCGGGACTGTACCCAAAAGCTACCTGTTTGCACGACTCCTTTGAGCCGTGGTAGGGTAGCAATCAAAGCACAGTGGGAACTCACACGAGACAAATGACGACCTCAGGTCGATGAACTAACCTGTACACATGTCACCAGGGAACTGCTATCTGACGATAGGTATAGTACTAACTAGCAAATTCCCGGCGAGTCCTGTCCGGTGTACTCATAACCCAATGAGCACCTGTATACATCTTAGGTGATCCAACTGACACCAGTGGCTTGTGAGACCGGCCACCGCCCCTCGTCGGGGTCTCGACTGTATACACTAGTCTACTCCGGAGTATCGATGCCCTGTCTCGAAACTCCCACGACTAGGGACCATAATTAAGGATATGCATATAAACTACCCAACTCTCACGTATATGATCGCCATCATACAGTTGGTAGTAAAGCCAGATCCTAAGGGCTCTATCAAAGTGTAACATGCAATCAGTCACCTGAACATGTACACGACTGATAAAGGCAAACCAGATAGTATACTATCATCTCGAGTAAGACTGTCCTCTCGGGATAGGTCCTTCGCAATCATTGCAATCACGTACCTGCGATCCAATAATTGACTATGAGGGCACTATCTCCAACAATCTCCCACTTGCACTCAAGGCTAATTATTGCGATGTCGACTACTCACAGCCCGTGTGAAACCGAACATCCAACTCCTCTACTAATCAGTTTCACAAAGCCCGTTTGTAAAACTATTGTGTTCGAGAAATAGCCTCAGAGAGTGGATCCGCCTAGAAGTATCTTTCTATATCTCTCTTAATCTCAAATTCGCGGAGAAAGCCATCTCCCGAATTGAGTAGTACCTGTCTTAGAATATGTCTGGATGTCTGATGGGACCTTAGTTCATAAATGAACTCCTTATCCAAACTTCTTAGACTGTATGGATCACTGAACCTAATCAGTATCCGGCACCATGCCACCCACAGTATCCTCTGGAACCACCTGTCCATAATACTGTCCCTCGTCAGAAGGAAAACTAAAACTCTGACAATCACTCTGTCATCAATGTCACCTTTGAAGCCTGGAATGATAATCGTCTCCCGAAAGAGGCTGCCATTATCAAATCCGTAGAACATGTACTAATGTTCTAAAACTGCTTCCTTATGTTTCTCCAGGATTGGATTAATACAAACTTATTGCATCTAGTGCAAAAACAACATTTGGTGCGGTACTTGACATCTCATGATTGACTCAATTGCCTAAGCAAGTGATCTGCCAATCATGCACATCTCTCTCCCCTTTAGTCTATACGACACCTTCAGAGAGGGTGACTCCATCACCTGCAGGTGCACTACCATGCTAGGAGTCAACTATTCTAAAAACCATTAGAATATCTGTCAAAGTACCCACATTGGGAAACTACCCAAATCCAGATCTAAAACTATAGATCTAGAAACCATAATGTCAAATATTATATCCATATCCTGTCTGGAGAAACAACTGTGTGACGATCAGAGTACAACCGATCGTAGTATAGGAATTTTACTTCCCACTATGTGCATGTCATCCAGATACCATGACATCACACCCTACTACCTTCTTAACAGATCCATCCCTTATTCTGATTGAAGTCAAACCTATGACTTTCACATCAAAATTAGATGATCTATTTCCGCTATAACTGCTCAAGTCTATAAATAGATATAAGCATCTTGCCCACTAAACTTCTGCTGCTCCCACTGATTACGACAACCCTCCTACCGGGTCTCATATCCTGGAACAACAGTAGTGTCAAGTCTAGGTAGATAAGAACCTCCCTGTCACCGTCCTTGAGGCTACCGAAGTACCTCTCGGGTGTCTGAGGTTACCCACCAAATCTGCGGAGTGGCTATTGGAATGTCAAACCTGATTGAATATATAGGTCCTATTAAATTTTCCGTAATCGTTCGCGGTTCTGGAATCACTTTCAGTTCTACCATACTCCCACTACTGTTTTCTGAAAAAGATCCATTTTAAAACTGTGGCGAGTTAAGAACAATATCACTATTGATCTTCCAAATGGTAGAATATCAACCCTTGACATAGCCAGGGTCAACCCACAAACAGCCATTACAGAAACGTGCCCTGAGTTATCCAGAGTCTGGTTTTAAGCAAAAACCGGACAACTCCCCGTACCTTAATTTCTTTTAAGGTACGAACTATTCTATATCCATTATAGAAACTTTGGCACTTATTTAATTGGAACCAGATTCAATCATGCAGCTGTCTCCAATGCATATCAACTTAATGGAAAGAGGCTTATCAGCATTACTCAACTTAGGAATCCATCCAATTATGAGTAACCTGAAAGAGAAACACGTTTCTCAAAACCATCACTATCATCTGAATACCAATCACAAGAATCTACATCTTCGATCTCTTTGAAGAATCCCGATACTTGTGATACCTGGTTCTCTACTTTATTCTTATACCCACAACTTCTCAAAACTTAGACCTTGTATTTCTACGAAACACTTGTCTAAATACTAGAGAAGTTATAAGTAAACAGAATATAGTACGAGGACCTACCCCTTTGTCCCGAAGGACACTGGACAACATACAACACTCTGTATAAGTCCGCTGAGTTGAACAACTCATAACCTGTGCGTTGTAGGTGGAAAACTGTACCCTGGCGATTTCTTCAAATATCACCAATTACAACGAATTCCGATATAATGAGGATGATCACCTAATTCCCAATATCTTACTCCCACTCATCATCTGTAAAACCATACAGATATGAGAATGAAACCTGGTAAATACATACCCTTGGAGTAAGTGTCTAATCGGGAAAACAGTTTTCCTTAACAATGCACTGAAACATGAAAATGTTTCGTAGGGGTATCCTAGTATTCATAGCAATGCCTCTTCCATAAACCAATTCATGACTTCAACCGTATATTTTATTGCCATCTCTCCAAATCCCTTTATTTGTCTTTAGTCGTTACCTTCTGCACACCATCATTAGGCTAAATGGTTTTCTTCCTTCCCTACCGTTCGGCACCAGCCTATGGTTTGGAAGAAGACTATCCAGTAAGCATAATAGGTGTACCCTCCTAAACCAAGGAATACTCGCATCTCGAGAGAAGGTGATGATAAAAGACAACTGAATAATACCTTATTCTTTTAAAGGTGAAATAGGAGTGGCGATGAAGTATGCGGTTTTGGTCGTGAATGATATCAGTCGCAATTTACTTTGCCCTCTTTCTAATCCCTTTATTTTGTCTTTACATATTACCTTCTGCACACCCTACTTAGGCTAATTGGTTTTCTTCATTCCCTACCTTTCGGCACCAGCCTATGGTTTGGAATAAGACTATCCAATAAGCGTAATTGGTGTACTCTCCTAAACCAAGGAGCTCTCGCAACCTGAGAGAAGGTGATAATAAAAGACAACTGAATAAACCAATTCTTTTCCTCCTGAACCCGGATCCATCCTCGAAGAAGTCCCTTCGAGTTTGTATATAACCATACGATGGATCTATCCAATGGAAGTGGATATCCGTAGTAATACGGGTGTTCTGAGAAATGCAAAGGGTAGAAGAAGGAGTGGCAATGACTTATGTAACTCAGACAATCCAAAAGCCAGTATTTTAAAAAGGTTCGGTCAACCTGGTCACTGAGTCATAGTCTAGGGTCGGTCAAAGGTCGCTGCCAAAGAGAGAGAGAGAAAAGAAACACTCTGCGTGCACTCTAACCTAGATCAGAATGGTCATAACTTTATCTAATCCGGAAACCTCCCACTGTCCTGTCAAATTCTCCTCCAAACCTAAAGAAGAATCAATCGGGATCACCCGAAGAGTAAACCAACTCATCAGTAGGAATCGGGATCCAACTCTCATCGCATGTTAACGTGATGGAATGCATCCACGTTATTCATACTCCAGAAGGTATGCGCATACTTGGCAAGTTTCAGTTTCTTTAGAAACTCCCGATATCATTTTCTTGCCCCATGCTCTTATGACCTTGACGTATGCCAACAAATCATAAGTCACATGTCAAGTTCTGCCCGTCATTATCTTGTTAATTTGAACCCACCCGTACATACCCTTGACGTATGCCAACAAGGTAATACGACTGTCCCAAACCAACTCATCTATCTATGCAACAAATGAATACCCAGCAGCTACCAAACACTATGCCTTGACGTATGCCAACAAACATAGCTTGAATACTACTGACCATCCATAAGAAACGACGGAGGGCTACGGTTGGTTTTTGGCGAAAAACCTTTAACGTAGTGAACTTGATATCGCTGAAGGAACCTGATAGCTTTTTTAAAATATAGTGGCGAAAACCTTTTGCTAAAAAGGTCACTCACGGTAAAGGGATCTCGGCTCTTTCCTCGTGGAATGAGGTGCAGGATATTCCACTGAATACCGCTATGCAAAGCAACATGTAATCGACTATAGTAAAGTTATTACCCTGACGCAAACTTCTGTCCAAGGGGTCTTTCCCGGTGAAGGGATATCAGCCCTTGCCTCGTCGAATGAGGTGCTGGATATTCACACCGAATACCGCTATGCATAACAAAAGGAAACGTCTTTGTAACAACACCTTTTAAAATTGTTCCAACAACTAAAACAGGTTTGTTTAACTTTGCATTGATCAGAATCAATGCAGTCCCATCAATCAATCACACCAGAAAAGAACGAAAATAAAATGTACGTATATGCCATCCGCATTCGTCACTGGGTCCCGTCATCACCCGTTAGGTTACATAACTAACGACAGAGCGGGGACTGGACTAGCGCGGGTGTAAAACATATACAACATCTAATAGTATATAAACCAATATACATAATCGCTCAAGGCGTGATAATATGCAACATTACAGAAAAAGTAATAAGCATCACAGAACAATACAGATAATCTGGGATCCCCGGGTTTCACAGAGCCGCTGCTGAAACCCGACGTTCCCCTGTCGTGTGGATAGCCTGTGCAATGAAACCTAGACCCCTACGGGTGCGGCAAGTTACCCGCCAAAACCTGAAGCGAGGCAGTCCCCACAGCATAGTGAATGGAACACCCGGCACTTCACGGAATCCGGTAAACTTGGGCACCCCTCCTTGGGTCAACCTGTACCCCCTACGAGTGCTGCGAATAGTCTGCCAATTCTGAAGTGGGGCCCCTCTGCCTCTCAAAGCCATGAGATGCGGACCCGTTGCTTTCCCGAACCCGGCTATCCGTGCACTCCGTCGCGGGGTAAAACCTAGTACAGTAATGAAAAATAGTACAAAAGGTACATCGACCGCAACCTGGTCGTGGCCCAAAATAATATTATACAACAGGCAGTGACGGCAGTCCACATGTTGGACGCTCGCCCCGCAATATCAAATGTACAAATAAACTCAAACTGTACTACCATTGCACACTGCTATCCACCACGACAAATCCGCAACATCACAGCACAACACAGAACATCAACGCGAATGTCACGTTCGCAAACCCGTCTAAAAGAACTATAGCAATCAGACGCGGTTTACCGATCAAATGACATTCCCAGTCGGAGATATAATGTAAGCACTGTAAACTAACGTGTTTAAATTTCGATCGACCAAATATCATGAAGTGGGCCCCACGCAAAACTGTAGAATAGTAATAAAACCTGGGCCCAAACTATATTAACCAGAAACCCCAAAATCCAAAGAAGAACCCACTGAAAAAAATTGGGAGCACGTGCTCCTCACATGGCCGCGGAAGGGCGGCCAAACCATAGGTTTGGCTGCGCTTCCGCGGCAACTTGGAGGAGTCACGACCCCAAATTTTGTCGTGGGTCTTAAAAACGCCTGAACGGATTTTTAAGATATACATAAATCAATTTTGACACCATTTAAAATCAACAGAAACTGTCAAGTAAGGATTTTGTGATTTTTGATTTCCGGTCGGATCGATGTTTTAAACGCGTTAGAACAAGTTAGTATAGCAAAATGGTGAGGCTCTGATACCACTGTAAGTCTACGCTAGCGCCCCGGCCGTCTACAGACGCCAAATGCGGAATAAAAACTTTTAAACTGGCGCTATCGTATACTTTAACCCGGATCTGCCATTATTGCTAAACTAACAAACTGTAAAGAGTGCAGAAAGGTTATACCGAACGATCCGAGTCCTTCGTTCTTTAACCATCATCCCACGCTCCGTTGCGGCTGCTCCGATCTCGTCGATCTCCGATATCTTCGTCGAGGTGGCACCACATCACCGATTCTTTAAACGGGCTCCCGCCTCTGGCTCGAGGCAACTCGATCGTCATGTTTGCTAGAAGAGACGACCAAGATTGATGTAGAGAATGAGTCGATGACTTTGTCTCACTTCGTCCAAGTCCGTGGACGATCGGTTAATGAAGTTGCCATTTCAATCGGGTGATGGAAATGAAAGAAGCAATGAAATTTCCATGCACACAAAACCATAGTCTATCTCTCCCAAAATGAAAATCAATCTCTTCTCTCCCAAATAGTGGTCGGCCACTTATATGAAGAGGTGAGAATGAGTGTAGAAGCAAGGAAAGGGGGGTGACAATATACAAGAAGCTTCATGAAAGAATGAATCACTAATTTGAACCAATTAGAACAAACCTAGTCATGCTTTATCATTAAAGAACCATTAATGCAAAGATGAGTCACCCTCCACCTCATCATCCTAGTCACCAATTCTAGAACCTTCTAGAACCTTCTAGAAGCATGACTCACTCTCGCAGAAGAAAAGATAAATCCGTCTTTAACCGAATGTTAAAAGACGGCTGATAGAAAACTGGAAACTGGCAACTTCCAAAAGTGATCCTGAAACAACTTTCAGGATAACCCCGAAACTGTATAAATATACCCGCATTTGTATTACGACCGAATAAAAATGCAACTGAGACAAAGGTATTATACCTACTCAATATAATACTTAAACCAAAGCCGACCAGTATCAACTGCCCAAAAACTGACACGTGCGTAAACGCACGTGCATTTTCCGAACCCTGCCATAAAACCATACGGCCTCTACAACGTTTCGCCCGAAACTTAGGAAACTGTCTGTGGGGGACTCTAATGACTCGTCAGTACCCTGGCAGTGGGTTTAACCACAAACCGTCAACTGCACTAGCTATGCGTGACGGTTGCCCACGGACTGATCTCAAGGGAGACTGATGAGCGCACTCAAGGGTGGCCGATGAGCTAACACATCCAGAAACCCTACTGATTCTTACAGTGACAATGTATATACAGTCCGGTCCGTTCGTCAATGAGTATCGCATATCCGCCTAGGGGGCTAGTAACGTCAGACCCCCAGAAGCAGTATAAGTCGTGTCGGAGTGTAGCCCAATAACACCCTGAGATACTACTGGAGTACCTACCAGTAAATCTCCTACCATGGCCATGGATTTAGTGTAATGGCTCTCCTAGACACAGCACGACCTCGCCCCCAATACCGGGAGAGACGAATCCCCTGCCGATCCGCTCACGTGCCTCCATATGGCTCGGGACTGTACCCAAAAGCTACCTGTTTGCACGACTCCTTTGAGCCGTGGTAGGGTAGCAATCAAAGCACAGTGGGAACTCACACGAGACAAATGACGACCTCAGGTCGATGAACTAACCTATACACATGTCACCAGGGAACTGCTATCTGACGATAGGTATAGTACTAACTAGCAGATTCCCGGCGAGTCCTGTCCGGTGTACTCATAACCTAATGAGCACCTGTATACATCTTAGGTGATCCAACTAACACCAATGGCTTGTGAGACCGGCCACCGCCCCTCGTCGGGGTCTCGACTGTATACACTAGTCTACTCCGGAGTATCGATGCCCTGTCTCGAAACTCCCACGACTAGGGACCATAATTAAGGATATGCATATAAACTACCCAACTCTCACGTATATGATCGCCATCATACAGTTGGTAGTAAAGCCAGATCCTAAGGGCTCTATCAAAGTGTAACAAGCAATCAGTCACCTGAACATGTACATGACTGATAAAGGCAAACCAGATAGTATACTATCATCTCGAGTAAGACTGTCCTCTCGGGATAGGTCCTTCGCAATCATTGCAATCACGTACCTGCGATCCAATAATTGACTATGAGGGCATTATCTCCAACAAATCCATGAATGTGACATAACAATGAATAACAGTATGCATGAAGTAGCAGGTAATAACTACAATTTCTAAACTAACATATAAGAAAAGTATACTAATATCATGTCTAAACTATTTGCTAACAGGCTATGTCAAGCAATAATATTTCTAAGGTGTACGTGACATGGCAATTACCGATGAAGATGTGTGTGAGCCGGTAAGTAAGTGTACGTGGTACATACGCATCATCGGTAATGGTGCTGGTGTCCTAACCACAAGATAGCAACAGTAGAATATGAAGCATAATATAAGCATGTGATGCGGAGCGAACAACAATAATGAGCGGGAGCTGATTACTAGACGCAACGATAACTAATCTACATTAACCTAATATAAGTCCTACAAATGGTGCCTTTTGAAATAACACAAATCATGGGGTTTTGAAAATAGGGTCTATGGTGTTTTTTTATGAAAAGATACGTCTTTTGAAATATCCGTAGGATCCCTTGGGCTGTCTTTTAAAATACCCACGATTCGTTAGTTCTTGAAATAGGTAAGAATCGAATCTAATCTAACAACTAAACTAAACTAAAGGGCTAAGCTAACAAGCTGGACTACAGGTAAGGAAACCGCCTAACATCTGAGTCGATCCATAAACATACATGTATATATATATTAGTTGGTGATCCCGCCTCAATAATATCAAATCCGATACCATATCTACAATCAGACATCCCAAGTCAAGGGTGCGGATCAATCATCAATATAGCTCGTACGTAAATCCGGCGTACGGCATCCCAAATCTGTGTACGGGTCAATATCACATTCATCATACTATTCACCTGGTATCCTCTTTATCAAATATCATGATCGGGGTACTGATCTACGTCTAGTACAATACTGATACCACCTAAGTATGCATGCACGTGTGTGAAACACTACGTCAAGACCCGTTACAACGTCATGTCGTATCTCAAATATGAACCCTGCTATATCACCGATCTCACGGCCTCAAATCAAATCCCATCGACTCGTCTTAAATCCCAAGTACTATCCTCATTATCCATGCATGTGTATGTGAATGTACATATGCATAGTCCCATACCCACGCATATATACATATATACACATCCCAATCTGCGCACAAGAAAGTAAAGTATGCAAGTCTGTGTGTGCGTATGTGGGTATAACAACTACTCTAGGGTTTCGCAACTAACCCAAAGGTACTCCATGAACATATAAACATAACATGAATGAACATTCTCGTATCATAAGACACCTATATAAACATATATATATGAGCTACACTACGGACTGCGGGGGTGTTATACGCCATCCACCAGACATCTCCCCGTTGATATAAATCTACTCACCTGGTCCTCGCTCGCCGGTGCCGACGTCGCCACGCGCTTGCTTGTCGTCTCGAAGTCCACATGGGGGTACCTACATATCACAACGCATCGTATCGCATTAAAATCCGACTCATGACCAAAACGACACACGAATCCCACATAAGTCAAAACCTATGGTTGCTTTCACAAATCAACCCAAAAACCCTCGACGTCGGTGTACAAACGCTAGACCATCGAGAAAAACCCAAATACACTCATTTGCACATTCACGAACACTAATTTTAATATAAAATAGGTTAAAACTCACAAAACCCCCAATTTCACTTAAAAAGTGATTTTTCCGAAAATCTAGCAAGCACAATTCGCCGTTTTTGTACAAAACATGATTTTTAACAATTCTAGTGACCAAGATGATAACTTAATATCTTAATTATGCCATAGAAACCATTACGTAAATTTTAAATTACCAATTTAATTAAACCCTAAAAATCTAGTTTGCAAAATTTCCTAATTTTAACAATTTTACAGTAACACATTACAAATTAAGAACTAAACTACATTTTGCATATTTTAAAATGTTAAACCACTCATGGTGACTTAAAATCTTAATTATGTGATAAAAACCCTAACTTAAAGTCATAACCCCTTTCTTGAATTTTAAATCTAAACATTAAAACCATAATTTAAACTCCTAATTAGCCTAGATTGGAGTACTTTAACCATAATTTAAACATGGGTTAGGATTATACCTCAACAAGTTTTGAGATCAACTTGCAAACTTAAGATTTCTTGGCCTCCCAAAGTGATCTCTTGCATCAAGATCCAAGCTAGAATAAGTTAAGGAGAAGTAGGTAAAGATATGATTTAGAGATTGTGGGTGTTTGTACGGATTTTATTGATGGAAATTTGAGTTCCTTGGTGAGAAAAAGAGGTGGGGACATGAAGGGGCAGCAGCAGGAGATGCTCTCGGCCAAGGATGAAGTGAAGGGAGAGAGAAAAATATGGGGACATATGAAGAAACTTCCCACTTAATGCCTTCTTCAATTCTTCTCATTAATTAATTACTTTCATTTCAATTTGGGTAGCATGGAAAACATGTAGAAGAGTGAGAAGGGGGGTGTGCTGCACAGTGCTCGACCAAAGAGGTAAGGGGTGTGTGTGTTAAGTCAAAGAAAGAAAAACAAACCCATACCTCAATAAACAATGCACCAAGTTTCATATTACTTAATTATTTTATTTTATTTTATATTCCAACCAAGCCTAAAATTTTCTAGAATCTTAGAGACAAATGGAAACAAAGAAAATATGTTACAAACTTGTTATTAAGTGGTCATGGTTCACATTTGTATAATTTACACATTTTCATTTGTAATTTACACTAATTAAATGTATTAGTGAAGGCTTAAAATAATATTAAAAATAATTAATTCCGGAAAATTTTTCAGTAAACTAGAAATTATACAAGTGGCTCAATAAACACCAAATACTAGCAATTACATAGCTAGAATATGTATATTTAATTTTTATAATAAGATATTTGTATTTTGACTTTTTACAAAAAAACCCCCTTATTTTACCGATTTTCCGAAATTTCACCGAAACGATTTTCAGAACGCTACAACAGGTGAGCAAGCTGCTTAAATCCATCTATGCGTTAAAGCAGGTATCGCGGAGTTGGACATTTGTTTTGATGATGTAGTCAAAGAGTTTGTCTTCATCAAAAACATAGATGAACCTTGTATATACAAGAGGATGACATACTCTTGATAGGAAACGATGTTCCTGTGATGCACTCGGTCAAGCTCTTCTTATCACAAAGATTCTCAATGAAAGATCTAGGTGATGCCTGTTCATATCAGATTTTTGCATTTTCATACCGCCCAATTTTTATCACATTGCATATCCGTAGATACTCTTGAGCCGTGTTTGCTAGTCAATTGCAGGATACAGGTTCTCGGTTCTAAAACGGTGAAATTCATGGAAAACACGACAATATCCGGGTTCCTGCCAACCACAGATAAAACACGGTCTCCGCTCTTCATCCGTATGTTGCCAGATACCAGTTTAGGAAGACAAAATGTCAAATCATTGTCACTCTCATGCACAAGTCTCAATGGTAGCACAAGATCCAAGAGATCTACGCGGAGCTCGAGGCAATCATGCCAAATCTTGACAAAAAGTCCACTTTTCCCTCAACAGAAATTCTGGAAAAATCGTGGAGCCAAATTGAGAAAATACATGTACCAGAATGATGTACACTGAAGAACAGGGAAGCACAAAAAAGAAGAGGACCCAACTCCTCTAAAGGGCCGCGGATCCGCGGCCAAAGGGGGGTCTAGGCCGCGGATCCGCGGCCGTTTAGGCGCCAAATATGCAGATCTTTGGGGGGTATTTTGGTCATCTTGTTTGGGTTCTGGTGGTTGCCCTAGGTTTTCATTTTTTGGCCTATAAATAGCCCAGAACTTTGTGAAGGAAAGGGTCCATTCTTGTATTTTCTTTTTGCTAGGTTTTAGATTACATGTTCTTCTTCTTCTCATCTCTTCTCCATTAAACTTGAGTGAGCTTTGTGAGTGAAGAATGGTGAATAAAGAAGATCATTTTATTATCATGCTTGTCTTACTTTTACTATAATTGTTGTAACTTTAATTCGTTAAGTAGTTGTTGTTATTTTCTTGTTGTTTCTTTCTTCTCTCTTTTTCTTTATCCTTACATACGACAATGATGCTTACGCTTGATCCTCGCTAAGGTGAGGTCCCAAATAGCTAGTCGTATTCTTCTAATCTCCTTCTTTCTATCTTCCTCTTTTGTTTTGTTTTATTTTTCCGTATCATGATGTGTGAGTAGTTCATACTTGTTAGGGTAGGATAAGGGAAGTTTGAGAGAAGGAAATCTCTCTCACTCTTTCTTTGCCCAACAGCTTAAATCGACTCCCGTTAATTGAACCACAATCCGCTCCTCACGGCACCCTATCCTACAAGATAGCGGTGATTCCGTAGTAAGACCGGTTGTGGTTGAATTAACCGGAGGTTATGGCTAAGAGCCAAGAACGGACGAACAAGAACCAAAAGGAAGGACTTATGCGTTGGAAAGCCTAGCTTATACTCGCAAGTTCCTTCCTAGTCGTGCTAATCCCCGTTGTTGCCGATTACCGTAACACCGATATTAAGAGGGGCAATGAAAGATGTGGAGACTCCTAACTCAAACTAACCTAATCCTAACCCTAACAAGCTCGCTTTAAATATCAACTCAACACTTAGATAACCACAACAAAATCTGAACTCTCGGACTTAACTCGTTAACGCACATAGAAAAAGATTCCCATCTCCCTGCGGACGACCCGTACTCAACCGGCTAGCTACAAGCGAAACCGTCTTGATTACGGTATTTAAACTAAAACTTGAACATGCAGAACCTCTAACAATCAAATGGCGCCGTTGCCGGGGAGACGGTAGTTTATTTCTTTGTGTAATTTCGGGTTAATTTGTAAGTATAAAAAAAAAATATATATATATACATTGTAAAAAAAACCATCTTGTTGTTTTTTTTTGATTAGATTTTGTACAAGTGTGCAGGAAAATACGAAGTTCAAGATCGGCGCCAAAGACGTCGGATAATACGGAGTTCAAGTATAGTGCCAAAGACGTGGGAAGATAGACCCACATTTCGCAGCTACACCGCGACGGACAAAACGAAGCATCCGGTCTACTGTAAAAATCTGGAGCAGATACAGTGAGCAAATCAAGATTCAGCACATCCTGACAAGTAGGGCACAACCACAGAAGCACACCCAGGAAGTTTGGAAGCCCAATACCTCCACATAGCCGCGGATCCGCGGCCATTGCATGCGTTTGGCCATGGAAACGCGGCCATCTGTTGGCTTCAGGGCTTCAGTTTCTTTTGGTGAGTCTCTCCTCTCTTCCACTCCTCTGAACTCCACTGAACTGTGTTTTCTGCAGATTTCTTTGCGCAAATTCTTCTCCCCTTTCCAATAAACTGTTCTTGTGCAGGAGTCTTTGCGCCGCAAATAAAAATTGTTTGCAGTTGATTTGTTACTGCTTTGCATTTCTTAATACGGACTTAAGGGGCTTGAAACCAATCCAGATTGGGTGGGGATTTCATCACCCTTCCCAGGACCCCAAAAATCACTAAAGCATATGCATTGTCCATTGTAATTAAAAAAATACTAGACTTCAGCCCTAAGGACTTCGCTCTCATTAGGAGAAGATAAACCGTGTTTAGAACCTCGCTTAACGGTATATTGCTTACGGGGTGTCTCGGAAAGTGTTAAAGGCGCAACCGCCGAAAGAGAAAGGGTTATTTAATTAAGGAACTTCGCGAAAGCGTTGGACGACCTCCCCTTATCTTTGCACTTACCTGGCCTCGTGATCAGTGTATTTTTAAGCCCGTTTCTCGACACTGTTTAACTTCGACAATCAAGTTAAGGAGCAGGTCTAGTAGACCTAGGTTACCCTAGATCTAGGTGTGATTGTGCATATCTTGTTTGTGATTGCTTAAGCCGTATTTCCGTACATATTTCTGTAAATCTCTTTCTAAAAAAAAAAAAAAAGAAAAAAACCAAAAACTTTTATAAAAACATGCCCTTTGTCGCCAAATCCATTTTTTCACCCACCACCCATCGCCTTTCTCCATTGACGTTTTCTTACCCTCACCTTCTCCGCTTTGACTATACTAAACTCGTTTAGTGTATGTCCGCTTGGACTCGGGACACTAGCGCCCGTCTAGTCCGCGTTACGTTAGTCGCTACCGACTACGCGATCGACTCCGAAGTCGATACTCCGTCCACTCCTCTTTCACCCCCTCCTTTGCCGGCCAACTCCGACGTTGACCGGAATTCTGTTCATACATCTTCACCTTCACCTTCACCTTAACCAACCTCTTCTTCCGCGATGTCGGGATTTAATCCGAACATCTCTTTGACCACCGCTGGATTGGCTCCACCTCCTACGGAGACCAATATCCCACCACCTCCGCCTGTTGTAGCGCCGCAGCGAATCGCGCTCCAGGATCATTTCTATCCCACCCGTTCTGCACTTCCCACCTGCCTTTCTCTTCCTCCGGCCAATGGGGACAACTTTGAAATTAAGCCCCATTTCATCAACATGCTTCGACGTTTTCATGGGCTCGAATCTGAAGATGCCTATATCTTCATCAATAAATTTCAAAACGTCTGTGCCATGATGAAAACCACCCAGCTGTCGGACGATGCTATACGTCTACGGGTCATTCCGTTCACTTTATGCGATCTTGCTGAAAAATGGTTGTATAGCACCGCTTCCCACTCAATCACCAGCTGGGACGAGTTTGTTAAAGCGTTTCTGAAAAAAATTTATCTGAATCATAAAACCGCAAGGATTCGAAATGAAATCAACCAATTCTCCCAGCTTCTTTCTGAACCCTTCTGGAAATGCTTTGACCGGTACAAAGACCTTCTTGTTCAGTGTCCTCACCACGGTATAGAGAAATGGCAACTCTGCCAAACCTTATACGAGGGACTGAACCCATCAACGAAGCAGTTGTTGGAAACCATCTGTCAGGGCCACTTCCTATCCAAATCTGACGAGGAAGCGTGGCAGTTCTTTGACGACCTTGCGGAGCAAACGCTACAGTGGGAGAGCACCAGACCGACTTCTTCTTCCTCTTCTACCTCCATTTCTACCGGTCAGTCTAGGGTAGGAATCCACCAACTTGACGTCTCTATTGCGATGAAAGCTGAAATGGCTGCAATAACAAGAAAGCTTGAAGCGATAGAGAGCAAATTTTCTTCTCCTGCTCCTGCCCCTGTTCTCCCCCTTCGTACCATCTCCGCTTGTTGTTCCGATCCTTCCCACTTGACCGAAGAGTGTCCTTACAATCCACCGTCGCAAGGACAGAATCAGGTTAATGCTGCCTTTCAGCAAAGACCGAGGAATGATCCATACTCTTTCACCTACAATCCCGGTTGGAGGAACCACCCCAATTTCGCCTGGAATCAGAATCAGAATCAATTCCAGGGCAACAATTTCCAAAGGGCCCCTCCACCGCAACAACAAGTGCAACAACAAACTCAGTATCAGCAGCCCTTCTAACCCCAACCTTTCCAAAATCCGACGAACAACTTTGCACCCAACAATTCTTTTCCACCAAACAACTTTGTTACGTCAAACAACGATAAGGTTTCCTCGCTCGAGCGAAGTCTGGAGGCGTTCGTTAAACAATCGACTCAATCCACCGCCAACATCCAGTCTTCCATTCAATCTTTAGTGCAACACACTGCCGCACACGGGCAAAGCATCAAGACCATCGAGGCCCAGATTGCACAGCTAAACGCGGCCTTAAGCGAGCGAGAGAAGGGGAAGCTCCCGTCCCAGCCACTTCCAAATCCCGGTCACCCACATAATGCACATGTTGCTCTTGAACAACAGAACCATAATATGAGTGCCGTGACCACACTGAGATCGGGAAGGATGCTGCAAAACAACATTGGCAAACGAATCAACGATGACGCCCCGGCCGCCGCTTCTTCTTCTTCTTCTTTTTCTTCTTCTTCTTCTTCTTGGTCTTCGGAGCCTATTCTCCGTTCTTCACAAGGCTCCCCTCCCTCTTCTTCTGCTCTGAACGGACCCACTTCTCACTCCACGAAGACACCTATTCTGGGATCCGTTCCAACTCCACAATCTCCTCCTCCAGCATTAGACTCAACCAATTTTCAAAATGTTCCATTTCCAAACCGGTTGAGTTCTAACAAACAAAATCCACAAATGGAGAAGATTCTGGAGTTATTTAAGCTAGTTAATATTAACATTCCTCTTTTAGATGCTGTCCAACAAGTCCCGTCTTACGCGAAAATCTTAAAGGACTTGTGCACGAAAAAGAGGAAGTCTCAGGTACCAAAGAAAGTTTTCTTGGCTAGTGCTGTGAGTGATGCTCTTACCCAATCTTTACCACAAAAATGGAAGGACCCTGGCTGTCCTACGATTTCATTTACCATTGGGGATAAGAACATCAACCGCGCACTATTAGATCTTGGTGCCAGTGTTAACTTGCTTCCGTATTGAGTATACGAGCAATTAGGCGTCGGAGAGCTGAAACCCACGCACTGCACTCTCCAAATGGCCGACCGATCGATCACCCATCCTAGGGGTGAGCTAGAGGATCTGTTGATAAGAGTCGGGGACTTCATATTCCCCGTTGACTTCATTGTATTAGATACACAGCCTGTAGCTAACCCCCGGAATCAAATTCCGGTGATACTCGGTCGCCCATTTCTCGCAACCTCAAATGCTGTGATCAATTGTCGCAATGGTTCGATGGACCTCTCTTTTGGAAATATGACGATTGAACTCAACATTTTTAGGTTGGGGAATCAGCCCGCCGAACCTAATGCTCATATACTGGACGTCTGCTCGATCCAGGAGATCACCCCAGAAGAGTGTGAATTCGAGGAGTTTCTGTTTGAACACGATAATCTTGACGCCACTAGTGCGTTTCTCTTCGAACCTGCTGCTGTTTCTGCGCCCGACAACGACTACGAGTGTTTCACGTTTTCAAACGATCTTAGCCGCGCACAACCCGAGTTCGAATCCTTCGACTTTCCGGATGAGTTACCTGAACCATCCAACTCGGTTGCTTACACTCGCTTTGAACCTTTGCTGGAGTCCTTTGAGTTCGAGACCTTTGCACCAGTCTTGCCTTCCATCGTTTCACCTCCAACGCTCGAACTCAAGCCGTTGCCGTCTCACCTTAAGTATGCTTACTTAGGTGAGAACGAGACCCTCCCTGTCATCATCTCGGCTTCTCTAGCACCCGAGCAAGAGAAAGCCCTTCTCGCGGTCTTGCACAGCAACAGGCAAGCTTTTGGCTGGTCCATGGCGGACATCAAGGGGATTAGTCCCCTGATCGTTGAGCATCACATTCATCTGATGGATGATGCCAAACCAGCCCGGGATCCACAAAGACGTCTTAATCCAGTCATGAACGAGGCTGTGAAGAAGGAGATCGTCAAATGTCTAGATAGTGGTATCATTTACCCTATCTCTGATAGCCAGTGGGTTAGCCCCATTCATGTTGTCCCTAAGAAGTCGGGCATCACGGTCATAACCAATGAGGCGAACGAGTTAATCCCTACTCGCACCCAAACTGGGTGGCGAGTTTGCATTGATTACAGAAAACTCAACGCCGCAACGCAGAAAGACCACTTTCCGCTACCTTTCATTGACCAGATGCTTGAACAATTGGCCGGACACGAGTACTACTGCTTTCTTGATGGCTACTCCGGCTATAATCAAATTCCCATCGCCGAAAAAGACCAGGACAAGACCACTTTCACTTGTCCTTTCGGCACGTTTGGATATCAACGCATGCCCTTTGGGTTATGCAATGCGCCCGCTACCTTCCAGCGGTGTATGATGGGAATTTTCTCTGACATGGTGGAAAAATTTCTGGAGATTTTCATGGATGACTTCTCCATCTTCGGCGACTCCTTTGACGAGTGTTTGCTGCATCTTGACGCTGTCCTTACCCGATGTAAGGACAAGAATCTCACTTTGAACTGGGAGAAATGCCACTTCATGGTGCGCGAAGGTATTGTCTTAGGACATATCATCTCGCAAAATGGCATAGAGGTTGACAAAGCAAAGATTGAGGTCATTTCCAATCTGCCTCCTCCCCGATGCGTCAGAGATATCCGAGCCTTCCTTGGCCATGCCGGTTTCTATAGACGGTTTATCAAGGACTTTAGCAAGATTGCTAGGCCCTTGACGCTTTTGCTGGCCAAGGACACGCCTTTCGACTTCAACTCGAGCTGTGTGACTGCATTCGAGTCACTGAAACACTCACTCACTTCTGCTCCCGTTCTTTCTTCACCTGACTGGATGCACCCATTCGAGATTATGTGCGATGCATCCGACTTTGCCATCGGTGCTGTCCTTGGACAGCACATCAACAAGATGCCGCACGTAATCTATTACGCGAGCCGAACCCTGAACGACGCCCAACTCAATTATACAACAACTGAGAAGGAATTCTTGGCTGTTGTATTTGCTTTAGAAAAGTTCAGGCCCTACCTCATCGGCTCTCCAGTCATTGTCTACACGGACCATTCAGCTCTGCGCCATCTTTTTGCGAAGAAAGATGCAAAATCTCGGTTAATACGTTGGATCCTCTTGCTTCAAGAGTTTGACCTTGTCATTAAGGACAAACGAGGATGTGAAAACATAGTTGCCGACCATCTCTCACGACTTCCTTATTCGCCTTCCCTTCCAATTCCAATCAACGACGTTTTCCCGGATGAACAGCTCTTGACTGTATCTTGCGAACCCTGGTTCGCAGATATTGTGAACTATTTGGCCACGGGATTACTACCGACCGAATGGTCAAGTCAGGACAGACTTCGCTTCTTATCCCAAGTAAAACACTTTTACTGGGACGAACCCTACTTGTTCAAGTACTGTCCCGACCAGATTATTCGTCGGTGTGTCCCTGATGAGGAATTCAAGAGTGTGCTGTCATTTTGCCACGATCAAGCGTGTGGCGGGCATTTTGGGCCCAGAAAGACAGCTGAGAAGATCTTGCAATGTGGTTTCTACTGGCCACAACTCTTCAAAGATGCTCATGACTATTGCAAGACTTGCTCCCGGTGCCAACACATGGGCCGGATATCCCGGAGGAACGAGATGCCGCTCCAACCGATCTTGGTTGTGGAGATTTTCGATGTTTGGGGGATAGATTTCATGGGGCCGTTTCCCAGCTCTTTTGGGAACTTGTACATCCTTCTAGCTGTTGATTACGTCTCTAAATGGGTCAAGGCTGTGCCCAGCCGAACTAACGACAACAAGGTTGTCGTTAGGTTCCTTAAAGAAAACATTTTCTCACGGTTTGGGCACCCCCGAGCGATCATTAGCGACAATGGAAGTCATTTCTGCAATAAAACTTTCGAAGCCTTGATGCGGAAATACTCCATTAATCATAAACTCTCTACGCCCTACCACCCCCAAACCTGCGGGCAGGCCAAAGTTTCAAATCGGCAAATCAAGCAGATACTGGAGAAGACGGTTTCCAAGAACCGTAAGGATTGGTCGCTGAAACTCACTGATGCCCTTTGGGCATTTCGAACCGCTTATAAGACCGACCTTGGCATGTCTCCCTATCGGCTTGTGTACGGAAAAGCCTGCCACCTTCCTGTCGAAATCGAGCATCGCGCATTTTGGGCGATAAAGGAGCTGAATCTGTCTCTTGAGGATGCAGGCAGCCATCGGAAGCTGCAGTTGAACGAACTGAACGAGCTTAGGGATGAGGCTTACGATAACGCGGTTGTCGTTAAGAATCGAACGAAGGTGTTTCATGATAAACACCTTTTGCGCAAAACCTTCGTACCTGGTCAGCAGGTACTGCTTTACGACACCCGACTTCACTTCCATCCAGGAAAGCTCAGATCTCGCTGGAAAGGGCCGTATTTTGTGCGGAATGTGTATCCGCAGGGCGCTGTGGATTTGGAAAATCCAAAGGACGGTTCACTTTTCAAAATGAACGGACACCGATGCAAACCGTACCTTAGCGCCGAACCAACAGAGGAGCTCCTGTTCTTACAGGAGCCGGTTTACCCTGAATGATCTTCCTCTACCTACCTCCAAACTTCGGTTATCCAGCCTAGAACAGCGGACACTGTTCCAAATAAGTTTGGGGGTATGTACAAACCATTTTGTATATATTTGTGTATATTCTTTTTCTTTTCTTTAAAAACAAAAAAAAATAAAAATTTGTGTATCACTAACCGACAATTTTGATCCTTCCAACTGCTCTCTTCATGCTACGACAGTGAGGACACTGTCCAGTTTAAGTTTGGGGGTACGCTCGGTACGCATTTCTTACCTTCGCATTCATATGTATATTTTGCATCTGCATATTAATATCCATAAAATCCATAAAAATTTGAAAATTTTCTAAAAAATATAAAAAAGAAATTTTTTTTGTCAAGTTATCTTGTGGAAGAACTCTGATTCATAATTCGACGGTTTTTGTTTGAAAAATAGGAATGACTAAATCTTATGTTTAGATTTTGAAAACCTGAAAGATAACTCTCCTTTGAAGTTAACTATAGCTGATATACGTCTTTACATCACACTACACGTGTCGTAAGATTTTGGGAATTAGATGACAAGTCTTTCATGTTTAAACTTTTAAACAGATAAATGATTTTCTGAGGATCAAATAGGTTTGTTATGAAATAAGTAATGTCAAGAATAGTTTATGAAGTAAAGCGAATATGAAGGAATGTTATTGATGCCGTAATTGGAGCTAAGTCTGAAAAATAACCCATCTGAAACTTGATTGGAATGATTACACACCAAACCCACTAAACACGTCTTTTATCCAAAAAATAATTGAACTGCCGGTTATATCTCCGTTCGTATTAAATCATCTGATTTTCATGCCAAACTGTCTTTTGTTTTTGGACCTAGGTAACTTGAGTAATTAAGTCCGCTGGGGTGTTTCTACACCTAATGCCCTAAAACCAACTGGTTTGGTTGCATTGGCCAAAGCTCGCTAAGAAGCCTAGAAAGTCCAGTTTAAAACAAAGTCAAGCAAGTGTTCTCTCCGAGTTAAAATTCCTAACGGTTCTTTGTGTGAGAATAATCTTGATAAAAGACAGGCATTTATAAAAATTTTAACGGAGATATGAAGGTTTTATTCTATGATAAAGACTATTGCACGTTCACAGAGGTGTGTATGAAATGAAAACAAGAAAAAGGTGGAGTGAAAAATACGACTTAGTTTCCTGTTATGGAAGATAGAAATTCTGAAGTTGAAACCTTACTGGAAAACGAAACTTGAAAAATGCTTAACTCTTTATAAAACTTATATGATCCTTTTAAAATTGTTATCTGGGCTTTATTGTGCGACATGATGACTTTAATCGATCCTTCTGGAACTTAACGACACTATTTGCACTGCACGTAAAGACATATAAAATCTATAGTTAAATAAGATGTGAGGTGTGAAAAATAAAGGTTCGATGGTCTAGACTTAGGATTATAGAATTGTTATTTTCTAAAACAAAACTTTAGGGTTTGAATCTTAGTATTTTACAAAACCAACTTGACCGGATTTTGTGAGTAGTATCCGCTGCAAACCCTCAGGAGACAACACTCATCCTACTAGGGACACCTAGAGGTTTAACGGCTTGTTGCACATGCTCAGTGCAATCGCGTTCCCTGCGAAAGTGATGTTAGGAAATTTTTTGTGAATAAATGGGCTTTGCTCGGGACGAGCAAATGATAAGTTTGGGGGTATTTGTTCATATCAGATTTTTGCATTTTCATACCGCCCAATTTTTATCACATTGCATATCCGTAGATACTCTTGAGCCGTGTTTGCTAGTCAATTGCAGGATACAGGTTCTCGGTTCTAAAACGGTGAAATTCATGGAAAACACGACAATATCCGGGTTCCTGCCAACCACAGATAAAACACGGTCTCCGCTCTTCATCCGTATGTTGCCAGATACCAGTTTAGGAAGACAAAATGTCAAATCATTGTCACTCTCATGCACAAGGCTCAATGGTAGCACAAGATCCAAGAGATCTACGCGGAGCTCGAGGCAATCATGCCTAATCTTGACAAAAAGTCCACCTTTCCCTCAACAGAAATCCTGGAAAAATCGTGGAGCCAAATTGAGGAAATACATGTACCAGAATGATGTACACTGAAGAACAGGGAAGCACAAAAAAGAAGAGGACCCAACTGTTAGTGTATATGCCCTAGAGGCCATTACTGTATCATACTAGTTTGTATATTACTTAATGGATGCTTGGGATATTCACCTTGTATATACAATCTTGCTCAAAATAGTAGTATGCTACTTGGTTTATTTCTACTTCAATGTGTACTTGTGTTTATTTCAGTATATCACTTATACGCATTAGTGGAGCCCTTAGGATCTTTGCTTGATTACCAGCGTTGTGATGGCAGTCACACTAGTGGGGGCTGGGTAATCTATAAGCACATCCTTATACAGGTCCCTAGTCGCAGGACTATCGAGACAGGGCATCGATACTCCGGAGTAGACTAGCGTATGCGCTTCTCATCCCAGTGTGGGAGATGGTCTGTCCCACAGCCATCAGTACGTCGTACTGGAGATAGTATACGGGTGCTCGTTGGGTTACGAGTACACTGGACAGGACTCGTCGGGAACTGACAGGTTGGTATTATACCTATCGTCAGTTATCAGTTCCCAGGTGACATGAGTACAGCTTAGTCCGCTGACTTGACACTGGCACTTCGCCTCAAGTGTGTTCCCACTGCACTTTGATCACTACCCTACCACGGCTCAAAGGAGTCGTGCAAACGGGTGGTGGTTGGGTGCAGTCCCGAAGCACTTGGAGGCAGTGACGGTTAGACAGGATTCGTCTCTCGCGGTATTGGGGGTTGACATCGCGCTGTGTCTAGGAGAGCCATTACACGAGTAGTCCCTGGCCAGGGCAAACGAGATATACTGGTAGGTTTCCAGTGTTATCTCAGGGTGTTTTGGGCTTCTCTCCGGCACGACTTGTACCGCTATTGGGGGACTGACGATTACCACCCCCTAGGCCCGCCATGCGATGTATCAGACGAACAAACCGGACTGTACGGAGACTGTCACATTCAGACTCAGTAGGAGTTCAGATGGGGTTTCACCTCGTCAGCCTTCTTGTCGGCATCTACCTGGGGACCGTTACGCACAGCTAGTGCCGCTTGCGGTCTGTGGTTAAACCCACTGCCAGCGTAGTGTCGAGTCTTTAGAGTCCCACACAGAGGGTATTCGCCTCTGGGCAAAACAGAGTAGAGGTCGCATGGTTTTGCGACAGGGTTCGTTCTCATCCGCGCACTTGTGCACGTTTGGAGTCCGGACGGATTATACTGGCAGGCTCTGGTTTGAGCCAGATACTGGTATATATATATATTTGGGGTTGCTTTTATATCTTGGTATTCTTGTTCCTCGGAACGAGAATGCAGGTGTGTATGCACAGTTGCTTGAGGCGGAGGATGAGGTATTTCATTAGGGTTTCGGAACGGGTGCGTATGCACAGTTGACAGTTATCTTTTTCCAAACCCTAATGGATTTATGGATTATCTATTTATAATAGTAATTAAATGAGAATTTTGTTATGGTTGATATTGTTGACTTGTTGACCATGGTTGACTTGTTGACCATGGTTGAAAGTTGACCACCATCATGCTTCAAAAGTCTTCCTTGATTTATGCTTACATTTTTAAATGAAGCATGGTTGTGGTCATTCCAAATTGCCATCAACTATTCTCATTTTCAATTATTATTATTAGATAATTCTTTTCTTTTGCATTATGGTTGCAAGAAAGAAAAGATATAGCTCATTCTATCATTCTCATTCTCTCTCCTCTCTTCATCTTCTTCTTCCTCTAGTCAAGAGAAACCTTCTCATGAGTTGAGAATCCTTCTCTTGAAAAACAAAAGCAACCCTTAGACACTCTCTACTCACTCTAGGATCAAGGGTCTAGCAAGCCGGCGATTCTAGTTCACTCCAAGTACGAGAAAGAGCCCAAAGGTCGAGCCTTCGAGGTGGATCCATCTTCGACGGAAGAAGGCGACAAGAGAAGAGAACCTTCAACCTCCACAAAGCTTGAAGAAGAAGGAGTTCAAGTTTAGGTATAACCATCTCTATCCGAGTAGCTAAATCTCTTTAGCTTAGTTTGCTAGTTTTAGTTTTGGGATCGATCCCGACCTAGTTTAGTCCATGTTGCCTCTTGCGATAAAATTTGTTTTTTATACCGTTTCCGCCTCCCCGTAAGAACCGGGGGTCGCAATATGGACTTACAGTGGTATCAGAGACTAACTAAACTTAAACTAGCTTGGTAGTGAAGTGTAACGAAGTTCGGAAACGAAAAATCACAAAACCGGATAAATTACAAAACCTGAGTTTCTGTTGAAATTTTTTTGGCTCAAAATGAAAAAATTTATACTCTAAAAATCGTCTCAGGGTTTTGTAAGAACACCCACCAAAAACGATAGCATGATTCCTCCAAAGCGCCGCACTTCCGCGGCCTCACCTGTTCATCAGGCCGCGGAACCGCCGCAAGTTGGTGTCATCTTTGCATCGTTTTTCGTGCAGTGTTCTTCTGTGTTGGTTTTGGGATTTTTAAGATATATTATATGTACCCAGATTTTCCAGGACTGAAATTCACTTTTGGGGTCCTATAATTCCGTATTTTTTCCGAACTTCACTGCACTTTGGCTATGTTGGTTATATCTGTGATGTTTGCATGTATTGAACGTCGGCTAATCGCTATAAGACGATTAGTCGGGGTTATACATGATCTGTAATGTGCTGGAATGTGTATATAAATATGTTGGATTGTCGCGGGTGAATAGCCGGGGGTTGTGAGACGAGAGTTTTCTTTTCTTGCAATTCATTGTAAATGTAAATTGATGTAATTATATTATTTGTTTGGCCGCACAACCGGGTCGGGGTTGTAGCCGTCATTGTATAATTCTTTTTACTGTTTTTGCTCCTAGGATAGACCCATGGAGGGGTGCACAAACTACCGAGGACTTGGCGGGTAGTTTGCCGCACCCGTAGGGGTCTTGGGTGGGGTATTTGCTATTCACCGCGACCGTGTTATCTGTTTTTGTTACAGGCTCGTACAAATTACAGATTGCTAGTATATCCAATGTATTTATCTGTGATCTGAAATGTCTATCATTGCTTTCTATTTAGGCGTTGCTTATGTTTTACAGACGCGCTAGCCCAGCCCCCGCTCTGTCGTTAGTTAAGTAACCTAACGGGTAATGACGGGGCCCCGTGGCGAATGCGAATGGCATAAGCGTACGTCATATTTTGGTTGTTTTCTGCAATGGTAGGATTAAATGATGGGACGCATTAAAAGTACTAATGCAAGAATATCACGCATTAAAAGAACTAATGCAAGATAATAAACCAAGTTAAAGTCGTTGGAACACTTTCGAAAAACCACTCGGTTCTTTTCAAAAATAACTTTTAAATGCGGAGCTTGAGCCACTCCTTTTAAAAGCTATCTCGTTCCATCGACCAAATCAAGTTCACTACGTTCACGGTTTTGCCAAAACCATTCGTAGCCCTCCGTCGTTTCGTATGAATATTCAATAGTATTCAAGCTGTGTTTGTTGACCTTCGTCAAGGCATAGTGATTGGTAGCTATTGGGTGTTCATATGTAGCATAGATAGATGCGTTGGTTTGGGACACTCGCATTACCTTGTTGACCTTCGTCAAGGGTATATACGGGTGGATTCAAATTAACCTGGATAATGACGGGCAGAACTTGACATGTGACTTATGATTTGTTGACCTTCGTCAAGGTCATAAGAGCATGGGGCAAAAATCCACATCGGGAGTTTCATAAGTACTGAAACTTGCTAGATTTGCATACCATTTAGAGTGTGGCGATTCTGGTAGGATTCCTTCAGTTTCGTCACGCGATGATATTTGGATCCCGATCCTACTGTGAGTATATGCTACTCCTCGGGAAATTTCTCACTTAACGATCAATGCTATAAACCTAGTAGGTGCCTAGAAAGGTGTTAGCGGGGTTACACCCCCAGGGAAAAGAGGTTCTTTAATTAAGGAACTTCGCGAAAGCGTTGGAAAACCTCCCTCGAAGTACCGACACCGGCCTGGCTGAACGGTTAAGCAAGTATTGTACGGTGGGATTGATCCTGACTAATTCTTCCTTTATGGTTTGAGGAGGGATTCGAGAAACAGTGGGAGCCATCCTGTTTAGACAAACTAAAAACCACTCTAAACTTGCAAGAGCATCATGCTGAGTGTTTCTTCTTCTCTCTCCTAATTGCAGCGACCAATCAACATGACTGGACTTAAGTTACTCCTAGATAAAAACAAACTGACAGGGCCAAACTACAAAGATTGGCTCAGGAATGTCAAGATAGCAATCACTTATGACAAGCTGGGGTATCTTCTTACCACCAAAGCTCCCCCTGTCCCTGGTCCAACTTCCAGCGTCGCGGATAAGGAAATCCGCAAGACTTGGGAGATTGATAGCGCGAAGGCCAAGTGCCTCCTGCTTGCCTCGATGGACAACGAACATCAGAGGAGGCATGAGAATATGGACATGGAGTCCATATTGCTCCATACAAAAGAACTGTATGGAGAGCAATCACGTATCGCAAGATACGAAGCGTCGAAAAAGTTGTTTTCGACAAAGATGGCCGTCGGATCATCAGTAGCCGAGCACGTGCTAAAGATGATCGGCTACATTGAGGAGCTCGCTGACCTAGGGATCACATTGGAGAGTGAGCTATATACGGATATAGTTCTCCAGTCCCTTCCTTCCACTTACGCCCAGTTTATACTGAACTTCAACCTACAAGAAAAAGAGGTTGAACTATCAGAGCTCCTCAACATGCTGAGGAGCGCAGAGGGCACCCTACAGAAAAGTAGGGATACATCCACTTTGTTTGTAGGAGGATCATCTTCTTCTAGGTCCAAGGCGAAAGCCAAGGGAAAGAAGAAGAAGGCCCCCGCCAAACCAAGGGGCGGTGTTAGTAAAGTGGATACGAAGGGAAAAGGTAAAGCAACAAAGATAGCGGGGAAGCTTGTGGATAAGGAAGAATGCTTCTTTTGCCATAAGAAAGGACACTGGAAGAATGATTGCAGGGCCTGGAAGGCCAGAACACAGGAATTGAAGCAGGTTGCAGCTTCAGCTTCAGGTGTGTATGTTATTGAAAACTGTCTTTCAATAAACTCTACTTCCTGGGTATTGGATACCGGATCAGGATCTCATATCTGTAATTCTTTGCAGGCGTTGAGAAACCGTAGGGATTTGAAGGAAGGTGACATGACCCTCAGAGTTGCGAACGGAGCTAGCATGGATGCTAAAGCCGTGGGGGACTATCACCTGGGAATGTCAGATGGACATGTTTTGGTTTTGCGTAATTGCTTTTTTGTACCCAACGCAACTTGTAATATCATTTCTGTATCTTTAGTTTCTAAAGAAGGTTATGAATTTGCGTTTGTAAGTAATGTTGTAAACATTCACCTTAATCAAGTATTGATTGGGTCAGGTACATTGAGTAATGGTATATACGTGTTAAACCAACCACAGATTTTTAATGTCCAGAATACACACAAAAGAAAGTCTCCAGAAATAAATCAGACTTTCTTATGGCATTGTAGATTGGGTCACATCAATGAGAGAAGGTTGACTAAGTTGCATACAGAAGGATATTTGAATGCGTTCGAATATCAATCATATGCCACTTGTCAATCTTGTCTCAAAGGAAAGATGACAAAGACTCCGTTTACTAGACGTGGAGTAAGAGCGAGCGAGCTCTTAGGACTCGTACACAGTGACGTGTGCGGTCCAATGTCTACACATGCCCGAAGCGGACATTCTTACTTCATTACTTTTACGGATGACTTCTCAAGGTACGGTTATGTCTTCTTAATGAAACATAAGTCCGAGGCTTTTGGAAAATTCCAGGAGTATAAGAATGAAGTAGAGAAACAAACCAGCAAAAGTATTAAGATTCTAAGATCGGATCGAGGTGGAGAATACTTAAGTGCCGAGTTCCTGGACTATTTAAAAGAGAATGGAATTCTCTCTCAGCTTACTCCTCCATACACCCCGCAACATAACGGTGTATCGGAGAGACGGAACCGCACCCTATTGGATATGGTGCGGTCCATGATGAGTAACGCTGAGTTACCGCGATCATTCTAGGGATATGCACTAGAAGCAGCTGCGTATCTCTTGAACAAGGCTCCTACCAAGACTGTGCCCACCACCCCATATGAGATGTGGACTGGGAAGAAACCCTGTCTTAATTATCTCAAGGTATGGGGATGTCCAGCTTTTGTAAAAAAGCAGCATGCGGACAAGCTTGAGGCACGTTCAGTACAGTGTAAGTTTGTGGGATACCCAAGGAACTCCAGGGGGTATCTTTTCTATTCCACTGAGGAACAAAAGGTTTTTGTTTCTCAGCATGCCCGCTTCTTGGAAACTGAGTTTTTGGAAACCCAGATAAGTGGGAACACAATAGAACTGGAAGAAATTCCAGAACCACAGACTGTTACTGAAAGCTTAGTGGAACCAGAGGGTTCAACAGAACAGGACATTCCTACGCCGCTCCGCAGGAGTAGTAGGCAGTCTCATCCGCCCGAGAGATACTGCGGTTTTCTCATAGACGGGGATAGAGAGGATTGCATCATAGATTATGATGAGCCTACTAGCTTCCAGCAGGCCGTTCAGAGCGTTGACTCAGTGAGATGGCTGGATGCAATGCGGACCGAAATGGAGTCCATGTACACCAACAAGGTATGGACGTTGGACATTGCTCCAGACGGGGTAAAACCCGTAGGATGCAAGTGGATCTTCAAAAGGAAGATTGGTGTAGATGGACAGGTTGAGACCTATAAAGCTAGGCTGGTAGCAAAGGGTTTTCGTCAAAGACCTGGCTTGGACTACGACGAAACCTTTTCTCCAGTAGCCATGCTGAAATCCATTCGGATCCTTCTTGCCATTGCTGCCTTCCACGATTATGAGATCTGGCAAATGGACGTAAAGACAGCTTTTCTAAATGGAAATTTAGAGGAGTGTGTCTATATGGATCAGCCAGAGGGTTTCATTCGGAGTGGGAGCAGCGGAAAGGTGTGCAAGTTGCTTAAGTCCATCTATGGACTAAAGCAGGCATCGCGGAGTTGGAACATCTGTTTTGATGAGACAGTCAAAGAATTTGGCTTTATCAAAAATCCAGATGAACCATGCATCTATAGTAGATTTGTAGCGAGAACTGTAGTATTCCTCGTTTTATACGTGGATGACATTCTCTTAATAGGAAATGACATTCCTATGCTACAATCTGTCAAGGGATTCTTGTCACAAAGGTTCTCCATGAAAGACCTGGGTGATGCCTCATACATCCTGGGGATCCGGATCCATCGTGATAGATCCAAAAGGATATTGGGACTTTCTCAGTCCAGGTGCATCGACACCATAGTGAAAAGATTCAGTATGGAAGATTCCAAGCGCGGTAACCTACCGGCTTGTCACGGGATCACCCTCTCTAAAGAGATGTCTCCCAAGACTGATTTGGAGAGGGATCGCATGTCTATTATACCCTACGCTTCTGCGGTAGGCTCTATAATGTATGCGATGTTGTGTACCAGACCGGATGTAGCTTATGCACTGAGTGTGGTAAGCCGGTATCAGTCTAACCCTGGGGAGAAACACTGGATAGCAGTAAAGAACATTCTCAAGTACCTGAGGAGGACTAAGGAGATGTTCTTGGTGTATGGCGGAAAAGACCTCCAGATCGAGGCCTTTGCTGACTCCAGCTTCCAGAGTGACAAGGATGATTCCAAGTCCATGTCGGGTTTTGTCTTCACCCTCAATGGAGGGGCGGTGTGTTGGAAGAGTTCCAAACAGGAAACCGTTGCAGACTCGACGATGGAAGCGGAATACATCGCTGCATCTGATGCCGCAAAAGAAGCTGTCTGGATGAGGAAGTTCTTGAAAGAACTTCAGGTGGTTCCGTCCATTGTTGACCCAATACCTCTGTATTGCGACAACAACGGGGCTATAGCTTTAGCGAAGGAACCCAGGTCCCATCAGAGATCCAGGCACATCTTGAGGCGGTATCACCTGATCAGGGAGATCGTGGATCGCAAGGAGATCGAGGTTCGGAGGGTTGCTTCAGAAGAGAACACTGCAGATCCATTCACCAAGGCCTTGCCCCAGACTCAGTTCGAGCGGCTGATCGAGATGATAGGTCTTCGATACGCCAGTACATGGCCTTAGTGCAAGTGGGAGATTGTTAGTGTATATGCCCTAGAGGCCATTACTGTATCATACTAGTTTGTATATTACTTAATGGATGCTTGGGATATTCACCTTGTATATACAATCTTGCTCAAAATAGTAGTATGCTACTTGGTTTGTTTCTACTTCAATGTGTACTTGTGTTTATTTCAGTATATCACTTATACGCATTAGTGGAGCCCTTAGGATCTTTGCTTGATTACCAGCGTTGTGATGGCAGTCACACTAGTGGGGGCTGGGTAATCTATAAGCACATCCTTATACAGGTCCCTAGTCGCAGGACTATCGAGACAGGGCATCGATACTCCGGAGTAGACTAGCGTATGCGCTTCTCATCCCAGTGTGGGAGATGGTCTGTCCCACAGCCATCAGTACGTCGTACTGGAGATAGTATACGGGTGCTCGTTGGGTTACGAGTACACTGGACAGGACTCGTCGGGAACTGACAGGTTGGTATTATACCTATCGTCAGTTATCAGTTCCCAGGTGACATGAGTACAGCTTAGTCCGCTGACTTGACACTGGCACTTCGCCTCAAGTGTGTTCCCACTGCACTTTGATCACTACCCTACCACGGCTCAAAGGAGTCGTGCAAACGGGTGGTGGTTGGGTGCAGTCCCGAAGCACTTGGAGGCAGTGACGGTTAGACAGGATTCGTCTCTCCCGGTATTGGGGGTTGACATCGCGCTGTGTCTAGGAGAGCCATTACACGAGTAGTCCCTGGCCAGGGCAAACGAGATATACTGGTAGGTTTCCAGTGTTATCTCAGGGTGTTTTGGGCTTCTTTCCGGCACGACTTGTACCGCTATTGGGGGACTGACGATTACCACCCCCTAGGCCCGCCATGCGATGTATCAGACGAACAGACCGGACTGTATGGAGACTGTCACATTCAGACTCAGTAGGAGTTCAGATGGGGTTTCACCTCGTCAGCCTTCTTGTCGGCATCTACCTGGGGACCGTTACGCACAGCTAGTGCCGCTTGCGGTCTGTGGTTAAACCCACTGCCAGCGTAGTGTCGAGTCTTTAGAGTCCCACACAGAGGGTATTCGCCTCTGGGCAAAACAGAGTAGAGGTCGCATGGTTTTGCGACAGGGTTCGTTCTCATCCGCGCACTTGTGCACGTTTGGAGTCCGGACGGATTATACTGGCAGGCTCTGGTTTGAGCCAGATACTGGTATATATATATATTTGGGGTTGCTTTTATATCTTGGTATTCTTGTTCCTCGGAACGAGAATGCAGGTGTGTATGCACAGTTGCTTGAGGCGGAGGATGAGGTATTTCATTAGGGTTTCGGAACGGGTGCGTATGCACAGTTGACAGTTATCTTTTTCCAAACCCTAATGGATTTATGGATTATCTATTTATAATAGTAATTAAATGAGAATTTTGTTATGGTTGATATTGTTGACTTGTTGACCATGGTTGACTTGTTGACCATGGTTGAAAGTTGACCACCATCATGCTTCAAAAGTCTTCCTTGATTTATGCTTACATTTTTAAATGAAGCATGGTTGTGGTCATTCCAAATTGCCATTAACTATTCTCATTTTCAATTATTATTATTAGATAATTCTTTTCTTTTGCATTATGGTTGCAAGAAAGAAAAGATATAGCTCATTCTATCATTCTCATTCTCTCTCCTCTCTTCATCTTCTTCTTCCTCTAGTCAAGAGAAACCTTCTCATGAGTTGAGAATCCTTCTCTTGAAAAACAAAAGCAACCCTTAGACACTCTCTACTCACTCTAGGATCAAGGGTCTAGCAAGCCGGCGATTCTAGTTCACTCCAAGTACGAGAAAGAGCCCAAAGGTCGAGCCTTCGAGGTGGATCCATCTTCGACGGAAGAAGGCGACAAGAGAAGAGAACCTTCAACCTCCACAAAGCTTGAAGAAGAAGGAGTTCAAGTTTAGGTATAACCATCTCTATCCGAGTAGCTAAATCTCTTTAGCTTAGTTTGCTAGTTTTAGTTTAGGGATCGATCCCGACCTAGTTTAGTCCATGTTGCCTCTTGCGATAAAATTTGTTTTTTATACCGTTTCCGCCTCCCCGTAAGAACCGGGGGTCGCAATATGGACTTACACCAACTCCTCTAAAGGGCCGCGGATCCGCGGCCAAAGGGGGGTCTAGGCCGCGGATCCGCGGCCGTTTAGGCGCCAAATATGCAGATCTTTGGGGGGTATTTTGGTCATCTTGTTTGGATTCTGGTGGTTGCCCTAGGTTTTCATTTTTTGGCCTATAAATAGCCCAGAACTTTGTGAAGGAAAGGGTCCATTCTTGTATTTTCTTTTTGCTAGGTTTTAGATTACATGTTCTTCTTCTTATCATCTCTTCTCCATTAAACTTGAGTGAGCTTTGTGAGTGAAGAATGGTGAATAAAGAAGATCATTTTATTATCATGCTTGTCTTACTTTTGCTATAATTGTTGTAACTTTAATTCGTTAAGTAGTTGTTGTTATTTTCTTGTTGTTTCTTTCTTCTCTCTTTTTCTTCATCCTTACATACGACAATGATGCTTACGCTTGATCCTCGCCAAGGTGAGGTCGCAAATAGCTAGTCGTATACTTCTAATCTCCTTCTTTCTATCTTCCTCTTTTGCTTTGTTTTATTTTTCCGTATCATGATGTGTGAGTAGTTCATACTTGTTAGGGTAGGATAAGGGAAGTTTGAGAGAAGGAAATCTCTCTCACTCTTTCCTTGCCCAACAGCTTAAATCGACTCCCGTTAATTGAACCACAATCCGCTCCTCACGGCACCCTATCCTACATGATAGCGGTGATTCCGTAGTGAGACCGGTTGTGGTTGAATTAACCGGAGGTTATGGCTAAGAGCCAAGAACGGACGGACAAGCACCAAAAGGAAGGACTTATGCGTTGGAAAGCCTAGCTTATACTCGCAAGTTCCTTCCAAGTCGTGCTAATCCCCGTTGTTGCCGATTACCGTAACACCGATATTAAGAGAGGCAATGAAAGATGTGGAGACTCCTAACTCAAACTAACCTAATCCTAACCCTAACAAGCTCGCTTTAAATATCAACTCAACACTTAGATAACCACAACAAAATCTGAACTCTCGGACTTAACTCGTTAACGCACATAGAAAAAGATTCCCATCTCCCTGCGGACGACCCGTACTCAACCGGCTAGCTACAAGCGAAACCGTCTTGATTGCGGCATTTAAACTAAAACTTGAACATGCAGAACCTCTAACAATCAATGTCTCCTACATCTTAGGGATCAAGATCTATAGAGATAGATCTAAGAGGATACTGGGATTGTCCCAATCCAGGTACATAGACACCATACTAAAGAGGTTTAGTATGGAAGAGTCCAAGTGTGGGAACATACCCACGATCTCTGGACTCACTCTCTCTAAAGAGATGTCTCCCAAGACTGATTTGGAGATAACTCGCATGCAAGGGATACCTTATGCTACGGCAGTAGGCTCTATCATGTATGCAATGCTATGTACCAGACCCGATATAGCCTACTCACTAAGTGTAGTGAGCCGGTATCAAGTAGATCCAGGAGAGAATCACTGGACAGCTGTAAAGAACATTCTCAAGTACTTGAGAAGGACTAAGGAGATGTTCATTGTGTATGGTAATGGTGAACTCCAAGTGGAGTCCTTTACCGACTCGAGCTTCCAAAGTGATAAGGATGACTGTAAGTCGGTCTCGAGATTTGTCTTTACCCTCAACGGAGGGGCGGTGTATTGGAAGAGTTCCAAGCAAGACACCGTTGCATACTCGGCGATGGAGGCTAAATACATCGCTGCCAACGATGCTGCCAAAGAAGCTGTCTGGATGAAAAAGTTCATTGCTGAGCTTTGTGTGGTTCCATCCATTGAGCATCCAATACCTGTGCATTGTGATAACAATGGAGCGGTGACTTTAGCCAAGGAACCCAGGTCCCATCAGAGATCCAGACATATTCTGAGGCGGTATCACCTAATCCGGGAGATAGTAGATCGCCGAGAGATCGAGGTCTGGAGAGTTGTCACGAAGGACAACGTAGCGGATCCACTCACGAAGGCCCTCCCTCATACACAATTTGAGAGACACTTTGGGATGTTAGGTATGAGGTACCACAACACATAGCCTCAGTGCAAGTGGGAGATTGTTAGTTATGTGTATGCCCTAGAGGCCATTATTGTACATATGATGTATATTATAATGGATTCTTGGATATATATATATACAGAGAGGACTTTCTTGCTCGACATGATAGTATGCTATCTGGTTACCTTTATCTTAACATGTAGACTTGTATTGTGATACTGTCTTGCTCTCACGTGTTGATAAAGCCCTTAGGATATGTACTTGACTACCAGGACTATGATGTAGATCATACTAGTGGGGCCAGGGTAGTTTACAAGTACATCCTTCAATTGTTCGTAGTCGAGGGAATATCGAGACAGAACATTGATATTCCAGAGTAGACTAGCGTATACTCTTCTTGACCCATATGATGGGCAATGGATGATTCCACATCCATTGGTGTTTGACATCAGAGATGGTATACGGGTGCTCAGTGGAGACTGGGTACACTGAACATGACTCGCTGAGGACTCTTATATGGTAGTATACCTATTGTCAGATAGCAGTCCTCTGGTAACACTGGTACAGGTTACTCTGTAGACCCGAGATCGTCATAGAGTCTTGTGCGGCTCCCACTGTACTTTGATTTCCTCCCTACTACGCTCAAGAGGAGTCGTGTGTTCATATCATAATTTTTCATTATTATATCACGCATTCTAATTCATATTACATATAAATAGGTGCTTTTGATCCATGTCTGCTAAATTTTTGCAGGTTACAAGTTCTCAGATCATTACAGTGAAATTCATGAAAAGACGCTACAAATGTGAGACTACAGCCAACAACAGATGAATCCGTATGATACCGCCTACCAGTTCAAGGAACAAATGAAGATCAGTAGACAGTTCAATGAACAAAGCACAAGGGCAGCACAAGATTCAAGACTTCAACGCGAAGCTCACGGCAAAAAAGCCCACAACATACTGCACTGTGAAAATCTGGAAGAAAATAGAAGACAATCTGAGGAACCAAGTGAAGAAAACAAAAGTTAAAAGCAACATGAAGCAGCCCTGAGAAGTTGAACTTATGATCCCACCAATTGGCCGCAGAACGGCGGCCAAACAGAGCTTTCCACAGTGGTTCCGCAGCCGTGCAGTGCACGTGTCGGTGCATGTGTCAGTGGGTGTCGGTGCTTTGACCCAGCTTTCTTAGGGTAGTCTTGTAAATTCAAATGGGGATCAGATTGTAACCTAGGGTTTTTTCCTATCTATAAATAGGAAAGCCAAAAGCCTAATTAGGCATGCCTTTTTTTAATTCGTAGATTTAAAATTTTAATTTCCTTGTAATCGTTGAAGTGGTCATCAATAAAGTAAGCTTTCTTTTTCTATCTTGCATTTTTTATCTGCAATTTATTACCTGCAATTTTTTTACCTGTTCTTTTATTATCTGCAAGTTAGTTAGTTTATTAAAAAGAAAAAAAAGAATTTTCTTGTCACTTTTCTAATGAGTGAGTAATTCCTCATTTGTTAGGGTTAGGATAGGGAAGGTTTGAGAGAAGGAAATCTCTCTCACTCCTTTCTTTGCCCATTTAATTTTTAAAATAGGACTCTTTTTAATCCAACCACACACCGCTCACTACGGCACCCTATCCTATATGATAGTGGTGATTCCCTAGTTAGACCGGTTGTTGTTGAATTAACTGGAGGTTAGGGCTAAAAGCTAAAAAAGGACGGACAATGACCAAAAGGAAGAAACTAAGTTTCTTCCTAGTTGTGCTAATCCCCTTTGTTGACTATTACCCTAATACCCATATTCTTAACTATGGAATTAAAAGCAGTGAGTAGAATCTCTATCCTAAACTAACCTAATCCTAACCCTAGCAAGCCGTTAAATCAATTTAATCTCATTCTTAGATCATAAAACAAAACCTACCAAAAATAGCACTTAACTCATTAGAACTTAAAGAAAGAACATCTTTTCCCTATGGACCGACCCGTACTCAACCGGCTAGCTACCAAGAGACACCATCTTGATTGCGGTATTCTTAACTTTAAAACGCACGTACTAAACATCTCATCAATCATCGTGCAAACAGGTTGATTTTGGGTATTGTCCCGAGTCGTATGGAGGCAATGAGCGATATGAGGGGTTTCGTCTCTCCCGGTATTGGGGGTTGATGTTGCGCTATGCTTGATTGGCAATAACTGGAAGTCCCTGGCCAAGGCTGATATGGAGATTTACTGATAATTGTGATCAGTAGTTTCTCGACCTGTTATGAGCCTCATATCGGCATGACTTATCACGTTACTGGGGTCTGACGATTTCCACCCCTAGACATGATATGCGATATATAAGACGAAGAGACCGGACTGTACGGTAATGTTACTGATAGGCATTATGGTGACTGTGGACAGGCTTGCTTGTTGATCTTCATAACGCTCAATACCCGGGTAGCCGTTACGTCCAGCTAGTATAGCTGACGGCTTGTAGGTAACTGATATGATCATCACCTACTGCCGGCGTATTGACGAGTGTTTAGAGTCCCACACAGAAGTTCCCTGGTTCAAGCGAAACGACGTAGGACATATATGTGATATGTGTGTGGGCCCGATTAAATACGAGTATGTGAAACGTTTTGATGGCCTGATCCAAACGAACCACCGCGAATCCGCAGCTAAATCTGTAGTTTGACCGCGGAACCACGGTCAAACAGGTGTCGTCACCTGTTTTAAAACCCTCTGTGAGTATACTTTTTCTTCTCTTACCCCGTGATCTCCACTGAAAATTTTTCCTGCAGGGTTCTTTGAGCAAAACTTCTTCTCCATCACCAATAAATTGTTTTTGTGTAGGATTCATTGCGCTGCCAAATAAAAAAATTTCTTGCAAGTGTTTTAAATTTTTGGTGTATTGACTGCTTTGCATAATTAATACGGAATCTAAGGGGCTATAACACCAATCAAGATTGGGTGGGGATTTCATTACCCTTCCTAAGACCCAAAAAATCACTAAAAGCATATGCATCACCCTTGAGTTAATTAAGAAATATCTAGACTCAGCCAATTAAGGACTGTCGTGCTCATTAGGACAGAGAAAGGTTGTGGGCATTCAATCATTTATCTAAACTTGACTTTGTGGTGCCTAGGCTAAACAAGTGAGAAAGGTAACTTTAAAAGGCCCGTCCGACGGTGATTCGTGAGCGGAACCCTCCTTTCTTCATTTGTGCTTACCTGGCCACAATTGGCAGTGATGAGGTGATTTGAGGGATATCTCACAACTTTTCACTTTGGAACAGTTAGGAGCAGTCTAGAGGACTTAGAAGACCATAGCTCTAGGTTTTATTGTGAATGTTTTAACTGTGAATGTTTAAAGTAAGTCAGTATACATTCTTGCAAAACTCTTTAAAAAATTTCTAAACTCCAAAAACAAAAAATTTAAATATATATATATATATATATATCACATTCCTTTTCTTCTCCTTTCACTCATTACATCATGGGTACCCCACCTCACAAAACTCTTGCCGAACTTTGGTACCCACAACCAGACATTACTTCCTACGGATCTTATTTTGGTCGAATTTCAGACGACCCCTCCATGCCCAAAATTTATTTGAAAAATCGAATAGACGCATCTACGACAAACAATTAGACTCAGCAATCCACTTCGTATAAACCGTTTCAAACATTCACCCATTCTCATATTGATACCCCTTTTGAGAGTCCAGTTGTAATTCCAAAACCTATGTCTATTGCTGAACATATTGAACAATCTCGTACCCGATTTTTCACACCCTTCACTTCTGCGAATTCTTTGGATCAACAATTCCATTCATCTACTTATCCAAATGTTGATCCTACTCCTGTCCCACCATTCAATTCCTACCAGTCCTACCCAACTTTCGCACCCTCCCTACATATTGCTACTACACAGCCATTAGGGAGTTTCCAGTATCCAAACAACTTTGAATCTTTTACTGAAACTCCTTCACAACCCATTGTAAGTCTATGTCACGCACCCCACATGTTCGCGGGGAGGCGGAATATATGAAAAACAATAATCAAAGGTTCGTAACACGGACTTGAGCACACGGATCGTGTCTAAACCATTACTAGAAAACTACGAGAGGTTCAACTACTCTGATTCGAAGTTATACCTCATGTTACTTGTCCTTCAGGTCTTCATCGCTGTCCTCCACACCATGTTGGCTCTATGGAACATGGGCACCTCAACAGCCTCCTCGAGTCAAAGATGATCCACCGGAGAGTCTATAGTCCGAGCTCCTATCTCGAATCTGCGATAACTACGGCTTGTAGTTTGCTAATCTAGAAGTCCTAGACGGTGTAGAGTATTTAGATAGATTACTTAGTCACTTAAACCCTAGGATTCTCAACTCATGAGAGCTTTTAGGGTTTGAGGAAGAAGTTGAAGACTTGAGGAGAGAGAGAAGTGTTTTGTGATAATCAAATGAATAATACTCATGCTAGAATATTGTTAAGCATAACAATATCCCTCTTGCTAATATCAAGATAATATCTAGCATGCTTCATTTAATTCTAAGGGTGAATCACCTCATGAGTCATTAAGTATTTAATGCAAACTACACCTCATCTCCTCCACCTCATTTAGTTTAAATCTCAAAAGAAATAAACATAAATTAGTCACATCCTTCTAGAAGCTTCCCGACAAATTACGAGACTTCCCCTCCCATCCGTATTTCCGAAAAACACGGATAATTTTTGAGTGAATATATCCATCTGCATAATACTAGAATCTGGCTTAAACCAAAGCCCGCTAGTATTATCTTCCCGATCATAATACGTGCAAAAGTGTACGTAAGTGATCGCGGCCCTGCCGTAAAACCATACGGCCTCTACACCTTTTGCCCGGTGTAGGGAAACTCTCTGTGGGGGACTCTAAAAACTCGACACTACGCTGGCAGTGGGTTTAACCACAGGACGCAGGTGGTAGTAGCTGTACGTAACGGTCCCCAGGTAGATGTCGATAAGAAGGACGATGAGGAAACCCATCCGAACTCCTACTGAGCCAGTATGTGACAATCTCCGTACAGTCTGGTCTGTTCATCTAGGACTATCGTATATCAGGCCTAGGGGGAGGTAAACGTCAGACCCCTAATAGCGGTATAAGTCGTGTCGGAGTGAAGCCCATTACGCCTTGAGAAACTACTAGAACCTACTAGTAAATCTCGCTTGCCCTGGCCAGGGACATTGCGTAATGGCTCTCCATACACAGCGCGTTATCAACCCCCAATACCGGGAGAGACGAATCCTGTCTAACCGCCACCGCCTCCAAGTGCTTCAGGACAGCACCCAACTACTACCTGTTTGCACGACTCCTTTGAGCCGTGGTAGGGTAGTAATCTAAGAACAGTGGGAACATACCAGAGGCGAAGTAGCAGTGTCAAGTCGACGGACTAAGCTGTACTCATGTCACTTGGGAACTGCAATCTGACGATAGGTATAGTACCAACCTGCAGTTCCCGGCGAGTCCTGTCCGGTGTACCCGTAACCTAACGAGCACCTGCATACTATCTTCAGTACGACGTGCTGATGGCTGCGTGACAGACCATCTCCCCATGCTGGGATGAGAAGCGTTTACACCAGTCTACTCCGGAGTATCGATGCCCCGTCTCGATAATTCTAAGACTAGGGACCTGTATAGGATGTTGCTTATAGACTATCCAGCCTCCACTAGTGTGACCGCCATCACAACGCTGGTAATTAAGCAAAGATCCTAAGGGCTCTAATAATATGTATAAGCGATATGTTAAAAGAAACACATGCATATATTAAAGTAGACACAAACCAAGGAGCATAGTACGATTTTTAGCAAGACTGTCAATACAACTGTGAATATCCCAAGCTTCAATTAAGTAATATACAAACTAGTATGATACAGTCTAGGGCATAAACACTAACAATCTCCCACTTGCACTAGGGCCATGTACTGGCATATCTCAGACCTATCATCTTGAATAGCCTCTCGAACTGTGTCTGAGGAATGGCCTTTGTGAATGGAGCAGTAGTGTGATTCTCCGTATCTACTCTCTTCACCTCGATCTCCCGGCGATCTACGATCTCCTTGATCAGGTGATACCACCTTAAGATGTGTCTGGACTTCTGATGAGACCTGGGTTCCTTCGCTATAGCTATAGCGCCGTTGTTGTCGCAATACAGAAGTATTGGATCAACACTGGTAGGAACTACCTGAAGTTCTTTGAGGAACTTCTTCATCCAGACAGCTTCTTTTGCGGCATCGCAAGCAGCTATGTACTCCGCTTCCATCGTCGAGTCAGCAACGGTGTCCTGCTTGAAACTCTTCCAACAGACCGCCCCTCCATTGAGGGTAAAGACATAACCCGACATAGACTTGGAGTCACCCTTGTCACTCTGGAAGCTGGAGTCGGTAAAGGCCTCGATCTGGAGGTCCTTTCTTCCATACACCAAGAACATCTCCTTAGTCCTCCTCAGGTACTTGAGAATGTTCTTTACTGCTTTCCAGTGGTTCTCTCCTGGGTTTACCTGATACCGGCTTACAACGCTCAAAGTGTATGCTATATCTCGTCTGGTACATAACATCGCATACATTATAGAGCCTACCGCTGAAGCATAGGGTATAATCGACATGCGAGTGTTAGTTGTATGTATGCCCTAGAGGCCAGTATTGTACAGATTATGTATATTATATTGGATGCTTGGACATATATAGAGATGACTTTCTTGCTCGACATGATAGTATGCTATCTGGTTGCCATTTATCTTAACATGTACACTAGTCTCTTTATACTGTCTTATAGTTACATGTTGGTAAAGCCCTTAGGATTTGTACTTGACTACCTAGACTATGATGCAGATCATACTAGTGGGGACATGGTAGTCCATAAGTACATCCTTTAAGGTCCCTAGTCGTGGGTGTATCGAGACGGGGCATCGATATACCAGAGTGGACTAGCGTATATGCTTCTCGACCCATGTGATGGGCGATGGATGATCCCATATCCATTGGTGTTTGACATCAGAGATGGTATACGGGTGCTCAGTGGAGACTGGGTACACTGGACGGACTCGCCGAGAACTCCCAGATGGTATTATACCTCACGTCAGATGGCAGTTCTCAGGTGACACTTGTACAGGTTAGTCTGTAGACCCGAGATCGTCATAGAGTCTTGTGTGATTCCCACTGTGCTTTGATCTCCATCTTACCACGTCCATGAGGGCGTGCAAAACGGTGGTCTTTGGGTACAGTCCCGAGTCACATGGAGGCAATGAGCGATAGGAGGGGTTTCGTCTCTCCCGGTATTGGGAGTTGATGTTGCGCTGTGCTCGATTGGCCGTAACAGGGAAGTCCCTGGCCAGGGCTGATCAGAGATTTGCTGGTAAGTGTTACCAGTAGTTTCTCGACCCGTTACGAGCCTCACATCAGCACGACTTATCGGGTTATTGGGGTCTGACGTATACCACCCCTAGACTTGATATGCGACGTATCAGACGAAGAGACTTGACTGTATGGTAAGTGTTACTGGTCGGATTCGCAGGAGTGTGAGCGGGCTAGCTCGTCGATCTTCTGATCGCTCAATACCCGGGTGGCCGTTACGTTTAGCAGACCGCTTGCGGCTTGTGGGTGCTTGATATGATCATCATCTGCTACCGGCGTATTGACGAGTCTTTAGAGTCCTACACAGAGGTTTCCTGGCTCAAGCGAAACGAAATAGGAGCGCATATGAGATATGTGCAGGACCGAGAATAATGCGTGTATGTGATACCGCATTTCATTCTCGCGATATATGTTTCGATTGGTTATATTAGATATGACCTAGTTATCGAATCATTGATTCGATAAATCGATGCATTGAATACTAGTCGGTTATGTGCGACATGACCGGATCATTGAATCAAGTGTTGATTTAATGATTTAATGCATAATTATATATTTGATATACTACTTTGCATTAACTAGTATTGGTTCACTTTAAACGGATTTTTCTCACTTGGATTGCGCATTGTATATGTGATATACTTTCGTGCACTTTTATGTATCATGTTTGATGATACTTGATCATTTAGTTAAGTGTATAAAATTAATCCAAGGTTAATATGATAATTAGGGTTTTGCATTTTCATTTATTTATTTATTTATTTATTTATTTATTAGAAATGGATTATGATGAGAATGGTGGCTAAGTTTGTTTTATATTGAAGCTTCATGAAGCTTTGACTTTGCTAACCATCCTTATCTTCATGCTTAACCCTAACCCATCAAAGTGACCATGGTTAATTCTCTACACTTAACCCTAGTTCAAGATATGATAAGTATTCATATTAGTTTTATTTTTTAAAATAGAACACTTATCATATTTTTCTTGAGCTCATCTTCTTCTTCTTCTTCAAGCTTGCTACTAAAATGGCAAGTTGAGATCTAGTGAGTTAAATCCAAATCTAAAGTGAACCCACCTCCTATTTCTTCACCCTCTACCTCTTGCCAAGTTGTTTAGGGTGTTTACTTCACAAGTTTCACAAGTTTGTGAAGTCGGAGCTTGAGTTTGTGCAACCTCGACGTAGATCGTCTTTGACACAAGGCCGACGACCTATTTCGCTTGCTTTCCCGATGAAGCCGATGACCGAGTCAAGGATTCATGATGGACAGCGAGGACATGACGTTGCGGAGCCGTGGAGGTGGATATCCGGATCTACAAAGGTTGTAATTTCCGTATCCCAGTAGTTAACTGTTAACTAGCTTTTAGTTTCGCCTAAACATCTAGTTAAGATCTGTAGTCTAGGGTTTCTCGGCACCAAAAATTTTAATTTGGCATGTTCGATGCCTTGTGAGAACCCACTAGGGTGCCTAGGAACCTTTCACTGGTATCAGAGCCTAGCTAGAGCCTTAGGCGAAGTCCCGACGACGTTTGAAGTCCGAACGAACACGAAACCCAAATACTTTAGAGCTCTCTGGACATTTTCATAAATCTGGGAATTTTTGATATTAAAATTGTCTAAAAAATTCAGCATAGAATTCTAAGCATTACTGTGCAAAACGATTCCCTGAACTGTTCATTCTGCCGCGGAAGCGCGGCAGAAGCATGCTTTCTGCCGCCCTTCCGCGACCACATGGTGACGTCAGCCCTATTTAAAAGCATAGTAATACCTGATAAATTCCACTGAGTTTTCTGGATATTTTTAAATTTATTTAAGTGTTGAGTGCTCTGGAGTTATATTGGGAATCGATGAATTCGATCGGAATATCAAACTTTGTCTAAGTGTTTTTCCAGATAATTGTAGAATATGTTAAAGAGTTCGACCGGATATAAATACCCAGGTTTTCCCCTGCCGGAATATCCAAGTGTTGGATTATTGTGTGGTTAAAAGACGTTCTGAGTAGTGCAAGTAACGCGATGGTCCCTCTAGAAGACACAAACCTTAACTCGATTATGTGACCGTCTTGAACTGCCCTTTGAACCTTCGGGTTTGGGGCAGTACGGCGTGCCACATGTGAGGCGTTGGCTTGACCCTTCTACGGCTGGACCGTTGGTACTGAGGTATGAAGTGAATGTCTTTGAACCTATTTCATGTGTTGATCGGTGTCGGGAAAACTTGGGTGTTCGAAAGTTCGATCGGAAAGTTTAACATATTCTATTTATCCGGAACTGGATACAATAATTGGAATTCACAATAAGGTTATGAGATAACTGGATGGATGTTATAAATCTAGCGGTTTAGTTTCATTGGATATCGAAAAGAGTTTTCGATAATGGGACTAAAATGCGGGGTTTATAACCGTTAGGCATGTGATGTCTAAAAAGGTTGCGGATTCCAATTATTGTAGTTTTACACTTTCTTTTCTGTGACCGTAAGTGTAGTATGTTCATATCGCCGGTTTCGTTGCTATACGTCAACGACAATTGGGGTATGCATACTTACTTACGTTGATGACATGTGATGTTATGTGTTGCTGGATATGTTATATTGGATCGTCGTGTTCGAATAGCCGGGGGTTTTTATGTGAGATGAGTGTTTTTCATTTTCATTCATGTAAAAACTTGTATGTAATATTCTTTTATTCGGGGCACTTCCAGGATGCGGGAGTTGTCACCCTTTGTATATTATTTACTTTTCTGCACTAGGATAGACCCAAGGAGGGGAGCACAAGTAACCGGGTTCTGGGGTCCAGTGGGAGACCAACTCGAGGTGTCGAGTCCGGGTCTCCTAACCCTAGAATTGGCAGGGTTGCTTGCCGCTCTCGTAGGGGTCTAGGGGTGTGGGATTGGCTATTCATCACGACCGTGGAATCCGTGTTTTATACTGGCTCGTATTGAAAACACGGACGTCCTAGTATATCCAATATTTCATATATTTATTCTGCTGCGATATCTGTAATGTGATTCTGTGATGGATATAGTATATAGTATATATGATATATTATATAGACGTTACTTATGTTTTACACCCGCGCTAGCCCTGCCCTGCTCTGTCGTTAGTTACCTAACCTAACGGTGCACGAGGGGACATCGAGGCGAATGCGGATGGCATAAGTGTACGTCATATCTATCTGTGATGTTTAGGTATTTAAATGATGGGACTTCATTAATGTGATTAATGAAAGATAAGAAACCTAAGATGTTGTAGAATCGAATTTTAAAATAAAACAGGTAGCTACAGTTCTTGCTTTGCACAGCGATATATATGATATATCCCGCACCTCATTCGACGAGGAAAGGACCGAGATCCCTTCACCGGGAGTGACTCCTTTAGCAATAACTGGCAGATACTACACACTCGGTTTGGTTTTGATTGCTTTTAAGAGTTTTTGCTTTGCACAGCGATATATATGATATATCCCGCACCTCATTCGACGAGGAAAGGACCGAGATCCCTTCACCGGGAGTGACTCCTTTAGCAAAACTGGAAAAGCCTCAAAATCACTCCATTTTAAAACTTCATTTGATTCTACAACGATATCAAGTTCATTACGCTCATGGTTTTATGAAAACCTGCGTAGCCCTCCGTCATTTCAGATAAATCCTACTTAGTATTCGTGCTACGTTTGTTGACCTCTGTCAAGGCGTAGTGTGCGGTAGCTAACTAGTATTTGTCTGCTTATGCATATGATGCAGATTGGATTAGGGTAGTCGTACGACCTTGTTGACCTCCGTCAAGGGTCGTGCGGGTGGGTTTGATTCAATCAAGAAATGACGGGTTGAACTTGACTTGCACCCTGTGGTTTGTTGACCTCCGTCAAGGTCATAGGATGCTTGGGGCAAAACATTATCGGGAATTTCAAGTGTTGAAATTTGCAATGAGATTGCATACCTTCTATGAGATAGTTGGATCCCGATACCCGCTGCGAGTAAGAGTTACTCCTGGGAGAGTTTTACACAGTGCAATTAGCCGATCAAGTAGGTGTCTAGAAAGGTGTTAACGAGGTTACGCCTCTGGGAAAACGAGGTTTACAGTAATTAGGTTCGTGCGAAAGCACGGGGGACCTCCCTCAAAGTACCGACACTGGCCTGGCTGAAAGATTGGCGAACTTGTAGTGTGTAATTAATCCCGGCTAGTCTTTCCTTTTAGGGTTTGGAGGAAGATTTGATAAAAAGCAGTGGGAGCCATCCTGATTAGATAAGATAATAACCAATCTGATCTTGCACGAGCATACGCTAAAGTGTTTTCTTCTCTCTCTCTCCAGGTAGCGACCATTTCATGCCTTAATAAAGATAATAATATGGATGTATTGACCGAACCCGCATGTTATACTGTGCTGGGGAACGTTGGTTCCGTTCTTTCCTGTAAGAGTTATAGGAACGAACAGGATATAGGGGAATACCAGGATTCCCATGCCACCCGAATGAAGAAAGTACATGATGATGCATTTTCTTCGGGTGTGTTCGTTACTGAGAATTGTTTCTCCATTTGCTCTACGTCCTAGGTATTGGATACCGGGTCAGGATCCCATATATGTAATCAGTTACATGGGCTTAGGAAAGGTAGAGAACTTGGAGAAGGTGATAAAGACATTAGAGTCGGAAATGGTGCAATTGTTGCAGCTAAGACTGTCGGGGAATATCACCTTGTATTACCAACTGGTAATACATTGGTTCTGAACGAATGCTATTACATGCCGAACCTGATATGCAACATTATATCGGTTTCTTTATTAAGTAAAGAAGGATATAATTTTGTATTACAAGACAATGTTATGAACATTTTCCATAACCAAAAGTTGGTTGGATCAGGCACGTTGTGCAATGGCATTTATGTTCTAAACCAATCAACAGTCCTGAGTATAACAAACACACACAAGAGGAAGAGTTCTGAACTCAATGAATCCTTCTTGTGGCATTGTAGACTGGGTCACATCAATGCGACACGACTAGCTAAGTTGCATAAAGATGGATATTTAAATCCGTTTGAATTTTCATCCTATGACACTTGCCAGTCATGTCTCAAAGGCAAGATGACCAAGACTCCGTTTACGGGACACGGAGAAAGAGTTACCGAACTCTTAGGACTGATACATAGTGATGTATACGGTCCCATGTCTACACATGCCAGGGATGGTTCTTCATACTTCATTACATTCACTGACGATCTCTCTAGGTTCGGGTATGTGTTCCTGATGAAACACAAATCGGAAGCTTTTGAGAAATTTAGGGAATATAAACAAGAAGTTGAGAACCAAACCGGAAAAAGTATTAAAATCCTACGATCTGATCGAGGAGGAGAATACTTGAGCATTGAATTCCTGGACTTCCTAAAAGAGAATGGGATTCTCTCTCAGCTAACTCCTCCATATACACCACAGCACAACGGTGTATCGGAGCGGAGAAACCACACCCTATTAGATATGGTGCGCTCTATGATGAGTGTAGCTGAGTTGCCTATTTCCTTTTGGGCATATGCACTGGAAACAGCAGCATATCTACTGAACAGGGTTCCCACCAAATCTGTGCCTACCACACCATATGAGATATGGGAAGGGAAGAGACCATATCTTAATTTTATAAAGATATGGGGTTGCCCGGCCTATGTCAAAAGACAAAAACCGGACAAACTCGAGGCAAGATCTGTTTTGTGTAAGTTTGTTGGATATCCCAAACATTCGCGAGGGTATATCTTCTACCACAGTGAGGAACAAAGAGTATTTGTTGCTCAACATGCCACCTTTTTAGAAAAGGAATTTCTTGCAAAAGAAATTAGTGGCTCTGAGGTAGAACTGGAAGAGGTTCCAGCTGAACAAAACACAACAGAAGATTTAGTGGAACCAGAGCATTCAGTAGCTTCCGACAAACCTCAGCCTCTCCGCCGATCTGGTAGGGTTTCTCGTCCACCTGAGAGATACTACGGTTTTCTCATTGATGGTGGAAGCGAGGATTGCATCATGGAGGATGATGACCCAACTAGTTTCGAGCAGGCCATCACGAGTAGGGACTCAGTGAAATGGCTGGATGCTATGCGGTCCGAGATGGAATCCATGTACACCAACAAAGTATGGACTTTGGAAGTTGCTCCTGAAGGGGTAAAACCCATTGGGAGCAAGTGGATCTTTAAGAAGAAACTTGGTGTAGATGGGAAAGTGGAGACTTTCAAAGCTAGACTTGTAGCAAAGGGTTTTCGTCAAAGACCAGGTGTGGACTATGACGAAACCTTTTCTCCAGTGGCTATGCTTAAATCCATCCGAATCATGCTTGCCATTGCTGCCTTTCATGACTACGAAATCTGGCAAATGGATGTTAAGACTGCCTTTCTAAATGGTGATTTAGAAGAGTGCGTGTACATGACTCAGCCAGAGGGCTTCGTAGACAGTGGGAGCAGCGGGAAGGTGTGCAAGCTGCTTAAATCCATTTATGGATTAAAGCAAGCATCGCGGAGTTGGAACATCTGCTTTGACGTCGTTATCAAAGAGTTTGATTTCGTCAAAAATCCAGATGAACCTTGTATTTACAAGAAGGTGGCAGAGAGTAAGGTTGTCTTCCTCGTATTGTACGTGGACGACATACTCTTGATAGGAAATGATATTCCTATGCTGCAATCGGTCAAGCTCTTCTTATCACAAAGATTCTCAATGAAAGATCTTGGTGATGCCTCCTGCATATTGGGAATCAGGATCTATAGAGATAGATCCAAACGGATTTTGGGATTGTCCCAATCCAGGTACATTGACACCATACTAAAGAGGTTTAGTATGGAAGAGTCCAAGCGTGGGAACATGCCCACGATCTCTGGAGTCACTCTCTCCAAAGAGATGTCTCCCAAGACTGATTTGGAGAGAGCTCGCATGCAAGGGATACCCTATGCTTCGGCAGTAGGCTCTATCATGTATGCGATGCTATGTACCAGACCCGATGTAGCATACTCACTAAGTGTAGTGAGCAGGTATCAAGCTGATCCTGGAGAGAGTCACTGGACAGCTATGAAGAGCATTCTCAAGTACTTGCGAAGGACTAGAGATATGTTCTTGATGTATGGTAACGGAGAACTCCAAGTGGAGTCCTTTACCGATTCGAGCTTCCAGAGTGATAAGGACGACTCTAAGTCGCAGTCGGGTTTTGTCTTTACCCTTTACGGAGGGGCGGTTAGCTGGAAGAGTTCCACGCAGGAAACCGTGGCAGACTCGACAATGGAGGCTGAATACATCGCTGCCAACGATGCTGCTAAAGAAGCTGTTTGGATCAAGAAGTTCATTTCTGAACTTGGAGTGGTTCCATCCATTGAGCATCCAATACCTTTGTATTGCGATAACAATGGAGCGGTGGCTTTGGCCAAGGAACCCAGGTCCCATCAGCGATCCAGGCATATTCTGAGGCGGTATCACCTGATCCGGGAGATAGTTGATCGCCGGGAGATCGAGGTCAGGAGAGTTGACACGAAGAACAACACGGCGGATCCACTCACGAAGGCCATTCCCCAGATACAGTTTGAGAGACTCTTCGGGATGCTCGGTATGAGATACTACAGCAGCTGGCCCTAGTGCAAGTGGGAGATTGTTAGTTGTATGTATGCCCTAGAGGCCAGTATTGTACAGATTATGTATATTATATTGGATGCTTGGACATATATAGAGATGACTTTCTTGCTCGACATGATAGTATGCTATCTGGTTGCCATTTATCTTAACATGTACACTAGTCTCTTTATACTGTCTTATAGTTACATGTTGGTAAAGCCCTTAGGATTTGTACTTGACTACCTAGACTATGATGCAGATCATACTAGTGGGGACATGGTAGTCCATAAGTACATCCTTCAAGGTCCCTAGTCGTGGGTGTATCGAGACGGGGCATCGATATACCAGAGTGGACTAGCGTATATGCTTCTCGACCCATGTGATGGGCGATGGATGATCCCATATCCATTGGTGTTTGACATCAGAGATGGTATACGGGTGCTCAGTGGAGACTGGGTACACTGGACGGACTCGCCGAGAACTCCCAGATGGTATTATACCTCACGTCAGATGGCAGTTCTCAGGTGACACTTGTACAGGTTAGTCTGTAGACCCGAGATCGTCATAGAGTCTTGTGTGATTCCCACTGTGCTTTGATCTCCACCTTACCACGTCCATGAGGGCATGCAAAACGGTGGTCTTTGGGTACAGTCCCGAGTCACATGGAGGCAATGAGCGATAGGAGGGGTTTCGTCTCTCCCGGTATTGGGAGTTGATGTTGCGCTGTGCTCGATTGGCCGTAACAGGGAAGTCCCTGGCCAGGGATGATCAGAGATTTGCTGGTAAGTGTTACCAGTAGTTTCTCGACCCGTTACGAGCCTCACATCAGCACGACTTATCGGGTTATTGGGGTCTGACGTATACCACCCCTAGACTTGATATGCGACGTATCAGACGAAGAGACTTGACTGTATGGTAAGTGTTACTGGTCGGATTCGCAGGAGTGTGAGCGGGCTAGCTCGTCGATCTTCTGATCGCTCAATATCCGGGTGGCCGTTACGTTTAGCAGACCGCTTGCGGCTTGTGGGTGCTTGATATGATCATCATCTGCTACCGGCGTATTGACGAGTCTTTAGAGTCCTACACAGAGGTTTCCTGGCTCAAGCGAAACGAAATAGGAGCGCATATGAGATATGTGCAGGACCGAGAATAATGCGTGTATGTGATACCGCATTTCATTCTCGCGATATATGTTTCGATTGGTTATATTAGATATGACCTAGTTATCGAATCATTGATTCGATAAATCGATGCATTGAATACTAGTCGGTTATGTGCGACATGACCGGATCATTGAATCAAGTGTTGATTTAATGATTTAATGCATAATTATATATTTGATATACTACTTTGCATTAACTAGTATTGGTTCACTTTAAACGGATTTTTCTCACTTGGATTGCGTATTGTATATGTGATATACTTTCGTGCACTTTTATGTATCATGTTTGATGATACTTGATCATTTAGTTAAGTGTATAAAATTAATCCAAGGTTAATATGATAATTAGGGTTTTGCATTTTCATTTATTTATTTATTTATTTATTTATTTATTTATTAGAAATGGATTATGATGAGAATGGTGGCTAAGTTTGTTATATATTGAAGCTTCATGAAGCTTTGACTTTGCTAACCATCCTTATCTTCATGCTTAACCCTAACCCATCAAAGTGACCATGGTTAATTCTCTACACTTAACCCTAGTTCAAGATATGATAAGTATTCATATTAGTTTTATTTTTTAAAATAGAACACTTATCATATTTTTCTTGAGCTCATCTTCTTCTTCTTCTTCAAGCTTGCTACTAAAATGGCAAGTTGAGATCTAGTGAGTTAAATCCAAATCTAAAGTGAACCCACCTCCTATTTCTTCACCCTCTACCTCTTGCCAAGTTGTTTAGGGTGTTTACTTCACAAGTTTCATAAGTTTGTGAAGTCGGAGCTTGAGTTTGTGCAACCTCGACGTAGATCGTCTTTGACACAAGGCCGACGACCTATTTCGCTTGCTTTCCCGATGAAGCCGAGGATTCATGATGGACAGCGAGGACATGACGTTGCGGAGCCGTGGAGGTGGATATCCGGATCTACAAAGGTTGTAATTTCCGTATCCCAGTAGTTAACTGTTAACTAGCTTTTAGTTTCGCCTAAACATCTAGTTAAGATCCGTAGTCTAGGGTTTCTCGGCACCAAAAATTTTAATTTGGCATGTTCGATGCCTTGTGAGAACCCACTAGGGTGCCTAGGAACCTTTCAGCGAGCCCTTTCCAAATCAGTCTTGGGAGACATCACTTTAGAGAAGGTGATTCCGTGACAAGCCGGTAGGTTACCACGCTTAGAATCTTCCATACTGAATATTTTCAATATGGTGTCTATGTACCTGGACTGCTAAAGTCCCAACATCCTCTTTGATCTATCACGATAGATCTGGATCCCCAGAATGTAGGTGGCATCAGCCAGGTCCTTCATGGTGAACTTCTGTGACAAGAATCCTTTGGCTGACTGTAGCATAGGAATATCATTTCCTATTAGGAGAATATCATCCACGTACAAGACAAGGAATACAACAGCTCTCCCTACAATCTTACTGTATATGTATGGTTCATCTGGATTCTTTATAAAGTCAAATTCTTTGACAGTATCATCAAAACAGATGTTCCAACTCCGTGATGCTTTCTTTAGTCCATAAATTGACTTAAGCAACTTGCTCACTTTACCGCTGCTCCAATTCTGAATGAATCCCTCTGGCTGATCCATATATACGCACTCTTTCAAATTACCATTTAGAAAAGCCGTCTTTTCGTCCATCTTCCAGATCTCATAATCATGGAAGGCAGCAATGGCAAGAAGTAACCGAATGAATTTTAGCATAGCCACTGGAGAAAAGGTTTCGTCATAGTCCAAACCAGGTCTTTGACGAAAACCCGTTGCAACAAGTCTAGCCTTATAGGTTTCAACCTGTCCATCTACACCAATCTTCATTCTGAAGATCCATTTGCATCTTACGGGTTTTACCGCATCTGGAGCAATGTCCAAAGTCCATACTTTGTTAGTGTACATGGACTCCATTTCGGTCCGCATTGCATCCAGCCATCTTACGGTGTCGCCGCTCTGAATGGCTTGCTGGAAGCTAGTAGGGTCATCATTGTCAATGATGCAATCCTCTCGATCCCCTTCTATGAGAAAACCATAGTATCTCTCAGGCAGATGAGACTGCCTACTACTTCTGTGGATAGGCGCTGGGATGTCCCTTTCTTCTGAAACTTCTGGTTCTACCATACTTTGAGTAACAGCTTGTGGTTCTGGAATTTCTTCTAGTTCTATTGCGCTCCCACTCTTCTGATTTTCTAAAAATTCAGCTTCCAAGAAGTGGGCATGACGAGAAACAAAAACCTTTTGTTCCTTTGCGTAATAGAAATAATACCCCTTGGAGTTCTTTCGATATCGCACAAACTTACACTGTACTGAGCGTGCCTCGAGCTTGTCGGCATGCTGCTTTTTAACAAAAGCTGGACATCCCCATGTCTTCAGGTACTGAAGATAGGGTTTCTTCCCACTCCACATCTGATATTGTGTGGTATGCACAGTCTTGGTTGGAACCTTGTTCAAAAGATATGCAGCTGATTCTAGTGCATAACCCCAGAAAAATCGCGGTAACTCAGCCTTACTCATTATGGAATGAACCATATCCGATAGGGTTCGATTCCTCCTTTCCGATACACCGTTGTGTTCTGGTGTGTATGGAGGAGTAAGATGAGAGAGAATTCCATTCTCTTTTAAGTAACCCAGGAACTCCGCACTTAAGTATTCACCACCTCGATCAGATCTCAGTATCTTGATACTTTTGCCTGTTTGGTTTTTCGCTTCATTCTTGTATTCCCGGAATTTCTCAAAGGCCTCGGATTTATGCTTCATTAAGAAGATATGTCCATACCTAGAGAAAACATCCGTAAAAGTAATGAAGTAGGAATAACCACCTCTCGCATGTGTAGACATTGGACCACACACATCGCTGTGTATGAGTCCCAAGAGCTCGCTCGCTCTTACTCCGTGTCCAGTAAACGGAGTCTTTGTCATCATTCCCATGAGACAAGATTCACAAGTAGCATAAGATTGATATTCGAACGGATTCAGATATCCTTCTCTATATAACTTTGTCAACCGTGTTTCATTGATGTGACCTAGTCTACAATGCCATAAGAAAGCCTGATTTATTTCCGGAGACTTTCTTGTAAGTGTGTTCGGGACATTGAAAACCTGAGCTTGATTCAATACGTATATACCGTCATCTAATGTACCGGACCCAATCAGAACTTGATTTAGGCGGATGTGAACCACATCGCTTACGGATGTAAAATCGTATCCCTCTCTCGAAAGTGAGGACACCGATATGATATTACATGTCTAACTAGGTACATACAAACAGTTGCGTAGAATCAATATCTTCCCACTAGTCAAACCTAGGCGATATTCTCCCACGGATTCAGCATCGACGCACATTCCGTTCGCAACTCTGAGAGATAAATCGCCTACCCTTATAACTCTACGGTTTCACAAAGCATGTGACAAATTATAGATATGAGATCCTGCTCCGGTATCTAGTACCCAGGAAGTAGAGTTAATTGACAAGCAGTTCTCAATTACAAACACACTCGAGGCCGAAGCCACAACATGCTTCGAATCCTGGATACTGGCTTCCAAAGCCCTGCAATCCTTCTGCCAATGCCCGTTCCCCTAACAATAGGAACATCCCTCCTCCCCTACACCAAGTCCCGAAACTTTTGCTCTTCCGTTTCTTTCTACTTCACTTACACTATATATCGACTTTGTGGAGGTCTTCTTCTTTTCACCCTTTGCTTTCGTCCTGGATGCAGAAGAAGAAGGTCCCCCATTAAGCAGAGTGGGTTCTCCCTGGTTTCTTTTAGGGTGTAAGTAGAGGGTAGGGACTGTGGAAATAAGTCAGCATTTGACCTGTTTCCCAACGTGGTCTCCAGGTCCGTGAGCTCATCAATATAGCTAGTCATCGTAAGGACGTCGTCCCTTACAGATGACCCGATAGCCAAACTCGCTTGAAGCAATTCCTTTGAGGTCTCATATCTTGCGATACGAGATTGCTCTCCACATAAATCTTTGTTATGGAGGAAGATGGAAACTAAGTCCATCTTCTCGTGCTTTTTCTTGTATACACCATCAACTGAAGCCAACACGAGGCACTCGGAATTCGCACTGTGCTATTCCCTTGTCTGACGGATAACCATATCCGAGACGGTGGAAAATAGACCTAGGACGGCGGGGGCTTGAGTAGTAATAGGGTGGTCTAGCATGTCATAGACAATGGGCATCTGGAACGACCTTTGCCAGTCATAAAAGTCAAATTCAGTCAACTTGTTATCTAGATGTAACCTAGTCATGGTCACATGGTCGCTGCAGTTGAGAGAGAGAAAAAAAACTTTAGCATGATACTCTTGCATGTTTAGATTGGATTTTAGTTTATCTAAACTGGATGGCTCCCACTGTTTCTCGAATCCTTTTTGAAACCATAAAAGAAGAATTATCCAGGACTGATCTCACCGTACAATACTTGCTTAACCGTTCAGCCAGGCTAGTGTCGGTAATTCGAGGGAGGTTTTATGACGCTTTCACAAAGTTCCTTAATTAAACAACCTCTTTTCTTTGGAGGCGTAGCCCCGCTGACACTGTTCTAGACAACTACTTGGTTTATAGCATTAATCATTAAGTGACGAATCTCCTGATGAGTAGCGTATACTCACAGTAGGATCGGGATCCAAATATCATCATGAGATAATGCTGAAGGAATTCTACCAACATTATCAAACTCCAAATGGTATACAACACAAGCAAGTTTCAGTTTCTTTAGAAACTCCCGATGTGGATTTTTGCCCCATGCTCTTATGAGCTTGACGAAGGCTAATAAATCATAATTCACATGTCAAGTTCTTCCCATCATTATCCTTGTTAATTTGAACCCACCCGTACATACTCTTGACGAAGGCCAACAAAGTAATACGACTGTCCCAAACAAACGCATCTATCTATGCTATATATGAATACCCCAGTAGCTATCAAACACTATGCCTTGACGAAGGCCAACAAACATAGCTTGAATACTACTGACCATCCATATGAAATGACGGAGGGCTACGACTGGTTTTGGCGAAACCGTGAATGTAGTGAACTCGATATAATCGAAGGAACCTGATAGCTTTTTAAAAGGAGTGGTTAAAGCTCCGCAATTAAAAATTCCGCTCTTTTAAAATAACCTAGTGGTTTCTTTTAAATTTATTCCAACGATTCAGCTTTGGTTTGTTTTCTTTTCAGTAATATAATGCGTCCCATCATTTATCATATCATTGCAGAAAACAACGAAAATACAACGTCCGCTTATGCCATCCGTATTCGCCACTTGGCCCCGTCATTCACCCGTTAGGTTACTTAACTAACGACAGAGCGGGGGCTGGGCTAGCGCGGATGTAAAACATAAGCAACGCCTACTAGATATCATATATAGATATTGTACATTTGTCAGACGCAATAATTAGCATTCCAGATCACAGATGAACATATTGGATATACTAGGAATCCGCGTTTCGTTTGAGCCTGCAACAAAAGACGGATTACACGGTCGTGATGAAGAGCCAAACCCCACCCTAGTTACCTACGGGTGCGGCAAACTGCCCGCCTAGTACCAGAAGTGAAACAGTCTCCCTCAATGACGTGAGTAAGCCATTAAACACTTCAAAGTACCCGGTAGTTTGTGCACCCCCTCTTGGGTCTATCCTAGGAGCATAAAACCGTAAATAAAATAATACAACGGTGGCTACAACCTCAACCCGGATGTGCCCCGCAAAAGAATATTACAACATATTACAATTTACATCGAATGAAAGATAAAAAATCTCATCTCACATCCCCGGTTATTCATCCACGATGATCCAATAGAGTTCATATACACAAACTAATATCCATTACAGAAATGTGCAACCCCCAACTAACCGACATACTAGCAATTAGGGGAGGTTTACGAACACATTAAACATCACAGATAAAACCTGATTAGCAAATAACATAGAATTTCGATCGACTAATTTTTTCCGTGTCTACCCCAAATGCAAGCCAGCACTGAAAAAACCTGGGCAGAAACAAAATATACAGGAAAACTGAACACCCAAAAATAAGACAAACTGTGTAAATACGAGTCAACTCGGAGTCGACTCGGCCGCGGATCCGCGGCTAATTGCACCAATCCACCGTGCTTCCGCGGTCGTCTCACCGAGTTAGCAACTCGTATTTCTCCAGTATTCATATAATTCCCTGGTGTGAATTTTCATGCCTCTGAAATAATTTTTTCGACAGGTTTAAAATTGACAGAAACTTGAGGGGTCCGGGGTTAAGTTTTCGTGTTTTTCCGACGATCGAAGTTCTAATTAGTTGCTAACAAGCTAGTAAAGGTTTAGTAGGCTCGGATACCACTGTAAGTCCATGTCACGCACCCCACGTGTTCGCGGAGAGGCGGAATATATGAAAAATAATTATCGAAGTTTCGTAACACAGACTTGAGCACACGGATCGTGTCTAAACCATTACTAGCAAGCTACGAGAGGTTTGACTACTCTTATTCGAAGTTATACCTAATGTTACTTGTCCTACGGGTCTTCATCGCTGTCCTCCACACCTCGTCGGCTCTATGGAACATGGGCACCTCAACGGCCTCCTCGAGTCAAAGACCATCCACCCGAGAGTCTATAGTCCGAGCTCCTATCTCGAATCTGAGATAACCACGACTTCTAGTTTGCTAATCTAAAAGTCCTAGAGGGTGTAGAGTATTTAGAATGATTACTTAGTCACTTAAACCCTAGGATTCTCAACTCATGAGAGCTTTTAGGGTTTCAGGAAGAAGATGAAGACTTGAGGAGAGAGAGAAGTGTTTTGTGATAATTAAATGAATAATACTCATGCTAGAATATTATGAAGCATAATAATATTTGTCTTGATAATATCAAGATAATATCTAGCATGCTTCATTTAATTCTAAGGTTGAATCACCTTATGAGTCATTAAGCATTTAATGCAAACTACACCTCATCTCCTCCACCTCATTTAGTTTAAATTTCAAAAGAAATAAACACAAATGAGTCACCTCCTAGAAGCTCCCCGAAAAATTACGAGACTGCCCCTCCCATCCGTATTTCCGAAAAAAATGAATAATCTTTGACTGAATAAATCCATCTGCATAATACTAGAATCTGGCTTAAACCAAAGCCCGCTAGTATTATCTGCCCGATTATATTACGTGCACAACTGTACGTAAGTGATCGCGGCCCTGCCGTAAAACCATACGGCCTCTACACCTTTTGCCCGGTATAGGGAAACTCTCTGTGTGGGACTCTAAAGACTCGACACTACGCTGGTAGTGGATTTAACCATAGGCCGCAAATGGTACTAGGTGTACGTAACGGTCCCCAGGTAGATGTCGATAAGAAGGACGATGAGGAAAACCATCCGAACTACTACTGAACCAGTATGTGACAATCTCCGTACAGTCCGGTCTGTTCGTCTTGGACTATCGCATATCGGGCCTAGGGGCAGTAAACGTCAGACCTTTAATAGCGGTATAAGTCGTGTCGAAGTGAAGCCCACTACAACTTGAGAAACTACTAGAACTTACAAGTAAATCTCGCTTGCCCTGGCCAGGGACTTTGCGTAATGGCTCTCCATACACAACGCGATATCAACCCCCAATACCGGGAGAGACGAATCCTGTCTAACCGCTACTGCCTCCAAGTGCTTCGGGACTGCACCCAACTACTACCTGTTTGCATGACTCCTTTGAGCCGTGATAGGGTAGTAATCTAAGAACAGTGGGAACACACCCGAGGCGAAGTAGCAGTGTCAAGTCGACGGACTAAGTTGTACTCATGTCACCTGGGAACTGTAATCTGACGATAGGTATAGTACCAACCTGCAGTTCCCTGCAAGTCCTGTCCGGTGCACCCGTAACCTAACGAGCACCTGCATACTATCTCCAGTACGACGTACTGATGGCTTTGGGACAGACCATATCCCCATGCTGGGATGAGAAGCGTATACACCAGTCTATTCCGGAGTATCGATGGCCCGTCTCGATTGCTTAGCTAGACTGTCAATACAACTGTGAATAACCCAAGCTTCCATTAAGTAATATACAAACTAGTATGATACAGTAATGGCCGCTAGGGCATAAACACTAACACACATGTCTAGTTTGCAACAGGCGTTGGAAGACTTTAGGGTAGTGTCATGCCAACAGATGATGGATTTGAATGCGTCCATGGCCGCCCTAATACAACCTAGTGACCCGGTAGCTAGTTTCCAACTAACTCCACATTTCCCAATGTATGATGAGGCGGTTGGACAGTGTGAGAATTTGAGTGGTGAGAGTGAGCTGTACACCCTTCAAAATCAAACCTACACATCCCCTATTGAGTCCCACAACTCCGGTTTTGAATGTCTATCAAGTGTCCCAAATGATTCACCGGTTGAAGATAGAACGATTAATGAGTGGTGAGACTTTGTGCTGTTTTATTTACTTAATTGTGAAGGGTCCTATTTGAGTGAAACAATCACCAATCCTTTCTACCTCTACACCTCCACTCTAGAACCTGAATTGATTAATATCCTTGCTTTTCATGAGGTGTCTTAGAAAATTGATTTTCACTTGATTGAGGATTTCGACGCTACGAATATTTTAAATGATGAACCCGCAGATTTGACTGAATTTTTCTCTCCAATTCATCATCCCGAGTCATTAAATGATTTTCTCGAACTTCATATGCGTCTTGATTTTGATGAGAATTGAATGGAGAGTATTGAGGAAATTATTGAGGACGAAGCAGTTTTACTTGAGGAGTCGGATTTTCCAATTCATTCTATCCCTTTCATTGACTGTGCACACCATCCTGAATCTTTAACCGATACTCTTCCTCAATCACTTCCCTCCATCTTCGTTCTGACCTTGCAAGAAACCGTTACACTTTCATTTTCAATGTCTGGTTTACCAAGTTCAACGTACCCATGTTTTCTCACGAATCTTGAGGGATTTGACCCCATTTCTTGACGGGTTGATAGATTAGCACAATCACTTTTTACACATCGGTCATCACAATTTGTGCTAATTTATTCACTCAATTTACACTCTCAAGTTCGTACTACACTTCTTTCTCTCTTCCGCCATTCTTATCCTAATATACGAGACCGTATTCCACCATTCTTTCAATACGGTCTCGCGTGGTTTCCATTTCTTTCCTCTTCGCATTCTTTCACCAACCAACACACTACAGAGATAGAATATTTGAATGGTTAGTGCTCACTTTTGGCCTGTGCAAGGCCTTGTATAGATCGATATTGTTCTCTTTTCCCCCTAATCCTGAACTTTACCGCATAAACAGTGGAAACACTGTTTCAAATAAGTTTAGGGGTATGTCACACTTGTAATTATATAAAAACAAAATAAAAATAAAAAATGGGAATAAAAATAAAAAAATAAAAAATAAAAAAATAAAAATAAAATAATAAAAAAAATTCAATTTTTTGGCACGTATTTTTGTTAAATTCAGTTTTAATAAATAATAAATAAAAAAAATAAAATAAAAATTTTACAAATAAATTCCTCCTTTTTGCAAATAACCAAAACGCCCCCTTATAAATAGAACCCGACTCCTCTCGGAATTTTACCAAACCCTAAAGTATTTCTCTCTACAAACCCTAGCCGCCGCCCAACTTTCTGCAGCGAAATCTTCCCACGCCGCCTCGCTTCCGCCGCCAGATCCTACCTTCGGCCGGGCAACCGCCGCTCTATTGACGCTTCTCACTCTGAAAACTTTAGAGAAGGTTTGCTTTCTCTGATCCTCTCTGTTAAAATATTTAGAAATATCTGTATTCTCTATGATGGCACCCACTTTGCAATTTGAAAGAGACTTTTCACAAATGTTTGCACACACGGTTTACTGTAGCTATTTCGGTGATGAGAAACAAAGGCGTAGATGAAACTTCTTACTTTTTAACCATCCAAATTCCTTCGCGCTTCCAGATCTTGTCACCAGATTTTATGAGTGCAAGGAAGATGGTTGCCTTTCACAACACGGTTATATTAGGCTAATTTGGGGTTATAGGGAAATAATAATCCATAGGGACATCATCCATGAAGTCACCTTAAGATTACCTATTCATGACCAACGCCTCCGTTTTGAGGACCACCTACCCTTGATGGGTAATGACTGTTCGATGGAGCCACATAAGGGCATCCAGGCTAGAACCCTTTTTGCGAACGTGTTGACTGTGTGTCGTTGGGCACAAAATAACATTTTTGGTAGTTCGTACAATACAACCTTTTTCACACCGTCCCTTCATATCGTGGACACTTTGATGAATAGAAACCCAAGCTATGATATGTGCATGGTATTACTTCACTAAATTGGTGCGGCCAAGAGGGCTGCCAATTATCCATGCCCTATGTTGGTGACACAACTGTGTCGCCATTTCCTCCCTGTGGAAGAATTCGAGTTTTATATGCATGAAGGGATCCATATTAGACCTCTTGTAAGACTACGGTAGCGCCCCGGCCGTCTAACAGACGCCAAATGCGGAACAAAAACATTTTAACTGGCGCTATCGTATACTATAACCCGGATGCCATTATTGCTAAACTAACAAACTCTAAAGAGGGTACAAAGGTTATACCGAACGATCTGAGTCCTTCGTTCTTTAACCATCATCCTACGCTCTGCCGCGGCTGCTCCGATCTCATCGATATCCGATCTCCTCGTCCAGGTGGCACCACGTCAACGGATCTTTAAACGGGCTCCCGCCTCTGACCCGAGGCAACTCGGTCGTCAAGTTTGCTAAAAGAGACGACCAAGATTGATGTAGAGAATGAGTAGAACAGTTTGTCTCGTTACGTCCAAAGCTATGGACGAACGGTTAATGAAGTTTCCTTTTGGATCGATATGAAAATGAGATATGAATATGTTAATTTCCATGAACCAAAACCATAGTCTTTTTCAAATGAACAACCATCCATCTCCACCAAGAGGTGGTCGGACAATATATGGAGCAAGGGAGGTGAGTGTAGGAGCTAGGAGGTGACCATTACCATTTAATGAAAGAATGAGTCATATAACACCTTGTATGAACACAATTAATGCATACATTGAACCTTCTAACCTAGTCATCATGCATTAATTGAATCATTAAATGCACTAATGAGTCACAAGCCTTATCACCACTTCTAGAACCTTCTAGAAGCATGACTCACCCTCATGACTCACCCAAGAAGAAAAGATAAATCCGCATTTAACCGAATGTCATATACGGAAAATGGAAACTGGCAACTTCCAAAAGCGATCCTGAAACGAATTTCAGGACAACCCCGTAACAGTATAAACATACCCGCATTTGTATTACGACCGAATACAAATGCAACTGAGACAAAGATATTATATCTACTCAATATAATACTCGGATCCGGCTTAAACCGAAACCCACCAGTATTATCGGCCCGAAATATGACACGTGCGTAAACGCACGTGCATTTTCCGAACCCTGCCATAAAACCATACGTCCTGTACAATGTTTCGCCCGAACTTGGGAAACTGTCTGTGGGGGACTCTAATGACTCGTCAGTACCCTGGCAGTGGGTTTAACTACAAGCCGTCAGCGGCACCAGCTGTGCGAAACGGCTGCCCATGCACTGACCTCAAGGGAGGCTGATGAGCGAACTCATCAAGAAACCCAACTGAGCCTAACAGTGACAATGTATATACGGTCTGGTGCATTCGTCTATGAGTATCGCATATCGGCCTAGGGGGCTGGTACCGTCAGACCCCCAATAGCAGTATAAGTCGTGTCGGAGTGTAGCCCAAAAACACCCTGAGATACTACTGGAGTACCTACCAGTAAATCTCTTGCCACGACCGTAGTCTTTGGGTAATGGCTCTCCTAGACACAGCACGATCTGACCCCCAATACCGGAAGAGACGAATCCCCTGCCGATCCGCTCACTTGCCTCCATGTTGCTCGGGACTGTACACAAAAAATACCTGTTTAGACGACCCCTTTGAGCCGTGGTAGGGTAGAAATCAAAGCACAGTGGGAACTCACACGAGAAAAATGACGACCTCAGGTCGATGAACTAACTTGTACACATGTCACCAGGGAACTACTATCTGACGATAGGTATAATACCAACTAGCAGATTCCCGGCGAGTCCTGTCCGGTGTACTCATAACCCAATGAGCACCTGTATATATCTTAGGTGATCCAACTGACACTAGTGTCTTGTGAGACCGGCCATCGCCCCTCGTCAGGGTCTCGACTGTATACACTAGCCTACCCCGGAGTATCGATGCCCTGTCTCGAAACTCCCACGACTGGGGACCAGAATTAAGGATATGCTTATAGACCACCCAACTCTCACGTATATGATCGCCCTCATACTGTTGGTAGTCAAGCAAGATCCTAAGGGCTCTATCAACGTGTAATCGTGATCAGTCACCTAAACCTATACACGACTGATAAAGGCAAACCAGATAGCATACTATCATCTCGAGTAAGACTGTCCTACCAGTATAGGTCCTCCTCAATCATTGCAACCACGTACCTGCGATCCAATAATTGACTTTGAGGGCACTATGTCCAACAATCACCCACTTGCACTTAAGGCTAATTATTGCGATGTCGCATACTCACAGCCCGTGTGTTACCGAACACCCAACTCCTGTACTAATCAGTTTCACAAAGCTCGTTTGTAAAACTATTGTGTTCGAGAAATAGCCTCAGTGAGTGGATCCACCCTGATGTTTCTTTCTATGTCTCTCTTAATCTCAAGTTCGCGGAGAAAGCCATCTCCCGAATTGAGTAATACCTGTCTTAGAATATGTCTAGATATCCGATGGGACCTAGTTCATAAATGAACTCCAAATCCAAACTTCTTAGACTGTATCGTCAACCGAACCTAATCAGTATCCTGCACCATGCCTCCCACAATATCCTCTTGGACCACCTGTCCATAATACTGTCCCTGGTCAGAGGGAAAACTATAACTCTGACAATCACTCTGTCATCCATGTCACCTTTGAAGCCTGGAATGATAACCGTCTCCCGAAGGAGGCTGCCGTCATCAAATCCGTAGAACATGCACTTATGTTCTAAAACTGCTTCCTTATGTTTCTCCAGGATTGGATTAATATAAACTTATTGCATCTAGTGCAAAAACAACATCTGGTGTGGTACTTGACATCTCATGATTAACTCAATTGCCTAAGCAAGTGATCTGCCAATCATGCACATCCCTCTCCCCTTTAGTCTGTAAGACACCTTTAGAGAGGTTGACTCCATCACCTGCAGGTACACCACCATGTCAAGAGTCATCTATTCTAAAAACCATTAGAATACTGTCAAAGTACCCATATTGGGAAACTATCCAAATCTAGATCTAAAACCATAGATCTAGAAACCAGAATGTCTGATCTTATATCCATATCCTGTCTGGAGAGACAACTGTGTGACGACCACAGTACAACCGATCGTAGTGTAGGAATTTTACTTCCTACTCTGTGTATGTCATCCAAATACCATGACATCACACTCTACAACCTTCTTAACAGATCCATCCCCTGTTCTGATGAAGTCAAACCTATGACCATCACATCAAAATTAGATGATCTATCTCCACTATATATGCTCTAGTCTATAAATTGACATAAGCTATTTGCCCACTATGCTTCCGCTGCTCCCACTGACTACGACAACCCTCTGGCAGAATAATATATATGTGCACTTCTAAAGCTAGTTTAGAACGACGCTATACTTAACCTCCTTCCGGGTCTCATAGTCTGGAACAACAGTTGTCAAGTTTGGTTAAACAAGAACCTCCCTGTCACCGTCCTTGTGGCTACCGAAGTACCTCTCGGGTGTCAGAGGTTACCCACCATATCTGCGGAGTGGCTAATGGAATGTCAAACCTGATTGAATATATAGGTCCTATTAAATTTTCCGTAAACGTTCTCTGTTCTGGAATCATTTCCAGTTCTACCATACTCCCACTACTGTTTTCTGAAAAAATCCATTTTACTAAAACTGTGGTGAGTCAAGAATAATATCACTATTGATCTTCCAGATGGTATAAAATCAACCCTCGTCATAGCCAGGGTCAACCCACAACTGCCATTACAGAAACGTGCCTTGAGTTATCCAGAGTCTGGTTTTAAGCATAAGGTGGACAACTCACCGTACCTTAATATCGTTAAGATATGAACCATTCTATATCCAATACAGAAACTTTGGCACTTATTTAATTGGTACCAGATTCAATCATGCAGCTGACTCCAGTGCATATCAACTTAATGGAGAGAAGCTAATCAGCATTACTCAACTTAGGAATCCATCCAATTATGAGTAACCTGAAAGAGAAACAAGTTTCTCAAAACTATTATTATCATCTGAATACCAATCACAAGAATCTACATCTTCGATCTCTTTGAAGAATCCCGATACTTGTGACATCTGGTTCTCTACTTTATTCTTATACCCACAACTTCTCAAAACTTAGACCTTGTATTTCTATGAAACACTTGTCTAAAAACTAGAGATGTCATAAGTAAACAGAACATAGTACGAAGACCTACCCCTTTGTCCTGATGGACACTAGACAGCATACAATACTCTGTATAAATCCGCTGAGTTGATCAACTCAAAACCTGTGCGTCGTAGGTTGAAAACTGTACCCAGGCGATTTCCTCAAATATCCCAAATTACAACGAATTCTGATATAATGAGGATGATCACCTTATTCCCAATAACTTACTCCCACTCATCATCTGTAAAACCATACAGATATGAGAATCATACCTGGTAAATACATACCCTGGAGTAAATATCTAATCGGGAAAACAGTTTTGCTTTAACAATGCACTGAAACATGAAAATGTTTCGTAGGAGTATCCTGGTTTTCCTAACAATGCCTCTTCTATAATCCAATTCATGACTTCAACCGTATATTTTATTCCCATCTCTCCAAATCCCTTTATTCGTCTTTAGTCATTACCTTCTGTACACCATCATTAGGCTAAATGGTTTTCTTCCTTCCCTACCGTTCGGCACCAGCCTAAGGTTTGGAAGAAGACTATCCAGTAAGCATAATAGGTATACCCTCCTAAACCAAGGAGTACTCGCAACTTGAGAGAAGGTGATGATAAAAGACCACTGAATAATACCTTATTCTATTTCTCCCGAACTGGGGAAAAAAAGCAAAGGTGAAATAGGAGTGGCGATGAAGTACGCGGTTTGGTCGTGAATGATAACGGTCGCAATTTACTTTGCCCTCTTTCTAATCCTTTTATTTTGTCTTTAGTTATTACCTTCTGCACACCCTACTTAAGCTAATTGGTTTTCTTCATTCCCAACCTTTCGGCACCTGCCTATGGTTTGGAAGAAGACTATCCAATAAGCGTAATAGGTGTACTCTCCTAAACCAAGGAGCCCTCGCAACCTGAGAGAAGGTGATAATAAAAGACAACTGAATAAACCAATTCTATTTCTCCTGAACCTGGATCCATCCTCGTAGAAGTCCCTTCGAGTTCGTATATAACCATACGATGGATCTATCCAATGGAAGTGGATGTCCGTAGTAATACGGGGTGTTCTGAGAAATGCAAAGGGTACAAGAAAGAATGGTAATAACTTATGAAACTCGGACAATCCAAAAGCCAGTATTTTAAGAAGGTTCGATCAACTTGGTTACTGAGTCATAGTCTAGGGTCGGTCAAAGGTCGCTGCCAGAGAGAGAGAGAAAAGAAACACTTTGCGTGCACTCTAACCTAGATCAGAATGGTTATCACTTTATCTAATCTGGAAACCTCCAACTGTACTATCAAATTCTCCTCCAAACCTTAAAGAAGAATCAATCGGGATCATCCGAAGAGTAAACTAACTCATCAGTGGGAATCGGGATCCATCTCTCATCGCATGATAACGTGACGGAATCCACTCACGCTATCACACTCCAGAAGGTTTGCACATGCCTGGCAAGTTTCAGTTTCTTTAGAAACTCCCGATATTATTTTTGCCCCTTGCTCTTATAACCTTGGCGTTGGTCAAAATGTCATAAGTCACATGCCAAGTTCTACCCGTCACTATCTTGTCAATTTGAACCCACCCGCACATGCCCTTGTCGTTGGCCAAAATGGCAGAACGACTATCCCAAACCAACTCATCTATCTATGCAACAAATGAATACCCAGCAGCTACCAAACACTATGCCTTGGCGTTGGTCAAAATACATAGCTTGAATACTACTGAATACCCAAAAGAAATGACGGAGGGCTATGGCTGGTTTTTGGCGAAAAACCTTTAACGTAACGAACTTGATATCACTGAAGGAACCGGATAGCTTTTTATAAAAATATAGTGGCGAAAACCTTTGCTAAAGAGGTCACTCCCGGTGAAGGGATCTCGGCTCTTTCCCCGTGGAATGAGGTGCAGGATATTCCAACTGAATACCGCGATGCAAAGCAACTTGTAATCGACTATAGTGAAGTTATTACCCTGACGCAAACTTCTACCCAAGGGGTCATTCCCGGTAAAGGGATATCGGCCCTGCCTCGTCGAATGTGGTGCAGGATATTCCAACCGAATACCGCTACGCAAAACAAAAGGAAACGTCTTTGTAAGAACACTTTTTAAAATTGTTCCAACAACTGGCAAATGGGTTTGTTTTCCTTTGCATTGATCAGAATCAATGCAGTCCCATCAATTAATCACTCCAGAAAAGAACGAAAATAAAATGTACATATATGCCATCCGCATTCGTCAATGGGTCCCGTCATCACCCGTTAGGTTACTTAACTAACGACAGAGCGGGGACTGAACTAGCGTGGGTGCAAAACATATACAACATCTACTAGTATATATACTAATATACAATAATCGCTCCATGCGTGATAATATGCAACATTACAGAAAAGTAATAAGCATCACAGAACAATACAGATAATCTGGGATCCCCGAATTTTACAGAGCCGCTGCTGAAACCCGACGTTCCCCAGGTCATGTGGATAGCCTGTGCAATGAAACCTAGACCCCTACGGGTGCGTCAAGTTACCGGCCAAAACTTGAAGCGAGGCAGCCCCTACAGCAAAGTGAATGGACTACCCTGCACTTCACGGAATCCGGTAACTTGAGCACCCCTCTTTGGGTCAACCTGTACCCTCTACGAGTGCAGCGAATAGTCTGCCAATTCTAGAGTGAAGCCCCTCTGCCTCTCAAAGCCATGAGATGCGGACCCGTTAACCTCCAGAACCCAGCTATTCGTGCACTCCGTCGCGGGGTAAAAACTAGTACAGAAATGAAAAATATGTACAACAGGTACATCGACCTCAGCCCGGTCGTGCCCCAAAAGAATATTATACAACAGGCAGTGACGGCAGTCCACATATTGGACGCTTGTCCCGTAATATCAAATGTTCAAATAAATCCAAACTGCACTACCATTGCACACTGCTATCCACCACGACAAATCCGCAACATCACTGCACAACACAGAACATCAACGCGAATGTCACGTTTGCAAATCCGTCTAAAAGGACTATAGCAATTAGACACAATTTACCGCTCAAATGACATTCCCGGTCGGAGATATAATGTAAGTACTGTAAACTAACACGTTTAAATTTCGATCGACTAAATTTCCCGAAGTGGGCCCCACGTACATCTGCAGTACAGTAAAAAATCTGGGCCCAGAAAGAAATATACCAAAAATCACAATTTCCTCTATATAAAACACTGTACAAATTTGGACCACTTGTCCCACAAACTGGCGGATCCGCGGCTGTCCTGTAGGATCACGTGACCAAATTTTTTACCATGTGCTTAAAAAACCCTGCTCAATTTTCTGGGATGATCAACATAATTTTTAAACCAGATTTAAAATCGACAGAAACATTGAACAGAAAAATTGTAGTTTTTGAAATTCGGTCCGATCGATATTTTAAACGCGTTAGCATAAGTTAGTAAAGCATAATGGTGAGGCTCTGATACCACTGTAAGTCTACGATAGCGCCCCGGCCGTCTAACAGACGCCAAATCCGGAATAAAAACTTTTTAACTGGCGCTATCGTATACTATAACCCGGATATGCCATTATTGCTAAACTAAAACACTGTAAAGAGGGTAGAAAGGTTATACCGAACGATCCGAGTCCTTCGTTCTTTAACCATCATCCCACGCTCTGTTGCGGCTGCTCCGATCTCGTCGATCTCCGATCTCCTCGTCCAGGTGGCACCACGTCAACGGATCTTTAAACGGGCTCCTGCCTCTGACCCGAGGCAACTCGGTCGTCAAGTTTGCTAAAAGAGACGACCAAGATTGATGTAGAGAATGAGTATAACACTTTGTCTCGTTACGTCCAAAGCTATGGACGGACGGTTAATGAAGTTGCCTTTTGGATCGATATGAAAATGATATATGAATATATCAATTTCCATGAACCAAAACCATAGTCTTTTTCAAATGAACAACCATCCATCTCCACCAAGAGGTGGCCGGCCAATATATGGAGCATGGGAGGTGAGTGTAGGAGCTAGGAGGTGACCATTAACATTTAATGAAAGAATGAGTCATATAACACCTTGTATGAACACAATTAATGCATACATTGAACCTTCTAACCTAGTCATCATGCATTAATTGAATAATTAAATGCACTAATGAGTCACAAGCCTTATCACCACTTCTAGAACTTTCTAGAAGCATGACTCACCCTCATGACTCACCCAAGAAGAAAAGATAAATCCGCATTTAACCTAATGTCAAATACGGAAACTGGAAACTGGTAACTTCCAAAAGCGATCCTGAAACGAATTTCAGGACAACCCCGTAACAGTATAAACATACCCGCATTTGTATTACGACCGAATACAAATACAACTGAGAAAAAGATATTATATCTACTCAATATAATACTCGGATCCGGCTTAAACCAAAGCCCACCAGTATTATCTGCCCGAAAAATGACCCGTGCGTAAACGCACATGCATTTTCCGAACCCTGCCATAAAACCATACGGCCTCTACAACGTTTCGCCCGAACTTGGGAAGCTGTCTGTGGGGGATTCTAATGACTCGTCAGTAACCTGGCAGTAGGTTTAACCACAAGCCGTCAGTGGCACCTGCTGCGCGTAACGGCTGCCCATCCACTGACCACAAGTGTGGCCGATGAGCGAACTCATCCAGAAACCCTACTGAGCCAAACAGTCACAATGTATATACAGTCCGTTCCGTTCGTCTATGAGTATCGCATATCGGCCTAGGGTGCTGGTAACGTCAGACCCCCAATAACAGTATAAGTCGTGTCGGAGTGTAGCCCAAAAACACCCTTAGATACTACTGGAGTACCTACAAGTAAATCTCCTGCCACGGCCGTGGGCTTTGTGTAATGGCTCTCCAAGACACAGCACGATCTCACCCCCAATACAGGGGAGACGAATCCCCTGCCGATCCGCTCACTTGCCTCCATGTGGCTCGGGACTGTACCCAAAAAATACCTATTTGCACGACTCCTTTGAGCCGTGGTAGGGTAGAAATCAAAGCACGGTAGGAACTCACACGGGACAAATGACGACCTCAGGTCGATGAACTAACCTGTACACATGTCACCAGGGAGCTGCTATCTGACGATAGGTATAATACCAACTAGCAGATTCCCGGCGAGTCCTGTCTGGTGTACTCATAACCCAATGAGCACCTGTATACATCTTAGGTGATCTAACTGACACCAGTGGCTTGTGAGACCGGCCACCGCCCCTCGTCGGGGTCTCGACTGTATACACTAGTCTACTCCAGAGTGTCGAGGCCCTGTCTCGAAACTCCCACGACTAGGGACCCGAATTAAGGATATGCTTATAGAACACTCAACTCTCACGTATATGATCGCCCTCATACTGTTGGTAGTCATGCAAGATCCTAAGGGCTCTATCAACGTGTAATCGTGATCAGTCACCTGAACCTATACACGACTGATAAAGGCAAACTAGATAGCATACTATCATCTCGAGTAAGACTGTCCTACCGGTATAGGTCCTCTTCAATCATTGCAACCACGTACCTGCGATCCAATAATTGACTTTGAGGGCACTATATCCAACACTTCTTATTGAGGGCGTATCCACATCCTACACAGGCTTAAATGATGTATGGTCGCGCACTGAGCCGGCCGAAGACGTACACGCCAAGACACCCAGCTCCAGCTCGACTGCTAGCGAGAAAGAGCTTCCCCCCGCGGCACAAGCACCTTTACATTGCAGAGCCACTAGGGGGATAGACAGATTGATAGAGATGGTGACCAAACTGGATCAGCGAGTGACAGGTATAGAGCACGGCATGACCACCCTGCTTGTGAGAGAGGAACGTTTCCGTTCACGTTCGAGGGGACGGCGAGGCCATGAGCAGTGATGGCACTGCTTTTGATAAGTTTGGGGGTGGAGATGGTTTGTAAATAGTATCATTGCATTACATATTTTAATTTTTGTACAGATTTGTTTCTTCCTTCTTTGCATATTTATTTCTGCATTGCATCGTTATAAAAAAAATATAAAAATTAAAAATGAAAATAAAAATAAAAAAAATCAAATCAAATAAAAAAATTGAAAAATTTTAAAAATAAAAAAATATTGAAAAATTCAATTTTGCCCATATTAGACTTAAGTTCGACAAGAGGGTTCACTAGCTAGGAAAAACTAGGTCCTAGACTTAGTAAATTAAAAACCCTAAAAATAACCTTTCTTAAAGTTTAACTATAGAAAATTTATGTCCTTTTAGTTTATTTAGAAATAGGCAAATTTTGATTTCAGTTCTTGGGCTAAGTCAAAATAAGGGAAGAGTTGAATTTTTATTTGATTTGTAAGTTTGAAAAATATTTCTGAACCTTAAGTCTAAATTCTGAAAATATATACCTTACAACTTGCACGAACACGCACCTTGAAACTTGGAATAGTAGAGGATACCATGAAATGATCTTGTCTAAAATCCTTAGTATGAATGAAAATAAAATAAATGTACAAGTGTGAATAAAGAAATAACAAATGAACACTGGTTTTGTAATTACTTAAGGCCGCATAAATAAAATATATAGCGAGGGTGCTTTATCACCTAGTGCCTTAGACCAACTGGTTTGGGAGTCACTGCTAAGCCTTAGGTATTAAAAGATGAGGAATTACGTCTAAATGCGCAATCACATTCTGTAATCGGTCGTTCAGTACTTCAAGAAGTATTAACGGTCGCATGAAAGATGTGTGAGCAATTTCATCTAAAATTCACCAACTAAAACTATTTTGGAATATGGACAGGAGTATGATAGCTAGAATTGAATTTCCAAGCGTAGGGGTGATACATACACACACTTAGGGGTATATGATTGGGATTTGGATGAGAGATAGGAATGAAAGATAGGGCTTATACCTTCAATAAAGATAATAAAAATTCCTAAGTTGAGATGGAAGCTTAGAAGAAAAATTCAAAAGATGCTGAAAGCTTAATAAATTTGCAGAACATATACGATCTTAAGTTAAATAAAAAGTGAGTATGAAAAATACGGGTTGATAATTTCTAAGTTAAAGATAATAGAATTTCTTACTAGAACACCGAATTGAAGAATGAAAGTCAACATGCCAAATTGATCGGATTTTGTAGGTAGTATCCGCTGAAAACCCTTAGGAGAGAACACTCCTCCTACTAGGGACACCTAGAGGTTTAACGACTTGTTGCACGAGCTCAGTGCAATCGCGTTCCCAGCGAAAGTGAGGTTACGTTTTTTCGAGAATAAAATTGGTTTTGCTCGGGACAAGCAAAAGATAAGTTTGGGGGTATTTGTTCATATCAGAATTTTGCATTATTATATCACCCATTCTTATTCATATTACATATAAATAGGTGTTTTTAATCCATGTCTGCTCAATATTTGCAGTTTACAGGTTCTCGGATCATTACGGTGAAATTCATGAAAAGACGCTACAAATGTGAGACTACGACCAATAACAGATGAATCCGTTTGATGACGCTTACGAGTTCGAGGAACAAATGAAGATCAGTAGGCAGTTTAATGCACAAAGCACAAAGGCAGCACAAGATTCTTGACTTCAACGCGAAACTCATGGCTAAAAAGTCCACAACATTCTGCACTGTGCAAATCTGGAAGAAAATAGAAGACATTCTGAGGAACCAAGTGAAGAAAACAGAAGTTAAAAGAAACATGAAGCAGCCCTGAGAAGTTGAACTTATGATCCCACAAATTGGTCGCGGAACCGCGGCCAAACAGCGCTTTTTGCCGCGGTTCCGCGGCCGTATAGTGCACGTGTCGGTGGGTGTCGGTGCCTTGACCCGGCTTTCTTAGGGTAGTCTTGTAAATTCAAATGTGGATCAGATTGTAACCTAGGGTTTTTTCCTATCTATAAATAAGAAAGCCAAAAGCATAATTAGGCATGCCTCTTATTAATTCGTAGATTTAAAATTTTAATTTCCTTGTAATCGTTGAAGAGGTCATCAATAAAATAAGCTTTCTTTTTCTATCTTGCATTTTTTTATCTGCAATTTATTACCTGCAATTTTTTTACCTGTTCTTTTATTATCAGCAAGTTAGTTAGTTTATTAAAAAGAAAAAAAATGTATTTTCTTGTCACTTTCCTAATGAGTCAGTAATTCCTCACTTGTTAGGGTTAGGATAGGGAAGGTTTGAGAGAAGGAAATCTCTCTCACTCCTTTCTTTGCCCATTTAATGTTTAAAATAGGACTCTTTTTAATACAACCACACACCGCTCACTACGGCACCCTATCCTACATGATAGTGGTGATTCTCTAGTTACACCGGTTGTGGTTTAATTAACTGGAGGTTAGGGCTAAGAGCCAAGAAAGGACGGAAAAGGACTAAAAGGAAGAAACTATGTTTCTTCCTAGTCGTGCTAATCCCCTTTGTTGACTATTACCCTAACACCTATCTTCTTAACTAGGGCATTAAAAGCAGTGAGTAGAATCCATATTCCAAACTAACCAAATCCTAACCCTAGCAAGCCTTTAAATCAATTTAATCTTATTCTTAGATCTTAAAACAAAACCTACCAAAAATAGGACTTAACTCGTTAAAACTTAAAGAAAGAACACATTTTCCCTGTGGACCGACCCGTACTCAACCGGCTAGCTTCCAAGCGACACCGTCTTGATTGCGGTATTCTTAATTTTAAAACGCACGTACTAAACATCTCATCAATCATCGTGCAGACAGGTGGATTTTAGGTACTGTCCCGAGTCATATGGAGGCAATGAGCGATAGGATGGGTTTCGTCTCTCCCTGTATTGGGGGTTGATGTTGCGCTATGCTCGATTGGCAATAACTGGAAGTCCCTGGCCAGGGCTGATATGGAGATCTTCTGATAATTTTTATCATTAGTTTCTTGACCTGTTATGAGCCTCACATCGGCATGACTAATCACGTTACTCGGGTCTGACGATTTCCACCCCTAGACATGATATGCGACATATCAGACCAAGAGACCGGACAGTACGGTAGTGTTACTGATAGGCTTCATGGAGACTGTGGACAGGCTTGCTTGTTGATCTTCATATCTCTCAATACCAGGGTAGCCGTTACGTCCAGCTAGTACCGCTGACGGCTTGTAAGTGACTGATATGATCATCACCTACTGCCGGCATATTGACGACTCTTTAGAGTCCCATACAGAAGTTCCGTGGTTCAAGCAAAATGAGGTAGAACACATATATGATATGTATGTGGGCCCGATTAAATACGAGTATGTGATACCGTATTGTAATCTAGCAGTCATCTGTTATCGGTGCGGTTATATATGATATAACCAAATTGTCGAATCAAATGTTGATTTAATAATATGATATAAATTATATATGATATAATCACATATTAACTAATATCATTAGCTCACTAATTAATCTTCATTAAATATATATTAATATATATGATATATATATATATATTAAAATAAAGCATGGCATTTTCTTTTCTATTTTGTGAAAATTGAAATGAGGTGTAAAGTTGAAGCATCGTGTTTTATATTATTTATTCATTCTTGACTCGCTATTCAAGCATGGTTGCAATTTAATATTGCATAATTCCATGCTTGAATGAGTGAGGGGTCTTGATTTTATTTTCATTCTTGCTCATTAAAAAAGACTTAGCCATTTTTCTCTCATGCTGTCTCTTGCTTCTTCTTCCTCTTGATTTTCCTCAAGCTTCAACCCTCACTTGTGGTGTGAATCATGAAGCTTGAGCATAAATTAGTGAGCTCTTAACATCCACTACTTCATCATCTCACACCATTCTAGCATATTAGTGCGATGTGTTTCATACACTAAAGAGTTTAGTGTAGTGGTCGCTTGAACTAGTAGGAGCTTCGAGGTGGATCATCTTTGGCGCGAAGGCTGCGAAGGAAGCTTGTTCAAAGTCTCAAGAGAAGCCTTGTGGAGTCGCGGGATTACTACACGGAGCATATTGAAGAGAAGGACCGTTTACAAAGGTTGTATTCTTATTCTCTTAGATGTAAAAGTTGTTTGCATCTTGTTCGTTCTAAATCTCTAGTTAACGATTCTAGTTTAGGGTTCTTTGTAACGGCAAAAATTTTAAAACGGCAGACACGATGCCCCCAGAAACCTTGTTGTCGTTGCTAGGAACCCTTTAGTAATAGTATGGATATTTTGACCGAACCTGCTTATTATACCGTGCTAGGGAACGCTGGTTCCGTTCTTTCTTATAATTGTTATAAGTCTGAGAAGGAAATAGGGGAATACCAGGATTCCTATGCCACCCAATTGAAGAGAGAGCTTGTTGATGCATATTCTTTGGGAGTGTTTATTACCGAGAATTATTTCTCAGTGTCCTCTACGTCCTTGGTATGAGATACCGGATCAGGATCCCACATATGTAATCTGTTATATGGGCTACAGAAAGGTAGAGAACTGGGATTTGGTGATATGTCTCTAAGTGTAGAGAATGGTGCAATCGTTGCAGCCAAATCAGTTGGCAGATATCACCTTGTATTACCAAATACATTGATTCTGAAGAAATGTTATTATATACCAAACCTAATATACAACATTACCTCAGTTTATTTATTAAACTAAAGATGGATATAATTTTGTATTATAAGAAAATGTTGTGAACGTTTTCCTTAATCAAGAGTTGATTGGATCAGGCACGTTATGTAATGGCATATACATTCTAAATCGAACCACAGATCAAAGTATACAGAACACACACATAAAGAGTAGTTCAGAAATCAACGAATTATTCTTGTGGCATTGTAGACTATGTCATATCAATGTGACACGACTAGCTAAGTTACATAAGGATGAATATTTGAATCTGTTTGAATTTTTCATCTTATGATACTTGCCAGTCTTCTCTCAAAGGTAAAATTACCAATACTTCGTTTACTGGAAATGGAGAAAGAGTTATTGAACTCTTGGACTGATACATAGTGATGTATGCGGCCCTAAGACTACATATGCCAGGGTTGGTTCTTTGTACTTCATTACATTCATCGACGATCTCTCAAGATTCGGACATGTGTTCTTGTTGAAACACGAGTCTGAAGCTTTTGACAAATTCAATGAATATAAGTGCGAAGTAGAGAACCAAACGGGTAAAAGTATTAAGTCTTTCGATGTGATCGAGGAGGAGAATACTTCAGCATGGGGTTCCTAAATTATTTAAAAAAGAATGGGATTCTCTCAGCTTACTCCTTCAAGTACACTACAGCACAACGGTGTATCGGGGCGGAGGATTCGCACCGTACGAGATATGGCGCACTCTATGATGAGTAATGCTGAGCTGCCTGTTTCCTTTTTGTAGTTATGCACTTGAGAAGCTGCATACTTATTGAACGGGGTTCCAACCAAATCGGTGTCTACCACTCCATATGAGATATGGAATGGAAAGAGACCATATCTTAAACGAGTTAAGATATAGGGTTGTCCGGCCTATGTTGAAAAGCAAGATCCGGACAAACTCTAGACAAGGTTAATTCTGTAAGTTTGTTGGATATCCCAAACATTTGCAAGGGTATATCTTCTACTAAACTGAGGAGCAAACGGTGTTTTGTTTTTCAGCATGCCACATTTTTTGAAAAAGAATTTCCTGTGAAGAAATTAGTGGTCATGAGGTAGAACTGGAAGGTGTTCCAGCTAGACAAACTAACAGCTGATGATTTGGTGAAACCAAAGGATTCAATAGTCTCCAACGAACCTCAGCCTCTCCGCGAATCTGGTAGGGGTTCCTCATCCACCTGAGAGATACTACGGTTTTCTCGGTGACGGTGGGAGTGAGGATTGCATCATGGTAGATGACGACCCAACTAGGTTTAGGCAGGCCATCACGAGTTGGGACTCTATGAAATGGATGGATGCTATGCGATCAATGATGGAATCCATGTACACCAACAAAGTAAGACTTTGAATGTTGCACCTAAAGGGGTAAAACCAATCAGGAGCAAGTAGATCTTGAGAAGATTCTTGGTGTAGATGGAAAAGTTGAGATTTTCAAAGCTTTGCTTAAGTACATCAGGATTAAATCATGCATCGCGGAGTTAGAACATCTATTTTGATGTGGCAGTCAAAGAGTTTGACTTCATCAAAAAGGTAGATGAACCTTGTATTTATAAGAAGGTTGTAGAGAATAAGGTTGTCTTCCGCGTATTGTACGTAGAAAACATACTCTTAATAGGAAATGGTTTCTTATGCTACACTTGGTCAAGCTCCTCTTATCACAAGAATTCTCCATAGAATATCTGCCTGATACCTACTATATCCTCTAGATTATGATCTATAATGATAGATCTAAGTGGATGTTGGGAGTGTCCCAAATCCAGGTACATTAACACCATTATAAAGGGGTTTAGTATGGAAGATTCTAAGCGTGGTGGTTCGCCCACTTACTCAGGAATCACTCTCTCCAAAAAGATCTCTTCCAAGACTAATTTGGAGGGAGCTCGCATACAAGGGTTATCCTATGCTTCAGCACTAGGCTCTATCATGTATGCGATAGTATGTACCAGACCAGATGTAGCTAACTCACTAGGTGTAGTGATTAGTAATCAATCGGATCTTGGCAGAATCTCTAGACAGCTGTGAAGGACATTCTTAAGTACTTGAGAAGCATTAAAGAAATGTTCTTGGTGTTTGGTAACGGTGAACTCCAGTGGGAGTCCTTTACCAATTTGAGCTTTCAGAGTGATAAGGTTGACTGATAGTCAGTCACAGGCTTTGTCTTTACCCTCAGTAGAGGGACGATATGTTGGAAGAGTTCCAAGATAGATACCATGGCAAACTAGACGATAAAAGCTGAATACATCATTACCAACGATGCTGCCAAGTGGCTGTCTGGAAATTTTTTTGTTCATGAGATGAACATGGTTCCTACCATTGAGCGTCCAGTAACTGTTATTATGACAACAATGGAGTTGTGGCTTTAGCCAAGATACCCCGGTCCCATCAGCGATCCAGACACATTCTGAGATAGAATCACTTGATCAGGGAGATGGTTGATCTCCAAGGGATCGAGGTCATGAGTGTTGACGCGAAGGAAAACACGGCGGATCCACTCACAGAGGCCTTTCCATAAAGAGAATTTTATTGGACGTTGGGTATGAGATACTACAACAACTGGCCTTAGTGCAAGTGGGAGATTGTTAGTTATATGTATGCCCTAGAAGCCATTATTGTACATATGATGTATATTATAATGGATGCTTGGACATATATAAGGAGGACTTTCTTGCTCTACACGATAGTATGCTATCTTGTTGCTCTTTATCTTGACATGTATACTTATTGTCTCTCTGTTACATGTTGATAAAGCCCTTAGGATGTGTACTTGACAACCAGGATTATGCTGCAGATCATACTAGTAGGGACAGGGTAGTCTATAAAGTACATCCTTCAATTGTTCCTAGTCGTGGGAGTATCGAGACGGGGCGTCGATATTCCAGAGTTGACTAGCATATACGCTTCTAGACCCATATGATGGACGATGGATGATCCCATATCCATTGGTGTTTGACATCAAAGAAGGTATACGGGTGCTCAGTGGAGACTGGGTACACTGAACGGACTCTTTGAGAACTCCTAGATGGTATTATATCTATCTTCATATAGCAAATCTCTGGTGACACTGGTACAGGTTAGTCTGTCGACCCGAGATCAGCATAGAGTCATGTGTGATTCCTACTGTACTTTGATTTTCATCTTACCACGTTCAAGAAATCATGCAAAACGGTGGTTTTTGGGTACAGTCCCGAGTCACATGGAGGCAATGATCGATAGGACGGGATTCGTCTCTACCATTTTGGGGGTTGATGTTGCGCTATGCTCGATTCGCCATAACAAGAAAACCCTGGCCATGCTTGCTAAGATTTACAGGTAAGTGTTATCAGTAGTTTCCCGAACCGTTATAGGCCTTGCATCGGCATTACTTATCAGGCTATTAGGGTCTGACGTTTACCGCCCCCAGGCTGTGTTATGCAACATATTAGACGAAGAGACCGGACTGTACGGTAGGGTTACTAATTGGATTCGCAGGAGTATGAGCAGGCTTGCTTGTTGATCTTTTAATCGCTCAATACCCGTGTGGCCGTTACATTTAGCAGACCGCTGACGGCTTATGGGTGACTGATATGATTATCACCTACTGCCGGTGTATTGACGAGTCTTTAAAGTCCTGCACAGAGGTTTCCTGGCTCAGGCAAAACAAAGTAGGAGCACATGTGTGATATGTTGGATATAGTGCCCTCAAAGTCAATTATTGGATCGTAGGGACGTGATTGCAATCATTGAGGGAGGACCTATGCCGGTAGGACAGTCTTATTCGTGATGATAGTATGCTATCTGGTTTAACTTTATCATCGTGTACATGCTTTAGGTGACCTTACAGCTCGCTATTACATGTTGATAGAGCCCTTAGGATTCTTGCTTGACTACCAGCAGTATGATGGCGATCACATACGTGAGAGTTAGGTAGTCTATAAGCACATCCTTAAAGTGTCCCTAGTCATGGGTGTTTTCGAGACAGGGCATCGATACTACGGAGTAGACTAGTGTATACAGTCGAGACCCCGACGAGGGGCGATGGCCAGTCTCACAAGCCATTGGTGTCAGTTGGTTCACCTAAGATGTAAACAGGTGCTCATTGGGTTATGAGTACACCGGACAGGACTCGCCGGGAACATGCTAGTTGGTATTATACACGACGTCAGATAGCAGTTCCCTGGTGACATGTGTACAGGTTAGTTCATCGACCTGAGATCGTCATTTGTCTCGTGTGAGTTACCACTGTGCTTTGATTACTACCCTACCATGTCTCAAAGGAGTCGTGCAAATAGCTTTTAGTTGGGTACAGTTCTGAGCCATATGGAGGCAGTGAGCGGATCGGCAGGGGTTTCGTCTCTCCTGGTATTGGGGGTGAGATCGCGATGTGTCTAGGAGAGCCATTACACGAAGTCCATTGCCAAGGCAGGAGATTTACTGGTAGGTATTCCATTAGTATCTCAGGGTGTTCTGGGCTAGACTCCGACACCACTTGTACCGCTTTTGGGGGTCTGACATTTACCAACCCCCTAGGCCCGACATGCGATGCTCATAGACGAACGGACCGGACTGTACGGATGTTGTCACTGACAGGCTCAGTAAGGTGTCAGGATGAGTTCGCTCATTGACCTCCCTTTTGGTCAATACCTGGTGGCCTATTACGTACAGCTAGTACCACTGATGTGATAGTCGTTAAATCCACAGCCAGTATATTGATGAGTCTTTAGAGTCCCCCACAGACAGTTTCTCAAGTTTCGGGCGAAACGTTGTAGTCGCCGTATAGATTTATAGCAGGGTTCAAACATACGTGTCATGGTTCGGACGGATAATACTAGCGGGCTTTGGTTTAAGCCGGATCCCAGTATTATACTGTGTAGATTTTGTCTCATTGCATTTATATTCAGTTGGAATACAAATGCGGGTATGTATATACAGTCGCGGGGTTATCCTGTAATTTATTACTGGATCGTTTTTTGAAGTTGCCAGCTTGCATTCTTGTTTTGGCCAAATTCCTTTTCCTTTGTTGTTTGGCTAAATTTTCCATTGAAGGGTGTTTTTTGCAAAAGTGCAAATTAGTGTTGGCAGGGGCTTTTTTGTGGTTCCGGGGCTCCAGCGCCTTTCCCGCAAGCTTCTTGGCTTTCTAGATGAGATTGAATCATTTCTTTGCTTTAATTGTGATTGGATTTGGAAAAGATATTGGTGTGACTTCTTTTTCTTGTGATCACCCACCCATTTCTCTTGTGCTTACCTCCCTCTTCTCAAATATGGCCGAGCCATTTTCTTTGGACAGCCCCCTTCATCTTGGTGGGCGAATGATTCATTTCATTTGCACTAAAAATCCTTGGTTCATCTAAAAAGCTCATTTCTCCACCTCCACTCCTAAAGGCAACTTCGATTAACCCTCGAGACAAAGCATTCTACACTTGCTCTACTACAACCTTGGACACGTCGGCTAGAAAACTTCGTGTCCGAGTTTCCTCGGTTCAGAAGCGGGAGCCCGTAAAAAGACTCATTGATGTAGTGCCCTTTCGACGAGGAGACCGCAGAACGGAGATGCTGCGAGGAACTTGGGATGGTGGCCAAAGACCGAAGGACACGGATCGATCGGTATAGCCTTTCTAACCACTTTCTAGTTAGCTAGTTTTGTGTTAATGGTTCAATCTGGGTGAATGTTTACAAAAGCGCCAATTTCAAGTTTACGAAAAAGCTTTTGTTTCCGCATTTTGGCCTCGGATTGACGGCCGGGGCGCTACCGTAGACTTACATGGTATCAGAGCCACGCCATTAACCTTTACTAGCTTGTTCTAACGTGTTTAATACATCGATCGATCAGAATTTCCGAAACCGCAATTTCAAAAGTAAAGTTTATGTCGAATTTTTTATGTGGTATAAAAATTATTTTGGGTATGTCAGAAAATCGGGCAGGCTTTTCTAAGACATCTGTGAAAATTTGGTAGCATGATGCTACAGTGCCGCCGCGGAACCGCGGCAATAACCCTGTTTTGGCCACGGTTCCGCCGCCATTTTGTGGCTTCTCTGCACCAAATTTTCTACAGTGGTCTCTGACTTGGAATTGGGGTTTCTGGTATTTTTAGTTTTGGCCCAGATTATTTTGAGTGCTTGATTTGTGCTTGGGGCCCACTTCGGGAAATTTTGTCGATCGAAAATTTTAAATATGTTAGTTCACAGTGCTTACTTTATATCTGTGACCGTGAATATCATTCGAGCGGTAAATCTTGTCTAATGGCTATAGTTCTTTTAGATGGATTTGCGAACGTAACATTCACGTTGATGTTCTGTGTTGTGCTGTGATGTTGCGGATTTGTCGTGGTGGATAGCCTAGAAGCAATGGTAGTACAGTTTGGTATTATTTGTACATTTGATATTGCGGGGCGAGCGTCCGACATGTGGACTGCAGTCACTGCCTGTTTGTATATTATTCTTTTGGGGCACGACCGGGCTGAGGTCGATGTACCCGTTGTATATATTTTTCTTTCTGTAATAGGATTACCCCGCAGTGGGGTGCACGGATAGCCGGGTTCTAGAGGGCAACGAGCCCGCATCTCATGGCTTTGAGACAGAAGGGGCTTCACTCTAGAATTGGCGGGCTATTCGCCGCACTCGTAGGGGGTATAGGTTGACCCAAGGAGGGATGCACAAGTTACCGGATTCCGTGAAGTGCTGGGTGGTCCATTCACTTTGTTGAAGGGGGTTGCCTCGCTAACTTGCCGCGCCCGTAGTGGTCTAGGATTTCATTGCATAGGCTATCCACACGACCAGGGGAACGTCGGGTTTCACTTGCGGCTCGAAAGAAACCCGGGGATCCCAGATTATCTGTATTGTTCTGTGATGCTTATTACAATTCTGTGATGTTGCATTTACCATGCCTGGAGCGATTATTATATATTGCTATATATATACTAGTAGATGTTGTATATGTTTTACACCAGCGCTAGTCCAGTCCCCACTCTGTCGTTAGTTAAGTAACCTAACGGGTGATGGCGGGGCCCAGTGGCGAATGCAGATGGCATATACGTACATCATATGTTCGTTCTTTATTGGTGTGATCAATTGATGGGACTGCATTGATTCGGATCAATGCAAGCTAAACAAACCTATTCTGATGTTGTTGGAACATTTTTCAAAAAGCAGTTATTGCAAGGACGTTTTCTTTTGTTTTGCACAGTGGTATTCGGTTGGGAATATCCAGCACCTCAGTCGACGAGGCAAGGGCGGAGATCCCTTCACCGGGAGTGACCCCTTGGGCAGAAGTTTGCGTGAGGGTAATAACTTCACTATAGTTGATTACTTTTTTCTTTGCGTCGTGGTATTCAGTTGGAATATCCTGCACCTCATTCTACGGGGAAAGAGCCGAGATCCCTTCACCGGGAGTGACCTCTTTAGCAAAGGTTTTCGCCACTATATTTTTATAAAAAGCTATCCGGTTCCTTCAACTATATCATGTTCATTACGTTAAAGGTTTTTCGCCAAAAACCATTTGTAGCCCTCCGTCATTTCCGACGGTTAGCATTTAGTATTCATGCTATGTTTGTTGACCTTCGTCAAGGCATAGTGAATGGTAGCTGCTTGTTACCTTTCTGCTGCATAGATAGATGCGTTGATTTGGGACAGTTGTACTTCCTTATTGACCTTCGTCAAGGGCTTGTACGGGTGGGTTCAAATTAATCTGGACAATGACGGCTAGAACTTGACATGTGACTTATGATTTGTTGACCTTAGTCAAGGTCATAAGTGCATGGGGTAAAAATCACATCAGGAGTTTCTAAAGAAGCTGAAACTTGCCAGATATGCGCATACCTTTTGGAGTGTGATAACATAGGTGGATTACATCACGTTATCATGCGATGATAGTTGGATCCCGATTCCCACTGATGAGTTGGTTTACTCCTCGGGTGATCCCGACTAATTCTTCTTTCATGTTTGGAGGAGAATTTGAGGTTACAGTGGAAGGTTTCCTGATTACATAAAGTGATAACCATTCTGATCTAGGTTAGAGTGCACGCATAGTGTTTCTTTCCTCTCTCTCTTTGGCAGCGACCATGGCCCGACCCTAGACTATGACTCAGTGACCAAGTTAACCGAACCTTCTTAAAACACTGGCTTTTGGATTGTCAGAGTTGCATACCTCATTGCCACTTCTACTTTTACCCTTTTCTCCAGAACACCCCGTATTACTACGAACATCTACTTCTATTGGATAAAACCATCGTATGGTTATATACGAACTCGAAGGAACTTGTTCCAGATTCGAGGATGGTTTCCGATTCTGGAGAAAATGAATAGGATTACTCAGTTGTTTTTTCCTTTACCTTCTCTCAGTTTGCGAGTGCTTCTTGGATTTGGACAGTACACCTATTACGCTAATTGGATAGTCATCATCCAAACCATAGGCAGGTGCCGAACGGAGGGGAATGAAGAAAACCAATTAGCCTAACGATGGTGTACAGAAGGTAATAAGCTAAGGCAAATAAAAGGATTAGTAAGAGGGCAAAGAAAATTGAGACTTCTATCATTCACGACCAAACCAAATATTTCATCGCCACTCCTACTTCACCATTGTATTTCTCCAGAACACCCCATATCACTACGAAGATCCACAGTTATTTAGATACTCCATCGTATGGTTATATACGAACTCGAAGGGACTTGTTCCAGTTCGGGGATGGATTCTTGTTCAGGGGAAATAGAATAAGCTTTATTCAGTTGTCTTTTATCTTTATCTTCTCTCCCGTTGCGAGTGCCCCTCGGATTAGGACAGTACACCTATTACGCTTATTGGATAGTCTTCTTCCAGACCATAGGCTGGTGTCGAACGGTAGGGAAGGAAGAAAACCATTTAACCTGACGATGGTGTGCAGAAGGTAGCGACGAAAGATAAATAAAGGGATTTGGAGAGATGGCAAAGAAATATACGGTTACAGTTGTGAATCTGATAATGAAAGAGGCATTACTAGGAATAACCGGATACCCCTTCGAAACATATTCATGTTTCAGTTTCACTGTGTATTGTTAATAGAAAACTGATTTCCCAATTAGTCCTTGCTCCAGGGTATGTATTTACCAGGTTTGATTCTCACATCTGTATGGTTTTACAGATGATGAGTGGGACTAATCTATTGGGAATTAGGTGATCATTCTCATTATATCGGAATTCATTGTAATTGGTGATATTTGAGGAAATCACCTGGGTTGTTTGCCGGACGGCAAATATTTTGTTTTGAATATCCGTTGTTACGCACCAATTTCAAATTGATATATCTGTACGTTTATTTTTATAAAGTGAGATATAACCTTTTGAAATTATGTCCATGACATTTACCTATATCAGTGGATGGTTAGGTAAGGAGCATTAAATAGCGGTGTAATTCTTCTTAACCATAAGTCCAGTTTTCAAGCTACGAAACACAAGGAATGAGTTATTAGACTCAGGGGACTTATACAGAGTATTGTATGTTGTCCAGTGTCCATTAGGACAGTTGGGTTGGTACTCGTACTATATTCTGTTTACTTGTGACTTCTCTAGTTCTTAGACATGTGTTTCACAGAAATACAAGATCCAATTTTTGAGAAGTTATAGGTATATGAATAAAGTAGAGAACCAGGTATTGTAAGTATCAGGATTTTCAAGGTGATCGAAGATGTAGATACTCGTATTCGTTATTTACTTGATAGTAATGGTTTTGAGAAACTTGCATCTCTTTCAGGTTACTCATATCTGGATGTATTCCTAAATTGAGTAATGATGATCGGCCTCTCTCCATTTAGTTGACATGCACTGGAGACAGCTGCATGATTTGAATCTTGTTCTAATTAAATCAGTGGCTTTATTTCTACATTGTATATAGAATAGTTCATATCTTAACATTGTTAAGGTACGGGGAGTTTTCCGGCTTATGCTTAAAAGCAGACTCAGGATAACTCAATGCACGTTTTTGTAATGGCAGTTTGTGGGTTGACCCGGGCTATAACGAGGGTTGACTTTCTACCATCTGGAAGATCAATAGTGATATTGTTCTCGACTCGCCACAGTTTTAATAAAAATGGATTTTTTTCACAAAACAGAAGTTGGAGTATGGTAGAACTGGATGTGATTCCAGAACCACAAACTATTACTGAAAATTTAATAAGAACCGAAAGATTCAATCTGGATTGACATTCCATTGGCCACTCCTCAGATATGGTGGGTAACCTCAGGCGCCCGAGAGGTACTCCGGTAGACTCAAGGACGGTGACAGGGAGGTTCTTGTTTATCCAGACTTGCCATTGTTGTTGTTCCAGACTGTGAGATCCGGCAGGAGGATGAATATAGCGTCGTTCTAAACTAGCTTTAGAAGTGCACGTGTATATTATTCTGCCAGAGGGTTGTCGTAGTCAGTGGGAGCAGCAGAAGCATAGTGGTCAAGTAGCTTATGTCTATTTATAGACTAAAGCAGATATAGCGGAGATAGATCATCCGTTTTTGATGTGACAGTCATAGGTTTGACTTAATCAGAATAGGGGATGGATCTGTTAAGAAGGTAGTAGGGTGTGATGTCCTGGTATAAGGATGGCATACACATAGTAGGAAGTGAAATTCCTATACTACGATCGGTTATACTTTGGTTGTCACACAGTGGTTTCACCACATAGGATATAGATATAATATCATACACACTGGTTACTTGATCTAGATTTGGATAGTTTCCCAATCAGGGTACTTAGACAGCATTCTACTGGTATTTTAGAATGGACGACTCCTGGCACGGTAGTATACCTACAGGTGATGGAGTCACCCTCTCTAAAGGTGTCTTACAGACTAAAGGGGAGAGGGATGTGCATAATTCACATATCACTTGCTGAGGCAATTGAGTCAATCAAGAGATGTCAAGTACAACACCAGATGTTGTTTTTGCACTAGATGGAATAAGTTGATATTAATACTATCCTGGAGGAACGTTCAGAAGAAGTTTTAGAACATAAGTGGATGTTCTAGGGATATGATAACGGCATCCTCCTTCGGGAGACAGTTATCATTCCAGGCATCCATGGTGACCTGGATGACAGAGTGATTGTCAGAGTTATAGTTTTCCCTCAGGTGAGGGGCAGTAGTTTGGACAGGAGGTCCAAGCGGATACTGAAGGAGGCATAGCGCAGGATACTGATTAAGTTCAGTTGACGATACAGTCTAAGAAGTTTGGATTTGGAGTTCATTTATGAACTAGGTCCCATCAGATATCCAGACATATTCTAAGACTGGTATTGCTCATTTTGGGAGATGGCTTTCTCCGCGGACTTGAGATAAAGAGAGACATAGAAAGAAACATCTGGACGGATCTACTCACTGAGGCTATTCCTCGAACGCAATAGTTTCACAAACGGACTTTGTGAGACTGATCAGTAGAGGAGTTGGGTGTTCGGTATCACATGGGCTGTGAGTGTGCGACATCCCAATAATTCGCCTTGAGTGCAAATGGGAGATTGTTGGATATAATGCCCTCAAAGTCAATTATTGGATCGCAGGCACGTGATTGCAATGATTGAGGGAGGACCTATTCCGGTAGGACAGTCTTACTCGTGATGATAGTATGCTATCTGGTTTAACTTTATCATCGTGTACATGCTTTAAGTGACCTTACAGGTCACTATTACACGTTGATAGAGCCCTTAGGATTCTTGCTTGACTACCAGCAGTATGATGGCGATCATATACGTGAGAGTTAGGTAGTCTATAAGCACATCCTTAAACTGTCCTTAGTCGTGGGAGTTTTCGAGACAGGGCATCGATACTCCGGAGTAGACTAGTGTATACAGTCGAGACCCCGACGAGGGGCGGTGGCCAGTCTCACAAGCCATTGGTGTCAGTTGGTTCACCTAAGATGTATACAGGCGCTCATAGGGTTATGAGTACACCGGACAGGACTCGCCGGGAATATGCTAGTTGGTATTATACCTGACGTCAGATAGCAGTTCCCTGGTGACATGTGTACAGGTTAGTTCATCGACCTGAGATCGTCATTTGTCTCGTGTGAGTTCACACTGTACTTTGATTACTACCCTACCACGGCCCAAAGGAGTCGTGCAAATAGGTTTTAGTTAGGTACAGTCCTGAGCCACATGGAGGCAGTGAGCAGATCGGTAGGGGTTTCGTCTCTCCCGGTATTGGGGGTAAGATCGCGCTGTGTCTAGGAGAGCCATTACATGAAGTCCTTGGCCACAGCAAGAGATTTACTGGTAGGTATTCAAGTAGTATCTCAGTGTGTTCTGGGCTACACTCCGACACGACTTGTACCGCTTTTGGGGGTCTGACTTTTACCAACCCCCTAGGCCCGACATGCGATGCTCATAGACGAATGGACCGGACTGTACGGATATTGTCACTGACAGGTTCAGTAGGGTGTCAGGATGAGTTCGCTCATCGACCTCCCTTTTGGTCAATACCTGGTTCCCCGTTACGTACAGCTAGTACCACTGACGTGCTAGTGGTTAAATCCACAGCCAGTATATTGACGAGTCTTTAGAGTCCCCGACAGACAGTTTCTCAAGTTTCGGGCGAAACGTTGTAGAGGCCGTATGGATTTATGGCAGGATTTGAACATACGCATGCACTTGAGCACGTGTCATGGTTCGGACAGATAATACTAGCGGGCTTTGGTTTAAGCCGGATCCTAGTATTATACCGTGTAGATTTTGTCTCATTACATTTGTATTTAGTTGGAATACAAATGCGGGTATGTATATACAATCGCGGGGTTATCCTTTAATTTATTACGGGATCGATTTTTGAAGTTGCCAGCTACCATTCTTGTTTTGGCCAAATTCCTTTTCCTTTGTTGTTTGGCTGAATTTTCCATTGAAGCGTTTTTTTTTTGCAAAAGTGCAAATTAGTGTAGGCAGGGGCTTTTTAGTAGTGCCGGGGCCCCAGCGCTTTTCCAGCAAGCTTCTTGGCTTTCTAGATGAGATTGAATCATTTCTTTGCATTAATTGTGATTGGATTTGGAAAAGTTATTGGTGTGACTTCTTTTTCTTGTGATCACGCACTCTTTTCTCTTGTGATCACTTCCCTCTTCTCAAATATGGCCGAGCCATTTTCTTAGGACAGCCCCCTTCATCTTGGTTGGAGAATGATTCATTTCATTTGCACTAAAAATCCTTGGTTCATCTAAAAAGCTCATTTCTCCACCTCCACTCCTAAAGGCAACTTCGATTAACCCTCGAGACATAGCATTCTACACTTGCTCTACTACAACCTTGGACACGTCGGCTAGCAAACTTCGTGTTCGAGTTGCCTCGGTTCAAAAGCGGGAGCCCGTAAAAAGACTCATTGATGTGGTGCCCTTTCGACGAGGAGACCGGAGATCGGAGATGCCGCGAGGAACTTGGGATGGTGGCCAAAGACCGAAGGACACAGATCAATCGGTATAGCCTTTCTAACACCTCTCTAGTTAGCTAGTTTTGTGTTAATGGTTCGATCCGGGTGAAAGTATACGATAGCGCCAGTTTCAAGTTTACGAAAAGTTTTTGTTTCCACATTTTGGCCTCGTATTAACGGCCGGGACGCAACCGTAGACTTACATGATATGTGCGGGACCGAGGTTAAAACGTGTATGTGATACCGTATTCTATTCTCGCGATTTATGTTATCGGTCGGTTATATGTGATATAGCCGGATTATTAAATCAAGTGTTGATTTAATAATTTAATGTATAATTATATATTTGATATATTAACTTACATTAACTAATATTAGCACACTTAAGAATTCTTTTTCTCACTTGTGCATTTAGTATATATGTGATTTATATTAATGTACATTTTTTGTGTGTCATGGTAGATGATACATGTGACATGGGTGTATGAGACTCACACCATGCTTAACATAATGATCGGTTTTGCTTATTTAATGTAAATCAAAATTATTTAGAGATTACTTACATGGTAAGAAGCTTGTAGTGACCATTGACTTAGTCCACTAATTTTATTTTACTTGAGGTATTATTTAACCCAGCCATTATCCTAAGCCATGGTTAAGTCTTTACATAAGTTATATGAGAAATTTCTCATCCAAGGTTGCCATTCACTTCTTGCTTCTCTCCATGGTTTCTTTCATCATCTCCTTCTTCTAGCTCTCTAGCTTCATGAGAGGTGAATAAAATGAGTGGGAAAATTATTTTTAAAGTGAGCAAAATTACTACTTCATCAAGCTCTACTAGACCGGCCATTTAGTTTGGGTTGTTTCTTCACTAGTCCATCACTTAGTGAAGAGGTAGCTTGAGTTAGAGTCCCCTCGACGTAGATCATCTTCGGCCTCGAAGACTTCATGCAAGCTTGTTCATTTCACCTTGTGGAGCCTTACTAGAGTCCGGAAGATCACTACTTGGAGCGAAGGGACTACTACATGGAGCTTAGGAAGTGAAGGACCGGTCTACAAAGATTGTATTCCTTGTTCACTTTGATGTAAAGATGTTTACATTCCAGTTTCGTCTAATTCTCTAGTTAAGATTCTAGGTTTGGGTTCTTTTGCGTGCCAGATTTTTAAAAACTGCATGGTCGATGCTTCATGAAACCCAGTGGCGGTGCTGCGGAACCCAGCACCAGGGAGTGAGGCAGACCTAAGACTGCCTATGGGGGATCTCGGGTCCCTACCTCCAAGACCACCTCGTGGTGGTCTTACGGAGTGGGCCCAGCTCTACGCTCCCCTGGGGTCTCCCCGGGGTGCCCATGCACCACTCTGCGGGTTCTCGGTTCAAACCATGAACCAGCGACGTGTCCAAACAACTCAAAACTCAAAATTTCGGGACAGTTTTTTTTGACAATTTTTATGCTTGAAAAAACACGAATTCTAATGTCGTAACTAGCTAGTTTAAGATGTTTGGGAGGCTCTGACACCACTCTAGGGTTTCCTAGTGCACGCGGCGCAGCGGAAGTGAATGACGAACAAAAATTTCTAACTAGCATGAAGGAACTCCGAACCATAAAATCGTTCCAAACACCTAAGCTAGAAAACCAAGCATGCAAAGGTTAGAAATACTACCTTTGACGCATGTCCATCAAATCATGGAAGACCCCTCCAAGCTCCGTGTATGCTTTCCGGATCGAGCTTGAGTGGCGACCGCCCTTAACGAAGATGATCCATATAAGAAAACCGATTCAAGCTCTGGCTTCAATTAGTGAAGCGAACGACGCTCCGAGCTGGCTACGAATGGAGAGTGGGGATGTAGAATTACTTTCACTATCTTTTCTCTCTTTTTCTAAACTCAAATGAGCTAGCAAGAAGAAGGAAGAGGATGTGAGGAAGAAAAAGCCATGGAAATATAGCTAAGTCTTCTTGTGAAGTACAAGTAGTAAAGTAACAAAAGAAATGGCTCATCATTTCTTTTTCAACCATGAAAGAATAGTTACCACAAATGAAAATACAATATAATAACCAAGGCCATCCCTCTCTAACATGCTACATAAAACCTCATCCCCCACTTCATTTTTTATTTTCTTTTAAAGGAAAATAAAGAAATGAAGTCTCCATCTTCTAAAACATATTTCGTACAAATACGAAATACAACCCGGTATACGTATCGAAATACATATACGCGTATCCGTATAAAAATACGAATATCAAGGAGAGAGAAAATGAACAGTGATCAATAATATTAGAATAAACATACTAAAAAATTATATCTAAATTATTAAATCAAAACTTTATTTAATAATCCGGCTTAATCCTAAGCCGCTATTATTATCAACCATCTAATTAAAGTCCGTGTAGCCTGTATACGCATTTAATTAGACCCCTTATATGTACTAACATACATCATCTACATTATATTGCCTGAATCGGAAAAACCCTTATTGGGACTTTACCCGCGCGCGCAAACACGTATGTTTTGGAAATGGAATTGTTTTAAGGAAATGGATGCGCACGAAAGCTCGGTCTCGTTTTAAAATTTTTAAACCGCAAGTGCACGGCGCGTTGTAGAAAGCTGGTAAGTACGGGTCGATCCGCAAGGAATTGTGTATTAGGTTTTGTTGTTTAAGGTTCAACAAATAAAGAATGGTTTGGTTTGTCACAAAAATATAATATACGAAACAAGGAAAACAAGTTAAGAAAGAAGTGGTTGTGGCTTTAGCTCGGAAGGTCGAATCGCAATGATTCCTTCGATGCTCCCTTTATCATGAGTTGTCCATCCTTACGTCGATCCCGGCATGAAGCATGACTTGTCAAGGAGGTTGCAAAGAATAAATCATCAAATTCTGATATTCGCCGCAAAATACGAAACGAGTCCGTTTTGTTCACTTACCGTTTGTATGTCCAAGCTTGGGGTATCAACACTAAGAACGAAGTTTAGCAAGCATACCACAACATCAAAAACAAAAATTAGTGAGTGAGAGCAAATGATTTTAGAGTTGAGTTTGCTAAGTTCTTGTGATAGTATATCATATATGAAACCAAGCGATTATCAAGCACTTGATCGCAAAATACCATATCTCAACTTATCAAACTTAACACCAAATTGATTTTAACTTGAACATTAAAATGGGGAATGGTGGTGAAGATGCTATATGAAGAGGTTACAAAGTAACCATGTTTCAAAATATCATACCACATCAATACATAAACAATGTTTAAATTAGAATCATATATATAAGCATATTAAACATTAACAAGAGGAAGAGGAGGCAAAGCCTTTCATCTCATTTTCTCACCATTACCATAACTAATGAAAGATTAGTTACACATAATAATAGCAAAAGAAAGTAAGTAAGGAAAACAACGAAAGAAACAAAGCAAAAGCAATATTATTAACACCTGATGAAATTGAGGTACGAGATATTGGTAACTTGTTCAACCTTCATAATGAAGCACTCAAATGAAAGCTTAAAGAGGGAAGAAGAAGAAGAAACCAAGTTAAAGCCCACACAACTCTCAAGCCTAAACCAAAAATTAAGAGAAAAATAGAAAATGGTCATATACTATGCACCCCTTGCTCAATATCTGCTCTGGTATTTATAGGCTTAACTACAGAATAAACAAACAATATAGATGGACTGATGTGATCCTAAGAAATGACCATAAGAAAAATGGGGGCATTTGAAGCAAGGGGGCCGGCGTCGCCGGAATTATGGGGGGCCCGCTGGTCTAAATCCGAGCATCGAGGCTCAGATTGGCATGGTGGATTTGTGTGCTCTCCACAATCACTATGATGCTGTTAGATTTATCTGTTAAAGACTGGTTTGCATTTAGAGATTTGGAGGGAACATGATGCCATACATCATATAAAAACTTTTAGTATTTAATACTCATGCCCACTTGTGCCCACATGTGTCATGGGTAGCCCCCACCTAGGTCCAAGAACCAAAGAGCTATATGCACACTTATGTTGTGTTGGACCAAAAATGTGTACACATGATTATTTGCAAAAGTGCTCTTCGAATATCGGTTGGTTTTCTGTTCTGATTGCAATGTCGGCTTCCAAACGTTATATTCATGACTTTGAGTGTGTTTCCAGTATTTTATCACGAATACCTATAATCTGTATTTACTAAGAAGACACTAGTTAATAGTACTGATAAATAACAAAATAGATACTGAATGAGTGGTAACAAAATGCAGTTTTCTTCGGTGGGCAAATACCCAAAAACATATCTTTTGCTTGTCCCGAGCAAAACAAAAATCCAAGCCTCACTTTCTCAGGGAATGCGATTGCACTTAAAACGTGCAACAAGCCGTTAAACCTCCAGGTGTCCCCAGTAGGAGGAGTGTTGTCTCCTGAGGGTTTTCAGCGGATTACACCCACAAAATCCAGTCAAGTTAGCGTCATGGAGAAACTGTTGATTCTAATCTTAAGTTTGAGATCAAAGTTAGAAGTTCTATCACCCAAGTCAAAAACGTTAAACCCTTATTTTTCACTCCTCACAATTTGTTTAACATAAGCTTATACGCGTCTTTATGTGATTGTGCGGATAGTGTCCATTAGTTCTTAAGAATTTGATTAGGGTTATCATGTTATAAGTACGGACCCGGATAAATTTCTAAAGGATCACACGAGTTTGAAAAGGAGTTATGATTTTCTTAAGTTTTTGTTCCCAAGTTATGTTTCAGGTCAGAATATATATCGTTTTTAATAGAGAACCCAAGTTTTATTCTTCATTCCTGCCTTTTACCTGTTTTAGTTCATACACACCTTTCTTTATCGTGCAAAAACGTCTTTATAAATACAAACCTTCATATCTCCGCGAAAAAACTGTTTTAATAGAAAACTCGTCTTCGCCATGATTATTCTCCCACAAAGAACCGTGAGGACATTTAACTCGGAGAGAACACTTGCTTAGCTTATTTTATTTGGCGATTGGAAACTTGCCAAGCTTTGGGTCAATGTCTCCCAAAGCAGATTGTTTTAGGGAATTAGGTGTGGAGACAACCCAAGGACTTAATTACCCAATTTTCTAAGGCCACAAAACAAAAGACTTATTTTATTTAAAATATTCTGAACTGAGTAGAAACAGAGATATAGCCAGCTTTTCTTTTAAATCCAAAGAAGTTACATGTGGATAAGGTGCGTAATCACTCCAACTAAGTTCCAGATGGGTTAGTTTTCAGACTTATAGCTTCTATTAAAACATCTATAAAATCCTTCACCTCTACTTCACTATATGAACTATTCTTGATATTGTTTTACTCAGAACAAACCTGTTTGATCCTAAACTTATTTATCAATTTTTAAGAGTTTTTCAGACATGTCATACTTTCATCAAATTTTCAAAAAATACGACACGTGTAAAGTGTTATAAACGATGTATATCAGCTATGGTTAAACACAAAGGAGGGTTATCTTTCAGGCCGTCAGTCTTACGAAAAGGATTTAGTTCTTTCTAACTTATCAACCGAACCGTCAGACATCGAATCTAAGTTTCCCCACTAGCTAACTTGAAAAAGTTTTTATATTTTAGGGAAATTTTTTCAATTTTGATAGGGTTTTTAATATGTATGCAATGCAGAATATACACATGATGCAGCAAAATAAACGCATTGCTCACCCCCAAACCTGAGTTTTACGATGTCCTCGTCGTTGCCCCCGTCAACGGTAGCTAGACTTAGACATCAGGGTAAGAATTTTATTTGAAGAAAAAGAAAAAATCTAAAACTAATTACAGCATATACAGGTTAAAAGATTGGGTTAGTCCAGAAATTAATAGCAGCCATTTAAAATTTTTGTCAATATAGTGCAAGGGCTAGTAAAAGAATATGTATATAATAAAAAAGAAAAAGAAAAAGAAAATGTATATGTTAGTTGTTAGTGAAGGGCTTGGGCGTGTAAAAGTAGGAAAAGGAAGACGTTGATGGTGAAGATGAAGTTTTGAAGAGGTCAAAGAATTTTTGCCCGAATGAATAGAATTTTCAAGAAGCACCTATTGAGTATCAAAGTCAAGTTCAATTAAAAGCTGGAGTTCATCCGCAAAAAGTTCAGCAAAAGAAAGGTTCTAAGGATGCTCCCAAATTGATTCTGACTTAAACTCACCAAGAATATCAAGTTCATCCGCAAATATCTCCTCAAAACTAGACATGAAAGAATGTTTTTCAATATTACCTTCCTTCCTATAATCTTCCACAATTCTATTCTCATTGCTACACCTCACAATTCCCAAAACGAGTTCTCCTTCTTCACATTCAGATCTGGGTAGGTTCATGTCATCTAAAAAAGTATGTTCCCATACTAACGTTTCTTTCGAAACAATATCACTAGGTGATACAAAAATTGTGGGTTCCTGATCATTGATTCTCCTATAACAATCTATCCCACCCATACCCATTAAATTCACCAGCTCCCTCCTTTAAAATCGGAGCGCAAAAATCAGTCGGTTCATGAATTTCTTCTTCAAGTAAAATTTCAGTTAAATCAACCTCAAAATCACAAGTGACAGGAGGTTTAGTAGGTACCTGAAGGTTAGTGGTGGACTGAATTAGAAGGTTTTCCTGTGTGTCCTGATAACACTTAGTCAATTCATTCGCATCATCATCTATGAAATCATTAAAATTAAATTGATCGTTTATCTTACTCATGTGACTTCGTAGATGACAGATATTGACACTATGTGGTTCTAATTGACTGTGTTCACTCTTTAGAATCCTCACAGCTACATGCTCTTCAATTCTAGCCAATGATTGAGCTCGAGCGTGAAACAATTGCTCAGACTGTTGTATAAACAGGACTAGTGTCGCAGCTGTGTTATTCTCAACCGCAATCATCACTTCAATACTCTTCTCTAAAGCGGTCAACCTAGTATCTATCTCACTATCACTCCGTAATGAGGCACAGTTGTTTCAGGTTGGGAGGGTTGCGACGATGGTGATGCTAAAACTATTACCCTGTCGACCTCTTTCTCTAAATTTTCAATCATTTGATCTCGGGTTGAAGTAGGACTGGGTTCAAGAGTGTTAGGTTGGTGATCATTATCAAAACTCCTGGACGGTTGGTCACCCCTAGAAAAGGATAATTTTCATGAATGTGGGAAGAATTGTGGCAATTTGAACAAAAGAATTGGGACTGAGTATAAACAAAAGAATAAGAATCGTGAAAGATTGAATTGAATTGCGTGTCACCCATATTAACAAGAATCCACAATTATCACAAAAACAAAAAATATCATACCCGTAGCAGTCTATGTAATGCTAAGTCAACTAGACTTGCTCAAGAACCTGATTGTTGAAGTAAAACTGTGTTGAGAAACGGGCTCAAGATATACAGATCACGAAACCATGTATGTGAAGAGATAAGGGGAGATTTTCCAACGCTTTCGTGAAGTTCTTTAATTAGAATAACCCTTTTCTCTTTTGGCAGTTTCGCTGTGAACACTTGCCTAGACATCCTGTGAACGATATACCGTTAAGCGGTGTTCTAAACACAGTTAACTTCTCCTAATGACCGCGAAGTCCTTAAAGTCAAATTTCTAGTTGATTTTAAATTACTGTGGGTATGCAAGAAAGAAGTTTTGTGATTTGTGGGCTACAGAGAAAGGTGATGAAATCCTTTACCGTATCTTGTTTAGTCGTGCCCTTAATATCCGTATTAAGATGCAAATGCGCAAATTAATAAAAGAATTCAAGAATTCAATCAATAAAGCAATTCTTTTTCCGTTTATGTTTAAGCGCTGTAACAAATACGGGTTAGTTCTCTATGCAATTGGTGGCAAGTTTGTGCGAAGAATCCTGCATAAGATAGAGCATTGGAATGGGTCGGATTTGAGCAAAGGTGTTAGAAAATAAGTACCGATGCGATTTTTGGTTTTAGAAACCCCTTTGAAGCGATTACTGGTATTTTATTGTTCACTTGCACGGGTCAAACTACCCGGATCTTTGGCACTACACTTTACAAACGTTTTAGAATTGAATTTGATCCTTGCTCCGCACGACCGCTGGTATTAATTGGCCAGGAGAAGTTCAGAGAAACTCCAGGGCGAGATTGTTTCCGTCATCACTCCTAACCGGGCCATCAAGCAGAAAGATTGTGGGATTTGTGATCCACATGGACGGCAAGGACCTAAGGATAGAGGACGCCAGACCGTGGGCAGGAGGCAAGTAGGCTCTCATACTTTGCCAGCTTTGGTTGCACCGGCACTTTTCGACATTGAAGGAAGTATACCTCAATGTCATTTATTTTGATTTGCGTTTTAGTTATCTGAGTATCACGCTTTTATCGTTTTGGTGTCCGAGTTTTGATGATTTAGTTTCATTATAGATATTTTCGTGCACCGTAGCTGCACCTACATGATATTTTCCTATGTGCACAGTTGTTGCACTTGATTTAGTTTAATACATCATTTACATTGATATCGATTTTGTGCATTTGTCGCGCATATTTATGATTCTATGTATTTTGATGCTGCCGATTTGACTTCGTGCATGACGTATGCACTTGACTTTGACTTATGCACTCGGTATAGTTCACATGTGCATGCAGTGCATTGATATGGCTTTTGTGCACGTAGTTGCAAACATTTATGATTTTATACACCTCGGTATACTCGATGCTTTTTCTGTTAGTTGTATATATTCCCTAGAGGTCATTGTTGTACATATGATGTATATTATAGTGGATGCTTGGATATATATAGAGAGGAATTTCTTGCTCGACATGATAGTATGCTATTTGGTTTCACCTTGTCTTAACATGTTGACTCGTATTGGTTTACTATCTTGCTCTCACATGTTGATAAAGCTCTTAGGATATGTACTCGAATACTAGGACTGTGATGCAGATCATACTAGTAGGGCCAGGGTAGTCCAAAAGTACATCCTATAACTGTTCCTAGTCGAGGGAGTATCGAGATAGGGCATCGATACTCCAGAGTAGACTAGCGTATATGCTTCTCGACGCATATGATGGGCAATGGATGATCCCATATCAATTGGTGTTTGACATCAAAGAAAGTATACGGGTGCTCAGTGGAGACTGGGTACACTGAACGGACTCGCCGAGAACTCCTAGATGGTATTATACCTATCGTCAGATAGCAGTTCTCTTGTGACACTGGTACAGGTTAGTCTGTAGACCCGAGATCGACATAGAGTCTTGTGTGATTCCCACTATGTTTTGATTTCCATCTTACCACGTTCACGAGAACGTGCAAAATGGTCTCTTGGGTACAGTCCCGAATCACAAGCAGGAAATGAGCGATAGAAGGGGTTTTGTCTCTCCCGGTATTGGGAGTTGATGTTGCGTATTGTTCGATTGGCTATAACTGGAAGTCCCAGGCCAGGGCTGATATGGAGACCTACTGCTAAGTGTTATTAGTAGTTTCTCGACCCGTTATGAGCCTCATATCGACACGACTTATCGGTTACTGGGGTCTGACATTTACCACCCCTAGACTGGATATGCGACATATCAGACGAAGAGACCGGACGGTACGGGAGTGTTACTGATTGGATTCATAGTAGTATATAGAGGCTTGCTTGTTGATCTTATGATCGCTCAATACCCGGATGGCTGTTACGTTTAGCTGACCGGTTGCAGCTTGTAGGTGTTTGATATGATCATCACCTATTGCCGGCGTATTGACGATTCTTTAGAGTCCAACATAGAGGTTCCTGGCTCAAACAAAACGGAGTAGGAGCACATATGTGATATGTGCAGGACCGAAAATAATATGTGTATGTGATACCGTATTCTATTCTCGCGATATGTGATATCGACCGGGTATATGTGATATAGCCGGGTTATCGGATCAAGGGTTGATTCGATAAAATGATACATGTTATATTAGTCGGATATTTGTATATTGCCGGATTATCGGATCAAGTGTTGATTAGATAATTTAATGTATAATTATATATATGATATATTACATTACATTAACTAATATAAGGTCATTTAAATGATTCTTTTTCTCACATGGCAATACATTGATATATATATGTGATATATGTTAATTGTATTATTTTCTTTTGTTACATTGTATATTATATATGTGATAAATATTATTGTAACATGTTAGGGTTACAAATGCAACTAGGGTTTTGAGATTAAACCATGCTAGGGTTTGGATTAGGGTTAATGTTATGTTTAGGGTTTATACCAAATTGAGGAGATATTTTCTTTTGTTGACTTTGTTAAACCTTTTTTATATTTACTTGATATTTATTAACCCAACCCTAACCCTAACCTATGGTTTAGTCTCTAGAAGGGTTAAGCATGACATGCTTAACCCTAGGTTGCAATTATATCCTCAACAATAATTCATTTTTCAGCTCTCATTCTTCTTCATCTTCTTCAATCTCACAAAAGAGCTTGCTTGATTTTTGGTTTATGATGAAACAAAGTGAGAAATAGAAAACAAAAGAGAGCAAAATTCCTACTTCATCATCCTCATCTATTCTAGCCACTTAGAGTAGGGTGTTCACTTCACGAATACTTTCATTAGAGAAGTATGAGCTTGGGTTAGTGGTTCTTCAAGGTTGATCTTCTTAGAAAGTGAAAATTTGAAGCAAGATGCCTCATTCACCTCATGGAGCCTCTCTAGAGTCCGTGTTCTTGATGATCGGATTGAAGGGACCTCAACTCGGAGCTTATGAAGCGAAGGAATGGACTACAAAGGTTGTAATCCCTAACACTTAGATGTTAAGTTGTTAACATGTTTGTTATGTTTGATTCTCTAGTTAAAGATCTTGGGTTAGGATTATCTAAAATGGCAAAATTTTTAATTTGGCATGGATGATGCCTCCTGAAACCTTTCTGCCATTGTAGGTAACCTAACAGTGGTATCAGAGCCTAGCTAAAGAATTAGACGGATAAGTGTAAGATTATGAAACCGAAACAACTCCGAAACACCCGCATCGAAACCCTAGTTTCTGTAAATATTTCAGTGTGTTAAAAAATGTTCCAAACAGTTGCAGAGTGATGTATGTGATACAATATGAACACCGTATAAATTTTAGCCCAACCCCTCGGAAAATGGCTGAGATCCCCCCTAAAACCTGCCAGATCGGATCCCTGTAGGCTGGAATTTGCACAGTGTTTATAGCTCTTGGTTTTGATACTTTTGGTGTTGTTTGTGTTTGATAATTTTACATGTGATGTTATCTTTTAGCAAAGTCAATTCGAAGTGTTTCGTATTCATAATTCTAGATTTTGTTTCGGTTATTTTAGACGGTATTAAAAAGATCGATCGGATATCAAATACCCACTTTTTCCCTTACTGAAATTTTTTCAAGAGTTGGATCTTTTTCATAGTTAAAGAACATTCAAATAGCGTGCAAGTGATGTGGTGAACCCTTTAGAAGAACAAAACCTTAACTCAATTTTGTGACCGTTAAAACCGCCACTAAACCCTAGGGTTTGTGGTGGTTTAGCGGTGCCACAATTGAGGCATTGGTTGACCCTTCTACAGCTGGTTCATTGCTACTGTGGCATGTGATGGATACTTCTAAACTACGCTCAAGTGTTGAGCATTTTGGGAAATTTTGGGTGCTTGTTGATTCGATCGTAATGTTTAATATCTTCTAGCTTTTTCTGTAATGTGATACAATATGTGGAATTCATATAGTTAGGCATGAAATCCGTAATATATGATATTTCGGGTTTACGATGTCTAAGATGATTGTGGATTCCAAATGTTGTAGTTTTATACTTTCTTTTCTGGGACCGTAAGTGTAATATGTGGTATATCATCGTTTTCGTTGCTATATGTCAATGACAATTGTGATATGCATATTTACTTACGTTGATGACATGTGATGTTATGTGTTGCTGTGATATGTTATATTGGATCGTCATGTTTCGAATAGCCGGAGGTTTTATGTGAGATGAGGGTTTTTATTTTCATTCATGTAAAATTCATTGTATGTAATATTCTTTTATTGTGGCACTTCCGGTTTGAGGATGTTGTTGTAAGTCCGCGGCAGCGCCCCGGCCGTCTTTCAGACGCCGATATGCGGAACAAAACTTTTACGACTGGCGCTATCGCGTACTTTATCCCGGATCGTCCATTATAGCTAAACTAACAAATTGTAAAGAGGGTAGAATTGTTATACCGAATGATCCGAGTCCTTCGGTCTTCAACCATCATCCCACGCTACGTTGCAACTGATCCGAACTTGCTCGATCTCCGGTCTCGTCGTCCAGGTGGCACCACGTCGACGGATCTTTAAACGGGCTCCCGCCTCTGAACCGAGGCAACTCGCTCGTCAAGTTTTCTAAAAGAGACGAACAAGATGAAGTAGAGAATGGGTAGAATACTTTGTCTCGTTACGTCCAAGGTCACGGACTAACGGTTTTAGAAGTTTCCAATTGGAATCGGGTGAATGGAAATTGAACTAAAAATGAAATTTCCATACACTAGTTATCATAATCTTTTCTCACTCAAATGAAATGAATCAAAAATCACCACTCACAAAGAAGTGGCCGGACACATTCTAAAGAGAAGGGAGGTGAGTGTAGGAGCAAGTGGTGACCATTAGAAAAGCTTCTCACAAAAGATCAAGAGGAAAAAATCTAAGCAAGAACAAAAAGCATTAATGAAAAGGTGACTCACTAATTACACCTCATCATCCAATTAATGCAAGATGGTGACTCACTAATCTAGTCATCAAAACAAGAAGCTTCTACTAATGACTCACCTCATGACTCACCATCAAGAAGAAAAGATAAATCCGCATTTGACCGACTGTCAAATACGGCTGATAGAAAACTGAAAACTGGCAACTTCTAAAAATCCTCCCGAAACGAATTTCAGGATAACACCGTATCGGTATAAACATACCAGCATTTGTATTACGACCGAATACAAATGCAACTGAGACAAAGATATTATATCTACACGGTATAATACTGGGTTCCGGCTTAAACCAAAGCCTACCAGTATTATCTGCCCGAAAAATGACACGTGCGAAAACGCACGTGCATTTTCCGAACCTTGCCATAAACCCATATGGCCTCTACAACGTTTCGCCCGAACTTAGGAAAGTGTCTGTGGGGAACTCTAATGACTCATCAATACACTGGCACTGGGTATAACCAATAGCACGTTAGAGATACAAGCTGTATGTAACGTTTTGCCTATGTATTGATTGGAAGGGAAGCTGACAAACGAACTCATCTATAAACCCTACTGAGCCTGACAGTGACAATATCTGTACAGTCCGGAACATTCGTCTATGAGTATCGCATATTAGGCCTAGGGGGTCGGTAAACGTCAGACCCCCAATAGCTGCATAAGTCGTGTCAGAGAGGAGCTCAGAACACCCTGAGATATTACTGGAATACCTTCCAGTAAATCTCGATTACCGTGGCCAGGGATTTCATGTAATGGCTCTCCTAAACACAGCGCGATCTCACTCCCAATACCGGGAGATACGAATCCCCGAAGATCCGCTCACTTGCCTCCAATGTGGCTCGGGACTGTACCCAAAATATACCTGTTTGCACGACTCCTTTGACCCGTGGTAGGGTAAAAATCAAAGCACAGTGGGAACTCACACGAGACAAACGACGACCTCAGGTCGATGAACTAACCTGTACACATGTCACCAGGGAACTTCTATCTGACAATATGTATAATACCAACTTGCATGTTCCCGGTAAGTCCTGTCCGGTGTACTCATAACCCAATGAGCACATGTATACATCTTAGGTGATCCAACTGACACCAGTGGCTTGTGAGACCGGCCACCGCCCCTCGTCGGGGTCTCGACTGTATACACTAGTCTACTCCGGAGTATCGATGCCCTGTCTCGAAACTCCCATGACTAGGGACACTTTTAAGGATGTGCTTATAGACCCCGGCTCCCACATATATGATCGCCATCATACTTCTGGTAGTCAAGCAAGAATCCTATGGGCTCTATCATGATGATAAAGACAAACCAGACAGCATACTATCATCTCGAGTAAGACTGTTTTATCGGTATAGGTCCTCCCTCAATCATTGCAATCATGTACCTGCGATCCAATAATTGACTTAGAGGGCGCTATATCCAACAATCTCCCACTTGCACTTAAGGCTAATTATTGCGATGTCGTGTACTCACAGCTCGTGTGATACCGAGCATCCAACTCCTCTACTAATCATTTTCACGAAACCTGTTTGTGAAACTAATGTGTTCGAGAAATAGCCTAAGTGAGTGGATCCGCTCCGGTGTTTCTTTCTATGTCTCTTTTAATCTCAAATTCGCGGAGAAGGCCATCTCCCGAATCGAGTAATACCTGTCTTAGATTATGTCTGGATATCTGATGGGACCCAGTTCATAAATGAACTCCAAATCCAAACTTCTTAGACTGTATCGATCACTGAAACTTATCAGTGTCCAGCACCATGCCTCCCAAAGTATCCTCTTGGACCGCCTGTCCATAATACTGTCCCTCGTCTGAGAAAAAAATATAACTTTGACAATCACTCTGTCATCTATGTCATATTTGAAGCCTGAAATGATAACCGTCTCTCGAAGGAGGTCGTCGTCATCTGATCCGTAGAACATTCACTTATGTTCTAAAACTGCTTCCTAATGTTTCTCTAGGATTGGATTAATATAAACTTATCGCATCTAGTGCAATAAAACATCTGGTGTGGTACTTGACATCTCACGATTGACTCAATTGCCTAAGCAAGTGATCTGCCAATCATGAACGTCCCTCTCCTATTTAGTCTGTAAGACACCTTCAGAGAGGGTGACTCCATCACCTGCAGGTATACCACCATGCCAGGAGTCATCTATTCTAAAATACTATTAGAATACTTGTCATCTATTCTAAAATACTATTAGCATACTTGTCAAAGTACCCATATAGGGAAACTATCCAAATCTAGATCTAAAACTATAGATCTAGTAACCAGAATGTTAGATATTATATCCATATCCTTTATGGAGAAACAACTGTGTGATGACCACAGTACAACCGATCGTAGTATAGGAATTTTACTTCCTACTCTGTGTATGTCATCCAAATACCAAGACATCACACCCTACTACCTTCTGAACAGATCCATCCCCTATTCTGATGAAGTCAAAACCATGACTGTCACATCAAAAATTAGATGCTCTATCTCTGCTATAATTGCTCAAGTCTATAAATAGACATAAGCTACTTCCCACTATGTTTCCGCTGCTCCCACTGATTACAACAACCCTCTGGCAGAATAATATAAACGTAAACTTCTAAAACTGGTTTAGAACGACGCTGTACATATCCTCTTGCCGGGTCTTGTAGTCTGGAACAGCAGTAGTGTCAAGTCTGGGTAAACAAGAACCTCCCTGTCACCGTCCTTGGGCTACCGGATTACCTCTCGGGTGTCTGAGGTTACCCACCTTATCTACGGAGTGGCTATTGGAATGTCAAACCTGATTGAATATATAGGTCCTATTAAATTTTCCGTAATCGTTTGTGGTTCTGGAATCACTTCCAGTTCTACCAAACTCCCACTACTGTTTTCTGAAAAAAATCCATTTTAATAAAACTGTGGCGAGTCAAGAACAATATCACTATTGATCTTCCAGATGGTAGAAAATCAACCCTCGTCAAAGCTAGGGTCAACCCACAAACTGCCATTACAGAAACGTGCCTTGAGTTATCCAGTGTCTGGTTTTAAGCATAAGCTGGACAACTTCTCTTACCTTAACATCGTTAAGATATGAACTATTCTATATCCAGTATAGAAACATTGGCACTTATTTAATTGGAACCAAATTCAAATCATGCAACTGTCTCCAGTGCATATCAACTTAATGGAGAGAGGCTAATCAGCTTTACTCAACTTAGGAATCCATCCAATTATGAGTAACCTGAGAAAGAAACAAGTTTCTCAAAAGCATTACTATAAACTGAATACCAATCACAAGAATCTACATCTTCGAATTCTATGAAGAATCCCGATACTTGTGATATATGGTTCTCTACTTTATTCCTATACCCATAACTTCTCAATACTTAGACATTGTATTTCTACGAAACACTTGTCTATAAACTAGAGAAGTCACAAGTAAATAGAATATAGTACGAGGACCTACCCCTTTGTCCTGATGGACATTGGACAACATACAATAGTCCGCTGAGTTGAATAACTCAAGACCTGTGGATTGTAGGTTGAAAACTGTACCTAGGCGATTTCCTTAAATATCACCAATTACAACGAATTCCGATATAATGAGGATGATCACCTAATTCCTAGTAATTTGCTCCCACTCAACATCTGAAAAAACCATACAGATGTGAGAATCATATCTGGTAAATACATACCCTGGAGTAAGTATATAATTGGGAAATCAGTTTTCAATAAACAATGCACAGTGAATATGAAACATTAATATGTTTCGTAGGGGTATTCTGGTATTCTTAGTAATGCCTCTTCCATAATCCAAATCATGACTTTAACCGTATATTTTCCTGCCATTATTCCAATTCCCATTATTTGTCTTTAGTCGTTACCTTCTGTACACCATCATTAGGGTAAATGGTTTTCTTCCTTCCCTACCGTTCGGCACCAGCCTATGGTTTGGAAGAAGACTATCCAGTAAGCATAATAGGTGTACCCTCCTAGGAGTACTCGCAACTTGAGAGAAGGTGATGATAAAAGACAACTGAATAAACCTTATTCAAATTTCTCCTGAACCGGAATCCATCCTCGAAAAAATATCCTTCGAGTTCGTATATAACCATACGATGGATTTATCCAATGGAATTGGATGTTTGTAGTGATACGGGTTGTTCTGGAGAAATTAAAGGTGAAGTAGGAGTGGCGATGAAACACGTGGTTTGGTCGTGAATGTTAATAGTCGCAATTTACTTTGCCCTCTTTCTAATCCCTTTATTTTGTCTTTACATATTATCTTTTGCACACCCTACTTAGGCTAATTGGTTTTCTTCATTCCCTACCTTTCGGCACCTGCCTATGGTTTGGAAGAAGACTATCCAATAAGCATAATAGGTGGACTCTCCTAAACCAAGGAGCCCTCGCAACCTGAGAGAAGGTGATAATAAAAGACAACTGAATAAACCAATTCTATTTCTCCTGAACCTGGATCCATCCTCGAAGAATTCCCTTCGAGTTCGTATATAACCATACGATGGATCTATCCAATGGAAGTGGATGTCCGTAGTAATACGGGGTGTTCTGAGAAATCCAATAGGTAAAAGAAGGAGTGGCAATGACTTATGCATCTATAGAAAATCAAAAAGCCAGTATTATAAGAAGGTTCGGTCAACTTTGGTCATTGAGTTGTAGTCTAGGGTCGGTAAAAGGTCGCTGCCAAAGAGAGAGAGAGAAAAGAAAATACTCTGCGTGGACTCTAGCCTAAATCAGAATGGTTATCACTTTATCTAATTAGGTAACCTCCCACTGTTTTCTCAAATTCTCCTCCAAACCTGAAAAAAGAATTAGTCGGGGTCACCCGAAGAGTAAACCAACTCACCAGTGAGAATCGGGATCCAACTATCATCGCATGATAACTTGATGGAAGCCACTCAAGTTAACACACTCCAGAAGGTATGCGCAAGTCTGGCAAGTTTCTTGTATGTTTGAAACTCCCGATATAATTTTTATCCTATGCTCTTATGACCTTGACGTAGGCCAACAAATCATAAGCAATATGTCAAGTTGTACCCGTCGTTGTCCTGATCAACATAAGTCATCGTACATGTCCTTGAGGTAGGCCAACAAGGTGTACGTCTGACTTAAACTAATGCATCTATCTATGCAACAAATGAATACCCAGCAGCTACCAAACACTATGTCTTGACGTAGGCCAACAAACAAAGCTTGAATACTACTGACCATCCATAAGAAACGACGGAGGATTACGGCTGGTTTTTGGCGAAAAACCTTTAACGTAATGAACCTGATCTTGTTGAAGAAACCTGATAGCTTTATAAAAATATATAGTAGCGAAAAACTTTTGTTAAAGAAGTCACTCCCAGTGAAGGGATCTCGGCTCTTTCCTCGTGGAATGAGGTGCAGGATATTCCAACTGAATACCGCTATGCAAAACAAAAGGAAACGTCTTTGTAATAATTTTAAAATTTGTTCCAACAACATCAAATATAGGTTTGTTTTATCTTTGCATTTATAAGAATCAATACAGTCCCATCAATCAATCACACCAGAAAAGAACGAAAATAAAATGTACGTATATGTCATCCGCATTCGTCACTGGGTCCTGTCATTACTCGTTAGGTTACTTAACTAACGACAGAGCGGGGACTGGACTAGCGCGGGTGTAAAACATATACAACATCTAATAGTATAAATACTAATACACAATAATCGCTCCAGGCGTGATAATATGCAACATTACAGATAAGTAATAAGTATCTCAGAATAATACAGATAATCTGGGATCCCCGGGTTTCACAGAGCCGCTGCTGAAACCCGACGTTCCCCTGGTCGTGTGGATAGCCTGTGCAATGAAACCTGGACCCCTACGGGTGCGGCAAGTTACCCACCAAAACCTGAAGCGAGGTAGTCCCCACAACACAGTGAATAGAATACACGGCACTTCACGGAATGCGGTAAATTGGGCACTCCTCCTTGGGTCAGCCTGTACCCCCTACGAGTGCGGCGAATAGTCTGCCAATTCAAGAGTGAGGCCCCTCTGCCTCTCAAAGCCATGAGATACGGACCCGTTGCCCTCCAGAACTCGGCTATTCGTGCACCCCACCGCGGGGTAAACCTAGTACAGAAATAAAAATAGTACAATAGGTACATCGACCGCAACGTGGTCGTGCCCCAAAAGAATATTATACAACAGGCAGTGACGGCAGTCCACATGTTGGACGCTCGCCCCGCAATATCAAATGTAAAAATAAATCCGAACAGCACTACCATTACACACCGCCATCCACCACGACAAATCCGCAACATTACAGCACAATACAGAACATCAACGCGAATGTCACGTTCGCAAACCCGTCTGAAAGAACTATAGCAATCAGACGTGGTTTACCGATCAAATGAAATTCCCGGTCAGAGATATAATGAAAATACTGAAAACTAACAAGTTAAAAATTTCGATCGACTAAATTTCCCGAAGTGGGCCCCACAAGCATCTGGTGTACAGTAATAAAATATGGGCCTAAAATAACAGTACCAGAAACCACATTTCCCTATGAAGAAGTCCCTGGAAAAATTTGGTGCACCAATCCCACTAAACCGCTGCGGAAGCACGGTCAAACCCTAGGTTTGACCGCGGTTCCGCGGTGATTTAAAGGGATCACGTCCCCAAATATTCACAGTTTGCTTCAAAAACCATGCTTGTTTTTTCTGAAATGCTCAAAATGAATTTTAGAACAGATTTAAAATCGACAGAAACTGTGGGTACAGAAAAATGTAGTTTTGAAAATTTCGTACGATCGATCTTTTAAACGCGTTAGCACAAGTTAGTATAGCTTAATGGTGAGGCTCTGATACCACTGTAAGTTCGCGGCAGCGCCCCGACCGCCTTTCAGACGCCGATATGCGGAACAAAACTTTTACGACTAGCGCTATCGCGTACTTTATCCCGGATCGTCCATTATAGCTAAACTAACAAATTGTAAAGAGGGTAGAATTGTTATACCGAATGATCCGAGTCCTTCGGTCTTCAACCATCATCCCACGCTGTGTTGCAACTGATCCGAACTTGCTCGATCTCCGGTCTCGTCGTCCAGGTGGCACCACGTCGACGGGTCTTTAAACGGGCTCCCGCCTCTGAACCGAGGCAACTCGCTCGTCAAGTTTGCTAAAAGAGACGACCAAGAAGAAGTAGAGAATGGGTAGAATATTTTGTCTCGTTACGTCCAAGGTCACGGACGAACGGTTTTAGAAGTTGCCAATTGGAATCGGGTGAATGGAAATTGAACTAAAAATGAAATTTCCATACACTAGTTATCATAATCTTTTCTCACTCAAATGAAATGAATCAAAAATCACCACTCACAAAGAAGTGGCCGGCCACATTATAAAGAGAAGGGAGGTGAGTGTAGGAGCAAGTGGTGACCATTAGAAAATCTTCTCACAAAAGATCAAGAGGAAAAAATCTAAGCAAGAACAAAAAGCATTAATGAAAAGGTGACTCACTAATTACACCTCATCATCCAATTAATGCAAGATGGTGACTCACTAATCTAGTCATCAAAACAAGAAGCTTCTACTAAGGACTAACCTCATGACTCACCATCAAGAAGAAAAGATAAATCCGCATTTGACCGACTGTCAAATACGGCTGATAGAAAACTGGAAACTGGCAACTTCCAAAAATCATCCCGAAACGAATTTCAGGATAACCCCGTATCGGTATAAACATACCCGCATTTGTATTACGACCGAATACAAATGCAACTGAGACAAAAATATTATATCTACACAGTATAGTACTGGGTTCCGGCTTAAACCAAAGCCTACCAGTATTATCTGCCCGAAAAATGACACGTGCGAAAACGCACGTGCATTTTCCGAACCTTGCCATAAACCCATACGGCCTCTACAATGTTTCGCCCGAACTTGGGAAAGTGTCTGTGGGGAACTCTAATGACTCATCAATACACTGGCACTGGGTATAACCAATAGCACGTCAGAGGTACAAGCTGTACGTAACGTTTTGCCTATATATTGATTGGAAGGGAAGCTGACGAGCGAACTCATCTATAAACCCTACTGAGCCTGACAGTGACAATATCTGTACAGTCCGGAACATTCGTCTATGAGTATCGCATATTAGGCCTAGGGGGTCGGTAAACGTCAGACCCCAATAGCTGCATAAGTCGTGTCAGAGAGCAGGACAGAACACCCTGAGATATTACTGGAATACCTTCCAGTAAATCTCGATTACCCTGGCCAGGGATTTCGTGTAATGGCTCTCCTAAACACAGCTCGATCTCACCCCCAATACCGGGAGAGACGAATCCCCGAAGATCCGCTCACTTGCCTCCAATGTGGCTCGGGACTGTACCCAAAATATACCTGTTTGCACGACTCCTTTGACCCGTGGTAGGGTATAAATCAGAGCACAGTGGGAACTCACACGAGACAAACGACGACCTCAGGTCGATGAACTAACCTGTACACATGTCACTAGGGAACTGCTATCTGACGATATGTATAATACCAACTAGCATGTTCCCGGCAAGTCCTGTCCGGTGTACTCATAACCCAATGAGCACCTGTATACATCTTAGGTGATCCAACTGACACCAGTGGCTTGTGAGACCGGCCACCGCCCCTCGGTGGGGTCTCGACTGTATACACTAGTCTACTCCGGAGTATCGATGCCCTGTCTCGAAACTCCTACGACTAGGGACACTTTTAAGGATGTGCTTATAGACCCCAGCTCCCACATATATGATCGCCATCATACTGCTGGTAGTCAAGCAAGAATCCTATGGGCTCTATCATGATGATAAAGACAAACCAGACAGCATACTATCATCTCGAGTAAGACTGTTTTATCGGTATAGGTCCTCCCTCAATCATTGCAATCACGTACCTGCGATCCAATAATTGACTTAGAGAGCACTATATCCAACAGTTGTCACCATTGTATATTATTTACTTTTCCGCCTTAGGATATACCCAAGGAGGGGAGCACAAGTAACCGGGTTCTAGGGTCTAGTGGGAGGCCGTCTCGAGGATTCTAGACCGGGTCTCCTAACTCTAGAATTGGGAGGGTTCCTTGCCACTCTCGTAGTGGCCTAGGAATGTGGGATTGGCTATTCACCACGACCGTGGAATCCGTGTTTTATATAGATTCAAAATAAAACCCAGACCTCATAGTATATCCAATATTTCATATGTTTTTTCTGCTGCTGATATACTGTGATGTGATCATATTATAAGCGTGAGATGGATGCTTTATTATTGTATATATGATATATAATAAACGTTGCTTATGTTTTGCACCCGCGCTAGTCCCACCCCAGTATGCCGTTAGTTAAATAACCTAACGGTGCATAACGGGACACAGTGGCGAATGCGGATAGAATAAGCGTACGTTGTATTTTCGTTTCTTCTGTGATGCTTAGGAAGCTTAAATGATGGGATTCATTAATAAGATTAATGATAGAAAAGAAACCTAAAAGATATTGTAGAATCAAATTTATAAAAAAGGTAGCTCTAGTTTTTTCTTTGCATAGCGGTATTCCTTGTAGTATATCCTGTACCTTATTCGATAATGAAAAAGCCGAGATCCCTTCACCGTGAGTGACTTCTTTAGCGAAACTAGCAGATGCTACAACTCACTCGGTTTTGTTTTTGATTGCTCTTATAGTTCTTGCTTTACACAACAATGTTTGTGAAATATCCTGCACCTTATTCGATAAGGAAAGAGCCGAGATCCCTTCACTGGGAGTGATCTCTTTAGCGAAACTAGTAAAAGCCTCAAAAACACTCCTTTCTCAAAATCACTTGCTTCTACAACGATATCAAGTTCATTACGCTCAAGGTTTTCTGAAAAATCTGCGTAGCCCTCCATCATTTCAGACAGAGACTAGTTAGTATTCGTGCTGCGTTTGTTGACCTTAGCCAAGGCGTAGTGTATGGTAGCTAATTAGTGTTTATCTGCTAAAACATGAGATGTGATTGAGTTAGGGTAGTCGTACGACTTTGTTGACCTTAACCAAGGGTCGTACGGGTGGGTTTAATTCAATCAGGAAATGACAGGCTGAACTTGGCTAGCACTTATGATTTGTTGACCTTAGCCAAGGTCATAAGTAGCTAGGGGAAAAAGCATTATCGGGAATTTCAAGTGTTGAAATTTGCAATGAGATTGCATACCTTCTATAAGATGGTTGGATCCTGATACCCACTGCGAGTAAAATTTACTCCTGGGAGAGATTTACATATGACAATTAGCTGATCAAGTAGGTTTCTAGAATGGTGTTAACGGGGTTATGCCTCTGGGAAAATGAGGTTTATTTTAATTAGGTCCGTGTGAAAGCACGGGGAACCTCCCTCAAAGTACCAACACTGGCCTGGCTGAAAAATTGGCAAACTTGTAAAGTGTAATTAATCCCGGCAAGTCTTACCTTTTAGGGTTTGAAAGAAGATTTGATGAATACAGTGGGAGCCATCCTGATTAAATAAGATAATAACCAATCTAATCTTGCAAGAGCATACGCTATAGTGTTTTCTTCTCTCTCTCTCCAGGTAGCGACCTTGTCAGGCCTTAATCAAGATAATAATATGGATGTATTGACCGAACCAGCTTATTATACTGAGCAGAGGAACGTTGGTCCCGTTCTTTCTTATAATTGTTATAAGACAGAGCAGGGAATAGGAGAATATCCGGATTCTCACGTAGCCCAAACGAAGAATAAGCATGTTGCTGCATCTTCTTCGGGTGTGTTAGTTATCGAGAACTGTTTCTCAGTTCACTCTACGTCCTGGGTATTAGATACCGGGTCAGGATCCCACATATGTAATATGTTACATGGGCTACGGAATGGTAAGGAACTGGGAGAGGGTGATCATTCCATAAGAGTAGAGAATGGTGCAAATGTTGCAGCCAAAGCTGTTGGCAAATATCACCTTGTGTTACTAAATGGTAATACATTGATTTTGAACGAATGCAATTACATTCCGACCCTGATATGCAATCTTATATCAGTTTCTTTATTGAGTAAAGAAGGATATAATTTTGTAGTACAGGATAATGTTATGAACATCTTCCTGAATCAAAAGTTGATTGGATCAGGCTTGTTAAATAATAGCATATACGTTCTGAATCAAACTACAGTCCTTAATATACAAAACACACACAAGAGGAAGAGTTCAGAAATGAACGAATCTTTCTTGTGGCATAGTAGACTTGGTCTTATCAATGGGACATGACTAGCTAAGTTGCATAAGGATGGATATTTGAATCCGTGGGAATTTTCATCTTATGACACTTGCCAGTCATGTCTCAAAGCCAAAATGACCAAAACTCCATTTAGTGGACACGGAGAAAGAGTTACTGAACTCTTAGGGCTGATACATAGTGATGTATGTGGTCCCATGTCTACACATGCCAGGAACGGTTCCTCGTACTTCATTACATTCACTGACGATCTCTAAAGATACGGACATGTGTTCTTGTTCAAACACAAGTCTGAAGCTTTTGAGAAATTCAAAGAATATAAGAACGAAGTAGAGAACCAAACGGGCAAAAGTATTAAGATCCTTTGATCAGATTGAGGAGGAGAATACTTGAGCAATGCGTTCCAGCACTATCTAAAAGAGAATGGGATTCTTTCTCAGCTTACTCCTCCTTATATACCACAGCACAACGGTGTATCGGAGCGGAGGAATCGCACCCTATTAGATATGGTGCGCTCTATGATGAGCACTGCGGAGTTGCCTATTTCCTTTTGGGGATATGCGCTTGAGACTGTCATATACCTATTGAATAGAGTTCCAACCAAATCGGTGCCTACCACTCCATATGAGATATGTAATGGGAAGAGACCATCTCTTAAACGAGTTAAGATATGGGGTTGTCCGGCCTATATTAAAAAGCAAAATCAGGACAAGCTCGAGGCAAGATCAATTCATTGTTTGTTTGTGGGATATCCAAGCAATTCGTATGGATATCTATTCTACCACGGTGAACAACAAAAGGTGTTTGTTGCTCAACATGCCACCTTTTAGAAAAGGAATTTCTTGTAAAAGAAATTAGAGGTGAGGAGGTAGAGCTGGAAGAAGTTCCAGCACCACAAACAACAACAGAAGATTTGGTGGAACCAGAGGATTCAGTAGTTCCTAACGAACCCCAGCCACTCCGCCGATGTAGTAGGGTTTCTCATCCAACAGAGAGATACTACGGTTTTTTCTTGTAGACGGTGGGAGCGAGGATTGCATCATGGAAGATGATGACCCGACTAGCTTCGAATAGGCCATCACGAGTAGGGACTTTGTGAAGTGGCTGGATGCAATGCGATCTTAGATGGAATCCATGTACACGAAAAAAGTATGGACTTTGGAAGTCGCTCCTGAAGGGGTAAAACCCATTGGGAGCAAATGGATCTTTAAGAAGAAACTTGGTCTAGATAGAAAAGTTGTAACTTTCAATGCTAGACTTATTGTAAAGGGTTTTCGTCAATGACCAGGTGTGGATTATGACGAAACCTTTTCTCCAGTGGCTATGTTTAAGTCCATCCGGAACCTACATGCCATTGCTGCATACCATGACTACGAAATCTGGCAAATGGATGTTAAGACCGCCTTTCTAAATGGTGATTTAGAGGAGTGCATGTACATGACTCAGCCAGAGGGCTTCGTAGATAGTGGGAGCAGCGGAAAGGTGTGGAAGCTACTTAAATCCATCTATGGGTTAAAGAAGGCATCGTGGAGTTGGAACATCTGTTTTGATGTAGCAGTCAAAGAATTTGACTTCATCAAGAACGTAGATGAACCTTGTATCTACAAAAAAGTTGTAGAGAGTAAGGTTGTCTTCCTCGTATTGTACGTGGATTACATACTCTTAATAGGAAATGATGTTCCTATGCTGCATTCGGTCAAGCTCTTCTTATCAAATAGAATCTCAATGAAAGATCTAGGTGATGCCTCCTGTATTTTGGGAATTAAGATTTATAGAGATAGATTTAAACGGATACTGGGATTGTCCCATTCCAGTTACATTGACACCATACTAAAGAGGTTTAGTATGGAAGAATCCAAGCGTGGGTATTTACTCACGATCTCCAGACTCACTCTCTCCAAAGAGATGTCTCCTAAGACTGATTTGGAGAGAGCTCGCATGTAAGAGATACCCTATGCTTCGGCAATAGGCTCTATCATGTACGCGTTGCTATATACCAGACCAGATGTAGCATACTCACTAAGTGTAGTGAGTAGGTATCAAGAAGATCCAGGAGAGAGTCACTGGACAGCTGTGAAGAACATTCTCAAGTACTTGAGAAGAACTAAAAAGATGTTCTTGGTTTATGGTAACGGAGAACTCCAGGTGGAGTCCTTCACCAATTCAAGTTTCCAAAGTTATAAGGACGACTCTAAGTCGCACTCGGGATTTGTCTTTACCCAAAATGGAGGAGCGGTTTGCTGGAAGAGTTCCAAGTAAGAAACGGTGGCAGACTCGACGATGGAAGCTGAATACATCGCTGCCAACGATGCTGCAAAAGAGGCTGTCTGGATGAAGAAGTTCATCACTGAACTTGGTGTGGTTCCATCCATTGAGCACCCAATACCTTTGTATTGTGATAACAACGGAGCTGTGGCTTGGCCAAGGAACTAAGATCCTTTCAGAGATCCAGACATATTCTGAGGCGATATTACTTGATCCGGGAGATAGTTGATCGCCGAGAGATCGAGGTCAGGAGAGTTGACCCGAAGGACAACACTGCGAATCCACTCACGAAGGCCATACCCCAGATACAATTTGAGAGACTATTCGGGATGTTGGGTATGAGATACTACAACAGCTGGCCTTAGTGCAAGTGGGAGATTGTTAGTTGTATTTATCCCCTAGAGGCCATTGTTGTACATATGATGTATATTATAGTGGATGCTTGGATATATATAGAGAGGAGTTTCTTGCTCGACATGATAGTAAGCTATTTGGTTTCACTTTGTCTTAACATGTTGACTAGTATTGGTCTACTTTCTGGCTCTCACATGTTGATAAAGCCCTCAGGATATGTACTTGACTACTGGGGCTATGATGCAGATCATACTAGTGGGGCCAGCGTAGTCCAAGTGTACATCCTATAACTGTTCCTAGTCGAGGGAGTATCGAGATAGGGCATCGATACTCCAGAGTAGACTAGCGTATACGCTTCTCGACCTACATGATGGGCAATGGATGATCCCATATCCATTGGTGTTTGACATCAGAGAAGGTATAAGGGTGCTCGGTGGAGACTGGGTACACTGAACGGACTCGCCGAGAACTCCTAGATGGTATTATACCTATCCTCAGATAGCAGTTCTCTGTTGACACTTTTACATGTTAGTCTGTAAACCCGAGATCGTCATAGAGTCTTGTGTGATTCCTACTATGTTTTGATTTCCACCTTACCACGTTCACGAGAACGTGCAAAACGGAGGCTTTTAGGTACAGTCCCGAATCACAAGGAGGCAATGAGCGATAGGAGGGGTTTCGTCACTCCCGGTATTGGGAGTTGATGTTGCGCAGTGTTCGATTGGGTATAACTGGAAGTCCCTGGCCAGGGCTGATATGGAGTCCTACTGGTAAGTGTTATCAGTAGTTACTCAACCCGTTATGAGCCTCACATCGACACGACTTATCGGTTACTGGTGTCTAACGTTTACCACCCCTAGATTGGATATGCGACAAATCAGGCGAAGAGACCGGACTGTACGGGAGTGTTACTGATTGGATTCACAGGAGTATGTGCAGGCTAGCTTGTTGATCTTCTGATCGCTCAATACCCGGGTGACTGCTACGTTTAGCTGACCGATTGCAGCTTGTGGGTGTTTGATATGATCATCACCTACTGCCAGCGTATTGACGATTCATTAAAGTCCTACACAGAGGTTTCCTGGCTCAGGCAAAACGGAGTAGGAGCACATATGTGATCTGTGCGGGATCGAGAATAATACGTTTATGTAATACCGTATTCTATTCTCACGATATGTGATATTGACCTGGTATATGTGATATAGCCGGGTTATCGGATCATGGGCTAATTCGATAAAATGATACATATTATATTAGTTGGTTATATGTAATATAGCCGGATTATCGGATTAAGTGTTGATTCGATAATTTAATGTATAATTATATATGTGATATATTACATTACATTAACTAATATAAGCTCACTTAAATGATTGTTTTTCTCACCTGGTAATACATTGATATCTATGTGATATATGTTAATTGTATTATTTTCTTTTGTTACATTAAATATTATATATGTTATATATAATATTGTAACATGTTAGGGTTACAAATGCAACTAGGGTTTTGAGATTAAACCATGCTAGGGTTTGGATTAGGGTTAATGTTATGTTTTGGGTTTATACCAAATTGAGGAGATATTTTCTTTTGTTGACTTTGTCAAACTTTCTTGATATTCACTTGATATTTATTAACCCAACCATAACCCTAACATATGGTTTAGTCTCTACAAGGGTTAAGCATTACATGCTTAACCCTAGGTTGCAATTCTAACCTCAACATTAATACATTTTTCATCACTCATTCTTCTTCATCTTCTTCAAGCTCACAAAAGAGCTTGCTTGATTTTTGGTTTGTGATGAAACAAAGTGAGAAATAGAAAGCAAAAGAGAGCAAAATTCCTACCTCATCATCCTCATCTATTCTAGATACATAGATTAGGGTGTTCACTTCACTAATACTTTCATTAGAGAAGTGTGAGCTTTAGTTAGTGTTTCTTCAAGGTAGATCATCTTAGAAAGTGAAGACTTCAAGCAAGATGCCTCATTCACCTCATGGAGCATCTCTAGAGTCCGAGTTCTTGATGATCGCAGCGAAGGGACCTCAACTCGGAGCTTATGAAGTGAAAGAACGGACTACAAAGGTTGTAATCCCTAAAACTTAGATGTTAAGTTGTTAACAAGTTTGTTATGTTTGATTCTCTAGTTAAAGATCCAGAGTTAGGGTTATCTAAAATGGCAAAAATTTTAACTTGGCATGGATGATGCCTCCCGAAACCTTGTTGCCATTGTATGTAACCCAACAGTTTCAATGTACTTTCGATATATTGACGAGTTTTTGGGCACCTAGTGCACTTGGTAATTATTTCGTGCACTCTATTGCAATAGATGTTTTAGTGCTGACCTGACGCACTTGATTTCGATTCTTACGCACACTTAGCGCACCGGATGTGATTTTGTGCTCATCGGATGCACTTGATCGAGATTTTTTTCATGCTTGTTAATTGCACTTGATTAAGATTTCCGTGCGTTCTAGATGTACTTGATGTTGTTTTCATACACACCTATTACACCTAGTTTTTGCTGCTGCGCACATTCGCGGCACTTATTTTTGATTTCGATTTCCATACGCACCAGACGCATGTGATATTTGGATACACTGGTTCATATTGATTTCATTCCGAGCACCATATTTTATGATCTATACCATATGATACGGTGACCGAGCAGGACTGATATGAGGACAGTACCTGAGTATTTTTGCATCCATCAATATTTACCAAGAGGTTTTCAAAAAGGAGGTATAGTCTCACTACTTCTTACGTGTCCATGAGTGACACGAATTTTTACAAGAAAAACCTTCGGAAATATTTTTCGAAAAAAAGGGAGGGACGTATATCTTGAGCAAAACATATATAGACATATCTATTTCTTTACAAAATTAGTGTCCGCCATGTGTACTATGAGTTACGCATCGCATGGCAATTTGGAAAGAAGTTTGCACGTGTTTTATTCAGATTTTAGATGGTTTTACAAGGATGCATACTATATACGTATTATAAACTTGATTAAAGTATATTTGATTTTAGGAGTGGATTTCGAGGCTTACATTTCCATCATAACTCTCATGATTGCGTGAAGCTTGACGGAGTGTCGATTTTTTAGTTTTGCACTCGCCATGCGCACATGATGCGCTGTGGTATATTTGTGTATTCATGATTTTAGAGCACCGTTGACTTGACAGATTACTAAAATGTTTTAATGTTTGGGGGTTTAAATTTAAATTCGGGGACCGAATTTATTAAAGGAGGGATGATTGTAACACTTCAGAAATTAAAATATTATTTTGGATAATTTTTGGAGCTTAATAATTATAAAGGCATTTATTGGATTTGGACATTTTATAAATAATTATGTAATTATTTATATGCAAGTTTCTATTGAACTTGATTAGTGCACTACTAATCATGCTTTAGGCCAAATCCAATTTTGTTAACCATGACACATTGTATTTTGATACATGCATGGTTTCATTTTTTTAATTGCTATTGTATTTGGGTTTGAAAAGAAAAAGAGAAAAAAAGAATAGAAAAAGAAAACAAAATGTGAAAAGAGTGGGAGACATGGATGTGATGGTAATTTATGGGGGGGGAGGGCATGGCAACCCTTCTTCCTTCATTCTTTTCTTCTTCCTTCATTCTTTTATTTCCTTCATCTCCTTCATCTCCTTCCTTCTCTACTTCCTCCACCTCACTACCACCACTAAAACATCCCCAAAATCCCATCAAAACCCCCCATACCACCTTCATAGAAAATGACCACGACCTCATCCTACACCTCATGGTGAGTTCAAGTTAGGGTTTTGAGCACCTTGGGCCACCAAAGAACTTTCTTGAGTTGCTTCCAAGAGGTAATGCCTTCATATTCCTTCATATTAACAAGTTTCTTAGTCTCCTATTTGTGTTTAGAGTTCGTTTATGCTAGATTGGTGATCTTGGAAAATTCTAGGATGATTTTTAGTAGAAAATTTGAGTCGTAGAGATGCAATTGAGGTTTAGTTAGTGACCACAAACCACTAGTGATGAAATTGTGGACAAATTTGAGACTAGAAACCATAAAACACGAACTTGGAATTTTTCGATATCGAGTTTTTGACGAAATGTGACGATCAAATAGAATCTGGTATCACTCGAGAGCTCTGAAAAATAAGTTGCATATACGGTGAGATGTGCAGGCTACCCAGAGACTACCCTAGAAACCTAAGACCCTAAATACCTACCCATGCCGCAAAAATATTCTCCCTAGCTGCAAATTACGGCCTGACCTGTGAGATAGGGTGTATTTTTTGGTCCATGACTCTGTTATCTGATATATAGACCTACCTTATATGCAAAATAACAAAATTTTACCTTAGTCAAAATCTGGGAGTGTTTTTCTAACTTGCTGATTTCTGCTTACGACTTTTGAAAACTTTAGTTTTGGTATTTGAGTTTTGACACCGTCGTTGGACTTTCGTATATCAACGCCGAGGGATATTTTGCTGTTCTTGCATGCGTGGATCATAGGTTTTAACCTCTGTGCACCTCGCTTGCCATATTGGTTTTCAGATTTTGTTTTGATCTCATTACGTTATGTATTGATGTGTAAGTATCCTTGCGTGGACATCCGGGATGACGAAGGAGAACAAGACGTTCATCGACTTTGGCTAGAGCAAGGATAGCAGGTGAGTAGATATATATCTACGGAAGAAGTCTGGTGGATGGCGTATAGCACCCCCACAACCATAGTAATGGGAGGACCAAGATATAGAACATATATTTAGAAACCTAAGCTTATGTACTTATGGATATGATCATATGGATAAGTACAAGATGACATGATGAATGAGAATATGATGAAACAAGATGACATGAAATGATATGTTTGATATGAAGATGCAAGGCGATATATACACATATACAATGCCAAGGTACGATGGATTGTACCGTTTACGATATTATGTATAGGACGATAGATCCTTATTCTGATCTGATGACACCGTACGATGGATTATACTGTATGCGATATAATATACCGGATGATTGTTCCACACTCTTGACTCGAGGATGATGTACGATGATTATACCATATCTTATACTATGAGGCTAGATCACCGACTTATAGTTGTCTTGATTCAGAGAATCATTGCTTTCTAAACACCTTGGTGGATATTGGATTACATTTGAACCACACTTATTTCCAAAACTTACGAATCGTATGAACTTTTAAACGATAATCTCAAGGGATGCTATGGATTTTCAAATATTGTCTTTTTCTCAAAAACACCGTAGCCCCCATTTTGAAAACTACGATTCGTATTATTAAAACTATAGCAGTATGGTTTAGGTGTAGTTACGAACTTCATATCGTTCACGTTTATGCTGAATTATTTCGTTGTGACATACGTACTGCATTTACAGCACTTACCGTTTTATGGCATCGTATACTAGGATATGTGCACCATTACCGATGATGCGCATGTTACACGTACACAGATTTTCTGGCTCACACACTTATCATCGGTAGTTGCAATTCTATTTACACAGTAGAACTATTATATCGCTGTATTCCTCTTAAACTGTAGAATTATATGTTAGTTATGTATATGCCTTAGGGCCATTGTTTTACATATCATGTATATTGTAGTGGATGCTTGGATATATATAGAGAGGACTTTCTTGCTCGACATGATAGTATGCTATCTGGTTTCACTTTGTCTTAACATATTGACTTGTATTGGGTTACTGTCTTGCTCTCACATGTTGATAAAGCCCTTAGGATATGTACTTGACTACTAGGACTATGATGTAGATCATACTAGTGGAGCTAGGGTAGTCTACAAGTACATCCTATAACTGTTCCTAGTCGAGAGTGTATTGAGACAGGGCATCGATACTTCAGAGTAGACTAGTGTATACGCATCTTGACCCATATGATGGGTGATGGATGATCCCACATCTATTAGTGTGTGACATCAAAGATGGTATACGGGTGCTCAGTGTAGACTGGGTACACTGAACGGACTCGCCGAGAACTCCTTGTTGGTATTATACCTATCGTCAGATAACTGTTCTCTAGTGACACTGGTACAGGTTAGTCTGTAGACCCAAGATTGACATAGAGTCTTTTGTGATTCCGACTGTGCTTTCGATTTCCATCTTACCACTTTCAGGAGAACGTGCAAAATGGTGGCTTTTGGGTACAGTCCCGAATCACATGGAGGCAATGAGCGATAGGAGGGGTTTCGTCTCTCCCGGTATTGTGGTTGATGTTGCGCTGTGTTCAGTTGGCTATAACTGGAAGTCCCTGGTAATGGCTGATATGGAGATCTACTGGTATGTGTTATCAGTAGTTTCTCGACCTGTTATGATCCTCACATCGACACGACTTATCGGTTACTGGGTTCTGACGTTAACCACCCCTAGACTAGATATGCGACATATCAGACGAAAAGACCGGACTGTACGGTAGTTTTACTGATTCGATTTACAGGAGTTAGAGCAGACTTGCTTGTTGATCTTCTGATCGCTCAATACCCGAGTGGCCGTTACGTTTAGCTGACCGCTTGCGGCTTGTTGGTGTTTGATGTGATTATCACCTTCTACCAGCATATTGACGAGTCTTTAGAGTTCGACATATAGGTTTCCAGGCTCAGGAAAAACGGAGTAGGAGTACATATGTGAAAAGTGCGGGATCGAGATAGATACGCGTATGTGATACCGTATTCTATTCTCGCGATATGTGATATCGGCCGGTTATATGTAATATAGGCGGGTTATCGGATCATGTGTTGATTCGATGAAATAATATATAATTTATAATATATATATATATATTTATATATATATATATATATATATTATACGCTCACTTAAATATTTATTATTCTCATTTATGATGCATTTAACATATATGTGATATATGTTTATTGTATTGTTTTCTTTTGTTACATGAATATTATATGTGTGATATATAATATTATGACATCTTGGTTACACATGCAACATATATGTATGAGACTCATACCATGCTAGGGTTTATGTTAGGGTTTCATTTATCATTAACTAATTACAAATTAGTGGATTTAATCAAAGCTAGAAGCTTGTAGAAGCTTGTAGATAAGCTTTGATTTAGTCCACTCATTTGTTTCTACTTCAGATATTTTGTGACCTAACCATTAACCCTTACCATAGTTAATTCAATACATGGGTTAGTGTATGGATCATATACTCACCCAAGGGTTGCATTTGAACCATGATAGATATTTTCATCACTTAAGATATTTCCTTGTTCTTCTTCTTCTTCCTCATCTCATTTTTGCTCTGTAGATTTTGAGATTAAGAAGAAAGATAGTGAGAAATTAAATACTAAAGTGATCTAAATTCTTACATCATCATCCTCTTCTATACTAGCCATATAGATTAGTGTGTTAGCTTCACTAATTCCGTATTAGTGAAGAGTGAGCTTGAGTCCGTGTTTCCTCAACGTAGATCATCACAGACTTTGAAGACTTCAAGCAAGGATGCATCATACATCTTGTGGAGCCACTCAAGAGTTCAGGAGCTCAATGATCGCAGCGAAGGGACCACTACTCGAAGCTTTTGAAGCGAAGGAACGGACTACAAAGGTTGTAATCTATATCACTTAGATATAAAGTTGTTTACATGCAAAGTTAACCCTAATGCTCTAGTTTGATTACTTGGTTGGTTTGTTTAGCATCCCAAAATTTTAATATAGCATGTTTGATTCTAGCCAAAACCTTGCTAAGGTGCTATGCTAACCCTACAGTGTATCAGAGCTAAGCTAGAGCATTAGGCGTTGTCTAGACGGAGTTAGAATTCCGGTCGAACTCCGAAAACCCGATTTGGACCCCCTCTCTGGAAATTTTTCAAAACGTTGGATTTTTCTATGTTAAAAATACTCAGAAAATCATGCAGAGAATTCTATGGACACACATGAAGAACGATACCCTAACTTGACTAAGTGACCGCGGATCCACGGCCAAAAAAACATGGTTTTGGCGGCGGATCCACGGCGCCACTTTAAAGGCTTGGGTCGGGTCTTCAGTTGTAGGTCCGTAGGTGCTGTGGTATGTCTCTGGTTATCTTTAACAGTGCTCAAGTGTTAAGCTCTCGGGGAAATTTTGGGAATTCATTGAATCGATCGAATTTTCTAACTTCGCCTAGCCATCTGTGATATAATATGTGGAATTCATATAATTAGGCATGAAATCTGTAATATGTGATATTTTGGGTTTATGATGTCTAAGGAAATTTGGATTCCAAATGTTGTAGTTTTTCACTTTCTTTTCTGCGACCGTAAGTGTAATATGTGGTGTATCGCCGATTTCGTTCCTATACATCAACGACAATTGGGATACGCGTATTTACTTACGTTGATGACATGTGATGTTATGTGTTGCCGTGATATGTTATATTGGATCGTCGTGTTATTAATAGCGGGTTTTTTTATCTGCAATAAGAGTTTTTATTTTCATTCATATAAAATTCAGTGTATGTAATATTCTTTTATTAGGGCACTTCCGGGTTGAGGATGATGTCACCATTGTTGTAAATTATTTACTTTTCCCCATTAGGATAGACCCAAGGCGGGGAGCACAAGTAACCGGGTTCTAGGATCCAGTAGGAGACCATCTCGAGGAGTCGAAACTGGGTCTCCTAACTCTAGAATTGGTAGGGTTGCTTGCCGCTCTCGTAGGGGTCTAAGGATGTGGGTTTGGCTATTCATCATAACCGTGGAATCCGCGTTTTAACTGGCTTAAATAAAACACGGAATTTCTATTATACACAATATTTCAATGTGATTCTTCTGCTGCTGATATTCTATGATGTGATCATTTTATATGCGTGAGATGAATGCTTATACTATATATATGATATATAAATATTATTGCTTTCGTTTTTTCTGTGATGCTTAGGAAGCATAAATGAAGGGAATTCATTAATGTGTTTAATGAAAAGAAAAGAAACCTATAAGATACGGTAGAATCAAATTTTCAAAAAAGGTTTGCTCTAGTTATTGCTTTGCATAGCGGTATTCCTTGTAGAATATCCAGCACCTTATTCGATAAGGAAAGAGCCGAGATCCCTTCACCGGGAGTGACCTCTTTAGCGAAACTAGCAGATGCTACAACTCACTCGGTTTTGTTTTTGATTTCTTCTATAGTTCTTTCTTTGCATAGCGGTTTTCCTTGTAGAATATCCAGCATCTTATTCGATAAGGAAAGAGCCGAGATCTCTTCACCGGGAGTGATCTCTTTAGCGAAACTAGTAAAAGCCTCAAAAACACTCATTTTCAAAACCACTTGTTTCTACAACGATATCAAGTTCATTACGCTCAAGGTTTTCATAAAAACCAATCTTAGCCCTCCGTCATTTCAGATAAGTACTACTTAGTATTCGTGCTATGTTTGTTGACTATGTTAAGGCGTAGTGTACGGTAGCTGATTGGTGTTTGTCTGCTAAAAATGAGAGGTGATTGATTAGGGTAGTCGTACGGCTTTGTTGTTTGTTGAATATGTTAAGGGTCGTACGGGTGGGTTTAATTCAATCAGAAAATGACGGATTGAAATTGTCTAGCGCTTATGATTTGTTGACTATGTTAAGGTCATAAGTTGCTAGGAGTAAAAGTATTATCGGGAATTTCAAGTGTTGAAATTTACAATGAGATTGCATACCCACTATGAGATAATTGGATCCCGATACCCACTACGAGTAAGAGTTACTCCTGGGAAAGTTTTATATATAACAATTAGCCAATCAAGTAGGTGTCTAGAAAGGTGTTAACGGGGTTATGTCTTTGGGAAAATGATGTTTATTTTAATTAGATCCGTGCGAAAGCATGGGGAACCTCCCTCAAAGTACCAACACTGATCTGGCAGAAAGATTGGTGAACTTGTAAGGTGTAATTAATCCCAGCTAGTCTTGCCTTTTAGGTTTTTAAGGAAGATTTGATAAAAGCAGTGGGAGCCATCCTGATTAGATAAGATAATAACCAATCTAATCTTGCAAGAGCATACGCTAAACTGTTTTCTTCTCTCTCTCTAGGTAGCGACCATGTCAGGCCTTAATCAAGATAATAATATGGATGTATTGACCGAACCCGCTTATTATACTGAGCAGGGGAACGTTGGTTCCGTTCTGTCTTATAACTGTTATAAGACTGAACAGGAAATAGGAGAATATCCGGAATCCCGCACCACCCATATGAAGAACGAGCATACTAATGCATCTTCTTCGGGTGTGTTAGTTACCGAGAACTGTTTCTTAGTTCACTCTGCGTCCAGGGCATTAGATACCGGATCATGATCACACATATGCAAAATGTTCCATGGTCTAAGGAAAGGTAGAGAACTGGGAATGGGTGATCATTCCGTAAGAGTAGAGAATGGTGAAAATGTTGCAACCAAGGCAGTTGGCGAATATCACCTTATATTACCAAGTGGTAATATATTGATTCTGCAGGAATGCTATTACATACCGAACATGATATGCAACATTATATCAGTTTCTTTATTAAGTAAAGAAGGATATAAATTTGTAGTACAGGATAATGCTATGAACATCATCCTGAATCAAAAGTTGATTGGATCAGGATCGTTAAATAATGGCATATACGTTCTAAATCAAACTACAGTTCTTAATGTGCAAAACACACACAAGAGGAATGTTGGATATGTATGCCCTAGAGGCCATTATTGTATAGTACTAGCTTGTATAATACATTTTGAAAGCTTGGGATATATACACGGATTTTAGGACAGTCTTGCTCGATATAGTAGTATGCTACTTAGTTTGTTTCTATCTTAATATGTATATATGTTTCTTTTAACATAACACTAATACATATTGATGGAGCCCTTAGGATCTTTGCTTGACTACCGGCGTTGTGATGGCGATCACACTAGGGAGCTGGGTAGTCTATAAGCACATCCTTGTTTTGGTCCCTAGTCGTAGGATTATCGAGACAGGGCATCGATACTTCAGAGTAGACTGGTGCATACGCTTCTTATCCCAGCAGGGGAGATGGACTATGCTACAGCCATCAGTATGTCGTACTGGAGATAGTATGCTGGTACTCGTTAGGTTACGAGTACACTGGACAGGACTCCTCGGAAACTGTTGGTTGGTATTATACCTATCGTCAGTTAACAGTTCCCAGGTGACATGAGTACAGCTTATTCTATTGACTTGACACTGTCACTTCGCCTCGAGTGTGTTCCCACTGTTCTTAGATTACTATCCTACCACGGCTCTATTGAGTCGTGCAAACAGGTAGTAGTTGGGTGCAGTCCAGAAGCACTTGGAGGCAGTGACGGTTAGACAGGACTCGTCTCTCCCGGTATTGGGAGTTGATATCGCGCTGTGTCTAGGAGAGCCATTACACATAGTCGTCCTTGGCTAGGGCAAGCGAGATTTACTGGTAGTGTTTCCAGTAGTTTCTCAGGGTGTTCTGGGCTACACTCCGACACGACTTGTATCGCTATTAGGGGACTGACGTTTATCGCCCCCTAAGCCCGCCATGCGATACTCTTAGACGAACAGACCGGACTGTACGGAGATTGTCACGTTCAGGCTCAGTAAGAGTTCGGATGGGTTCGTCTCGTCGGTCTTCTTATCGGCATCTACCTTGGGACCATTACGTACAGCTAGTACCGCTTGCGGCCTATGGTTAAACCCACTGCCAGTATAGTGTCGAGTCTTTAGAGTCCCACACAGAGTGTTGTTCGCCTTTGGGTAAAACAGAGTAGAGGTCGCATGGTTTTGAGACTGGGTTCGTTCACATCCGCGCACTTGTGCACGTTTGTTGTCCGGACAGTTATTACTAGCGGGCTTTGGTTTAAGCAAGATCCTAGTATTTGTTTTGGGGTTGGTTTTGTATCATTGTATTCGTGTTCATCAGAACACGGATGCGGGTGTGTATGCACAGTTGACGGAGGCAGAGGAATCTCATTAGGGTTTTTGACCGTTGACTTTTTCTTAACCCTAATGAGAATGAGAAATATGATTAATGATATTAATTAAGGATAATTGTGCCATGGTTAGGTTGACCATTTGACTTTTGTTGACCTTTTGACTTTGGTTGACCGGTTGACTTCTGTTGACCTTTTGACCATCATCATTTCAATTGCAAGAAGCTTCTTGATTCTTGCAAATTGCATTTATTATGAAATGATAATAGTCATTCCAAACTAACCATCACAATTTTCTTTTGTTATTATTATTATTTCATATTCTCTCATATGAGAGCATGGTGGTATTATTCTTATCATTCTCTCATGCTCTTTCTCTCTCTTGAAAAAGCTCTCCCTCTTCCTCTCTCAAAGCTTTAATCTTTCATGTGTTGAAAATCAAAAGCTTTTGAGACTTAACCATCAAAACATCTCTCTACTCTTTCTAGGGTTCTTTGTCTAGCAAACCAAGCACTCTAATTATCTCTTGGTTGAGGTAGGAGCTCAAGGTAGAGGCCTTCAGGTGGATCTTTCTTCGGCAAAGAGAAGACGACGAGAAGAAGCCGTCTACACCACTCCAAGGAGTCTGAAACAAGAAGGAGGACCACAACAAGAAGAGAAGGAGTTCAAGATTTAGGTATAACTATTCAACATAATAGCTAGAACTTGTTGTTTGTATGTTAGTTTTTGTTTGGCAAAGATCCTTCATGGTTGGTCCATGTTACCTTATGAGAAAATTTTGATTTTTCCTAATCCGCCTCCACGAAAGAACCGGGGTAGGTAACGTTGACCTAAAAAGGAAGAGTTCAGAAATGAACAAATCCTTTTTGTGGCATTGTAGACTAGGTCAAATCAATGCGACACGACTAGCTAAGTTGCATAAGGATGGATACTTGAATCCGTTCAAATTAACATCTTATGAAACTTGCCATTCATCTCTCAAAGGCAAGATGACCAAAAGTCCGTTTAGTGGACATGGAGAAAGAGTTACGGAACTCTTGGGACAGATACATAGTGATGTATGTGGTCCCATGTCTATACATGCCAGGATTGGTTTCTCATACTTCATTACATTCACTGACGATCTCTTAAAATATGGACATGTGTTCCTGTTGAAACACAACTCTGAAGCTTTTGATAAATTCAAAGAATATAGAACGAAGTCGAGAACCAAACAGGTAAAAGTATTATGATCCTTCGATCTAATCGAGATTAAGATTACTTGAGCAATGAGTTCCTGGAATATCTTAAAGAGAATGGGATTATCTCTCAGCTTACTCCTCTATATACACCACAGCTCAATGGCGTATCAGAACAGAGAAACCGCACACTATTAGATATGGTGCGCTCTCTGATGAGCACCACTGAGTTGCCTATTTCCTTTTAGGGTTATGCACTTGAGACAACAACAAACCAATTCAATCAAGTTCCATCTAAACATGTACCTACCGCACCACATGAGATATGGAATGGGAAAAGACCATATTTTAAACGAGTTATGATATGGGGTTGTCCGGCCTACGTTAAAAGGAAAAATCCGGACAAACTCGAGGCACGATCAGTTCTATGTGAGTTTGTGGGATATCCAAAGAATTCACAAGGATACATTTTCTACCACGCTGAGGAGCTAAAGGTGTTTGTTTCTCAATATACCACCTTTTTACAAAAGGAATTTCTTAAAAAAAATTAGTGGCGAAGAGGTAGAGCTGGAAGTTGTTCCAGCAGCACAAACTGCAACTGTTGATTTATTGGAACCAGAGGATTCGATAGTTGCCAACGAACATCAGCCTCTCCGCCGATCTAGTAAGGTTCCTCATCCTCCTGAGACATACTATGGTTTTCTCATTGATGGTGAGAGCGAAGACTGCATCATGGAAGATGATCACCCAACTAGCTTCGAGAAGGCTATCACGAGTGGCGACTCTGTGAAATGGCAAGATACAAAGCGATCTGATATCGAATCGATGTACACCAACAAAGTATGGACTTTGGAAGTTGCATCTGAAGGGGTAAAACCCATTGGGAACAAATGGATCTTTAAGAAGAAACTTGGTGTAGATGGAAAAGTTGAGACTTTTAAAGCTAGACTTGTTGCAAAGGGTTTTCGTCAGCGACCAGGTGTGGATTATGACGAAACCTTTTCTCCAGTGGCTATGCCGGGCTACGGCAGCGCCCCGGCCGTCAATCCGAGGCCAAATGCGGAAAAAAAAATTTATAACTTGGCGCTACCGCACCTAAAAACCCGGATCGTTCCACTAACCGTTAACTGGCAATCTGTAAAATGAGTTCAGAGATTATACCAATCGATCCTTGTCCTTCGGTCATCAATCTCTGTCCCATGCTTGTCGCGGCTGCCCCGACGAAGTTCGCCTTCCGGTCTCGCTTATCGAAGTGGCACCATATCGAGGAATCTTTATACGGGCTCCCGCTTCAAACCGAAGCAACTCGGACATGAAGTTTGCTAGCCGACATGTACAAGAATGAAGTAGAGAGAGTGTAGAATATTTTTTCTCAAGATACCCAATGAATTGGGTGGAGATAAGTTGAAGTTGCCACTTGGTTGAAAATGTGAGCAAAGAATTTTTCTTCAGAAAAAAGAAAATGAACTTGCACCAAAATTGGGCTCGGCCAATGCAGCTATCGGCTAGTAAGGGAAATGTCTCTCTACGGTTTTGTAAAAAGGTTGTGTGTGAGGTGGTGGAGTGTAGCAATCTACATAAATAATTTTCTTCTCCCAAAAACCACAGCACCACCCCAAAACAAATATCTTACACATTACAAAAAGAAAACAACCACCTCACACCTCAAGCCCCTGCTTCCCACTCCAAGCATAGCCACTAATTAATGCAAACCAATGAGTCACCAAAAAGTCCCTTGCCCAATCCAACTGTGCAGCCCACGAAATTGCAAGAAAACACAAGGAATAAGCTTTCAAAACATTACTCACATATTCAACTTAGTTAAACTTTAAACCAAAAGTTTAAACCGAGAAAAGAAATTTGGCAACTTCAAAAGTAATCCCGCAATGAATTACAGTATTACCCCACAACTGTATATACATACCTGCATCCGTGTTCCAACTGAATACGAATGCAACGAGACAAAAATATTTCAACACAATATAATACTAGGATTCGGCTTAAACCAAAACCCACTAGTATTATCCGTCCGAAACATGATACGTGCACAAGTGTACGTGTATGTTCGAACCATGCCATAAAACCATACGGTCTCTACAACGTTTCGCCCGAACTTGGGAAACTGTCTCTAGGGGATTCTAATGACTCATCAATATGTTGGCTATGGATTTAACCACAAGCATGTCAGTGGCACTAGCTGTGCGTAACGGCTGCCGAGGTATTGAGCGAAAGGGAAGCTGATGAGCGAACTCATCCAGGAACCCTACTGAGTCTAACAGTGACATTATCCATACTGTCCGGCATGTTCGTCTAAGAGTATCGCATATCGAGTCTATGGGGGTGGATAAAGACAGACCCCTAATAATGCGATAATTCGTGTCGGTATGAAGCCCATAAACGCTTGAGAAACTACTGATCCGAATCAGTAATTCTCGATTACCTTGGCCAAGGATTTCTGGTGATGGCCACCCGTGCACTGTGCCACATCAACCCCCAATACCGGGAGAGAAGAATCCCGACGATCCACTCACTGCCTCCATGTGGCTCGGGACTGTACCCAACTAAAACCTATTTGCACGACTCCTTTGAGCCGTGGTAGGGTAGTAATCAAAGCACAGTAGGAACTCACACGAGACAAATGATGATCTCAGATCGACAGACTAACCTGTACACATGTCACCTGGGAACTGCTATCTGACAATAGGTATAATACCAACTAGCAGGTTCCCGGCGAGTCCGTCCAGTGTACACATAACCCAATGAACACCTGTATACTATCTTTGGTGAACAAACTAACACCAATGGCTTGTGAGACCTGGCCACCGCCCCTCGTCGGGGTCTCGATCAGTATACACTAGTCTACTCTTGAGTATCGATGCCCTGTCTCGAAACTCCCCTGACTAGGGACCATTTATGGATGTGCTTATAGACCCCAGCTCCCACGTATATGATCGCCATCATACTGCTAGTAGTCAAGCAAGAATCCTATGGGCTCTATCAACATGTAATAGTGATGATAAAAACAAACCAGATATCACACTATCATGTCGAGCAAGACTGTTCTACCAGTATAGGTCCTCACTCAACCATCATAATCACGTGCTTGCGATCCAATAATTGACTTTGAGGGCACTATATCCAACAATCACCCACTTGCACTTAAGGCTAATTATTGCGATGTCGCATACTCACAGCCAGTGTGATACTGAACACCCAACTCCTCTACTAATCAGTTTCACAAAGATTGTTTGTAAAACTATTGCGTTCGAGAAATAGCCTCAGTGAGTGGATCCGCCCTGATGTTTCTTTCTTTGTCTCTCTTTATCTCAAGTTCGCGGAGAAATCCATCTCCTGAATTCAGCAATACCTGTCTTAGAATATGTCTGGATATCTGATGGGATCTAGTTCATAAATGAACTCCAAATCCAAATTTCTTAGACTGTATCGTCAACTGAATTTAATTAGTATCCTGCGCCATGCCTCCCTCAGTATCTATTTAGACCACCTCTCCAAACTACTGTCCCTCGTCAAGAGGGAAAACTATAACTCTGACGGTTACTCTGTCGTCCAGGTGTCCTTACAAACCTGGAATGATAATCGTCTCCCGAAGGAGGCTGTCGTTATCAAATCCCTAGAATATCCATTTAAGCTTATAATCTGCTTCCGAACGTTTCTCCAGGATTGGATTAACATATCACTTATTTCATCTAGTGCAAAAACAACATCTGGTGTGGTACTTGACATCTCATGATTGACTCAATTGCCTAACCAAGCGATATGCCAATCATGCACATCTCTCTCCCCTTTAGTCTGTAACACACCTTTAGAGAGGGTGACTCCATCACCTGCAGGTTTACCACCATTCCAGGAGTCGTCCATTCTAAATATCTTTAGAATACTGTCTAAGTACACAGATTAGGAAACTACCCAAATCTAGATCTAAAACTATTGATCTAGTAACCAGAATGCCTGATATAATATCTGTATCATATGTGGAGAAACCGCTGTGTGACAACCACAGTATAACCGATCGTAGTATAGGAATTTTACTTCCTACTATGTGTATGTCATCCAAATACCAGGACATTACACCCTACTACCTTCTTAACAGATCCATCCCCTACTCTGATGAACTCAAATTCCATGACTGTAACATCAAAAATAGATGATCTATCTCCGCTATATTTGCTTTAGTCTATAAATCGACATAAGCTACTTGTCCACTATGCTTCCGCTGCCACTGACCACAACAGCCCTCTGACAGAGTCATATACACGTGCACTTCTAAAGCTAGTTTAGAACGACGCTATACTCATCCTCCTGTCGGGTCTCAGAGTTTGGAACAACAGTAATGGCATGTCTGGGTAACAAGAACCTCCCTATCACCGCCATATCTGTGGAGTGGCTAATGGAATGTTAAACCTGGTTGAATCTTTAGTTTCTATTAAATTTTCAGTAATCGTTTACGGTTCTGGAATTACTTCTAGTTCTACCATACTCCCACTACTGTTTTTCTGAAAAAGTCCATTTTACTAAAACTATGATGAGTCAAGAACAATATCACTATTGATCTTCCAGATGGTAGAAAATTAACCTTCGTCATAGCCCCGGTTAACCCACAAACTGCCATTACAGAAACTTGCCTCGAGTTATCCAGAGTCTTGTTTTAAGCAAAAGCCGGACAACTCCCCGTACCTTAACATCGTTAAGATATGAACAGTTCTATATCCAACATAGAAACAGTGGCACTGATTTAATTAGAACCAGATTCAAATCATGCAGCTGTCTCCAGTGCATGTCAACTAGATGGAGAGAGGACGATCAGCATTACTCAACTTAGGAGTGTATCCAATTATGAGTAACCTGAAAGAGAAACAAGTTGCTCAAAACCATTACTATCATCTGAATACCATACACAAGTATCTACATCTTCGATCACCTTGAAGAATCCTGATACTTGCAACACCCGGTTCTCTACTTTATTCTTGTACCTATAAGTTCTCAAACTTGGACCTTGTATTTCTACCAAACACTTGTCCAAAACTTGAGAAGTCATAAGTAAACAGAATATAGTACGAGGACCAACCCTTTTATCCTAATGGACACTGAACAACATACAATACTTTGTATAAGTCCACTGAGTTGAAAAACTCAAACCCTGTACGTCGTTGGTTGAAAACTATATCCAGGAGATTTCCTCAAATATCACCAATCACAACGAATTACGATATAATGATGATGATCAGCTAATTTCTAATAACTTACTCCTACTCATCATCTATAAAACCATACAGAAGTGAGAATCTTACCTGGTAAATACATACCCTGGAGCAAGGGTTTAATTGGGAAATCAGTTTTTCAATTAATAATGCACAGTGAATCTGAAACATGAAAATGTTTCGAAGGGATATCCTGGTATTCCTTGTAATGCCTCTTCCATTATCCAGATTCATGATTATAACCGTATATTTCTTAACCATATCTCCAAATCCCTTTATTTGTCTTTACTCATTTCCTTCTATACACCATCGTTAGGCTAAATGGTTTTCTTCCTTCCATACCGTTCGGCACCAGCCTATGGTTTAGAAGAAGACTATCCAATAAGCATAATAGGTGTACTCTCCTAATCCTAGGAGTACCCGCAATCTGAGAGAAGGTGATGATAAAAGACAACTGAATAAACGTTATTCCTATTTCTTCTGAACCAGAATCCATCCCCGAACTGGAATGAGTTCCTTCGAGTTCGTATATAACCATACGAAGGATTTATCCAATGGAAGCGGATGTTCGTAGTGATACGAGATGTTCTTGAGAAATGCAAAGGTGAAGTAGGAGTGGCGATGAAATACGAGGTTCGGTCGTGAATTTTATCAGTCGCAATTAACTTTGCCCTCTTTCTAATCCCTTTATTTTGTCTTTACTTATTAACTTCTGTACACCCAACTTAGGGTAATTGGTTTTCTTCATTCCCTACCTTTCGACACCTGCTTATGGTTTGGAAGAAAACTATCTAATAAGCGTAATAGGTGTATCCTCTCCTAATCCTAGGAGTCCTCACAACCTAAGAGAAGGTAAAAAGAATAGACAACTGAATAATCCTATTCAATCTCTCCAGAACCAGAATCCATCGTCGAATCTGGAACAAGTTCTTTCGAGTTCGTATATGACCATACGATGGATTTATCCAATGGAAGTGGATGTTCGTAGTAATACGGGGTGTTCTGGTGAAATGCAAAGGGTAAAAGGAGTGGAAATGATGTATGAAACTCAGACAATCCAAAAGCCAGTATTTTAAGAAAGTTCGGTTAACTTGGTCACTGAGTTATAGTCTAGGGTCGGGTCATGTTCGCAGTCAAAGAGAGAGAGAAAGGAAACACTCTACATGCACTCTAACCTGAATGTCTCCCACTGTATCCTCAAATTCTCCTCCTAACCTAAAAGAAGAATTAGTCGGAATCACCCGAGGAGTAAACAAACTCATCAGTGGGAATCGGGATCCAACTATCATCACATGATAACTTGATGGAATCCACTCAAGTCACCACACTCCAGAAGGTATGCGCAAGCCTGGCAAGTTTCCTGTATGTTTGAAACCCCCGATGTGTGTTTTTACCCCTAGGATCCATGTGACCTTGACAAGGTCAACAAGTCAAAGGGTCCTAGTCAAGTTCAACCCGTCATTATCCTAATTGCATTAGACCCACCCACACAGACCCTTGACAAGGTCAACAAGATCGAACGACTGTCCTAACCAATGCACTTATCTATGCAACAGAAAAATATTACGGAGCTACCGCACACTACGCCTTGACAAGGTCAAAAAACGCAGCACGAATACTAAGCAATACTAATCTGAAATGATGGAGGGCTACGGCTGGTTTTTGGCGAAACCTTTAACGTAATGAACTTGATCTTGTTGAAGGAATCCAAGTTGTTTTATAAATCTATAGTAGCGAAAACTTTTGCTAAAGAGGTCACTCCCTGTGAAGGGATCTCGGCTCTTTCCCCGTCGAATGAGGTGCAGGATATTCCCAATCGAATGCCACGATGCAATGCAAAAAGAAACGACTATAGTGAAGTTATTACAATGATGCAAACTTTCACTCAAGGGGTCACTCCCGGTGAAGGGATCCAAGCCCTTGCCTTGTCGAATGAAGTGCTGGATATTCATAACCGAATACCACTATGCAAAACAAAAGAGAACGTCCTTACAATAACAGCTTCTTGAAAATTTGGTTCCAACAACATCATATAGGTTTGTTTTATCCTTGCATTGATCAGAATCAATGCAGTCCCATCACTTAATCACACCAGAAAAGAACGAAAATATGATGTACGTATATGCCATCCGCATTCGCCACTGGGTCCCGTCATCACCCGTTAGGTTACTTAACTAACGACAGAGCGAGGACTGGACTAGAGCGGGTGTAAAACATATACAACATGTACTATTATATATATCAATATATAATAATCGCTCCAGGCATGATAAATGCAACATCACAGATAAGTAATAAGCATCACAGAAGAATACAGATAATCTGGGAGCCCCGGGTTTCCTTTGAGCCGCAAATGAAACCCGACGTTCCCCTGGTCATGTGGATAGACTGAGCAATGAAAACCTAGACCCCTACGAGTGCGGCAAGTTACCCGCCAAAACCAAAAGTGAGGCAGCCCCCTTCAACAATGTGAATGGACCACCCAGCATTTCATGGAATCTGGTAACTTGGGCAGCCCACCTTAGGTCAACCTGTGTCCCTACGAGTGCAGCGAATAGCCCGCCAATTCTAGAGTGAAGCCCCCTCCGTCTCAATTCCATGAGATGCAGACCTATTGCCCTCTAGAACCCGGCTATCCGTGCACCCCACCGTGGGGTAATCCTAGTACAGAAAAGAAAATATATACAATGGATACATCGACCTCAACCCGTTCGTGGCCCAAAAGAATAATATACAAACAGGCAGTGACGGCAGTCCACATATTGGATGCTCTCCCCGCAATATCAAATGTACAAATAAATCCAAACTGCACTACCATTGCACACAAGCTATCCACCACGACAAATCCGCAACATCACAGCACAACATAGAACATCAACGTGAATGTCACGTTCGCAAATCCGTCTAAAAGGACTATAGTGATTAGACAAGATTTGCCGATCAAATGACATTCACGGTCACAGAGAGAAATGTAATGTACTGCTAACTTTAAAAAAATTTAAAAAATATCGGCTTCGAAATAACCCCCGAATAGCCCTAAGCAAACTGATAAAACTTTATCCAAACTGGGCTACACAAACAATACCACTGAACCAAAACCACAGAGACAAGACAACACCCCAAAAATAAACCCCAGAGGAGATCAACTGGCCGGCGACCTCGGTTTTGGTGAGCTTGGGCTCGGGTAAAATCTAAGGGGTGGGGTCTGCCTTTGGGGTGTGGTCTTGTGGTCTCTTGAGTAGTGTTCTACAAATGTTTAAATATTTTTTCTAGACATTTTGAAAAGCAACAGAAACTGCTAATTCAGTAGCGGTGTTTGGGTTTTGTTTCGGTTTCGATACTTTAACATTGTCTAAACTGAAAGGTTCCTAGGCACCCTAATGAGGCTCACAAGGCATCGATCATGCCAATTTAAAAAAAATTACGGTGCCGAGAAACCCTAACAAGGACCGTTGGCTAGAATTCTAGGCGAAACAATCAAACTAGTTAACATTTTAACTAAGGGAACGGAAATACAACCTTTGTAGATCCGGTGCTCCACCTCCATGGCTCCGCAACGAAGTCCCCTCGCTGTCTAAATGAATTCCCGGGCTTTAGCGTCGGCTTCGTCGGAGAAATGGCGAGCTAGGTCGTCGATGTCCATGCCGAAGATGATCTACGTCGAGGCATCGCTAGATCAAGCTCCATCTTCACCAAGCCATGAAAACTTGTGAAGGAAACACCCTATACTACTTGGCAAGAGGTAGAGGATGAAGAAATAGGAAGTGGGTTCACTTTAGAATTGGATTTCTCACTCTTTATCATCACTTGCCATTAATGGAGCAAGCTTTCTTCCATGAAGAAATGAAGAAGAAGAAGAAGATATTATGATAAGTTCTTTTTAAAATAAAAAGAAAATGAATCTTTATCATAATATTAACCATGGTAATGTGTAGAGAGTTAATCATGGTTGAATGGAATGGTTAGGGTCAAGCATGAGACAAAATGGTCACTTGGTCAAAGTCTTCATGAAGCTTCATAATACATACAAAGAAAGCCACCATTTTCTCATTATGGTAATTATTTTTCTAAAAAGAATAAAGAAATAAATGAATGAATAAATAATCATAACCCTAACCATTCATATAACCATGGTTCAATCTTCACACAAACACAAGTAAACATGTATCATCAAACATGATACAATCAAGTGCACAAAACTATATCGAATATACAATGTGCACATCCGAGCGAGAAAATCCATTTAAAGTGAACCGATACTAGTTAATGCAAAGTAATATATCAAATATATTATTATGCATTAAATTATTAAATCCACACTTGATTTAATGATCCGGTCATATCGCATATAACCGACTAGTATCTTATGTATCGTCTTATCGAATCAACGCTTGAATCGACAACTGGTTATATCGCATACAACCAATCGACACATTCATCGCGAGAATGGAATACGGTATCACATACACGCATTATTCTCGGTCCCGCACATATCTCATATGCGCTCCTATTTCGTTTCGCTTGCGCCAGGAAACCTCTGTGTAGGACTCTAAAGACTCGTCAATACGCCGGCAGCAGGTGATGATCATATCAAACACCCACAAGCCGCAAGCGGTCTGCTAAACGTAACGGCCACCCGGGTATTGAGCGATCAGAAGATCGACGAGCAAGCCCGCTCACACTCCAGTGAATCCAACCAGTAACACTTACCGTACAGTCCGGTCTGATCGTCTGATATGTCGCATATCTCGCCTAGGGGTGGTAAACGTCAGACCCCAATAGCTCGACAAGTCGTGTCGATATGAGGTCTATAACAATTTGAGAAACTACTGGTAACACTTACCAGTAAATCTCAGCAACCCTGGCCAGGGATTTCCTGTTATAGCCAATCGAACACAGCGCAACATCAACTCCCTATACCGGGAGAGACGAATCCCCTCCTATCGCTCATTGCCTCCATGTGACTCGGGACTGTACCCAAAAACCACCGTTTTGCACGCCCACTTGGACGTGGTAAGATGGAAATCAAAGCACAGTGGGAACCACACAAGACTCTATGACGATCTCGGGTCTACAGACTACTCTGTACCAGTGTCACCAGAGAACTGCCATCTGACGTCAGGTATAATACCATCTGGGAGTTCTCGGCGAGTCCGTCCAGTGTACCCAGTCTCTACTGAGCACCCGTATATCATCTCCGATGTAAAACACCAATGGATATGGGATCATCCATCGCCCATCTGTATGGGTCGAGAAGGTAAACGCTAGTCTACTCTGGTATATCGATGCCCCATCTCGATACACCCACGACTAGGGACTTTGAAGGATGTACTTATGGACTACCATGTCCCCACTACTATGATCCGCATCATAGTCCAGGTAGTCAAGTACACATCCTAAGGGCTTTACCAACATGTAACAGAGAGACAATCAGTGTACACGTTAAGGTAAAGAGCAACCAAATAGCATACTATCATGTCGAGCAAGAAAGTCCTCCCTATATATGTCCCAGCATCCACTACAATATACATCCAATGTACAGTAATGGCCTCTAGGGCATACATATAACTAACAATCTCCCACTTACACTAGGGCCATCTGTAGCAGTGGTTGTAGTATCTCATACTCAACCATCCCATAAAAGTCTCTCTCTAGGAAAAGGCCTTCGTGAGTGGATCCGCCGTGTTGTCCTCTGAGTCTACTCTCCTAACCTCGATCCCTTAGAGATCAACCATCTCCATTGTTGGAGTTAGTGCCCTCAGAGTCAATTATTGGATCACAGGCACGTGATTGCAATGATTGAGGGAGGACCTATCCCGGTAGGACAGTCTTACTCGAGATGATAGTATGCTATCTGGTTTATCTTTATCATCGTGTACTGCTTTAGGTGACCTGACATGTCGCTATTACACGTTGATAGAGCCCCTAGGATTCTTGCTTGACTGCCAGCAGTATGATGGCGATCATATACGTGGGAGCTGGTGGTCTATAAGCACATCCTTAAAAGGTCCCTAGTCGTAGGAGTTTCGAGACAGGGAATCGATACTCCGTTAGTAGACTAGTGTATACAGTCGAGACCCCGACGAGGGGCGGTGGCCGGTCTCACAAGCCACTGGTGTCAGTTGGTTCACCTAAGATGTATACAGGTGCTCATTGGGTTATGAGTACACCGGACAGGACTCGCCGGGAACCTGCTAGTTGGTCTTATACCAGATGTCAGATAGCAGTTCCCTGGTGACATGTGTACAGGTTAGTTCATCGACCTGAGATCGTCATTTGTCTCATGTGAGTTCCCACTGTGCTTTGATTACTACCCTACCACGGCTCAAAGGAGTCGTGCAAACAGGTTTTAGTTGGGTACAGTCCCGAGCCACATGGAGGCAGTGAGCGGATCTGCAGGGGTTCGTCTCTCCCGGTATTGGGGGTGAGGTCGCGCTGTGTCTAGGAGAGCCATTACACAAAGCCCTCGGCCGAGGCAGGAGATTTACTGGTAGGTATTCCAGTAGTATCTCAGGGTGTTCTGGGCAACGCTCCGACACGACTTGTACCGCTTTTGGGGGTCTGACTTTCACCAACCCCCTAGGCCCGCCATGCGATACTCATAGACGAACGGACCGGACTGTACGGATATTGTCACTGACAGGCTCAGTTGGGTGTCGGGGTGAGCTTCCTCATCGACGTCCCATTTGGTCAATAGCTGGTGGCCCGTCACGTATTGGCTTATACCTCTGACGTGCCAGTGGTTAAATCCACAGCCATAGTATTGACGAGTCTTTAGAGTCCACCACAGTTACAGTTACTCAAGTTTCGGGCGAAACGCTGTAGAGGCCGTATGGAGATATGGCAGGGTTCGATCAGATACGTGCGGTATTGCACGGATCGTGATCGGACAGTTTTTACTAGCCGGCTTTGGCTTAAGCCGGATTCTAGTATTTGATAGTGTAGTTTTGTCTCTTTGCATTTGTGTTCAGTGGGAATACAAATGCGGGCATGTATTTGCAGCAGTGGGGTTTTCCTGTAATTTATTACGGGATCGGTTTTCTGAAGTTGCCAGTTTGCATTCCGTTCCGGCCGGTTTTCCTTCATTCCTTCTCGGTCGGACTTTCTTGGTGGAGGGTGTTAATTGCAAGTTTGCAATTAACATTTAGTGGAGGGTTTTCTTGCAAGTTTGCATTATGATGAGACTTGTTTCATCATGAGATGCCTTTCTAGTCTATTCCATTCTTTTCATTTGATGGTTTGTAAAGGTGAAATGAGAGTGACCTTTTTTGATAAGTGATTATTCATTCTTTTTCCTTATATGAGAAATGTTTTCTTTTCTCTCTCCAATCTTCTTCATTCTTGGAGAGGGGCCGGCCACATAGGAAAGGAGAGAGGGTGAGATCATTTTGTAGGAGGAAAGACTTTGTTCATATGATTATTCCTTTGCTAAGTTGAGAGCATCATATTCCTCCATAGTTCTTTCTCTCATCACCACCTCCATCCATGGCAACTTCAAGAACCCTAAAGAGACAAGTTCACTACACTATTCTATAGCAAGCCTTGGACGCGTCGGCTAGCCAACTTCGCGCCCGAGTTGCCTCGGTCAAGAGGCGGGAGCCCGTAAAAGATTCCGGCTACGTGGTGCCCTTTCCGACGAGCGAAGAGGTGACGGAGTTTCCGCGGGAGATCGGAGTGGAGACGAAGACCGAAGGACACGGATCGCTTGGTATATCTCTCTCCCCATCTTTAGATAGCTAGTTAGGTTAATGGTTTCGATCCGGGTAATTGTCCGCGGTAGCGCCGTTTTGCAAAGTTCGCAAAGTTTTTTATTCCGCATTTTGGCCTCGAGTACGAGGCCGGGGCGCTGCCGTGGCACAACATGGTATCAGAGCCACGCCATTAACCTAACCTAGCTTCGTTTGATGTGTTTGCGTTTCCGATCGACCGAAATTTCCAAAAACCGTATTTTTCTAGCACATCAGTTTCTGTCGAAATTTTTTGGAGTCTAAAAATTTTTCAGGTGGTCTCAGAATGATGTGCAGGGAGTTCTAAGAACTCTGGGAAAATTCGAGACAGTGATCACTCAACAGGAGCGCGGAAGCGCCGCAGGAACCCCATTTGTGCCGCCCTTCCGCCGCAGGTTGGTGGGGTCACTGCTTCAAATTTCTCCAGTGGGCTTCTGGGCTATAATTAGGGGTTTTGGAATATTAAAATTGGGCCAATTATTTCTGTGAGTGCTACAGTTTTCTTTGGGGCCCACTTGTTAATTTTTGGTCAATCGGAAAATTTTAAACACATTATTTCACAGTATTTACATTATATCTGCGACCGTGAATGTCACTCGATCGGTAAATCCAGTCTAACTGCTATAGCCCGGTTAGACGGATTTGCGAACGTGATTTTCACGTTGATGTTCTATGTTTATGCTGTGATGTTGCGGATCGGTCGTGGGGGATAGCCTGGATGCAATGCTAGTACAGTTTTGTTGTATTATGTACATTTGATATTGCGGGGCGAGCGTCCGACATGTGGACTGCCGTCACTGCCTGATTGTATTATTCTTTTGGGGCACGACCTGGTTGCGGTCGATGTACCCGGTGTATGTATATTTTACTTTCTGTACTAGGATTACCCCGCGGAGGGGTGCACGGATAGCCGGGTTCTAGGGGGCAACGGGCCCGCATCTCAGGGCATTGAGACGGAGGGGGCTTCAGTCCAGGATTGGCGGGCTATTCGCCGCACTCGTAGGGGGTACAGGTTGACCCAGGAGGGGTGCCCAAGTTACCGGATTCCGTGAAGTGCTGGGTGGTCCATTCACGGTACTGAAGGGGGCTGCCTCGCTTCAGGTTTTGGCGGGTGACTTGCCGCGCCCGTAGGGGTCTAGGATTTCATTGCACAGGCTATCCACACGACCAGGGGAACGTCGGGTTTCAGCAGCGGCTCTGTGAAACCCGGGGCTTCCAGATATCTGTATTGTTCTGTGATGCTGTACTTTTCTGTGATGTTGCTTTTTATTCACGCCTTGTGCGAAATACTATATATTGGTATATATATTAGTAGATGTTGTATATGTTTTACATCCGCGCTAGTCCAGTCCCCGCTCTGCCGTTAGTTAGCTAACCTAACGGGTGATGACGGGACCCAGTGGCGAATGCGGATGGCATATACGTACGTCAGTATATTTTCGTTCTTTGTGGTGTGATCAATTGATGGGACTGCATTGATTCGGATCATTGCAAGTTTAAACAAACCTATTCTGATGTTGTTGGAACACTTTTCAAAAAGCTGTTATTGCAAGGACGTTCACTTTTGTTTTGCATCGTGGTATTCATTTGGAATATCCTGCTCCTCAGTCGACGAGGCAAGGGCCGAGATCCCTTCACCGGGAGTGACCCCTTGGACAGAAGTTTGCGTCAGGGCATTAACTTCACTTTAGCCGATTACTTTTGCTTTGCATCGTGGTATTCAGTTGGAATATCCTGCACCTCATTCTACGGGGAAAGAGCCGAGATCCCTTCACCGGGAGTGACCTCTTTAGTAAAGGTTTTCGTCACTATATTTTCTAAAAAGGCTATGCAGTTCCTTCAACGATATCAAGTTCATTACGTTAAAGGTTTTTCGCCAAAAACCATTCGTAGCCCTCCGTCATTTCTTATGGGTATTATTTAGTATTCGTGCTGCGTTTGTTGACTCCGTCAAGGCGTAGTGTACGGTAGCTAAGTGGTGCTTGTTTGTTGCATAAGTGGGATTGGTTAGGACAGTCGTGCGGCCTTGTTGACTCCGTCAAGGGCACGTACGGGTGGGTTTAATGCAATCCAGATAATGACGGGTTGAACTTGACTAGGACTCTTTGATTTGTTGACTCCGTCAAGGTCACTTGAGTCCTCGGGGTAAAAATCACATCGGGAGTTTCAAAAGAACTGAAACTTGCCAGGTATGCGCATACCTTCTGGAGTGTGGTGACGTGAGTGGATTCCGTCACGTTATCATGCGATGATAGTTGGATCCTGATTCCCACTGATGAGTTGGTTTACTCCTCGGGTGATCCCGACTAATTCTTCTTTCAGGTTTGGAGGAGAATTTGAGGTACAGTGGGAGGTTTCCAGATTAGACAAAGTGATAACCATTCTGATCTAGGTTAGAGTGCACGCTGAGTGTTTCTTTTCTCTCTCTCTGGCAGCGACCATTGACCCGACCCTGGACTTTGACTCAGTGACCAAGTTGACCGAACCTTCTTAACACTGGCTTTTAGATTGTCAGAGTTGCAGACCTCATTGCCACTCCTACTTTTACCCTTTTCTCCAGGACACCCCATATAACTGCGAACGTCCACTTCCATTGGACAAAACCATCGTATGGTTAGATACGAACTCGAAGGACTTCGAGGATGGTTTCTGGTTCTGGAGAAAACGGATAGGACTATTCAGTTGTCTTTTCTTTTCACCTTCTCTCAGGTTGCGAGTACTCCTTGGTTTAGGAGTAGTACACCTATTACGCAAATTGGATAGTCTTCTTCCAAACCATAGGCTGGTGCCGACCGGTAGGGAATGAAGAAAACCAGTTAGCCTAAAACGGTGTACAGAAGGTATTAAGTTAAGACAAAGCAAGGGATTAGTAAGAGGGCAAAGTAAGTTGCAACTGCTATTCACGACCAAACCAAGTATTTCTTCGCCAATCCTAAATCACCTTTGTATTTCTCCAGGACACTCCGTATCACTACGAAGATCCTATTTTATTGGATAATCCATCGTATGGTTATATACGAACTCGAAAGGAACTTGTTCCAGTTCGGGGATGGATCCTGGTTCAGGAGAAATAGGAATAAAGTACATTCAGGTGTCTTTTATCTTCACCTTCTCTCGCATTGCGAGTGCTCCTAGGATTAGGACAGTACACCCTTTATGCTTTTTGGATAGTCTTCTTCCAAACTATAGGCTGGTGCCGAACGGTAGGGAAGGAAGAAAACCATTTGGCCTAAAGGGGTGTACAGAAGGTAATGACTAAAGACACATAAAGGGATTTGGAGAGGTGGCAGAGAATTATACGGTTACAGTTGTGAATCTGGATAATGGAAGAGGTATTACTAGGAATACCACGATACCCCAACGAAACATTTCAATGTTTCAGTTTCACTGTGTACTGTTAATAGAAAACTGATTTCCCGATTAGACACTTACTCCAGGGTATGTATTTACCAGGTTGGATTCTCACATCTGTATGGTTTTACAGATGATGAGTGGGAGTAAGTTATTGGGAATTGGGTGATCGTCCTCATTATATCGGGATTCGTTGTAATCGGTGATATTTGAGGAAGTCACCTGGGTTGTTTGCCGGTCGGCAAATATTTGGTTTTGAATATCCGCTGTTGTGCACCAATTTCAAATCGATATATCTGTACGTCTATTTTCATAGAGTGAGATATACCTTTTGATATTATGTCGATGACATTTACCTATATCAGTGGATGGTTAGGTAAGGAGCATTGAACAGCGGTGTAATTCTTCTTAACCATAAGTACAGTTTTCAACCTACGACGCACAGTGAAAGAGTTGTTAGACTCAGCGGACTTATACAGAGTATTGTATGTTGTCCAGAGTCCATTAGGACAGAGGGGTTGGTGCTCGTACTATATTCGGTTTACTTATGGCTTCTCTAGATTTTAGACAGCTGTTTCGTGGAAACACAGGGTCTAAGTTTTGAGGAGTTATAGGTATTTGAATAGAGTAGAGTACCAGGTGTAGCAAGTATCGGGATTCTTCAAAGTGATCGAAGATGTAGATACTTGTGTATGGTATTCAGTTGATAGTAATGATGAAGACAGATTGCTTCTCTTTCAGGTTACTCATAATTGGAAGCATTCCTAAGTTGAGTAACGCTGATCGGCCTCCTTCCATTTAGTTGACATGCACTGGAGACAGCTGCATGATTTGAATCTGGTTCAATTAAATCAGTGCCTCTGGTTCTATATTGGATATAGAACAGTTCATATCTTAACGATGTTAAGGTACGGGGAGTTGTCCGGCTTATGCTTAAAACCAGACTCCGGATAACTCAAGGCACGTTTCTGTAATGGCTGTTTGTGAGTTGACCCAGGCTATGACGAGGGTTGATTTTCTACCATCTGGATGAACAATAGCAATATTGTTCTAGACTCGCCACAGTTTTAATAAAAATGGATTTTTCAGAAAAAGTAGTGGGAGTATGGTAGAACTGGAAGTGATTCCAGAACCACAAACGATTACTGAAGATTTGATAAGGAACCTAAAGATTCAATCTGGTTTGACATTCCATTGGCCACTCCGCAGATACGGTTGGTAACTTCAGGCACCCGAGAGGTACTCCGGTAGCCTCAAGGACGGTGACAGGGAAGTTCTTGTTTACCCACACTTGCCATTGCTGTTGTTCCAGGCTGCGAGACCCGGTGAGAGGATGAGTATAGCGTCGTTCTAAACTAGCTTTAGAAGTGCGCGTCTATATGAATCCACCAGAGGGTTGTCGTAGTCAGTGGGAGCAGCGGAAGCATTGGTGGACATCAGGCTTATGTCTATTTATAGACTAAAGCAGATGTAGCGGAGATAGATCATCTGTTTCTGATGTGACAGTCATGGGTTTGACGTCATCAGAATAGGGGATGGATCTGTTGAGAAGGTAGTAGGAAGTGATATTCCTATACTACGATCTGTTATACTTTGGTCGTCACACAGTGTTTTCTCCACATGGGACTTGGACATTATATCAGACATACTGGTTACTAGATCTATGGTTTTAGATCTAGATTTGGGTGGTTTCCCAATCAGGGTATTTTGACAGCATTCTATGAGTATTTAGAATGGACGACTCCTGGCATGGTAGTATACCTGCAGATAATGGAGTCACCCTCTCTAAAGGTGTCTTACAGACTAAAGGGGAGAGGATGTGCATGATTGGCAGATCACTTGCTTAGGCATTTGAGTCAATCATGAGATGTCAAATACCACACCAGATGTTGTTCTTGCACTAGATGCAATAAGTTGATATTAATCCAATCCTGGAAAACCAGTCGGAAGCAGTTTTAGAACATAAGTGAATGTTCTAGGGATATGATAACGGCTACCTCCTTTAGGAGACGGTTATCACTCCGGGCTTCCAAGGTGACATGGACGACAAGCAGGTTGTCAGAGTTATAGATTTTCCTTCTGACGAGGGGCAGTATTTTGGACAGGTGGTCCAAGGCAATACTGAGGGAGGCATGGCGCAGGATACTGATTAAGTTCAGTTGTTGATACAGTCTAAGAAGTTTGGATTTGGAGTTCATTTATGAGCTAGGTCCCATCAGACATCCAGATATTCTAAGACAGGTATTGCTCATTTCGGGAGATGGTTTTCTCCGCGAACATGAGATATAGAGAGACACAGAAAGAAACATCACTGCGGATCCACTCACTGAGGCTATTCCTCGAACGCAATAGTTTCGCAAACAGGTTTTGTGAGACTGACTAGTAGAGGAGTTGGGTGTTCGGTATCACACGGGCTGTGAGTATGCGACATCGCAATAATTAGCCTTGAGTGCAAGTGGGAGATTGTTGGAGTTAGTGCCCTCAGAGTCAATTAATGGATCACAGGCACGTGATTGCAATGATTGAGGGAGGACCTATCCCGGTAGGACAGTCTTACTCGAGATGATTGTATGCTATCTGGTTTATCTTTATCATCGTGTACTGCTTTAGGTGACCTGACATGTCGCTATTACACGTTGATAGAGCCCCTAGGATTCTTGCTTGACTGCCAGCAGTATGATGGCGATCATATACGTGGGAGCTGGTGGTCTATAAGCACATCCTTAAAAGGTCCCTAGTCGTAGGAGTTTCGAGACAGGGCATCGATACTCCGTTAGTAGACTAGTGTATACAGTCGAGACCCCGACGAGGGGCGGTGGCCGGTCTCACAAGCCACTGGTGTCAGTTGGTTCACCTAAGATGTATACAGGTGCTCATTGGGTTATGAGTACACCGGACAGGACTCGCCGGGAACCTGCTAGTTGGTCTTATACCAGATGTCAGATAGCAGTTCCCTGGTGACATGTGTACAGGTTAGTTCATCGACCTGAGATCGTCATTTGTCTCATGTGAGTTCCCACTGTGCTTTGATTACTACCCTACCACGGCTCAAAGGAGTCGTGCAAACAGGTTATAGTTGGGTACAGTCCCGAGCCACATTGAGGCAGTGAGCGGATCTGCAGGGGTTCGTCTCTCCCGGTATTGGGGGTGAGGTCGCGCTGTGTCTAGGAGAGCCATTACACAAAGCCCTCGGCCGAGGCAGGAGATTTACTGGTAGGTATTCCAGTAGTATCTCAGGGTGTTCTGGGCTACGCTCCGACACGACTTGTACCGCTTTTGGGGGTCTGACTTTCACCAACCCCCTAGGCCCGCCATGCGATACTCATAGACGAACGGACCGGACTGTACGGATATTGTCACTGACAGGCTCAGTTGGGTGTCGGGGTGAGCTTCCTCATCGACGTCCCATTTGGTCAATAGCTGGTGGCCCGTCACGTATTGGCTTATACCTCTGACGTGCCAGTGGTTAAATCCACAGCCATAGTATTGACGAGTCTTTAGAGTCCACCACAGTTACAGTTACTCAAGTTTCGGGCGAAACGCTGTAGAGGCCGTATGGAGATATGGCAGGGTTCGATCAGATACGTGCGGTATTGCACGGATCGTGATCGGACAGTTTTTACTGGCCGGCTTTGGCTTAAGCCGGATTCTAGTATTTGATAGTGTGGTTTTGTCTCTTTGCATTTGTGTTCAGTGGGAATACAAATGCGGGCATGTATTTGCAGCAGTGGGGTTTTCCTGTAATTTATTACGGGATCGGTTATCTGAAGTTGCCAGTTTGCATTCCGTTCCGGCCGGTTTTCCTTCATTCCTTCTCGGTCGGAATTTCTTGGTGGAGGGTGTTAATTGCAAGTTTGCAATTAACATTTAGTGGAGGGTTTTCTTGCAAGTTTGCATTATGATGAGACTTGTTTCATCATGAGATGCCTTTCTAGTCTATTCCATTCTTTTCATTTGATGGTTTGTAAAGGTGAAATGAGAGTGACCTTTTTTGATAAGTGATTATTCATTCTTTTTCCTTATATGAGAAATGTTTTCTTTTCTCTCTCCAATCTTCTTCATTCTTGGAGAGGGGCCGGCCACATAGGAAAGGAGAGAGGGTGAGATCATTTTGTAGGAGGAAAGACTTTGTTCATATGATTATTCCTTTGCTAAGTTGAGAGCATCATATTCCTCCATAGTTCTTTCTCTCATCACCACCTCCATCCATGGCAACTTCAAGAACCCTAAAGAGACAAGTTCACTACACTATTCTATAGCAAGCCTTGGACGCGTCGGCTAGCCAACTTCGCGCCCGAGTTGCCTCGGTCAAGAGGCGGGAGCCCGTAAAAGATTCCGGCTACGTGGTGCCCTTTCCGACGAGCGAAGAGGTGACGGAGTTTCCGCGGGAGATCGGAGTGGAGACGAAGACCGAAGGACACGGATCGCTTGGTATATCTCTCTCCCCATCTTTAGATAGCTAGTTAGGTTAATGGTTTCGATCCGGGTAATTGTCCGCGGTAGCGCCGTTTTGCAAAGTTCGCAAAGTTTTTTATTCCGCATTTTGGCCTCGAGTACGAGGCCGGGGCGCTGCCGTGGCACAACATCCATGATCAGGTGATACTGCCTTAGAATATGTCTGGATCACTGATGGGACCTGCGTTCCTTGGCATAAGCCACAACTCCATTGTCACACAATGGGAGGAACATAGTTCATCTCATGAACCAATATAGACCCAAACAGCCTCTTTGGAAGCATCTTAAGTAGCGATGTATCCTGCCTTTATCGTCTAGTATGTCACGGTATCTAGCTTGGAACTCTTCCAACATACCGTCCCTTTACTGAGGGTAAAGACAATGCCTGCGATTGACATTCAGTCGTCTTTATCACCCTGGAACACTTCCAGTGATTCTCCCCAAGATCAATTGATACTATCTCACTACAACTAGTGAGAATCCTAACATCCAATTAAATCTATCTCATAGATCCAAAACTCAGGATTTAAGAGGTATCATTCTGATCCTACACGGAGAATCTTTGTGATAAACGGAGATTGATCGAGCGTAGCATAAGAAACTCCTTTCTTATCAAGAGTATGACATCCACGTACTGTACGAGGATCACCACCATACTCCCTACTACCTTTTTGTTTATACAAGGTTCATCTACCATTTTGATGATGTCAAACTCTTTGACTAATCCATCAAAACAGATGTTCCAACTCCGCGATGCCTGCTTTAATCCTATAAAGCATCTTGCACACGTTTCCGCTGCTCCCACTGTTTACGAAGCCCTCTGGCTGTGTACTTACAGACGTTCTCTTCTGAAACATCATTTAGAAAAGCAGTCATGACACCAAACCACCAGATATCGTAGTCATGGTATGTAGCCGTGGCAAGTAGGATCTGGATGGACTTAAGCATAGCCACTTGAAAAGGTTTCATCATTGTCCACGCCTGGTCGATGACGAAAATCTTTAACAAGTCTAGCTTTGAAAGTCTCAACTTTACCATCTACACCAAGTAATCTTCTCAAGATATACTTGCTCCTGATGGGGATTTAACCCTTCAGATATAGCAACCAAAGTCCATACTTTGTTGGTGTATAAGGATTCCATCTCAGATCGATAAGCATCCAGCCATTCTCACAGAGTCACACTCCTGATGGCCAGCTCGAAGCTAGTTGGGTCATCATCTCATGATGCAATCCTCGCTTCCACTGTCATAGAGAAACAAAATTATCTCTCAGGTGGGTGAGGAACCCTACTAGATCGGCGGAGAGGCTGAGGTTCGTTGAAATCTACTGAATCCTTTGGTTCTAGCAAATCATCAGCTGCAGTTTGTACGGATGGAACATTTCCAGTTCTACATAACAGACCTTGCCTCGAGCTTGTCCGGATTTTGCTTTTAGACATAGGCCGGACAACCCCAAATCTTAACTAACTTAAGATATGGGCTCTTCCCTTTCCATATCACATATGAAGTGGTAGGCAACAGATTTGATTGGAGCCCTATTCAATAGGTATGCAACTTCATAAGTGCATAACTCCCAAAAGGAAATAGGTAACTCAGTAGTACTCATCATAGAGCACACCTTATCATATAGTGTGTGATTGCTCCGCCCCGATATACCATCGTGCTATGGTGTATACGGAGGAGTAATGCTGAGAGAGAATCTCATTCTCCTTTAGAATAGTCTAGGATTTCCGTGCTCAAGTATTCTCCTCCTTGATCACATCAAAGGACATAATACTTTTATCCGTATTTTGGTTCTCTACTTCTAACTTATATTCCGTGAATATCTCAAAAGGTTCGGACTTGTGTTTCAACAGGAACATATGTCTGAATCTCGAGAGATTATCAGAGAACGTAACAAAGTACAAAGAACCGGTCCTGGCATGTGTGGACAGGGGACCTAACATACATCATCATGTATCAGTCCCAAGAGTTTACTAACTCTTTCTCTGTTTCCAATAAACAAAGCTATGGTTATCTAATCTTTGTGACATGACTGGCAAGTTTCACAAGATGTAAATTCAAACTGATTTAAATATGCATCTAAATGTAACTTCAGCCAGTCGGGTCGCATTGATATGACCTAGTCTACAATGCCTCAAGAAGGATTCGTTCATTTCTGAACTCTTCCTCTTGTGTGTGTTCTGTATACTCGGAACTGTAGTTTGATTTAGAACGTCAATGCTTTTAGATAACGTTCCTGAACCGATCAACTTTTGATATAGGAAATGTTCAAAACATTATCCAACAATACAAAATTTTATCATTTCTTTACTACTAAAGAGACTGATATGATTTTGTATATCAGGTTCGGTATCTAACAACATTCGTTCAGAATCAATGTATTGATAATACAGGGTGACAGTGACCGACAGACTTGGCTGCAACTCTTGCCCCGTTTTCTGTCTCATGAAACTTATCACTCGTTCTCAGTTCTCTACCTATCTGTAGCCCTATGTGACAGATTACATATCTAGGATCCTGATCTGGTATCACATACCCAGGACGTAGAGGATACAGAGAAACAGTTCTTTATAATGAACACACCCGAAGATGATGCATCAGCATGCACTCTCTTCGTTTGGGCGGCATAGGAAGTCCGGTATTCCCTTATTTCCTGCTCTGTCTTATAACATTTATAAGTTGGAGCAGGACCAACGTTCCCCAGCTCAGTATAACAAGCCGGTTCGGTCAATATTCCGTATTATTATCTTGATTAAGGCGTGATATGCTCGCTACCAGGAGAGAGAGAGAAGAAAACACTCAGCGTGCGCTCTTGCAAGATCAGATTGGTTATTATTTTATCTAATCAGGATGGCTCCCACTGCTTTTAATCAAATCTTCCTTCAAACCCTAAAAGGAAAGATTAGCCGGGATTAATTACACACTACAAGTTCGCCAATCTTTCAGCCAGGCCAGTGTCGGTACTTTGAGGGAGGTCCCCCGTGCTTTCGCACGAACCTAATTAATGTAAACCCCGTTTTCCCAGAGGCGTAATCTCGTTGACACCTTTCTAGACACCTACTTGATCGGTTAATTGTAATGTATAAAACTCTCCCTGGAGTAACTCTTACTCGCAGCGGGTATCGGGATCCAACTATCTCATAGAAGGTATGCAATCTCATTGCAAATTTCAACACTTGAAATTCCCGATAATATTTTGCCCCTAACCTCCTATGACCTTGACAAAGGCCAACAAACCATAGGATGCTAGTCAAGTTCAACCCGTCATTTCCTGATTGAATTAAACCCACCCGCACGGCCCTTGACAAAGGCCAACAAGGTCGCACGACTACCCTAACTCAATCTGCATCATATGCATAAGCAGATAAGCACCAGTCAGCTACCGCACGCTACGCCTTGACAAAGGCCAACAAACGTAGCACGAATACTAACTACTACTTATCTGAAATGACGGAGGGCTACGACAGGTTTTTCTAAAAACCTATTGCGTAATGAACTTGATATCGTTGTAGGATCGAATGAATTTTGAAATGGAGTGTTTTTGAGGCTTTTCTAGTTTTGCTAAAGGAGTCACTCCCGGTGAAGGGATCGTCGGTCCTTTCCTCGTCGAATGAGGTGCGGGATATATCATATATATCGCTGTGCAAAGCAAAAACACTTAAAAGCTTTCAAAAGACAAACCGAGTGCGTAGCATCTGCCAGTTATTGCTAAAGGAGTCACTCCTAGTGAAGGGATCTCGGTCCTTTCCTTATCGAATAAGGTGCAGGATATATCATATATACCGCTGTGCAAAGCAAGAACTGTAGCTACCTGTTTTATTTTGAAATTCGATTCTACAACATCTTAGGTTTCTTTTATTTCATTAATTTCATTAATGAAGTCCCATCATTTAAGTACCTAAACATCACAGATAAATACGACGTACACTTATGCTATCCGCATTCGCCTCGATGTCCCCTCGTGCACCGTTAGGTTAGGTAACTAACGGCAGAGCGGGGCAGGGCTAGCACGGGTGTAAAACATAAGTAACGTCTATATAATATATCATATATACTATATACTGTATCTATCACAGAACATCACATGATCACATCACAGATATCGCAGTAGAAGAATCATATGAAATATTGGATATACTAGGACGTCCGTGTTTTCAATACGAGCCAGTATAAAACACGGATTCCACGGTCGCGATGAATAGCCAAACCCACACCCCTAGACCCCTACGAGAGCGGCAAGCAACCCTACCAATTCTAGAGTTAGGAGACCCGGACTCGACTCCTCGAGTTGGTCTCCCACTGAACTCCAGAACCCGGTTACTTGTGCTCCCCTCCTTGGGTCTATCCTAGTGCGGAAAAGTAAATAATATACAAACGGTGACAGCTTCCGCAACCTGGAAGTGCCACAAATAAAAGAATATTACATACAAGTTTTTACATGAATGAAAATGAAAAACACTCATCTCACATAAAACCCCCCGGCTATTCAAACACGACAATCCAATATAACATATCCAGCAACACATAACATCGCATGTCATCAACGTAAGTAAATATGCACATCCCAATTGTCGTTGACATATAGCAACGAAACCGGCGATATCACATATTACACTTACGGTCACAGAAAAGAAAGTGTAAAACTACAACAGTTGGAATCCGCAATCACCTCAGACATCGCATGCCTGACCAAATGAATTTCTTAGACATCGCATGCCTCACAATTATAAACCCCGCATTTTAGTCTCATTATCGAAAACTCTTTTCAATATCAAGTCGGGCAATTCAACAAGATTCCCGACAACCTGATCGAATGCTCGTCGCAAACTTTAGTAGGCGGCCGCACCCCCGATACCGTCGACGAAGTGCACCAAGGCGGAACACCGCTACCGCGAGCACCCGAACGGATGCTTTCGGCGACGGGGTTCTCCTACAGTCACTTGGTCGGGGCTATGGAGTGAGGCTGTCTATTAAGTTTATCCGGCGAGTATCCGCGTACGCTACGTGATTGCGACGGACTTTTGATCACATCAAAATTCCGTGGCAACCGATCAAGTGAGACTAAACCGCTATGTTTATAACATTCATTCAGTTATCTCATAACTACTTGTGAATTCCAATTATTGTATCACATTCCAGATAATTAGAAAATGTTAAACTTTCCGATCGAACATTCAAACACCCAAGTTTTCCCGATACAGATCAACACATGAAATAAGTCTAAAAACATTCAGTTCGTGCCTGAGTACCAACGGTCCAGCCGTAGAAGGGTCAAGCCAACGGCTCACATGTGGCACGCCGTACTGCCCCAAACCCGAAGGTTCAAAGGGCAGTTCAAGGCAGTCACATAATCGAGTTAAGGTTTGTTGTCTTCTAGAGGGTCCATCGAGTTACTTGCACTACTTAGAACGTCTTTAAACTACGGAAAAATCCAACACTTGGAAATTTCCCGACAGGGGAAAAATTGGGTATTTATATCCGGTCGAACTTTTTAACATATTCAAAAAATTATCCGGAAAGCCACTTAGACAAAATCTGATACTCCGATCAAAACACCGAATCCCCAAAACAACTCCAGAAAATTCAACTCTTGAATAAATTTTAAAAATACCCAGAGAACTCAGCACCTGAAACAATGAATTACTGTGCAAACAGTTAGGGCTGAAGTCACAATTCTGCCGCGGAACCGCCGCATAAGCTAGGCTTATGCCGCAGTTCCGCCGCCGATTACACTGTTCATGCAATAAATTTTGCGCCGTAATTCTTAGAATTCCCTGCTGAGTTTTCTGCATATTTTTAATTTGGAAAAATCCACGATTTTAGGAAAAGTACAGAGAGCAATTTTTGGGGTTGGGTTTCGGTTCGATCGGACTTCAAACTCCATCTAGACTTCGCCTAAGGCTCTAGCTAGGCTCTGATACCAGTGAAAGGATCCTAGGCACCCTAATGAGGTCTCACAAGGCATCGATCATGCCAATTTAAAAAAAATTACGGTGCCGAGAAACCCTAACAAGGACCGTTGGCTAGAATTCTAGGCGAAACAATCAAACTAGTTAATATTTTAACTAAGGGAACGGAAATACAACCTTTGTAGATCCGGTGCTCCACCTCCATGGCTCCGTAACGAAGTCCCCTCGCTGTCCAAATGAATTCCCGGGCTCTAGCGTCGGCTTCATCGGAGAAATGGCGAGCTAGGTCGTCGATGTCCATGCCGAAGATGATCTACGTCGAGGCATCGCTAGATCAAGCTCCACCTTCACCAAGCCATGAAAACTTGTGAAGGAAACACCCTATACTACTTGGCAAGAGGTAGAGGATGAAGAAATAGGAAGTGGGTTCACTTTAGAATTGGATTTCTCACTCTTTATCATCACTTGCCATTAATGGAGCAAGCTTTCTTCCATGAAGAAATGAAGAAGAAGAAGAAGATATTATGATAAGTTCTTTTTAAAATGAAAAGAAAATGAATCTTTATCATAATATTAACCATGGTAATGTGTAGAGAGTTAATCATGGTTGAATGGAATGGTTAGGGTCAAGCATGAGACAAAATGGTCACTTGGTCAAAGTCTTCATGAAGCTTCATAATACATACAAAGAAAGCCACCATTTTCTCATTATGCTAATTATTTTTCTAAAAAGAATAAAGAAATAAATGAATGAATAAATAATCATAACCCTAACCATTCATATAACCATGGTTCAATCTTCACACAAACACAAGTAAACATGTATCATCAAACATGATACAATCAAGTGCACAAAACTATATCGAATATACAATGTGCACATCCGAGCGAGAAAATCCATTTAAAGTGAACCGATACTAGTTAATGCAAAGTAATATATCAAATATATAATTATGCATTAAATCATTAAATCCACACTTGATTTAACGATCCGGTCATATCGCATATAACCGACTAGTATCTTATGTATCGTCTTATCGAATCAACGCTTGAATCGACAACTAGGTTATATCGCATACAACCAATCGACACATTCATCGCGAGAATGGAATACGGTATCACATACACGCATTATTCTCGGTCCCGCACATATCTCATATGCGCTCCTATTTCGTTTCGCTTGAGCCAGGAAACCTCTGTGTAGGACTCTAAAGACTCGTCAATACGCCGGCAGCAGGTGATGATCATATCAAACACCCACAAGCCGCAAGCGGTCTGCTAAACGTAACGGCCACCCGGGTATTGAGCGATCAGAAGATCGACGAGCAAGCCCGCTCACACTCCTGTGAATCCAACCAGTAACACTTACCGTACAGTCCAGTCTGATCGTATGATATGTCGCATATCTCGCCTAGGGGTGGTAAACGTCAGACCCCAATAGCTCGATAAGTCGTGTCGATATGAGGTCTATAACAATTCGAGAAACTACTGGTAACACTTACCAGTAAATCTCAGCAACCCTGGCCAGGGATTTTCTGTTATAGCCAATCGAACACAGCGCAACATCAACTCCCTATACCGGGAGAGACGAATCCCCTCCTATCGCTCATTGCCTCCATGTGACTCGGGACTGTACCCAAAAACCACCGTTTTGCACGCCCTCTTGGACGTGGTAAGATGGAAATCAAAGCACAGTGGGAACCACACAAGACTCTATGACGATCTCGGGTCTACAGACTACTCTGTACCAGTGTCACCAGAGAACTGCCATCTGACGTCAGGTATAATACCATCTGGGAGTTCTCGGCGAGTCCGTCCAGTGAACCCAGTCTCTACTGAGCACCCGTATATCATCTCCGATGTCAAACACCAATGATATGGGATCATCCATCGCCCATCTATATGGGTCGAGAAGGTACACGCTAGTCTACTCTGGTATATCGATACCCCGTCTCGATACACCCACGACTAGGGACTTTGAAGGATGTACTTATGGACTACCATGTCCCCACTAGTATGATCCGCATCATAGTCCAGGTAGTCAAGTACACATCCTAAGGGCTTTACCAACATGTAACAGAGAGGCAATCAGTGTACACGTTAAGGTAAAGAGCAACCAGATAGCATACTATCATGTCGAGCAAGAAAGTCCTCCCTATATATGTCCCAGCATCCACTACAATATACATCCAATGTACAGTAATGGCCTCTAGGGCATACATATAACTAACAAAAAAGCTAGATTACGGATAATAGTTTGGCTCTGATACCATGTTGGCCTACGGCAGCGCACCGGCCGTCAATCCGAGGCCAAATGCGGAACAAAATTTTATAACTTAGTGCTACCGCACCCAAATACCCAGATCGTTCCATTAACCGTTAACTGGCAATCTGGAAAATGAGTTCAGAGATTATACCGATCAATCCGTGTCCTTCGGTCTTCAATCTCTGTCCCATGCTTATCGCGGATGCCCCGACGAAGTACGCTTTCCGGTCTCGCTTGTCGAAGTGAAACCACATCGAGGAATCTTTATACGGGCTCCAGCTTCGAACCGATGCAACTCGGACATGAACTTTGCTAGCCGACATGTTCAAGAATGAAGTAGAGAGAGTGTAGAATACTTTGTCTCAAGATACCCAATGAATTGGGTGGAGGTAAATTGAAGTTGCTACTTGGTTGAAAATGTGAGCAAAGAATTTTTCTTGAGAAAAACGAAAATAAGCTTTCACCAAAATTGGGCTCAGCCAAAGCAGCTCTCGGCTAGTGAGGGAAATGGCTCTCTGGGGTTTTGTAAAATGGTTGTGTGTGAGGTGGTGGAGTGTTGCAATCAACATAAATAATTTTCCTCTCCCAAAATCCACTGCACCACCCCAAAACAAATATCTTACACATTACAAAAAGCAATCAACCACCTCACACCTCAAGCCCATGCTTCCCACTCCAAGCATGGCCACTCATTAATGCAAACCAATGAGTCACCAAAAAGACCCATGCCCAATCCCACTGTGCAGCCCACGAAATTACAAGAAAACGCAAGGAATAAGCTTTAAAAACAGTACACACATATTCAACTTAATTAAACTTCGAACCAAAAGTTTAAACCGAGAAAAGAAATTTGGAAACTTCAAAAGTAATCCCGAAACGAATTACAGAATTACCCTACAACTGTATATACATACCTGCATCCGTATTCCAACTGAATACGAATGGAACGAAACAAAAATATTCCAACACAATATAATACTAGGATCTGGTATAAACTAAAACCACTAGTAGTATCCGTTCGAAACATAACACGTGCACAAGTGCACGTGTATGTTCGAACCCTGCCATAAAACCATATGGTCTGTACAACGTTTTCCCCGAACTTGGGAAACTGTCTGTGGGGGACTCTAATGACTCATCAATACGCTGGGTATGGATTTAACCAAAGGCACGTCAGTGGCACTAGCCGTGCGTAACGGCTGCCGAGGTATTAAGCAAAAGGAAAGCTGATGAGCGAACTCATCCAGGAAACCTACTGAACCTAACAGTGACAATATTCGTACAGTCCGGTCTGTTCGTCTACGAGTATCGCATATCGAGTCTAGGGGGTGGATAAAGTCAGACCCCTAATAACGCGATATTTCGTGTCGGTATGAAGCCCATCTCCACTTGAGAAACTACTGATCCGAATCTGTAATTCTTGATTACCTTGGCCAAGAATTTCTGGTGATGGCCACTCGTGCACTGTGCGACATCAACCCCCAATACCGGGAGAGACGAATCCCCGACGATCCGCTCACTGCCTCCATATGGCTCTGGACTGTCCCCAACTAAAACCTGTTTGCACGACTCCTTTGAGCCGTGGTAGGGTAGTAATCAAAGCACAGTGGAAACTCACATGAGACAAATGACGATCTCAGGTCGACAGACTAACCTGTACACATGTTACCTGGGAACTGCTATCTAACAATAGGTATAATACCAACTAGCAAGTTCCCGTTGAGTCCATCCATTGTATTCATAACCCAATGAGCACCTGTATACTATCTTAGGTGAACAAACTAACACCAATGGCTTGTGAGACCTGGCCACCGCCCCTCGTCGGGGTCCGATCAGTATACACTAGTCTACTCTGGAGTATCGATCCCCTGTCTCGAAACTCCCTCGACTATGGACCATTTAAGGATATGCTTATAGACCCCAGCTCCCACGTATATGATCGCCATCATACTACTGGCTGTCAAGCAAGAATCCTTTGGGCTCTATCAACATGTAATATTGAAGATAAAGACAAACTAGATAGCACACTATCATCTCAAGTAAGACTGTTCTACCGGTATAGGTCCTCCCTCAATCATCATAATCACGTGCTTGTGATCCAATAATTGACTTTGAGGGCACTATATCCAACAGGCTATTCTTAAGTCCATCCGGATCTTACTTGCCATTGATGCATACCATGACTACGAAATCTAGCAAATGGATGTTAAAACTGCCTTTCTAAATGTTGATTTTGGGGAGTGCGTGTACATGACTTAGCCAGAGGGTTTCATAGATAGTGAGAGCAGCAGAAAGGTGTGCAAGCTTCTTAAATCCATATATGGATTAAAGCAAGCATCGCGGAGTTGGAACATCTGTTTTTATGGCGTAATTAAAGAGTTTGACTTCGTCAAAGATATAGATGAACCTTGTATATACAAGAAGGTGGCAGAGTGTAAGGTTGTCTTCCTCGTATTGTACATGGATGGCATACTCTCGATAGGAAATGATGTTCCTATGCTGCACTCGGTCAAGCTCTTCTTATCACAAAGATTCTCAATGAATGATCTAGGTGATGCCTCTTAAATCTTGGGAATTATGATCTACAGAGATAAATCTAAACGGATACTGGGATTGTCCTAATCCAGGTACATTGACACTATACTAAAGTGGTTTAGTTTGGATGAATCCAAGCGTGGGAATTTAAACACAATCTCTGGACTCACTCTTTCCAATGAGATGTCTCCTAAGACTGATTAGGAGAGAGCTCGCATGCAAGGGATACCTTATGCTTCGGCAGTAGGCTCTATCATGTACGCGATGCTATGTACCAGACTACTCACTAGGTGTAATCTTTAGGTATCAAGAAAATCCTGGAGAGAGTCTCTGGACAGCTGTGAAGAACATTCTTAAGTACCTGAGAAGGACTAAGAAGATGTTCTTGGTGTATGGTAACGGAAAACTTCAGGTGGAGTCCTTTACCGATTCGAGCTTCCAAATTGATAAGGACGACTCTAAGTCGCACTCGGGATTTCTTTTTAACCTCAATGGAGGGGCGGTGTGTTGGAAGAGTTTCAAATAGGAAACCGTGGCAGACTCGACGATGGAAGCTGAATACATCGCTGCCAACGATGCTTCCAAAGAGGCTGTCTGGATGAAGAAGTTCATAACTGAACTTGGGGTGGTTCCGTCCATTGATCATCCAATACCTTTGTATTATGATAACAATGGAGCTGTTGTTTTGGCCAAGGAACCCAAGTCCCATCAGAGATCCAGGCATATTCTGAGGCGGTATCACCTGATCCGAGAGATAGTTGATTGCCGGGAGATCAAGGTCAGGAGAGTAGATACGAATGATTAACACTGCGGATCCATTCACGAAGGCCATTCCCCAGATACATTTTGAGAGACTCTTCGGGATGTTGGGTATAAGATACTACAACAGCTGGCCTTAGTACAAGTGGGAGATTGTTAGTTATGTATATGCCCTAGAGGCCATTGTTGTACATATGATGTATATTATAGTGGATGCATAGATATATAGAGAGGACTTTCTTTCTCGACATGATAGTATGCTATCTGGTTTCACTTTGTCTTAACATGTTGACTTGTATTGGATTACTGTCTTGCTCCCACATGTTGATAAAGCCCTTAGGATATGTACTTGACTACTAGGACTATGATATAGATCATACTAGTGGGGCCAGGGTAGTCCACAAGTACATCCTATAACTGTTCCTATTCAAGGGTGTATCGAGGCAGGGCATCGATACTCCAGAGTAGACTAGCGTATACGCATCTTGACCCATATGATGGGCGATGGATGATCCCACATCCATTGGTGTGTGACATCAAAGATGGTATACGGGTGCTCAGTGTAGACTAGGTATACTGAATGGACTCGCCGAGAACTCCTTGTTGGTATTATACCTATCATCAGATAGCAGTTCTCTGGTGACACTGGTACAGGTTAGTCTGTAGACCCGAGATCGTCATAGAGTCTTGTGTGATTCCACCTGCGCTTTTGATTTCCACCTTACCATGTTCAAGGGAAGGTACAAAACGGTGGCTTTTGGGTACAGTTCCGAATCGCATGGAGGCAATGAGCGATAGGAGGGGTTTCGTCTCTCCCGGTATTGGGGGTTGATGTTGCGTTGTGTTCGATTGACTATAACTGGAAGTCCCTGGCCAGGGCTGTTATGGAGATCTACTGGTAAGTGTTATCAGTAGTTTCTTGACCTGTTATGAGCCTCACATCGACACGACTTATCGATTACTGGGGTCTGACGTTAACCACGCCTAGACTGGATATGCGACCTATCAGACAAAGAGACCGGACTGTACGATAATGTTACTGATTTGATTTACAGGAGTTAGAGAAGACTTGCTTGTTGATCTTTTGATCGCTCAATACTTAAGTGGCCGTTACGTTTAGCTGACTATTTGCGGCTTGTTGGTGTTTGATGTGATCATCACCTACTGCCGGCGTATTGACGAGTCTTTAGTGTCCTACATAGAGATTTCCAGGCTCAAGCAAAACGGAGTAGGAACACATATGTGATATGTTCAGGATCGAGATTGATACACATATGTGATACCGTATTCTATTCTCGCCATATGTGGTATTGGCCTGTTATATCTGATATAGCCGGGTTATCGGATCATGCGTTGATTCGATGAAATAATATATAATATATGTGTGTATATATATATATTATATGTTCACTTAAATATTTATTATTCTCACTTATGATGCATTTAACATATATGTAATATATGTTTATTGTATTGTTTTCTTTTGTTACATGAATATTATATATGTGATATATAATATTGTGACATGCTAGGTTACACATGCAACATGGATGTATGAGACTCATACCATGCTAGAGTTTATGTTAGGGTTTCATTTATCATTAAGTAATTACAAATTAGTGGATTTAATCAATGCTAGAAGCTTGTAGAAGTTTGTAGATAAGTTTTGACTTAGTCCACTCTTTTTTTCTACTTAAGATATTTTGTGACGTAACCATTAACCCTTACCATGGTTAATTCTCTACATGGGTTAGTGTATGGATGATATACTCACCCAAGGGTTGCATTTGAACCCTGATAGATATTTTCATCACTTGAGATATTTCCTTCTTCTTCTTCTTCCTCAACTCATTTTTGCTCTCTAGATTTTGAGATCAAGAAGAAAAATAGTGAGAAATTAAATACTAAAGTGAGCTAAATTCCTACTTCATCATCCTCTTCTATACTAGCCATATAGATTAATGTGTTAGCTTCACTAATTCCGTATTAGTGAAGAGTGAGCTTGAGTCTATGTTTCCTCGACGCAGATCATCACAGACTTTGAAGCCTTCATGCAAGGATGCATCGTACATCTTGTGGAGCCTCTCAAGAGTTCAAGAGCTCATGGATCGCTGTGAAGAGACCACTACTCGGAGCTTTTTAAGCGAAGGAATGGACTACAAATGTCACGACCCGAAATTTTTCACGTGACGGCCCTTAAAACCACGTAACGTCTCCAGACATAACGTAATTCAAGTAAGCCAAAAACCCAACAATTTATACCATCAAAAGTAGTAAGTGATAATAACATTGTTAAAACTTTTGGAATCTCAATCAAAAATCTTTAAAGTCCAAATTTACATCCTTTAAAATTTGGCAGCACCTTCTTTGTAAAAACCAGTCCCGAAAAGGTACAACAAAAGATATATGTAATGCATCCCCTAACGGGAGAAAATCCGCGCCCATAGGCGGAATACAACCACCACAACAGATATACGACGGCGTAGCGAAGAAAAGACAATATAAAGTGAAACAGCATGAAAGACCTCCAGGGTCACAAAATAATATATAATATCGTCCTCACAACTCCTCTCTAAGTCAATAAATGAAAGTAGTAGATGGAGAGTACTAGGTACTACAAATATACAAATGAGCACCATCGGATAGCCGCAAAACCCATAAATAGCAAAACTGCACACAGTCAGCCGTAGCGGTATTCGCTGCAAAAGATGATACGATAAGAAGAAGTCCTGCCGCTACCACTCTGATGGACACCTGCAAAACACTGTGGCACAACGGGGGTGAGTTGCCAACTCGTGAATAGTAAATAACATATACAGGTAATCGCTGCTATGCACGTACTGTGATAATCTATCATATACAAGCTGATAGCAATAAATGGCAATATGTATATGCAACAGTCATGAAAGTTACTCTATTAGGTACTACTAATACTTGAAGCAATGCATATCAAATAAATGGTGAGTATGGGATAAAACATGTCATCCTCACGGAATCCTCATCGTGGCAGGACCAGTGTCCATCAAGACAATCTAAATCCCAATACCAAACGCACTGCATCCTCAGATCGTCCCTCAATCCTGTAAGCCTCATGGAACCTGAGTGTCCAACATCGACACCCGAAAACATCATTAAAACTAGTGTCCAGCATCGACACGTAAATACCCATCTGTCAAGCGCCGTCAACAGGACCGGCCCTCATGTCCGTATCATACGTCTCACGGAATCTGAGGGTCCATCTTCGGCACTCGAAATCCACGTATCCATACGTCTCATAACTCCGGTCGGTATCCTCCAGATATCCGCCGAGTCCAAAAAATTTCATCGGTAGGTAGTGGTCCCTCTGCCAGGCTCATTGTCTACACCATGAAATCAACTCTCGCCCTGGGGTACCATACCGGGTCCACCATATACCCGGAGATGGTGCCTCCTCCTCCTCGAATCGGGTATCACATGCCAATCTCAGAACCGAGAAAGCTCATGGTGGACGCATCGAAATATCATATCAAGTGAATCAGAAAACATGCATAGATCATTATGATGATATATATATTATATATATACATATATAACAGCGTCCCATACCACTGATATATATATATATATATATATATATATATAACAGCGTCCCATAGCACTGATATATATATATATATATAACAGCGTCCCATACCACTGATATATATCATCAGGAGTAAAACATCCTATGAAATCCATATCTCAATGCGTAAATCCATGAAATATAATATATGCAATATAAAACAGTAATATGAGCATATAAAGGCAAAACCGCTATTTAAATGCAACAAGTTATTAAATATATCATGCGGTTCCTAATTTCTCCAAAATCGAACGCAACATCATATAAGGGTGAATATGTAACTATAGCAAGGTATATGTGTGTACATGTAAGTATGTATGCAAGATGTACATGTAGCTATATCTCATATATGTATATTCCTGTCAATAATGATACAATACCCTATAGGTATATGTGTAAACATGTAGGCATAGCAAGGCATATGTGTAGGCATGTAGGTATACAGGTATGTTATATGTCATATGCACAAAGGAATAGGAATCAATGTATCAATGTCACTAACCATACAATATCACATATGTATGTGTGTTGTGCGTGTCATGGCAATTTTTGACGGTGTGTGTGGGATACAATCAGTGCTCGTGCAACATGAACCGTCAATAATGGTGTTGTGTCTCATTAATACTATGTCTATATACAATAGAAAATGAGATATTCAACAATGGTACACATGCACAATCAATGCCCATATACTTGTAACTAATAATCATGTCATTTAATCTAGCCCAGACGCATAACGCCATGCGGGCGATTCCCCTGTAGATGTTAAATCTACTCACTGATGATCATGGGCTAAGTAAAGCCAACCACTTGCTTTCCCTTCATCGCAGCATCCGAATTCCCCGCCTACGACCCTAAGATCAGAAAACAACATAAAAAGTTCATATTAGCAATCGACCATTAACACGTACAAACTACGTTTGACTGACGCACCAACTCCAAACATACTCTCAAGTGTTCATCTAGTGGCTAACGTGCGTAGCGACACTACGAAACCAACCCAAGAGCGAAGCTACACAAGAACACGAACCGTGTCGGATAACGTAACTTGCGTAATCGAAACACTAGAAACAAGCAAAGTGATCCCAAATTTTGCTACCAAAAAAAATTATAAAAGTTGCAAGTTCCACAAGACCACACACAACCCCAGAGACCCTACGCCCAAAACACAACCCCCCAGCCCCCACTCTAGCCGCAAATTGCGGCCAGAACTAGTAAATTTGCAGCCTATAAGAAAGGGAATGGGCTCGGGTTTTTATGGTAGCTTCAAGGTCACCACACTAGGTCACTGTGATGGGAACTTTTCTAACAAACACCTTGTTTGATAGCAGTTCATCCGAGACCCAAAACTACACTAAAATATGATATGTGGACTAAAAGGAAACTTTACGCGTTTTAAACTGAAACGAATAAGCTACGCAACACTAAAAATACCTACTTAACAGATAGAGATCATTACCTAACCACACATGCTCAAAGATCCTAGCTTTCCAAGCTCTAAGGAATCCTAGAGGCAAAACAAGACTTGAGAAGTGATTTTGGTGAAGTTTAGTAATGGTTTAGCAAGGTTTAGTGAAGGATTTGTGGGGATTCAGTTGAGTCTTAGAGGGGATGAAGAAATAATGAGAAAGAGATGAGTGAAGTGAGAATGAGAGTGTATGAGTGAGTGGGGTGATAATGAGAAAGTGACGTGAGTGTGAGGTGAGTGTAGGCTCACTAAATCCTTATTCTTACTCTCCCCCTCACCTACATTAATGCAACCATTAATGCATGCAAGCTTATCCCATGAGTCACTTGCCACCTCCTCATCCAAAACAAAACTCAAGGAAATATCTTCTCATAAATATCTAGGGTTAGGGTTACGGTTTAAACAAAGCAAGGATTAGGATTACCTTAAGGTTGTCATGGTCACTAACAAGATTAACACAACCGACCCTCACATTAACATGCACAAGTGTGTGCAAGCTATAAAAAATAATAATAAAATATTAATTAATTGTTATAAAATATGTGGAAACCAATTTGGTAAACTTTTTACAGAAAACTCGCATTATCGCTTAATTAACACTAATCGCATTCTAAGGTGTTACAACAAAGTTTGTAATCCATATCACTTAGATGTAAAGTTGTTTACATGCAAAGTTAACCCTAATTCTCTAGTGCGATTACTTAGTTGGTTTGTTTAGCACCCCAAAATTTGAATATAGCATGTTTGATGCTTGCCAAAACCTTGCTAAGGTGCTAAGCTAACCCTACACTATAATCATTATTCAGTACTTAGTAAATGATATACTTACATACAAAACACTCGCAATACTTTATAGTACCGTTCTGTTCATTGCAATTATTGGACCTTTGTGGTTATATGCAAATAAGATTTTTTTCTTGAGATCTTTGGATTTTAGAACCGCCTATATATTTTAAAAGTCTTATGATTGTTATGAAAATGCGATTTCTCGTGATATGATTTGTGGCGTCCGGCATGAGTTTTCTCGGTTCCGAGCTATGAGTTACCCGATTCGAGGAGTGAGGAGGCAACGTCTGCGGGTACATGATGGACCCGGTGCAGTACCCCGGGGTAAGAAGATTGTATATAAAGGCGTTGAGTTCGGCAGGGGAGCACTACCGACCGGTGATGGTTTGAGCTCGGCGGATATCCGGAGAATGCCGACCGGAGTCGTGAGATCAAATTGATGTGACGGCTGATCCGATGAGACGGCACCCGAGATATGAGGATTTATGTGTTGATGCTGGACAAAGGTTTTATGATATTTTCGGGTGTCAATGCTAGACACTCAGGTTTCTTGATGATTTGATGTGTCGTTAATGGACAAACGTTGGATATACACATGCATACATGCATATGATTCAGATGGCTTATCAATATATACTGATACTTGAACGATATCATTATTGTACACATATGTATACACGATCACCCTAGATAGCATAGTTTTACCTTTATGTTACAATATGAACAAGGAATCGTTGTACATTCGATTTCTACCTGCTGATATTTTCTACTCACGAGTTAGGAACTCACCCCCATTGTGCCATAGTTTCCTTATAGGTTCGACAGCTCGGATCAGTAGCGGCTCGCTGGCATACAGCTTGCTTCAGAGTGTTTTGCATTGGTAGGTAGGATACACATTGGATCGTGACCACCCTTGTACATATTTATTCAGTTGTTTCTAGTTAAAAGCTCCATCAACCAGACTATATATATTTGGTAGACCTAGACACCAGACTTGTATATTCTTTAGACTTAGAGTGAAATGGGTGTATTGTCCCTTATTTTAGCTTGATGATGTCTTGGTCTTCTTTACTTTCTTTCTATGATTGATCTTCGCCTTGGGGCGTCGTATATATATTCATTGCATGGTTATTATTCCATCAATTGTCTAAAAGCTAGCTCCCACTTTGGGATGCCTATATTATTGCTTGTATATCGGTTTTGGATCAAAATTTACAAATGAGGTGCTGCCCAAATTTTAAGGAAAAAAACGTTTTCAAAGATAGTATACAAATCGTCGCATTTTCATTATGCCAACATTTCAAAACTGCACCTGCATTATTTTTTCCCGAAAAAGGTTTAGACTTCTGGGCTTCGGCTTACTTGAATTATGGCGGGGTCCTATAGACTTCATGTGATTGTCGTGCCGGTCACGTGCCAATTCCGGGTCGTGACACTCCAAATGATCCACGATCTCCCCGATAAGGTTATACCGCTCCAAGATATGTCTAGACTTCTGATAGGACCTTGGTTCCATTACTAAAGCTATAGCCCCGTTGTAGTCATAATATAAAGGTATTTGATCAACAATGGACGGAACAACCTGAAGTTCTGTTATGAACATCCTCACCCAGGCTGCTTCTATCGCGGCATCACATGGAGCAATATACTCTGCCTCCATCATCGAGTCAGCAACGTTGTCCAGCTTGGAGCTCTTCCAACAGACAGCCCTTCCATTGACGGTAAAGATATAACCCGACATGGATTTGGAGTCATCCTTGTAACTCTATAAGCTGGAGTCAGCGAAGGACTCGATCTTGAGTTCTTTACTGTCGTATACCAAGAACATCTCTTTAGTCTTTCTTAGGTACTTGAGAATGTTCTTAACTGCTATCCAGTGCTTCTCCCTAGGGTTTGACTGATACCTGCTTACCACGCTTAGTGTGTTAGCAACATCTGTTCTGGTACACAATATCGCATATATTATAAATCCTACCACAGAAGCGTAGGGTATAATACTCATGCGATCCCTTTCCAAATCAGTTTTTGAAGATATCTCTTTAGGGAGGGTGATCCCGTGACAAGCCGGTAGGTTATCGCGCCTGGAATCTTCCATACTAAATCTTTTCAGTAAGGTGTCAATGTACCTGGACTGTAAAAGTCCCAACATCCTCTTAGATCTATCATGATAGATTTGGATCCCCAGAATGTAGGAGGCATCACCCAGGTCTTTCATGTAGAACTTCTGTAACAAGAATCTTTTGACTGATTGTAGCGTAGGTGTTAGTGTATATGCCCTAGAGGCCATTACCGTATCATACTAGTATGTATATTACTTAATGGAAGCTTGGGATATTCACCTTTTATTAACAATCTTGCTCAAAATGGTAGTATGCTACTTGGTTTGTTTCTACTTTAATATGTGCATGTGTTTCTTTTAGCATATCGCTTATACTTATTAGTAGAGCCCTTAGGATCTATGCTTGATTACCAGCGTTGTGATGGAAGTCACACTCGTGGGGGCTGGGTAATCTATAAGCACATCCTTATGCAGGTCCCTAGTCGCAGGACTATCGAGACAGGGCATCGATACTCCGGAGTAGACTAGCGTATGCGCTTCTTATCCCAGCTCGGGAGACGGTCTGTCCCACAGCCGTCAGTACGTCGTACTTGAGATAGTATGCGGGTGCTCGTTAGGTTACGAGTACACTGGACAGGACTCGTCGGGAACTGTTGGTTGGTACTATACCTATCGTCAGTTATCAGTTCCCAGGTGACATGAGTACAGCTTAGTCCGCTGACTTGACATTGTCACTTCGCCTCGAGTGTGTTCCTACTGTAATTTGATTACTACCCTACCACGGCTCAAAGGAGTCGTGCAAACAGGTAGTAGTTGGGTGCAGTCCCGAAGCACTTGAAGGCAGTGACGGTTAGACAGGATTCGTCTCTCCCGGTATTGGGGGTTGACATCGCGCTATGTCTAGGAGAGCCATTACACGAGTAGTCCCTGGCCAGGGCAAGCGAGATATATTGGTAGGTTTCCAGTGTTATCTCAGGGTGTTCTGGGCTTCACTTCCACACAACTTGTACCGCTATTAGGGGACTGACGTTTACCGCCCCCTAGGCCCGCCATGCGTTGTATCAGACGAACAGACCGGACTGTACGGAGATTGTCACATTCAGGCTCAGTAGGAGTTCAGATGGGTTTCACCTCGTCAGTCTTCTTGTCGGCATCTACCTGGGGACCGTTACGCACAGCTAGTGCCGCTTGCGGTCTGTGGTTAAACCCACTGCCAGCGTAGTGTCGAGTCTTTAGAGTCCCACACAGAAAGCTATTCGCCTTTAGACAAAAGAGTAGAGGTCGCATGGTTTTGCGACAGGTCGCATGGTTTTGCGACTGGGTTCGGTCACATCCGTGCACTTGTGCACGTTTAGTTTCCGGACAGTTAACACTAGCGGGATTTGGTTTAAGCCAGATCCTAGTGTACGTTTTGGGATTGGTTTTATCTCGTATGTATTCGTGTTCCTCGGAACGCGGATGCGGGTGTGTATGCACAGTTGACAGAGAGACAGAGGCAGAGGATTCTCATTAGGGTTGTTGACTGTTGACTGTTGACTATTGACTTTTTGCTAAACCCTAATGAGAATATGAAACATAATTAGCAATAATATTAATTAAGTATTATAGTGACATGGTTGTTAAGGGGTTGACTTTGTTGACTTGTTGACTTTGTTGACCGGTTGACTAGGTTGGACTAGTTGACCATCATCATCACAATGGTTGTCATTTTCATGCAAAGACTTTTGCTTGCTTGTTGTGGTTTGCAAAATGAGTGCATGGAAATGATATTTCCTTTGACATTATATGAACCATCACATAAGACTTGATTAACATTATGGCTCATGATGCTTTTGGATTATGAGAGGGTGTATGACAAAAGAGAGGCTCATTCTTTCTTTGCTTTTCTCTCTCTTGGTTTTGAGCTCTCTCATTCTCTTGCTCTCACCCTCTTCCTCTTGCTCTCTCTCTTGTCTATGGTTCACTTGTCTCATGTGTTGAGAAGCAAGAACCATAGAGAAAATCCCATCACACTCTCCTCTACTCACTCTAGTTCACAAGGTTTAGCAAACCAAGTGAACTAGTTTCTTCAAAGTTCGAAGAAGAAGCCAAAGGTAGAAGCTTTCGGGTGGATCGATCTTCGGCGCAAGGAGACGACGGGGTGAAGCCGATCCGTACACCATCAAGAGATGAAGACGAAGGAGTTCAAGAAAGAAAGGTATAACCCCCTAACCGAGTAGTTAACAACTCGTAGTTAGGTTGTTAGGTAGATAGTTTAACAAAGATCCGTTTTGAGTCCATGTTACCGCCTCTAGAAATTTGTTTTTCATCAAATTCCGCAAGCTCGTAAGTACCGGGAGAGGTAGCATGGACTTACAGTGGTATCAGAGCCTAGTTAAACACTACCTAACATGTTAGCATAGTAACTAGAAATTCGATCGGAGAAAAAGTCGCGAAATACACCCGGATATCGAACTTGCTGTCGATTTTCGAAGTGCTGTAAAAGTAATAAATCATACTTTAAAAATCGACTCAGGGTTTTTAGAAGATACTGTAGAAAAACGGTGCAGAGAACCCATCAAACCGCCGCGGAAACGCGGCAATAGCTTGCTATTGCCGCGGTTCCGCGGCCGTCTTGGCACTTCTCTGGATCTTCTTTACTACAGTATACTCAGTGGGGTATTTTGGGAATTTTGGTATATGTTTTTTCAGCCCAGATTTTCCAGAAAGAAAAATTGGGGGCTTTAAAAACCGCATTTTGATCGAGTTTCTAAAGACTAAGGCTGAAGGGTTTATTTCTGTGATGTGATATTTGTATTGAACGCCTGCTAATCACTATATGTCGATTAGTGGGGGTTATACAAATCTGTGATCTGTGATGATGTTGGTATGTGTATATGAATTCATTGGATTGTCACGGGTGAATAGCTGGGGGTTGTGAGATGAGAGTTTTCTTTTCTTTCAATTCATGTAAATTTGTAAATTGATGGAATAATTATTTGTATGGCCGCACAACCGGGTCGGGGTTGTAGCCGTCATTGTATAATTTCTTTTTACTGTTTTTGCTCCTAGGATAGACCCATGGAGGGGGTGCACAAACTACCGGGTATCCCGAAGTGCCGAGTGGCCTACTCACGGAGTTGAGGGAGGTTACTTCGCTTCGGGTACTTGGCGGATAGTTTGCCGCACCCGTAGAGGTCTTGGGTGGGGTATTGGCTATTCACCGCGACCGTGCAATCTGCTTTTCATTACAGGCTCGTACGAATTGCGGGTTCCTAGTATATCCAATGTGTTCATCTGTGATCTGAAACGGCTATCATTGCAATATATCTATATATGATATTATTTAGGCGTTGCTTATGTTTTACAGCCGCGCTAGCCCAGCCCCCGCTCTGTCGTTAGTTAAGTAACCTAACGGGTAATGACGGGGCCCCGTGGCGAATGCGAATGGCATAAGCGTACGTCATATTTTGGTTGTTTTCTGCAATGGTAGGATTAAATGATGGGACGCATTAAAAGAACTAATGCAAGAAAAATTCGCATTAAAAGAACTAATGCAAGATAAAATAAACCAAGTAAAAGTCGTTGGAACACTTTCAAAACCACTCGGTTTCTTTTCAAAAATAACTTTTAAACGCGGAGCTTAAGCCACTCCTTTTAAAAGCTATCAAGGTTCCTTCGATTATATCAAGTTCACTACGTTCAAGCTTTCGCCAAAACCATTCGTAGCCCTCCGTCGTTTCATATGAATATTCAACGGTATTCAAGCTGTGTTTGTTGGCCTTAGTCAATGCACAGTGTTTGGTAGCTGGTGGATATTCATATGTTGCATAGATAGATGCGTTGGTTTGGGACAGTCGTATTACTTTGTTGGCCATAGTCAAGGGTATATACGGATGGGTTCAAATTAACCTGGACAACGACGGGTAGAACTTGACATGTGACTTATGATTTGTTGGCCTTAGTCAAGGTCATAAGAACATGGGGCAAAAATCCATATCGGGAGTTTCAAAAGAACTGAAACTTGCTAGCGTTGCATACCATTTGAAGTGTGATAATTATGGTAGGATTCTTTCAGTTTTGTCACGCGATGATATTTGGATCCCGATCCTACTGTGAGTATATGCTACTCCTCGGGAAATTTCTCACTTAACGATCAATACTATAAACCAAGTAGGTGTCTAGAAAGGTGTTAGCGGGGCTACGCCCACAGGGAAAAGAGGTTATTTAATTAAGGAACTTCGCGAAAGCGTTGGAAAACCTCCCTCGAAGTACCGATACCAGCCTGGCCGAACGGTTAAGCAAGAATTGTACGGTGAGATTGATCCTAACTAATTCTTCCTTTTTGGTTTGAGGAGGGATTCGAGAGACAGTGGGAGCCATCCTGTTTAGAAAAATTAAAAACCACTCTAAACTTGCAAGCGCATCATGCTGAGTGTTTTCTTCTCTCTCTCTTAATTGCAGCGATCAAGTGACCGCACCTAGGTTACATCTAGATAATAAAATGACTGAATCTGACTGTTATGACTGGCAAAGGTCTGTCCAGATGTCCATTGCCCATGACAAGCTGGGACACCTCTTAACTAATCAAACCCCTGCCGTCTCAGGTCCAGTTTCCCCTGTCACGGATATTTACATCCGCAGGACATCGGAAAAGGATTATGCGAAAGCCAAGTGCCTCGTGTTAGCCTTAGTTGATGGTGCATACCAGGGGCAGCACGAGAAGATGGACTCAGTTTCTATCTTCCTCCATAACAAAGATTTATATGGAGAGCAATCTTGTATTGCAAGATATGAGACTTCGAACGAATTGCTTCAAGCGAGGTTGGCTGTCGGGTCATCTGAAGGGGACAACGTCCTTACAGAGACCAGCTATTTTGAGCTCACGGACCTGGAGACCACGTTGGAGAATGGGTCAAGTACTGACTTAATTCTACAGTCCCTGCCCTCTGCTTATACCCTGAAGGAAACCAGGGAAGAAGAAGGAAAAGCAAGGGCAAAAGTTTCAGGACTGGATGTAGTAAAAGAGGGACGTTCCTATTGTAATGGGAATGAACATTGGCAGAAAGATTGCAGGGCTTGCAAAGCCGGTAGCCAGAATTCGAAGCATGTTGTGGCTTCGGCTTCGAGTGTGTTAGTAATTGAGAACTGTATGTCAGTTAACCTTACTTCCTGGGTATTGGATACCGGATCAGGATCTCATATCTGTAATTCGTTACAGGCTCTGAGAAACCATAGGGTTATCAGGAAAGGTGATATAACTCTCAGGGTTGCTAACGGAATGAGCATATATGCTGAATCCGTAGGGGAATATCATCTAGGACTGACATCTGGGCAGATATTGATTCTGCGTGACTGTTTTTATGTACCAGGTGCGACTTGTAATATCATATCTGTATCCTTACTTTCTAAGTAAGGATGTGATTTTACTTTTGTATGTGATGTAGTAAACATCCACCTAAATCAAGTTTTGATTGGGTCAGGTACATTGAAGAACGGTATATACGTTTTGAATCAAGCTCAGGTCTTCAGTGTCCAGAACATACTTAAAAGAATGTCCCCGGAATTAAATAAGGCTTTCTTATGGCATTGTAGACTGGGTCACATCAATGAGACACGGTTGACAAAGTTACATAAAGAAGGATACTTAGATCCGTTCGAGTACAATTCTTATGCCACTTATGAATCTTGTCTCATGGGAAAGATGACAAAGACTCTGTTCACTGGACACGGAGATAGAGCGAGCGAGCTTTTGGGACTCATACACAGTGACGTGTGTGGTCCAATGTCTACACATGCGCAAAGTGGTTATTCATACTTCATTACTTTCATAGATGATTTCTCTAGGGATGAACATGTCTTCTTAATGAAGCACAAATCCGAGGCCTTTGAGAAATTTTGGGAATACAAGAATGAAGTTGAAAAACAAAAAGGCAAAAGTATCAAGACACTGATATCTGATCGAGGTGGTGAATACTTGAGTGCCGAGTTTCTGGGCTACTTAAAAGAGAATGGAATTCTCTCTCAGCTTACTCCTCCATACACACCAAAACACAACGGTGTATCGGAAAGGAGGAATCGAACCCTATTGGATATCGTTCGTTCCATGATGAGTAAGGCTGAGTTACCGCGATCTTTCTGGGGTTATGCATTAGAAACAGCTGCATATCTCTTGAACCAAGTTCCTACTAAGACAGTGCCTACCACACCATATCAGATGTGGAGTGGGAAGAAACCCTGTCTTAAACCCTTTAAGACTTGGGGATGTCCAGCTTTTGTAAAAAAGCAGCATGCGGACAACCTCGAGGCACGTTCAGTACAGTGCAAGTTTGTGGGATACCCAAAGAACTCCAAGGGGTATCTTTTCTATTACGCAGAGGAGCAAAAAGTCTTTGTTTCTCGTCATGCCCGCTTCTTGGAAACTGAGTTTTTAGAAAATCAGATAAGTGGGAGCGCAATAGAACTGGAAGAAATTACAAAACCACACGCTATTACTGAAACCTTAGTAGAACCAGAAGGTTCAGGGGAACCGGACATTCCTGCGCCGCTCCGCAGAAGTAGTAGGCAGTCTCATCCGCCCGAGAGATACTTCGGTTTTCTCATAGACGAGGATAGAGAGGATTGCACAGTTAATTATGATGAGCCTACTAGCTTCCAGCAAGCCATTCAGAGCGGTGACTTGGTAAAATGGCTGGATGCAATGCGGACCGAGATGGAGTCCATGTACACCAACAAAGTTTGGACTTCGGACTTTGCTCCAGAAGGGGTAAAACCCGTAGGCTGCAAATGGATCTTCAGAAAGAAGATTGGTGTAGATGGGCAGGTTGAAACCTATAAAGCTAGGCTTGTTGCAAAGGGTTTTCGTCAAAGACCTGGTTTGGACTATGACGAGACCTTTTCTCCGGTAGCCATGCTCAAATCCATTAGGATCCTTCTTGCCATTGCTGCCTTCCACGATTATGAAATCTGGCAGATGGACGTAAAGACGGCTTTTCTAAATGGAAATTTGGAAGAGTACGTCTATATGGATCAGCCAGAGGGATTCATTCAGAGTGGGAGCAGCGGTAAAGTGTGCAAGTTGCTCAAGTCCATCTATGGACTCAAGCAGGCATCGCGGAGTTGGAACATCTGCTTTGATAATACTGTCAAAGAATTCGACTTTGTAAAAAACCCAGATGAACCATGCATTTACAGTAAGATTGTAGGGAGAAATGTCGTATTCCTCGTCTTGTACGTCGATGATATTCTCCTAAAAGGAAAATGATATTCCTATGCTACAGTCAGTCAAAGGATTCTTGTCGCAGAGGTTCTCCATGAAGGACCTGGGCGATGCCAACTACATTCTGCGGATCCAGATCTATCGTGATAGATCTAAGAGGATGTTGGGACTTTCACAGTCAAGGTACATCGACACCATACTGAAACGATTCAGTATGAAAGATTCCAAGCGCGGTAATCTACCGGCTTGTCACGGAATCACGCTCTCCAAAGAGATGTCTCCCAAGACTGATTTGGAAAGGGCTCGCATGTCATCAATACCCTTCACATCTGCGGTAGGCTCTATTATGTATGCGATGTTGTGTACCAGACCAGATGTAGCATACGCATTGAGCGTTGTAAGCCGGTATCAGTCGAACCCAGGGGAGTAACACTCGATAGCAGTAAAGAACATTCTCAAGTACCTGAGAAGGACTAAGGAGATGTTCTTGGTGTATGGCGGAAAGGACCTCCAGATCGAGGCCATTGCTGACTCCAGCTTCCAGAGTGACAAGGATGACTCCAAGTCCATGTCGGGTTATATCTTTACCCTCAATGGAGGGGCGGTTTGCTGGAAGAGTTCCAAGTAGGAAACCGTTGCTGACTCAACTATGGAAGCAGAGTACATAGCTGCTTGCGATGCCGCAAAGGAAGCTGTCTAGATGATGAAGTTCCTCACAGAACTTCAGGTGGTTCCTACCAGTGTTGATCCAATACCGCTGTATTGTGACAACAACGGCGCTATAGCTTTAGCGAAGGAACCCAGGTCCCATCAGAAGTCCAGGCATATTTTGAGGCGGTACCACCTGATCAGGGAGATCGTTGATCGCCGGGAGATCGAGGTGAAGAGAGTAAATACGGAAGATAACACTGCTGATCCACTCACGAAGGCCTTACCCCAGACTCAGTTCGAGCAGCTAATCGAGATGATAGGTCTTCGATACGCCAGTACATGGCCTTAGTGCAAGTGGGAGATTGTTAGTGCATATGCCCTAGAGGCCATTACTGTATCATACTAGTATGTATATTACTTAATGGAAGCTTGGGATATTCACCTTGTATTAACAATCTTGCTCAAAATGGTAGTATGCTACTTGGTTTGTTTCTACATTAATATGTGCATGTGTTTCTTTTAGCATATCGCTTATACATATTAGTAGAGCCCTTAGGATCTATGCTTGATTACCAGCGTTGTGATCGCAGTCACACTCGTGGGGGCGGGTAATCTATAAGCACATCCTTATGCAGGTCCCTAGTCACAGGACTATCCAGACAGGGCATCGATACTCCGGAGTAGACTAGCGTATGCGCTTCATATCCCAGCTCGGTAGACGGTCTGTCCCACAGCCGTCAGTACGTCGTACTTGAGATAGTATGCGGGTGCTCGTTAGGTTACGAGTACACTGGACAGGACTCGTCGGGAACTGTTGGTTGGTACTATACCTATCGTCAGTTATCAGTTCCCAGGTGACATGAGTACAGCTTAGTCCGCTGACTTGACATTGTCACTTCACCTCGAGTGTGTTCCCACTGTACTTTGATTACTACCCTACCACGGCTCAAAGGAGTCGTGCAAACAGGTAGTAGTTGGGTGCAGTCCCGAAGCACTTGGAGGCAGTGACGGTTAGACAGGATTCGTCTCTCCCGGTATTTGGGGTTGACATCGCGCTGTGTCTTGGAGAGCCATAACACGAGTAGTCCCTAGCCAGGGCAAGCGAGATATACTGGTAGGTTTTCAGTGTTATCTCTGTAAGTCCATGCTACCTCTCCCGGTACTTTCGGGCATGCGGAATTTGATGAAAAACGATTTTCTTAGAGGTGGTAACATGGACTCAAAACCGGATCTTTGTTAAACATCTAACTAACAACCTAACTACGAGTTGCTAACTACTCGGTTAGGGGGTTATACCTTTCTTTTTCTCGAACTCCTTCGTCTTCAAGCTTTGATGGCCGTCCGAATCGGCTTCTCCCCGTCGTCTCCTTGCGCCGAAGATAGATCCACCTGAAAGCTTCAACCTTTGGCTCCTTCTTCGAACTTTGAAGAAACTAGTTCACTCGGTTTGCTAAACCTTGTGAACTAGAGTGAGTAGAGAAGAGTTTGTATGGGATTTTATCTATGGTTCTTGGTTCTCAACTCATGAGACAAGTGAACCATAGAGTCAAGAGAGGGAGAGCAAGAGGAGGAAGATGAGAGCTCAAGAACAAGAGAGAGAATGAGCATGAAAGAATGAGAGAAGACTTTTCTCCTTTGGCTCTTATAATCCAAAACAATCATAACACATCATAGCAATCAAGTATTATGTGATGGTTTAAGCAACCATAGCCATATCATTTCATGCACTCATTTTGCACAAAAGAGCAAGCAAGCAAAGTCTTTGCCAAGAAATGATAGCTATAGTTATCATGATAGTCAACTAGTCAAGCCTAGTCAACCGGTCAACAAAGTCAACAAGTCAACAAAGTCAACCCCTCAGCAACCATGTCACCATAATACTTAATTAATATAATTGTTAATCACATATCATATTCTCATTAGGGTTGAGCAAAAAGTCAATAGTCAACTGTCAACGGTCAACAACCCTAATGAGAATTCTCTGCCTCTGTCTCTCCGTCAACTGTGCATACACACCCGCATCCGCGTTTCGAGGAACACGAATACATACTGGATAAATCCAATCCCAAAAGGTACACTAGGATCTGGCTTAAACCAAAGCCCGCTAGTGTGAATTGTCCGGACACTGTATGTACACAAGTGCACGGATGTGACCGAACCCTGTCGCAAAACCATGCGACCTGTCGCAAAACCATGCAACCTCTACTCTTTTACCTAAAGGCGAATAGTTTTCTGTGTGGGACTCTAAAGACTCGACACTACGCTGGCAGTGGGTTTAACCACAGACCGCAAGCGGCACTAGCTGTGCGTAACGGTCCCCAGGTAGATGCCGACAAGAAGACTGACGAGGTGAAACCCATCTGAACTCCTACTGAGCCTGAATGTCACAATCTCTGTACAGTCCGGTCTGTTCGTCTGATACATCGCATGGCGGGCCTAGGGGGCGGTAAACGTCAATCCCCCAATAGCGGTACAAGTCGTGTTGGAGTGAAGCCCAAAACACCCTGAGATAACACTGGAAGCTACCAGTATATCTCGATTGCCCTGGCCAGGGACTACTCGTGTAATGGCTCTCCTAGACACAGCGCGATGTCAACCCCCAATACCAGGAGAGACAAATCCTGTCTAACCGTCACTGCCTCCAAGTGCTTCGGGACTACACCCAACTACCACCTGTTTGCATGACTCCTTTGAGCCGTGGTAGGGTAGTAATCAAAGTACAGTGGGAACACACTCGAGGCAAAGTGACAGTGTCATGTCAGCGGACTAAGCTGTACTCATGTCACCTGGGAACTGATAACTGACGATAGGCATAATACCAACTAGTCAGTTCCCGACGAGTCCTGTCCAGTGTACTCGTAACCCAACGAGCACCCGCATACTATCTCAAGTACGACGTACCGACGGCTGTGGGACAGACCGTCTCCCACACTGGGATGAGAAGCACATGCGCTAATCTACTACGGAGTATCGATGCCCTGTCTCGATAGTCCTGCGACCAGGGACCTGCATAAGGATGTGCTTATAGATTACCCAGCCCCACTAGTGTGACTGCCATCACATCGCTGGTAATCAAGCAAAGATCCTAAGGGCTCCACTAATGTGTATATGTGATATACTAAAATAAACACATGTACACATTGAAGTAGAAACAAACCAAGTAGCATACTACTATTTTGAGCAAGATTGTATATACAAGGTGAATATCCCAAGCTTCCATTAAGTAATATACAAACTAGTATGATACAGTAATGGCATCTAGGGCATATACACTAACAATCTCCCACTTGCACTAAGGCCATGTACTGGCGTATCGAAGACCTATCATCTCGATCAGCCGCTCGAACTGAGTCTGGGGCAGGGCCTTGGTGATTGGATCTGCAGTGTTATCTTCTGAAGCGACTCTCTGAACCTCGATCTCCTGGCGATCTACGATCTCCCTGATCAGGTGATACCGCCTCAAGATGTGTCTGGATCTCTGATGGGACCTGGGTTCCTTCGCTAAAGCTATAGCCCCGTTGTTGTCGCAATACAGAGGTATTGGATCAACAATGGACAGAACCACCTGAAGTTCTTTCAAGAACTTCCTCATCCAGACAGCTTCTTTTGCGGCATCAGATGCAGCGATATATTCCGCTTCCATCGTCGAGTCTGCAACGGTTTCCTGTTTAGAACTCTTCCAACACACCGCCCCTCTATTGAGGGTAAAGACAAAACCCGACATGGACTTGGAATCTTCCTTGTCACTCTGGAAGCTGGAGTCAGCAAAGGCCTCGATCTGGAGGTCTTTTCAGCCATACACCAAGAACATCTCCTTAGTCCTTCTCAGGTACTTGAGAATGTTCATTACCGCTATCCAGTGTTTCTCCCCAGGGTTTGACTGATACCGGCTTACCACACTCAGTGCATAAGCTACATCTGGTCTGGTACACAACATCGCATACATTATAGAGCCTACCGCAGAAGCGTAGGGTATAATAGACTTGCGATCCCTCTCCAATCAGTCTTGGGAGACATCTCTTTAGAGAGGGTGATCCCGTGACAAGCCGGTAGGTTACCGTGCTTGGAATCTTCCATACTGAATCTTTTCAGTATGGTGTCGATGTACCTGGACTGTGAAAGTCCTAATATCCTCTTGGATCTATCACGATGGATCCGGATCCCCAGGATGTATGAGGCATCACCCAGGTCTTTCATGGAGAACCTGTGTGACAAGAACCCCTTGACAGATTGTAGCATAGGAATGTCATTTCCTATTAAGAGAATGTCATCCACGTACAAAACGAGGAATACTACAGTTCTCGCTACAAATCTACAATAGATGCATGGTTCATCTGGATTTTTGATAAAGCCAAATTCCTTGACCGTCTCATCAAAACAGATGTTCCAACTCCGCGATGCTTGCTTTAGTCCACAGATGGACTTAAGCAACTTGCACACCTTTCCGCTGCTCCCACTCTGAATGAAACCCTCTGGCTGGTCCATATAGACACACTCCTCTAAATTTCCATTTAGAAAAGCAGTCTTTACGTCCATCTGCCAGATCTCATAATCGTGGAAGGCAGCAATGGCAAGAAGGATCCGAATGGATTTCAGCATAGCCACTGGGGAAAAGGTTTCGTCATAGTCCAAACCAGGTCTTTGACGAAAACCCTTTGCTACAAGTCTAGCTTTATAGGTCTCAACCTGTCCATCTACACCAATCTTCCTTTTGAAGATCCACTTGCATCCTACGAGTTTCACCCCGTCTGGAGCAATGTCCAACGTCCATACCTTGTTGGTGTACATGGACTCCATTTCGGTCCGCATTGCATCCAGCCATTTTACCGAGTCAACGCTCTGAACGGCCTGCTGGAAGCTAGTAGGCTCATCATAATCTATGATGCAATTCTCTCTATCCCCGTCTATGAGAAAACCGTAGTATCTCTCGGGCGGATGAGACTGCCTACTACTCCTGCGGAGCGGCGTAGGAATGTCCTGTTCTTTTGAACCCTCTGGTTCCACTAAGATTTCAGTAATAGTCTGTGGTTCTGGAATTTCTTCCAGTTCTACTGCGCACCCACTTATTTCCTTTTCTAAGAACTGGTGTTCTAGAAAGTGGGCATGACGAGAAACAAGAACTTTTTGTTCCTCTTCGCAGTAGAAGAAATATCCCTTGGAATTCGTTGGATATCCCACGAACTTACACTGTACTGAGCGTGCCTCGAGCTTGTCCGCATGCTGCTTTTTTAACAAAAGCTGGACATCCCCATGTCTTAATATGATTAAGATAGGGTCTCTTCCCACACCACATCTCATATGGTATAGTAGGCACAGTCTTAGTTGGAACTCGGTTCAAAAGGTATGCAGCTGATTCTAGCGCAAACCCCCAGAATGATCGCGATAACTCAGCGATACTCATCATGGACCGTACCATATCCAATAGGGTTCGGTTCCATCTCTCCGATACACCGTTATGTTGCGGAGTGTATGGAGGAGTAAGCTGAGAGAGAATTTCGTTCTCTTTTAAATAGTCCAGGAACTCGGCACTTAAGTATTCACCACCTCGATCCGATCTTAGGATCTTGATACTTTTGCCGGTTTGTTTTTCTACTTCATTTTTATATTCCTGGAACTTTCCAAAGGCTTCGGACTTATGTTTCATTAAGAAGACATAACCGTACCTTGAAAAGTCATCCGTAAAAGTAATGAAGTAAGAATAACCGCTTCGCGCATGTGTAGACATTGGACCGCACACGTCGCTGTGTACGAGTCCCAAGAGCTCGCTCGCTCTTACTCCGTGTCCAGTAAACGGAGTCTTTGTCATCTTTCCTTTGAGACAGGATTGACAAGTGGCATACGATTGATATTCGAACGGATTCAAATATCCTTCTGTATGTAACTTAGTCAACCTTCTCTCATTGATGTGACCCAGTCTACAATGCCATAAGAAAGTCTAATTTATTTCCGGAGACTTTCTTTTGTGTGTATTCTGGACATTGAAAATCTGTGGTTGGTTTAATACGTATATACCATTGCTCAAAGTACCCGACCCAATCAAAACTTGATTAAGGTGAATGTTTACAACATTACTTACAAACGCAAATTCATAACCTTCTTTAGAAACTAAAGATACAGAAATGATATTACAAGTTGCGTTGGGTACAAAAAAGCAATTACGCAAAACCAAAACATGTCCATCTGACATTCCCAGGTGATAGTCCCCCACGGCTTTAGCATCCATGCTAGCTCCATTCGCAACTCTGAGGGTCATGTCACCTGCTTTCAAAACCCTACGGTTTCTCAACGCCTGCAAAGAATTACAGATATGAGATCCTGATCCGGTATCCAATACCCAGGAAATAGAGTTTATTGAAAGACAGTTTTCAATAACATACACACCTGAAGCTGAAGCTGCAACCTGCTTCAATTCCTGCGTTCTGGCCTTCCAGGCCCTGCAATCATTCTTCCAGTGTCCTTTCTTATGACAATAGAAGCATTCTTCCTTATCCACAAGCTTCCCCGCTTTCTTTGTTGCTTTTGCCTTTCCCTTCATATCCACTTTACTAACACCGCCCCTTGGTTTGGCGGAGGCTTTCTTCTTCTTTCCCTTGGCTTTCGCCTTGGATTTAGAAGAAGATGATCCTCCTACAAACAAAGTGGATGTTTCCCTACCTTTCTGTAGGGTGCCCTCTGCGCTCCTCAGCATGTTGAGGAGCTCTGAAAGTTCAACTTCCTTTTCTTGTAAGTTGAAGTTCAGTATAAACTAGGCGTAAGTGGAAGGAAGGGACTGGAGAACTAAGTCCGTATAGAGCTCACTCTCCAATGTGGTTCCTAGGTCCGCGAGCTCCTCAATGTAGCCGATCATCTTAAGCACGTGTTCTGCTACTGATGATCCGACGGCCATCCTTGCCGAAAATAACTTTTTCGACGCTTCGTATCATGCGATACGAGATTGCTCTCCATATAGTTCTTTTGTATGAAGAAATATGGATTCCAAGTCCATATTCTGGTGCCTCCTCTGATGTTCATTGTCCATAGAGGCAAGCACGAGGCACTTGGCCTTCGCGCTATCAATCTCCCAAGTCTTACGGATTTCCTTATCCGCGACGCTGGAAGTGGGACCAGGGACAGGGGGAGCTTTGGTGGTAAGAAGATACCCCAGCTTGTCGTAAGTGATTGCCATCTTGACATTCCTGAGCCAATCTTTGTAGTTTGGCCCTGTCAGTATGTTTTTATCTAGAAGTAACTTAAGTCCAGTCATGTCGATTGGTCGTTGCAATTAGGAGAGAGAAGAAGAAACACTCAGCATGATACTCTTGCAAGTTTAGAGTGGTTTTTAGTTTGTCTAAACAGGATGGCTCCCACTGTTTCTCGAATCCCTCCTCAAACCAAAAAGGAAGAATTAGTCAGGATCAATCTCACCGTACAATACTTGCTTAACCGTTCGGCCAGGCCGGTGTCGGTACTTCGAGAGAGGTTTTCCAACGCTTTCGCGAAGTTCCTTAATTAAATAACCTCTTTTCCCTGGGGGCGTAGCCCCGCTAACACCTTTCTAGACACCTACTTGGTTTATAGCATTGATCGTTAAGTGAGAAATTTCCCGAGGAGTAGCATATACTCACAGTAGGATCGGGATCCAAATATCATTGCGTGACGAAACTGAAGGAATCCTACCAGAATCATCACACTCCAAATGGTATGCAACACTAGCAAGTTTCAGTACTTATGAAACTCCCGATGTGGATTTTTGCCCCATGCTCTTATGTCCTTGACTTTGGCCAAAATATCATAAGTCACATGTCAAGTTCTACCCGTCATTATCCAGGTTAATTTGGATCCATCCGTACCTACCCTTGACTTTGGCTAAAATGGCAGTACGACTGTCCCAAACCAACGCATCTATCTATGCTACACATGAATACCCAATAGCTACCAATCACTATGCCTTGACTTTGGCCAACATACATAGCTTGAATACTATTGACTATTTATGTGAAACGACGGAGGGCTATGAATGGTTTTGGCGAAACCGTGAACGTAGTGAACTTGATATAGCCGATGGAACGAGATAGCTTTTAAAAGGAGTGGCTCAACCTCCGCATTTAAAAGTTAGTTTTGAAAAGAACCGAGTGGTTTTTCGAAAGTGTTCCAACGACTTTAATCTTGGTTTATTTTCTTGCATTAGTTCTTTTAATGCGTGATATACTTGCATTAGTTCTTTTAATGCGTCCCATCATTTAATTCTACCATTACAGAAAACAACCAAAATATGACGTACGCTTATGCCTTTCTTATTCTCCACGGGGCCCCGTCATTACCCGTTAGGTTACTTAACTAACGACAGAGCGGGGGCTGGGCTAGCGCGGCTGTAAAACATAAGCAACGCCTAAATAATATCATATATAGATATATATTGCAATGATAGCCATTTCAGATCACAGATGAATACATTGGATATACTAGGAACCTGCAATTCGTACGAGCCTGTAACGAAAAGCAGATTACACGGTCGCGGTGAATAGCCAAAACCCCACCCAAGACCCCTACGGGTGCGGCAAACTACCCGCCAAGTACCCGAAGCGAAGCAACCTCCCTCATCCCTGTGAGTAGGCCACTCGGCACTTCGGCATACCCGGTAGTTTGTGCACCCCCTCCATGGGTCAATCCTAGGAGCAAAAACAGTAAAAAGAAATTATACAATGACGACTACAACCCCGACCCGGTTGTGCGGCCATACAAATAATTATTACATCAATTTACAAATTTACATGAATTGAAAGAAAAGAAAAACTCTCGTCTCACAACCCCCGGCTATTCACCCGCGACAATCCAATGAATTCATATACACATTCCAGCAACATTACAGATCACAGATTTGTATAACCCCCACTAATCGACATATAGCGATTAGTAGACGTTCAATACAAATATCACATCACAGAAAACCCGTCAGCTTAAGTCTTTTAGAAGTTCGATCAAAATACGGATTTTCAGGACCCTAAAAATAAAATTTTCGTTCTGGAAAATCTGGGTTGAAAATACATGTACCAAAATTTCCAAAATACCCTTGCAACCACACTGCAGCAAAGAAACACCAGAGAGGGGCCAAGGAGGCCGCGGAACCGCGGCAATAGCAAGCTATTGCCGCGTTTCCGCGGTCGTTTAGGGGGATCTCTGGGTGATTTTTCTACAGTAGCTTTTAAAAACCCTGAGTCGATTTTTGATGCATGATTTATTATTTTTACAGAACATAAAAAATCGACAGCAACTTTGAAAACGGGGTTCATTTCGGGACTTTTTGTTTGATCGATCTTCTAGCTACTTTGCTAACATGTTAGATAGAGTTTAACTAGGCTCTGATACCACTGTAAGTCCATGCTACCTCTCCCGGTACTTTCGGGCATGCGGAATTTGATGAAAAACGATTTTCTTAAATGTGGTAACATGGACTCAAAACCGGATCTTTGTTAAACATCTAACTAACAACCTAACTACGAGTTGCTAACTACTCGGTTAGGGGGTTATACCTTTCTTTTTCTCGAACTCCTTCGTCTTCAAGCTTTGATGGTCGTCTGAATCGGCTTCTCCCCGTCGTCTCCTTGCGCCGAAGATAGATCCACTTGAGAGCTTCAACCTTTGGCTCCTTCTTCGAACTTTGAAGAAACTAGTTCACTCGGTTTGCTAAACCTTGTGAACTAGAGTGAGTAGAGAAGAGTTTGTATGGGATTTTTTCTATGGTTCTTGGTTCTCAACTCATGAGACAAGTGAACCATAGAGTCAAGAGAGGGAGAGCAAGAGGAGGAAGATGAGAGCTCAAGAACAAGAGAGAGAATGAGCATGAAAGAACGAGAGAAGACTTTTCTCCTTTGGCTCTCATAATCCAAAACAATCATAACACATCATAGCAATCAAGTATTATGTGATGGTTCAAGCAACCATAGCCATATCATTTCATGGACTCATTTTGCACAAAAGAGTAAGCAAGCAAAAGTCTTTGCCATGAAATGATAGCTATAGTTATCATGATGGTCAACTAGTCAAGCCTAGTCAACCGGTCTACAAAGTCAACAAGTCAACAAAAGTCAACAAGTCAACAAAGTCAACCCCTCAACAACCATGTCACCATAATACTTAATTAATATAATTGTTAATCACATATCATATTCTCATTAGGGTTGAGCAAAAAGTCAATAGTCAACTGTCAACGGTCAACAACCCTAATGAGAATTCTCTGCCTCTGTCTCTCCGTCAACTGTGCATACACACCCGCATCCGCGTTCCGAGGAACACGAATACATACTGGATAAATCCAATCCCAAAAGGTACACTAGGATCGGGCTTAAACCAAAGCCCGCTAGTGTGAACTGTCCGGACACTGTACGTGCACAAGTGCACGGATGTGACCGAACCCTGTCGCAAAACCATGCGACCTGTCGCAAAACCATTTTACCTCTACTCTTTTGCCTAAAGGCGAATAGCTTTCTGTGTGGGACTCTAAAGACTTGACACTACGCTGGCAGTGGGTTTAACCACAGACTGCAAGCGACACTATCTGTGCGTAACGGTCCCCAGGTAGATGCCGACAAGAATACTGACGAGGTGAAACCCATCTGAACTCCTACTGAGCCTGAATGTGACAATCTTTGTACAGTCCGGTCTGTTCGTCTGATACATCGCATGGCAGGCCTAGGGGGCAGTAAACGTCAGTCCCCCAATAGCGGTACAAGTCGTGTTGGAGTGAAGCCCAAAACACCCTGAGATAACACTGGAAGCCTACCAGTATATCTCGATTGCCCTGGCCCGGGACTACTCGTGTAATGGCTCTCCTAGACACAGCGCGATGTCAACCCCCAATACCGGGAGAGACGAATCCTGTCTAACCGTCACTGCCTCCAAGTGCTTCGGGACTGCACCCAACTACCACCTGTTTGCACGACTCCTTTGAGCCGTGGTAGGGTAGTAATCAAAGTACAATGGGAACACACTCAAGGCGAAGTGACAGTGTCAAGTCAGCGGACTAAGCTGTACTCATGTCACCTGGAAACTGATAACTGACGATAGGCATAATACCAACTAGTCAGTTCCCGACGAGTCCTGTCCAGTGTACTCGTAACCCAACGAGCACCCGCATACTATCTCAAGTACGACGTACCGACGGCTGTGGGACAGACCGTCTCCCACACTGGGATGAGAAGCGCATGCGCTAGTCTACTCCGGAGTATCGATGCCCTGTCTCGATAGTCCTGCGACCAGGGACCTGCATAAGGATGTGCTTATAGATTACCCAGCCCCACTAGTGTGACTGCCATCACATCGCTGGTAATCAAGCAAAGATCCTAAGGGCTCCACTAATGTGTATAGGTGATATACTAAAATAAACACATGTACACATTGAAGTAGAAACAAACCAAGTAGCATACTACTATTTTGAGCAAGATTGTATATACAAGGTGAATATCCCAAGCTTCCATTAAGTAATATACAAACTAGTATGATACAGTAATGGCCTCTAGGCCATATACACTAACAATCTCAGGGTGTTTTGGGCTTCACTCCGACATGACTTGTACCGCTTTTAGGGGACTGACGTTTACCGCCCCATAGGCCCGCCTTGCGATGTATCAGACGAATAGACCGGACTGTACGGAGATTGTCACATTTAGACTCAGTAGGAGTTCAGATGGTTTTCACCTCGTCAGTCTTCTTGTCGGCATTGTAAGTCCATGCTACCTCTCCCGGTGCTTACGGGCTTGCAGAATTTTATGAAAAACGATTTTCTAGAGGCGGTAACATGGACTCAAAACCGGATCTTTGTTAAACATCTAACTAACAACCTAACTATGAGTTGTTAACTACTCGGTTAGGGGGTTATACCTTTCTTTCTTAAACTCCTTAGTCTTCAAACCTTGATGGTGTACAGATCGGCTTCACCCCGTCGTCTCCTTGCGCTTAAGATCGATCCACCCGAAAGCTTCTACCTTTGGCTTCTTCTTCGAGCTTTGAAGAAACTAGTTCACTCGGTTTGTTAAACCATGTGAACTAAAGTGAGTAGAGGATAGTGTGTTGGGATTTTTCTCTATGGTTCTTGCTTCTCAACTCATGAGACAAGTGAACCATAGACTAGAGAAAGAGGGAGAGCAAGAGGAAGAGGGTGAGAGCTCAAGCCAAGAGAGAGAATGGAAATGATAGAATGAATAAGACTTTTCTCTCTTGGCTCTCATTGTAACAACCCTGATTTTCTTATACAAATTTTTTTTTTCAAATTTTTTTTCAAAAATTCACAAAGGGGTATTTTAGCATGAGCACAAGATATAGGTAATTATTTTGTTTTTAATTACAAGCTACAAGAATATAATAACTCCATTTTAGTGTACAAGAATTTACTTTAAATTTAATGTATACTAGGAGTATTTATTCTTGCTGCTATCAGTTTAAGTAATTAAATACCACAATAATTACAAGAAGGAGCTTGTAGCTCATTGGTAATACCTTGCACTGCTGAACCAAGCCATCAGAGTTCGAATCCCATACCCCACATTATTTTTAATTTTGATTTTTTTAAAACCTTTAGAATACCAAGAGTTTACACGTGCATATCTCACAAAAACCCCACTACACCCAAAGATATAACACTTGCAGAGGGTAGATGAACCGTCGGGGGAGATCCAGGCCACCGGACTCGGCCGGAAATCGGCCCACTCGGCCTTGACTCGGCCGACTCAGTGATCCGACCGAGTCACGGCCGAGTCACGCCCGATTCGCCGATTCCGGCGATGGTCACAACATGAAAGTTGTGGCTTTTCATATTCCCTATGCACCTGCAAAATTTCAGCTTCATACAACTTCCAGAACTCTTTAAAAACCCCAATTACTCCACTTTTAGTACATTTTTATTAAATTTTATCACATTTTTATTTTTAACTTTTCATCTACCCTAACCCTAGCCTAACCCTATAAATACCAACCCTACACACTACCCTCTCACCCCCAAAATCCTAAGCTCACTCTCTCAAAATTTTCTAAGAGTTGTGTACTTCGAAAACAAGTTTGCGGCGAAGCTCCGACGAAATTTCGGCGGGAATTCCGGCGACGTTTTTAGAAACAACCGGCGACGAAGCAACGCCTCGGCAACTCCTTTAGTTCCCCTACACTTCTTAGTATAGATCGAAACCCGTAAGTCCCGTTCTTCTCTCTTTTCTACTTCTCAAAATACGACTTTATGAAACCCGACGGAAATCGGAACAAACCGATTTCCGATTCGGTTTTTCTACAAAATCCCAATTGTCACATAATCCATAATACCTACCTATATTCATGATGACTATTAATCACATAGAAAACCAATTTAAATAAAGTTTCTCACATGAAATGATAGCTTTCTTGTAAAACCGTATTCTTTTCATAAAAATACCACAAAGTTTATTTTTCTTGTTCTAATTAATTCCTTCACTCTTAAATATGTTTATCTTGATCACTAAACTTGTAGAAATCAATTTGAATGAGTTTTCACACATGAAATGATAACGTTTTCATATACCGTATTCTTGCGCTTAAATACCTTCAAGTTTAATATATCATATTTAACCTCTAAAACTTGATTAAAACTTAAAATAAGTCACCAGGTAATGACCTACCTCTACACACACACAAATATAACCCTAATTGATAAACGTCAAAACATAGAATACGAAAATACAGGACTTTTCACTAAAATACCATTATCTTTATAAACCTTTCTTGAAAGCTTTAAGTTGTACACAATTTTAAATAAAATCTTTTATAATGAAAGCACGATATGTCATGGACATCGATCGTTTATCTAAACTGACTTTGTGGTGTCTAGGCAAGTGTGTTTAGGCTAGTGGTTTTTAATTAGGCCCACTACTGTGGTTCCTTCCCACTTACCTGGCACTTACCTGGCCGCAAATGACGGTGAAGAGGTGATTTGAGGCTTCTAATGACTTGTCGTTTAGACTTTAGAAATAGGCTAGTTGGCTTAGGAAACCCTAGAATCTAAACTACGGAAATCTGTACCCTTTTACAAATAAATACCTTATATTTATAAAACCGTTATTTCTAAATGAATGGTATTTGGTAAAGCTAAGCAAAGCGCCGCTACAACCCACCTTTGGGGAACCCGTTAGGGATAGTGCGGTTCATCGAGCACCCGCGGGCTAGTAGTGCGAGATTAAGACCTCCGCAAGGAGCATTCGGTCTCGAAAGGTTTAAAATACGGCATTTAAGAAAAAATGAGATTTTGGAAAATAAAATATTATTTAAAATTATTCTTTTATTAATTTAATTACCATTTAAGCACATATTTTATTATAAGATAAAGTTTCCATCTTTTTCTAAAATTACAAGATTAAAAGTTACATTAAAATACCATGAATTTCAAATAAATCAATTAATACTTTTATTAGGATATATTCACTAGAATAACACAAATAAAATTTACACTCATTATAACAATAAAGACGAATAATAAATACTTGGGGTGTATCTTGAAAACTATGCAAAAGTATTTTTCTATAAAACCCCTTCAAGTTTTATAATTTACAATAAGGACCCTAACAATTAAAGAACTTCAAATTCCATTTCTTTTAGTCTGACTCGGGTTTGAGTCTGACTATTTCTGACTTAAATATGATTCAAGTCATTCTATATTCTTTAATATTCCAACTCAATATGAAGACATGAATCCCAGAATCCTGTTAACAATCATTACAACTTGACTGAATGAAACCATGGATATACATCCATTATTCCGTTATTCCATTTACCCGATTATGCAGTTACAACATGTTTACTGATATCATGGTTTTGATCAGTCATCCAACTTATACAATACAATACTACAATACAATCATAACACTACGGGGTTTAAGGGGTAGACTGGTACGGAATATGTTAAAGGTGGCACGAGGTGGTCACTTAAGACGTAACTACATCCATGTCGTTGTTCCGTGGTATTATCGACGGAGCCTTGTACTACAGGTTACCAAGGTCCCCGGTGTAAGTGGGACTCCCCTCGTATACACTGGCATCTTCTGTACCAGGCTAAAAACAACAACGTTAATACAATATTATAATATTATAATACAACTGTAAAAGCTCTCTCTCTCTCTCTTTCTTACTCTCTGTCTATTTCCCCCTTATCTTTGGGACTTACCGAGCGACCTGTTCGCTGACGACATTCTATTTCATTCTTCTTTGAATATCGTCAGGTGGTTTGGTCCCGGCGGAGATCGAGCCATCTGTAGAAGAGTTGGAACAGTTTGCCGAAGATCCAGCACGTTAGTTTCATTGTACACTTTTCTTTTCAGTACTTTTCATTCCCTGTTATGCCACCGTTTAGGCATCTTTATTTCAGTTGTATTTTCTTTTCATGTATTGTACAAAGAAAGTTAATAAATAAAAGTTGATGTTCTTTTTATACTCTTGTCTCTTGTGTAATTATTTCTATATTGCTTAGCTACGCTTAGCGTATGTACTTTTGAGTACATACGTAGCGGACCTCGTCGCGTCCCCTTCGCCGTACACCGGGATGCGGGGCGTGACAGGTTTAGTTGGTGGCCCATGCAGGTCAGAGCTGTATGAATCCCTATCATGCAGTTCTGGTCTGCGTGAACAACCTAAGCAATATAAAACACAAGAACCAGCAACTAAAACATTCTTTACAATTCATGTTCCTTGAATCTTGCAATTTCATCTTCCTTGAATCTTATCATTTCATGTACTTGAATCTGTCCTAACCCAAATTTTTCTTCAGGGTTATGGATTCCCCAAACAACACCAGCACCAACGTCAACAACCCACCCTCAGCACTACCTTTCACACCGGCTGTTCCTGCACCACCCACTGAGCAAACAATGCTATTTGAGGCGATCCGCAGCCTTCTTGAGGGACAGCAACAACTTCTGAACCGTCCTGAGACTGATGCTCCGAGAGTGAAGCAATTCAGGGCTTTACATCCGAAGCAGTTCTCAGGAAAGGGGAGCCCACTGGAAGCTGAGGAATGGGCTCAAAGTATCGAGGATGATCTGGCCGCAGCACAAGTGCCAGACGTCGCTTGGGTCCGTGTAGCGAAACTACAACTCACGGACAACGCTCGCAACTGGTGGAAGGCGGAAGAAAGCCGTCTTGCGCAGCCTATTGAATGGAAGACTTTTCGCGTGAAGTTCGACGCGAAATACTTTCCAGCGACTGCCATGTTTGCAATGGAGCAGCAGTTCATTCATCTACAACAAGGATCGATGTGGAACAAATCTGTAGATGAATACGACGCTGAATTCACCATGTTAAGCCGATTCGCAGCACACTTGATACCGACGGACGATATCAGAGCCCGTCGCTTTCAACAAGGACTGGACACGGAGATTCAGGCTGCCCTAGCCACGGGAAAATTTCTGACTCATGAAGATGCTCTGGAAGCTGCCCGCAGCTATGAAGCAGTGATAAGGCAAGGGGCAGACCTCAGTCTGCAGGAGTGAAACGTCCTGCCACTCAAATGGCAGGAGGGGCCTCTTCAAGGCCAGCTGTTGAACTCAGAAGACTGGAAGAAGTTAAGGATCGTTCAAGGCCTGATTTTTGCTTTTATTGCAAGAGGGAAGGTCACTTGTGGAAGAACCGTAGGCACGCAAAAGGCCTATGTTTGGTTTGTGGCGCGTCCAATCACGGAATTGGAAACTGTCCTTATAGACGCAACTAAGCATACACACCCGCCAACTACCCGCAGCAGCCAGCTATCCAGGCTCCTGCAACTCGTCCTGCACTCCCAGCACCACCTCCACGTAGATTCCCTGCTCAGCCAAATCGTCAATTCCATCAGGCACTGAGAAATATGCCTCGAGTACAGGGGAATATGCCTCCAGCTAGGAGGAACGTGCCGCGGCGACAGGCTTTCACCTTAGCAGCCATAGAACCTGAAACTGTGAACCAAGGTAACCCAGGTAACTTCCGCACCACTTTGACCAAAACTTCTTTACAATCTTTAATTTTGTCACCAAACTGTTACACTTTCCTTTTACAAATTTCGAGGACGAAATTTTTATAAGGAGGGTAGAATGTAACAACCCTAATTTTCCTATACAAAATTTTTTTTTCAAATATTTTTTCAAAATCCATAAAGGGGTATTTTAGCATAAGCACAAGATATAGATAATTATTTTGTTTTTAATTACAAGCTACAAGAATATAATAACTCCATTTTAGTGTACAAGAATTTACTTTAAATTTAATGTATACTAGGAGTATTTATTCTTGCTGCTATCAGTTTAAGTAATTAAATACCACAATAATTACAAGAAGGAGATTTTAGCTCATTGGTAATACCTTGCACTGCTGAACCAAGCCATCAGAGTTCGAATCCCATACCCCACATTATTTTTAATATTGATTTTTTAAAAACCTTTAGAATACCAAGAGTTTACACGTCCATATCTCACAAAAACCCCACTACACCTAAAGATGTAACACTTGCAGAGGATAGATGAACCGTCGGTGGAGATCCAGGCCACCGGACTCTGCCGTGAATCGGCCAACTTGGCCTTGACTCGGCCGACTCAGTGATCCGACCGAGTCACGGCCGAGTCACCCCCGATTCGGCCGATTCCGGCGATGGTCACAACATGAAAGTTGTGTCTTTTCATATTCCCTATGCACCTGCAAAATTTCAGCTTCATACAACTTCCAGAACTCTTTAAAAACCCCAATTACTCCACTTTTAATACATTTTTATAACATTTTATCACATTTTTATTTTTAACTTTTCATCTACCCTAACCCTAGCCTAACCCTATAAATAACAACCCTACACACCACACTCTCACCCCCAAAATCCTATGCTCACTATCTCAAAATTTTCTAAGAGTTGTGTACTTCGAAAACAAGTTCGCGGCGAAGCTCCGACGAAATTTCGGCGGGAATTCCGGCGACATTTTTAGAAACAACCGGCGATGAAGCAACGCCTCGGCAACTCCTTTAGTTCCCCTAAACTTCTTAGTATAGATCGAAACCCGTAAGTCCCGTTCTTCTCTCTTTTCTACTTCTCAAAATACGACTTTATGAAACCCGGCGGAAATCGGAACAAACCGATTTCCGATTCGGTTTTTCTACAAAATCCCACTTGTCACCTAATCCATAATACATACCTATATTCATGATGACTATTAATCACATGGAAACCAATTTAAATAAAGTTTCTCACAGGAAATGATAGCTTTCTTGTAAAACTGTATTCTTTTCATAAAAATACCACAAAGTTTATTTTTCTTGTTCTAATTAATTCCCTCACTCTTAAATATGTTTATCTTGATCACTAAACTTGTAGAAATCAATTTGAATGAGTTTTCATACATGAAATGATAACGTTTTCATATACCGTATTCTTGCGCTTAAATACCTTCAAGTTTAATATATCATATTTAACCTCTAAAATTTCATTAAAACTTAAAATAAGTCACGAGGTAATGACCTACCTCTACACACAAACAAATATAACCCTAATTGATAAACGTCAAAACATAGAATACGAAAATACAGGACTTTTCAATAAAATACCATTATCTTTATAAACCTTTCTTGAAAGCTTTAAGTTGTACACAATTTTAAATAAAATCTTTTATAATGAAAGCACGATATGTCATGGACATCGATCGTTTATCTAAACTGACTTTGAGGTGTCTAGGCAAATGTGTCTAGGCTAGTGGTTTTCAATTAGGCCCACTACTGTGGTTCCTTCCCACTTACCTGGCACTTACCTGGCCGCAAATGACGGTGAAGAGGCGATTTGAGACTTCTAATGACTTGTCGTTTAGACCTTAGAAATAGGCTTGTTGGCTTAGGAAACCCTAGAAACTAAAATACGGAAATCTATACCCTTTTACAAATAAATACCTTATATTTATAAAACCGTTTTTTCTAAATGAATGGTATTTGTTAAACCTAAGCAAACCGCCGCTACAACCCACCTTTGGGGAACCCGTTAGGGATAGTACGGTTCATCGTGCACCCGCGGGCTAGTAGCGCGAGATTCAGACCTCCGCAAGGAGCATTCGGTCTCGAAAGGTTTAAAATACGGCATTTAAGAAAAAATGAGATTTTGGAATATAAAATATTATTTAAAATTATTCGTTTATTAATTTAATTATCATTTAAACACATATTTTATTATAAGATAAAGTTTCCAGCTTTTTCTAAAATTACAAGATTAAAAGTTACATTAAAATACCATGAATTTCAAATAAATCAATTAATACTTTTATTAGGATATATTCACTAGAATAACAAAAATAAAATTTACACTGATTATAACAATAAAGACGAATAATAAATACTTGGGGTGTATCTTGAAAACTATGCAAAAGTATTTTTATATAAAATCCCCTCAAGTTTTATAATTTACAATAAGGACCCTAACAATTAAAGAACTTCAAATTCCATTTCTTTTAGTCTGACTCGGGTTTGAGTCTGACTATTTCTGACTTGAATATAATTCAAGTCATTCTATATTCTTTAATATTCCAACTCAATATGAATACATGAATCCCAGAATCCTGTTAACAATCATTACAACTTGACTGAATCAAACCATGGATATGCATCCATTATTCTGTTATTCCATTTACCTGATTATGCAGTTACAACATGTTTACTGATATCATGGTTTTGATCCGTCATCCAACTTATACAATACAATACTACAATACAATCATAACACTACGGGGTTTAAGGGGTAGACTGGTACGGAATATGTTAAAGATGGCACGATGTGGTCACTTAAGACGTAATTACATCCATGCCGTTGTTCCGTGGTATTATCGACGGAGCCTTGTACTACAGGTTACCAAGGTCCTCGGTATAAGTGGGACTCCCCTCGTATACACTGGCATCTTCTGTACCAGGCTAAAAACAACAACGTTAATACAATATTATAATATTATAATACAACAGTAAAAGCTCTCTCTCTCTCTCTTTCTTACTGTCTGTCTATTTCCCCCTTATCTTTGGGACTTACCGGGCGACCTGTTCGCTGACGACATTCTATTTCTTTCTTCTTTGAATATCGTCAGGTGGTTTGGTCCCGGCGGAGATCGAGCCATCTGTAGAAGAGTTGGAACAGTTTGTCGAAGATCCAGCACGTTACTTTCATTGTACATTTTTCTTTTCAGTACTTTTCATTCCCTGTTATGCCACCGTTTAGGCATCTTTATTTCAGTTGTATTTCCTTTTCATGTATTGTACAAAGAATGTTTATAAATAAAAGTTGCTGTTCTTTTTATACTCTTGTCTCTTGTGTAATTATTTCTATATTGCTTAGCTACGCTTAGCGTATGTACTTCTGAGTACATACGTAGCGGACCTCGTCGCGTCCCCTTCGCCGTACACCGGGAAGCGGGGCTTGACACTCATAATCCAAAGCCATCATAACAAATCATAGCAATCAAGTATTATGTGATGGTTTAAGCTACAATAGCCATATCATTTCATGCACTCATTTTGCACAAGAGAAACAAGCAAGCAAAAGTCTTTGCCATGAAATGATAGCCATTGTCATCATGATGGTCAACTAGTCCAACCTAGTCAACCGGTCAACAAAGTCAACAAGTCAACAAAGTCAACCCCTCAACAACCATGTCACCATAATACTTAATTAATATTATTGTTAATCATATATCATATTTTCATTAGGGTTTAGCAAAAAGGCAATGGTCAACAGTCAATAGTCAACAACCCTAATGAGAATCCTCTGCCTCTGTCTTTCCATCAACTGTGCATACACACCCGCATCCGCGTTCCGAGGAACACGAATACATACGAGATAAAACCAATCCCAAAACGTACACTAGGATCTGGCTTAAACCAAAGCCCGCTAGTGTTAACTGTCCGGACACTAAACGTGCACAAGTGCACGGATGTGACCGAACCCTGTCGCAAAACCATGCGACCTCTACTCTTTTGCCTAAAGGCGAATAGCTTTCTGTGTGGGACTCTAAAGACTCGACACTACGCTGGCAGTGGGTTTAACCACAGACCGCAAGCGGCACTCGCTGTGCGTAATGGTCCCCTGGTAGATGCCGACAAGAAGACTAACGAGGTGAAACCCATCTGAACTCCTACTGAGTCTGAATATGACAGTCGCCGTACAGTCCGGTCTGTTTGTCGGATACATCGCATGGCGGGCCTAGGGGGCGGCAAACGTCAGTCCCCTAATAGCGGTACAAGTCGTGTCGGAGTGAAGCCTAAAACACCCTGAGATAACACTGGAAGCCTACCAGTATATCTCGCTTGCCCTGGCCAGAGACTACTCATGTAATGGCTCTCCTAGACACAGCGCGATGTCAACCCCCAATACCGGGAGAGACGAATCCTGTCTAACCGTCACTGCCTCCAAGCGCTTCGGGACTGCACCCAACTACTACCTGTTTGCACGACTCCTTTGAGCCATGGTAGGGTAGTAATCAAAGTACAGTGTGAACACACTCGAGGCGAAGTGACTGTGTCAAGTCAGCGGACTAAGCTGTACTCATGTCACCTGGGAACTGATAACTGACGATAGGTATAATACCAACCAACAGTTCCCGACGAGTCCTGTCCAGTGTACTCGTAACCCAACGAGCACCCGCATACTATCTTAAGTACGACGTACTGACGGCTGTGGGATAGACCGTCTCCCACACTGGGATGAAAAGCGCATACGCTAGTCTACTCCGGAGTATCGATGCCCTGTCTCGATAGTCCTGCGACTAGGGACCTGCATAAGGATGTGCTTATAGATTACCCAGCCCCCACTAGTGTGACTGCCATCACAACGCTGGTAATCATGCAAAGATCCTAAGGGCTCCACTAATGTGTATAGGGGATATACTAAAATAAACACATGTACACATTGAAGTAGAAACAAGCCAAGTAGCATACTACTAATTTGAGCAAAATTGTATATACAAGGTGAATATCCCAAGCATCCATTAAGTAATATACAAACTAGTATGATACAGTAATGGCCTCTAGGGCATATACTCTAACAATCTCCCACTTGCACTAAAGCCATGTACTGGCGTATCGAATACCTTTCATCTCGATCAGCCGCTCGAACTGAGTCTGGGGCAAGGCCTTAGTGAATGGATCTGCAGTGTTATCCTCTGAAGCAACCCTCCGAACCTCGATCTCCTGGCGATCCACGATCTCCCTGATCAGGTGATACCACCTCAAGATGTGTCTGGATCTCTGATGGGACCTGGGTTCCTTCGCTAAATCTATAGCCCCGTTGTTGTCGCAATACAGAGGTATTAGATCAACAATGGACGGAACCACCTGAAGTTCTTTCAAGAACTTGCTCATCCAGACAGCTTCTTTTGCGGCATCAGATGCAGCGATGTATTCCGCTTCCATCGTCGAGTCTGCAACGGTTTCCTGTTTGGAACTCTTCCAACACACCGCCACTCCATTGACGGTAAAGAAAAAACCCGACATGGACTTGGAATCATACTTGTCACTCTGGAAGCTAGAGTCAGCAAAGGCCTCGATCTGGAGGTCTTTTCCGCCATACACCAAGAACATCTTCTTAGTCCTTCTCAGGTACTTGAGAATGTTCTTTACCGCTATCCAGTGTTTCTCCCTAGGGTTTGACTGATACCGGCTTACCACACTCAGTGCATAAGCTACATCCGGTCTAGTACACAACATCGCATACATTATAGAGCCTACCGCAGAAGCGTAGGGTATAATAGACATGCGATCCGTTTCCAAATCAGTCTTGGGAGACATCTCTTTAGAAAGGGTGATCCCGTGACAAGCCGGTAGGTTACCGCGCTTGGAATCTTCCATACTAAATCTTTTCAGTATGGTGTCGATGTACCTGGACTGTGAAAGTCCTAATATCCTCTTGGATCTATCACGATGGATCCGGATCCCCAGGATGTATGAGGCATCACCCAGGTCTTTCATGGAGAACCTGTGTGACAAGAACCCCTTGACAAATTGTAGCATAGGAATGTCATTTCCTATTAAGAGAATGTCATCCACGTATAAAACGAGGAATACTACAATTCTCGCTACAAATCTACTATAGATGCATTGTTCATCTGGATTTTTGATAAAGCCAAATTTTTTGACTGTCTCATCAAAGTAGATGTTCCAACTCCGCGATGCCTGCTTTAGTCCATAGATGGACTTAAGCAACTTGCACACCTTTCCGCTGCTCCCACTCTGAATGAAACCCTCTGGCTGGTCCATATAGACACACTCCTCTAAATTTCCATTTAGAAAAGCGGTCTTTGCGTCCATCTGCCAAATCTCATAATCATGGAAGGCAGCAATGAAAAGAAGGATCCGAATGGATTTTAGCATAGCCACTGGAGAAAAGGTTTCGTCATAGTCCAAACCAGGTCTTTGACGAAAACCCTTTGCAACAAGTCTAGCTTTATAGGTCTCAACCTGTCCATCTACACTAATCTTCAATTTGAAGATCCACTTGCATCCTACGGGTTTTACCCCATCTGGAGAAATGTCCAACATCCATACTTTGTTGGTGTACATGGACTCCATTTCGGTCCGCATTGCATCCAGCCATTTTACCGAGTCAACGCTCTGAACGGCCTACTGGAAGCTAGTAGGCACATCATAATCTATGATGCAATCCTCTCTATCCCCGTCTATGAGAAAACCTTAGTATCTCTCGGGCGGATGAGACTGCCTACTAGTCCTGCGGAGCGGCGTAGGAATGTACTGTTCTTTTGAACCCTCTGGTTCCACTATGCTTTCAGTAATAGCTCGTGGTTCTGGAATTTCTTCCAGTTCTACTGTGCTCCCACTTATCTGGTTTTCCAAAAACTCAGTTTTCAAGAAGTAGGCATGACGAGAAACAAAAACCTTTTGTTCCTCTTCGCAGTAGAAGAAATATCCCTTGGAGTTCTTTGGATATCCCACGAACTTACACTGTACTGAGGGTGCCTCGAGTTTGTCCACATGCTGCTTTTTGACAAAAGCTGGACTTCCCCATGTCTTAATGTGATTAAGATGGGGCCTCTTCCCACACCACATCTCATATGGTGTGGTTGGCACAGTCTTAGTGGGAACTCGGTTCAAAAGGTATGCAGCTGATTCTAGCGCATACCCCCAGAATAATAGCGGTAACTCAGCGTTACTCATCATGGACCGTACCATACCCATTAGGGTTCGGTTCCGTCTCTCCGATACACCGTTATGTTGCGGAGTGTATGGAGGAGTAAGCTGAGAGAGAATTCCATTCTCATTTAAGTAATCCAGGAACTCGGCACTCAAGTATTCACCACCTCGATCCGATCTTAGAATCATGATACTTTTGCCGGTCTGTTTTTCTACTTCATTCTTATATTCCTGGAATTTTCCAAAGGCTTCGGACTTATGTTTCATTAAGAAGACATAACCGTACCTTAAAAAGTCATCCGTAAAAGTAATGAAGTAAGAATAACCGCTTCACGCATGTGTAGACATTGGACCGCACACGTTGCTGTGTACGAGTCCCAAGAGCTCGCTCGCTCTTAGTCCGTATCCAGTGAACGGAGTGTTTGTCATCTTTCCTTTGAGACAGGATTGACAAGTGGCATACGATTGATATTCGAACGGATCCAAATATCCTTCTGTATGTAACTTAGTCAACCTTCTCTCATTGATGTGACCCAGTCTACAATGCCATAAGAAAGTCTGATTGATTTCTGGAGACTTTCTTTTGTGTGTATTCTGGACATTGAAAATCTGTGGTTGGTTTAATACGTATATACCATTGCTCAATGTACCTGACCCAATCAGAACTTGATTAAGATGAATGTTTACAACATTGCTTACAAACGCAAATTCGTAACCTTCTTTAGAAACCAAAGATACAGAAATGATATTACAAGTTGCGTTGGATACAAAAAAGCAATTACGTAAAACCAAAACATGTCCATCTGACAATCCCAGGTGATAGTCCCCTACGGCCTTAGCATCCATGCTAGCTCCGTTTGCAACTTTGAGGGTCATGTCACCTGCCTTCAAAAACCTACGGTTTCTCAACGCCTGCAAAGAATTACAGATATGAGATCCTGATCCGGTATCCAATACCCAGAAAGTAGAGTTTATTGAAAGACAGTTTTCAATAACATACACACCTGAAGCTGATGCCGCAACCTGCTTCAGATGCTGTGTTCCGGCCTTCCAAGCCCTGTAATCTTTCTTCCAGTGTCCACTCTTATGACAATAGAAGCATTCTTCTTTATCCACAAGCTTTCCCACTTTCTTTGTTGCTTTTGCCTTTCCCTTCGTATCCACTTTACTAACACCGCACCTTGGTTTGGCGGGGGCTTACTTCTTCTTTCCCTTGGCTTTCGCTTTGGACCTAGAAGAAGAAGATCCTCCTATAAACAAAGTGGATGTTTCCCTACCTTTCTGTAGGGTGCCCTCTGCGCTCCACAGCATGTTGAGGAGTTCTGAAAGTTCAACTTCCTTTCTTGTAAGTTGAAGTTCAGGATAAACTGGGCGTAAGTGGAATGAAGGGACTGGAGAATCAAGTCCGTATAGAGCTCATTCTCCAACGTGGTCCTAAGGTCCGCGAGCTCTTCTATGTAGCCAATCATCTTAAGCATGTGTTCCGCTACCGATGATCCGACGGCCAACCTTGCCGAAAATAACTTCTTCGACACTTCGTATCTTGCGATACGAGACTGCTCTCCATACAGTTCTTTTGTTTGGAGAAATTTGGATTCGAGGTCCATATTCTCGTGCCTCCTCTGATGTTCGTTGTCCATAGAGGCAAGCACGAGGCACCTGGCCTTCGCGCAATCAATCTCCCAAGTCTTACGGATTTCCTTATCCGCGACGCTGGAGGTGGGACCTGGGGCAGGGGGAGCTTTGGTGGTAAGAAGATACCCCAGCTTGTCGTAAGTGATTGCCATTTTGACATTCCTGAGCCAATCTTTGTAGTTTGGCCCTGTCAGTATGTTTTTATCTAGAAGTAACTTAAGTCCAGTCATGTCGATTGGTCGCTGCAATTAGGAGAGAGAGAAGAAACACTCAGCATGAAGCTCTTGCAAGTTTAGAGTGGTTTTTAGTTTGTCTAAACAGGATGGCTCCCACTGTCTCTCGAATCCCTCCTCAAACCAAAAAGGAAGAATTAGTCAGGATCAATCTCACCGTACAATTCTTGCTTAACCGTTCAGCCAGGCCAGTGTCGGTACTTCGAGGGAGGTTTTCCAACGCTTTTGCGAAGTTCCTTAATTTAAGAACCTCTTTTCCCTGGGGGCGTAGCCCCGCTAACACCTTTCTAGACACCTACTTGGTTTATAGCATTGATCGTTAAGTGAGAAATTTCCCGAGGAGTAGCATATACTCACAGTAGGATCAGGGTCCAAATATCATTGCATGACGAAACTGAAGGAATCCTACCAGAATCATCACACTCCAAATGGTATGCAACTCTAGCAAGTTTCAGTACTTATGAAACTCCCGATGTGGGTTTTTTCCCCATGCTCTTATGACCTTGACTTTGGCCAATAAATCATAAGTCACATGTCAAGTTCTACACGTCGTTCTCCAGGTTAATTTGAATCCACCCGTACCTACCCTTCACTTTGGCCAAAAAGGCAGTATGACTGTTCCAAACCAACGCATCTATCTATGCTGCACATGAATACCCAATAGCTACCAATCACTATGCCTTGACTTTGGCCAACAAACATAGCTTGAATACTATTAACCATTCATGTGAAACGACGGAGGGCTACGAATGGTTTTGGCAAAACCGTGAACGTAGTGAACTTGATATAATCGATGGAACGAGATAGCTTTTAAAAGGAGTGGCTCAAGCTCCGCATTTAAATATTGGTTTTGAAAAGAACCGAGTGGTTTTTCGAAAGTGTTCCAACGACTTTTACTTGGTTTATTTTCTTGCATTAGTTCTTTTAATGCGTGTTATTCTTGCATTAGTTCTTTTAATGCGTCCCATCATTTAATCCTACCATTGCAGAAAACAACCAAAATATGACGTACGCTTATGCCATTCGCATTCGCCACGGGGCCCCGTCATTACCCGTTAGGTTACTTAACTAACGACAGAGCGGGGGCTGGGCTAGCGCGTCTGTAAAACATATGCAACGCCTAAATAATATCATATATAGATATATTGCAATGTTAGCCATTTCAGATCACAGATGAACAGATTGCATATACTAGGAACCCGCAATTCATACGAGCCTGAAACGAAAAGAAGATTACACGGTCGCGGTGAATAGCCAATACCCCACCCAAGACCCCTACGTGTGTGGCAAACTACCCGCCAAGTACCCGAAGCGAAGCAAACTCCCTCAACTCCGTGAGTAGGCCACTCGGCACTTCGGGATACCCGGTAGTTTGTGCACCCCCCTCCATGGGTCTATCCTAGGAGAAAAAACAGAAAAAAGAAATTATAAAATGACGGCTACAAAACTGACCCGGTTGTGCGGCCATACAAATAATTATTACATCAATTTACAAATTTACATGAATTGAAAGAAAAGAAAACTCTCGTCTCACAACCCCCGGCTATTCACCCGCGACAATCCAATGAATTCATATACACAAACCAATAAAATTACAGATCACAGATTTGTATAACCCCCACTAATCGACATAGAGCGATTAGCAGACGTTCAATACAAATATCACATCACAGATAAAAACCCGTCAGCTTAAGTCTTTAGAAGTTCGATAAAAAATACGGACTTTTAGGCCCCAAACACAAATTTTCTTTCTGGAAAATCTGGGCTGAAAAGACATATTCTAAAAATCCTAAAACAACCCCAGAAATACACTGCACAAAATTTGGACCTCGGCCGAGTCAACTCGGCCGCGGAACCGCGGCGGGAGCGTGCTCCCGCCGCGTTTCCGCGGCGCTTTGACCGGTTCGTTGGACCAAATTTTGTGGGTGTTTAATAAAAAGCCTGAGCCGATTTTTAAGATGAAATTTATCATTTTTTGAACAGAAAAAAAATCGGCAGAAACTTGACATATCGGGTTCGTTTCGCGACTTTTTCTTTGATCGATCTTCTAGTTACTTTGCTAATATGTTAGATAGAGTTTAACTAGGCTCTGATACCACTGTAATCCATGCTACCTCTCCCGGTACTTAGGGCTTGCGGAATTTGATGAAAAACGATTTTCTAGAGGCGGTTACATGGACTCAAAACCGGATCTTTGTTAAATATCTAACTAACAACCAAACTAGGAGTTGTTAACTACTCGGTTAGGGGGTTATACCTTTCTTTCTTGAACTCCTTCGTCTTCAAACCTCGATGGCGTATGGATCGGCTTCACCCCGTCGTCTCCTTGCGCCGAAGATCGATCCACCCGAAAGCTTCTACCTTTGGCTTCTTCTTCGAGCTTTGAAGAAACTAGTTCACTCGGTTTGCTAAACCTTGTGAACTAGAGTTAGTAGAGGAGAGTGTGTTGGGATTTTTCTCTATGGTTCTTGCTTCTCAACTCATGAGACAAGTGAACCATAGACTAGAGAGGGAGGGAGAGCAAGAGGAAGAGGGTGAGAGCTCAAGCCAAGAGAGAGAATGGAAATGATAGAATGAATAAGACTTTTCTCTCTTGGCTCTCATAATCCAAAGCCATCATAATAAATCATAGCAATCAAGTATTATGTGATGGTTTAAGCTACAATAGCCATATCATTTCATGCACTCATTTTGCACAAGAGAAACAAGCAAGCAGAAGTCTTTGCCATGAAATGATAGCCATTGTCATCATGATGGTCAACTAGTCCAACCTAGTCAACCGGTCAACAAAGTCAACAAGTCAACAAAATCAACCCCTCAACAACCATGTCACCATAATACTTAATTAATATTATTGTTAATCATATTTCATATTCTCATTAGGGTTTAGCAAAAAGTCAATGGTCAACAGTCAACAGTCAACAACCCTAATGAGAATCCTCTACCTCTGTCTTTCCGTCAACTGTGCATACACACCCGCATCCGCGTTCCGAGGAACACGAATACATACGAGATAAAACCAATCCCAAAACGTACACTAGGATCTGGCTTAAACCAAAGCCCACTAGTGTTAACTGTCCGGACACTAAACGTGCACAAGTGCACGGATGTGACTGAACCCTGTCGCAAGACCATGCGACTTGTCGCAAAACCATGAGACCTCTACTCTTTTGCCTAAAGGAGAATAGCTTTCTGTGTGGGACTCTAAAGACTAGACACTACGCTGGCAGTGGGTTTAACCACAGACCGCAAGCGGCACTAGCTGTGCGTAACGGTCCCCAGGTAGATGCCGACAAGAAGACTGACGAGGTGAAACCCATCTGAACTCCTACTGAGTCTGAATGTGACAGTCGCCGTACAGTCCGGTCTGTTTGTCTGATACATCGCATGGCGGGCCTAGGGGGCGGTAAACGTCAGTACCCTAATAGCGGTACAAGTCATGTCGGAGTGAAGCCCAAAACACCCTGAGATAACACTGGAAGCCTACCAGTATATCTCGCTTGCCCTGGCCAGGGACTACTCGTGTAATGGCTCTCCTAGACACAGCGCGATGTCAACCCCCAATACCGGGAGAGACGAATCCTGTCTAACCGTCACTGCCTCCAAGCGCTTCGGGACTGCACCCAATTACTACCAGTTTGCACGACTCCTTTGAGACGTGGTAGGGTAGTAATCAAAGTACAGTGGGAACACACTCGAGGCGAAGTGACAGTGTCAAGTCAGCGGACTAAGCTGTACTCATGTCACCTGGGAACTGATAACTGACGATAGGTATAATACCCACCAACAGTCCCCGACGAGTCCTGTCCAGTGTACTCGTAACCCAACGAGCACCCGCATACTATCTCAAGTACGACGTACTGATGGCTGTGGGACAGACCGTTTCCCACACTGGGATGAGAAGCGCATACGCTAGTCTACTCCGGAGTATCAATGCCCTGTCTCGATAGTCCTGCGACTAGGGACCTGCATAAGGATGTGCTTATAGATTACCCAGCCCCCACTAGTGTGACTGCCATCACAACGCTGGTAATCAAGCAAAGATCCTAAGGGCTCCACTAATGTGTATAGGTGATATACTAAAATAAACACATGTACACATTGAAATAGAAACAAACCAAGTACCATACTACTATTTTGAGCAAGATTGTATATACAAGGTGAATATCCCAAGCTTCCATTAAGTAATATACAAACTAGTATGATACAGTAATGGCCTCTAGGGCATATACACTAACAGGCATCTACCTGGGGACCGTTACGCACAGCTAGTGCCTCTTGCGGTCTGTGGTTAAACCCACTGCCAGCATAGTGTCGAGTCTTTAGAGTCCCACACAGAAAGCTATTCGCCTTTAGGTAAAAGAGTAGAGGTCGCATGGTTTTGCGACAGGGTTCGGTCACATCCGTGCACTTGTGCACGTTTAGTTTCCAGACAGTTAACACTAACGGGCTTTGGTTTAAGCCAGATCCTAGTGTACGTTTTGGGATTGGTTTTATCTCGTATGGATTCGTGTTCCTCGGATCGCGGATGCGGGTGTGTATGCACAGTTGACAGAGAGACAGAGGCAGAGGATTCTCATTAGGGTTGTTGACTGTTGACTGTTGACTATTGACTTTTTGCTAAACCCTAATGAGAATATGAAACATAATTAGCAATAATATTAATTAAGTATTATAGTGACATGGTTGTTGAGGGGTTGACTTTGTTGACTTGTTAACTTTGTTGACCGGTTGACTAGGTTGGACTAGTTGACCATCATCATCACAATGGTTGTCATTTTCATGCAAAGACTTTTGCTTGCTTGTTGTGGTCTGCAAAATGAGTGCATTGAAATGATATTGCCTTTGACATGATATGAACCTTCACATAAGTCTTGATTAACATTATGGCTCATGATGCTTTTGGATTATGAGACGGTGTATGACAAAAGAGAGGCTCATTCTATCTTTTGCTTTTCTCTCTCTTGGTTTTGAGCTCTCTCATTCTCTTGCTCTCACCCTCTTCCTCTTGCTCTCTCTCTTGTCTATGGTTCACTTGTCTCATGTGTTGAGAAGCAAGAACCATAGAGAAAATCCCATCACACTCTCCTCTACTCACTCTAGTTCACAAGGTTTAGCAAACCAAGTGAACTAGTTTCTTCAAAGTTCGAAGAAGAAGCCAAAGGTAGAAGCTTTCGGGTGGATCGATCTTCGGCGCAAGGAGACGACGGGATGAAGCTGATCCGTACACCATCAAGAGATGAAGACGAAAGAGTTCAAGAAAGAAAGGTATAACCCCCTAACCGAGTAGTTAACAACTCGTAGTTAGGTTGTTAGGTAGATAGTTTAACAAAGATCCATTTTGAGTCCATGTTACCGCCTCTAGAAAATTGTTTTTCATCAAATTCCGCAAGCCCGTAAGTACCGGGAGAGGTAGCATGGACATAGAGTAGGAATGTCATTTCCTATCAAGAGAATATAATCTACGTACAAGATGAGGAATACCTAAGTTCTCGCTACAATCTTACTATAAATGCATGGTTCATCTGGATTTTTGATAATGTCAAATTCTTTGACCGTATGATCAAAGCAAATGTTTCAACTCTGTGATGCCAGCTTTAATCAATAAATGGAATTAAGCAACTTGCATACTCTTCCGCTGCTCGTACTATCTATGAAACTCTCTGGCTGATCCATATAAATACAATCTTCCAATTTTCCATTCAGAAAAGCAGTCTTTACGTCAATCTGCAAAATTTCATAATCATAGAAGGCAGCAATGGCAAGTAGGATCCGAATGGATTTAAGCATAGCCACTAGAGAAAAGTTTTCATTATAGTCCAATTCAGGTCTTTGACAAAAACCTTTTGCTACAAGTCTGGCCTTATAGGTTCAACCTGTCCATCTGCAGCAAACATCTTTCTGAAGATCAATTTGAAGCCTACATGTTCTACCACTTGAGGTGAAATGTCCAAAGTCCAAACTTTGTTACTGTACATGGATTCCATTTCGATCCGCATTTCATCTAGTCACTTTATAGATTTCTTCTTGTAATACCCTTTTTCAAACCAGTTGGCTCATCATCATCGATCATGTAATCCTCTCTATCCTCATCTATAAGAAAACCAAAGTATTTCTCGGGCGGATGAGACTGAGTACTAGATCTGCGAATTTGCGCAGGGATGTCCGTTTCCCTTGAAACATCTGGTTCCATCATGCTTTTAGTAACAGATTGTGGTTCTGGAATTTCTTCAACTTCTATTGTGCTCTCAATTATTTCTTTTCCAAGAAATTGAGTTTCCAGAAAGTGGGCATGCCGAGAAGCAAAAACCTTTTGATCCTCTGCGTAATAGAAAAGATACCCCTGGAGTTCCTTGGGTATCCCAAAAACCGACACACTAACGATCATGCCTCGAGCTTTTCCGCATGCTGCTTTTTGACAAAAGCTGGACATCTACATATCTTTAGTTATTTAAGATAGGGTTTCATCCAACTCCACATTTCATATAATATGGTAGGCACTGAGTTAGTCGGAACATTGTTCAAAAGATATGCAGCAAATTCTAGTGCATAACCCCAGAAGGATCGCAGTAACTCGGCATTACTTATCGTGGAACGCACCATATCCAATAAGTTGTGGTTCTGCCTTTCCGATACACTGTGTTGTTAATGTGTGTATGGAGGAGTAAGCTGAGAGAGAATTCCATTCTCTTTTAAGTTACCCAGGAACTCAACACTTATGTATTCACCACTCCGATCAAATCGAAGTGTCTTAATACCTTTGCCTGTTTGTTTTTTCAATTTTTTTCTTGTATTCCTGGAATATTCCAAAGGCCTCGAATTTATGTTTCATCAAGAATATATGTCCATACCTTGAGAGATCATCCATAAAAGTACTGAAGTATGAATAACCACTTCTTGCATGTGTAGACATTGGACCACATATGTCACTGTGTATGAGTCCCAAGAGCTCGGTGGCTCTTACTCCGTGTCTAGTGAACGGAGTCTTTGTCATCTTTCCTTTGAGATATGATTTACATGTTGCATAAGACACATATTCAAACGGATCCAAATATCCCTTTGTATGTAACTTCATCAACCGTGTTTCATTGACGTGACCTAGTCCACAATGCCATAAGAAAGTTTGATTTAATTCTAGATTCTTTCTTTTAAGTGTGTTCTGGATATTGAAAACCAGGTAATGATTTAATACGTATATACCGTTGTCTAGTGTTCTAGACCTAATCAAACCATAATTATGGTGAATGTTTGCAATATCGCTTACAAATGTAAAATCATAAACTTCTTTAGATAGTAAAGATACAGAAATTATAACACCTTGGAATGCGATTAGTGTTAATTATGCATTAATGCGGGTTTTTAAAGAAATGTTTACCAAATCGGGTTCCTCACATTTTATAACAATTAATTTATATTTTTATATTATTTGTTATGCCTTGCACACACTTATGCGTGTTAATGTGAGGTTATATTATTGTTAATCTCATTTAGTAACCATGACATTTTAAGCTAAACCTTGTCCTAATTAACCATGCCTTAGATATTTTGAGTGAGAAAAAATCTATTTACTTTGGATTGAGAAAGTGAGAGAGGTGGCTAGGTGAGTCATGGAGCTTTAATGGAGCATTAATGAGGTGAGGGGGGGGGGGCAGAGTGAGTGTAAGGAAAAGATTCACCCTACACCCACCTCTCTTCATCATCCTTCCCTCACTCTCTCATTCTTCTCTCATTTCATTGTTTTTCATTCTCTCAACTCCCAAACTGAACCCTCATTAATCCCTTCACTAAACCTTGCAAAACTTAAAAAAAAATCCTTGGAAAACACTTCAAATGTCTTGATTAGCTATTAGGTTGTCTTGGAGCATGGAAAGCTAGGATTTTTGAGCAAGAGTGGCTAGGTAAGGATCTCTAAACTGTTTAATTGGTGTTATTATGTTGTTTAGCTTGTTGGTTGCTGTTTAGAACACTTAAAGTATCGTTCCGTGAAAATATCGTAATTTTAGTGTCATGTTTGAGCCTCTGTGATCTGCTGTGACCTGGGATTTTTACTGTAAATTCAAACAATGTAGTGGTGTTGTACTAATGACCCTGAGAGTGCACCTGGAGCACGAACCCCAGGGGCTCGGTTTTGGCCGGCGGCAAGGAAGCAAAATCCGGCGACCTTGGATTTTTAGGGGGCTTAGGTTTTGGTTTTTGGAGGGTAGCTGTCTGCAGTTGTTTGGAGGTGTTTGGTACTGTTTGGTTTTTTGAGTATTAACAGTATGCAAAATCTGGGATCACCTGTGCATAATCTAGTGTTTTGAGTATGTGTGTTACGTTATCCAACACGGTTCGTGATCTTGTCTAGCTGCTACACTTGGGTTAGTTTTGGTGTGTCGCCACACACTTTAGCCGTTAGACAAACACTTATGAGTTGGATTGGAGTTGGTGCGTTGGTCAAACGTAGCGTGCACGTGATATTGATCGATTTCTGAGATTTTTGCACTGGCTACGTTTTGTGTTAATAGGATAGCAGGCGGGGACTTCGGATTCTGCGAAGAAAGGGAAGCTGGTGATTGGATTTACCTAGCCCGCGACTGTCGGTAAGTAGATTTAACATCTATGGGGAATTCGCCCGTATGGCGTTTGTTTACCCCAATCAGAGCAAAGCTCTGTCCAAATTCCAAGGCAGGAGATGAAGCAACGCTTCATCTTCCCCCAACCAGAAATAAAGCTTTACTTTGAAAATTTAAACTTGAATGAATGAAGCAACGCTTCAGATTCTTTGCGCTGCGTACAACGTGCCACGTGTCAAAAGTTGACACGCCAGCACAACGCCCAAGGCAGTGCATCCAATCAGAGCAAGGCTCTTTAAAAAAACAAAAGCAACGCTCAGTTGCGCAAGTGCTGCGTTGCGTGACACGTGTCTGCGCAGTTGCACACACACAACTGCGCAAGCGCACCGCTGCGCGACACGTGTCTGTGCTGCGCGACATGTGTCTACGCTGCGCAGTTGCGCAAACACTCGTGTGCAAGCGCACCTCTACGCGACACGTGTCTGCGCAGCTGCGCAAGCGCAGCTGCGCAAGCGCTTCACTGCGCGACACGTGTCTGCGCAGCTGCGCAAGCGCTTCACTGCGCGACACGTGTCACGCACTGGGGATTCTTGCGCAAAACAGAATAAATCTTGTTAAAACAAGAAGATTTTCTTGTATAAGGCAGGGGCCTTTGGATCAAAGATCCAACGGTGGAGAAAATTCCCCAAATCACTCAGAAAAAGATTTATGTAACAAATCTAACTAATTTATGAGCACTATAAAAAGGACCCCAGACCTCATTTTCAAAAGGGGGGAGGGATCAACATCTTGCTAAAAAAAAGAAAGAAGAGAACTCTTGAGAACTTTTGAAGAATAAAAAAAAAGGTAAAAACCTTTAAAAGAAGAGAAAATTCTCTTATGAACAAGATCATGGATCTTCAATAATAAATAAAGAAATAAATAAAATAGTGCCTTGCATTTGTTTTATCAACCATCGGTTCTTGAACCTAAAAGGTTCTTAAATTAATAGTGCTTTGCACTTTCATGAACCTTTGGTTCTCTGAGATAAGAAAAACAAGAAAAATCTTGTTTTTTTCTTATATCTAAATCAAATAGTGCCTTGCACTTGTTTTATGAACCATCGGTTCTTGAACCTAAAAGGTTCTTAAATTAATAGTGCTTTGCACTTTTATGAACTTTTGGTTCTCTGAGATAAGAAAAACAAGAAAAAACTTGTTTTTTCTTAGATCTAAATCAAATAGTGCTTTGCACTTCTTTTTTGAACCATCGGTCCTTGAATCTAAAAGATTCTCAAATTAACAGTGCTTTGCACAAATGCAATGCATTACTAAAAGGGCCAGGCCCAAATCAAAATGACCTGACAGGCCAAAATAAATTGCAAGGCAATAAATGGGCAGAGCCCAAATGAAATTGATGCTCTGCATCATTTATAAAGGGCAGAGCCCAAAACAAATTGATGCCCTGCATCTTTTCTAGGCAAAGCCCAAATAAAAAAAAAATAAAATGCAAATAAAATATTGGACATTTTTAACTGGACTTAGCCCAATCGTGGCCATAAGTCCTTAAACTAAATTAACTGAGCAAAACGGCTCTCCTAAACCAATCCACATCCGTTCAAGGGTACATCTCCGAACTCCTTTGATATCCATCGTTGTAATTCCTCAACGACGTCAAAGAGGTGACGGGTCCCAACGACCACACACCCATATGGACTGCAGGGTCTTTAAACTCGTGGTCCGAAACGTCCCTAAACTAATATCGGACCACCACGTCCCTAAACTGGAATATAGACCACCACGTCCCTAAACTGGCACAATAGAGCCCAAATGCTCTTTTGTCGGACCTAAACGGTCCCTTTAAGTCGATCTTAGTCTCAAACTGGACTAACGTATCCTTAACAAACGTTTGAGTCGATCTTAGCCTCAAAAATGGCTAACGTATCCTCAAATTGGACTATGAATCTCCCAAACTGGAACAATAGGGCCCAAACGCTCTTTTGTCGGATCTAAACGATCACGTTAAGTTGATCTTAGTCTCAAACAGGACTAACGTATCCTTAACGAACGTTTAAGTTGATCTTAGCCGCAACGCGACTAACGTATCCTTAAACTAAAAACACCAAACCCAAATCTAAGTAAATACGGATTTGGACTAATCCACGTCCTACGGGCGACGGCATTACTCAGTCTCCGTATACAATCCACGGGCAACCACAAACAAAACAAACACACATGACACGAAGTGAAATTCTGGAGAAGGAGAAAGTTGTTACCGCAATGCGGTAGCGTAATTAACTGCAGAGGCTTGCGCCTGGAGGGAAGAGCATCCCCACAATCAAAAACCCCTCACCCCGAGGGGGAATCTGACGAAGTCTGCTACATCGGCCGCATCCGTCTAAACCTCCGATACACGGTGCCATAAATCAACTTGGCATTTTCGGAGAGGTAGACGGATAATTGTTAGTGTATATGCCCTAGAGGCCATTACTGTATCATACTAGTTTGTATATTACTTAATTGAAGCTTGGGATATTCACCTTGTATATACAATCTTGCTCAAAATAGTAGTATGCTGCTTGGTTTGTTTCTACTTCAATGTGTACATGTGTTTATTTTTGTATATCGCCTATACACATTTGTGGAGCCCTTAGGATCTTTGCTTGATTACCAGCGATGTGATGGCCGTCACACTAGTAGGGCTGGGTAATCTATAAGCACATCCTTATGCAGGTCCCTGGTCGCAGGACTATCGAGACAGGGCATCGATACTCCGGAGTAGACCAGCGCATGCGCTTCTCATCCCAGTATGGGAGACGGTCTGTCCCACAGCCGTCAGTACGTCGTACTTGAGATAATATGCGGGTGCTCGTTAGGTTACGGGTACACTGGACAGGAATCGTCGGGAACTGACTAGTTGGTATTATGCCTATCGTCAGTTATCAGTTCCCAGGTGACATGAGTACAGCTTAGTCCGCTGACTTGACAATGTCACTTCGCCTCGAGTGTGTTCCCACTGTACTTTGATTGCTACCCTACCACGGCTCAAAGGAGTCGTGCAAACAGGTAGTGGTTGGGTGCAGTCCCGAAGCACTTGGAGGCAGTGACGGTTAGACAGGATTCGTCTCTCCCGGTATTGGGGGTTGACATCGCACTGTGTCTAGGAGAGCCATTACACGAGTAGTCCCTGGCCAGGGCAAACGAGATATACTGGTAGGTTTCCAGTGTTATCTCAGGTGTTTTGGGCTTCGCTCCGGCACGACTTGTACCGCTATTGGGGGACTGACGTTTACCACCCCCTAGGCCCGCCATGCGATGTATCAGACGAACAGACCGGACTGTACGGAGAATGTCACACTCAGGCTCAGTAGGAGTTCAGATGGGTTTCGCCTCGTCGGTCTTCTTGTCGGCATTACCTGGGGACCGTTACGCACAGCTAGTGCCGCTTGCGGTCTGTGGTTAAACCCACTGCCAGCGTAGTGTCGAGTCTTTAGAGTCCCACACAGAAAGCTTTTCGCCTTTAGGCAAAAGAGTAGAGGTCGCATGGTATTACGACAGGTCGCATGGTTTTGCGACAGGTTTCGGTCACATTCGTGCACTTGTGCACGTACAGTGTCCGGACAGTTTACACTAGCGGGCTTTGGTTTAAGCCAGATCCTAGTGTACCTTATGGGATTGGATTTATCCAGTTTGTATTCGTGTTCCTGGGAACGCGGATGCGGGTGTGTATGCACAGTTGACAGGGAGGTAGAGGCAGCAGATTCTCATTAGGGTTGTTTACAGTTGACCGTTGACTATTTGACTTTTTGCTCAACCCTAATGAGAATTTGATATGTGATTAACTATTATATTAATTAAGTATTATGGTGACATGGTTGTTGACTTTTGTTGACTTTGTTGACTTGTTGACTTTTGTTGTCTTGTTGACTTTGTTGACCGGTTGACTAGGCTTGACTAGTTGACCATCATGATAACCATAGCCATCATTTCATGGCAAAGACTTTTGTTTGCTTGCTCATTTGTACAAAATGAGTGCATGAAATGATATGGTTATGGTTGCTTCAACCATCACATAAGACTTCTGTTAGTATGATGAGTTTTCATTGCTTTGGATTATGAGAGGGTGAGAGACAAAATACTTGCTCATTCTTTCTTGCTCATTCTCTTTCTTGTTCTTGAGCTCTCCATTTTTGCTTTCACCCTCTTGCTCTTGCTCCCTCTCTTTACTCTATGGTTCATATCTCTAATGAGTTGAGAATCAAGAACCATAGATAAAATCCCATTCTAATTCTTCTCTACTCATTCTAGTTCACTAGGTTCAGCAAACCAAGTGAACTAGTTTCTTCAAAGAACGAAGAAGGAGGTAAAGGTTGGAGCTTTCAGGTGGATCTATCTTCGGCGTACGGAGACGACGAGAATAAGCCAATCGGACCACCATCGGAGTTTGAAGACGAAGGAGTTCAAGACAAGCAAGGTATAACCCCCTAACCGAGTAGCTAGAAACTCATAGTTAGGTTGTTAGATAGATGTTTAACCAAGATCCGGGTTTTAGGTCCATGTTACCACCTCCGTAAAAATCGTTTTTTACCAAATTCCGCATTCCTGAAAGTACCGGGAGAGGTAGCATGGACTTACAGTGGTATCAGAGCCTAGTTAAACTCTATCTAACATGTTAGCAAGTAATTAGAAGATCGATCAAAGAAAAGTCCCGAAAACGAACCCCAAGATTTTCAAGTTTCTGTCGATTTTAAAAGTGCTGGAAAACTTTTTTGAAATACACCTAAAATCGACTCAGGCTTTTTTAAAGAAACTGCAGAAATTTGCGCCCCTGACTCGATCAAAGCGCCGCGTTTCCGCGGCGAGAGCACGCTCCCGCTGCGGAACCGCGGCCGAGTTGACTCGGTCAGGGGTTTTCTTTTTTGCAGTTTACTCACTGGGGTATTTTGGGATTTTTAGAATATATATTTTCAACCCAGATTTTCCAGAACGAAAAATTTATTTTTGGGGTCCCGAAAATCCGTATTTTTGATCGAACTTCTAAAAGACTTTAGTTAACGGGTTTTTCTGTAATGTGATATTTGTATTGAACGTCTACTAATCGCTATATGTCGATTAGTGGGGGTTATACAAATCTGTGATCTGTATTGTTGCTGGAATGTGTATATGAATATGTTGGATTGTCGCGGGTGAATAGCCGGGGGTTGTGAGACGAGAGTTTTCTTTTCTTTCAATTCATGTAAATTTGTAAATTGATGTAGTAATTATTTGTATGGCCGCACAACCGGGTCGGGGTTGTAGCCGTCATTGTATAATTTCTTTTTACTGTTTTTGCTCCTAGGATAGACCCATGGAGGGGGTGCACACACTACCGGGTATGCCGAAGTGTCGAGTGGCCTACTCATGGAGATGAGGGAGGTTACTACGCTTCGGGTACTTGGCGGGTAGTTTGCCGCACCCGTAGGGGTCTTGGGTGGGGTATTTGGCTATTCACCGCGACCGTGTAATCTGTTTTTCGTTACAGGCTCGTGCGAATTACAGATTCCTAGTATATCCAATGTATTCATCTGTGGTCTGAAATGTTTATCATTGCAGTATATCTATATATGATATTATTTAGGCGTTGCTTATGTTTTACAGCCGTGCTAGCCCAGCCCCCGCTCTGTCGTTAGTTAAGTAACCTAACGGGTAACGACGGGGCCCCGTGGCGAATGCGAATGGCATAAGCGTACGTCATATTTTGGTTGTTTTCTGCAATGGTAGGATTAAATGATGGGACGCATTAAAAGAACTAATGCAAGAATATAACGCATTAAAAGAACTAATGCAAGATAATAAACCAAGTTGAAGTCGTTGGAACACTTTCGAAAAACCACTCGGTTCTTTTCAAAAACAACTTTTAAATACGGAGCTTGAGCCACTCCTTTTAAAAGCTATCTCGTTCCATCGACTATATCAAGTTCACTACGTTCAGCATGTTGCGCCACGGCAGCGCCCCGGCCGTCTTACTCGAGGCCAAATTGCGGAATCAAAATTTTTCCTTACTCGGAAACCGGCGCTACCGCGGACAAAGAAAACCCGGATCGATAACCATTAACCTATACTAGCTATCTAGAGATGGGGAAGAAAAGTATACCGAGTGATCCGAGTCCTCCGGTCTTCTCTTCATCATCCCGATCTCCCGCGGAAAGTCTTGGCTCCACATCGTCGCCTCCTCGCCGGAAGGGGCACCACATCGCCTTCGTCTTTTACGGGCTCCCGCCTCAATACCGAGGCAACTCGAGCATGAAGCCGGCAACTCGACATGCTCAAGATATGCTGTAGAATGTAGTGTAGAAGATGGTTGTCTCACTTGGGGTTTGTAGTTGCCATGATGGAGGATTGGGGTTAGGAAAAATGGTGCTTTCATTTTTCCGAAACAAGAAGAAGAAGGAGATGAAGAATTCCTCACAAAACTAAGATGAACTCTCTCATTCTTTTTCTTTCTCTCTTTCTTTTTCTTCTTCTTCTTTTCTAAATGAGAAACTTATCATCTCCAAAATGAGAAGGGTGGAGGAGGTAATAAGAAGTAAGAAGGAAGGTGAGTGTAGGGTGAAAAGAGGAGGTAACCACATCAAGAGACAAATAAACATTCAACCATGCTATCCACTTTAAACCCATACCCTTTCTAATCAACATAAAGCAAGCATGGATGAAAGATATCATAATCAAACAATATGCAAAGAAAACCTCCACAAAGTGTTATTTGCAAACTTGCAAATAACCCCCTCCATCGGAAAAGTCCGGTCGGGAAAGAACAAAGGAAAACCGGCCGGAACGGAATGCAAACTGGCAACTCCAGAAAACTGGTCCCGTAATAAATTACAGGAAAAAACCCCGACACTGTGCATACACACCCGCATCTGTATTCCGACCGGATACAGATGCAATGAGACAAAATCTACACTGTACTAAACTAGGACCGGCTTAAACCAAAGCCGGCTAGTAAAATCCGTTCGATCCTGATTCGTGCAATACCGCACGTATCTGATCGAACCCTGCCATATAACCATACGGCCACAAGTACAAAACTGTCCGATCCTGATCCGTGCAATACCGCACGTATCTGATCGGATCCTGCCATATCTCCATACGGCCTCTACAGCGTTTCGCCCGAAAGCTGAGTAACTGAAAATGTGGTGGACTCTAAAGACTCGTCAATACTATGGCTGTGGATTTAACCACTGGCACGTCAGAGGTATAAGCCAATACGTGACGGGCCACCATCTATTGACCAAAAGGGACGTCGATGAGGAAGCTCACCCCGACACCCTACTGAGCCTGTCAGTGACAATATCCGTACAGTTCGGTCCGTTCGTCTATGAGTATCGCATGGCGGGCCTAGGGGGTTGGTAAAAGTCAGACCCCCAAAAGCGGTACAAGTCGTGTCGGAGTGTAGCCCAGAACGCCCTGAGATACTACTGGAATACCTACCAGTAAATCTCCTGCCTCGGCCGAGGGCTTTGCGTAATGGCTCTCCTAGACACAGCGCGACCTCACCCCCAATACCGGGAGAGACGAACCCCTGAAGATCCGCTCACTGCCTCCATGTGGCTCGGGACTGTACCCAACTAAAACCTGTTTGCACGACTCCTTTGAGCCGTGGTAGGGTAGTAATCAAAGTACAGTGGGAACTCACACGAGACAAATGACGATCTCAGGTCGATGAACTAACCTGTACACATGTCACCAGGGAACTGCTATCTGACATCTGGTACAAGTCCAACTAGCAGGTTCCCGGCGAGTCCTGTCCGGTGTACTCATAACCCAATGAGCACCTGTATACATCTTAGGTGAACCAACTGACACCAGTGGCTTGTGAGACCGGCCACCGCCCCTCGTCGGGGTCTCGACTGTATACACTAGTCTACTAATGGAGTATCGATACCCTGTCTCGAAACTCCTACGACTAGGGACCTTTTAAGGATGTGCTTATAGACTACCAGCTCCCACGTATATGATCGCCATCATACTGCTGGTCGTCAAGCAAGAATCCTAGGGGCTCTATCAACGTGTAATAGCGACATATCAGGTCACCTAAAGCAGTACACGATGATAAAGATAAACCAGATAGCATACTATCATCTCGAGTAAGACTGTTCTACTGGGATAGGTCCTCCCTCAATCATTGCAATCACGTGCCTGTGATCCAATAATTGACTCTGAGGGCACTATCACCAACAATCTCCCACTTGCACTCAAGGCTAATTATTGCGATGTCGCATACTCACAGCCCGTGTGATACCGAACACCCAACTCCTCTACTAGTCAGTCTCACAAAGCTCGTATGCGAAACTACTGCGTTCGAGGAATAGCCTCAGTGAGTGGATCCGCAGGATGTTCCTTTCTATGTCTCTCTACATCTCAAGTTCGCGGAGAAAGCCATCTCCCGAAATGAGCAATACCTGTCTTGGAACGTCTGGATGTCTGATGGGACCTAGTTCATAAATGAACTCCAAATCCAAACTTCTTAGACTATATCGTTAACTGAACTTAATCAGTATCCTGCGCCATGCCTCCCTCAGTATTGCCTTGGACCACCTGTCCAAAATACTGCCCCTCGTCAGAGGGAGAACTATAACTCTGACAACCTCCTTGTCGTCCATGTCACCTTGGAAGCCTGGAGTGATAACCGTCTCCTAAAGGAGACAGCCGTTATCATATCCCTAGAACATTCACTTATGTTCTATAACTGCTTCCCACTGTTCCTCCAGGATTGGATCAATATCAACTTATTGCACCTAGTGCAAGAACAACATCTGGTGTGGTACTTGACATCTCATGATTGACTCAATTGCCTAAGCAAGTGATCTGTCAATCATGCGTATCCCTCTCCCCTTTAGTCTGTAAGACACCTTTAGAGAGGGTGACTCCATTACCTGCAGGTACACTACCGTGCCAGGAGTCGTCCATTCTAAATACTCATAGAATGCTGTCAAGGTACCCTGATTGGGAAACCACCCAAATCTAGATCTAAAACCATAGATCTAGTAACCAGTATGTCTGAAATAATGTCCAAGTCCCTTGTGGAGAAACCACTGTGTGACGACCAAAGTATATCCGATCATAGTATAGGAATATCACTTCCTACTACCTTCTCAACAGATCCATCCCCTATTCTGATGACATCAAACCCATGACTGTCACATCAGAAACAGATGATCTTACTCCGCTATATCTGCTTTAGTCTATAAATAGACATAAGCACAAAGTCCACCAATGCTTCCGCTGCTCCCACTGACTACGACAACCCTCTGCCAGAGTCATATAGACGTGCACTTCTAAAGCTAGTTTAGAACGACGCTATACTCATCCTCCTGCCGGGTCTCGCAGCCTGGAACAACAACAATGACAAGTGTGGGTAAACAAGAACTTTCCTGTCACCGTCCTTGAGGCTACCGGAGTACCTCTCGGGTGCCTGAAGTTACCCACCTTATCTGCGGAGTGGCCAATGGAATGTCAAATCAGATTGAATCTTTAGGTTCCTTATTAAATCTTCAGTAATCGTTTGCGGTTCTGGAATCACTTCCAGTTCTACCATACTCCCACTGCTGTTTTTGAAAAAATCCATTTTTAATAAAACTGTGGCGAGTCTAGAACAATATTTCTATTGATCTGCCAGATGGTAGAAAGTCAACCCTCGTCATAGCCTGGGTCAACCCACAAACAGCCATTACAGAAATGTGCCTTGAGTTATCCGGAGTCTGGTTTTAAGCATAAGCCGGACAACTCCCCGTACCTTAACATCGTTAAGATATGAACTGTTCTATATCCAATATAGAACCAGAGGTACTGATTTAATTGAACCAGATTCAAATCATGCAGCTGTCTCCAGTGCATGTCAACTAAATGGAAGGAGGCCGATCAGCGTTACTCAACTTAGGAATGCTTCCAATTATGAGTAACCTGAAAGAGAAGCAATTTCTCTTTACTATCAACTGAATACCATACACAAGTATCTACATCTTCGATCTCTTTGAAGAATCCCGATACTTGCTATACCTGGTTCTCTACTCTATTCTAATACCTATAACTCCTCAAAAACTTAGACCCTGTGTTTCCACGAAACAGCTGTCTAAAATCTAGAGAAGTCATAAGTAAACCGAATATAGTACGAGGACCAACCCCTCTGTCCTGATGGACACTGGACAACATACAATACTCTGTATAAGTCCGCTGAGTCTAACAACTCTTTCACTGTGTGTCGTAGGTTGAAAACTGTACTTATGGTTAAGAAGAATTACACCGCTGTTTAATGCTCCTTACCTAACCATCCACTGATATAGGTAAATGTCATCGACATAATATCAAAAGGTATATCTCACTCTATGAAAATAGACGTACAGATATATCAATTTGAAATTGGTGCATAACAGCGGATATTCAAAACCAAATATTTGCCGACCGGCAAACAACCCAGGTGACTTCCTCAAATATCACCGATTACAACGAATCCCGATATAATGAGGATGACCACCCAATTCCCAATAACTTACTCCCACTCATCATCTGTAAAACCATACAGATGTGAGAATCATACCTGGTAAATACATACCCTGGAGTGAGTGTCTAATCGGGAAATCAGTTTTCTATTAACAGTACACAGTGAAACCAAAACATTGAAATGTTTCGTCGGGGTATCTTGGTATTCCTAGTAATGCCTCTTCCATTGTCCAGATTCACAACTATAACCGTATAATTCTTTGCCACCTCTCCATATCCCTTTATATGTCTTTAGTCATTACCTTCTGCATACCCTTTTAGGCCAATTGGTTTTCTTCCTTCCCTACCGTTCGGCACCAGCCTATGGTTTGGAAGAAGACTATCCAATAAGCATAAAGGGTGTACTGTCCTAATCCTAGGAGCACTCGCAATGCGAGAGAAGGTGAAGATAAAAGACACCTGAATGTACTTTATTCCTATTTCTCCTGAACCAGAATCCATCCCCGAACTGGAACAAGTTCCTTTCGAGTTCGTATATAACCATACGATGGAATATCCAATAAACTGTGGATCTTCGTAGTGATACGGAGTGTCCTGGAGAAATACAAAGGTGATTTAGGATTGGCGAAGAAATACTTGGTTTGGTCGTGAATATCAGTTGCAATTTACTTTGCCCTCTTACTAATCCCTTGCTTTGTCTTAACTTAATACCTTCTGTACACCATTGTTATGCTAATTGGTTTTCTTCATTCCCTACCGGTCGGCACCAGCCTAAGGTTTGGAAGAAGACTATCCAATTTGCGTAATAGGTGTACTATCCCCTAAACCAAGGAGTACTCGCAACGAGAGAAGGTGAAAAGAAAAGACAACTGAATAATCCTATTCGTTTTCTCCAGAACCAGAAACCATCCTCGAAGTCCTTCGAGTTCGTATATAACCATACGATGGTTTTGTCCAATGGAAGTGGACGTTCGTAGTAATACGGGGTGTCCTGGAGAAAAGGGTAAAAGTAGGAGTGGCAATGAGGTCTGCAACTCTGACAATCCAAAAGCCAGTGTTAAGAAGGTTCGGTCAACTTGGTCACTGAGTCATAGTCCAGGGTCGGGTCAATGGTCGCTGCCAGAGAGAGAGAAAAGAAACACTCAGCGTGCACTCTATCCTAGATCAGAATGGTTACCACTTTGTCTAATCTGGAAACCTCCCACTGTACCTCAAATTCTCCTCCAAACCTGAAAGAAGAATTAGTCGGGATCACCCGAGGAGTAAACCAACTCATCAGTGGGAATCGGGATCCAACTATCATCGCATGATAACGTGACGGAATCCACTCACGTCACCACACTCCAGAAGGTATGCGCATACCTGGCAAGTTTCAGTTCTTTTGAAACTCCCGATGTGATTTTTACCCCTAGGACTCAAGTGACCTTGACGGAGTCAACAAATCAAAGAGTCCTAGTCAAGTTCAACCCGTCATTATCTGGATTGCATTAAACCCACCCGTACGTGCCCTTGACGGAGTCAACAAGGCCGCACGACTGTCCTAACCAATCCCACTTATGCAACAAACAAGCACCACTTAGCTACCGTACACTACGCCTTGACGGAGTCAACAAACGCAGCACGAATACTAAATAATACCCATAAGAAATGACGGAGGGCTATGAATGGTTTTTGGCGAAAAACCTTTAACGTAATGAACTTGATATCGTTGAAGGAACTGCACAACTTTTTAGAAAATATAGTGACGAAAACCTTTACTAAAGAGGTCACTCCCGGTGAAGGGATCTCGGCTCTTTCCCCGTAGAATGAGGTGCAGGATATTCCAACTGAATACCACGATGCAAAGCAAAAGTAATCGGCTATAGTGAAGTTAATGCCCTGACGCAAACTTTTGTCCAAGGGGTCACTCCCGGTGAGGGGATCTCGGCCCTTGCCTCGTCGACTGAGGAGCAGGATATTCCAAATGAATATCACGATGCAAAAAAAAAGTGAACGTCCTTGCAATAACAGCTTTTTGAAAAGTGTTCCAACAACATCAGATTAGGTTTGTTTAACTTGCATTGATCCGAATCAACGCAGTCCCATCAATTGATCACACCACAAAGAACGAAAATATACTGACGTACGTATATGCCATCCGCATTCGCCACTGGGTCCCGTCATCACCCGTTAGGTTAGCTAACTAACGGCAGAGCGGGGACTGGACTAGCGCGGATGTAAAACATATACAACATCTACTAATATATATACCAATATATAGTATTTCGCTCAAGGCGTGAATAAAATGCAACATCACAGAAATGTACAGCATCACAGAACAATACAGATATCTGGAAGCCCCGGGTTTCACAGAGCCGCTGCTGAAACCCGACGTTCCCCTGGTCGTGTGGATAGCCTGTGCAATGAAATCCTAGACCCCTACGGGCGCGGCAAGTCACCCGCCAAGACCTGAAGCGAGGCAGCCCCCTTCAGTACCGTGAATGGACCACCCAGCACTTCACGGAATCCGGCAACTTGGGCACCCCTCCTGGGTCAACCTGTACCCCCTACGAGTGCGGCGAATAGCCCGCCAATCCTGGACTGAAGCCCCCTCCGTCTCAATGCCCTGAGATGCGGGCCCGTTGCCCTCCAGAACCCGGCTATCCGTGCACCCCACCGCGGGGCAACCCTAGTACAGAAAGTAAAATATACATACACCGGGTACATCGACCGCAACCAGGTCGTGCCCCAAAAGAATAATACAAACAGGCAGTGACGGCAGTCCACATGTCGGACGCTCGCCCCGCAATAACAAATGTACATAATACAACAAAACTGTACTAGCATTGCATCCAGGCTATCCCCCACGACCGATCCGCAACATCACAGCATAAACATAGAACATCAACGTGAAAGTCACGTTCGCAAATCCGTCTAACCGGGCTATAGCAGTCAGACCGGATTTACCGATCGAGTGACATTCACGGTCACAGATATAATGTAAATACTGTGAAATAATGTGTTTAAAATTTTCCGATTGACCAAAAATTAACAAGTGGGCCCCCAATCAAAACTGTAGCACTCACAGAAAACCTGGGCCCAATTTTAATATTCCAAATACCCCATTTTCATGTACAAGACAATCTGGCAGAATTTGGTACAGTGAAAAAGTTAAAGCGCGGCGGAAGAGCGGCCAAAGCAAGGCTTTGGCCGCGCTTCCGCGGTGAAAACAGGGAATTAGGCTACCAATTTTTACCAGATATCTTATATTTCCCTGCATATCATTCTTCAACCACCTGAAAAATTTTTGGACTTCAAAAAATTTCGACAGAAACTGATATGCAATAAAAATACGGTTTTTGGAAATTTCGGTCGATCGGAAACGCAAACACATCAAACGAAGCTAGGTAAGGTTAATGGCGTGGCTCTGATACCATGTTGCGCCACGGCAGCGCCCCGGCCGTCTTACTCGAGGCCAAATTGCGGAATCAAAATTTTTCCTTACTCGGAAACCGGCGCTACCGCGGACAAAGAAAACCCGGATCGATAACCATTAACCTATACTAGCTATCTAGAGATGGGGAAGAAAAGTATACCGAGTGATCCGAGTCCTCCGGTCTTCTCTTCATCATCCCGATCTCCCGCGGAAAGTCTTGGCTCCACATCGTCGCCTCCTCGCCGGAAGGGGCACCACATCGCCTTCGTCTTTTACGGGCTCCCGCCTCAATACCGAGGCAACTCGAGCATGAAGCCGGCAACTCGACATGCTCAAGATATGCTGTAGAATGTAGTGTAGAAGATGGTTGTCTCACTTGGGGTTTGTAGTTGCCATGATGGAGGATTGGGGTTAGGAAAAATGGTGCTTTCATTTTTCCGAAACAGGAAGAAGAAGGAGATGAAGAATTCCTCACAAAACTAAGATGAACTCTCTCATTCTTTTTCTTTCTCTCTTTCTTTTTCTTCTTCTTCTTTTCTAAATGAGAAACTTATCATCTCCAAAATGAGAATGGTGGAGGAGGTAATAAGAAGTAAGAAGGAAGGTGAGTGTAGGGTGAAAAGAGGAGGTAACCACATCAAGAGACAAATAAACATTCAATCATGCTATCCACTTTAAACCCATACCCTTTCTAATCAACATAAAGCAAGCATGGATGAAAGATATCATAATCAAACAATATGCAAAGAAAACCTCCACAAAGTGTTATTTGCAAACTTGCAAATAACCCCCTCCATCGGAAAAGTCCGGTCGGGAAAGAACAAAGGAAAACCGGCCGGAACGGAATGCAAACTGGCAACTCCAGAAAACTGGTCCCGTAATAAATTACAGGAAAAAACCCCGACACTGTGCATACACACCCGCATCTGTATTCCGACCGGATACAGATGCAATGAGACAAAATCTACACTGTACTAAACTAGGACCGGCTTAAACCAAAGCCGGCTAGTAAAATCCGTTCGATCCTGATTCGTGCAATACCGCATGTATCTGATCGAACCCTGCCATATAACCATACGGCCACAAGTACAAAACTGTCCGATCCTGATCCGTGCAATACCGCACGTATCTGATCGGATCCTGCCATATCTCCATACGGCCTCTACAGCGTTTCGCCCGAAAGCTGAGTAACTGAAAATGTGGTGGACTCTAAAGACTCGTCAATACTATGGCTGTGGATTTAACCACTGGCACGTCAGAGGTATAAGCCAATACGTGACGGGCCACCAGCTATTGACCAAAAGGGACGTCGATGAGGAAGCTCACCCCGACACCCTACTGAGCCTGTCAGTGACAATATCCGTACAGTCCGGTCCGTTCGTCTATGAGTATCGCATGGCGGGCCTAGGGGGTTGGTAAAAGTCAGACCCCCAAAAGCGGTACAAGTCGTGTCGGAGTGTAGCCCAGAACGCCCTGAGATACTACTGGAATACCTACCAGTAAATCTCCTGCCTCGGCCGAGGGCTTTGCGTAATGGCTCTCCTAGACACAGCGCGACCTCACCCCCAATACCGGGAGAGACGAACCCCTGAAGATCCGCTCACTGCCTCCATGTGGCTCGGGACTGTACCCAACTAAAACCTGTTTGCACGACTCCTTTGAGCCGTGGTAGGGTAGTAATCAAAGTACAGTGGGAACTCACACGAGACAAATGACGATCTCAGGTCGATGAACTAACCTGTACACATGTCACCAGGGAACTGCTATCTGACATCTGGTACAAGACCAACTAGCAGGTTCCCGGCGAGTCCTGTCCGGTGTACTCATAACCCAATGAGCACCTGTATACATCTTATGTGAACCAACTGACACCAGTGGCTTGTGAGACCGGCCACCGCCCCTCGTCGGGGTCTCGACTGTATACACTAGTCTACTAATGGAGTATCGATACCCTGTCTCGAAACTCCTACGACTAGGGACCTTTTAAGGATGTGCTTATAGACTACCAGCTCCCACGTATATGATCGCCATCATACTGCTGGTCGTCAAGCAAGAATCCTAGGGGCTCTATCAACGTGTAATAGCGACATATCAGGTCACCTAAAGCAGTACACGATGATAAAGATAAACCAGATAGCATACTATCATCTCGAGTAAGACTGTTCTACTGGGATAGGTCCTCCCTCAATCATTGCAATCACGTGCCTGTGATCCAATAATTGACTCTGAGGGCACTATCACCAACACACGGTTTTGCCAAAACCATCCGTAGCCCTCCGTCGTTTCACATGAATAGTCAATAGTATTCAAGCTATGTATGTTGGCCAAAGTCAAGGCACAGTGATTGGTAGCTATTGGGTGTTCATGTGTAGCATAGATAGATGCGTTGGTTTGGGACAGTCGTACTGCCATTTTGGCCAAAGTCAAGGGTAGGTACGGATGGATCCAAATTAACCTGGATAATGACGGGTAGAACTTGACATGTGACTTATGATATTTTGGCCAAAGTCAAGGTCATAAGAGCATGGGGCAGAAATCCACATCGGGAGTTTCATAATTACTGAAACTTGCTAGATTTGCATACCATTTGGAGTGTGATGATTCTGGTAGGATTCCTTCAGTTTCGTCACGCGATGATATTTGGATCCCAATCCTACTGTGAGTATATGCTACTCCTCGGGAAATTTCTCACTAAACGATCAATGCTATAAACCTAGTAGGTGCCTTGAAAGGTGTCAGCGGGGCTACGCCCCCAGGGAAAAGAGGTTCTCTAATTAAGGAACTTCGCGAAAGCGTTGGAAAACCTCCCTCGAAGTACCGACACCGGCCTGGCTGAACGGTTAAGCAAGTATTGTGCGGTGGGATTGATCCCGGCTAATTCTTCCTTTATGGTTTGAGGGGGGATTCGAGAAACAGTGGGAGGCATCCTGTTTAGAAAAACTAAAAACCACTCTAAAACTTGCAAGAGCATCATGCTGAGTGTTTCTTCTTCTCTCTCCTAATTGCAGCGACCAATCAACATGACTGGACTTAAGTTACTCCTAGATAAAAATAAACTGACAGGGCCAAACTTCAAAGATTGGCTCAGGAATGTCAAGATAGCAATCACTTACGACAAGCTGGGGTATCTTCTTACCACCAAAGCTCCCCCTGTCCCTGGTCCAACTTCCAGCGTCGCGGATAAGGAAATCCGCAAGACTTGGGAGATTGATAGCGCGAAAGCCAAATGCCTCCTGCTTGCCTCGATGGACAACGAACATCAGAGGAGGCACGAGAATATGGACATGGAATCCATATTGCTTCATACAAAAGAACTGTATGGAGAGCAATCTCGTATCGCAAGATACGAAGCGTCAAAAAAGTTATTTTCGACAAGAATGGCCGTCGGATCATCAGTAGACGAGCACGTGCTAAAGATGATCGGCTACATTGAGGAGCTCGCGGACCTAGGGATCACATTGGAGAGTGAGCTATATACGGATATAGTTCTCCAGTCCCTTCCTTCCACTTACGCCCAGTTTATACTGAACTTCAACTTACAAGAAAAAGAGGTTGAACTTTCAGAGCTCCTCAACATGCTGAGGAGCGCAGAGGGCACCCTACAGAAAGGTAGGGATACATCCACTTTGTTTGTAGGAGGATCATCTTCTTCTAGGTCCAAGGCGAAAGCCAAGGGAAAGAAGAAGAAGGCCCCCGCCAAACTAAGGGGGGGTGTTAGTAAAGTGGATACGAAGGGAAAAGGTAAAGCAACAATGATAGCGGGGAAGCTTGTGGATAAGGAAGAATGCTTCTATTGTCATAAGAAAGGACACTGGAAGAATGATTGCAGGGCCTGGAAGGCCAGAACACAGGAATTGAAGCAGGTTGCAGCTTCAGCTTCAGGTGTGTATGTTATTGAAAACTGTCTTTCAATAAACTCTACTTCCTGGGTATTGGATACCGGATCAGGATCTCATATCTGTAATTCTTTGCAGGCGTTGAGAAACCGTAGTGTTTTGAAAGCAGGTGACATGACCCTCAGAGTTGCGAACGGAGCTAGCATGGATGCTAAAGCCGTGGGGGACTATCACCTGGGAATGTCAGATGGACATATTTTGGTTTTGCGTAATTGCTTTTTTGTACCCAACGCAACTTGTAATATCATTTCTGTATCTTTAGTTTCTAAAGAAGGTTATGAATTTGCGTTTGTAAGTAATGTTGTAAACATTCACCTTAATCAAGTTTTGATTGGGTCAGGTACATTGAGTAATGGTATATACGTGTTAAACCAACAACAGGTTTTTAATGTCCAGAATACACACAAAAGAAAGTCTCCAGAAATAAATCAGACTTTCTTATGGAATTGTAGATTGGGTCACATCAATGAGAGAAGGTTGACGAAGTTACACACAGAAGGGTATTTGAATGCGTTCGAATATCAGTCGTATGCCACTTGTCAATCCTGTCTCAAAGGAAAGATGACAAAGACTCCGTTTACTGGACATGGAGTAAGAGCGAGCGAGCTCTTGGGACTCGTACACAGTGACGTGTGCGGTCCAATGTCTACACATGCCCGAAGCGGACATTCTTACTTCATTACTTTTACGGATGACTTCTCAAGGTACGGTTATGTCTTCTTAATGAAACATAAGTCCGAAGCCTTTGGAAAATTCCAGGAGTATAAGAATGAAGTAGAGAAACAGACCGGCAAAAGTATTAAGATTCTAAGATCGGATCGAGGTGGAGAATACTTAAGTGCCGAGTTCCTGGACTATTTAAAAGAGAACGGAATTCTCTCTCAGCTTACTCCTCCATACACCCCGCAACATAACGGTGTATCGGAGAGACGGAACCGCACCCTATTGGATATGGTGCGGTCCATGATGAGTAACGCTGAGTTGCCGCGATCATTCTGGGGATATGCGCTAGAATCAGCCGCATACCTTTTGAACCGAGTTCCCACTAAGACTGTGCCTACTACGCCATTTGAGATGTGGTGTGGGAAGAGACCCCATCTTAATCACATTAAGACATGGGGAAGTCCAGCTTTTGTCAAAAAGCAGCATGCGGACAAGCTCGAGGCACACTCAGTACTGTGCAAGTTTGTGGGATATCCAAAGAATTCCAAGGGATATTTCTTCTACTGTGAAGAGGAACAAAAAGTTCTTGTTTCTCGTCATGCCCACTTTCTAGAACACCAGTTCATAGAAAAGGAAATAAGTGGGAGCGCAGTAGAACTGGAAGAAATTCCAGAACCACGGACTATTACTAAAAGTTTAGTGGAACCAGAGGGTTCGGAAGAACAGGACATTCCTACGCCGCTCCGCAGGAGTAGTAGGCAGTCTCATCCGCCCGAGAGATACTACGGTTTTCTCATAGACGGGGATAGAGAGGATTGCATCATAGATTATGATGAGCCTACTAGCTTCCAGCAGGCTGTTCAGAGCGTTGACTCAGTGAAATGGCTGGATGCAATGCGGACCGAGATGGAGTCCATGTACACCAACAAGGTATGGACGTTGGACATTGCTCCAGACGGGGTAAAACCCGTAGGATGCAAGTGGATCTTCAAAAGGAAGATTGGTGTAGATGGACAGGTTGAGACCTATAAAGCTAGGCTGGTAGCAAAGGGTTTTCGTCAAAGACCTGGCTTGGACTATGACGAAACCTTTTCTCCAGTAGCCATGCTGAAATCCATTCGGATCCTTCTTGCCATTGCTGCCTTCCACGATTATGAGATCTGGCAAATGGACGTAAAGACCGCTTTTCTAAATGGAAATTTGGAGGAGTGTGTCTATATGGACCAACCAGAGGGTTTCATTCAGAGTGGGAGCAGCGGAAAGGTGTGCAAGTTGCTTAAGTCCATCTATGGACTAAAGCAGGCATCGCGGAGTTGGAACATCTGCTTTGATGAGACGGTCAAAGAATTTGGCTTTATCAAAAATCCAGATGAACCATGCATCTATAGTAGATTTGTAGCGAGAACTGTAGTATTCCTCGTTTTATATGTGGATGACATTCTCTTAATAGGAAATGACATTCCTATGCTACAATCTGTCAAGGGGTTCTTGTCACATAAGTTCTCCATGAAAGACCTGGGTGATGCCTCGTACATTCTGGGTATCCGGATCTACCGTGACAGATCCAAGAGGATATTAGGACTTTCTCAGTCCAGGTACATCGACACCGTGCTGAAAAGATTCAGTATGGAAGATTCCAAGCGCGGTAACCTACCGGCTTGTCACGGGATCACCCTCTCTAAAGAGATGTCTCCCAGGACTAATTTGGAGAGGGATCGCATGTCTATTATACCCTACGCTTCTGCGGTAGGCTCTATAATGTATGCGATGTTGTGTACCAGACCGGATGTAGCTTATGCACTGAGTGTGGTAAGCCGGTGTTAGTCAAACCCTGGGGAGAAACACTGGATAGCGGTAAAGAACATTCTCAAGTACCTGAGAAAGACTAAGGAGATGTTCTTGGTGTATGGCGGAAAAGACCTCCAGATCGAGGCCTTTGCTGACTCCAGCTTCCAGAGTGACAAGGATGATTCCAAGTCCATGTCGGGTTTTGTCTTTAACCTCAATGGAGGGGCGGTGTGTTGGAAGAGTTCCAAACAAGAAACCGTTGCAGACTCGACGATGGAAGCGGAATACATCGCTGCATCTGATGCCGCAAAAGAAGCTGTCTGGATGAGGAAGTTCTTGAAAGAACTTCAGGTGGTTCCGTCCATTGTTGATCCAATACCTCTGTATTGCGACAACAACGGGGCTATAGCTTTAGCGAAGGAACCCAGGTCCCATCAGAGATCCAGGCACATCTTGAGGCGGTATCACCTGATCAGGGAGATCGTGGATCGCCAGGAGATCGAGGTTCGGAGAGTCGCTTCAGAAGATAACACTGCAGATCCATTCACCAAGGCCTTGCCCCAGACTCAGTTCGAGCGGCTGATCGAGATGATAGGTCTTCGATACGCCAGTACATGGCCTTAGTGTAAGTGGGAGATTGTTAGTGTATATGCCCTAGAGGTCATTACTGTATCATACTAGTTTGTATATTACTTAATGGAAGCTTGGGATATTCACCTTGTATATACAATCTTGCTCAAAATAGTAGTATGCTACTTGGTTTGTTTCTACTTCAATGTGTACATGTGTTTATTTTTGTATATCGCCTATACACATTAGTGGAGCCCTTAGGATCTTTGCTTGATTACCAGCGATGTGATGGCCGTCACACTAGTGGGGCTGGGTAATCTATAAGCACATCCTTATGCAGGTCCCTGGTCGCAGGACTATCGAGACAGGGCATCGATACTCCGGAGTAGACCAGCGCATGCTTCTCATCCCAGTGTGGGAGACGGTCTGTCCCACAGCCGTCAGTACGTCGTACTTGAGATAGTATGCGGGTGCTCGTTAGGTTACGGATACACTGGACAGGACTCGTCGGGAACTGACTAGTTGGTATTATGCCTATCGTCAGTTATCAGTTCCCAGGTGACATGAGTACAGCTTAGTCCGCTGACTTGACACTGTCACTTCGCCTCGAGTGTGTTCCCACTGTACTTTGATCGCTACCCTACCACAGCTCAAAGGAGTCGTGCAAACAGGTAGTGGTTGGGTGCAGTTCCGAAGCACTTGGAGGCAGTGACGGTTAGACAGGATTCGTCTCTCCCGGTATTGGGGGTTGACATCGCGCTGTGTCTAGGAAAGCCATTACACGAGTAGTCCCTGGCCAGGGCAAACGAGATATACTGGTAGGTTTCCAGTGTTATCTCAGGGTGTTTTGGGCTTCGCTCCGGCACGACTTGTACCGCTATTGGGGGACTGACGTTTACCACCCCCTAGGCCCGCCATGCGATGTATCAGACGAACAGACCGGACTGTACGGAGAATGTCACACTCAGGCTCAGTAGGAGTTCAGATGGGTTTCGCCTCGTCGGTCTTCTTGTCGGCATTACCTGGGGACCGTTACGCACAGCTATGTTAGTTGTATGTATGCCCTAGAGGCCAGTATTGTACAGATTATGTATATTATATTGGATGCTTGGACATATATAGAGATGACTTTCTTGCTCGACATGATAGTATGCTATCTGGTTGCTCTTTATCTTAACATGTACACTAGTCTCTTTATACTGTCTTACAGTTACATGTTGGTAAAGCCCTTAGGATTTGTACTTGACTACCTGGACTATGATGCAGATCATACTAGTGGGGACATGGTAGTCCATAAGTATATCCTTCAATGTCCCTAGTCGTGGGTGTATCGAGACGGGGCATCGATATACCAGAGTAGACTAGCGTATACGCTTCTCGACCCATGTGATGGGCGATGGATGATCCCATATCCATTGGTGTTTGACATCAGAGATGGTATACGGGTGCTCAGTGGAGACTGAGTACACTGGACGGACTCGCCGAGAACTCCCAGATGGTATTATACCTCACGTCAGATGGCAGTTCTCAGGTGACACTTGTACAGGTTAGTCTGTAGACCCGAGATCGTCATAGAGTCTTGTGTGATTCTCACTGTGCTTTGATCTCCACCTTACCACGTCCATGAGGGCGTGCAAAACGGTGGTCTTTGGGCACAGTCCCGAGTCACATGGAGGCAATGAGCGATAGGAGGGGTTTCGTCTCTCCCGGTATTGGGAGTTGATGTTGCGCCGTGCTCGATTGGCCGTAACAGGGAAGTCCCTGGCCAGGGCTGATCAGAGATTTGCTGGTAAGTGTTACCAGTAGTTTCTCGACCCGTTACGAGCCTCACATCAGCACGACTTATCGGGTTATTGGGGTCTGACGTATACCACCCCTAGACTTGATATGCGACGTATCAGATGAAGAGACCGGACTGTACGGTAAGTGTTACTGGTCGGATTCGCAGGATTGTGAGCGGGCTAGCTCGTCGATCTTCTGATCGCTCAATACCCGGGTGGCCGTTACGTTTAGCAGACCGCTTGCGGCTTGTGGATGTTTGATATGATCATCGTCTACTACCGGCGTATTGACGAGTCTTTAGAGTCCTACACAGAGGTTTCCTGCTCAAGCGAAACGAAATAGGAGCGCATATGAGATATGTGCGGGACCAAGAATAATGCGAGTATGTGATACCGCATTTCATTCTCGCGATATATGTTTCGATTGGTTATATTCGATATGACCTAGTTATCGAATCATTGATTCGATAAATCGATACATTACATTCTAGTCGGTCATGTGCGACATGACCGGATCATTGAATCAAATGTTGATTTAATGATTTAATGCATAATTATATATTTGATATATTGCATTGCATTAAGTAGTATTGGTTCACTTTAAACGGATTTTTCTCACTTGATGCACATTGTATATGTGATATGCTTTAGTGCACTACTTTGTATCATGTTTGATGATACTTGATAATGTGATTAAGTGTAAAGGGTTAAACCATGGTTAAGTGATGATTAGGGTTTTGGTTTTTCATTTATTTATTTGTTTATTTATTTGAAAGGATTAAGTTAAGAATGGTGGCTTATTTTGGAGCTATGTTGAAGCTTCATGAAGCTTTGACAAAGTCCACCATCCTTATCTCATCCTTAACCCTAACCTCACTTACTAACCTTGGTTTAATCTCTACACTTGACCATGGTCAAGATATGATAAATATTCATATTAGTTTTATTTTTAAAATAGAGAAGACTTATCATATTCTTTTCTTGAGCTCATCTTCTTCTTCTTCTTCAAGCTTGCTACAAAAATGGCAACTTGAGATCTAGTGAGCAAAATCCAAATCTAAAGTGAACCCACCTCCTATTTCTTCACCCTCTACCTCTTGCCAAGTTGTTTTGGGTGTTTACTTCACAAGTTTCACAAGTTTGTGAAGTCGGAGCTTGAGTTTGTGCAACCTCGACGTAGATCATCTTTGACACGAAGCCGACGACCTATTCCGCACGTTTCTCCGATGAAGCCGTCACGAGAGTTCAAGCTTCAAGATGGACAGCGAGAAGACTTCGTTCGGGAGCCGTGGAGGTGGATATCCGGATCTACAAAGGTTGTAATTTCCGTATCCTAGTAGTTAAGTGTTAACTAGCTTTCTATTTCGCCTAGACATCTAGCGACGATCCGTAGTCTAGGGTTTCTCGGCACCAAAAATTTTAAATTGGCATGTTCGATGCCTTGTGAGACCTTACTAGAGTGCCTAGGAACCTTTCACTGGTATCAGAGCCTAGCTAGAGCCTTAGGCGATGTCCCGACGACGTTTGAAAGCCGATCGAACCGAAATCCAAAACCTAAAAATGCTCTCTGGACTTTTTCTAAAAATTCGGATTTTTGTCAATTAAAAATTTGTAGAAAATCAAGCAGGGTGCTATGTGAATTACTGTGAAATACGAGGACCTGATTCAACTTTTCCACCGCGGAAGCGCGGCACATGCTAGGCATGTGCGGCGGTTCCGCGGCTGTACTGTTCCTTTATGTGATTTTTCCTGCACAATAACTCATATAATTCAATGCTGAGTTTTCTGGGATATTTTTATTGTGACTTTACAGAAGAGTATTCTGGGGTACTATTGGGAATCAGTGTTTCGACCGGATTATCAAATTTCGTCTTTGTGTTTTTCCAGATATCTGTAGAATATGTTAAAAAGTTTGACCGGATACAAATACCCAACTTTTCCCCTGCCGAAAAATTCCAAGTGTTGGACTTTTCTGTGGTTAAAAGATGTTCCAAGTAGTGCAAGTAACGCGATGGTCCCTCTAGAAGACAACAAACCTTAACTCGATTATGTGACCGTCTTGAACTGCCCTTTGAACCTTCGGGTTTGGGGCAGTACGGCGTGCCACATGTGAGGCGTTGGCTTGACCCTTCTACGGCTGGACCGTTGGTACTGAGGCATGAAGTGAATGTCTTTGAACCTATTTCATGTGTTGATCGGTGTCGGGAAAACTTGGGTGTTCGAATGTTCGATCGGAAAGTTTAATATATTCTATTTATCCGGAATTGGATACAATAATTGGAATTCACAAAAGGTTATGAGATAACTGGATGGATGTTATAAATCTAGCGGTTTAGTTTCATTGGATATCGAAAAGAGTTTTCGATAATGGGACTAAAATGCGGGGTTTATAACCGTTAGGCATGTGATGTCTAAAGAGGTTGCGGATTCCAATTGTTGTAGTTTTACACTTTCTTTTCTGTGACCGTAAGTGTAGTATGTTCATATCGCCGGTTTCGTTGCTATACGTCAACGACAATTGGGGTATGCATACTTACTTACGTTGATGACATGTGATGTTATGTGTTGCTGGATATGTTATATTGGATCGTCGTGTTCGAATAGCCGGGGGTTTTTATGTGAGATGAGTGTTTTTCATTTTCATTCATGTAAAAACTTGTATGTAATATTCTTTTATTCGGGGCACTTCCAGGTAGCGGAAGTTGTCACCCTATGTATATTATTTACTTTTCCGCATTAGGATAGACCCAAGGAGGGGAGCACAAGTAACCGGGTTCTGGGGTCCAGTGGGAGACCAACTCGAGGAGTCGAGTCTGGGTCTCCTAACCCTAGAATTGGCAGGGTTGCTTGCCGCTCTCGTAGGGGTCTAGGGGTGTGGGATTGGCTATTCATCACGACCGTGGAATCCGTGTTTTATACTGGCTCGTATTGAAAACACGGACGTCCTAGTATATCCAATATTTCATATGGTTATTCTGCTGCGATATCTGTGTTGTGATTCTGTGATGGATATAATATATAGTATATATGATATATTATATAGACGTTACTTATGTTTTACACCCGCGCTAGCCCTGCCCTGCTCTGTCGTTAGTTACCTAACCTAACGGTGCACGAGGGGACATCGAGGCGAATGCGGATGGCATAAGTGTACGTCATATCTATCTGTGATGTTTAGGTATTTAAATGATGGGACTTCATTAATGTGATTAATGAAAGATAAGAAACCTAAGATGTTGTAGAATCGAATTTTAAAATAAAATAGGTAGCTACAGTTCTTGCTTTGCATAGCGGTATATATGATATACCCTGCACCTTATTCGATGAGGAAAGGACCGAGATCCCTTCACCGGGAGTGACTACTTTAGCAATAACTGGCAGATGCTACAGACTCGGTTTGCTTTTGACTGCTTTTGGGTTTTTGCTTTGCACCGCGATATATATGATATATCCCGCACCTCATTCGACGAGGAAAGGACCGAGATCCCTTCACCGGGAGTGACTCCTTTAGCAAAACTAGAAAAGCCTCAAAATCACTCCATTTCAAAACTTCATTTGATTCTACAACGATATCAAGTTCATTACGCTCATGGTTTTCAGAAAAACCTGGCGTAGCCCTCCGTCATTTCAGATAAGTACTAGTTAGTATTCGTGCTACGTTTGTTGACTATGTTAAGGCGTAGTATGCGGTAGCTAATTAGTGCTTATCTGTATAAGCATATGATACGATTGGATTAGGGTAGTCGTGCGACTTTGTTGACTATGTTAAGGGTCGTGCGGGTGGGTTTAATTCAATCGGGAAATGACGGGTTGAACTTGACTAGCACTTATGATTTGTTGACTATGTTAAGGTCATATAGCTGCTAGGGGCAAAATATTATCGGGAATTTCAAGTGTTGAAATTTGCAATGAGATTGCATACCTTCTATGAGATAGTTGGATCCCGATACCCACTGCGAGTAAGAGTTACTCCTGGGAGAGTTTTATACATTACAATTAGCCGATCAAGTAGGTGTCTAGAAAGGTGTTAACGAGGTTACGCCTCTGGGAAAACGAGGTTTACAGTAATTAGGTTCGTGCGAATGCACGGGGGACCTCCCTCAAAGTACCGACACTGGCCTGGCTGAAAGATTGGCGAACTTGTAGTGTGTAATTAATCCCGGCTAGTCTTTCCTTTTAGGGTTTGGAGGAAGATTTGATAAAAAGCAGTGGGAGCCATCCTGATTAGATAAGATAATAACCAATCTGATCTTGCACGAGCTTACGCTAAAGTGTTTTCTTCTCTCTCTCTCCAGGTAGCGACCATTTCATGCCTTAATAAAGATAATAAAATGGATGTATTGACCGAACCCGCATGTTATACTGTGCTGGGGAACGTTGGTTCCGTTCTTTCCTATAAGAGTTATAGGACTGAACAGGATATATGGGAATACCAGGATTCCCATGCCACCCGAATGAAGAAAGTACATGATGATGCATTTTCTTCGGGTGTGTTTGTTACTGAGAACTGTTTCTCCATTTGCTCTACGTCCTGGGTATTGGATACCGGGTCAGGATCCCATATATGTAATCAGTTACATGGGCTTAGGAAAGGTAGAGAACTTGGAGAAGCTGATAAAGACATTAGAGTCGGAAATGGTGCAATTGTTGCAGCTAAGATTGTCGGGGAATATCACCTTGTATTACCAACTGGTAATACATTGGTTCTGAACGAATGCTATTACATGCCGAACCTGATATGCAACATTATATCGGTTTCTTTATTAAGTAAAGAGGGATATAATTTTGTATTACAGGACAATGTTATGAACATTTTCCATAACCAAAAGTTGGTTGGATCAGGCACGTTATGCAATGGCATTTATGTTCTAAATCAATCAACAGTTCTGAGCATAACAAACACACACAAGAGGAAGAGTTCTGAACTCAATGAATCCTTCTTGTGGCATTGTAGACTGGGTCACATCAATGCGACACGACTAGCTAAGTTGCATAAGGATGGATATTTAAATCCGTTTGAATTTTCATCCTATGACACTTGCCAGTCATATCTCAAAGGCAAGATGACCAAAACTCCGTTTACGGGACACGGAGAAAGAGTTACCGAACTCTTAGGACTAATACATAGTGATGTATGTGGTCTCATGTCTACACATGCCAGGGATGGTTCTTCATACTTCATTACATTCACTGACGATCTCTCTAGGTTCGGGTATGTGTTCCTGATGAAACACAAATCAGAAGCTTTTGAGAAATTTAGGGAATATAAACAAGAAGTTGAGAACCAAACCGGAAAAAGTATTAAAATCCTTCGATCTGATCGAGGAGGTGAATACTTGAGCAATGAATTCCTGGACTTCCTAAAAGAGAATGGGATTCTTTCTCAGCTGACTCCTCCATATACACCACAGCACAACGGCGTATCTGAACGGAGGAACCGCACCCTATTAGATATGGTGCGCTCTATGATGAGCACAGCTGAGTTACCTATTTCCTTCTGGGGATATGCGCTGGAGACAGCAGCATACCTATTGAATCAAGTTCCATCTAAATCTGTACCTACCACACCATATGAGATATGGAGTGGGAAGAGACCGTATTTTAAACGAGTTAAAATATGGGGTTGTCCTGCCTATGTCAAAAGACAAAATCCAGACAAACTCGAGGCACGGTCAGTTCTTTGCAAGTTTGTGGGATATCCTAAGAATTCCCAAGGATATTTTTTCTACCATGCTGAGGAACAAAAAGTGTTTGTTTCTCAATATTCCACCTTTTTAGAAAAGGAATTTCTTGCAAAAGAGATTAGTGGCTCTGAGGTAGAACTGGAAGAAGTTCCAGAAACACAAACTATAACTGAAGATTTAGTTGAACCAGAAGATTCGGTAGTACCCGACCAACCACAGCCTCTCCGCCGATCTAGTAGGGTTTCTCGTCCACCTGAGAGATACTATGGTTTTCTCATTGATGGTGGTAGTGAGGATTGCATCATGGAGGATGATGACCCAACTAGCTTCGAGCAGGCCATCACGAGTGGGGACTCAGTGAAATGGCTGGATGCTATGCGGTCCGAGATGGATTCCATGTACACCAACAAAGTATGGACTTTGGAAGTTGCTCCTGAAGGGGTAAAACCCATTGGGAGCAAGTGGATCTTTAAGAAGAAACTTGGTGTAGATGGGAAAGTGGAGACTTTCAAAGCTAGACTTGTAGCAAAGGGTTTTCGTCAAAGACCAGGTGTGGACTATGACGAGACCTTTTCTCCAGTGGCTATGCTTAAATCCATCCGAATCATGCTTGCCATTGCTGCCTTTCATGACTATGAAATCTGGCAAATGGATGTTAAGACCGCCTTTCTAAATGGTGATTTAGAAGAGTGCGTGTACATGACTCAGCCAGAGGGCTTCGTAGACAGTGGGAGCAGCGGGAAGGTGTGCAAGCTGCTTAAATCCATTTATGGATTAAAGCAAGCATCGCGGAGTTGGAACATCTGCTTTGACGTCGTTATCAAAGAGTTTGATTTCGTCAAAAATCCAGATGAACCTTGTATCTACAAGAAGGTGGCAGAGAGTAAGGTTGTCTTCCTCGTATTGTACGTGGACGACATACTCTTGATAGGAAATGATATTCCTATGCTGCAATCGGTCAAGCTCTTCTTATCACAAAGATTCTCAATGAAAGATCTTGGTGATGCCTCCTGTATATTAGGAATTAGGATCTATAGAGATAGATCCAAAAGGATTTTGGGATTGTCCCAATCCAGGTACATTGACACCATACTAAAGAGGTTTAGTATGGAAGAGTCCAAGCGTGGGAATATGCCCACGATCTCTGGAGTCACTCTCTCCAAAGAGATGTCTCCCAAGACTGATTTGGAGAGAGCTCGCATGCAAGGGATACCCTATGCTTCGGCAGTAGGCTCTATCATGTATGCGATGCTATGTACCAGACCCGATGTAGCATACTCACTAAGTGTAGTGAGCAGGTATCAAGCTGATCCTGGAGAGAGTCACTGGACAGCTGTGAAGATCATTCTCAAGTACTTGCGAAGGACTAGAGATATGTTCTTGGTGTATGGTAACGGACAACTCCAAGTGAAGTCCTTTACCGATTCCAGCTTCCAGAGTGATAAGGACGACTCTAAGTCGCAGTCGGGCTTTGTCTTTACCCTTTACGGAGGGGCGGTTAGCTGGAAGAGTTCCAAGCAGGAAACCGTGGCAGACTCGACGATGGAGGCTGAATACATCGCTGCCAACGATGCTGCCAAAGAGGCTGTCTGGATCAAGAAGTTCATTTCTGAACTTGGAGTGGTTCCATCCATTGAGCATCCAATACCTTTGTATTGCGATAACAATGGAGCGGTGGCTTTGGCCAAGGAACCCAGGTCCCATCAGCGGTCCAGGCATATTCTGAGGCGGTATCAACTGATCCGGGAGATAGTTGATCGCCGGGAGATCGAGGTCAGGAGAGTTGACACGAAGAACAACACGGCGGATCCACTCACGAAGGCCATTCCCCAGATACAGTTTGAGAGACTCTTCGGGATACTAGGTATGAGATACTACAGCAGCTGGCCCTAGTGCAAGTGGGAGATTGTTAATTGTATGTATGCCCTAGAGGCCAGTATTGTACAGATTATGTATATTATATTGGATGCTTGGACATATATAGAGATGACTTTCTTGCTCGACATGATAGTATGCTATTTGGTTGCTCTTTATCTTAACATGTACACTAGTCTCTTTATACTGTCTTACAGTTACATGTTGGTAAAGCCCTTAGGATTTGTACTTGACTACCTGGACTATGATGCAGATCATACTAGTGGGGACATGGTAGTCCATAAGTATATCCTTCAAGGTCCCTAGTCGTGGGTGTATCGAGACGGGGCATCGATATACCAGAGTAGACTAGCGTATACGCTTCTCGACCCATGTGATGGGCGATGGATGATCCCATATCTATTGGTGTTTGACATCAGAGATGGTATACGGGTGCTCAGTGGAGACTGAGTACACTGGACGGACTCGCCGAGAACTCCCAGATGGTATTATACCTCACGTCAGATGGCAGTTCTCAGGTGACACTTGTACAGGTTAGTCTGTAGACCCGAGATCGTCATAGAGTCTTGTGTGATTCCCACTGTGCTTTGATCTCCACCTTACCACGTCCATGAGGGCGTGCAGAACGGTGGTCTTTGGGCACAGTCCCGAGTCACATGGAGGCAATGAGCGATAGGAGGGGTTTCGTCTCTCCCGGTATTGGGAGTTGATGTTGCGCTGTGCTCAATTGGCCGTAACAGGGAAGTCCCTGGCCAGGGCTGATCAGAGATTTGCTGGTAAGTGTTACCAGTAGTTTCTCAACCCGTTACGAGCCTCACATCAGCACGACTTATCGGGTTATTGGGGTCTGACGTATACCACCCCTAGACTTGATATGCGACGTATCAGACGAAGAGACCGGACTGTACGGTAAGTGTTACTGGTCGGATTCGCAGGAGTGTGAGCGGGCTAGCTCGTCGATCTTCTGATCGCTCAATACCCGGGTGGCCGTTACGTTTAGCAGACCGCTTGCGGCTTGTGGATGTTTGATATGATCATCATCTGCTACCGGCGTATTGACGAGTCTTTAGAGTCCTACACAGAGGTTTCCTGGCTCAAGCGAAACGAAATAGGAGCGCATATGAGATATGTGCAGGACCGAGAATAATGCGAGTATGTGATACCGCATTTCATTCTCACGATATATGTTTCAATTGGTTATATTCGATATGACCTAGTTATCGAATCATTGATTCGATAAATCGATACATTACATTCTAGTCGGTCATGTGCGACATGACCGGATCATTGAATCGAATGTTGACTTAATGATTTAATGCATAATTATATATTTGATATATTGCATTTCATTAAGTAGTATTGGTTCACTTTAAATGGATTTTTCTCACTTAATGCACATTGTATATGTGATATGCTTTAGTGCACTACTTTGTATCATGTTTGATGATACTTGATAATGTGATTAAGTGTAAAGGGTTAAACCATGGTTAAGTGATGATTAGGGTTTTGGTTTTTCATTTATTTATTTGTTTATTTATTTGAAAGGATTAAGTTAAGAATGGTGGCTTATTTTGGAGCTATGTTGAAGCTTCATGAAGCTTTGACAAAGTCCACCATCCTTATCTCATCCTTAATCCTAACCTCACTTACTAACCTTGGTTTAATCTCTACACTTGACCACGGTCAAGATATGATAAGTATTCATATTAGTTTTATTTTTAAAATAGAGAAGACTTATCATATTCTTTTCTTGAGCTCATCTTCTTCTTCTTCTTCAAGCTTGCTACAAAAATGGCAACTTGAGATCTAGTGAGCAAAATCCAAATCTAAAGTGAACCCACCTCCTATTTCTTCACCCTCTACCTCTTGCCAAGTTGTTTTGGGTGTTTACTTCACAAGTTTCACAAGTTTGTGAAGTCGGAGATTGAGTTTGTGCAACCTCGACGTAGATCGTCTTTGACACGAAGCCGACGACCTATTCCGCACGTTTCTCCGATGAAGCCGTCACGAGAGTTCAAGCTTCAAGATGGACAGCGAGAAGACTTCGTTGCGGAGCCGTGGAGGTGGATATCCGGATCTACAAAGGTTGTAATTTCCGTATCCTAGTAGTTAAGTGTTAACTAGCTTTCTATTTCGCCTAGACATCTAGCGACGATCCGTAGTCTAGGGTTTCTCCGCACCAAAAATTTGAAATTGGCATGTTCGATGCCTTGTGAGACCTTACTAGAGTGCCTAGGAACCTTTCAAGCTAGTGCCGCTTGTGGTCTGTGGTTAAACCCACTGCCAGCGTAGTGTCGAGTCTTTAGAGTCCCACACAGAAAGCTTTTCGCCTTTAGGCAAAAGAGTAGAGGTCGCATGGTATTGCGACAGGTCGCATGGTTTTGCGACAGGGTTCGGTCACATCCGTGCACTTGTGCACGTACAGTGTCCGGACAGTTTACACTAGCGGGCTTTGGTTTAAGCCAGATCCTAGTGTACCTTATGGGATTGGATTTATCCAGTTTGCATTCGTGTTCCTCGGAACGCGGATGCGGGTGTGTATGCACAGTTGACTGGGAGGCAGAGGCAGCAGATTCTCATTAGGATTGTTGACAGTTGACCGTTGACTATTTGACTTTTTGCTCAACCCTAATGAGAATTTGATATGTGATTAACTATTATATTAATTAAGTATTATGGTGACATGGTTGTTGACTTTTGTTGACTTTGTTGACTTGTTGACTTTTGTTGACTTGTTGACTTTGTTGACCGGTTGACTAGGCTTGACTAGTTGACCATCATGATAACCATAGCCATCATTTCATGGCAAAGACTTTTGTTTGCTTGCTCATTTGTACAAAATGAGTGTATGAAATGATATGGTTATGGTTGCTTCAACCATCACATAAGACTTTTGTTAGTATGATGAGTTATTATTGCTTTGGATTATGAGAGGGTGAGAGACAAAATACTTGCTCATTCTTTCTTGCTCATTCTCTCTCTTGTTCTTGAGCTCTCCATTTTTGCTCTCACCCTCTTGCTCTTGCTCCCTCTCTTTACTCTATGGTTCATATCTCTCATGAGTTGAGAATCAAGAACCATAGATAAAATCCCATTCTAATTCTTCTCTACTCATTCTAGTTCACTAGGTTCAGCAAACCAAGTGAACTAGTTTCTTCAAAGAACGAAGAAGGAGCTAAAGGTTGGAGCTTTCAGGTGGATCTATCTTCGGCGTACGGAGACGACGAGAAGAAGCCAATCGGACCACCATCGGAGTTTGAAGACGAAGGAGTTCAAGACAAGCAAGGTATAACCCCCTAACCGAGTAGCTAGAAACTCATAGTTAGGTTGTTAGATAGATGTTTAACCAAGATCCTGGTTTTAGGTCCATGTTACCACCTCCGTAAAAATCGTTTTTTACCAAATTCCGCATTCCAGAAAGTACCGGGAGAGGTAGCATGGACTTACAATAAAACCATATAGCATCTGCCCCCGAATCTCAGGCAAGACTGACGGAAGTCTAGGCCGCCGTTCGGAGGGGAACAGATTCTGGCACGCCCGGTGGGACCTTTTCCTCTTTCCACTCCACACTTCGTGTGTCATCCACGCGAACCAATCGCGGTTTGTTAAATGGTTGCCTTCGGATTTCAAATTACTATGATTTGGTCTTTTTTCTGGCACAGAACTCAAGATTCAATGGCCTCCAACTGCACCAACTGCTCGAAGTGCCACAGCAATGGACGCTCCACCTCTTCCGGAGGTGTAGCATATGGGCCCCAAGCGGCTTCTTTCCTTACTCTGCCGGTAGACCAAGTGACCCAAGCCACCACCGGCTTGTTCTTCGGAACTATGATCCCACCTGCAAGCTTTTCTGCACCAATACCTGCACCGGAAGTGGGTAAAAAGTCGGTCTTCAACCGGCTCACTGTTTCGACAGCCCCTGTCAACGGGTCGCCCGTCACTAAACCGACAGCCTCCGTTTTCAGCAGGCTAGGTCAGAACCATGAAGTGGCCGCCCCAAAGAGGGCAACGGTCACTGCTCCGGAAGTCGTTAAAGCGGTTTCTCCCATCAGAGAGTCGGTCTTCATAAGATTGACGGTTCCCACTCCTCCCCCAGCTGGTCAAAAGGCATCAGTCTTCGATAGGCCGACATCGGCAGTTACCCTACGCTCAAACAGGGGGCAACAAGAAACCATCTCGATTTCCGAGCCAATCCCAACGGCTCGTCGTGCGCGACGTCGCCATTGGCGACGAGTGAGGAAAGCAGGAGGCAGTTCCCCCTCAGGGCTGACTCCACCTGCTCCGATGGTGGAGGTCAACGCTGCTGTTCCAATCGGGAACAGCTTTGAATTACTGAGGAAGGTAAGAAAGAACTCTCCAATAGCTACATTGAAAAGATCTCCGCCAATGGAGAAAGCTCCGGAAGCAAAGCAAGAACAGCCCCCTCAACGGCTGTCGTCAAAAATTTATAAAGTCTGGCGGAAGATTCAAGACTCTGTGATTGATCCAGACCACTTGCGTCACCAGAAAAGGGCAAAGGTGGAAAATAACAAAAAGCTCCCCATTAAACAGCAGGGAGCAACAGTTGCTAGGATGCCCACTCCAACGGCTCCTTTGACCTCGATGGCCCACAAAAGAAGGAAGCCAGAGAAAGCTCCCGCGTCAGCGGCAAAGTTTGAAAGCAATGAACCTAAACGCCCCAGGTCAGGGGGCATAATTGTTCATACGGTTTATATGGCTTCTGGAAAGGAAGAAAGTCGTACTTCTACGGGTCACCGACCGCTTACCCGATCAGTGACCAAGGCTCAGGAGCAGCAACAAAAGCTCCAGGAGATGATGACTACAATGGCTGCACTCATGGAGCCAAAAGAGAACCCTGAGACGTCCTTAGATGAACGCCAAGAGGAAGAGACCGACGCCGAGTTCCTCCGCCGAGTACTAGAAAAGAGAGACAAAGAGGCTGCTGAACAAGCGGCCAACATACAGCGGATGGGCCTCCTCTTCCAGAATATGATAGGGATGATAATACAACAAGACCCTCCCGCTGAAGAACCCCTAATCGTCCTTGGAGATGATAAGGGAGAGACATTAAATCCGCAGCCCGCTCTATTAACAGCTAAAGAGGATACAATCTCTAAGAATGATCTGGACGAATACATAGCCCAGCAAATAAAGGTTCATCACGCGGCCGAAGCAGCCGGCAGCGTCGTAAGAACGGGGCGGCCATATCCAGGCTGGTATGACCAAATCAAGAACCCGCCGGGTTACACAGTTCCTAAGTTTCATGTCTACAAAGGGACCGGCAATCCCCATCAACATGTTGCCCAGTTCAGGGCGCTTTGCGGTAACACCGGCGGCGACGACAAGCTTTTGCTTCGCCAGTTTGTTGGAAGCTTATCAGATACGGCGTTCGAATGGTATTCTGAGCTCCCCAATGACTCTATTAAAACCTTTGCGGAGATGGAGCTGCTCTTCACCCAACGTTTTGCAAGTGCCAGTGAGCGTACCCCGATGACGGCACTGGTTAATGCCAGGGTAAAACCCGGCGAGACATGGGTTCAGTACGCTATACGGTGGCGTAATCTATGTTCGAAGTGCGAACAGCGCATAGAAGAAGCTCCAGCGGTGGGAATGTTTGTTGGAACCCTTGATCCACAGGAAACCATCTCGCAGTTCATGATGTTCTTCAAGCCGACTACCTTCCAGGCTTTGATCGACAAACTAGCGCAGATGGACCAGATGGGCCATAAACCCCCTCTCCCGAAGCCGGACTCCCGAAACGACAAAGGAAAGGGAAAAGCGATCATTGTCGCTAATGCCCAACAACAACCGAGCGACTCGAAGCCGGTTGCTCGTCCAAACAATACACGCCCATACGTACCCCTTGATGACAGGATGGGACGTCCTTACTCCTTCCCCCGCGATAAAACGAGGAGGCTATTCGAGCTGGCGTTGCGCAACAGACTCATAAATCTACCAGATCCAAAACGTCCGTTGCAACCGAACGACGTCAACGAGCCCAATTACTGCCCTTACCATTGAGTACTAGGCCATCCCATCGAGGATTGCTACGTTTTCAAGAATTGGCTTGAGAACCAGTACCGCCAGGGCAAATTTGCGCTATCCGACAAATGGAAGGTGAATCCCCCGCAGCCCCACACCTCTAAAGGGACGAATACGCCGGGGACAACATGCTCCGTCATTGAGGAAGCTCCTTGGGAGGTTGTATTATCAGACAAGACGAAGAGGATGCTAAACGATCTTCAGACCTGTCCAGCGGTCAAGTGGAAGAACCCCTTGGAACCGCAGGTTATTGAGGGGATGTTGAAGCCACGTCCGACTCCGAGGACCGATGGTGGTAGTTCAAGCGTTCATAGTCAGCCGTCAAAATCTTCGAAAAAGAAGAAGAAGAAATCTAAGAAGCCTGTGAAGCCTGGCGACAAGCGCACCTACTTACAAAAGCAAATCGACGCGCTGGATGAATACAACCAAAAGGCGCGGACTCCCATTACGCTCCAAGATTTCCTTGATCACGTCATTCAAAAAGAAGATGCGGGAGAAAGTTCATCGGATGAATCCGAGGAATATGTGGTGAGCTGTCATATGATCTCCCATTCGATCACGAACGATGAAGAGACTTCTGGCACTAAAACGCTGGGGGCAAATGCCGAATCAAGAGCTCCAGGGTTATCAGTTGAAATGATTGGCGCGTTTCTTAATGAAGCTCGATTGAAAAGTAAAGCTGATCGAGAACGCGAGACGGCTATATTCGAAAGGGCCAAGTGCCATCGACTTGAGGAAAGAGCTGAGATGATCCCGCTGGAGCAAAACGCCTCCACTATCGACAAAAGCCAATTCAAGATAAAGAAGAGGTTTGCTAAGGCCATATCAATGGGCATGAAGCTACCATCCTCTGAAGGAAAAATTACTGGTGTGGTAGAAATGCACCCCTCTTATTGCTTATATCATCAGAAGGTCTCGCATCCCACCCAAAAGTGCAAAGCATTCAATGGATGGTGGCAAGGATACGTCGCTAATCGATAACGCTTTAAACGGGAAAAACGTAAAATTCGCCGGGAGCAAAGAAATACGACCGAAGAACTTGAAAGAACTGCCGGCAATTGTCACATGGTTAACACTGCCGGGTCACAAGTGCCTACATTTGGGAGCGACTCTGATGAGGAGCTAGAACTTGCCCCTCTCTTTAAAGAGTCAACTTCGGGAAAAGAAGAAGTGCCAACGGTCTGCGAAAATATCCGGCTGCGGAGTCGCACGCTGCCTGAGAAGAATCTCTGACCTCTAAACAAGAAAGACAAAGGGAAAGAGAAAATCTCCGAAGATATCGCCTTGGATGACCGAGTCGCGGAAGAGTTAAACGCCGAAAACCCGCCGAAGAGAAATAAGGTGGATTACAACATTCTGGCGCATCTGAGGAAACTGCCCTCTCAGCTCAGCGTCCTTGATGCCTTGTTACTATCAAAGGAGGCGAGAGACTCTTTGATTAAGGCGCTACAAGATCCGGACCAGTTCCAAGCCTTCCTAGCCGAAGAAAAGATGAAAGACGAATTAGAAGAAGTGCACACAACCGACGTTGCTTTTGGTGATGAAGACCTTCTCCTCGGGACATGCGACCACAATCGTCCCCTTTATGTCTCAAGATACTGCCATGACATAAAGATAGGTAAAATCCTGGTCGATAACGGATCGTCTGTTAATTTACTCAATGTGCGAGTGTTAAAGGAAATTTGCATGAGCGTCCAACACCTCGCCCGAGACAAAATCACCATCTCCGGATTCGACTCTCAATCATCAAAAACTCTTGGATCTGTGATATTGACGCTACGCTTCGGGTTACTCGTCACAGACATCAAATTCCATGTTATAGACGCCAAGACGTGCTACAATGCTCTGCTCGGCCGACCATGGCTACACGAGTACAATATCATCCCTTCTACACAGCATCAGTGCATGAAGTATTGTAGGGATGGCCTCGAGTACACCGTGGCCGGAGAATTGAATCCGTTTTCCGTGAATGAAGTTCGCAAGTATGAAGATGCCAAATACTTCTTGCCGAGTTTCGAAGACACGGAAAGGTGTCACAAGCCGGAGAACAAAACTAACGCAACCATCCCTGTCTTCGGCAGTGATACCGAGGAAGAAGAGGATATAATTTATTCGGGTCCGCCCCAATACACCGAGCCGGGACCATCCACCCCTTCACTAATCTTTTGTAGTGATTCGGAGGACGAAGTCCATGCTGTATTCCCTGTTCGGCTTTCAATACGAGCTTCTGCTGATGAAGAGCGAAGTCTACAGATAGCCATGGTGCCACTTGAGCATTATAAAGAACTAGATGCGCTCGCCAACGATAGTGTGGAAGAATTGTGTACATTTTATATCCCTCCTGGACGAAAAGGCGATAGAGCAATCATATTCTACCGTTCCGAAGAAAATAAACGGGAGAAAGAACTTTGGCACGGTGCGGATCCAACGCTGGACAGACTCCAGCCCATCCGTCTACCCCGATACTATACGGAAGGCTTGAGTAGACTGCTGAAGCGCCAGGGAATACCTTTCGAACAAACCATTAGAAAGGCCAAATTCTATGACAGGGTTTAGAACGTCCCCGGAACTCAGCACAAGCTACATAATGGGAGGCTGGAGACGATCGGGCTCGGATACATTCGCTCCAGGAAACGAGAGCTGCTCCGCGACTGTTACGTCATGCACAATTCTGATGAAGAAGCAAATGCTCAAGAGGAAAATGCTAATCCTGAGCCAGCAAAAGTTCCTGATACAAAACCGCCCAGTCCATCATTTGAAGACCAGATGGGCAAACTTATAAGGGATGCGGGTCAAAAAGCCCGAGATGATCACAATCGTGAAATGGCAATCTATGAGAAAGCCAAGACACAGCGCCTCCTTCAACAGGCAGTAAAGAACGAAGATGCTGCCCCATGTCAACCTGATACAAAAAGGGCTCGACGCGGAGGTAGAAACGAGTCGAAAGGCCGAAGAGGCGCTCAACAGCAACAAAGCAGGGCTAAGAAGCCACGCAAGCGAGAATCAAGCGTTATTGACCAATCCCTAATGAAGAAAATGGGTCGAGCATACTCGTTTCCTCGAGACAAGACGAAAAAGATACTTGAGCTTGCTCTGAAACATCAAATGCTTACATTGCCGGAGTCCAAGCACCCAGAACAAGCAGGTGAAGTCTCTGATCCAAACTATTGCTCTTACCACCGGGTGATAGGGCATCCTCTTGAAGATTGCTTCACCTTTAAGAATTGGGTCGAAGATCAGTACCAGCTCGGCAAGTTCGCTCTGTCTGACAACTGGAGGGTAACGCCAGCACAAAAGCACGAGCCCAAGGCCACGAAAGAAAAAACAGTTCCACATTGGGACTGGGAGCGAATTCGCACCTGTCATATGATCACAATATTAAAAGAAGAACCCAAGAACCTGGACAGCCTCCCTTGGTGCCTCGAAAACAGTAATGATGAAGTAATCTCAGAATTTCCCCCAACTCCGAAAGAACTGGAGGATGGAATACATACCACCGCAGATAACCTCAGGAAAATCGAGTTGGGGACGGTAAATGATCCGCGACCGACATTCGTCAGCAAGCTGCTGTTTGAAGAGAGGGTGGCTGCGTTAAAAGACGTCCTTGTGCAGCATAAAGATTGCTTCGCATGGAACTATTCCGAGATGCCAGGACTAGATCTAGAAGTCGCTGTACATAGACTAGCAATATCCCCAAACGTCAAACCAGTCAAACAGGCACCGAGAAGAATGCGACTCGAGCTTGAGATGAGCATAAATACCGAAGTCAAAAAGTTAATCGACTCTGGCTTCATCCAGGAAGTTCAGTACCCTGAATGGATCGCCAACATCGTCCCAGTGATGAAGAAAAATGGGACAGTGCGCATATGCGTAGACTTCCGGGATCTTAATAAAGCTTGCCCGAAGGATGATTTCCCAGTGCCAGTCACTGAACTGATGATAGACAATACATCCACTCATGAGGTTTTCTCCTTCATGGACGGCTCATCGGGGTATAACTAGATAAAAATGCATCCAGAAGACCAGAAGCACACAGCCTTCAGGACTCCTCTTGGTATATTTTGTTATAAAGTAATGCCCTTCGGTTTGAAGAACGCCGGTGCTACTTATCAGAGGGCCATGACAAAGATCTTCGACGACCTTATACACGAAATCGTCGAATGTTATATCGACGATCTCGTGGTTAAAAGAAAGTCATACGAAGAGCATCTCGAGCATTTGAAGACCGTATTTCAACGCCTTCGGCGATACAATTTGAAGATGAATCCTTTAAAATGCGCGTTCGGGGTTTCCTCGGGCAAATTTCTAGGATTTATCGTTCGACACCGAGGTATTGAAATAGATCCGTCTAAGATTAAGGCGATCATGGAAATGCTTCCGCCAAGAACTCTTAAACAGTTGCGATCTCTCCAAGGAAAGCTTGCATACATTCGGCGATTTATAGCCAATCTTTCAGGCAAGTGCCGTCCCTACAGCCACCTAATGAAGAAGGGGACCCCGTTCGTCTGGGACCAAAAATGCCAAAGCGCGCTAGACGAGATCAAACAATACCTGCAGAACCCACCAGTGTTGGCTGCTCCGGTTAAGGGAAAGCCTCTCATTCTTTACACGACCCCCTTGAAGGCTCTTTAGGCGCATTATGGGCACAAGAGAATGACTAGGGGAAAGAAAGAGCACTCTACTACTTAAGTCGGGTTCTGCTGGGGGCAGAAAGCAATTACTCCCCCATTGAAAAACACTGCCTGGCGTTGATCTTCGCAATAACAAAGCTTAGACATTACGCATTAGCGTATGAAGTCCATCTCATTTCAAAGGTCGACCCTCTCAAATATTTAATGTCAAAGGCCATCTTGACGGGACGACTCGCTAAATGGGCTCTGCTCTTAATGGAGTTCTCGATAACATATCGACCCCTCAAGGCAGTGAAGGGTCAGGCCATAGCCGACATCCTTGCTGAGCACCCGATACCTGCCGATTCTCCTCTGAATTGCGATTTGCCAGACAAACATGCGTTTGACGCAATCGACGGTGGTGATACCCGTTGGGAGCTTTATTTCGATGGGGCGTCTTCCATGAAAAAGCACAAACAAAATACGTCAATGATCAAATCGGAAGTAGGCCTTATCTTCGTAACCCCACAAGGAGGAATAATGCGCTTCGCCTTCTCCTTGACAGAGCCGAGAATGAATAATGAAGCTGAATACGAAGCTTTGATAGTAGGCTTGGAGATTGCCATTGACATGGGAATTGAAAACCTCCTCATATATGGGGACTCCCAGCTTGTCGTCAGTCAAGTGAACGGCGATTACCAAACATGCAAACCGGAATTGATAAAATACGGTGAAAAGGTGCAACAACTGCTAACCCAAATTCCTTCCTATATTTTGGAAAGCATACCGCGTGCGGAAAACAGCAAAGCGGACGCACTGGCCAAACTTGCTAAAGAATTGGCTGACGAGAACTTCGATGACGTTAGAATCGTGGTACAAAGCCGTCGAGTGCTCGCCCCGGCAGAAATACCTCCAGAATCATATAAAGAAAAGGGAGCGACTGAGCAGACGACCCTACTAATAAAAGACCATGAGAAGGCCGAGGACTGGAGGGAAGTCTTCATAGACTACTTTAAGACCCACCAAGTGCCTGAAGAAGCGTCCACAAGACATCAGCTCGCGAAACGAGCCCTATCTTTCGCCTTTGTCAATGATATCCTGTACAAGAGGTCATTTGATTCTTTGTGGCTGAGATGCTTAGGACCTGACGAAGCGAAAAGAGTCGTCCCGGAAGTTCACGACGGACTCTGCGGTTCTCATCAAGCAGGCCCTAAGATGAAGTTGAAAATAAAACGGATGGGCTACTACTGGCCCACGATGATTCAGGATTGCATCGAATATGCGAAGCAATGCCACTCATGTCAAATTCATGGGGACTTCATCCATCAACATCCAAATCCGCTACACCCAACAGTGGCTAGCTGGCCATTCGAAATGTGGGAGACTGATATAGTTGGCCCTATCGAACCAGCATCGTCTAAGGGACATCGTTTCATCCTAGCGACGACTGACTACTTCTCTAAGTGGGCAGAAGCGATACCGTTAAGAGAAGTGAAGACAGAAAATATCCTCCACTTCTTCAAAACGCACGTCATATATCGGTTTGGAACTCCGCGACGGATCATCTCCGATAACGGTCCAGCCTACAGAAGCCACAAGATTAGTCGCTTTGCGCAACAGCATAATATAGACTGGAGATATTCCTCAGTTTATAATCCGCGAGCTAATGGTCTGGCTGAGGCCTTCAACAAGACCTTAACGAAGATCATGAAGAAAACGGTGTCACGAAATAAGAAAGACTGGCACGAAAGATTGCAAGAGGCTCTTTGGGCGTATCGAACTACATTTAAAACGGCCACGAACACAACGCCGTACGCGTTGGTGTTCGGTACAGAAGCAGTACTCCCCCTCGAGATAGAGTTACCCTCTCTACGAGTGGCAGTCCACTACGAGCTGACAGACGAAGAAAATGCTCACCTTCGGTTTGAAGAGCTTGACGCCCTTGATGAAATCCGACTCATCGCACAGCAAAATCTAGAAGCTTATAAAGCAAAGATGACGCGCTCATACGAAAGATTGACCCGACTGAGGACATTCCGTCAAGGCGACCTCGTGCTAGTGGTCAAAAGGCCTATGATCCCCAATCGCGCCAAGCGGGGAAAATTTGAGCCCAACTATGAAGGCCCGTACATCATAGATAAAGTCTACCAAGGTGGAGCCTATCTACTCATCGACATGCACGGCGAAAGGCCTTTCAGACCAATAAACGGTCGCTTCCAAAAGAAATATTACGCTTAATGAGCCACAGCCTAGGTCTATGGTGGATGACGACGACTATGTCCGCTCGCTATCTTCCTAAGCTCAAGCTTCATAAAGAATAGCCAACCTTCTCAACAACGGACCGAAATGTCCTAAAACTAATAGCAGACAAAAACGTCTTTAAGCTACTACCGCAGCATCCTTAGGCTGACGAGATGAACAAAAAAAATATAATAAAAATAAAATAAAATAAAAAAAAAACGGTATGTCCATAAGCAAAAAGGGTACGGATGAAAACCCGAAAGGGCTCCGTGAGTAAAAACAGCAGGGCTACCGGCGAGTGTTCGTGAAAATCCGAAAGGGCGCGACCTCGTAAAAAATGTGTAGAAAAAAAAAATAAAAATAAAAATGTTATGTCCATAAACAAAATGGGCACGGATGAAAACCCGAAAGGGCTCCGTGAGTAAAAACAGCAGGGCTACCGGCGAGTGTTTGTGAAAACCCGAAAGGGCGCAACCTTGTTAAAGAACACTTACAAGATCCTCTCGACCTTGTAAGGAGAAACCACCCGCGTGAGATCCTTACGACTCACAAGGGAGCAACACAGTTAGGGATCCCCACGATTCCTAAGGAGAAAATACACTTGCGAGATCCTCACGACTCGTAAGGAGAACTCTCTTATGGGACCCTCACAGCCCATAAGATTTGAAAGTCTTAAGTTACAGAGACCTAAACCTGTGCTTAAGCAAACCCCTACAAACTTCCAATATTGCCCTACAAGTGGTTCAATACTGACCCTTGTATATAATCCACGGGCGCGAATAAACATTTCCCTAATCAAGTCTCATCCGAGACTGGGGATATGTTCGCATGATGAACAACCCTTATAAGTCCTCTCTACTTACAAGGAGAAAACCCTCCTGTAGGATCCTTACGACTTATAGAGGAAACGAACACTTAGGAATCCTCACGAGTCCTAAGGAGAAAATACAACTATAAGATCCTCACGACTTGTAGGGAGAAATAGCTTTGTGAGACCCTTACGGCTCATAAAGTCAAAAGCATTAGTCGACAGGACCTTAACCCTGGTCGGTAAGCCTCCTTTGTTCGACAACGACAGAGGCAAATGATGATTCGCTCCTGGCAATATCCCAGTTGTAGCGGTGCTGATGCCAAAATCGGTGTTCAATTTCAGGTTTACGGCGAAAAGCCAGTAAGCCGCACATGCATGCGAAATAGCCGAAATGATGGGGCAACTTGCAATAAAAAAAAGCAGCAAGTAAAATGTATGCATGCGAAATAGCCGAAATGATGGGGCAACTCGCAATAAAAAAAAAATAGCGAGTACAAAAAATATATATGGCCGAAATGATTGGGCAACTCGCAATAAAAAACAGCGAGTAAAAATAAAATAAACAGCCGAAATGATTGGGCAACTCGCAATAAAAAGAAGCGAGTAAAAATAAAATAAATAGCCAAAATGATTAGGCAACTCGCAATAAAAAGCAGCGAGTAAAAAGAAAAAAAATAGCCGAAATGATTGGGCACCGCGAAAAATAGCCGAAATGATTGGGCAATCACGATTTTCGCGATATAAAAAACTGAAATGATAAAGCATCGCGGAAATAATAAAAAAAATAATTAAAAAAAATGAAACTTTTTGCCCTACAGGTGAAATCACATCGATCCCTGTATACAATCCAGGGGCACAGATAAAGAGGGAACCATACCTTCCCAACAGGCCCCATCAGAAAGCGAAGCCAAATCTCGACGGTTCATAGACAACCTAGAGACCATCTCGACATTTGTCACAATATTACAGACACGATGTCAACAAATGAAGCAAACGAAGATCTCGAGCTTCAGGGTCTCGACGTCAACATCGACAACTTAGAGATCACCAACGGTATGCTTCCTCATTCCAGCAGGACACAGATATTACACCATCAAGCGGAGCGATGGCAAAATCCCAGCTTCACCTCAGCATTCGTCTCGATACAGTAGACGCAATGTCAACAACAGCGTTCCTCCGCAGTCTAGCTTGAGGCAGATGCAAAGTTAACAAAAGACCCCATGGTCGAAACAAAGCGGAGTGATGGCAAAATCCCAGCTCCACCTCAGCATTCGTCTCGATACAGTAGACGCAATGTCAACAACAACGTTCCTCCGCAGTCCAGCTTGAGGCAGATGCAACGTCAACAAAAGACCTCACAGTCGAAACAAAGCGGAGTAACGGCAAAATCCCAACTCCACCTTAGCATTCGTCTCGTTACAGCAGACGCAATGTCAACAACGGCGTTCCTTCGCAGCCCAGCAGGGTGTACATGCAAAGTTAACAAAAGACCCCATGGTCGAACCAAAGCGGAGTGATGGAAAATCCCAGCTCCACCTCAGCATTCGTCTCAATACACCAGACGCAGTGTGAGCAAATGAAGCGAAGGCCAAATTCCTAGCTTCAACGTGTTTACGGTAACTCACATAAAACCGGAAAGACAATCGGAGATCATCTCGCATCAGCACAGAGTGGTCACTACCTTGACGTTCGTCTCGATACAGCAGACGCAATGTCAACCTCAGCGTTCTTCCTCCAACAGAGATTCGGACGTCACAAAGCAAACGAAGCGAAGGCCAAATTCCTAGCTTCAACATCTTGACGGTAAGTCATATAAAACCGGAAAGACAAACAAAGATCATCCCACATGGAGTGGTCACCACCACGACATTCGTCTCGATACAGCAGACGAAATGTCACTACAGCATCCTTCCTCCAACAGGATCCGGACACACCAAAGAAAACGAAGCGAAGGCCAAATTCCTAGCTTCAGGGTCTTGACGGCAAAGTTATATAAAACCGGAAAGACAATCGGAGATCATCTCGCACCAGCACAGAATGGTCACCACCTCAACGTCCGTCCCGATACAGCAGACGAGATGTCACCCTAACGTTTGTCTCGACACAGCATACGCAACGTCATTAAACGAATGGAGCCACGGCAAAATCCCTAGTTCCAAACCTCGGCGGTTCACCAGCAACCTAGAGATAACCTCAACGTCCGTTTCGATACAGCAGACGAGATGTCACCCCAACGTTCGTCTCGACACAGCAGACGCAACGTCATCAAACGAACGGAGCCATGGCAAAATCCCTAGTTCCCACCGCAACATTCGTCTCGATACAGCAGACGCAATGCCAGCAAACGAAGCAAAGGCCAAATTCCTAGCTTCAGGGTCTTGACGGCAACTCATATAAAGCCCGAAAGACTATCGGAGATCATCCCACACCAGCGCGGAGTGGTTATGACTCATCGGGGCTCTCCAAAATGAGCCTAACCTCAAGTAAAAAGCGGCATGGCAAATTCCTAGCGCTTGCTCTTCCGACGGTCAAACTGCCAAGGAGGATTGCTTGAAGACATCTTGTCCAGCCCCCGAAGGGATCAGAGACACGGCAGTCGCAGGGCTACTCGAACAGCACGATTGCCTATCGAGGACTATATCAGCTTATGCGACGGTACGATGGCCAAAACCCTAAGTACCACCAACCTTAACGGGCTTCTGTCGTAAAGAGCAGAGGTTAAATGCGACGTTAAGATGTTCTTGTGAGAAACGTTCGATTCGTCTCGACTTGTGAAAAATTGTCGAGGCAGCTCGACTCGTGAGATAAAGCCTTAGGCAGTAGGCATGAAAGAAGCCTGTTTCCTAAGCAATGGGACCCCGTAAGTTGGCCCAAAACGGTCTCTTGCATACCATCCACGGGTCTCACTATCCAACGTCGAACTTCGACAAGGAGGGAAATAACCGCTTACAAATCCTCTCGACTTGTAAGAGGGAAAAATTCTCTTGTAGGATCCTTATGACTTACAAGAGAAAACCACACTTAGGAATCCTCACGATTCCTAAGGAGAAAACCCACCTACGAGATCCTCTCGATTCGTAAGGAGAAAAGTCTCTCTGAGACCCTCACGGCTCATAGAGTTGAAAAGTCTTAGGCAGCAGATCTGAACCTGCGGCCTAAGCCCTCGCTGTCTCGTGAAGAAATCAAGAAGCCTACTCTATTACCTGCTAATTGTGACGACATGCTGAAAAAGAGGAAAAGCAACAGAAAGAGCAATCTGATTTACATTTGATCAAGCGTTCAAGGCATATTCATTCATGCATGGGCGAAAAGACTCAGGACAAAAGATATATAATAAAGACAAGCTGGGATAAAAAAAAATTTCATTAATATTGCCCAAAATTCTTACAATCATAAAAAGCAATGAAAGAAACGTATTATTCCAATGGAATAAGCTCAGATCCGGGGCACGGATTGAGGAATTCAAAAGTAAGGCCATCCAGAGTTCTTCTGGCCTTTCTAATTATTCTTATGCGCAGCCTCTCGCGCTCCACTGTATCGATATCATCGGCAAGCCCTTCCGTCCTTCGATAAGCCGCAACTATCGTCGTCTGCTGAAAGATTTGATGTAGGATGTCGATGAGACCGTCCCACCGTTTCTTCGAGATCAGCCCCGTCAGGTACACTAAATGCACCTTGTCTTCGGCATCATCCAACGCATTGAGCGGTAGGGCCTCATGAAGACCCGGAAGTGCTCTCCATATTGCTCCCAGCACAACCTTTAAGAGAGCCGAACGACGAAGAAGCAGCCAACCACAACTCGCGTTGAGGCGACCCATGACCTCCGCACACTGGGCGTCCGTAAACTCCTGGTTCTGTTGGCGGCCCTGTACACGGATATCCTCATAAGTGATGAACTTGTGCAAGCTGTATAGACGCACCGCCATAATACCTGAAGAAAACATTACAGGGAGATTAACAAACAAGAAAATACAGAAAGTTAAAAGTTAAACTCCTCGAGAACAATGCTCTGCAGACAGGAGTGACACCAGTCAAAATCAGTTATGAGGAGAATTTGAGGAAAATTCCTTAAGAACATTGTGAGCTCCGCTCTGAAAAAAAAATGAATGATATAATAATAATAATATTATCAAGTGTCATATAATTTGGGAGGAGCAAAGCTCCATTAATTAAGAAGATATAAGAAAAATCTTTTATTGAGCAAAGCTCTATTAATGGAACCCTAACAGGATTCTCCTGAGTTCTCTTTGGACCTCTTTAGAGCAAAGCTCTGCTAAATGAAACCCTAAATGGGTTTTCTTTAGATCAGGGATCTATGGAGAGCAAGGCTCTATTAATCAGCTTTAATTTAATTTAGTTTAATTTAATTTTTTTACCTACGATGGTTATGAACTCTGGAGTTCTTGGAAAAAAAAATCAAGAGCAAGGCTCTGAAAATTCTTAAGCAAGAGCAAGGCTCTGAGTCAAAATTCTTGAAGTGGTAAAGAATTTTTTGAGGACCAAAGGTCCTATTTATAGGCATCAATCGCCACTTCAACTGCCAAAAGGTGCCGCGACGGTTCGGATTCTGCCACCGTTGCGCTTGCGTTTGGAGGCCACGTAAGCGCAGCGGTGGGGGGGCATTTGTTTACCCCAATCAGAGCAAAGCTCTGTCCAAATTCCAAGGCGGGAGATGAAGCAACGCTTCATCTTCCCCCAATCAGAAATAAAGCTTTGCTTTGAAAATTTAAACTTGAATGAATGAAGCAACGCTTCAGATTCTTTGCGCTGCGCACAACGTGCCACGTGTCAAAAGTTGACACGCCAGCACAACGCCCAAGGAAGTGCGTCCAATCAGAGTAAGGCTCTTTCAAAAACAAAAGCAACGCTCAGTTGCGCAAGAGCTGCGTTGCGTGACACGTGTCTGCGCAGTTGCGCACACACAATTGCTCAAGCGCACCGCTGCGCGACACGTGTCTGCGCAGTTGCGCATACACTGGTGCGCAAGCGCACCTCTGCGCGACACGTGTCTGCGCAGTTGCGCAAGCACAGCTGCGCAAGCGCTTCACTGCGCGACACGTGTCTGCGCAGGTGCACAAGCGCAGCTGCGCAAGCGCTTCTGTAACGTCTTCAAAATAATAAAATATGATTTTTGGGAAATTTTATAATTTAATATTATTTTAATGAATATTTTAATATTCTGGTATAATTAAATACAGATAAATGGGGAAAAATTATGGAAAATTCTAAAATAAGGTATTTTAAGGAATTGCCTCGTTTTCTGTGCATGCCCCCATTTCCTCTAGTTTTGACCCTGAGTATGTCTAGTTTTGACTGATTCCATCTAGGGTGAAATCTGGGTTGATTTTCCTATGTTGGTGTATAATTTGGGACTTGTTTTAGCATGGATTTTGGTATTTGGTGATTCATTCCTGTCGGGTGGCGTTTGGACGTCAACGACAAGTGGATTTTGATTGTGTTTACATGCGAGTCGATAGGTTTTTACCTATGCGGGTAGCGTGTGCTATTTTGGTTTCCGATGTGATTTTCATGTGCTTTAGCATTGTGATATACTTGTAGGTACCCCGCGTGATGTTGAGGCAAAGGAGGTGAAGATAGCGACATCGGCTTTGGCACACGAGAAGCAAGGTGAGTAGATTTATATCTACGGGGAGAAGTCGGGTGGATGGCGTATAGCACCCCCGCAGTCCGTGGTGATGTATACGAATACGTATACACACGAATATTTATTATGTGTTGTTTAGGGTTATTGATGGTAATAATGATATTTTGATGATAAGAATATATTGGTGTAGTATAGTGCGAACCCTAGAGTAGTGGTTGCACTCACACATACACTTACACAGATACTTGCATACATTCTTTCATTTATTGGTGCGTATATCTACACATGGGTATGGGACTATGTGTTTATATACGGGGTTTGAGATGATATTTGATGTGAGGCCGTGAGATCGGCGATGTGACATAGCTTGTCTTCGAGGTGCGATATGATAGTTTTAGCGGGCCTTTGGACATGTGCTTTACCCGCATTCATATTTTTATAGATGGTATCGATTTGTACTAGACTTAGAGTAGTACCCCAGATTATGCGATCTGATGATAGTGATACCTGATATGTGATGAGGTACTGTGATATTGACCCCTACCCAGCTATTGGGATGCCGTACGACGATCTACCGTACGAGCCGATATTGATGATAGATCCGCACTCATGACTCGAGGATATCTTACGATATGTTATTGAGGCGGGATCACCGACTATCATATCTATATATATTGACTCAGATTAGGTGGTTTCTTACCCCTCCTGTCTAGATTACTTAGTAGACATTAGACTGGACTGAGTCATACCTATTTCAAACTAACGAATCGGGGATATTTTAAAGATAGGCAGAAGGGTCATACAGATATTTTCAAATGATGTATCTTTTCTTAAAACACCGTAGCCCTTGTTTTTCCAAAAGCCCTGATTCGTCTTATTTCAAATGGCACCCCTGCATGACTTGTACAGATTGGTGTAGATTCTTTACTTCTGCGTTGATTATTCGATTCCGCATATTCATGCTATTTGCATTGCATCGCTTGTATTGTTGTGACATTCAGTCATGCTGCTAGGACACCAGCACCATTATCGATGTTGTATATGTTCCACGTACACTTGTTGCCAGCTCACACACTCATCATCGATAATTGCCATGTCACTACACTATACTACTATTGCATTCATGATATGATTCTGGCATGGAATATTGTACACTTATACCTGTACACATATATAGATGATTCTAGCTTGATTGGGGATTTAGGAACCGCAAGATACTCTTTAAAAACAGATTCCTTTTAAAAGAGCGGTCTCCCTCGACATGTGCACATTATTATTCCATGTTGCATGACTTACTGATATGCTTGCATTACTGTTACATGCCGCATACATCATGCTTTGACTGTACGCATTGAGATATGTTGTTTCTATGATATTTCTGGATTTGGGAACCGAGGGTATTTCAAAAGAGAATATGTCATTTCTTTAAAAACCCGGTTACCCTTGATATGATATTTCAGTGCGTCCACCATGTGTTTTCTCGGTGCTGAGAGCGACATGTGTAACCCGAATCGAGGCGTGGATGAGCCGATTGCGGGTACATGGTGGATCCGGTATGGTTTCCCTCGGCAAGATGATCGATGAGCTTTGCCGATTGAGCCTGGAGACGGGCGAGTATCTACCGGTGATTGGTTGGACCTGGCGGTTATCCGGAGGATACCAACCAGAGTCGATAGATGTTTTGGGCATACTGCCGGGGCCGAGGGCCGATACCGCAGACAGAGCCCGCGGGCTGATCCGGACTGACGGAGCCCGATATATGAGGATTTACGTGCCGATGCTGGGCACAGTTTTCATGATGTTTTCGGGTGTCGATGCTGGGCACCCTGGTTCCATGATTTTGATGTGTCGCGAGGGACACGGGTGGTTATATCCTCATATTATTTCCCATGCACATGATTCATGATATTTACATGCATGGTGGTTATTGTCAGTGGGTGACGAGTAGACGGGATCCACGAGTGTGCAGATTCGATTACATTGGTTATACCTCATATTCATGACATGCTATTACCTGAGGCACTAGCGCGAGCACTTGGCATTACACTTATGTAGAGATTACATTGCCAGTTTAGCATGCTTCAGCTTTATTCATATTGAGGTTTATTTATATCTGATCGTATTGACCTAGGATGGGTCATGCATTCGATCTCTGCTTGTAGATATCTTTCTATTCACGAGTTGGCAACTCACCCCCGTTGTGCCCCAGTTCTTGCAGGTTTGCCGTACAGTTCCATAGCGGCATTTCTGGCACACTGCTTCCTATGGGTGACTTGCTTGGTTAGGTGGGTTCTTTTGTATCAGAACCGCTATTGTATTTGTATTATTCATTGTATCTAGAATTTCCATCAACCAAAACTTGTATATTGTTTCAGACTTAGAAAACAGTGTTGTTTTATTTCGACCTTAGAGTCGCGCTAGTAGTATTACGGTTTTCTGGCTGTTTTGAGTTTTCTTTTTTTTGGGTTTTGATCCTCGCCCTTTGGCGTTGTATATTATTGTTGCTTGCGTGGTTGTGACCGTCGATGGACGAAGAGCTAGCTCCCGCTTGGGGATGCCTTTTATCATTGCATATTTATGTTATTCTTGTTGTACCCCGTTCGGGGCCAGTTTTTACAAAGGAAACTCTGCCGAAATTTTCAGGAAAGGTTACACATTTTAAAAAATGCATATTCGGCTTAGTTATTTAAAAACCATGATTTTCAAAACACATTTCCTTCACTTCTTTAAACCAGTTTTCTTTACTTACTCTTAAAATGGTTTTAGATTTCTGGGCTTTTGGCTTACTTGGATCAGATGGAGTCCTATAGACTTCATATGGTTCAAGGGCCAGTCACGTGCTCTTTCGGGTCGTGACAAAGTTGGTATCAGAGCGCTAGGTTGACCTTGGTTCGAGTCTGAGTTTGACTATGTGGAGCCTAGGGAGTTATTTATATACGGAACTTAGGCTTGACCTTACGGAACTTAGACTTGGTCGAGGGGATATTAGACCCGAACTTTCTTCGCGTAGGATGACCCTTGGTTGATGGAATAGGTGACTAAAGTAGAGTGACGTACCGTTGGTATGTTCCGCGGCATACTTACGACACGCCACTCCGCTTAAGGAACCTTAGGATGTACATACTTTCGAGATCAGTGATTCTCTTCATATCCATGATTATACATCCATTTGAGATCCCCGATTCTATTAGTTTCATGATCATACCTTTATTGATGCCGTTCCTTCTTATGATCATGTATCCACTTTGGATCTGTTGTTCTCTTTCTTGCCATTGACCTGCTCTCTTCGATACTCGATTGAGCTTCCTGTCGCCATGGTTGAGCACAGTTTAGGCTGCTGCTAGGGTTACGGTCAGGGCGAGCTCGTCCGGTACGAGGGCCGACCATTGTGTTTTCTGGAGACATGGGAACGTCTCGAGTTGGTATTGATGAGTGTGACCTCTAGTGGAGGCGAGTGCTTGGTCTTGCACCGGATGATCGGGTCATTGTTAGAGCTGCCACTTGAGAGAGGACTGTTGATGTACAGCGTACCTCAGAGATAATGATGTCGCCTACCGTGCAGACAGATGGACCAGCTGTTGCTGAGATTGACAGGATGTTGCTTTCGGAGCTTACGAGCTGAGATTGCCGGAGCTTTCAGGCAGATATGCGACAGATGATAGCTAGTCTACCCGATTTGAGAGACGAAGGTGATTCGTCCGATTTTTGCGCCGGAGCGGACCCAGCTGAGTTGAAGATCTCCAGTGTGGAGAGTCTTGCTCAGATCTAGAGCAGACCGATTCAGAGATGACCGCTTATGTATCGCCTTTTTTGGAGGATTGAGGCACTGTTTAGCGTATATACGAAGGAGCCAGTTGTTGCTGCTAATGATGAGATATCGCCAGATGATTGGAGCTACTGCAGCATGGGCATGTTCTTGGAGATATGATAGTGAGTCGCTAGTCACCGAGGATGAATGACTAGGACGTGTGGTGAGTTCGCTTACCCCGATGCGAGGTCATCAGTAGATTGTTTCCAGCTAGAGGCGACTTCACGCAGATTCGTTGAGAGTCGATTGAGACGATCGAATGTCAGGAACCTATTTTCCAAGTTTAAAGTATACGGAAAGACATGCAGGTGATTCTATGGACCCTCTAGAAGAATGAAACCCTAACTCGACTTAATGACCGTGTGAAAGCCTTCGAACCTTAGGGTTTGCGGCGGTTCCACGGCGCCATTAATGAGGCTTGGGTTTGCCCTTCTACGGCTGGACCACCGACGCTGTGGCATGTACTCGATACTATTAAACTGTACCCGAGATGTGAGCTCTTGGGGGATTATGAGGTTCTGACGAGTCGATCGGATGGTTCGACATCTTTCGGATATTGTTATGGGAAACTGCTTGGGAGACTCCAGATGCGAGCATAGCCGTCGGAGCGCAGTCCGTGTAGCCACGATGAGATGAGTCCGAATCAGTCGACATTGGAGCAAGTTGGAGTAAAGAGTTCGCACGAGATTTCGACGAGATGACGTTCCACTTCGCTGACATCAGAGATGTGACGTGCACGCTGAGGACGTGGTCGGCTAGATATCTCTTACTGAGTCAGGAAGATACCGAGTTCGTGATTTCGAGTCCGCGTGAGGGACTTCGGATGGACCGTAGCTGAAGGCATTGCAGTGCGCAGATAGACACGCGATGTTGAAATGGACGATGATACAGACAAGCGGGACAAGAAGTTCGTGCGAGAGGCAGACGAGCTGTTACTACACCCCGTTAAGATTAAAGGCCGGACATGCATACAGAGGCGCAGAGATGCGACCAGCTTCCGAGGAGATGTTGTACTAAGGACGCAGAGGTCCAGAGAGCGAGAAAAGATTACGCCAGAGTACCAGCCTCCTTACAGTTTGGCTTAGGCAAGATCAGAAGAGACCTTGAGTAGGATTCCTTTCAGTACACTGCTGCAATAAGAGTTGCACCCAGGATCGGATGTGTGATATGCATTCAGGGGACCCGAGGTCGGCGCCAAAGATGTGCTGCTTTACGAGCGGTCGTGAGGATTGACCGAGAGATGACCAGGGAAGTGCAAGAACGGAATCGTTCCTGTCAGCACACCTGACCGGGCCGATGAGCCGATGGATTGCGAGTTGGTAATCTACAGGAAAGATCAGGAACCAGAGGCAGAGGACGCCAGCCGCGAGCAAGAGGCAAGTAGATATCTTGCGCCGCTAGCATCGGATGTACCGGTACCTTCTCGACCCTGAAGGAGGGTATACCGACGACGGTAATTATTATTTGTGATTTTGTGATTTGATTATCACGTATCCGTTGCTTTGGATTTCGGTATTTTGGGCGATCTATTCGCATGATTTAGTCTTGATGACTGAGTTTCATGATATTTGATTTTGTGCACCATGGTTGCACCTACTGGGTATTTATAACTTATACATAGTTATTACTCTTGAGCGGTTGATTGCGATTTCATGCCTATTTTATGCTGGTGATTTGATTTACGCTTCCAGCAGAGTTTCATGTAATTTTAGTGTTTTGATTTTGCACTCGGTATAGCTTATATGTGCTTGTAGTGCATCGATATGTGTTTTGTGCCCGCAGCTGCACACGTTTATGATTTTCTTCATATCTGGATACACTTGGTGTTGCTGCTTACGTATTTGAGTTATTGCTTGGTATTTGTGCATGGGATGCACCAGTTCTATACTTCGTGCATTTGTCGCACCAGTTTCATGTCTCTTGCGTTTATCGCATCAGATTTATATTTCGTGCCTTTGTTGCACCGGATTTATATTTTGTGCATTACGATTGCACCTGAATTCGATTTGATGCCTTTCGGTATGTCGATTTTGATTGTGATATTGATGTGGATTCTTGCACTCCGTGCTTTTGACTGGACTTACGCATATTCGACGTTGCTATTGGATTTTGTGATTCCGTGCATATTGAGTGCGCAGGGTCTAGATTTTCATTCGTGCATGATGGATGCACCGATTTGGATTTTCGCGCATGTTGGGCGCATGTTTTGAGATATGATTTTGGGGCACACCAGATGCACTAAATCGAGATTCTTCGTGCATGTCAGATGCACCTGTTTTGGCTGTCAGGCACACATGTTTCCTATGACAGATGGTTCGTGCACACCAGTTGCACCTAGATGTTGTTTTGTGCACATGTTTAGCGCATATATGGATTTTGATTTCCGTGCGCGTCAGACGCACAGGGTGGTGTTATGTGCATTTTTGGATTTTATTCCTTTTGGAGCAGTACATTTTTATGATGTGGGATATTTGCTTTCATACTGAGCAGGGCTAGTCAGTGGACAGTGCCTGGATATATTTTGCATGCATCGATAGTTATCGAAGGGATTTCCGAAAAGCGAGCTATAGTCTCAGTATATACTTACGTGTCCGATATGACACAAAACGTTTTAAAAACAAGGAAACCCTTCTGATTATTTTCAAAATGGTGGAACGTGCTTATTAAACAAAGGATATATATACACATATATAGTTATTTTCTTATGAGAAACGTCCGCCACTGTGCAGTGTTACGCGCATCGCACATCGACTTAAAAAAAGATTTGGCATACAGTTGCATCAGCTAATTACATGTATAGATTGGGTGTCTACATGTATAGTCTTTGTCCATATCATATCGGTTTTGTATTGGATTTGACATTGTGTTTTTACCTTGACTCCGATGATTGCGGATGGTTGATGGAGCGTTGTTTTTGAGTTATCTGCTCAGTACCCATGCGCATGCATTGCGCTATGATGTTTTATGTATAGATGATTTCGGAGCCCGGATGACTTGGAATTTGTATTGAAATATTTTAGTATTTGGGGGTTTAAATTTAAATTCGGGGACCGAATTTCTTTAAGGGGGGTAGATTGTAACGTCTTCAAAATAATAAAATATGATTTTTTGGAAATTTTATAATTTAATATTATTTTAATGAATATTTTAATATTCTGGTATAATTAAATACAGATAAATGGGGAAAAATTATGGAAAATTCTAAAATAAGGTATTTTAAGGAATTGCCTCGTTTTCTGTGCATGCCCCCATTTCCTCTAGTTTTGACCCTGAGTATGTCTAGTTTTGACTGATTCCATCTATGGTGAAATCTGGGTTGATTTTCCTATGTTGGTGTATAATTTGGGACTTGTTTTAGCATGGATTTTGGTATTTGGTTATTCATTCCTGTCGGGTGGCGTTTTGACGTCAACGACAAGTGGATTTTGATTGTGTTTACATGCGAGTCGATAGGTTTTTACCTATGCGGGTAGCGTGTGCTATTTTGGTTTCCGATGTGATTTTCATATGCTTTAGCATTGTGATATACTTGTAGGTACCCCGCGTGATGTTGAGGCAAAGGAGGTGAAGATAGCGACATCGGCTTTGGCACACGATAAGCAAGGTGAGTAGATTTATATCTACGGGGAGAAGTCGGGTGGATGGCGTATAGCACCCCCGCAGTCCGTGGTGATGTATACGAATACGTATACACACGAATATTTATTATGTGTTGTTTAGGGTTATTGATGGTAATAATGATATTTTGATGATAAGAATATATTGGTGTAGTATAGTGCGAACCCTAGAGTAGTGGTTGCACTGACACATACACTTACACACATACTTGCATACATTCTTTCATTTATTGGTGTGTATATCTACACATGGGTATGGGACTATGTGTTTATATACGGGGTTTGAGATGATATTTGATGTGAGGCCGTGAGATCGGCGATGTGACATAGCTTGTCTTCGAGGTGCGATATGATAGTTTTAGCGGGCCTTTGGACATGTGCTTTACCCGCATTCATATTTTTATAGATGGTATCGATTTGTACTAGACTTAGAGTAGTACCCCAGATTATGCGATCTGATGATAGTGATACCTGATATGTGATGAGGTACTGTGATATTGACCCCTACCCAGCTATTGGGATGCCGTACGACGATCTACCGTACGAGCCGATATTGATGATAGATCCGCACTCATGACTCGAGGATATCTTACGATATGTTATTGAGGCGGGATCACCGACTATCATATCTATATATATTGACTCAGATTAGGTGGTTTCTTACCCCTCCTGTCTAGATTACTTAGTAGACATTAGACTGGACTTAGTCATACCTATTTCAAACTAACGAATCGGGGATATTTTAAAGATTGGCAGAAGGGTCATACGGATATTTTCAAATGATGTATCTTTTCTTAAAACACCGTAGCCCTTGTTTTTCCAAAAGCCCTGATTCGTCTTATTTCAAATGGCACCCCTGCATGACTTGTACAGATTGGTGTAGATTCTTTACTTCTGCGTTGATTATTCGATTCCGCATATTCATGCTATTTGCATTGCATCGCTTGTATTGTTGTGACATTCAGTCATGCTGCTAGGACACCAGCACCATTATCGATGATGTATATGTTCCACGTACACTTGTTACCGGCTCACACACTCATCATCGATAATTGCCATGTCACTACACTATAGTACTATTGCATTCATGATATGATTCTGGCATGGCATATTGTACACTTATACCTGTACACATATATAGATGATTCTAGCTTGATTGGGGATTTGGGAACCGCAAGATACTCTTTAAAAACAGATTCCTTTTAAAAGAGCGGTCTCCCTCGACATGTGCACATTATTATTCCATGTTGCATGACTTACTGATATGCTTGCATTACTGTTACATGCCGCATACATCATGCTTTGACTGTACGCATTGAGATATGCTGTTTCTATGATATATCTGGATTTGGGAACCGAGGGTATTTCAAAAGAGAATATGTTATTTCTTTAAAAACCCGGTTACCCTTGATATGATATTTCAGTGCGTCCACCATGTGTTTTCTCGGTGCTGAGAGCGACATGTGTAACCCGAATCGAGGCGTGGATGAGCCGATTGCGGGTACATGGTGGACCCGGTATGGTTTCCCTCGGCAAGATGATCGATGAGCTTTACCGATTGAGCCTGGAGGCGGGCGAGTACCTACCGGTGATTGGTTGGACCTGGCGGTTATCCGGAGGATACCGACCAGAGTCGATAGATGTTTTGGGCATACTGCCGGGGCTGAGGGCCGATACCGCAGACAGAGCCCGCGGGCCGATCCGGACTGACGGAGCCCGATATATGAGGATTTACGTGCCGATGCTGGGCACAGTTTTCATGATGTTTTCGGGTGTCGATGCTGGGCACCCTGGTTCCATGATTTTGATGTGTCGCGAGGGACACAGGTGGTTATATCCTCATATTATTTCCCATGCACATGATTCATGATATTTACATGCATGGTGGTTATTGTCAGTGGGTGACGAGTGGACGGGATCCACGAGTGTGCAGATTCGATTACATTGGTTATACCTCATATTCATGACATGCTATTACCTGAGGCACTAGCGTGAGCACTTGGCATTACACTCATGTAGAGATTACATTGCCAGTTTAGCATGCTTCAGCTTTATTCATATTGAGGTTTATTTGTATCTGATCATATTGACCTAGGATGGGTCATGCATGCGATCTCTGCTTGTAGATATCTTTCTATTCACGAGTTGGCAACTCACCCCCGTTGTGCCCCAGTTCTTGCAGGTTTGCCGTACAGTTCCATAGCGGCATTTCTGGCACACTGCTTCCTATGGGTGATTTGCTTGGTTAGGTGGGTTCTTTTGTATCAGAACCGCTATTGTATTTGTATTATTCATTGTATCTAGAATTTCCATCAACCAAAACTTGTATATTGTTTCAGACTTAGAAAACAGTGTTGTTTTATTTCGACCTCAGAGTCGCGCTAGTAGTATTACGGTTTTCTGGCTGTTTTGAGTTTTCTTTTTTTTGGGTTTTGATCCTCGCCCTTTGGCGTTGTATATTATTGTTGCTTGCGTGATTGTGACCGTCGATGGACGAAGAGCTAGCTCCCGCTTGGGGATGCCTTTTATCATTGCATATTTATGTTATTCTTGTTGTACCCCGTTCGGGGCCAGTTTTTACAAAGGAAACTCTGCCGAAATTTTCAGGAAAGGTTACACATTTTAAAAAATGCATATTCGGCTTAGTTATTTAAAAACCTTGATTTTCAAAACACATTTCCTTCACTTCTTTAAACCAGTTTTCTTTACTTACTCTTAAAATGGTTTTAGATTTCTGGGCTTTTGGCTTACTTGGATCAGATGGAGTCCTATAGACTTCATATGGTTCAAGGGCCAGTCACGTGCTCTTTCGGGTCGTGACAGCTTCACTGCGCGACACGTGTCTGCGCAGTTGCGCAAGCGCAGCTGCGCAAGCACTTCACATCGTGACACGTGTCACGCACTGGGGATTCTTGCGTAAAACAGAATAAATCTTGTTAAAACTAGAAGATTTTCTTGTATAAGGCAGGGGCCTTTGGATCAAAGATCCAACGGTGGAGAAAATTCCCCAAATCACTCAGAAAAAGATTTATGTAACAAATCTAACTAATTTATGAACACTATAAAAAGGACCCCAGGCCTCATTTTCAAAAGGGGGGGATCAACATCTTGCTAAAAAAAAAGAAAGAAGAGAACTCTTGAGAACTCTTGAAGAATAAAAAAAAGGTAAAAACCTTTAAAAGAAGAGAAAATTCTCTTATGAACAAGATCATGGATCTTCAATAATAAATAAAGAAATAAATAAAATAGTGCCTTGCACTTGTTTTATCGACCATCGGTTCTTGAACCTAAAAGGTTCTTAAATTAATAGTGCTTTGCACTTTCATGAACCTTTGGTTCTCTGAGATAAGAAAAACAAGAAAAATCTTGTTTTTTTCTTATATCTAAATCAAATAGTGCCTTGCACTTGTTTTATGAACCATCAGTTCTTGAACCTAAAAGGTTCTTAAATTAATAGTGCTTTGCACTTTTATGAACTTTTGGTTCTCTGAGATCTAAATCAAATAGTGCTTTGCACTTCTTTTTTGAACCATCGGTTCTTGAATCTAAAAGATTCTCAAATTAACAGTGCTTTGCACAAATGCAATGCATTACTAAAAGGGCCAGGCCCAAATCAAAATGACCTGACAGGCCAAAATAAATTGCAAGGCAATAAATGGGCAGAGCCCAAATGAAATTGATGCTTTGCATCATTTATAAAGGGCAGAGCCCAAAACAAATTGATGCCCTGCATCTTTTCTGGGCAAAGCCCAAATAAAAATGAAAAAAACAAATGTAAATAAAATATTGGAAATTTTTAACTGGACTTAGCCCAAACGTGGACATAAGTCCTTAAACTAAATTAACTGAGCAAAACGGCTCTCCTAAACCAATCCACATCCGGTTCAAGGGTACATCTCCGAACTCCTTTGATATCCATCGTTGTAATTCCTCAACGACGTCAAAGAGGTGACGGGTCCCAACGACCACACACCCATATGGACTGCAGGGTCCCTAAACTCGTGGACCGAAACGTCCCTAAACTAATATCGCACCACCACGTCCCTAAACTGGAATATAGACCACCACGTCCCTAAACTGGCACAATAGAGCCCAAATGCTCTTTTGTCGGACCTAAACGGTCCCTTTAAGTCGATCATAGTCTCAAACTGGACTAACGTATCCTTAACAAACGTTTGAGTCGATCTTAGCCTCAAAAATGGCTAACGTATTCTCCAAACAGACTTTAGTCCCAAATTGGACTATGAATCTCCCAAACTGGAACAATAGGGCCCAAACGCTCTTTTGTCGGATCTAAACGATCACATTAAGTTGATCTTAGTCTCAAACAGGACTAACGTATCCTTAACGAACGTTTAAGTTGATCTTAGCCGCAACGCGACTAACGTATCCTTAAACTAAAAACACCAAACCCAAATCTAAGTAAATACGGATTTGGACTAATCCACGTCCTACGGGCGACGGCATTACTCAGTCTCCGTATACAATCCACGGGCAACCACAAACAAAACAAACACACACGACACGGAGTGAAATTCTGGAGAAGGAGAAAGTTGTTACCGCAATGCGGTAGCGTAATTAACTGCAGGGGCTTGCGCCTGCAGGGAAGAGCGTCCCCACAATCAAAAACCCCTCACCCCGAGGGGGAATCTGACGAAGTCTGCTACATCGGCCACATCCGTCTAAACCTCCCATACACGGTGCCATAAATCAACTTGGCATTTTCGGAGAGGTAGACGGATAAAACCATATAGCATCTGCCCCCGAATCTCAGGCAAGACTGACGGAAGTCTAGGCCGCCGTTCGGAGGGGAACAGCGTTATGCGTCAAGGCTGGATATGATATGATTTTAGCCGCATTTTTTTATTGCACATATAGAGATTGTGCATAAAACTTCATTGCATACTATTATTTGATGTGCTTGGACATTACACAATTATTGACGGTTCATGTTGCATGAGCACTGATTGTATGCCACTCACATCGTCAATAATTGCCATGACACGTAAAACACCTATACATACGTGATATTGTATGGTTAGGGACATTAAGACATTGATTCATATTCCATTATGCATATGACATATAGAATACCTGTATAACTACATGCTTACACATATGCCTTGCTATGCCTACATGAATACAAATACCTGGAGGGTATTGTATCATTATTGACATGTATATACATATACCTAGCATGATATAGCTACACACATATCTGGAGGGTATTACATCATTATTGATAGGTAGATACACACATCTTTCTATACCGACATGGGTACGCATACCTGGCTATAGCTACATGTTCACCTTTATATGTGTTGCGTTTGGTTTCGGAGAAATTTGGAACCGCATGATATATTTAAATAACTTGTTGCAGTTAAAAAGCGGTTTTTCCTTTATATGCTTATATTACTGTTCCATGTTGCATATATTATATTTCATGGATTTGTTGCGCCACGGCATCGCCCCGGCCGTCTACTCGAGGCCAAAATACGGAATTAAAAATTTTCTTAACTTTAAACCGGTACTAGCGCGGACAATATACCCGGATCGTAACCATTAACCTAATCCTAGCAAACAAAAGAGTGGGGTAGATTGCTATACCGAGCGATCCGTGTCCTTCGGTCTTTGTCTCCACTCCGATCTCCCGCGGAATCTTTGTCCGTCACCTCCTCGTCGAAAAGGGCACCACGTAGCCGGATTCTTTTACGGGCTCCCACCTCTGGACCGAGGCAACTCGGGCGCGAAGTTGGCTAGCCGACGCGTCCAAGAAGTGCTGCAGGCTAGTGTAGAATGGTTGTCTCATTTGGGGTAGTGAAGTTGCCATGGGTGATGGAAGAATCAAAGAACTTTGGAGAGGGGTTTATCATTTTGGAGCATGCAAATGAGATTATCTAATTTCCCTTATCAAAAATGAAAAACTCTCTCACCTCTTACTCAAGTGGCCGGCCATATCAAATTTGGTGGAGGAAAAACAAACACAAGAAGGGAGGTGAGTGTAAGAAAAGTAGAATGGTGACCACACCCCCAAGCAATGATAACAAGGTCAAATCTAAATAAGATCAACTCTAATCACAAAGAAATGATGTATAAAGCATTTCATGATGAGGAAGCCACAAATGCAAGGAACCCCCCCCCCCCACAATAAGTTATTTGCAAACTTGCAAATAACCCCATCCATCGGAAAAGTCCGTCCGTGAAGTAACAAAGGAAAACCGGCCGGAACGGAATGCAAACTGGCAACTTCAGAAAACTGATCCCGTAATAAATTACAGGAAAACCCCGCGACTGCATATACATGCCCGCACTTGTATTCCCACTGAACACAAATGCAAAGAGACAAAACTACACTATCTAATACTAGGATCCGGCTTAAACCAAAGCCGGCTAGTAAAATCCATCCGATCACGATCCGTGCAATACCGCACGTATCTGATCGAAACCTGCCATATCTCCATACGGCCTCTACAGCGTTTCGCCCGAAACTTGAGTAACTGTGTGTGGTGGACTCTAAAGACTCGTCAATACTATGGCTGTGGATTTAACCATTAGCACGTCAGAGGTATTAGCCATACGTGACGGGCTACCAGCTATTGACCAAAATGGACGTCGATGAGCGAACTCATCCTGACACCCTACTGAGCCTGTCAGTGACAATATCCGTACAGTCCGGTCCGTTCGTCTAAGAGCATCGCATGGCGGGCCTAGGGGGTTGGTAAAAGTCAGACCCCCAATAGTGGTACAAGTCGTGTCGGAGTGAAGCCCAGAACACCCTGAGATACTACTGGAATACCTACCAGTAAATCTCCTGCCTCGGCCGAGGGCTTTTTGTAATGGCTCTCCTAGACACAGCGCGACCTCACCCCCAATACCGGGAGAGACGAACCCCTGCAGATCCGCTCACTGCCTCCATGTGGCTCGGGACTGTACCCAACTAAAACCTGTTTGCACGACTCCTATGAGCCGTGGTAGGGTAGTAATCAAAGCACAGTGGGAACTCACACGAGACAAATGGCGATCTTAGGTCGATGAACTAAGCTGTACACATGTCACCTGGGAACTGCTATCTGACGTCTGGTATAATCCTAACTAGCAGGTTCCCGGCGAGTCCTGTCCGGTGTATTCATAACCCAATGAGCACCTGTATACATCTTAGGTGAACCAACTGACACCAGTGGCTTGTGAGACCGGCCACCGCCCCTCGTCGGGGTCTCGACTGTATACACTAGTCTACTAATGGAGTATCGATGCCCAGTCTCGAAACACCCACGACTAGGGACCTTTTAAGGATGTGCTTACAGACTCCAGCTCTCACGTATATGATCGCCCTCATACTGCTAGTAGTCAAGCAAGAATCCTAGGGGCTCTATCAACGTGTAATAGCGACTCGTAAGGTCACCTAAAGCAGTACACGATGATAAAGATAAACCAGATAGCATACTATCATCTTGAGTAAGACTGTTCTACCGGGATAGGTCCTCCCTCAATCATTGCAATCACGTGCCTGTGATCCAATAATTGACTCTGAGGGCACTATCTCCAACAATCTCCCACTTGCACTCAAGGCTAATTATTGCGATGTCGCATATTCACAGCCTGTGTGATACCGAACACCCAACTCCTCTACTAGTCAGTCTCACAAAGCTCGTTTGCGAAACTATTGCGTTCGAGGAATAGCCTCAGTGAGTTGATCCGCTGTGATGTTTCTTTCTATGTCTCTTTATATCTCAAGTTCGCGGAGAAAGCCATCTCCCGAAATGAGCAATACCTGTTTTAGAATGTGTCTGGATGTCTGATGGGACCTAGCTCATAAATGAACTCCAAATCCAGACATCTTAGACTGTATCGTCAACTGAACTTAATCAGTATCCTGCGCCATGCCTTTCCCTCAGTATCCACCTGGACCACCTGTCCAAAATACTGCCCCTCGTCAGAGGGAAAACTATAACTCTGACAGCCACTCTGCCATCCAGGTCACCATGGAAGCCTGGGATGATAACCGTCTCCTGAAGGAGAATGCCGTTATCAAATCCCTAGAACACGCATTTATGTCCTAAAACTGCTTCCGATTGTTTCTCCAGGATTGGATTAATATCAACTTATTGCATCTCCTGCAAGAACAACATCTGGTGTGGTACTTGACATCTCATGATTGACTCAATTGCCTAAGCAAGTGATATGCCAATCATGCACATCCCTCTCCCCTTTAGTCTGTAAGACACCTTTAGAGAGGGTGACTCCATCATCTGCAGGTACACTACCGTGCCAGGAGTCGTCCATTCTAAATACTTATAGAATGCTGTCTAAGTACCCAGATTGGGAAACCACCCAAATCTAGATCTAAAACCATAGATCCAGTAACCAGAATGTATAATATCCAAGTCCTATATGGAGAAACCACTGTGTGACAACCAAAGAATAACCGATCGTAGTATAGGAATATCACTTCCTACTCTGTGTATGTCATCCAAATACCAGGACATCATACCCTACTACCTTCTTAACAGATCCATCCCCTATACTGATGAAGTCAAACCTATGACTGTCACATCAGAAATAGATGATCTATCTTCGCTATATCTGCTTAAGTCTATAAATAGATATAAGCCTCTTGCCCACTGTGCTTCCGTTGCTCCCACTGACTACGACAACCATCTGGCAGAGTCATATAGACGTACACTTCTAAAGCCAGTTTAGAATGACGCTATACTCATCCTCCTGCCGGGTCTCACAGTCTGGAACAACAGCAATGGCAAGTCTGGGTAAACAAGAACCTCCCTACCACCATCCTTGAGCATATCGAAGTACCTCTCGGGTGCCTGAGGTTACCCACTTTATCTGCGGAGTGGCCAATGGAATGTCAAATCAGATTGAATCTTTAGGTTCTTATCAAATCTTCAGTAATCGTTTGCGGTTCTGGAATCACTTCCAGTTCTACCATACTCCCACTACTGTTTTCTAAAAAAATCCATTTCTTTTAAAATGTGGCGAGTCAAGAACAATATCACTATTGATCTTCCAGATGGTAGAAAGTCAACCCTCGTCATAGCCCCGGTCAACCCACAAACAGCCATTACAGAAACGTGCCTTGAGTTATCCAGAGTCTGGTTTTAAGCATAAGCCGGACAACTCCCCGTACCTTAAAAATGTCAAAATATGAACTGTTCTATATCCAATATAGAAACAGATGCACAAATTTTAATTGAACCAAATTCAAATCATGCAGCTGTCTCCAGTGCATGTCAACTAAATGGAAAAAGGCCGATCAGCATTACTCAACTTAGGAGTACTTCCAATTATGAGTAACCTGAAAGAGAAGCAAGTCCTCTTAATCATTACTATCAACTGAATACAATACACAAGTATCTACATCTTCGATCACCTTGAAAAATCCCGATACTTGCAACTGCTGGTTCTCTACTTTCTTCATATACCTATAACTTCTGAAAACTCGGACCTTGTGTTTCTATGAAACACTTGTCTAAAAACTAGAGAAGTCATAAGTAAATCGAATATAGTACGAGGACCAACCCCTCTGTCCTAATGGACACTGGACAATATACAATACTCTGTATAAGTCCCGTGAGTCTAATAACTCATTCACTGTGTGTCGTAGGTTGAAAACAGTACTATGGTTAAGAAGAATTACACCGCTGTTCAATGCTCCTTACCTAACCATCCACTGATATAGGTAAATGTCATAGACATAATTTCAAAAAAGTATATCTCACTCTATAAAAATAGACGTACAGATACATCAATTTGAAATTGGTGCATAACAACGGATATTCAAAACTAAATATTTGTCGTCCGGCAAACAACCCAGGTGACTTCCTCAAATATCACCAATTACAACGAATTCCGATATAATGAGGATGATCACCTAATTCCCAATAACTTACTCCCACTCATCATCTGTAAAACCATACAGATGTGAGAATCATACCTGGTAAATACATACCGTGGAGCAAGTGTCTAATTGGAAAATTAGTTTTCTTTTAACAGTACACAGTGAAACTGAAACATTGAAATGTTTCGATGGGGTATCCCGGTATTCCTAGTAATGCCTCTTCCATTATCCAGATTCACAACTATAACCGTATAATTCTTTGCCACCTCTCCAAATCCCTTTTTATGTCTTTAGTCATTACCTTCTGCACACCCCTTTAGGCCAAATGGTTTTCTTCCTTCCCTACCGTTCGGCACCAACCTATGGTTTGGAAGAAGACTATCCAATAAGCATAATGGGTGTACTGTCCAAATCCCAGGAGCACTCGCAATGCGAGAGAAGGTGAAGATAAAAGACAACCGAATGAACCTTATTCCTATTTCTCCTGAACCAGGATCCATCCCCGAACTGGAACAAGTTCCTTTCGAGTTCGTATATAACCATACGATGGAGTATCCAATAAACTTGGGATCTTCGTAGTGAAACGGAGTGTCCTGGAGAAATACAAAGGTGATTTAGTATTGGCGAAGAAATACTTGGTTTGGTCATGAATAGCAGTCGCAGTTTACTTTGCCCTCTTACTAATCCCTTGCTTTGTCTTAACTTAATACCTTCTGTACACCATTTAGGCTAATTGGTTTTCTTCATTCCCTACCGGTCGGCACCTGCCTATGGTTTGGAAGAAGACTATCCAATTTGCGTAATAGGTGTACTATCTCCTAAACCAAGGAGTACTCGCAATGAAAGAAGGTGAAAGGAAAAGACAACTGAATAGTCCTATTCGTTTTCTCCAGAACCGGAAACCATCCTCGAATTCCTTCGAGTTCGTATATAACCATACGATGGTTTTGTCCAATGGAAGTGGACATTCGTAGTAATACGTGGTGTCCTGGAGAAAAGGGTAAATCTAGGAGTGGCAACGAGGTTTGCAACTCTAACAATCCAAAAGCCAGTCTTATAAGAAGGTTCGGTTAACTTGGTCACTGAGTCATAGTCTAGGGTCGGGTCAATGGTCGCAGCCAAAGAGAGAGAGAAAAGAAACACTCCGCGTGCACTCTAACCTAGATCAGAATGGTTATCACTTTATCTATACAGGAAACCTCCCACTGTAACCTCAAATTCTTCTCCAAACCTAAAAGAAGAATTAGTCGGGATCACCCGAGGAGTAAACCAACTCATCAGTGGGAATCGGGATCCAACTATCATCGCATGATAACGTGACGGAATCCACTCACGTCACCACACTCCAGAAGGTATGCGCATGCCTGGCAAGTTTCAGTTTCTTTAGAAACTCCCGATGTGATTTTTATCCCAAGCGGCTTATGACCTTGACTAGGTCAACAAACCATAAACCGCTAGTCAAGTTCAACCCGTCATTATTCTGGATTGCATTAAACCCACCCATACGTGCCCTTGACTAGGTCAACAAGGCCGCACGACTGTCCTAACCAATCCTACTTATGCAACAAACAAGTACCACTTAGCTACCGAACACTACGTCTTGACTAGGTCAACAAACACAACACGAATACTAAATAATACCCGTAGGAAATGACGGAGGGCTACGGCTGGTTTTTGGCGAAAAAACCTTTAACGTAATGAACTTGATATCGTTGAAGGAACTGCATAGTTTTTTATAAAAATATAGTGGCGAAAACCCTTTGCTAAAGAGGTCACTCCCGGTGAAGGGATCTCGGCTCTTTCCCCGTAGAATGAGGTGCAGGATATTCCAACTGAATACCACGATGCAAAGCAAAAAGTAATCGGCTATAGTGAAGTTATTGCCCTGACGCAAACTTCTGTCCAAGGGGCCACTCCCGGTAAAGAGATCTCGGCCCTTGCCTCGTCGACTGAGGAGCAGGATATTCCAACTGAATACCACGATGCAAAACAAAAGTGAACGTCCTTGCAATAACAGCTTTTTGAAAAATGTTCCAACAACATCAGAATAGGTTTGTTTATCTTGCATTGATCCGAATCAACGCAGTCCCATCAATTGATCACACCACAAAAGAACGAAAATAATGATGTACGTATATGCCATCCGCATTCGCCACTGGGTCCCGTCATCACCCGTTAGGTTACTTAACTAACGACAGAGCGGGGACTAGACTAGCGCGGATGCAAAACATATACAACATCTACTAGTATATATATAATATATAATTTTCGCTCAAGGCGTGATAAAATGCAACATCACAGAAATGTACAGCATCACAGAACAATACAGATATCTGGGATCCCCGGGTTTCATAGAGCAAGCTACTGAAACCCGACGTTCCCCTGGTCGTGTGGATAGCCTGTGCAATGAAAATCCTAGACCCCTACGGGCGCGGCAAGTCACCCGCCAAAACCTGAAGCGAGGCAGCCCCCTTCAGCAACGTGAATGGACCACCCAGCACTTCACGGAATCCGGTAACTTGGGCACCCCTCCTGGGTCATCCTATACCCCCTACGAGAGTGGCGAACAGCCCGCCAATTATAGAGTAAAGCCCCCTCTGTCACAATGCAATGAGATGCGGGCTCGTTGCCCTCTAGAACCCGGCTGTCCGTGCACCCCTCCGCGGGGTAATCTTAGTACAGAAAATAAAATATACATACAACGGGTACATCGACCGCAACCTGGTCATGCCCCAAAAGAATAATACAAACAGGCAGTGACGGTAGTCCACATGTCGGACGCTCGTACCGCAATATCAAGTGTACATATAAAACAAAACTGTACTACCACTGCAACCAGGCTATCCCCACGACAGATCCGCAACAACACAGCATAATCACAGAACATCAACGTGAATGTCACGTTCGCAAATCCGTCTAACCGGGCTATAGCAGTTAGACAGGATATACCGCTCAAGTGAAATTCACGGTCGCAGATATAATGTAAATACTGTGAACTAATGTGTTTGAAACATTCGATCGATCAAATATTACCAAGTGGGCCCCAAAGCATTACTGTAGCACATAAAGAAATTCTAGGCCCAAACAAAGTATACCAAAACCCCTATTTTCATCCCAAAACCCCACTGCAAAAAATTGGTGAAGTGAAGCTAACATCCTGCGGCGGAACCGCGGCCAAATAGGGGATTTGGCCGCGGTTCCGCGGTCCTATGGAAGGATCAAGTTACCAAAATTTTACAGTGTTCTTAGAATTCCATGTACATCATTCTGCAACAACCTGAAAAAATTTTGGAGCCAAAAAAATTTCGACAGAAACTGATATACATGAAAATGCGGTTTTGGGATTTTTGTTCGATCGAAGCTTTAAACATACTAGTACAAGCTAGACTAGGTTAATTGCGTGGCTCTGATACCATATTGCGCCACGGCAGCGCCCCGGCCGTCTACTCGAGGCCAAAATGCGGAATCAAAAATTTTCTTAACTTTGAACCGGCGCTACCGCGGACAATATACCCGGATCGTAACCATAAACCTAATCCTAGCAAACAAGAGAGTGGGGTAGAATGCTATACCGAGCGATCCGTGTCCTTCGGCCTTCGTCTCCACTCCGATCTCCCGCGGAATCTCCGTCCATCACCTCCTCGTCGAAAAGGGCACCACGTTGCCGGATTCTTTTATGGGCTCCCACCTTTGGACCGAGGCAACTCGGGCGTGAAGTTGGCTAGCCGACGCGTCCAAGAAGTGCTGCAGGCTAGTGTAGAATGGTTGTCTCATTTGGGGTAGTGAAGTTTCCATGGGTGATGGAAGAATCAATGAACTTTGGAGAGGGGTTTATCATTTTGGAGCATGCAAATGAGTTGATCTAATTTCCCTTATGAAAAATGAAAAACTCTCTCACCTCTCACTCAAGTGGCCGGCCATATCAAATATGGTGGAGGAAAAACAAACACAAGAAGGGAGGTGAGTGTAGGAAAAGTAGAATGGTGACCACACCCCCAAGCAATGATAACAAGGTCAAATCTAAATCAAGATCAACTCTAATCACAAAGAAATGATGTATAAAGCATCTCATGATGAGGAAGCCACAAATGCATGAAACCCCCCCACAATAAGTTATTTGCAAACTTGCAAATAACCCCCTCCATTGGAAAAGTCCGGCCGTGAAGGAACAAAGGAAAACCGGCCGGAACGGAATGCAAACTGGCAACTTCAGAAAACTGATCCCGTAATAAATTATAGGAAAACCCCGCGACTGCATATACATGCCCGCACTTGTATTCCCACTGAACACAAATGCAAAGAGACAAAACTACACTATCTAATACTAGAATCCGGCTTAAACTAAAGCCGGCTAGTAAAATCCGTCCGATCACGATCCGTGGAATACCGCACGTATCTGATCGAACCCTGCCATATCTCCTTATGGCCTCTACAGCGTTTCGCCCGAAACTTGAGTAACTGTGTGTGGTGGACTCTAAAGACTCGTCAATACTATGGCTGTGGATTTAACCACTAGCACGTCAGAGGTATTAGCCATACGTGACGGGCTACCAGCTATTGACCAAAAGGGACGTCGATGAGCGAACTCGTCCTGACACCCTACTGAGCCTGTCAGTGACAATATCCGTACAGTCCGGTCCGTTCGTCTATGAGCATCGCATGGCGGGCCTAGGGGGTTGGTAAAAGTCAGACCCCTAATAACGGTACAAGTCGTGTCGGAGTGAAGCCCAGAACACCCTGAGCTACTACTGGAATACCTACCAGTAAATCTCCTGCCTCGGCCGAGGGCTTTATGTAATGGCTCTCCTAGACACAGCGCGACCTCACCCCCAATACCGGGAGAGACGAACCCCTGCAGATCCGCTCACTGCCTCCATGTGGCTCGGGACTGTACCCAACTAAAACCTAGTTGCACGACTCCTTTGAGCCGTGGTAGGGTAGTAATCAAAGCACAGTGGGAACTCATACGAGACAAATGACGATCTCAGGTCGATGAACTAACCTGTATACATGTCACCTGGGAACTGCTATCTGACGTCTGGTATAATCCCAACTAGCAGGTTCCCGGCGAGTCATGTCCGGTGTACTCATAACCCAATGAGAAACTGTATACATCTTAGGTGAACCAACTGACACCAGTGGCTTGTGAGACCGGCCACCGCCCCTCGTCGGGGTCTCGACTGTATACACTAGTCTACTAATGGAGTATCGATGCCCAGTCTCGAAACTCCCACGACTAGGGACCTTTTAAGGATGTGCTTATAGACTCCAGCTCTCACGTATATGATCGCCCTCATACTGCTGGTAGTCAAGCAAGAATCCTAGGGGCTCTATCAACGTGTAATAGCGACTCGTAAGGTCACCTAAAGCAGTACACGATGATAAAGATAAACCAGATAGCATACTATCATCTTGAGTAAGACTGTCCTACCGGGATAGGTCCTCCCTCAATCATTGCAATCACGTGCCTATGATCCAATAATTGACTCTGAGGGCACTATCTCCAACAGGATTTCGCATTGATATATGGATTTCATATAATGTTTCCTAGATGTTTTGCTCCTGGGTATATATATCAGTGGTTTGGGACACTAAGATATATATATATATATATATCAGTGATATGGGACGCTATTATCTATATGTACACCTATATAATATATATCATCATAATGATCTGTGCCTGTATTCTTATTCATTGCGATATGAGGGGCGGATGTGCCCGGTATGAGGGGCCGATGTGCCCGATGTGAGGGGTCGATGTGCCCGATGTGAGGGGCCGATGTGCCGATATGAGGGGATGATGTGCCCGATGTGAGGGGCCGATGTTCCCGATATGAGGGCCGATTTGAGGGAATATGGGGATTTAGTTGTCTTGATGGACACTGGTTCGCCACGATGAGGGTTCCGTGAGGATGACATGTTTTATCCCGTAATCCGCATTTATTTGATATGCACTTGCTTCATGTATTAGTAGTACCTGATAGAGTACCTTTCATGATTATTGCATATTCATATTTTCATACTTATGCTATAAGATTACGTGTAATAGATTATCGCTGCTAGTACATACTTGCGATTACTGTATGATATTATTTACTACTCACGAGTTGGCAACTCACCCCTATTGTGCCGCAGGGTTTTTCAGGTCTGATCATCAGAGTGGTCGCGGCAGGGCGTCTCTTTATCTCTACTTTTGCGGATACTGCTACGGTTGGCTGTGAAGCCGTTTGCTATAGGTGGGTTGCGGTTATCCGATAATGTACATTGTATATTTCTTGTATCCAATTGTCACGAACCAAAATGTTAGCTCGCGACCAGCACTTAAACCACGCGACGTCTACAGGCGTAACGTAATTCAAGTAAGCTGAAAGCCAGAAATCTAAACCTTTTTAAGAAATAAAGATGTGAACCTTTGAAATAAAGGTATAGTAAATCATGTTTTGTCTTTTGAAAATTTGGGCAGCACCTCTTTTGTAAAAACTAACCCCGAAAACGGGTACAACACGGAATATAAATAAAACATCACAAACGGGAGCAAATCATGCCCAACGGCGGAAAAAACCACCACAAGCATAAATATACGACACCCAACGGCGAAGATCCACATAAGGAAAAAAAAGTAAAGCAAGATATCAACCCCAAAAGCGAACATAAAACCTATTGCTCAAGTCTCACAACTACAAGTCCTCTATGTCTGCAACATATACGATTTGCTAGTTTCTGAATTGATGGAGTGATTAGATACAATATGAATAATGAATACAATAGGGGCACGATTCAACATGTACCACCTACCACAAGCAAGTCACCTGAAAACAGCTTTGTGCCAGCGATGCCGCACCTGATCCATGCGGTCAACCTGCAAGAACTGTAGCACAACGGGGGTGAGTTGCCAACTCGTGAATAGAAAAACATAATTAGATAGAAATCGAAATAAACAACGATTCCTAGGTCAACTATATTATAAAGATAATACTATGATATCTAGGGTGACCGTATTTGCATATGTGCAAACACATAATAAATGCCTATCAGTAGGTGGATATCATCCAATAATATAGTCATAGCATGTATGCAGGTGGATGTCGTCCAACAATATAATCAATGCATGTATGCAGGTAGATCTCGTCCAACAATATAATCAATGCATGTATGCAATGGATCTCATCCATGTGTCAATCTACTGACAGAACAACTCCTACATGTAAATATCATAAAAGCATATGCAGGTAAATATTAGGATATCAAAGAATGTGTGTCCATCAATGACGCAACAAAATCAGGGAAACCTGAGTGTCTAGCCTCGACACTCGAAACATCATGAAACTCATGTCTAGCATCGACACGTAAATCCTCATGCCTCGGGCGCCATCACCACCACTGGCCCTGATGTCATGTCTGTACATCACTCCGGTCGGTATCCCCATGATAACCGCCGAGTCCAAATACTATCACCGGTAGGGTACTTGCCCAGCTTTCGAAGCTCATTACAATCATATGCGAACTTCTTACCGAGGGGAACCATACCGGGCTCCACCATGTACCCACATACAGCCCACTCTTACTCCTCGCATCGGGTATATATCATAAATCTCAGAACCGAGAATTCTCATGGTGGACACACTGAAATATCATATCAAGAGAAACCGTGTTTTCAAACAATAAATAGTTTCAAGAAACACCCCCACGGTTCTCAAATCCATAAATCACATGAAATCCATATCTCAATGCGTAAATCCATGAAAACTGATATATGCAACATAAAACAGCAATATGAGCATATTAAGGGAAAACCGCTCTTTTAAATTAATCCAGTTTTAAAATATATCATGCGGTTCCCAAATCCTCCAAAATCAAATGCAGCATCATATGAGGTGTATATGTAACTGTAGCAAGGTATGAGTATCTATATCTAAGCAAGTATGTATGATGCATTTCATAACCGCAATAGCACAAAAATCAACGTCTGCAAATCACATGTCAATACAATACAACGTAGGGATATATGCAGTTATAGTAAGATATATGGGTGTACATGTCAGTATGTATACATAAGGTACAAGTAGCTATAGAAAGTATATCATGCAACATAACATAGTGATGTGAGCATATGAGATATATCTTAGCATGATGTAGCAGTTCTACTGTGTAGTGACATAGCAATTATCGATAATGAAGTGTGTGAGCCGGCAATATGTGTAAATGTAACATACGGATCATCGATAATTATGTAGGTGTACTAACACAGTTATATGAAATGCAATGAGAATAATATGAATGCAGCATAAAGCACATCATGAACTAAATGCTATAAGGTATACGTATCTAACATGACCGAGTCGGTGAATCTATCAATTGGCATCCAGCCTCACAACATCACGTACGGTACAATCCATCGTACGACATTCTCTAAACAAGGGTATGGATAAATCAACTAGTAAAACTCATCGCGTACGGAAATCTATCATACGACTACATTAAACAAATAGGAATTCTATCAACTATACAACATCGGGGTACAGATCTATGTCTCGTACGGCATATCACTTAATATGCAAAACATTATCCATATATATACCTATCTCTCAGGTCACATCAATGTCAATCTCGTATCAGGGACCTATAATTGTATCAACAATCTCATATCGACTCGAAATCCATATAACGACATATCACACTAAGTCATCATATCACATCGTAAACTCGTTCATCACATCAATATCTCGCATCGCAAGAATATAAAAATCTTGTTCTCTTTCAATTCGCACCTATCATGATTCACTTATCATTTCGTATTCTCATATGTCAATATGTCCATTAGCATCAATTTCTATAATATTATCGTTTGTAAATCCTACAATCATATCCGTCGCATATCATTTATCAGGATAAAATAATCAAACGATATTCCATATCAATGTTTGCGGGGGTGCAATACGCCATCCACCCGACTTCCCCCGTAGATATAAATCTACTCACCTGCTAAACTCCTCGCTTAGCCGTAGTCGATGCACTTCGTCGTCTCGGAATCTACGCGAATGTACCTACAATATCAACACGTATCGCAATACCATTAAAATCAAGTTCCGAAATCCAATACGGCATGCGGTGTGCTCATAGGTTAGAACCTATAGCCTACGCATGCAAAACAACCAAACAACCCTCGTCGTTGACGTTCAAATATCCAACGACCCAAAACAAAATAAGGTTGGAAAACTTAGAAATCCCAATACCGGAAAACATAGACAAAACCCTAACTATAGTCGCTATCCATGAAAACCACCAGGCCTAAAACTCCCAATCGTACCAATAACCCTATACTAGTAAACTGTAAAGTGGTTTAAGAAATTATACCGATCGATCCGTATCCTTCGGTCTTAAATCTCAGTCCTTAGCATATTGCGGCTATCTCGATGAAGTTCGCTCTCCAGTCATGCTCGTCGAAGAGGACACACATCGAGGATTCTTTATACGGGCTCCCACCTCAAAACCGCGGCAACTCAGGCATTCAGTTTTCTAGCCTAAATATCCAAGACGAAGTAGAGATAGTGTGCGGACATTTTGTCTCAAGACACCCAAGGATTTGGGTGGAGGTAAATTGAAGTTGCCAAAAAGGAATATGTGAGCACACGAAATTTTTTCTTGGAAAAAATTGCTTGCACACCAAAGGGGCTCGGCCAAAACCATTAGAAAGGATTCTCTATGGATTTGGCTTGGCCAAAAGAACAAATGTCCACTGTGGATTTTTTATAATTGTTGAGTGTGTTGAATTAATAGCAACTCGAGAACCCCAAAGTAATTCCCTGCACCCACCAAAATGACAGCCACCTCACCCCATCAATAAAACCCACGAAATTACCAAGCACCCCTCCAATACAAATATCTTAGGCTAAATATCCTAGCACAAACAAAAGAAATTAATGTATTATCACCCTCACAAAAACCCCATGCCTTTGCCAAGCCACCTTACCAAAACAAAAAAAATAAAACCCAAGCCTAATCAATTCCCACTACCCACAATAGCTAGCAACCAAATTTTGAAATTTCCCAGCAAAGGAAAAGCCACCAAATGCATGCACTAATTAATTAATGCATACACAAATTCAACACATGAAATATGGCCAAAAAGAAAGCTAACGAATTCCATCACCACAATATTTTTAAAATGAATAAATTAATTTAACCTCCCAATTATTTCTTAAATATTGTTATATATTCATACCATTTTACGAAAACCCCAATTTCGCAAATCGGGTAATTTTCGCGAAAATATTATTTTAATATTAAATTACAAAAATAACATTTTATATTTTCTAAAATGTTACAATCCTCCCCCCTCAAATAAATTCGGTCCCCGAATTTAAATTTAAACCCCTAAATGCTAAAACACTTAAATAATCAGCTCAAATCAACGAGGCTCCGAAATCACGGAAGAAACAGAAATACCACAGCGCATCCTGTGCGCCGGAAAAAGAGTACGAAACTTAAAACCGAACTCCGTCAAGCGTCACGCAAATCATCAGACTTGCAAGCATATCATCGGAGTCACAATGGAGATACAGATATCGAAATCCACTACTGAAATCCCATTTGCACTAATCAAATATTATAATACATATATAATACGCATCCTTGAAAAAGCTCTAAATACCGAATAAAACATATGCAGAATCTTTTCTGAATTGTCGTGTAATGCGTAACCCACGGCACAAATGGCGGACGCTGATTTGTAAAGAAATAATATAGTAGCATATTTGTTTTGCTCAAATTTACGTTCCGCCTTTTTTTAATATCCCAAAAGGTTTTCTTTTGTAAGCGTTCGTGTCACTCGCAGACACGTAAGAAATAGCGAAACTATAGCTCCTTCTGAAAAACCTCTTGGTAACTGTTTATGCATGTAAAGTACTCAGGCACTGTTCTCGGATCAGTCCTGCTAGGGTACTACAAAGTATAGGGCCTCATGATGAAAACAAAGTGCTCAAAAGCAATATCAACCTCAAAAGGCGTGTCCAACCATCACGTGCGTCTGGTACGCACGGAAATCAAATCCCAGTACAAGTACCACAATATGCAGAAAAGTAAGACTAAGTGCAACGGGTGTGCACGAAAGCATCTATCCAATGCAACTGGGTGCACGACAACGACAACTAGTGCATCAAAAGTTCCCGAAAATCTCAATCTAGTGCAACGAACATGCATGAACGAAAACCCCAAATCGAGTGCATCAGGTATTCACAAAATCATATCACGCATCCAACGTGTGCGAAAGTCCAAATCAAGTGCATCCGTCATGCACAAAACAAATCTAAATCAAGTGCATCCCACATGCACGAATAAAAATCAGAATCAAGTGCATCCCACATGCACGAATAAAAATCTAAATCAAGGGCATCCAACATACACGAGTAAAATCTCACTCAAATGCATCCGATGCGCACAAAAACCAATACCAAGCGCCTAGTATGCGGAAAAATCCGACCCTAGCACGTCAGGTCCGTAAAACTCCTGGTAACACAAATGCTTAAGACATAAATCTGGTGCAACCAAGGCACGAAGTATAAATCTGGTGTAACCAATGCACGAAATAACAATCTAGGGCAACAAAGGCACGAAATACGAATCCGATGCAACAAATGAACACAATACAAATCGGGTGCATCTAGTGAACGCAAAACCAAATCCAGTGCATCCAGTGCACGAAATATCAAATCTTGTGCATCTAGTGCACGGAATATCAAAACCATGTACATCCACTGCACGAAATATCATTCATGTGCATCCACCTCACGAAATATCAAATCCTATGCATCTAGTGCATGAAATAACATAACCACTGTAGGAAATCCAAGAAATCATAAACACGTGCAGGTAAGACACAAAATCGACATCAACACAATGGTGTATAAAATATATATCTCAAGTGCAATAAACATGCACAAAATGTAAATACCCAGTAGGTGCAGCCATGATGCACGAAAACCATATCCTGAAACTCAATCATCAAAACTCAAATCCAAGCGATATAAGCGTGATAATCGGATCACAAACGCAAATCGCAACAAATGATATTGAGGTACACTTCCTATAATGTCGAAAAAGTCGGTGTGCCTAAACTGGCAGAGCAAGAACATCCGCTAGCCTCCTGCTCACAGTCTGGCTTCTTCAGTCTCTGGGTCCTTATTTCTCTGTAGCTTACCAATCTCGCACTCTATCGGCTCATCTGCCCGGTCAGGTGTGCTAACGGAAACCATTCCGTTCTGGCACTCCTCAGGTCATCTCTCGGCCAATTAGTATGATCACTCATAAAGCAGCACGTCACTGTCGTCAGCCTCTGGCCCTCTGAATACACGTGACATAACTTATCCTCGATGCAATCTCATCGTAGCAGTGCCCTAGAAGGAACTGGCTCATGGTCTCTTCCGATCTCGCCTATACCGAACTATATGGAGGCTGGTACTCTTACATAATATTTTCTCGTTCTCTGGACATCTGCGTTTTCAGCACAACATTTCCTTAGGAACTGGTCATTTTCCAACGCTCCTATATACACATCTGAATCTCAAATCTCAACAGGGAGTAACAACAGCTCGTCCGCATCTCACACGAACCTCTTGCTCAACTCATCTTTATTATCGTCTACTTGACATCGCATCATGCTATCTGCATACCGTAAATTTTCTTGGCGACAATCAATCCGGAATCTCTTGCACGGACTCGAAATCAAAAACTCTGTATCTTCATCACTCTGTAGAAGATCTTTAGACAAACACGTCCTCAAGAACTTGTCCCAACCATCGGAGGAAGACTCAATGCACATCCGTTTCTCGATCAACTCACAACACATCTGGTTGAGGTCCTTCCATCTGAAACTGGTCAGCTTACCGATCTCACATCGGGACATCCGACGAAAAACATCATCTCTGGATCGATTTACTCTAGATCTGAGTAAGACTCTCCACACTGGAAATCTTCAACTCAACAGGGCCTGCGTCGGCGCATCAAATCTGACGAATCACTTTCGTCTCTCAACTCAAGATAGACTAGCTATCACCTGTCGCGTCTCTGCTTGGAAGCTCCAGCGATCTTAACTCGTAAGCTCCGGAAGCGACATCACATCAATCTCAGCAACAGCTGGGTCATATGTCTACACGGTCGATGACATCACGATCTCTGAGGTATGTCATACATCAACAGTTCTCACACAGCAGGCAGCCTCTAACAATGGCCTGATCATTTGGTACATAACCGCACAATCGCCTCGAACGAGAGGTCATAACACCACACTACATCGATACGTTCCCATGTCACCAGAAAACACGATGGTCAGTCCTCGTCCACGACGAGCTCATCCTGACCGCATCACCAACAGCAGCTCGAACTGCGCTCAAACCATGGTGACAGGAACCACAAACAAGTATCGACAAAAATAGATCAAGTGATGAAATGAATCAACAGATCCAGAAAGAATATATGATCATATAGAGGAATGGAAACAGTGAGAGTATGATCATGTAAACAAATAGAATCAAGGATCTCAAATGGATGTATAATCAAGGAAAACAAAAAGAATCGCCAGTCTCAAGATATGTATATCTTAAGGTTTATTAAGTGGAGTATCGTATCGTAAATATGCCGCGGAATATAAATACGGTACGTCACTATACTCAAACTACCTACTCTATCAATCAGGGTCAGCCTATGGAATGAAAGTTCGGGTTTAACACCCCCTTGCTTAATTCTATGTTCCGTAAGGTCAAACCTAGGTTCCAAAATATATACGCTGTAGACCACACATAGTCAAACCTAAACTCGAACCAAGGTTAAACCTAGCGCTCTGATAGCAACTTTGTCACGACCCAAAATATTAGCTTGCGACCAGCAGTTAAATCACGCGACGTCTACAGGCGTAACGCAATTCAAGTAAGCTGAAACACAGAAATCTAAACCTTTTAAAGAAATAAAGATGTCAAGATTTGGAATAAAGGTATAGTAAATAATATTTTGTCTTTTGAAAATTTGATCAGCACCTCCCTTGTAAAAACTAACCCCGAAAACGGGCACAACACAGAATATAAATAAAACATCACAAACGGGAGAAAATCACGCCAAACGGTGGAAACAACCACCACAAGGATAAATATACGACGCCCAACGGCGAAGATCCACATTAGGAAAAAAATGTAAAGTAAGACATCAACCCCAAAAGCGAACATAAAACCCATCGCTCAAGTCTCGCAACTACAAGTCTTCTAAGTCTACAACATATACAATTTGCTACTTTCTGAATTGATGCAGTGACTAGATACTGTTAGTTACATGTATGCCCTAGAGGCCATTACTGTACATTGGATGTATATTGTAGTGGATGCTGGGACATATATAGGTAGGACTTTCTTGCTCGACATGATAGTACGCTATCTGGTTGCTCTTTATCTTAACATGTATACTTTCTGTCTCTCTGATTACATGTTGATAAAGCCCTTAAGATGTGTACTCGACTTCCAGGACTATGATGCAGATCATACTAGTGGGGCCTGGGTAGTCCATGAGTACATCCTTGAAATGTTCCTAGTCGTGGGAATATCGAGACGGGGCATCGATATTCCAGAGTAGACTAGCGCATATCTTCTCGACCCATACGATGGGCGATGGATGATCCCATATCCATTGGTGTTTGACATCGAAGATGGTATGCGGGTGCTCAGTGGAGACTGGGTACACTGAACGGACTCGCCGAGAACTCCCAGATGGTATTATACCTCACGTCAGATGGCAGTTCTCTGGTGACACTGGTACAGCTTAGTCTGTTGACCCGAGATTGTCATAGAGTCTTGTGTGTCTCCCACTGTGCTTTGATTTCCACCCTACCACGGCTCTACTGAGTCGTGCAAACAGGTGGTTTTTGGGTACAGTCCCGATTCACATGGAGGCAATGAGCGATAGGAAGGGATTCGTCTCTCCCGGTATTGGTGGTTAATGTTGCGCAATGCACGACTGGCCATAACAGGAAATCCCTGGCCAGGGTTGCAGTGATATACTGGTAAGAGTTATCAGTAGTTTCACGAATGTTATGGACCTTACGTCGGCATGACTTATCGAGCTATTGGGGTCTGACGTTTACCACCCCTAGGCGAGATATGCGACATATCAGACGAACAGACCGGACTGTACGGTAAGTGTTACTGGTTGGATTCGCAGGGGTGTGAGCGGGCTTGCTCGTCGATCTTCTGATCGCTCAATACCCGGGTGGCCGTTAGGTTTAGCAGACCGCATGCGGCTTGTGGGTGTTTGATATGATCATCATCCGCTGCCGGCGTATTGACGAGTCTTTAGAGTCCTACACAGAGGTTTCCTGGCTCAAGCGAAACGAAATAGGAGCGCATATGAGATATGTGCGGGACCGAGAATAATGCATGTATATGATACCGTATTTCATTCTCACGATGAATGTGTCGAATGGTTGTATGCGATATAACCTAGTTATCGAATCAAGGATTGATTCGATAAGCCGATACATTGGATACTAGCCGGTTATATGCGATATAACCGGATCATTGAATTAAGTGTTGATTTAATGATTTAATGTATAATTTTATATTTGATATATCACTTTTCATTAACTAGTATTGATTCACTTTAAATGGATTTTCTCACTTGGTATGTACAAGTTGTATATGTGATATACTTTTGTGCACAAGATTGTATCATGTTTGATGATACATGCAAGCTAGGGTTTGTGTAAAGAATTGACCATGGTTATATGAATGGTTAGGGTTTCATTTTATTTGCTTATTTATTTATTCATTTATTCTTTATTGAAAGAAATAAAATAGTGGCTAAGTTTGGATAATCTTTGAAGCTTCATGAAGTTTTGAATGGTTGACTTTTTTGTTTGTTTCCTTAACCTTAACCATTCACTTTAACCTTAGTTTGTTCTCTACATCTAACCATAGTTGACATTTTGATAAGAATGATTCATTTTCTATTTTCAATTAACTTATCATAATTCTTTATCATCTTCTTCTTCATCTTCAAGTTGAAGAAAGCTTGCACCTTTAATGGCAACTAGCCAATACAAGTGAGAAATCCAAATCTAAAGTCTACCCATTTCCTATTTCTTCATCCTCTACTACTTGCCATGTCGTAGAGTGTGTTGTCTTCACAAGTTTCTTGACCTGGCGAAGGCGGAGCTCGAGTTTTGTGATGCCTCGACGTAGATCATCTTCGGCATTGAACTGACGATCAAGCCCGCCCATTTCTTCGACGAAACCGATACTTGAGTTCGGGGTTCGATTTGGACAGCGGAGGGAGATCATCGTGGAGCTTAGGAATTGGCGGACCGGATCTACAAAGGTTGTAGCCCCTTTCCTTTAGATACATTTCCGTTTACTTGCATGCTTTGCCTAGATATCTAGTAAACGATCCGTATTAGGGTTCCTAGGCACTCATATGGAGTCTCACAAGTGATCAAACATGCACAAATCAACTTTTACGGGTGGCCACTGTGTTGAGTTACACCACGTGTCTTGCACAGTAATTCATGTTTTGTAATGCTGAGTCTTCTGGAAATTTTTAGTATTTATTCAAGAGTTGAATTTTCTGGGGTAGTGTTGGGACTTCGAATGTTCGACCGGATTATCAAATTTTGTCTGTGTGGCTTTCCGGATAAATTTTAGAATATGTTAAAAAGTTCGATCGGATATAAATACCCAATTTTTCCCCTGTCGGGAAATTTCCAAGTGTTGGATTTTTCCGTAGTTTCACGACGTTCTAAGTAGTGCAAGTAACTCGATGGACCCTCTAGAAGATAACAAACCTTAACTCGATTATGTGACCGTCTTGAACTGCCCTTTGAACCTTCGGGTTTGGGGCAGTACGGCGTGCCACATGTGAGGCGTTGGCTTGACCCTTCTACGGCTGGACCGTTGGTATTGAGGCACGAACGGAATGTTGTTAGATTTGTTTCATGTGTTGATCAGTATCGGGAAAACTTGGGTGTTCGAATGTTCGATCGGAAAGTTTAACATTTTCTATTTATCTGGAATGGGATACAATAATTGGAATTCACAATAGTTATGAGATAACTGAATGAATGTTATAAACATAGCAGTTTAGTCTCACTTGATCGGTTGCTACGGAATTTTGATGTGATCAAAAGTTCGTCGCAATCACGTAGCGTACGCGGATACTCGCCGGGTAAACTTAATAGACAGCCTCACTCCATAGCCCCGACCAAGTGACTGTAGGAGAACCCCGTCGCCGAAAGCGTCCGTTCGGGTGCTCCCGGTAGCGGTGTTCCGCCTTGGTGCACTTTGCCGACGGCGTCGGGGGTGCGGCCGTCTACTGAAGTTTGCGACGAGCATTCGATCAGGATGTCGGGAATCTTATTGAATTGCCCGACTTGATATTGAAAAGTGTTTTCGATAATGAGACTAAAATGCGGGGTTTATAATTGTTAGGCATGCGATGTCTAAGTAATTCATTTGGTCAGGCATGCGATGTCTGAGGTGGTTGCGGATTCCAACTGTTGTAGTTTTACACTTTCTTTTCTGTGACCGTAAGTGTAATATATGATATCGCCAGTTTCGTTGCTATATGTCAACGTCAATTGGGATGGACATATTTACTTACGTTGATGACATATGATGTTATGTGTTGCTGGATATGTTATATTGGATCGTCGTGTTTGAATAGCCGGGGGTTTTTTATGTGAGATGAGTGTTTTTCATTTTCATTCATGTAAAAAATTGTATGTAATATTCTTTTATTTGGGGCACTTCCAGGTTGCGGAAGTAGTCACCTGTTGTATATTATTTACTTTTCCGCACTAGGATAGACCCAAGGAGGGGAGCACAAGTAACCGGGTTCTGGAGTCCAGTGGGAGACCAACTCGAGGAGTCGGGTCCGGGTCTCCTAACTCCAAAATTGGTAGGGTTACTTGCCGCTCTCGTAGGGGTCTAGGGGTGTGGGTTTGGCTATTCATCACGACCGTGGAATCTGTGTTTTATACTGGCTCGTATTGAAAACACGGACGTCCTAGTATATCCAATATTTCATATGATTCTTCTGCTGCGATATCTGTGATGTGATCATGTGATGTTCTGTGATAGATACAGTATATAGTATATATGATATATTATATAGACGTTGCTTATGTTTTACACCCGCGCTAGCCCTGCCCTGCTCTGCCGTTAGTTACCTAACCTAACGGTGCATGAGGGGACATCGAGGCGAATGCGGATGGCATAAGTGTACGTCGTATTTATCTGTGATGTTTAGGTACTTAAAAGATGGGACTTCATTAATGTGATTAATGAAATAAAAGAAACCTAAGATGTTGTAGAATCGAATTTCAAAATAAAACAGGTAGCTACAGTTCTTGCTTTGCACAGCGGTATATGTGATATATCCTGCACCTTATTCGATAAGGAAAGGACCGAGATCCCTTCACCGGGAGTGACTCCTTTAGCAATAACTGGCAAATGCTACACACTCGGTTTGTCTTTTGATTGCTTTTAAGAGTTTTTGCTTTGCACAGTGATATATATGATATATCCCGCACCTCATTCGACGAGGAAAGGACCGACGATCCCTTCATCGGGAGTGACTCCTTTAGCAAAACTAGAAAAGCCTAAAAAACACTCCATTTTAAAATCATTTGATTCTACAACGATATCAAGTTCATTACGCAATAGGTTTTCAGAAAAACCTGTCGTAGCCCTCCGTCATTTCAGATAAGTTGTATATAGTATTCGTGCTGCATTTGTTGGCTTTCGTCAAGGTGCAGTGTGCGGTAGCTATATGCTGCTTATCTGCCAGCATACGATGCGATTGGATTAGGGTAGTCGTGCGGCTTTGTTGGCTTTCGTCAAGGGTCGTGCGGGTGGGTTTAATTCAATCAGGAAATGACGGGTTGAACTTGACTAGCGGGCTATGGTTTGTTGGCTTTCGTCAAGTTCATAGCACGTTAGGGGCAAAATATTATCGGGAATTTCAAGTGTTGGAATTTGCATTGAGATTGCATACCTTCTATGAGATAGTTGGATCCCGATACCCGCTGTGAGTAAGAGTTACTCCTGGGAGAGTTTTACACATTACAATTAGCCGATCAAGTAGGTGTCTAGAAAGGTGTTAACGAGGTTACGCCTCTGGGAAAACGAGGTTTACATTAATTAGGTTCGTGCGAAAGCACGGTGGACCTCCCTCAAAGTACCGACACTGGCCTGGCTGAAAGATTGGCGAACTTGTAGCATGTAATTAATCCCGGCTAGTCTTTCCTTTTAGGGTTTGAAGGAAGATTTGATAAAAAGCAGTGGGAGCCATCCTGATTAGATAAAATAATAACCAATCTATTCTTGCAAGAGCGCACGCTGAGTGTCTTCTTCTCTCTCTCTCCTGGTAGCGACCATATCACGCCTTAATCAAGATAATAAAACGGATATTTGACCGAACCCGCTTGTTATACTAAGCTGGGGAACGTTGGTCCCGCTCCAATTTATAATTGTTATAAGACAGAGCAGGAAATTGGGGAATACCAGATTTCCCGTGCCGCCCAAACGAAGAGAGTGCATGCTGATGCATCATCTTCGGATGTGTTCGTTACAAAGAACTGTTTCTCAGTATCCTCCGCATCCTTGGTATATGATACCGGATCAGGATCCCAGATATGTAATCTGTTACATAGGGCTACAAAAGGGTAGAAAAACTGAGAACGGGTGATAAGTTTCATGAGGCAGAAAACGGGGCAAGTGTTGCAGCCAAGTCTGTCGGTCACTGTCACCCTGTATTACCAATACATTGATTCTGAGCGAATGTTATTAGATACCGAACCTGATATACCAAATCATATCTCTCTCTTTGTTAGAAAAGAAAGGATATAATTTTGTATTGATGGATAATGTTTCGAACATTTCCTATATCAAAAGTTGATCGGTTCAGGCACGTTATCTAAAAGCATTGATGTTCTAAATCAAACTACAGTTCTTAGTATACGGAACACACACAAGAGGAAGAGTCCAGAAATGAACGAATCCTTCTTGAGGCATTGTAGACTAGGTCATATCAATGCGACCCGACTAGCTGAAGTTACATGAAGATGCATATTTAAATCAGTTTGAATTTACATCTTGTGAAACTTGCCAGTCATGTCACAAAGATAAGATGACCATAGCTCTGTTTATTGGAAACAGAGAAAAAGTTAGTGAACTCTTGGGATGATACATGTTGATGTATGTAGGTCTCCTGTCTACACATGCCAGGACTGATTCTTTATACTTCATTACGTTCTCTGATGATCTCTTTAGATTCAGACATATGTTCCTGTTGAAACACAAGTCCGAACCTTTTAAGATATTCACAGAATATAAGTTAGAAGTAGAGAACCAAAATACGGGTAAAAGTATTATGTCCTTTGATGAGATCAAGGAGGAGAATACTTGAGCATGGAAATCCTTGACTATTTTAAAAGAGAATGAGATTCTCTCTCAGCATTACTCCTCCGTATACAACATAGCACGATGGTATATCGGGGCGGAGCAATCAAACCCTATATGATAAGGTGTGCTCTATGATGAGTACTACTGAGTTACCTTTTTCCTTAAGGGAGTTATGCACTTGAGAAGCTGCATACCTATTGAATAGGGTTCCAATCAAATCAGTTGCCTACCATTTCAAATGTGATATGGAAAGGGAAGAGCCCATATCTTAAGTTAGTTAAGATTTGGGGATTGTCCGGCCTATGTCTAAAAACAAAATCCGGACAAGCTCGAGGCAAGGTCTGTTATGTAGAACTGGAAATGTTCCAGCTATACAAACTGCAGCAGATGATTTGATAGAACCAAAGGATTCAGTAGATTCCAACGAACCTCAGCCTCTCCGCCGATCTAGTAGGGTTCCTCACCCACCTGAGAGATACTTCGGTTTCTCTATGACAGTGGGAGCGAGGATTGCATCATGAGATGATGACCCAACTAGTTTCGAGCTGGCCATCAGGAGTAAGACTCTGTAAGAATGGCTGGATGCTTAGTGATCTGAGATGGAATCCTTATACACCAACAAAGTATGGACTTTAGTTGCTATATCTGAAGGGTTAAATCGCCATCAGGAGCAAGTATATTTTGAGAAGATTACTTGGTGTACATGGAAAAGTTGAGACTTTCAAAGCTAGACTTGTTAAAAGTTTGCATCATTTACCAGGTGTGGATAACGATGAAACCTTTTTCCAGTAGCTATGCTTAAGTCTATCCAGATCCTACTTACCACGGCTATATACCATGACTACGATATCTGGTGGTTGGGTGCCATGACTGCTTTTCTAAATACTGATTTAGAAGAGAACGTCTATAAGAACACAGCCAGAGGTCTTCGTAAACAATGGGAGCAGCGGAAACGTGTGCTAGTTGCTTTACATAATGAAGCAGGCATCGCGGAGTTGGAACGTCTGTTTTGATGTGATAGTCAAAGTGTTTGACTTCATCAAAATGGTAGACGAACTTTGTATATACAAAAGGGAAGTAGAGAGTAAGGTGGTCATCTTCGTATTGTACGTAGACAACATACTCTTGATAGGAAAAGAGTTTCCTATACTACGATCGGTCAATCTCCTATTATCGCTAGGATTCTCCAAATAGGATCAAAGTGATACCTCCTAAATCCTGAGTTTTCATCTATGAGATAGATGTAATTGGATGCTAGGATTCTCACTAGATGTAGTGAGATGTTATCAATCGATCCTGGGGAGAATCACTGGAAGAGTTCCAGGGTGATAAAGACGACTGAATGTTAGTCACGGGCATTGTCTTTACCCTCAGTAGAAGGACGGTATGTTGGAAGAGTTCCAAGCTAGATACCGTGGCAAACTAGACGATAAAGGCTGGTAACATCGCTATTGAAGATACTACCAAAGAGGAAGTTTGGGTGTATATTGGTTCATAAGATGAACTAGGTTCCTGCCATTGTATGACAATGGAAGTGTGGCTTCGGCCCTGGAACCCTGGTCCCATCAGTGACCCAGACAAATTCTGAGGCAGCATCACCTGATCATGGAGATAGTTGATCTCCAGGGTGATCGAGGTTATGAGAGAAGATTCAGAGGACAACACGGCGGATCCACTCACGAAGGCCTTTTCCCAGAGAGAGACTCATATGGGATGGTTGAGTATTAGATACTGCAACCACTGCTACAGATGGCCCTAGTGCAAGTGGGAGAATGTTAGTTATATGTATGCCCTAGAGGCCATTACTGTACATTGGATGTATATTGTAGTGGATGCTGGGACATATATAGGTAGGACTTTCTTGCTCGACATGATAGTACGCTATCTGGTTGCTCTTTATCTTAACATGTATACTTTCTGTCTCTCTGATTACATGTTTATAAAGCCCTTAGGATGTGTACTCGACTTCCAGGACTATGATGCAGATCATACTAGTGGGGCCTGGGTAGTCCATGAGTACATCCTTGAAATGTTCCTAGTCGTGGGAATATCGAGACGGGGCATCGATATTCCAGAGTAGACTAGCGCATATCTTCTCGACCCATGCGATGGGCGATGGATGATCCCATATCCATTGGTGTTTGACATCGAAGATGGTATGCGGGTGCTCAGTGGAGACTGGGTACACTGAACGGACTCGCCAAGAACTCCCAGATGGTATTATACCTCACGTCAGATGGCAGTTCTCTGGTGACACTGGTACAGCTTAGTCTGTTGACCCGAGATCGTCATAGAGTCTTATGTGTCTCCCACTGTGCTTTGATTTCCACCCTACCACGGCTCTACTGAGTCGTGCAAACAGGTGGTTTTTGGGTACAGTCCCGATTCACATGGAGGCAATGAGCGATAGGAGGGGATTCGTCTCTCCCGGTATTGGGGGTTGATGTTGCGCAATGCACGACTGGCCATAACAAGAAATCCCTGGCCACGGTTGCAGTGATATACTGGTAAGAGTTATCAGTAGTTTCACGAATGTTATGGACCTTACGTCGGCATGACTTATCGAGCTATTGGGGTCTGACGTTTACCACCCCTAGGCGAGATATGCGACATATCATACGAACAGACCGGACTGTACGGTAAGTGTTACTGGTTGGATTCGCAGGGGTGTGAGCGGGCTTGCTCGTCGATCTTCTGATCGCTCAATACCCGGGTGGCCGTTACGTTTAGCAGACCGCTTGTGGCTTGTGGGTGTTTGATATGATCATCATCCGCTGCCGGCGTATTGACGAGTCTTTAGAGTCCTACACAGAGGTTTCCTGGCTCAAGCGAAACAAAATAGGAGCGCATATGAGATATGTGCGGGACCGAGAATAATGCGTGTATATGATACCGTATTTCATTCTCACGATGAATGTGTCGAATGGTTGTATGCGATATAACCTAGTTATCGAATCAAGGATTGATTCGATAAGCCGATACATTGGATACTAGCCGGTTATATGCGATATAACCGGATCATTGAATCAAGTGTTGATTTAATGATTTAATGTATAATTTTATATTTGATATATCACTTTGCATTAACTAGTATTGGTTCACTTTAAATGGATTTTCTCACTTGGTATGCACAAGTTGTATATGTGATATACTTTTGTGCACAAGATTGTATCATGTTTGATGATACATGCAAGCTAGGGTTTGTGTAAAGAATTGACCATGGTTATATGAATGGTTAGGGTTTCATTTTATTTGCTTATTTATTTATTCATTTATTCTTTATTGAAAGAAATAAAATAGTGGCTATGTTTGGATAATCTTTGAAGCTTCATGAAGCTTTGAATGGTTGACTTTTTTGTTTGTTTCCTTAACCTTAACCATTCACTTTAACCTTAGTTTGTTCTCTACATCTAACCATAGTTGACATTATGATAAGAATGATTTATTTTCTATTTTCAATTAACTTATCATAATTCTTTATCATCTTCTTCTTCATCTTCAAGTTGAAGAAAGCTTGCACCTTTAATGGCAACTAGCCAAAACAAGTGAGAAATCCAAATCTAAAGTCTACCCATTTCCTATTTCTTCATCCTCTACTACTTGCCATGTAGTAGAGTATGTTGTCTTCACAAGTTTCTTGACTTGGCGAAGGCGGAGCTCGAGTTTTGTGATGCCTCGACGTAGATCATCTTCGGCATCGAACCGACGATCAAGCCCGCCCATTTCTTCGACGAAGCCGATACTTGAGTTCGGGGTTCGATTTGGACAGCGGAGGGAGATCATCGTGGAGCTTAGGAATTGGCGGACCGGATCTACAAAGGTTGTAGCCCCTTTCCTTTAGATACATTTCCGTTTACTTGCATGCTTTGCCTAGATATCTAGTAAACGATCCGTATTAGGGTTTGTAGGCACCCGTAAAATTTGATTTGTGCATGTTTGATCACTTGTGAGACTCCATATGAGTGCCTAGGAACCCTACAGATACAATATGAATAATGAATATAAGAGGGGCACGATCCAACACGTACCACCTACCATAAGCAAGTCACCCGAAAACAGCCGTGTGCCAGCGATGCCGCAACTATCCATGCGGTCAACCTGAAAGAACTGTGGCACAACGGGGGTTAGTTGCCAACTCGTGAATAGAAAAACATCATCAGGTTGAAATCGAAATAAACAACGATTCCTAGGTCAACTATATTATAAATGTAATAATATGATATCTAGGGTGACCGTATCTGCATATGTGCCAACACATAATAAATGCCTATCAGCAAGTGGATATCATCCAACAATATAATCGATGCATGTATGCCGGTAGATCTCGTACAACAATATAATCGATGCGTGTATGCAGGTGGATCTCGTCAAACAATATAATCAATGCATGTATGCAGGTAGATCTCGTCCAACAATATAATCAACGCATGTATGCAATGGATCTTGTTCATGTGTCAATCCACTGGCACAACAACTCCTGCATGTAAATATCATAAAAGCATATGCAGGTAAATACGAGGATATCAAAGAATGTGTGTCCATCAATAACACAAAAAAATCATGGAAACCTGAGTGTCTAATCTCGACACTCGAAACATCATGAAACCCGTGTCTAGCATCGACACGTAAATCCTCAAGCCTCAGGTGCCATCCTCACGACTAGCCCTGACGTCGTGTCTGTACATCACTCCGGTCGGTATCCCCACGATAACCGCCGAGTCTAAATACTATCACCGGTAGGTACTTGCCCAGCCTTCCAGGCACATCGCCAACATCAACGAACTTCTTACCGAGGGGAACCATACCGGGCTCCACCATGTACCCACACACTGCCCACTCCAACTCCTCGCATCGGGTATAAATAATAAATCTCAAAACCGAGAATTCTCATGGTGGACGCACTGAAATATCATATCAAGAGAAACCGGGTTTTCAAACAATAAATAGTTTCCTGAAATACCCCCACGGTTCTCAAATCCATAAATCACATGAAATCCATATCTCAATCCATAAATCCATGAAAACTGATATATGCAACATAAAACAGCAATATGAGCATATTAAGGGAAACCGCTCTTTTAAATGAATCCAGTTTTAAAATATATCATGCGGTTCCCAAATCCTCCGAAATCAAGTGCAGCATCATATGAGGTGTACATGTAACTGTAGCAAGGTATGAGTATCTACATGTAAGCAAGTATGTATGATGCATTTCATAAGCGCAATAGCACAAAAATCAACGTCTCCAAATCACATGTCAATACAATACCACGTAGGGATATATGCAACTATAGTAAGATATGTGGGTGTACATGTCAGTATGTATGCATAAGGTACATGTAGCTATAGCAAGTATATCATGCAGCATAGCATAGTGATGTGAGAATATCAGGTATATCATAGCATGATGTAGTGACATAGCAATTATCGATGATGAAGTGTGTGAGCCGGCAATATGTGTAAGTGTAACATACGCATCATCGATAATGGTGTAGGTGTACTAACATAGGTATATGAAATGCAATGAGAATAATATGAATGCAGTATAAAGTACATCGTGAACTAAATGCTATAAGGTATACGTATCTAACATGACCGAGTCGGTGAATCTATCAATCGGCATCCAGCCTCACAACATCACGTACAGTAAAATCCATCGTACGACATCCTCTAAACAAGGGTATGGATAAATCAACAGGGAAAACTCATTGCGTACGGAAATCTATCATACGACAGCAATAAACAAATAGGGATTCTATCAACCTATTCAACATCGGGGTACAGATCAATGTCTCGTACGACATATCACTCAATATGAAAAACATTATCCATATATATACCTATCTCTCAGGTCACATCTATGTCAATCTTGTATCAGAGGACCTATAAAGGTATCAACAATCTCATATCGACTCGAAATCCATATAACGACATATCACATTAAGTCATCATATCACATTGTATACTCGTTCATCACATCAATATCTTGCATCACAATAATATAAACATCGCACTTGTTCTCTTTTAATTCGTACCTATTATGATTCACTTATTATTTCATATTCTCATATATCAATATGTCCATTAGCATCAACTTCTATCTTATTATCGTTTGTAAATCCTACAATCATGTCCGTCGCATATAATTTATCAGGATAAAATAATCAAACGATATTCCATATCAATGTTTGCGGGGGTGCTATACGCCATCCACCCGACTTCCCTTGTAGATATAAATCTACTCACCTCCTAAACTCCTCGCTTAGACGTAGTCGATGCACTTCATCGTCTCGGAATGCACGCAAATGTACCTACAATATCAACATGTATCGCAATACCATTAAAATCAAGTTCCGAAATCTAATATGGCTCGCGGTGCGTTCATAGGTTAGAACCTATGGCCTACGCATGCAAAACAACCAAACAACTCTCGTCGTTGACGTACAAATGTCCAACGACCAAAAAAAATATCAAATCGCAAAACCAAGAAATCCCAATACCGGAAAACATAGCCAAAATCCTAACTATAGTCGCTATCCATGAAAACCACCAGGCCTAAAATCCCAATCATACCAATAACCCTATACTAGTAAACTGTAAAGTGGTTTAAGAAATTATACCCATCGATCCGTGTCTTTCGGTCTTAAATCTCAGTCTTTAGGATATTGCGGCTGTCTCAACGAAGTTCGCTCTTCGGTCATGCTCGTCGAAGAGGACACACGTCGTGGATTCTTTATACGGGTTCTGTTAGTTATACGTATGCCCTAGAGGCCATTACTGTACGTACGATGTATATTGTAGTGGATGCTTGGACATATATAGGGAGGACTTTCTTGCTCGACATGATAGTACGCTATCTGGTTACTCTTTATCTTAACCTGTACTCTGATTGTCTCTATGTTACATGTTGATAAAGCCCTTAGGATGAGTACTTGACTACCAGGACTATGATGAGGATTATACTAGTGAGGACAGTGTAGTCGTCAAGTACATCCTTCAAATGTTCCTAGTCGTGGGAGTACCGAGATAGGGCATCGATACTCCAGAGTAGACTAGCGTATGCGCTTCTTGACCCATATGATGGGCGATGGATGATCTCATATCCATTGGTGTTTAACATCAGAGAAGATATACGGGTGCTCAGTGGAGACTGGGTACACTGGACGGACTCGCCGAGAACTCCCAGATGGTATTATACCTCACGTCAAATGGCAGTTCTCTGGTGACACTGGTACAGAGTATTCTGTAGACCCGAGATCGTCAAAGAGTCTTGTGTGATTCCCACTGTGCTTTGATTTCCATCTTACCACGTCCAAGAGGGCGTGTAAAAAGGTGGCTTTTGGGTACAGTCCCGAATCACATGGAGGCAATGAGCGATAAGAGAGGATTCGTCTCTCCCGGGATAGGGAGTTGATGTTGCGCTGTGTTCGATTGGCTATAACTGGAAAACCCTGGACAGGGTTGCTGAGATTTACTGGTAAGTGTTATCAGTAGTTTCTCGAACTGTTATAGACCTCATATCGACACGACTTATCATGCTACTGGGGTCTGACGTTTACCACCCCTAGGCGAGATATGCGACATATCAGACGAAGAGAACGGACTTTACGGGAGTGTTACTGACTGGATTCACAGGAGAATGTACAGGCTTGCTTGTTGATAATCTGAGTGCTCAACACTTGTGTGGCTGTTACGTTTAGCTGACCGCTTGCAGCTTGTGGGTGTTTGATATGATCATCACCTACTGCCGGCGTATTGACGATTCTTTAGAGTCCTACACAGAGGTTTCTTGGCTCAAACAAAATGGAGTAGGAGCACATATGTGATATATGCGGGACCGATAACAATACGTGTATGTGGTACCGTATTAGATTCTCGCGATATGAGATATCGGCCGGGTATATGTGATATAGCCGAGGCATCGGATCAAGTGTTGATTCGATGAACTGATTCAGATTATATTAGTCGGTTATTTGTGAAATAGCCGGATTATCGGATCAAGTGTTGATTCGATAATTTAATGTATAATTATATATTTGATATATTAAATTACATTAACTGATATAAGCTCACTAAAAGATTCTTTTTCTCACTCGGGTAATACATTGATATATGTGGGATATATGTTTATTGTATTATTTTATTTTGTTACAATAAATATTATATATGTGATATATAATATTGTAACATGATATGGTTATTAATGCAACATGTTTTGTGGAGTTTAATTGAGGTTAGGGTTTGGATTAGGGTTAAATCTTCAAGAAGCTTTCAAGAAGCTTCTTGAAGCTTTGACTTTGACTTGGATATTTTGTGATATTTGCTTAACCCAACCCAACCCTTTAACCCTAGTTATGTCTCTACAATGGTTAGCCTTCTCATTATCTACCATGGTTGTATTTCTAACCACACACTATGGTTTTCATTATTCATCACAAAAGAAAATGATCTTCTTCTTCTTTCATGAAAAGTCTTTCTAGCTTTTTCAAAGGTGATGAAAATGAGTGAGAAATAGAAAACAAATGAGAGCCAATATCCTACTTCATCATCCTAATCTATCTTAGCAATTTAGATTAGGGTGTTCACTTCATTTAGTGAGTGAGAGCTTTTGTTAATGAAACTTCAAGGTAGATCATCTATGTTATCGAAGATCGAAGCAAGCTTGCATCTTTCTCTTCGTGGAGCCTCTCGAGAGTCCGGATCTTGATGATCGCAGTGAAGGGACCACAACACGGAGCTTATGAAGTAAAGGACCGGACTACAAAGGTTGTAATCCCAAACTATTAGATGTTAAAGTGTTTAACATGCTTTGTTTCGCCTAATCTTTAGTCTATGATCTTGGTTTAGGATTGTTCGGCATGGATATGTTAGTTATATGTATGCCCTAGAGGCCATTACTATACATAGGATGTATATTGTAGTGGATTCTTGGACCTATATAGGAAGGACTTTCTTGCTCGACATGATAGTATGCTATCTGGTTGCTCTTTACCTTAACGTGTACACTTATTGTCTCACTGTTACATGTTGGTAAAGCCCTTAGGTTGTGTACTTGACTACCTGGTCTATGATGCGGATCATACTAGTGGGGACATGGTAGTCCATAAGTACATCCTTCAAGGTCCCTAGTCGTGGGTATATAGAGACGGGGCATCGATATACCAGAGTAGACTAGCGTATACCTTCTCGACCCATACAGATGGGCGATGGATGATCCTATATCCATTGGTGTTTGACATCAGAGATGATATACTGGTGCTCAGTGGAGACTGGGTACACTGGACGGACTCGCCGAGAACTCCTAGATGGTATTATACCTTACGTCAGATGGCAGTTCTTTGGTGACACTGGTACAGGTTAGTCTGTAGACCCGAGATCGTCATAGAGTCTTGTGCGATTCCCACTGTGCTTTGATTTCCACCTTACCATGTCCAAGAGGGCATGCAAAACATTGGTTTTTGTGTACAGTCCCAAATCACATGGAGGCAATGAGCGATAGGAGGGGATTCGTCTCTCCCGGTATAGGGAGTTAATGTTGCGCTGTGTTCGATTGGCTATAACTGGAAATCCCTGGCCAGGGTTGCTGATATTTACTGGTAAGTGTTACCAGTAGAATCTCGAACTGTTATAGACCTCATATCGACATGACTTATCGAGCTACTGGGGTCTGACGTTTACCACCCCTAGGCATGATATGCGACATATCAGACGAACAGACTGGACTGTACGGTAAGTGTTACTGGTTGGATTCACAGGAGTGCGAGCGGGCTTGCTCGTTGATCTTCTGATCGCTCAATACCCGGGTGGCCGTTACGTTAGCAGACCGCTTGCGGCTTGTGGGTGTTTGATATGATCATCACCCGCTGCCGGCGTATTGACGAGTCTTTAGAGTCCTACACAGAGGTTTCCTGGCTCAAGCGAAACGAAATAGGAGTGCATATGAGATATGTGCGGGACTGAGAATAATGCGTGTATGTGATACCGTATTCTATTCTCGCGATGAATGTATCGATTGGTTGTATGCGATATAACCTAGTTATCGAATCGAGGATTGATTCGATAAGTCGATACATTGGATATTAGTCGGTCATATGCGATATGACCGGATCGTTAAATCAAGTGTTGATTTAATGATTTGATGTATAATTATATATTTGATATATTACTTTACATTAAATAGTATTTGTTCACTTAAGATGGATTTTCTCACTTGATGTGCACAAGTAGTATATGTGATATATTTTTGTGCACTAGTTTGTATCATGTTTGATGATACAAGCAAACATGGGTTTGTGTTTATTTTAAACCATGTTTAGTTAATGGTTAGGATTTCATTTGCCTTATTTATATATTTCATTTATTTATTTTTGGCAAAAACTAAAACAAAATGGTGGTGGCTTTTCTCACTTTGACTTGAAGCTTTATGAAGCTTCATAACACCTTTGACAAAGTTTAAGCCATTTGGTTTTATTCTTAACCTGACCATTTTAACTAAACTCTAGTTTATTCTCTATACTTAACCATGGTTGTAAAATGATAACCATCACTTGATTTTATTTTAATTCATATTCATATTCTTTCTTCTTCTTCTTCTTCAAGAAGAAAGAAAACCTTTTCTTGAAAATGTCTAAGTGATGATTCCAAGTGAGAAATCCAAATCCAAAGTGAACCCACTTCCTATTTCTTCATCCTCTACCACTTGCCATGTAGTATATGGTGTTTTCTTCACAAGTTTCTTGACTTAGTGAAGGTGGAGCTTGAGTTTGTGTTGCCTCGACGTAGATCATCTTCGGCATCGAAGTCAACAACCTAGCCCGATCTTTTCTCCGATGAAACCACCGCGAGAGTCTAGGATCCTGTCACGTCCCGAAAGTACGGAACATGACCGGCACATAGACAACGAAACGTCTCGAGGCGTACGTAATCTAAGTTAGCCGAAAACCCAGAAATCCAAACCAAGAAAAGTAGTAGAGTGAAGGAAAAACGAATTTAAATCAAGTAGTTTTATTAGCATAAGCCGAATTATGCGTTTTTAAAAACATCAAATATTTCTTGAAAATTTTGGCAGAGTCTCCTTTGTAAATACTGGCCCCCAAGCGGGATACTGTAAGTCTATGTCACGTACCCCACTAACTTGCGGGGAGGCGGAATATATGAAAAACGATTATCAAAACTTCGTAACACGGACTTGAGCGCATGAATCGTAATCTAAACCATTGCTAACGTTATACTAGAGGTTTAACTACTCGGTACCGGAGTTATACCTCACGTTACATGTCCTTCGGGTCTTCATCGCTGTCCTCCACTCCTCGTAGGCTCCTTGGAACATCGGCAACTTCACGGCCTCCTCGAATCAAAGACGATCCACCCGAAAGCTCCTACGCCAAGCTAAATCTCAAACTTGAGATAACTAGGTTGCTTAAAGTGCTAATCTAAGCTACCTAGGGGATATAGAGTGAGGTTATGGATGTTTTAGTCTAGCTAACCCTTGATCTCAACACATGAGAGGTTAGGGTTAGGGTTTCAAGAGAGAGTGAGCTTGAGGAGAGAGAAGGAGAAGATGATAAATCAAAAGAATAATGAGCTCATTTTGAATATATCAACCATAACAATTTAATCAAATAAATAAATGATTTAATCATTATGGTTGATGCATTCTCCTTGTGTGATTCAGCATATGACTCATTATCTCATTAATGAGTCATTAAGTGCAAAGGATGAATCATACAAATGAGTCATTAATAAATTAATGCTCATGCCACCTTAACCCCTTAGTCACCACTCTTCTAGAAGGTTCCCGACAAATTACGAGAACGCCCCTATAATCTGTGAAAACACGGAAAAACTTTAGACTGTATAAATCCAATAACCTGATACTAGAAACTGGCTTAAACCAAAGCTGGCTAGTAAAAAACTGTCAGAAAAGTCGTACGTGCGTAAACACACGTACGCATCCGAACCCTTGTCGTAAAACCATACGACCTCTATATCGTTTCGCCTGGAGCAGGGAAACTCTCTGTGTGGGACTCTAAAGACTCGACACTACGCTGGCAGTGGGTTTAACCACAGACCGCAAGCGGCACTAGCTGTACGTAACGGTCCCCAGGTAGATGTCGATAAGAAGGCCGATGAGGAAAATCAACCGAACTCCCATGGAGCCTGATGTTACAATCTCCGTACAGTCCGGTCTGTTCGTCTAAGACTATCGCATATCAAGCCTAGGGGGCGGCAAGCATCAGTCCCCTAATAGCTGTATAAGTCGTGTCGGAGCGAAGCCCATTACACCCTGAGAAGCCACTGGAACCTACCAGTATATCTCGCTTGCCCTGGCCAGGGACTTTGCGTAATGGCTCTCTGACACAGCGCGATATCATTTCCTAATACCGGGAGAGACGAATCCTATCTAACCGCTACTGCCTCCAAGGGCTCGGGACTCCACCCAACTGCTACCTGTTTGCACGACTCCTTTGAGCCGTGGTAGGGTAGCAATCTAGGAACAGTGGGACACTTTCGAGTTGAAGTAGCAGTGTCAAGTCTGCGGACTATGCTGTACTCATGTCACCTGGGAACTGATAACTGACGATGGGTAAAATACCAACCAATCAGTTCCTCGGCGAGTCCTGTCCGGTGTACCCGTAACCTAACGAGCACCTGTATACTATCTCCAGTACGACGTACTGATGGCTGTGGGACAGACCATTTCCCAACTGGGATGAGAAGCGTATACACTTAGTCCACTCCGGAATATTGATGCCCTATCTCGATAATCCAATGACCAGGGACCTGTATAGGATGTTGCTTACAGACTACCCAGCCCCCACTAGTGTGATTGCCATCACGACGCTGGTAATCAAGCAAAGATCCTATGTGCTCTACTAATATGTATAAGTGATACGTTACAAGAAATATATGCACATATTGTTAGTTATATGTATGCCCTAGAGGCCATTACTATACATAGGATGTATATTGTAGTGGATGCTGGGACATATATAGGGAGGACTTTCTTGCTCGACATGATAGTATGCTATCTGGTTGAACTTTACCTTAACGTGTATGCTGATTGTCTCTCTGTTACATGTTGGTAAAGCCCTTAGGATCTGTACTTGACTACCTGGACTATGATGCGGATCATACTAGTGGGTACATGGTAGTCCATAAGTACATCCTTCAAAGTCCCTAGTCGTGGGTGTATCGAGACGGGGCATCGATATACCAGAGTAGACTAGCGTATACCTTCTTGACCCATACAGATGGGCGATGGATGATCCCATATCCATCGGTGTTTGACATCAGAGATGATATACGGGTGCTCAGTAGAGACTGGGTACACTGGACGGACTCGCCGAGAACTCCCAGATGGTATTATACCTCACGTCAGATGGCAGTTCTCTGGTGACACTGGTACAGAGTAGTCTGTTGACCCGAGATCGTCATAGAGTCTTGTGTGGTTCCCACTGTGCTTTGATTTCCATCTTACCACGTCCAAGAGGGCGTGCAAAACGGTGGTTTTTGGGTACAGTCCCGAGTCACATGGAGGCAATGAGCGATTGGAGGGGATTCGTCTCTCCCGGTATAGGGAGTTGATGTTGCGCTGTGTTCGATTGGCTATAACAGGAAATCCCTGGCCAGGGTTGCTGAGATTTACTGGTAAGTGTTACCGGTAGTTTCTCGAACAGTTATAGACCTCATATCGACACGACTTATTGAGCTACTGGGGTCTGACGTATACCACCCCTAGGCGAGATATGCGACAGATCAGACGATCAGACCGGACTGTACGGTAGTGTTACTGGTCGGATCCACTGGAGTGTGAGCGGGCTTGCTCGTCGATCTTCAGATCGCTCAATACCCGGGTGGCCGTTACGTTTACCAGACCGCTTGCGGCTTGTGGGTGTTTGATATGATCATCATCTGCTGCCGGCGTATTGACGAGTCTTTAGAGTCCTACACAGAGGTTTCCTGGCTCAAGCAAAACGAAATAGGAGCGCATATGAGATATGTGCGGGACCGAGAATAATACGAGTATGTGATACTGTATTCGATTCTCGCGATGTGACATTGATCGGTTATATGCGATATAGCCGGGTTATCGGATCAAGTGTTGATTCGATAAGATGTTACTAATGATACCAGTCGGTTATGTGCGCATGACCGGATCATTGAATCAAGTGTTGATTTAATGATTTAATGTATAATTATATATTTGATATATTACTTTGCATTAACTAGTATCGGTTCACTTTGGACGGATTTTCTCACTGGGGAGTGCGCATTACATATGCGATATGATTTTGTGCACTTGCTTGTATCATGTTTGATGATACATCCTTTTTGGTTAAGTGTAAAGTATTAAACCTTGGTTAATGAGATGGTTAGGGTTTATTATTTGTTATTCATTTATCTTATTTAGTTATCCATTTATTTTTGATAAATGAATAAAAGAAAATGAGAAAAAGAATGGTGGCTTCTTTTGTTCTTTAGTTGAAGCTTCATGAAGCTTTGTTCAAGTCAACCATTCTTATCTCATTCTTAACCCTAACCATCCCAACTAACCATGATTCATTCTCTACACTTAACTAGAGTTTATATTATGATAAGAAATCATTTTTCTTTTCTTATTCTTTTAACTTATCATATATCATCTTCTTCTTCTTCCATTTTCTTCAAGTGAAGAAAGCTTGCCCCATCAATGGCAAGTGATGGAAATGAGTGAGAAATCCAATTCTAAAGTCTACCCACTTCCTATTTCTTCATCCTCTACCTCTTGCCAAGTAGTAGAGTGTGTTTCCTTCACAACTTTTCACGGTTTGGTGAAGGTGGAGCTTGATTCATCGATGCCTCGACGTAGATCATCTTCGGCATGGACATCGACGACCTAGCTTGCCCATTCTCCGACGAAGCCGACTCTAGAGCCCGGATTTGATTTGGACAGCGGAGACGACCTCGTTGCGGAGCCGTGGAGGTGGAGGACCGGATCTACAAAGGTTGTATTTCCGTATTCCCTTAGTTAATTGTTAACTAGTTCATTGTTCGCCTAGAAATCTAGCAAACGATCCGTTGTTTAGGGTTTGTAGGCACTGTAAAAATTTAATATGGCATTTTCGATGCCTTGTGAGACCTCCTTGGAGTGCCTAGGAACCCTGCAGTGGTATCAGAGCCTAGCTAGAGCCTTAGGCGAAGTCCAGACGGAATTTGAAGTCCGAACGACACAAAACCGAAACCCAAAACATGCTCTCTGTACAATTTTTAAAATCTGGGATTTTTCAACATTAAAAATATTCAGAAACATCAGCAGGAAATTCTAAGAAATATTGTAAATTTCGTGCACCCAATTCCTTCAAAGCACGGCGCTTCCGTGGCACGAGCTATGCTTGTGCGGCGGAAGAGCGGCCAGTTTGTCGTTTTGCGCAGCTTGTTTTCTACAGTAATTCTTATTGTACTGTTCTGGTGTTTCTGGGAATTTTTAATAATTTTTCATGAGTTGAAATTTCTGCAGTTGTTTTGTGGATTCGGTATTTCGATCGGGGTATCAAATTTTGTCTGTGTGGCTTTCCGGATAAATTTTAGAATATGTTAAAAAGTTCGACCGGATATAAATACCCAATTTTTCCCCTATCGGGAAATTTCCAAGTGTTGGATTTTTCCGTAAGTTTAACGACGTTCTAAGTAGTGCAAGTAACGCGATGGTCCCTCTAGAAGACACAAACCTTAACTCGATTATGTGACCGTCTTGAACTGCCCTTTGAACCTTCGGGTTTGGGGCAGTACGGCGTGCCACATGTGAGGCGTTGGCTTGACCCTTCTACGGCTAGACCGTTGGTACTGAGGTACGAACTGAATGTTGTTAGACTAATTTCATGTGTTGATCAGTATCGGGAAAACTTGGGTGTTCGATTGTTCGATCGAAAAGTTTAACATTTTCTGTTTATCTGGAATGGGATACAATAATTGGAATTCACAAATAAGTTATGAGATAACTGAATGAATGTTATAAACGTAGCAGTTTAGTCTCACTTGATCGGTTGCTACGGAATTTTGATGTGATCAAAAGTCCGTCGCAATCACGTAGCGTACGCGGATACTCGCCGGGTAAACTTAATAGACAGCCTCACTCCATAGCCCCGACCAAGTGACTGTAGGAGAACCCCGTCGCCGAAAGCATCCGTTCGGGTGCTCGCGGTAGCAGTGTTCCGCCTTGGTGCACTTCGTCGACGGTATCGGGGGTGCAGCCGTCTACTGAAGTTTGCGACGAGTATTCGATCAGACTGTCGGGAATCTTGTTGAATTGCCCGACTAGATATTGAAAAGTGTTTTCGATAATGAGACTAAAGTGCGGGGTTTATAATTGTTAGGCATGCGATGTCTAAGAAATTCATTTGGTCAAGCATGCGATGTCTGAGGTGGTTGCGGATTCCAACTGTTGTAGTTTTACACTTTCTTTTCTGTGACCGTAAGTGTAATATGTGATATCGCCGGTTTCGTTGCTATATGTCAACGACAATTGGGATGGACATATTTACTTACGTTGATGACATGTGATGTTATGTGTTGCTGGATATGTTATATTGGATCGTCGTGTTTGAATAGCCGGGGGTTTTTATGTGAGATGAGTGTTTTTCATTTTCATTCATGTAAAAACTTGTATGTAATATTCTTTTATTGGGGCGCTTCCAGATTGCGGAAGTAGTCACCGTTTGTATATTATTTACTTTTCCGCACTAGGATAGACCCAAGGAGGGGAGCACAAGTAACCGGGTTCTGGAGTCCAGTGGGAAACCAACTCGAGGAGTCGAGTCCGGGTCTCCTAACTCTAGAATTGGTAGGGTTGCTTGCCGCTCTCGTAGGGGTCTAGGGGTGTGGGTTTGGCTATTCATCACGACCGTGGAATCCGTGTTTTATACTGGCTCGTATTGAAAACACGGACGTCCTAGTATATCCAATATTTCATATGTTTCTTCTGCTGCGATATCTGTGATGAGATCATGTGATGTTTCTGTGATGGATATAGTATATAGTATATATGATATATTATATAGACGTTACTTATGTTTTACACCCGCGCTAGCCCTGCCCTGCTCTGTCGTTAGTTACCTAACCTAACGGTGCACGAGGGGACATCGAGGCGAATGCGGATGGCATAAGTGTACGTTATATCTATCTGTGATCTTTAGGTACTTAAATGATGGGACTTCATTAATGTGATTAATGAAATAAAAGAAACCTAAGATGTTGTAGAATCGAATTTCAAAATAAAACAGGTAGCTACAGTTCTTGCTTTGCACAGCGGTATATGTGATATATCCTGCACCTTATTCGATGAGGAAAGGACCGAGATCCCTTCACCGGAAGTGACTCCTTTAGCAATAACTGGCAGATGCTACACACTCGGTTTGTCTTTTGATTGCTTTTAAGAGTTTTTGCTTTGCACAGTGATATATTTGATATATCCCGCACCTCATTCGACGAGGAAAGGACCGACGATCCCTTCACCGGGAGTGACTCCTTTAGCAAAACTAGAAAAGCCTCAAAAACACTCCATTTCAAAATTCATTTGATTCTACAACGATATCAAGTTCATTACGCAATCGGTTTTCAGAAAAACCTGTCGTAGCCCTCCGTCATTTCAGATAAGTAGTAGTTAGTATTCGTGCTACATTTGTTGGCCTGCGTCAAGGCGTAGTGTGCGGTAGCTAACTGGTGCTTATCTGCATAAGCATATGATGTGATTGGATTAGGGTAGTCGTGCGACTTTGTTGGCCTGCGTCAAGGGTCGTGCGGGTGGGTTTAATTCAATCAGGAAATGACGGGTTGAACTTGACTAGCGGACTATGGTTTGTTGGCCTGCGTCAAGGTCATAGGACGCTAGGGGCAAAACATTATCGGGAATTTAAAGTGTTGAGATTTGCAATGAGATTGCATACCTTCTATGAGATAGTTGGATCCCGATACCCGCTGCGAGTAAGAGTTACTCCTGGGAGAGTTTTATACATTACAATTAGCCGATCAAGTAGGTGTCTAGAAAGGTGTCAACGGGGTTACGCCTCTGGGAAAACGAGGTTTACATTAATTAGGTTCGTGCGAAAACACGGGGGACCTCCCTCAAAGTACCGACACTGGCCTGGCTGAAAGATTGGCGAACTTGTAGTGTGTAATTAATCCCGGCTAGTCTTTCCTTTTAGGGTTTGAAGGAAGATTTGATAAAAAGCAGTGGGAGCCATCCTGATTAGATAAATTAAAAACCAATCTATTCTTGAAAGAGCGCACGCTGAGTGTTTTCTTCTCTCTCTCTCCAGGTAGCGACCATATCACGCCTTAATCAAGATAATAAAACGGAATATTGACCGAACCCGCTTGTTATACTGAGCTGGGGAACGTTGGTCCCGCTCCAACTTATAAATGTTATAAGACAGAGCAGGAAATTGGGGAATACCAGATTTCCCGTGCCGCCCAAACGAAGAGAGTGCATGCTGATGCATCATCTTCGGGTGTGTTCATTATACAGAACTGTTTCTCAGTATCCTTTACGTCCTGGGTATGTGATACCAGATCAGGATCCCAGATATGTAATCTGTTACATAGGGCTACAGATAGGTAGAAAAACTGAGAACGGGTGATAAGTTTCATGAGGCAGAAAACGGGGCAAGTGTTGCAGCCAAGTCTGTTGGTCACTGTCACCCTGTATTACCAATACATTGATTTTGAATGAATGTTATTAGATACCGAACCTGATATACAAAATCATATCAGTCTCTTTATCAGTAAAGAAATGATAAAATTTTGTATTGTTGGATAATGTTTTGAACATTTCCTATATCAAAAGTTGATCGGTTCAGGCACGTTATCTAAAAGCATTGATGTTCTAAATCAAACTACAGTTCTTAATATATGGAACACACACAAGAGGAAGAGTTCAGAAATGAACAAATCCTTCTTGAGGTATTGTAGACTAGGTCAGATCAATGCGACCCGACTGGCTAGAGTTACATATAGATGTATATTTAAATCAGTTTGAATTTACATCTTGTGAAACTCGCCAGTCATGTCACAAAGATAAAATGACCATAGCTCCGTTTACTGAAAACAGAGAAAGAGTTAGTGAACTCTTGGGATGATACATGTTGATGTATGTAGGTCCCCTGTCTACGCATGCCAAGATCGGTTCTTTGTACTTCATTACGTTCTCTGATAATCTTTTGAGTTTCAGACCTATGTTCCTGTTGAAACACAAGTCCGAACCTTTTGAGATATTCACAGAATATAAGTTAGAAGCAGAGAACCAAAACGGGTATAAGTATTATGTCCTATGATGAGATCAAGGAGGAGAATACTTGAGCACGGAAATAATGGACTATTCTAAAGGAGAATGAGATTCTCTCTCAGCATTACTCCTCCGTATACACCATAGCACGATGGTATATCGGGGCGGAGCAGATACACCCTATTTGATAAGGTGTGCTCTATGATGAGTACTACTGAGTTACCTATTTCCCTTTTGGGTGTTATGCACTTGAGAAGTTGCATACCTATTGAATAGGGTTCGAATCGAATCAGTTGCCTACCACTTCATATATGATATGGAAAGGGAAGAGCCCATATCTTAAGTTAGTTAAGATTTGGGGTTGTCTGGCCTGTGTCTAAAAGCAAAATCCGGACAAGCTCGAGGCAAAGACTGTAATGTAGAACTGGAAATGTTCCAGCTATACGAACTACAGCAGATGATTTGATAGAACCAAAGGATTCAGTAGATTCCAACGAACCTCAGCCTCTCCGCCGATCTAGTAGGGTTCCTCACCCACCAGAGAGATACTTCGGTTTCTCTATGACAGTGGGAGCGAGGATTGCATCATGAGATGATGACCCAACTAGTTTCGAGCTGGCCATCAGGAGTGTGACTCTGTAAGAATGGCTGGATGCTTAGTGATCTGAGATGGAATCCTTATACACCGACAAAGTATGGACTTTAGTTGCTATATCTGAAGGGTTAAATCCCCATCAGGAGCAAGTATATCTTGAGAAGATTGCTTGGTGTAGATGGAAAAGTTGAGACTTTCAAAGCTAGACTTGTTAAAGGTTTTCGTCATCGACCAGGCGTGGATCATGATGAAACCTTTTCAAGTGACTATGCTTAAGTCCATCCAGATCCTACTTACCACGGCTACATACCATAACTACGATATCTGGTGGTTGGGTGTCATGACTGCTTTTCTAAATGATGTTTTAGAAGAGTGCGTCTATAAGTACACAGCCAGAGGGCTTCGTAGACAGTGGGAGCAGCGGAAACGTGTGCAAGATGCTTTATAGGATAAAACAGGCATCGCGGAGTTGGAACATCTGTTTTGATGTATTAGTCAAAGAGTTTGACATCATCAAAATGGTAGATGAACCTTGTATAAACAAGAAGGTAGTAGGGAGTATGGTGTCGATCCTCGTAGAATACGTGGATGACATACTCTTGATAAGAAAGGAGTTTCTTATGCTACGCTCGATCAATCTCCGCTTATCACAATGATTCTCCATATAGGATCATAATGATACCTACTAACTCCTGGATTTTGGATCTATGAGATAGATCTAAATGGATGTTAGGATTCTCACTAGTTGTAGTGAGATGGTATCAATCGATCCTGGGGAGAATCACTGGAAGGGTTCCAGGGTGATAAAGACGACTGAATGTCAGTCACAGGCATTGTCTTTACCCTCAGTAAAGGGACGGTATGTTGGAAGAGTTCCAAGCTGGATACCGTGACATACTAGACGATAAAGGCTGGATACATCGCTACTTAAGATGCTACCCTAGAAGCTGTTTGGGTGTATATTGGTTTATGAGATGAACTACGTTCCAACCATTGTGAGACAATGGAGTTGTGGCTTATGCCAAGGAACGCCCGTCCCATCAGTGATCCAGACATATTCTAAGGCAGTATCACTTGATCATGGAGATGGTTGATCTCCAGGGAGATCGAGGTTAAGAGAGTAGACTCAGAGGACAACACAGCGGATCCACTCACAAAGGCCTGTTCCCAGAGAGAGACACTTTTATGGGATGGTTGAGTATGAGATACTTCAAACCACTGCTACAGATGGCCCTAGTGCAAGTGGGAGATTGTTAGTTATATGTATTCCCTAGAGGCGATTACTATACATAGGATGTATATTGTAGTGGATGCTGGGACATATATAGGGAGGACTTTCTTGCTCGACATGATAGTATGCTATCTGGTTGAACTTTACCTTAACGTGTATGCTGATTGTCTCTCTGTTACATGTTGGTAAAGCCCTTAGGATCTGTACTTGACTACCTGGACTATGATGCGGATCATACTAGTGGGTACATGGTAGTCCATAAGTACATCCTTCAAAGTCCCTAGTCGTGGGTGTATCGAGACGGGGCATCGATATACCAGAGTAGACTAGCGTATACCTTCTCGACCCATACAGATGGGCGATGGATGATCCCATATCCATCGGTGTTTGACATCAGAGATGATATACGGGTGCTCAGTAGAGACTGGGTACACTGGACGGACTCGCCGAGAACTCCCAGATGGTATTATACCTCACGTCAGATGGCAGTTCTCTGGTGACACTGGTACAGAGTAGTCTGTTGACCCGAGATCGTCATAGAGTCTTGTGTGGTTCCCACTGTGCTTTGATTTCCATCTTACCACGTCCAAGAGGGCGTGCAAAACGGTGGTTTTTGGGTACAGTCCCGAGTCACATGGAGGCAATGAGCGATAGGAGGGGATTCGTCTCTCCCGGTATAGGGAGTTGATGTTGCGCTGTGTTCGATTGGCTATAACAGGAAATCCCTGGCCAGGGTTGCTGAGATTTACTGGTAAGTGTTACCGGTAGTTTCTCGAACAGTTATAGACCTCATATCGACACGACTTATTGAGCTACTGGGGTCTGACGTATACCACCCCTAGGCGAGATATGCGACAGATCAGACGATCAGACCGGACTGTACGGTAGTGTTACTGGTCGGATTCACTGGAGTGTGAGCGGGCTTGCTCGTCGATCTTCAGATCGCTCAATACCCGGGTGGCCGTTACGTTTAGCAGACCGCTTGCGGCTTGTGGGTGTTTGATATGATCATTATCTGCTGCCGGCGTATTGACGAGTCTTTAGAGTCCTACACAGAGGTTTCCTGGCTCAAGCAAAACGAAATAGGAGCGCATATGAGATATGTGCGGGACCGAGAATAATACGAGTATGTGATATTGTATTCGATTCTCGCGATGTGACATTGATCGGTTATATGCGATATAGCCGGGTTATCGGATCAAGTGTTGATTCGATAAGATGTTACTAATGATACCAGTCGGTTATGTGCGCATGACCGGATCATTGAATCAAGTGTTGATTTAATTATTTAATGTATAATTATATATTTGATATATTACTTTGCATTAACTAGTATCGGTTCACTTTGGACGGATTTTCTCACTCGGGAGTGCGCATTACATATGCGATATGATTTTGTGCACTTGCTTGTATCATGTTTGATGATACATCCTTTTTGGTTAAGTGTAAAGTATTAAACCTTGGTTAATGAGATGGTTAGGGTTTATTATTTGTTATTCATTTATCTTATTTAGTTATCCATTTATTTTTGATAAATGAATAAAAGAAAATGAGAAAAAGAATGGTGGCTTCTTTTGTTCTTTAGTTGAAGCTTCATGAAGCTTTGTTCAAGTCAACCATTCTTATCTCATTCTTAACCCTAACCATCCCAACTAACCATGATTCATTCTCTACACTTAACTAGAGTTTATATTATGATAAGAAATCATTTTTCTTTTCTTATTCTTTTAACTTATCATATATCATCTTTTTCTTTTTCTTCCATTTTCTTCAAGTGAAGAAAGCTTGCCCCATCAATGGCAAGTGATGGAAATGAGTGAGAAATCCAATTATAAAGTCTACCCACTTCCTATTTCTTCATCCTCTACCTCTTGCCAAGTAGTAGAGTGTGTTTCCTTCACAACTTTTCACGGTTTGGTGAAGGTGGAGCTTGATTCATCGATGCCTCGACGTAGATCATCTTCGGCATGGACATCGACGACCTAGCATGCCCATTCTCCGACGAAGCCGACTCTAGAGCCCGGATTTAATTTGGACAGCGGAGACGACCTCGTTGCGGAGCCGTGGAGGTGGAGGACCGGATCTACAAAGGTTGCATTTCCGTATTCCCTTAGTTAATTGTTAACTAGTTCATTGTTCGCCTAGAAATCTAGCAAACGATCCGTTGTTTAGGGTTTGTAGGCACTGTAAAAATTTAATATGGCATTTTCGATGCCTTGTGAGACCTCCTTGGAGTGTCTAGGAACCCTGCACATATTAAAGTAGATACAAACCAAGTAGCATACTACCATTTTTAGCAAGACTGTATATATAACTGTGAATATCCCAAGCTTCCATTAAGTAATATACAATCTAGTATGATACAATAATGGCCCCTAGGGCATATACACTAACAATCTCCCACTTGCACTAGGGCCATGAGCTGGCATATCGTAGACCAATCATCTCGAATTGCCTCTCGAACTGCGTCTGAGGAATGGCCTTTGTGAATGGATCAGCAATGTTATCCTCCGTCTTTACTCTCTTCACCTCGATCTCCCGGCGATCTATGATCTCCCTGATCAGGTGATACCGCCTTAAGATGTTTCTGGACTTCTGATGGGACCTGGGTTCCTTCGCTAAAGCTATAGCGCCGTTGTTGTCACAATACAGAGGTATTGGACCAACACTGGTAGGAACCACCTGAAGTTCTGTGAGGAACTTCTTCATCCAGACTGCTTCTTTTACGGCATGGCAAGCAGCTATGTACTCTGCTTCCATCGTTGAGTCAGCAACGGTCTCCTGTTTGGAACTCTTCCAACAGACCGCCCCTCCATTGAGGGTAAAGACATAACCCGACATGGACTTGGAGTCATCTTTGTCACTCTGGAACCCGTAGTCGGCAAAGGCCTCCATCTGGAGGGCTTTTCCGCCATATACTAAGAACATCTCCTTAGTCCTCCTCAGGTACTTGAGAATGCTCTTTACTGCTATCCAGTGATTCTCCCCTGGGTTTGCTTGATACCGGCTTACTACGCTCAATGCGTATGCTACATCTGGTCTGGTACATAACATCGCATACATTATAGAGCCTACCGCAGAAGCGTAGGGTATAATCGACATGCGATCCCTTTCCAAATCAGTCTTGGGAGACATATCTTTGGAGAGGGTGATTCCGTGACAAGCCGGTAGGTTACTGCGCTTAGAATCTTCCATACTGAATCTCTTCACTATGGTGTCTATGTACCTGGACTGTGAAAGTCCCAACATCCTTTTTGATCTATCACGATAGATCCGGATCCCTAGAATGTAGGTGGCATCACCCAGGTCTTTCATGGAGAATTTATGTGACAAGAATCTTTTGACTGACTGTAACATAGGAATATCATTTCCTATTAGGAGAATGTCATCCACGTACAAGACGAGGAATACTACAGCTCTCCCTACAATCTTACTGTATATGCAAGGTTCATCTGGATTTTTGATGAAGTCGAATTCTTTGACAGCATCATCAAAACAGATGTACCAACTCCGCGATGCCTGCTTTAGACCATAAATGGACTTAAGCAGCTTGCATACTTTACCGCTGCTCCCACTCTGAATGAATCCCTCTGGTTGATCCATATAGACGCTTTCTTCCAAATTTCCATTTAGAAAAGCTGTCTTTACGTCCATCTGCCAGATCTCATAATCGTGGAAGGCAGCAATAGCAAGAAGGACTCTAATGGATTTTAGCATAGCTACTGGAGAAAAGGTCTCGTCATAGTCCAAACCAGGTCTTTGACGGAAACCCTTTGCAACAAGTCTAGCCTTATAGGTTTCAACCTGTCTATCTACACCAATCTTCTTTTTGAAGATTCCATTTGCATCCTACAGGTTTTACCCCATCTGGAGCAACGTCGAAAGTCCATACTTTGTCAGTGTACATGGACTCCATTTCGGTCCGCATTGCATCCAGCCATTTTACTGAGTCACCGCTCTGAATGGCTTGCTGGAAACTACTAGGCTCATCATAGTCAATAGTGCAATCCTCTCTATCTCCGTCTATGAGAAAACTGTAGTATCTCTCGGGCGGATGAGATTGCCTACTACTCCTACGGAGTGGTGTCGGGATGTCCTGTTCTCCTGAACCTTCTTGTTCTACCAAGGTTTCAGTAATAGTTTGTGGCTCTGGAATTTCTTCCAGTTCTATTGCGCTCCCACTCTTCTGATTTTCCAAAAATTCAGTTTCCAAGAAGCGGGCATGTTGAGAAACAAAGACCTTTTGTTCCTCTGTGTAATAGAAACAATATCCTATGGAGTTCTTTGGATATCCCACAAACTTACACTGTACTGAGCGTGCCTCGAGCTTGTCCGCATGCTTCTTCTTTACAAAAGCTGGACATCCCCATGTCTTAAGATACTTAAGACAGGGTTTCTTCCCACTCCACATCTGATATGGTGTGGTAGGCACGGTTTTGGTTGGAACTCGGTTTAAAAGATATGCAGCTGATTCTAGTGCATATCCCCAGAATGATCGTGGTAACTCAGCGTTACTCATCATGGAACGAACCATATCCAATAGGGTTCGATTCCTCCTTTCTGATACACCATTGTGTTGTGGTGTGTATGGAGGAGTAAGCTGAGAGAGAATTCCATTCTCTTTTAAGTAACCCAGGAACTCGGCACTTAAGTATTCACCACCTCGATCAGATCTCAGTGTTTTTATACTCTTGCCTGTTTGTTTTTCTACTTCATTCTTGTATTCTTGGAATTTCTCGAAGGCCTCGGATTTATGTTTTATTAAGAAGATATATCCATACCTAGAGAAATCATCCGTAAAAGTAATGAAGTAAGAATAACCACCTTACGCATGTGTAGACATTGGACCGCACACGTCACTGTGTACGAGTCCTAAGAGCTCGCTCGCTATTACTCCGTGTCCAGTAAACGGAGTCTTTGTCATCTTTCCCATGAGACAAGATTCACAAGTAGCATAAGATTGATATTCGAACGGATTCAAATATCCTTCTCTATGTAACTTAGTCAATCTCCTCTCATTGATGTGACCTAGTCTACAATGCCATAAGAAAGCCTGATTTATTTCTGGAGACTTTCTTTTAAGTGTGTTCTGGACACTGAAAATCTGAGCTTGATTTAATACGTATATTCCGTTTTCTAATATACCTGACCCAATCATATCTTGATTTAGGTGGATGTGAACTACATCTCTTGTAAAAGCAAAATCATATCCTTCCTTAGAAAGTAAGGGTACATATATGATATTACAAGTCGTACCTGGTACATAAAAACAGTTATGCAGAATCAATATCTGACCAGTTGTCATTCCAAGATGATATTCCCCTACGGATTCAGCGTCCATGCTCATTCCGTTAGCAACTGTGAGGGTCATATCACCTATCCCGATAACCCTACGATTTCTCAGAGCCTGTAATGAATTACAGATGTGAGTTCCTGATCCGGTATCCAATACCCAGGAAGTAGGGTTAACTGACATACAGTTCTCTATCATAAACACACCCGAAGTCGAAGCCGCAACATGCTTCGTATCCTGGCTACTGGCTTCTAAAGCCCTGCAATCATTCTGCCAATGCCCAATCCCACAACAATAGGAACGTCCCTCTTTTACTATATCCAGTCCCGAAACTTTTGCCTTTCTCTTTCCTTCTCCTTCCCTGGTTTCCTTCAGGGTAGAGGGCAGAGACTGTAGAATCAAGTCAGTGTTTGACTCGTTTCCTAACGCGGTCTCCAGGTCCTGGAGCTCATCAATACAGCTAGTCATTGTAAGGACGTTGTCCCTTATAGATGACCCGTCAGCTAACCTCGCTTGAATTAATTCGTTCGAGGTTTCATATCTTGTGATATGAGATTGCTCTCCATATAAATGTTTATTATTATGGAGAAAGATGGAAACTAAGTCCATCTTCTCGTGCTGCTTCTGGTATACACCATCAACTGAAGCTAACACGAAGCACTTAGCTTTCGCTTTATCTTTTTCCCTTGTCTAACGGATATCCATATCCGTGACAGTGGGAACTGGATCTGGGATGGCGGGATCTTCAGTAGTAATAGGGTGGTCCAGCTTGTCATAGGCAATGGACATCTGGACAGACTTTTGCCAGTCATATAAGTCAGATTCAGTCAATTTATTATCTAGATGTAACCTATGTGTGGTCACAAGGTCGCTGCATTTTAAGAGAGAGAGAAGAAAACACTTTAGTATGATGCTGTTACAAGCTTAGATTGGTTTTAATTTATCTAAACAGGATGGCTCCCACTGTTTCTCGAATCCTTCCTCAAACCATAAAAGAAGAATTAGCCAGGACTATTCTCACTGTACAATTCTTGCTTAACCGTTCAGCCAGGCTAGTGTCGATACTTCGAGGGAGGTTTTCCATCGCTTTCGCGAAGTTCCTTAATTTAAGAACCTCTTTTCTCTGGGGGCGTAACCCCGCTGACACCTTTCTTGACACCTACTTGGTTTATAGCATTGATCGTTAAGTGACGAATCTCCTGATAAGTAGCATGTACTCACAGTAGGATCGGGATCCAAAATATCATCGTATGATAATGTTGAAGGAATCCTACCAACATTCATCAAACTCCAAAATGGTATGCTCTTTCTGTAAATTTCAGTTTCTTTAGAAATTCCCGATGTGGATTTTTGCCCCATGCTCTTATGACCTTGACTTTAGTCAACAAATCATAAGTCATATGTCAAGTTCTACCCGTCATTGTCCTGGTTAGTTTGAACCCACCCGTACATACCCTTGACTTTAGTCAACAAGGTAATACGACTGTCCCAAACCAACGCATTTAACTATGCTGCATATAAATATCCAACAGCTACCAAACACTGTGCCTTGACTTTAGTCAACAAACACAGCTTGAATACTATTGACTATCTATATAAAATGACGGAGGGCTATGAATGGTTTTGGCAAAACCGTGAACGTAGTGAACTTGATATAATCGAAGGAACCTGATACTTTTTAAAAGGAGTGGCTAAAGCTCCGCAATTAAAAATTCTGCTCTTTTAAAATAACCGAGTGGTTTCTTTTAAATTGTTCCAACGATTCAACTTTTGGTTTATTTTCTTTGCATTATAAATAATGCGTCCCATCATTAACCTAATATTGCAGAAAACAACGAAAATACAACGTCCACTTATGCCATCCGCATTCGCCACGGGGTCCCGTCATCACCCGTTAGGTTACTTAACTAACGACAGAGCGGGGGCTGGGCTAGCGCGGGTGTAAAACATAAGTGACGTCTAAATAGCTATCATATATAGATATTGTACATTCGTCAGACGCAATAATAGGAATTCCAGATCACAGATGAACTTTATTGGATATGCAAGCAATCCGTGTTTGTTTTGAGCCTGCAACAAAAGACGGATTATACAGTTGTGATGAATAGCCATTACCCTACCCAAGACCCCAACGGGTACGGCAAACTACCCGCCCGGCAGTTTGTGCACCCCACCTTGGGTCTGTCCTAGGAGCAAAAACAGTAAAATGAAATAATACAACGGTGGCTACAACCGCAACCTGGATGTGCCCCGCAAAATAATATTACAACAAATTACATTTACATCAAATGAATTAAATAATAACCCATCACATAACCCCGGCTATACATCACAACAGTCCAACACAGTTCATATACACAAACAGTTATATATAACATCACAGATATGTGCAACCCCCTACCAACCGACATACTAGCAGTTAGGGGAGGTTTACGAACATATAAAAATATCACAGATAAAGATCCAATTAGCAAATTGATTAGAACATCGATCGATTACCTATATCCGTGTCTACCCCAAAAGCAAATCATCACAGAGGCAACCTGGGTAGAGAAAGTATATACAGGAAGACAAAAAAACCCAAAATTATGAATTACTGTGAAACTCCGAGTCAACTCGGCGTTGACTCGGCGGCGGTTCCGCGGCAATAGCTCTCTATTGCCGCGTAACCGCGGTCGTTTTGCCGATTCAGTGACTCGTATTTTCCCAGTATTCATCAACTTCCCTGCTGTGAATTTTAAGGTATGTCAAAAAAATTTTTAGACAGTTTAAAAATTAACAGAAACTATGGGTTTTGGTTTTTCGTATTTCGTATTTTTCGTCGATCGAACTTCTAATCAGTTGCTAACAAGCTAGTAATGGTTTAGTTGGCTCTGATACCACTGTAAGTCCATGTCACGCACCCCACTAACTTGCGGGGAGGCGGAATATATGAAAAACGATTATCAAATCTTCGTAACACGGACTTGAGCGCATGAATCGTAATCTAAACCATTGCTAACGTTATACTAGAGGTTTAACTACTCGGTACCGGAGTTATACCTCATGTTACATGTCCTTCGGGTCTTCATCGCTGTCCTCCACTCCTCGTAGGCTCCTTGGAACATCGGCAACTTCACGGCCTCCTCGAATCAAAGACGATCCAACCGAAAGCTCCTACGCCAAGCTAAATCTCAAACTTGAGATAACTAGGTTGCTTAAAGTGCTAATCTAAGCTACCTAGGGGATATAGAGTGAGGTTATGGATGTTTTAGTCTAGCTAACCCTTGATCTCAACACATGAGAGGTTAGGGTTAGGGTTTCAAGAGAGAGTGAGCCTGAGGAAAGAGAAGGAGAAGATGATAAATCAAAAGAATAATGTGCTCATTTTGAATATATCAACCATAACAATTTAATCAAATAAATAAATAAATGATTTAATCATTATGGTTGATGCATTCACCTTGTGTGATTCATCATATGACTCATTATCTTATTAATGAGTCATTAAGTGCAAAGGATGAATCATACAAATGAGTCATTAATCAATTAATGCTCATGCACCTTAACTCCTTAGTCACCACTCTTCTAGAAAGTTCCCGAAAAATTACGAGAACGCGCCTATAATCCGTGAAAACACGGAAAAACTTTAGACTGTATAAATCCAATAACCTGATACTAGAAACTGGCTTAAACCAAAGCCGGCTAGTAAAAAACTGTCCGAAAAGTCGTACGTGCGTAAACACACGTACGCATCCGAACCCTTGTCGTAAAACCATACGACCTCTATATCGTTTAGCCTGGAGCAGGGAAACTCTCTGTGTGGGACTCTAAAGACTCGACACTACGCTGGCAGTGAGTTTAACCACAGACCGCAAGCGGCACTAGCTGTACGTAACGGTCCCCAGGTAGATGTCGATAAGAAGGCCGATGAGGAAAATCATCTGAACTCCCACTGAGCCTGATGTGACAATCTCCGTACAATCCGGTCTGTTCGTCTAAGACTATCGCATATTAAGCCTAGGGGGCGGCAAGCGTCAGTCCCCTAATAGCTGTATAAGTCGTGTCGGAGCGAAGCCCATTACACCCTGAGAAGCCACTGGAACCTACCAGTATATCTCGCTTGCCCTGGCCAGGGACTTTGCGTAATGGCTCTCTGACACAGCGCGATATCATTTCCCAATACCGGGAGAGACAAATCCTATCTAACCGCCACTGCCTCCAAGTGCTCGGGACTGCACCCAACTGCTACCTGTTTGCACGACTCCTTTGAGCCGTGGTAGGGTAGCAATCTAAGAACAGTGGGACACACTCGAGTCGAAGTAGCAGTGTCAAGTCTGCGGACTACGCTGTACTCATGTCACCTGGGAACTGATAACTGACGATGGGTAAAATACCAACCAATCAGTTCCTCGGCGAGTCCTGTCCGGTGTACCCGTAACCTAACGAGCACCTGTATACTATCTCCAGTACGACGTACTGATGGCTGTGGGACAGACCATTTCCCAACTGGGATGAGAAGCGTATACACTTAGTCTACTCTGGAATATCGATGCCCTATCTCGATAATCCAACGACCAGGGACCTGTATAGGATGTTGCTTACAGACTACCCAGCCCCCACTAGTGTGATTGCCATCACGATGCTGGTAATCAAGCAAAGATCCTATGGGCTCTACTAATATGTATAAGTGATACGTTACAAGAAACATATGCACATATTAATGTAGACACAAACCAAGTAGCATACTACCATTTTTAGCAAGACTGTATATATAACTGTGAATATCCCAAGCTTCCATTAAGTAATATACAATCTAGTATGATACAATAATGGCCCCTAGGGCATATAAACTAACAGATACAACATGAATAGTATACGAAATCAATAAAAGGCATCCCCAAGCGGGAGCTAGCTCTTCGTCAATCGACGGTCACAACCACACAAGTAATATAATATACAACGCTAAGGGCGAGGATCAAAACTAAAAAGGAAACTCAAAACAACAAGAAATCCACAGAAATACAACGCGCGACTCTAAGGTCGAAAGAATAACATCACTAGTCTCTATCTCAAAAATAAATACATGTTTGGTTGATGGAATTTACTAAATACAACTGAATAATATTATACAAGGTAATATGATGGGTACGATACCAATAAACCCACCTACTAGCAAGTTACCCGAACGAAACTGTGCCCGCAAAGACGTAATGAAACATGTACGACAAACCTGCAAGAAACTGGGGCACAACGGGGGTGAGTTGCCAACTCGTGAATAGAAAAACATCTACGAATAGAAATCGCATGTATGACGCAATCCTAGGTCATACGATCATAATATATAATCCTCAAATATAACCAGCAGTCCATAACAATGACTGGGGTAAATATCTAACCCAAGTATAATCCCATATGCCCATGTCAGTGCCTCAAGTAGCAATATATCATGTGGATGATGTATGAACGCATGAAACAGAATGCATGTACTGATGAAAACTGCTGTCATAAATCAATGAGATTTCTGTATCTTTTTAAAAACGAGGTATCATAAATGAAATCAGCATAAACAGTGCCTAGCATCGACACAAAACAAGTATCCAAATCTCTCGATATCTCTGTGTCGCAATCTCTGTACCTCAATATCTCAAAATCTCTGTATGTCAATCTCACTATCTAGGGCGCCGTCAGTCCAGACCGGCCCCTACCATCAATCTCAAGACTACGACGGTATCCTCCGGTTATCCGACGCGTCGGGTAAAATCACCGGTCGGTCGTGCTCCCCTGCACAGGCTCAACGTCAACAACATGATCTTCTTGCCCTGGGGTACCGCACCGGGCCCACCATGTACCCGAAACGGTTCATCCATCTCCTCGAATCGGGTCTCGAAATCCATCAGCAAATTCATGGTGGACGACTCATACATCATGGGAAAACCGCACTTTTTATTTAAAAGAGAGGAAAGAAGCTTATAAAAGTTTTGCGGTTTTCCCCCAAATCCAGAAAATCTCATGGAAATCCAAATCCAAATCATCAATAGCATGTAAAACCATGAATATAGGCGTGAGAATCCATGAATACGGCATAACAATGAATAACAGTATGCATGAAGTGATAAGTAATAACTACAATATCTAAGCTGGCATATACGGTAAGTACACTAATATCATGTCAAACTACTAGCTATCAAGCTAAGTTAAGCAATAATATTTTCTAAGGTGTACGTGACATGGCAATTACCGATGAAGATGTGTGTGAGCCGGCAAGTAAGTGTACGTGGTACATACGCATCATCGGTAATGGTGCTGGTGTCCTAACAGCATAATATCAACAATGCAATATGAAATAACAATGTAAATATGCGATGCGGAGCGAGCAACCATAATGAGCGGGAGCTAAATATTAAACAATGGTGCCATTTGAAATAACACGAATCGTGGGGTTTTGAAAATAAGGGCTACGGTGGTTTTAAGAAAGGATACGTCTTTTGAAATATCCGTAGATCCCTTGACCTGTCTTTTAAAATACCCATGATCCGCTAGTTTTGAAATAGGTAGGAGTCTAATCTAATCAAACAACTACACTAAACTATACGGCTGAACTAACAAGCTGAACTACAGGTAAGGAAACCGCCTATCATCTGAGTCGATACATATACATACCTGTATATGTATAGTCGGTGATCCCGCCTCAATAATATCATATCTGATACCATATCTATAATCAGACATCCCAAGTCAAGTGTGCGGATCAATCATCAATATATAGCTAGTACATAAATCTGTCGTACGGCATCCCAAATCTGGGTACGGGTCAATATCACATTCATCATACTATTCATCTGGTATACTCTTTATCAAATATCATGATCGGGGTACTGATCTACGTCTAGTACAATACTGATACCGCCTAAGTATGCATGCACGTGTGTGAAACACTACGTCAAGGACCCACTACAACGTCATGTCGTATCTCAAATACGAACCCTGCCATATCACCGATCTCACGGCCTCAAATCAAATCTCATCGACTCAACTTAAACCCCAAGTACTATCCTCATCATCCATGCATGTGTATATGAATGTATATATTTGCATAGTCCCATACCCACGCGTATATACATATATACACATCCTCATCTACACACAAGAAAGGAATGTATGCAAGTCTGTGTGTGCGAATGTGGGTATAACAAGTACTCTAGGGTTTCGCAACTAACCCAAAGGTAATCCATGAACACATAATCATATCACGAATAAATATTCTCGTATCATAAAACACCTATATAAACATATATATATGAACTATACTACGGACTGCGGGGGTGCTATATGCCATCCACCCGACTTCTCCCCGTAGATATAAATCTACTCACCTGGTCCTTGCTCGCCGGTGCCGATGTCGCCACGTGCTTGCTTGTCGTCTCGAAGTCCACATAGGGTACCTACATATCATAACGCACCGTATCGTATTAAAACCAAATTCGAAATCGAAACGGCATACGAAAATCAAATCGGCACGCGTATCACGCATAGGTCAAAACCTATCGCCTACGCATGCAAGAATAGTCAAACCAACTCTCGATGTCGATGTACAAACGTCAACCATCGAGAAAACCCAAACACACTCATTTGCGCATCCACGAACACTAACTATAATATAAAATAGGTTAAAATTCACAAAACCCCAAATTCACCTTAAAAGTCATTTTTCCGAAAATCTAGCAAGCAAAAATTACCCGTTTTAATACAAAACTCGACGTTTAAACAAATCTAGTGGCCATAATACTTATTAAATATCTTAAATAAGTCATAAAAATACTTTCCATAATTTAATCTCAATAAATTTCATTAACCCCAAAATTCTAGTTTACAATATACCCAATTTTAACAATTTTATAGCAAAAATGCACAAACAACAATTTAGCTTGTATTTTCATGAACTAAAGTATTAAACTACAGTTTATAATGTTAATGAAGTCATGAAAAACTTAATTATATTTTTAAACCCAATTATTTAACCAATTTGAAAAACCTAGTTAGCAAATTAGCGTAATTATCACAATTTTTAAACTAACAATTAACAACTAGCTACTAACTTTGTTTTAACACGTCAAAAGTGCCTAAATACATTACACAACCATACACCAATTTCACAAAACCCTAACTTGCATTCAATCCCTATCTTGAATTCATCACACAAACAACAACAACCAAATTAACACTTATAAACAAAATTATTTAAGCAACTAATCAACAAACAAACCATGGGTCACAAATTTATACCTCTCAAATTGAGATCTACCATGCGAATCCTAGCCTCCAAAAGTAGCTTCCATGCTCCTAGATCCATGCTAGAAAGGCAAATGAGAAATGGGTAGGAGTTGGATTTTGGTTTTGAGTTTTTATTTTGGATTTTGATGGAATTTGAGATGAGTTTTGAAGAAAAAAGAGAAGGGAAGTTGGGGGTTGTTTTCTGCAGAATTTCAGCAGCAAGGAGGGATGGCGAGAAGTGTGGGGTGATGTGGGTTTTTGTCAAAGTCAAAGCCACCCATTCTCAAAGTAACCATACCCCCAAATTAACATATTTTAATCAATTCTTCACTTTCCATTCACATGAAAGTCAAAAAGAGGGTGGGAAAAATGTGGACAACTTTTGGTGGTGGTGGGGCAGGCCAAGGAGGGGGGGTGAGGGTGTGAGGGTTTGCACAAAAAAATTCTATGCAAAAAGAACCCTCAAGTTACAAAAATTGCAAGTTTTAGTTCAAAATAATTATATTTTTGTTTCCTTCGATTATAACGAAATAAAACTTAAAATAAAATACAAAAAAAATTATATTACAAACTATATTTTGGTTAACATGATTCTAAAGAGTAAAATTAGCCCAAAGAAATTTGTATTTATCGCTAATTTAATGTATTTTTACCGGCTTAAAATAATATTAAAAATTGAAAAATAGGGAAAATTTTTTAAATGACCAGAAATTTATAAGTAACTCATTAGCTACTAAAAACTAGCAATTACCTATCCAAATTAGGTACAATTAGGCCGAAACCGCAAAATAACTATATTGACGATTTACGGAAAAATACCAAATTTTCACCGATTTTCGGGAAAACACCAAAACGACTTTTCAAGGTGTTACAGTCTTCCCCCCTTAAAGAAATTCGGTCCCCGAATTTAAATTAAAACTCCCCCCAAATACTAAAACATCTACGTAAAACCATCAAGTCATCGGGGCTCCGAAATCGTAAATACATAAAACAAATCATAGCGCAGCGCATGCGCATGAAAAATGAGCATGTATCTCAAAATCAAAACTCCGTCAAGCATCCCGCAATCATCAGAGTCATGGTGAAGACACAATGTCTAAATTCCAAAATGAAAATCAATATGATATACATCATTAAAATATCTGGAAGCAATGCATGCCAAATCTTCTTCAAATCGCTGTGCGATGCTCGCAGCACTGCACAGTGGCGGACGTCTATTGGAAGAAAATAACTACATATATATATATATATATATATATATATATATATCCTTTGTTTGAAATGTACGTTCCGCCGTTTTGGGATACAATTTAGAAGGGTTTCCTTGTTTTAAACGTTTCGTGTCATATCAGACACGTAGGTAAATACTGAGACTATAGCTCGCTTTTTGGAATTCCCTTCGATAGCTATAGATGCATGCAAAATACATTCAGGTATTGTCCTCTGACTAGTCCTGCTCAGTACGAAAACACAAGCAAATATTATAAAAACGTACTGCTCTATAAGAAATCAATCCTAAAATATGCATATGAATGCCATGTGCGTCTGGTGCGTATGGAAATCGAAATCCATGAATGTGCCATACATATGCACAGAAACAACATCTAGGTGAATCGGGTGTGCACGAAACATCTGTCAAGGGCAACAGGTGTGCCTGACAGCAAAACAGGTGCATCTGACATGCACGAAGAATCTAGATTTAGTGCATCTGGTGTGCACCAAAATCGTATCTCAAAACATGCGCTCAACATGCGCGAAAATCCAATCAAGTGGACAAGGTGCACAAAATAAATATCGAGTATCACAATCGAAATCGAAGTCCAGTGCATCTAAGTGCACAAAATGCATATCACTGCACTGCAAGCATATATAAACTATACCGAGTGCAAAAACCAAATCGTATGCGTATATACGCACAAATCAACTCAACCGTATGAAATCCATATAATCACAAACATGAGAAACCAAGGTACGGAAACGATATCAAGTGCAACAACTGTGCAAAAGTCGTAAATACTTAGTAGGTGCAACCATGGTCCATGAAAATAAATATCATGAAACTCAATCATCAAAATCAATCATGCGAATAGATCGCCCAAAATACCGAAATCAAGTGTGGCGGAATAGTTCCGCTCAAGCACATCCTCCAAGAATCTCTGGCCAACTGTCGTGGTCACTCATAATATGTCTTGTCGATGATCCTGAACTCTGGCCTGCTGGTGTGCGTAACATGACCACTCCTGGGTCCAAGTCTTCTCGTAATTCGTCCCAGAAAGGTCCTGTCGAGATCACTCCTAAATCTCGTCTTTGCCGAACTTTCCTGAAGTCATCATCCCTTGCTAGATCTGTTCTCATTCCGGAACGGCTGCTTACTCATCGCGACTCCTTCTGGAAGGTATATCGAAGTACAATGCCTCAGCATGCGTATCGTATCTCTGATGTCGACGGAGTGGAACGTCGTCTCATCAAGATCTCATATGAACCTTTTACTCCACTTTCTCTAATGTCGACTGCTTCGGACTCGTCTCGTCGTGGCTACATGGACTGAGCTCCAACGGCTATCCTCGTATCTGGAGTCTCCCAAGAATGCTGTATGGTTCCTAGGCACTCTCAAGAGGTCTCACAAGGCATCAACCATGCCAATTTGAAAATTTAAAGGTGCCGAGAAACCCTAACAAGATCGTTGGCTAGAAGTTTAGGCGATAAAATGAAACTAGTTATCAAATTAACTACAAGAACGGAAATACGACCTTTGTAGATCCGGTTCTCCACCTCCATAGCTCCGTGATGAAGTCCTCTCCGCTATCCAAATCGAACCATGACTCTCACGGTGGTTTCATCGGAGAAAAGACCGGGCTAGGTCGTCGACTTCGTGCCGAAGATGATCTACGTCGAGGCATCACTAGATCAAGCTCCCACTTCACCAAGTGATGAAACTTGTGAAGAAAACACACTCTACTACTTGGCAAGAGGTAGAGGATGAAGAAATAGGAAGTGGGTTCACTTTAGAATTGGATTTCTCACTCATTTTCATCAATCACCATTGATGAAGAAAGGTTTTCTTCAAGTGAAGAAGAAGAAGAAGAAGAAGATAATATTATGATAAGTATTTTGAATAGAATAGAAAATCAATTCTTATCATAATTATAACCATAGTTATGTGTAGAGAATTGACCAAGGTTAAAGGAATGGTTAGGGTTAAGCATGAAGACAAGAATGGTTACAAAGTCAAAGCTTCATGAAGCTTCAACTAGAAACAAAGAAAGCCACCATTCTTATCATAATCTATTCCAAATAAATCAATAAATAAATAAAAGATTATGCAAAACCCTAATCATCATCTTAACCATGGTATAATTCTATACACTTAACCAAAGAAGCAAGTATCATCAAACATGATACAAACTTGTGTACAAAAATATATCACATATACAATGTGCACAAACAAGTGAGAAAATCCATTTAATGTGAACCAATACTAGTTAATGCAAAGTAATATATCAAATATATAATTATGCATTAAATCATTAAATCAACACTTGATTTAACGATCCGGTCATATCGCATATAACCGACTAGTATCCAATGTATCGGCTTATCGAATCAATCCTCGATTCGATAACTAGGTTATATCGCATACAAACTTTCGACACATTCATCGCGAGAATGAAATACGGTATCACATACACGCATTATTCTCGGTCCCGCACATATCTCATATGCGCTCCTATTTCGTTTCGCTTGAGCCAGGAAACCTCTGTGTAGGACTCTAAAGACCCGTCAATACGCCGGCAGCAGATGATGATCATATCAAACATCTACAAGCCGCAAGCGGTCTGCTAAACGTAACGGCCACCCGGGTATTGAGCGATCAGAAGATCGACGAGCAATCCCGCTCACACTCCAGTGAATCCAACCAGTAACACTACCGTACAGTCCGGTCTGATCGTCTGATATGTCGCATATCTCGCCTAGGGGTGGTAAACGTCAGACCCCAATAACTCGATAAGTCGTGTCGATATGAGGTCTATAACTATTCGAGAAACTACTGGTAACACTTACCAGTAAATCTCAACAACCCTGGCCAGGGATTTCCTGTTATAGCCAATCGAACACAGCGCAACATCAACCCCCTATACCGGGAGAAACGAATCCCCTCCTATCGCTCATTGCCTCCATGTGACTCGGGAATGTACCCAAAAACCACCGTTTTGCACGCCCTCTTGGACGTGGTAAGATGGAAATCAAAGCACAGTGGGAACCACACAAGACTCTATGACGATCTCGGGTCAACAGACTACTCTGTACCAGTGTCACCTGAGAACTGCCATCTGACGTGAGGTATAATAACATCTGGGAGTTCTCGGCGAGTCCGTCCAGTGTACCCAGTCTCTACTGAGCACCCGTATATCATCTCTGATGTCAAACACCAATGGATATGGGATCATCCATCGCCCATCTGCATGGGTCGAGAAGGTACATGCTAGTCTTCTCTGGTATTTCGATGCCCCGTCTCGATACACCCATGACTAGGGACTTTGAAGGATGTACTTATGGACTACCATGTCCCCACTAGTATGATCCGCATCATAGTCCAGGTAGTCAAGCACTCATCCTAAGGGCTTTACCAACATGTAACAGAGAGACAATCAATATACACGTTAAGGTAAAGAGTAACCAGATAGCATACTATCATGTCGAGCAAGAAAGTCATCCCTATATATGTCCAAGCATCCACTACAATATACCTCCAATGTACAGCAATGGCCTCTAGGGCATACATATAACTAACAATCTCCCACTTGCACTAGGGCTATCTGATAGCAGTAGTTCTAGTATCTCATACTCTACCATCCCATAAAAGTCTCTCTCTGGGAAAAGGCCTTTGAGAGTGGATCCGCCGTGTTGTCCTCTGTGTCTACTCTCCAAACCTCGATCACCCTGGAGATCAAACATCTCCATGATCAGGTGATACTGCCATAGATTATGTCTGGATCACTGATGGGACCGGAGTTCCCTGGCCAAAGCCACAACTCCATTGTCACACAATGGGAGGAACATAGTTCATCTCATTAACCAATATACACCCAAACAGCCTCTTTGGTAGTATCTTAAGTAGCGATGTATCCTGCCTCTATCGTCTAGTATGCCACGGTATCTAGCTTGGAACTCTTCCAACATACCGTCCCTCCACTGAGGGTAAAGACAATGCCTGTGACTGACATTCAGTCATCCTTATCGCCCTGGAACCCTTCCAGTGATTCTCCCCAGGATCATGTGATACCATCTCACTTCGACAAGTGAGAATAACATCCATTTAGATCTATCTCATTGATCCAAAATCCAGGAGTTAGTAGGTATCATTATGATCCTATTAATCATTGTGATAAACGGAGATTGACCGAGCGTAGCATAGTAAACTCTTTCCCTATCAAGAGTATGTCATCCATGTACTCTACGAGGATCATCACCATACTCCCTACTACCTTTTTGTTTATACAAGGTTCATCTACCATTTTGATGATGTCAACTTCTTTGACTAATCCATCAAAACAGATGTTCCAACTCCGCGATGCTTGCTTTATCCTATAAAGCATCTTGCACACGTTTCCGCTGCTCCCACTGTCTACGAGGCCCTCTGGCTGTGTACTTATAGACGCACTCTTCTATAACATCATTTAGAAAAGCAGTCATGACACCCAACCACCAGATATCGTAGTTATGGTATGTAGCCGTGACAAGTAGGATCTGGATGGACTTAAGCATAGATCCTTAGAAAAGGTTTCAACATAATCCACATCTGGTCAATGATGCAAACCTTGAACAAGTCTAGCTTTGAAAGACTCAACCTTTCCAAGTACACCAAGTAATCTTCTCAAGATATACTTGCTCCTGATGGGGATTTAACCCTTCAGATATAGCAACCAAAGTCCATACTTTGTTGGTGTATAAGGATTCCATCTCAGATCGCTAAGCATCCAGCCATTCTTACAGAGTCCCACTCCTGATGGCCAGCTCGAAACTAGTTGGGTCATCATCTCATGATGCAATTTTCGCTCCCACTGTCATAGAGCAACCGAAGTATCTCTCAGGTGGGTGAGGAACCCTACTAGATCGGCGGAGAGGATGAGGTTCGTTGGAATCTATTGAATCCTTTGGTTCTATCAAATCATCTGCTGTAGTTTGTATAGCTGGAAGCTTTCCAGTTCTACATGACAGATCTTGCCTCAAGCTTGTCCGGATGTTGCTTTTCAGACATAGGCCGGACAACCCCAAATCTTAACTAACTTAAGACATGGGCTCTTCCCTTTCCATATCTTATATGGAGTGGTAGGCAACTGATTTGATTTGAACCCTATTTAGTAGGTATGCAGCTTCTCAAGTGCATAACTCCCAAAAGGAAACAGGTAACTCAGTAGTACTCATCATAGAGCACACCATATCGAATAGGGTGTATCTGCTCCACCCCGATACACCATCGTGCAATGGTGTATACGGAGGAGTAATGCTGAGAGAGAATCTCATTCTCCTTTAGAATGATCCAGGAATTCCTTGCTCTAGTATTCTCCTCCTTGATCACATCAAAGGACATAATACTTTTACCCATGTTTTGGTTCTCTACTTCTAATTTATATTCTGTGAATATCTCAAAAGGTTCGGACTTGTGTTTCAACAGGAACATATGTCTGAATCTTGAGAGATCATCATAGAATGTAATGAAGTACAAAAAACCGTTCTTGGCATGTGTAGACAGAGGACCTACATACATCAACATGTATCATCCCAAGAGTTCACTAACTCTTTCTCTGTTTCTTGTAAACGGAGATATGGTCATCTTATCTTTGTGACATGACTGGCATGTTTCAGAAGATGTAAATTCAAACTGATTTAAATATGCATCTATATGTAACTTCAGCTAGTCGGGTCGCATTGATATGACCTAGTCTACAATAACTCAAGAAGAATTCGTTCATTTCTGAACTATTCCTCTTGTGTGTGTTCCGTATACTAAGAACTGTAGTTTGATTTAGAACATCAATGCTTTTAGATAACATGCCTGAACCGATCAACTTTTGATATAGGAAATGTTCAAAACATTATCCAACAATACAAATTTTATCATTTCTTTACTAATAAAGAGACTGATATGATTTTGTATATCAGGTTCGGTATCTAATAATATTCGTTCAGAATCAATGTATTTTTAATACAGGGTGACAGTGACCAACAGACTTGGCTGCAACACTTGCCCCGTTTTCTGCCTCATGAAACTTATCACCCGTTCTCAGTTCTCTACCTATCTGTAGCCTTATGTAACAGATTACATATCTGGGATCCTGATCTGGTATCACATACCCAGGACGTAGAGGATACAGAGAAACAGTTCTTTGTAATGAACACACCCGAAGATGATGCATCAGCATGCACTCTCTTTGTTTGGGCGGCTCGGGAATTCTGGTAATCCCCAATTTCCTGCTCGGACTTATAACAATTATAAGTTGGAGCAGGACCAACATTCCCCAGCTTAGTATAACAAGCGGGTTCGGTCAAAAATCCGTATTATTATCTTGATTAAGGCGTGATATGGTCCCTACCTGGAGAGAGAGAGAAGAAAACACTCAGCGTGCGCTCTTGCAAGAATAGATTGGTTATTATTTTATCTAATCAGAATGGCTCCCACTGCTTTTTATCAAATCTTCCTTCAAACCTTAAAAGGAAAGACTAGCCGGGATTAATTACACACTACAAGTTCGCCAATCTTTCAGCCAGGCCAGTGTCGGTACTTTGAGGGAGGTCCCCCGTGCTTTCGCACGAACCTAATTAATGTAAACTTCGTTTTCCCAGAGGCGTAACCTCGTTAACACCTTTCTAGACACCTACTTGATCGGCTAATTTGTAATGTATAAAACTCTCCCAGGAGTAACTCTTACTCGCAGCGGGTATCGGGATCCAACTATCTCTTAGAAGGTATGCAATCGCATTGCAAATTTCAACATTTGAAATTCCCGATAATATTTTGCCCCTAGCGTCCTATGACCTTGACAGAGGTCAACAAACTATCGGCTGCTAGTCAAGTTCAACCCGTCATTTCCTGATTGAAGTAAACTCACCCGCACGACCCTTGACAGAGGTCAACAAGGTCGCACGACTACCCTAAATCAATCACATCATATGCTTATACAGATAAGCACTAATCAGCTACCGCACACTACGCCTTGATAGAGGTCAACAAACGCAGCACGAATACTAACCAGTACATATCTTAAATGACGGAGGGCTACGACAGGTTTTTCTGAAAACCCATTGCGTAATGAACTTGATATCGTTGTAGAATCAAATGAAGTTTTGAAATGGAGTGATATTGAGGTTTTTCTAGTTTTGCTAAAGGAGTCACTCCCGGTGAAGGGATCGTCGGTTCTTTCCTCGTCGAATGAGGTGCGGGATATATCATATATATCACTGTGCAAAGAAAAAACTCTTAAAAGCAATCAAAAGGCAAACCGAGTGTGCAGCATCTGCCAGTTATTGCTAAAGGAGTCACTCCCGGTGAAGGGATCTCGGTCCTTTCCTTATCGAATAAGGTGCAGGATATATCACATATACCGCTGTGCAAAGCAAGAACTGTAGCTACCTGTTTTATTTTGAAATTCGATTCTACAACATCTTAGGTTTCTTTTATTTCATTAATCTCATTAATGAAGTCCCATCATTTAAGTACCTAAACATCACAGATAAATACGACGTACACTTATGCCATCCGCATTCGCCTCGATGTCCCCTCGTGCACCGTTAGGTTAGGTAACTAACGACAGAGCGGGGCAGGGCTAGCGCGGGTGTAAAACATAAGTAACGTCTATATATCATATATACAATATACAGTATCTATCATAGAACATCACATGATCACATCACAGATATCGCAGCAGAAGAAACATATGAAATATTGGATATACTAGGACGTCCGTGTTTTCAATACGAGCCAGTATAAAACACGGATTCCACGGTCGCGATGAATAGCCAAACCCACACCTCTAAACCCCTACGAGAGCGGCAAGCAACCCTACCAATTCTGGAGTTAGGAGACCCGGACTCGACTCCTCGAGTTGGTCTCCCTCTGGACTCCAGAACCCGGTTACTTGTGCCCTCCTCCTTGGGTCTATCCTAGTGCGGAAAAGTAAATAATATACAAAAGGTGACATCTTCCGCAACCTCGAAGTGCCCTAATAAAAGAATATTACATACAAGTTTTTACATGAATGAAAATGAAAAACTCTCATCTCACATAAAAAACCCCGGCTATTCAAACACGACGATCCAATATAACATATCCAGCAACACATAACATCACATGTCATCAACGTAAGTAAATATGCGCATCCCAATTGTCGTTGACATATAGCAACGAAACCGGCGATATCACATTTTACACTTACGGTCATAGAAAAGAAAGTGTAAAACTACAACAGTTGGAATCCGCAACCTCTTTAGACATCGCATGCCCAATCAAATGAATTCCATAGACATCGCTTGCCTAACATTTATAAACCCCGCATTTTAGTCTCATTATCGAAAACACTTTTCAATATCAAGTCGGGCAATTCAACAAGATTCCCGACATCCTGATCGAATGCTCGTCGCAAACTTCAGTAGACGGCCGCACCCCCGATACCGTCGACGAAGTGCACCAAGGCGGAACACCGCTACCGCGAGCACCCGAACGGATGCTTTCGGCGACGGGGTTCTCCTACAGTCACTTGGTCGGGGCTATGGAGTGAGGTTGTCTATTAAGTTTATCCGGCGAGTATCCGCGTTCGCTACGTGATTGCGACGGACTTTTGATCACATCAAAATTCCGTGGCAACCGATCAAGTGAGACTAAAGTGCTATGTTTATAACATTCATTCAGTTATCTCATAACTGCTTGTGAATTCCAATTGTTGTATCCCATTCCAGATAAACCGAAAATGTTAAACTTTTCGATCGAACAGTCAAACACCCAAGTTTTCATAATACAGCTCAACACATGAAATAAGTCTAACAGCATTCAGTTCGTGCCTCAGTACCAACGGTCCAGCCGTAGAAGGGTCAAGCCAACGCCTCACATGTGGCACGCCGTATTGCCCCAAACCCTAAGGTTCAAAGGGCAGTTCAAGACGGTCACATAATCGAGTTAAGGTTTGTTGTCTTCTAGAGGGTCCATCGCGTTACTTGCACTACTTAGAACGTCGTCAAACTTCGGAAAAATCCAACACTTGGAAATTTCCCGACAGGGGAAAAATTGGGTATTTATATCCGGTCGAACTTTTTAACATATTCTAATATTTATCCGGAAAGCTACACAGACAAAATTTGATAATCCGATCGAACATTCGAATCCCCAAAACAACCCAGAAAATTCAACTCTTGAAAAAATATTAAAAATTCCCAGGAAAACCAGCACTTGGAACTAAGAATTACTGTGCAAACAAAATTATATAATGAGGCCGTATGGCCGCGGAACCGCGGCGCCTTTGTGGAATTGGGCTTTCGAATTTCACAGTAACTCTTAGATATTCCTGCTGATTTTTCTGCATATTTTTAATATCGAAAAACTCCAGATTTTGGAAAAAGTCCAGAGAGCATGTTTGTGTTAGGGTTTCGGGTTCGTTCGGGTTTCAAACGTAGTCTAGACTTCGCCTAATGCTATAGATAGGCTCTGATACCAGTGTAGGGTTCCTAGGCACTCTCAAGAGGTCTCACAAGGTATCAACCATGCCAATTTGAAAATTTAACGGTGCCGAGAAACCCTAACAAGATCGTTGGCTAGAAGTTTAGGCGATAAAATGAAACTAGTTAACAAATTAACTACAAGAACGAAAATACGACCTTTGTAGATCCGGTTCTCCACCTCCATAGCTCCGTGATGAAGTCCTCTCCGCTATCCAAATCGAACCATGACTCTCACGGTGGTTTCATCGGAGAAAAGACCGGGCTAGGTCGTCGACTTCGTGCCGAAGATGATTTACGTCGAGGCATCACTAGATCAAGCTCACACTTCACCAAGTTATGAAACTTGTGAAGAAAACACACTCTACTACTTGGCAAGAGGTAGAGGATGAAGAAATAGGAAGTGGGTTCACTTTAGAATTGGATTTCTCACTCATTTTCATCGATCACCATTGATGAAGAAAGGTTTTCTTCAAGTGAAGAAGAAGAAGAAGAAGATAATATTATAATAAGAATTTTGAATAGAATAGAAAATCAATTCTTATCATAATTCTAACCATAGTTATGTGTAAAGAATTGACCAAGGTTAAAGGAATGGTTAGGGTTAAGCATGAAGACAAGAATGGTTACAAAGTCAAAGCTTCATGAAGCTTCAACCAGAAACAAAGAAAGCCACCATTCTTATCATAATCTTTTCCAAATAAATCAATCAATAAATAAAAGATTATGCAAAACCCTAATCATCATCTTAACCATGGTATAATTCTATACACTTAACCAAAGAAGCGAGTATCATCAAACATGATACAAACTTGTGCACAAAAATATATCACATATACAATGTGCACAAACAAGTGAGAAAATCCATTTAATGTGAACCAATACTAGTTAATGCAAAGTAATATATCAAATATATAATTATGCATTAAATCATTAAATTAACACTTGATTTAACAATCCGGTCATATCGCATATAACCGACTAGTATCCAATGTATCGGCTTATCGAATCAATCCTCGATTCGATAACTAGGTTATATCGCATACAACCATTCGACACATTCATCGCGAGAATGAAATACGGTATCACATACACGCATTATTCTCGGTCCCGAACATATCTCATATGCGCTCCTATTTCGTTTCGCTTGAGCCAGGAAACCTCTGTGTAGGACTATAAAGACTCGTCAATACGCCGGCAGCAGATGATGATCATATCAAACATCTACAAGCCGCAAGCGGTCTGCTAAACGTAACGGCCACCCGGGTATTGAGCGATCAGAAGATCGACGAGCAAGCCCGCTCACACTCCAGTGAATCCAACCAGTAACACTACCGTACAGTCCGGTCTGATCGTCTGATATGTCGCATATCTCGCCTAGGGGTGGTAAACGTCAGACCCCAATAGCTCGATAAGTCGTGTCGATATTAGGTCTATAACTATTCAAGAAACTACTGGTAACACTTACCAGTAAATCTCAGCAACCCTGGCCAGGGATTTCCTGTTATAGCCAATCGAACACAGCGCAACATCAACCCCCTATACTGGGAGAAACGAATTCCCTCCTATCGCTCATTGCCTCCATGTGACTCGGGACTGTACCCAAAAACCACAGTTTTGCACGCCCTCTTGGACGTGGTAAGATGGAAATCAAAGCACAGTGGGAACCACACAAGACTCTATGACGATCTCGGGTCAACAGACTACTCTGTACCAGTGTCACCTGAGAACTGCCATCTGACGTGAGGATAATACCATCTGGGAGTTCTCGGCGAGTCCGTCCAGTGTACCCAGTCTCTACTGAGCACCCGTATATCATCTCTGATGTCAAACACCAATGGATATGGGATCATCCATCGCCCATCTGCATGGGTCGAGAAGGTACATGCTAGTCTACTCTGGTATATCGATGCCCCGTCTCGATACACCCATGACTAGGGACTTTGAAGGATGTACTTATGGACTACCATGTCCTCACTAGTATGATCCGCATCATAGTCCAGGTAGTCAAGTACTCATCCTAAGGGCTTTACCAACATGTAACAGAGAGACAATCAGTATACACGTTAAGGTAAAGAGTAACCAGATAGCATACTATCATGTCGAGCAAGAAAGTCATCCCTATATGTCCAAGCATCCACTACAATATACATCCAATGTACAGCAATGGCCTCTAGGGCATACATATAACTAACAAATGCATCTCACCACCTAGCATCCGAATGAAGTCGAACCATCCGATCGATTCGTCAAAACCTCATAATCCTCCAAGAGCTCAACATCTTGGGTACAGTTTAATAGTATCGAGTACGTACCACAGCATCGATGGTCCAGCCGTAGAAGGGCAAACCCAAGCCTCACTAATGGCGCCGCGGAACTGCCGCAAACCCTAAGGTTCAAAGGCTTTCACACGGTCATTATGTCGAGTTAGGGTTTAATTCTTCTAGAGGGACCATAGAATTACCTGCATGTCTTTTCGAATACTTTAAACTTGGAATAATAGGTTTCTGACACTCGATCATCTCTGTCGACTCTCAACGTCTCCGCGTGAAGTCGTCTTTAGCTGGAATCAATCCATCTGATGACCTCGCATCGGGGTAGCGAACGAATCACATGTCCTAATCATTCATCCTCGGTGACTAGCGACCTTCTGTCATCTCTTCGTACAACTCGTGAAGCAATAGCTCCAACATCTGGGATGATATCTCGTCGTTCGCAGCAATAACGGGCTCACTCGTCTGCACGCTGAACCGTGCCTCAATCATCATGAATAGGCAATATATCAACGGTCATCAAAATCTGGCTGGCCTCTATCAGTGGCTCAATCCTCTAGTGCAAATCAGCACGTCCGAGTAATCTTATACAGCAATCCACCCAACGCTCGTGGCGCGAAAACATAATGAAAAGACACATCTCTGCAATCGTGTGTCGCCGGAATCACGCCCTTGTCAGTCCTCGTTTGTGACGAGCTCATGCTGACCGCAACTCTAGCCATAGCTCTCCCTGCCCGTAATTATGGCAGCAAACCATAACTGGTACCGATGAGGCTAAAACAGGAATGAATATAATACTGAACAAAGAAATGCACATCCTAAGGCTTCTTAAGTGGAGTAGCGTATCGTAAGTATGCCGCGGAACATACCCACGGTACGTCACTCTACTTTAGTCACCTATTCCATCAACCAAGGGTCATCCTACGCTCCGAAGGTAAAACCTAACGCTCTGATACCAACTTTGTCACGTCCCGAAAGTACGGAACATGACCGGCACTTAGAGTACGAAACGTCTCGAGGCGTACGTAATCTAAGTTAGCCGAAAACCCAGAAATCCAAACCAAGAAAAGTAGTAGAGTGAAGGAAAAACCAATTTAAATCAAGTAGTTTTATAAGCATAAGCCGAATTATGCGTTTTTAAAAACATCAAATATTTCTTGAAAATTTTGGCAGAGTCTCCTTTGTAAATACTGGCCCCCAAGCGGGATACAACATGAATAGTATACGAAATCAATAAAAGGCATCCCCAAGCGGGAGCTAGCTCTTCGTCAATCGACAGTCACAACCACACAAGTAATATAATATACAACGCCAAGGGCGAGGATCAAAACTCAAAAGGAAACTCAAAACAACAAGAAATCCACAGAAATACAACGCGCGACTCTAAGGTCGAAAGAATAACATCACTAGTTTCTATCTCAAAAATAAATACATGTTTGGTTGATGGAATTTACTAGATACAACTGAATAATATTATACAAGGTAATATGATGGGTACGATACCAATAAACCCACCTACTAGCAAGTTACCCGAACGAAACTGTGCCCGCAAAGCCGTAATGAAACATGTACGACAAACCTGCAAGAAACTGGGGCACAACGGGGGTGAGTTGCCAACTCGTGAATAGAAAAACATCTACGAATAGAAATCGCGTGTATGATGCAATCCTAGGTCATACGATCATAATATATAATCCTCAAATATAACCAGTAGTCTATAACAATAACTAGGGTAAATTTCTAACCCAAGTGTAATCCCATATGCCCGTGTCAGTGCCTCAGGTAGCAATATATCATATGGATGATGTATGAACGCATGAAACAGAATGCATGTACTGATGAAAACTGCTGTCATAAATCAATGAGATTTCTGTATCTTTTTAAAAACGAGGTATCATAAATGAAATCAGCATAAACAGTGCCTAGCATCGACACAAAACAAGTATCCAAATCTCTCGATATCTCTGTGTCGCAATCTCTGTACTTTAATATCTCAAAATCTCTGTATGTCAATCTCACTATCTAGGACGCCGTCAGTCCAGACCGGCCCCTACCATCAATCTCAAGACCACGACGGTATCCTTTGGATATCCGACGCGTCGGGTAAAATCACCGGTCGGTCGTGCTCCCCTGCACAGGCTCAACGTCAAAAACACGATCTTCTTGCCCCGGGGTACCGCACCGGGCCCACCATGTACCCGAAACGGTTCATCCATCTCCTCGAATCGGGTCTCGAAATCCATCAGCAAACTCATGGTGGACGAATCATACATCATGGGAAAACCGCACTTTTTACTTAAAAGAGAGGAAACAAGTTTTGCGGTTTTCCCCCAAATCCAGAAAATCTCATGGAAATCCAAATCCAAATCATCAATAGCATGTAAAACCATGAATATAGGCATGAGAATCCATGAATACAGCATAAAAATGAATAACAGTATGCATGAAGTGATAAGTAATAACTATAATATCTAAGCTGGCATATACGGTAAGTACACTAATATCATGTCAAACTACTAGTTATCAAGCTAAGTTAAGCAATAATATTTTCTAAGGTGTACGTGACATGGCAATTACCGATGAAGATGTGTGTAAGCCGGCAAGTAAGTGTACGTGGTACATACGCATCATCGGTAATGGTGCTGGTATCCTAACAGCATAATATCAACAATGCAATATGAAATAACAATGTAAGTATGCGATGCGGAGCGAGCAACCATAATGAGCGGGAGCTAAATATTAAACAATGGTGCCATTTGAAATAACACGAATCGTGGGGTTTTGAAAATAAGGGCTACGGTGGCTTTAAGAAAGAATACGTCTTTTGAAATATCCGTAGATCCCTTGACCTGTCTTTTAAAATACCCACGATCCGCTAGTTTTGAAATAGGTAGGAGTCTAATCTAATCAAACAACTACACTAAACTATACGGCTGAACTAACAAGCTGAACTACAGGTAAGGAAACCGCCTATCATCTGAGTCGATACATATACATACCTGTATATGTATAGTCAGTGATCCCGCCTCAATAATATCATATCTCATACCATATCTGTAATCAGACATCCAAGTCAAAAGTGCGGATCAATCATCAATATATAGCTCGTACATAAATCTGTTGTACGACATCCCAAATCTGGGTACGGGTCAATATCACATTCATCATACTATTCATCTAGTATCCTCTTTATCAAATATCATTATCGGGGTACTGATCTACTTCTAGTACAATACTGATACCGCCTAAGTATGCATGCACGTGTGTGAAACACTACGTCAAGGACCCACTACAACGTCATGTCGTATCTCAAATACGAACCCTGCCATATCACCGATCTCATGGCCTCAAATCAAATCTCATCGTCTCATCTTAAATCCCAAGTACTATCCTCATCATCCATGCATGTGTATATGAATGTATATATGCATAGTCCCATACCCACACGTATATACATATATACACATCCTTATCTATGCACAAGAAAGTAATGTATGCAAGTCTGTGTGTGCGTATGTGGGTATAACAACTACTCTAGGGTTTCACAACTAACCCAAAAGTAATCCATGAACACATAATCATATCATGAATAAATATTCTCGTATCATAAAACACCTATATAAACATATATATATGAACTATACTACGGACTGCGGGGGTGATATATGCCATCCACCCGACTTCTCCACGTAGATATAAATCTACTCACCTGGTCCTGGCTCGCCGGTGCCGATGTCGCCACGTGCTTGCTTGTCGTCTCGAATTCCACATGGGGTACCTACATATCATAACGCACCGTATCGTATTAAAACCAAATTCGAAATCGAAATGGCATACGAAAATCAAATCGGCACGCGTATCACGCATAGGTCAAAACCTATCACCTACGCATGCAAGAATAGTCAAACCAACCCTCGATGTCGATGTACAAACGTCAACCATCGAGAAAACCCAAACACACTCATTTGCGCATCCACGAACACTAACTATAATTTAAAATAGGTTAAAATTCACAAAACCCCAAATTCACCTTAAAAGCCATTTTTCCGAAAATCTAGCAAGCAAAAATTACCTGTTTTAATACAAAACTCGACGTTTAAACAAATCTAGTGGCCATAATACTTATTAAATATCTTAAATAAGTCATAAAAACAATTTCCATAATTTAATCTCAATAAATTTCATTAACCCCAAAATTCTAGTTTACAATATACCCAATTTTAACAATTTTATAGCAAAAATGCACAAACAACAATTTAGCTTCGATTTTCATGAACTAATGTATTAAACTACAGTTTATAATGTTAATGAAGTCATGAAAAACTTAATTATATTTTTAAATCCAATTATTTAACCAATTTGAAAAACCTAGTTAGCAAATTAGCGTAATTATCACAATTTTTAAACTAACAATTAACAACTAGCTACTAACTTTGTTTTAACACGTCAAAAGAGCCTAAATACATTACACAACCATACACCAATTTCACAAAACCCTAACTTGCATTCAATCCCTATCTTGAATTCATCACACAAACAACAACAACCAAATTAACACTTATAAACAAAATTATTTAAGCAACTAATCAACAAACAAACCATGGGTCACAAATTTATACCTCACAAATTGAGATCTACGATGCAAATCCTAGCCTCCAAAAGTAGCTTCCATGATCCTAGATCCATGCTAGATAGACAAATGAGAAATGGGTAGGAGTTGGATTTTGGTTTTGAGTTTTTATTTTGGATTTTGATGGAATTTGAGATGAGTTTTTAAGAAAAAAGAGAAGGGAAGTTGGGGGCTGTTTTCTACAGAATTTCAGCAGCAAGGAAGGATGGGGAGAAGTGTGGGGTGATGTTGGTTTTTGTCAAAGTCAAAGCCACCCATTCTCAAAGTAACCATACCTCCAAATTAACATATTTTAATCAATTCTTCACTTTCCATTCACATGAAAGTCAAAAAGAGGGTGGGAAAAACGTGGACAACTTTTGGTGGTGGTGGGGCAGGCCAAGGAGGGAGGGTGAGAGGGTGAGGGTGTGAGGGTTTGCACAAAAAAATTCTGTGCAAAAAGAACACTCAAGTTACAAAAATTGCAAGTTTTAGTTCAAAATAATTATATTTTTGTTTCCTTCGATTATAACGAAATAAAACTTAAAATAAAATACTAAAAAAATTATATTTCAAACTAGATTTTAGTTAACATGATTCTAAAGAGTAAAATTAGCCCAAAGAAATTTGTATTTATCGCTAATTTAATGTATTTTTACCGGCTTAAAATATTATTAAAAATTGAAAAATAGGGAAAATTTTTTAAATGACCAGAAATTTATAAGTAACTCATTAGCTACTAAAAACTAGCAATTACCTATCCAAATTAGGTATAATTAGGCCTAAACTGCAAAATAACAATATTGACGATTTACGGAAAAATACCAAATTTTCACCGATTTTCGGGAAAACACCAAAACGACTTTTCAAGGTGTTACAGATCCGATAATCGTAGAGAAGGGACATCGTCACGGAGCTATGGAGGTGGAGGACCGGATCTACAAAGGTTGTATTTCCGTTCACTTTAGAATAAAGTTGTTTATTCACATTTCTTTTCGCCTAAACTCTAGTTAACGATCTAGTTTAGGGTTTCTTGGCACTGGAAAATTTTAATTTGGCATGGTTGATGCCTTGTGGAACCACTTGAGCTTGCCTAGGAACCCTACAGTGGTATCAGAGCCTAGCTAGAGCCTTAGGCGATGTGTAGACGAAGTTAGAAACCCGATCGAACCCGAAACCCTAATTCAAAACCATTCTCTGTACATTTCTTGAAATCGGGGATTTTTGTGAATTAAAAATATGCAGAAAATTCAGCAGGGTTTTCTAAGAAAAACTGTGCAGAACGTTCGTCTGATTCCACCAAACCGCCGCGGGAACGCGGCACGAGCATGGCTCGTGCGGCCGTTCCGCGGCCATACAGTACCATTGTGTTGTGAATTTTGCACAGTAATTTCTTTATTTACTTGCTGAGTTTTCTGGGAATTTTTAATTTGCACTCAAGAATTGAGTATTCTGGGTTGTATTGGGAGTTCGTAGTTTCGATCGGATTGTCAAACTTTGTCTAAGTGTTTTTCCGGATAATTTTAGAACATGTTAAAAAGTTCGACCGGATATAAATATCCAATTTTTCCCCTGCCGGGAAATTTCCAACTGTTGGATTTTTCCGTAGTTTGAGAACGTTCTGAGTAGTGCAAGTAACGCGATGGACCCTCTAGAAGACAACAAACCTTAACTCGATTATATGGCCGTCTTGAACTGCCCTTTGAACCTTAGGGTTTGGGGCAGTACGGCGTGCCACATGTGAGGCGTTGGCTTGATCCTTCTACGGCTGGACCGTTGGTACTGAGGCATGAAGTGAATGTTTTTAAACTTATTTCATGTGTTGAGCTGTTCCGGGAAAACTTGGGTGTTTGATTGTTCGATCGAAAAGTTTAACATTTTCTATTTATCTGGAATGTGATACAATCTTTGGAATCCACAAATAGTTATGAGATAACTGATTTGAATATTATAAACAAAGCACTTTAGTCTCACTTGATCGGTTGCCACGGAATTTTGATGTGATCAAAAGTCCGTCGCAATCACGTAGCTTACGTGGATACTCGCCGGATAAACTTAATAGACAGCTACACCCCTTAACCCCGACCAAGTGACTGTAGGAGAACCCCATCGCCGAAAGCATCTGTTCAGGTGCTCGCGGTAGCGTTGTTCCGCCTTGGTGCACTTCGTCGACGGTATCGAGGGTGCGGCCGTCTACTAAAGTTTGCGTCGAGCATTCGATCAGGATGTCGGGAATCTTGTTGAATTGTCCGACTTGATATTGAAAAGTGTTTTCGATAATGAGACTGAAATGTGGGGTTTATAATTGTTAGGCATGTGATGTCTAAGGAATTCATTTGGTTAGGCATGCGATGTCTAAAGAGTTTGCGGATTCCAACTGTTATAGTTTTACACTTTCTTTTCTGCGACCGTAAGTGTAATATGTGATATCGCCGGTTTCGTTGCTATATGTCAACGACAATTGGGATGCGCATATTTACTTACGTTGATGACATATGATGTTATGTGTTGCTGGATATGTTATATTGGATCGTCGCGTTTGAATAGCCGGGGGGGTTTATGTGAGATGAGTGTTTTTCATTTTCATTCATGTAAAAACTTGTATGTAATATTCTTTTATTGGGTCACTTCCATGTAGCGGAAGATGTCACCTTTTGTGTATTATTTACTTTTCAGCACTAGGATAGACCCAAGGAGGAGGGCACAAGTAACCGGGTTCTGTAGTCCAGTGGGAGACCAACTCGAGGAGTCGAGTCCGGGTCTCCTAACTTTAGAATTGGTAGGGTTGCTTGCCGCTCTCATAGGGGTCTTGGGGTGTGGGATTGGCTATTCATCACGACTGTGGAATCCGTGTTTTATACTGGCTCGTATTGAAAACACGGACGTCAATATTTCATATATGTTTTTTCTGCTGCGATATCTGTGATGTGATCATTTGATGTTCTGTGATGGATACTGTATATAGTATATATGATATATTATATAGACGTTACTTATGTTTTACACCCGCGCTAGCCCTGCCCCGCTCTGCCGTTAGTCACCTAACCTAACGGTGCATGAGGGGACATCGAGGCTAATGCGGATGGCATAAGTGCACGTCGTATTTATCTGTGATGTTTAGGTATTTAAATGATGGGACTTCATTAATGAGATTAATGAAATGAAAGAAACCTAAAGATGTTGTGGAATCGAATTTTCAAAAACAGGTAGCTACAGTTCATGCTTTGCATAGCGGTATATATGATACATCCTGCACCTTATTCGATGAGGATAGGGCCGACGATCCCTTCACCGGGAGTGACCCCTTTAGAAATAACTGGCAGATGCTACAACCCTCGGTTTGTCTTTTGATTGCTTATATAGTTTCTGCTTTGCATAGAGATATATATGATATATCCTGCACCTCATTCGACGAGGAAAGGGCCGACGATCCCTTCACCGGGAGTGACCCCTTTAGCAAAACTAGAAAAGCCTCAAAAGCACTCAATTTTAAAATCATTTGATTCTACAACGATATCAAGTTCATTACGCAAGAGGTTTTCAGAAAAACCTGTCGTAGCCCTTCGTCATTTCAGATAAGTCCTACTTAGTATTCGTGCTACGTTTATTGACCTCCGTTAAGGCGTAGGTGCGGTAGCTAAATAGTATTTATCTGCTTATGCATATGATGCAGATTGGGTTAGGATAGTCGTACGGTCTTGTTGACCTCCATCAAGGGTCGTGCGGGTGGGTTTGATTCAATCAAGAAATGACGGGTTGAACTTGACTATTAGCCTATGGTTTGTTGACCCCCGTCAAGGTCATAGGGTGCTAGGGGCAAAATTATCGGGAATTTCAAGTGTTGAAATTTGCAATGAGATTGCATACCTTCTATGAGATAGTTGGATCCCGATACCCACTGCTATTAATTGTTACTCCTGGGAGAGTTTTACACTTTACAATTAGCCGATCTAGTAGGTGTCTAGAAAGGTGTCAACGGGGTTACGCCTCTGGGAAAACGAGGTTTACATTAATTAGGCTCGTGCGAAAGCACGGGGGACCTCCCTCAAAGTACCGACACTGGCCTGGCTGAAAGATTGGCGAACTTGTAGCGTGTAATTAATCCCGGCTAGTCTTTCCTTTTAGGGTTTGAAGGAAGATTTGATAAAAAACAGTGGGAGCCATCCTGATTAGATAAAATAATAACCAATCTGATCTTGCAAGAGCGCACGCAGAGTGTTTTCTTCTCTCTCTCTTCAGGTAGCTACCATATCACGTCTTAATAAAGATAATAATACGGATGTATTGACCGAATCCGTTTGTTATACTGAGCTGGGGAACGTTGGTCCCGCTCCAACTTATAACTGTTATAAGACAGAGCAGGAAATTGGGGAATACCAGAATTCCCGTGCTGCCCAAACGAAGAAAATGCATGATGATGCATCATCTTCGGGTGTGTTCATTACAGAGAACTGTTTCTCAATGTCCTTTACGTCCTGGGTATATGATTCCAGATCAGGATCCCGCATATGTAATCAGTTACATGGGCTACAGATAGGTAAAGAACTGAGAACGGGTGATAAGTTTCATGAGACAGAAAACGGTGCAAGTGTTGCAGCCAAGTCTGTTGGTCACTGTCACCCTGTATTACCAGAATACATTGATTCTGAACAAATGTTATTAGATACCGAACCAGATATACAAAATCATATCAGTCTCTTTATTAGTAAAGAAATGATAAAATTTTGTATTCTTGGATAATGTTTTGAGCATTTCCTATATCAAAAGTTTATCGGTTCAGGCACGTTATCTAAAATCATTGATATTCTAAATCAAACTACAGTTCCTAGTATACAGAACACACACAAGAGGAAGAGTTCAGAAATGAACGGATCCTTCTTGAGGTATTGTAGACTAGGTCATATCAATGCGACCCGACTAGCTAAGTTGCACATAGATGCATATTTAAATCTGTTTGAATTTACATCTTGTGAAAACTTGCCGGTCATGTCACAAAGATAAAATGACCACAGCTCTGTTTATTGGCAGCAGAGAAAGAGTTAGTGTACTCTTAGGACAGATACATGATGATGTATGAAGGTCCCCTGTCTACACATGCCAAGACCGGTTCTTTGTACTTCATTATATTCTCTGATGATCTCTTTAGATTAAGACATATGTTCCTGTTGAAACACAAGTCCGAACCTTTTGAGATATTCACAGAATATAAGTTAGAAGTAGAGAACCAAAACATGTATAAGTATTATGTCATTTGATGTGATCAAGGAGGAGAATACTTGAGCACGGAATTCTTGGACTTTTCTAAAGGAGAATGAGATTCTCTCTCAGCATTACTCCTCCGTATACACCACAGCACGTCGGTGTATCGGGGCGGAGCAATCACACCCTATATGATAAGGTGTGCTCTATGATGAGTACTACTGAGTTACCTATTCCTTTTAGGAGTTATACGCTTGAGAAGCTGCATACCTATTGAATAGGGTTCGAATCAAATCAGTTGCCTACTACTTCATATGTGATATGGAAAAGGAAGAGCCTATATCTTAAGTTGGTTAAGATTTGGGGGTTGTCCGGGCTATGTCTAAAAGCAAAAATCCGGACAAGCTCGAAGCAAGGTCTGTAATGTAGAACTAGAATGGTTCCAGCTGTACAAACTGCAACGGATGATTTAGTAGAACCAAAGGATTCAGTAGATTCCAACGAACCTCGGCCTCTCCGCCGATCTAGTAGGGTTCCTCACCCACCTGAGAGATACTTCGGTTTCTCTATGACAGTGGGAGCGAGGATTGCATCATGAGATACCCAACTAGTTTCCTAGCTGGCCATCAGGAGTGGGACTCTGAAAGAATGGCTGGATGCTTAGCGATCTAAGATGGAATCATTATACACCAACAAAGTATGGACTTTGATTGCTATATCTGAAGGATTAAATCCCCATCAGGAGCAAGTATATCTTGAGAAGATTACTTGGTGTACATGGAAAAGTTGAGACCTTCAAAGCTAGGCTTGTTAAAGCTTTGCATCGTAGACCAGTTGTGGCTAATAATGAAACCTTTTCTGGGGCCTATGCTTAAGTTCATCCAGATCCTACTTGCCATGACTACGATATCTGGTGGTTGGGTGTCATGACAGCTTTTCTAAATGATGTTTTAGAAGAGGGCGTCTATAAGTACACAGCCAGAGGGCTTCGTAGACAGTGGGAGCAGCGGAAACGTATACAAGATGCTTTATAAGATTAAAGCAGGTATCGCGGAGTTGGAACATCTGTTTTGATGAGTTAATCAAAGAGTTTGACATCATCAAAATGGTAGATGAACCTTGTATATACAAAAAGGTAGTAGGGAGTATGGTGGTGATCAAAGTAGAGCACGTGGATGACATACTCTTGATAGGGATGTAGTTTCCTATGCTACGCTCGATCAATCTCCGCTTATCACAATGCTTCTCTATATAGGATCAAAGTGATACTTCCTAAATCCTGGGTTTTGGATCTATGAGATAGATCTAATTGGATGTTAGGATACTCACTAGTTGTAGTGAGATGGTATCAGTTGACCCTGGGGAGAATCACTGGAAAAGTTCCAGAGTGATAAGGACGACTGAAAGTCAGTCACAGGCATTGTCTTTACACTCAGTAAAGGGACGGTATGTTGGAAGAGTTCCAAGCTAGATACCGTGGCATACTAGACGATAAAGGCTGGATACATCGCTACTTAAGATGCTACCAAAGAGGCAGTCTGGATGTATATTTGTTCATGATATGAACTTAGTTCCTCCCATTGTGTGACAATGGAGTTATGGCTTATGCCAAGGAACGTCCGTCCCATCAGTGATCCAGACGTATTCTAAGGCAGTATCACCTGATCATGGAGATGGTTGATCTCCAAGGAGATCGAGGTTTGGAGAGTAGACTCAGAGGACAACACGGCGGATCCACTCACAAAGGCCTTTTCCCAGAGAGAGACTTTTATGGGATGGTTGAGTATGAGATACTACAACCACTGCTATTAGATGGCCCTAGTGCAAGTGCGAGATTGTTAGTTATATGTATGCCCTAGAGGCCATTACTATACATAGGATGTATATTGTAGTGGATGCTTGGACATATATAGGGAGGACTTTCTTGCTCAACATGACAGTATGCTATCTGGTTGCTCTTTATCTTAACGTGTACACTGATTATCTCTCTGTTACATGTTGGTAAAGCCCTTAGGATGTGTACTTGACTACCTGGACTATGATGCAGATCATACTAGTGGGGACATAGTAGTCCATAAGTACATCCTTCAAGGTCCCTAGTCGTTGGTATATCGATATGGGGCATCGATATACCAGAGTAGACTAACGTATACCTTCTCGACCTATACAGATGGGCGATGGATGATCCCATATCCATTGGTGTTTGACATCAGAGATGATATACGGGTGCTCAGTGGAGACTGGGTACACTGGACGGACTGGCCGAGAACTCCCAGATGGTATTATACCTTACGTCAGATGGCAGTTCTCTGGTGACACTGGTACAGGTTAGTCTGTAGACCCGAGATCATCATAGAGTCTTGTGTGATTCCCACTGTGCTTTGATTTCCACCTTACCACGTCCAAGAGGGTGTGCAAAACGGTGGTTTTTGGGTACAGTCCCGAATCACATGGAGGCAATGAGCGATAGGAGGGGATTCGTCTCTCCCGGTATAGGGAGTTGATGTTGCGCTGTGTTCGATTGGTTATAACCGAAAATCCCTTCCAGGGTTCCTGAGATTTACAGGTAAGTGTTACCAGTAGAATCTCGAACTGTTATAGACCTCATATCGACATGACTTATCGAGCTACTGGGGTCTGACGTTTACCACCCCTAGGCAAGATATGCGACATATCAGACGAACAGACCGGACTGTACGGTAAGTGTTACTGGTTGGATTCACAGAAGTGTGAGCGGGCTTGCTCGTTGATCTTCTGATCACTCAATACCCGGGTGGCCGTTACGTTAAGCAGACCGCTTGCGGCTTGTGGGTGTTTGATATGATCATCACCCGCTACCGGCGTATTGACGAGTTTTTAGAGTCCTACACAGAGGTTTCCTGGCTCAAGCGAAACGAAATAGGAGCGCATATGAGATATGTGTGGGACCGAGAATAATGCGTGTATGTGATACCGTATTCTATTCTCGCGATGAATGTATCGATTGGTTGTATGTGATATAACCTAGTTATCGAATCGAGGATTGATTCGATAAGTCGATACATTGGATATTAGTCGGTCATATGCGATATGACCGGATCGTTAAATCAAGTGTTCATTTAATGATTTGATGTATAATTATATATTTGATATATTACTTTACATTAACGGGTATTTGTTCACTTAAGATGGATTTTCTCACTTGATGTGCACAAGTAGTATATGTGATATATTTTTGTGCACTAGTTTGTATCATGTTTGATGATACAACCAAACTTGGGTTTGTGTTTATTTTAAACCATGTTTAGTTAATGGTTTGGGTTTCATTTGCCTTATTTATATATTTCATTTATTTATTTTTGGCAAAAACTAAAACAAAATGGTGGTGGCTTTTCTCACTTTGACTTGAAGCTTCATGAATCTTCATAACACCTTTGACAAAGTCTAAGCCATTTGGTTTTAATCTTAACCTAACCATTTTAACTAAACTCTAGTTTATTCTCTACACTTAACCATGGTTGCAAAATGATAACCATCACTTGATTTTATTTTAATTCATATTCTTATTCTTTCTTCTTCTTCTTCTTCAAGAAGAAAGAAAACCTTTTCTTGAAATTGTCTAAGTGATGATTCCAAGTGAGAAATCCAAATCCAAAGTGAACTCGCTTCCTATTTCTTCATCCTCTACCACTTGCCATGTAGTATAGGGTGTTTTCTTCACAAGTTTCTTGACTTGGTGAAGGTGGAGCTTGAGTTTGAGTTGCCTCGACATAGATCATCTTCTGCATCGAAGTCAACGACCTAGCCCGATCTTTTCTCTGATGAAACCACCGCGAGAGTCTAGGATCCGATGATCGCAGCGAAGGGACATCGTCACGGAGCTATGGAGGTGGAGGACCGGATCTACAAAGGTTGTATTTCCGTTCACTTTCGAGTAAAGTTGTTTATTCACATTTGTTTTCGCCTAAACTCTAGTTAACGATCTAGTTTAGGGTTTCTTGGCACCGGAAAATTTTAATTTGGCATAGTTGATGCCTTGTGGAAACACTTGAGCGTGCCTAGGAACCCTACAGGCTAAATTTTATATCGGGTATGGTTGATGCATTATAGACCTTTGTGCGTGTGCCTAGTAACCATACAGTGGTATTAGAGCCAAGCTAGACCATTAAGCGAAGTCTAGGCGAAATTTAAAGTCCGATCGAGCTCCGAATACCCGGTTTATACCCTTTTCTGGAAATTTTTCAAAAAATTGACATATTTCATATTAAAAATGCCCAAAAAAATCAGTAGGGAATTCTATGGACATCTGTGAAAAACGACACCCTAAGGCCACTATAGCGCCACGGAACCGTGGCCAAACTGGGGTATTGGCGGCGGTTCCACGACAATAATGGAGAATTAGGGTATCGTTTTGCAACAGTAACATCCGTATGTGTTACCAACTATTTCTGGGTATTTTTAATTATACTCAAGTGTTGAGTTTTCTGAGATGTATTGGGGACTCGTTGATTCGATCGCATAATTTAACATCGTTTAAATTTTTCCGAATAATTTTAGAAACTGTTAAAAAGTTCGAACGGATATCAATAACTCACTTTTTCTCCTGTAGGAAAATTTTTCAAGAGTTGGATTTTTCCGTGGTTTAAGAACGTTCTAAGTCGTGCAAGTAACGCGGTGGACCCTCTAGAAGACAACAAACCTTAACTCGATTATGTGACCGTCTGAACCGCCTCTAAACCTTAGGGTTTGTGGCAGTACGGCGTTGCCACATGTGAGGTGTTGGCTTGACCCTTCTACGGCTAGACCGTTGGTACTGTGGCTTATGATGGATGTTTTTAAACTAATTTCAAGTGTTGAGAACTATTTGGGAATACTTGGGTGTTTGTTTATTCGATCGGAAAGTTTAACATTGTCTATTTATCTGGAATGTGATGCAATAATTGGAATCCACAAGTAGTTATGAGATAACTAATTTTAATGTTATAAATGTAGCAATTTAGTCTCAGATGATCGGTTGCCACGGAATTTTGATGTGATCAAAAGTCCGTCGCAATCACGTAGAGTACGCGGATACTCGCCGGGTAAACTTAATAGAGAGCCACGCCCCATAGCCCCGACGAAGTGACTTTAGGAGAACCCCGTCGCCAAAAGCATCCGTTCGGGTGCTCGCGGCAGCGGTGTTCCGCCTTTGTGCACTTCGTCGATGGCATCAAGGGGTGCGGCCGTCTACTAAATTTTGCGATGAGCATACAATCAGGATGTCAGGAATCTTGTTGAATTTCCCGACTTGATATTGAAAAGAGTTTTCGATAATGAGACTAAAATGCGGGGTTTATAATTGTTAGGCATGCGATGTCTAAGGAATTCATTTGCTTAGGCATGCGATGTCTAAGAAGTTTGCGGATTCCAACTGTTGTAGTTTTACACTTTCTTTTCTATGACTGTAAGCATAGTATGTGGTGTATCGCCGGCTTCGTTGCTTTACATCAACGACAATCGGGATACGCATACTTCCTTACGTTGATGATATGAGTTATTATGTGTTGTTGTGATATGTTATATTGGATCGTCGCGTTCTGAATAGCCGGGGATTTTATGTGAGAAGAGAGTTTTTCTTTTTCATTCATGTAAAATTCATTTGTATGTAATATTCTATTATTGGGGCACTTACGGGCTGAGGATGATGTCACCATTGTATATTATTTACTTTTCCGCATTAGGTAGACCCAAGGCGGAGAGCACAAGCAATCGGATTCTATAGTCCAGTGGGAGACCATCTCGAGGTGTGGAGACCGGGTCTCCTAACCCTAGAATTGGCAGTGTTGCTTGCCGCTCTCGTAGGGGTCTAGAGATGTGGGTTTGGCTATTCATTGTGACTGTGGAATCCGTATTTTATACAGGCTCGTATTAAAGCACGGACGTCCTAGTATATCCAATATTTCATATATGTTCTTCTGCTGCATTATTTTGTGATGAGATCATATTACTGTCTAAGACGAATGTTTATATTATATATATGAGATATATGTTATATTGCAAATTTCGTTTCAAATGTGATGCTTGTGAAGCATAATAAAATGGGACTTCATTAACGAGATTAATGAAACAAAAAGAAACCTAAAGATGTTGCAGAAACTTGTTAAAAAACTGGTAGCTCTTGTTCTTGCTTTGCATAGCGGTGTTCCTTGTAGAACATCCAGCACCTTATTCGATAAGGAAAGAGCCGAGATCCCTTCACCGGGAGTGACCTCTTTAGCGAAACTAGCAGATGCTACAAACTCGGTTTGTCTTTTGATTGTTTTTTATAGTTTTTGCTTTGCATAGTGATATTTGTGAAATATCCTGCGCCTTATTCGATGGGGAAAGAGCCGACGATCCCTTCACCGGGAGTGACCTCTTTAGCAAAACTAGAAAAGCTTCAAAAACACTCCATTTAAAATCACTCGATTATACAACGATATCAAGTTCATTACGCAAAAGGGTTTCTTAAAAACCTGTCGTAACCCTCCGTCATTTTAGGAAGTAGGGTACTTAGTATTCGTGTTGTGTTTGTTGACCTTAGTTAAGGAACAGTGCACGGTAACTAAGTGATGTCTTCCTATATAGAATATGATGCGATTAGTTAGGACAGTCAAGTGACTTTGTTAACCTTAGTTAAGGGTCATGTGGGTGGGTCTATTTAATCAAGAAATGACGGGTAGAACTTGATTAGGGCTTATGATTTGTTGACCATAATTAAGGTCATAAGTCACTAGGGATAAAATATTATTGGGAATTTCAAGTGTTGAAATTTGCAATGAGATTGCATACTGATTGTTAGGATACACTTCGTGTTCAAGTTTAAGTTTAAATACCGCAATCAAGACGGTTTCGCATGTAGCTAGCCGGTTGAGTACGGGTCGTCCGTAGGGAGATGGGAATCTTTTTCTATATGTTTTTTGACGAGTTAAGTCCGGTTGTTCAGATTTTGTTGTGGTTATCTAAGTGTTAAGTTGATATTTAAAGAGAGCTTGTTAGGGTTAGGATTAGGTTAGTTTGAGTTAGGAGTCTCCACATCTTTCATTGCCCCACTTAATATCGGTGTTACGGTAATAGGCAACAACGGGGATTAGCACGACTAGGAAGGAACCTGCGAGTATAAGCTAGGCTTTCCAACGCATAATCCTTCCTTTTGGTGCTTGTCCGTCCGTTCTTGGCTCTTATCCATAACCTCCGGTTAATTCAACCACAACCGGTCTCACTACTGAATCACCGCTATCATGTAGGATAGGGTGCCGTAAGGAGCGGATTGTGGTTTAACTAACGGGAGTCGATTTAAGTTGTTGGGCAAGAAAAGAGTGAGAGAGATTTCCTTCTCTCAAACTTCCCTTATCCTACCCTAACAAGTATAAAACTACTCACACTTCATGATAAGGAAAAAAAAAACAAAACAAAGAGGAAGATAGAAAGAAGGAGATTAGAAGAATACGACTAACTGTTTGCGACCTCACCTTGGCGAGGATCTAGCGTAAGTATCATTGTCGTATGAATGATAAAGAAAAAGAGAGAAGAAAGAAACAATCAAGCAAATAACAACAACTACTTAACAATTAAAATTACAACACATTACAACAAGTAAAGAAAGAGACAAGCATGATAATAAAAATGGTCTTCTTTATTCATCACTCTTCACTCAAAAGCTCACTACAAGTTTAATGGAGAAGAGGTGAGAAGAGGAAGAAGAACAACACTAAAACTAGGCAAAATGAGAATACAAAAATTGGACTCTTTCCTTTTCAAACTTCTGGGCTATTTATAGGCTGGAGAATGGAAACCTAGGGCAACCACCAGACTACACATGCAATGACAATTCTACCACCAAAAGCTTTGCACACTTGGCGCCTAAACGGCCGCGGATCCGCAACCTAGACCCCACTTTGGTCGCGGATCCGCGGCCGTTTGGTTGAATTGGGCCCCCCAAATTGCTGTGGTTCCCTGGTCTTCTGTGCCTTTTATTCTGGTACATGTATTTTCTCAACTTGGCTCCACGATTTTTCCAGAATTTCTGTTGAAGGAAAGGTGGACTTTTTGTTAAGATTTTGTCATGATTGTCTCGAGCTCCGCGTAGATCTCTTGGATCTTGTGCTACCATAGTGCTTTGTGCATGAAGGTGACAATTGATTTGTCCTTTTGTCTCCTAAACTGGTATCTGGTAACAACGGATGAAGAGCGGAGACCGTGTTTTATCTGTGGTTGGCAGGAACCCGGATTTTGTCGTGTTTTTCATGAATTTCACCGTTTTGGAACCGAGGACCTGTATCCTGCAATTGACTAGCAAAAACGGCTCAAGAGTATCTACGGATATGCAATGTGATAAAAATTGGGCGGTATGAAAATGCAAAAATCTGATATGAGCAAATACCCCCAAACTTATCATTTGCTCGTCCCGAGCAAAGTTCATTTATTCACAAAAAATTTCCTAACCTCACTTTCGCAGGGAAAGCGATTGCACTGAGCATGTGCAACAAGCCGTTAAACTTCTAGGTGTCCCTAGTAGGAGGAGTGTTGTCTCCTGAGGGTTTTCAGCGGATACTACCCACAAAATCCGGTCAAGTTGGTTTGTAAAAATGACTAAGTTTCAAACCCTAAAGTTTTGTTTTAGAAAATAACAATTCTATAATCCTAAGTCCAGACTATCGAACCTTTATTTTTCACACCTCGCTTCTTATTTAACTACAGATTTTATATGTCTTTACGTGTATTGCAAATAGTGTCGTTAAGTTCCAGAAGGATCGATAAAAGTCATCATGTCGCACAATAAATCCCAGATAACAATTTTAAAAAGGATCACATAAGTTTTATAAAGAGTTAAGCATTTTTCAAGTTTCGTTTTCCAGTAAGGTTTCAACTTCAGAATTTCTATCTTCCTTAACAGGAAACTAAGTCGTATTTTTCACTCCACATTTTTCTTGTTTTCATTTCATACACACCTCTGTGAACGTGCAATAGTCTTTATCAAAGAGTAAAACCTTCATATCTCCGTTAAAATTTTTTTTAAAAGCCTGTCTTTTATCAATATTATTCTCACACAAAGAATCGTTAGGAATTTTAACTCGGAGAGAACACATGCTTGACTTTGTTTTAAACTGGACTTTCTAGGCTTCTTAGCGAGCTTTGGGCCAATGCACCCAAACCAGTTGGTTTTGGGTGCATTGGGTGTAGAAACACCCTAGCGGACTTAATTACTCAAGTTACCTAGGTCCAAAAACAAAAGACAGTTTGGCGTGAAAATCAGATGATTTAATACGAACGGAGATATAACCGGCAGTTCAATTATTTTTTTGGATAAAAGACGTGTTTAGTGGGTTTGGTGTGTAATCATTCCAATCAAGCTTTAGATGGGTTATTTTTCAGACTTAGCTCCAATTACGGCATCAATAACATTCCTTCATATTCGCTTTACTTCATAAACTATTCTTGACATTACTTACTTCAGAACAAACCTATTAGATCCTCAGAAAATCATTTATCTGTTTTAAAAGTTTAAACATGAAAGACCTGTCATCTAATTCTCAAAATTCACGACACGTGTAGTGTGATGTAAAGACGTATATCAGCTATAGTTAACATCAAAGGAGAGTTATCTTTCAGGTTTTCAAATTCCAAACATAATATTTAGTTATTCCAATTTTTTTCAAACAAAAACCGTCGAATGTTGAATCAGAGCTCTTCCACAAGCTAACTTGACAAAAAAGTTTTTATATTTTTTAGAAAATTTTCAAATTTTTATGGATTTTATGGATTTAAATAAGCAGATGCAAAATATACATATGAATGCGAAGGTAAGAAATGCGTACCGAGCGTACCCCCAAACTTAAACTAGACAGTGTCCTCACTGTCGTTGCATGAAGAGATCAGTTTGAAGGTTCAAAATTGTCGGTTAGCGATATACAATTATTATTTGTTTTTGTTTTTTAAAGAAAAGAAAAAGAATATACACAAATATACACAAAATGGTTTGTACATACCCTCAAACTTATTTGGAACAGTGTCCACTGTTCTTGGCTGGATAACCGAAGTTTGGAGGTAGACAGAGGAAGATCATGCAAGGTAAACCGGCTCCTGTAAGAACAGGAGCTCCTCTGTTGGTTCGGCGCTAAGGTACGGTTTGCATCGGTGTCCATTCACCTTGAAGAGTGAACCGCCCTTTGGATTTTCCAAATCCACAGCGCCGTGCGGATACACATTCCGCACAAAATACGGCCCTTTCCAGCGAGATCTGTGCTTTCCAGGATGGAAATGAAGTCGGGTGTCGTAAAGCAGTACCTGCTGACCAGGTACGAAGGTTTTGCGCAAAAGGTGTTTATCGTGAAACACCTTCGTTCGATTCTTAACGACAACCGCGTTGTCGTAAGCCTCATCCCTAAGCTCGTTTAGTTCGTTCAACTGCAGCTTCCGATGGCTGCCCGCAGGTTTGGGGGTGGTAGGGCGTAGAAAGCTTATGATTAATGGAATATTTTCGCATCAAGGCCTCGAAAGTCCTATTGCAGAAATGACTTCCATTGTCGCTAATGATCGCTCGGGGGTGCCCAAACCGGGAGAAAATGTTTTCTTTAAGGAACCTAACGACAACCTTGTTGTCGTTAGTCCGGCTGGGCACAGCCTTGACCCATTTAGAGACGTAATCAACAGCTAGAAGGATGTACAAGTTCCCAAAAGAGCTGGGAAACGGCCCCATGAAATCTATCCCCCAAACATCGAAAATCTCCACAACCAAGATCGGTTGGAGCGGCATCTCGTTCCTCCGGGATATCCGGCCCATGTGTTGGCACCGGGAGCAAGTCTTGCAATAATCGTGAGCGTCTTTGAAAAGTTGTGGCCAGTAGAAACCACATTGCAAGATCTTCTCAGCTGTCTTTCTGGGCCCAAAATGCCCGCCACACGCTTGATCGTGGCAAAATGACAGCACACTCTTGAATTCCTCATCAGGGACAAACCGACGAATAATCTGGTCGGGACAGTACTTGAACAAGTAGGGTTCGTCCCAGTAAAAGTGTTTTACTTGGGATAAGAAGCGAAGTCTGTCCTGACTCGACCATTCGGTCGGTAGTAATCCAGTGGCCAAATAGTTCACAATATCTGCGAACCAGGGTTCGCAAGATACTGTCAAGAGTTGTTCATCCGGGAAAACGTCGTTAATTGGAATTGGTAGCGAAGGCGAAGAAGGAAGTCGTGAGAGATGGTCGGCAACTACGTTTTCACATCCTCGTTTGTCCTTAATGACAAGGTCAAACTCTTGGAGCAAGAGGATCCAACGTATTAACCGAGATTTTGCATCTTTCTTCGCAAAAAGATGGCGCAGAGCTGAATGGTCCGTATAGACAATGACTGGAGAGCCGATGAGGTAGGGCCTGAACTTTTCTAGAGCAAATACAACAGCTAAGAATTCCTTCTCAGTTGTTGCATAGTTGAGTTGGGCATCGTTCAGGGTTCGGCTTGCGTAATAGATTACGTGTGGCATCTTGTTGATGTGTTGTCCAAGGACAGCACCGATGGCAAAGTCGGATGCATCGCACATGATCTCGAATGGGTGCGTCCAGTCAGGAGAAGAAAGAACGGGAGCAGAAGTGAGTGAGCGTTTCAGTGACTCGAATGCAGTCACACAGCTCGAGTTGAAGTCGAAAGGCGTGTCCTTGGCCAGCAAAAGCGTCAAGGGCCTAGCAATCTTGCTAACGTCCTTGATAAACCGTCTATAGAAACCGGCATGGCCAAGGAAAGCTCGGATATCTCTGACGCATCGGGGAGGAGGCAGATTGGAAATGACCTCAATCTTTGCTTTGTCAACCTCTATGCCATTTTGCGAGATGATATGTCCTAAGACAATACCTTCGCGCACCATGAAGTGGCATTTCTCCCAGTTCAAAGTGAGATTCTTGTCCTTACATCGGGTAAGGACAGCGTCAAGATGCAGCAAACACTCGTCAAAGGAGTCGCCGAAGATGGAGAATTCATCCATGAAAATCTCCAGAAATTTTTCCACCATGTCAGAGAAAATTCCCATCATACACCGCTGGAAGGTAGCGGGCGCATTGCATAACCCAAAGGGCATGCGTCGATATGCAAACGTGCCGAAAGGACAAGTGAAAGTGGTCTTGTCCTGGTCTTTTTCGGCGATGGGAATTTGATTATAGCCGGAGTAGCCATCAAGAAAGCAGTAGTACTCGTGTCCGGCCAATCGTTCGAGCATCTGGTCAATAAAAGGTAGCGGAAAGTGGTCTTTCTGCGTTGCGGCGTTGAGTTTTCTGTAATCAATGCAAACTCGCCACCCAGTTTGGGTGCGAGTAGGAATTAACTCATTCGCCTCGTTGGTTATGACCGTGATGCCCGACTTCTTGGGGACAACGTGAATGGGGCTAACCCACTGGCTATCAGAGATAGGGTAAATGATACCACTATCTAGACATTTGACGATCTCCTTCTTCACAGCCTCCTTCATGACTGGATTAAGACGTCTTTGTGGATCCCGGGCTGATTTGGCATCATCCATCAGATGAATGTGATGCTCAACGATGAGGGGACTAATCCCCTTGATGTCCGCCATGGACCAGCCAAAAGCTTGCCTATTGCTGTGCAAGACCGCGAGAAGGGCTTTCTCTTGCTCTGGAGCTAGAGAAGCCGAAATGATGATAGGGAGGGTCTCGTTCTCACCTAAGTAAGCATACTTAAGGTGAGACGGCAACGGCTTGAGTTCGAGCGTTGGAGGTGAAATGATGGAAGGCAAGACTGGTGCAAAGGTCTCGAACTCAAAGGACTCCAGCAAAGGTTTAAAACGAGTGTAGGCAACCGAGTCGGATGGTTCAGGTAACTCATCCGAAAAGTCGAAAGATTCAAACTCGGGTTGTGCGCGGCTAAGATCGTTCGTGAAAGTGAAACACTCGTAGTCGTTATCGGGCGCAGAAACAGCAGCAGGTTCGAGGAGAAACGCACTAGTGGCGTCAAGATTATCGTGTTCAAACAGAAACTCCTCGAATTCACACTCTTCTGGTGTGATCTCCTGGATCGAGCAGACATCCAATATATGAGAATTAGGTTCGGCGGGCTGATTCCCCAACCTAAAAATGTTGAGTTCAATTGTCATATTTCCAAAAGAGAGGTTCATCGAACCATTGCGACAATTGATCACAGCATTTGAGGTTGCGAGAAATGGGCGACCGAGTATCACCGGAATTTGATTCCGGGGATTAGCTACAGGCTGTGTATCTAAGACAATGAAGTCGACGGGGAATATGAAGTCCCCGACTTTGATTAACACATCCTCTAGCTCACCTCTAGGATGGGTGATCGATCGGTCGGCCATCTGGAGAGTGCAGTGTGTGGGTTTCAGCTCTCCGACGCCTAATTGCTCGTATACTGAATACGGAAGCAAGTTAACACTGGCACCAAGATCTAATAGTGCGCGGTTGATGTTCTTATCCCCAATAGTAATTGAAATCGTCGGACAGCCAGGGTCCTTCCGTTTTTGTGGTAAAGATTGGGTAAGGGTATCACTCACAGCACTAGCCAAGAAAACTTTCTTGGGTACCTGAGACTTCCTCTTTTTCGTGCACAAGTCCTTTAAGATTTTCGCGTAAGATGGGACTTGTTGGACAGCATCTAAAAGAGGTATGTTAATGTTAACTTGCTTGAATAACTCCAAAATCTTCTCCATTTGTGGATTTTGTTTGTTAGACCTCAACCGGTTTGGAAATGGAACATTTTGAAAATTGGTTGAGTCTAATGCTGGAGGAGGAGATTGTGGAGTTGGAACGGATCCCAGAATAGGTGTTTTCGTGGAGTGAGAAGTGGGTCCGTTCATAGCAGAAGAAGAGGAAGGAGAGCCTGTTGAAGAATGGAGAATAGGCTCGGAAGACGAAGAAGAAGAAGAAGAAGAAGAAGAAGAAGCGGCCGGGGTGTCATCGTTGATTTGCTTGCCAATGTTGTTTCGCAGCATCCTCCCCGATCTCAGTGTAGTCACGGCACTCACATTATGGTTTTGTTGTTCAAGAGCAACATGTGCATTATGTGGGTGACCGGGATTTGGAAGTGGCTGGGACGGGAGCTTCCCCTTCTCTCGCTCGCTCAAGGCCGCGTTCAGCTGTGCAATCTGGGCCTCGATGGTCTTGATGCTTTGCCCGTGTGCGGCAGTGTGTTGCACTAAAGATTGAATCGAAGACCGGATGTTGGCAGTGGATTGAGTCGACTGTTTAACAAACGCCTCCAGACTTCGCTCGAGCGAGGAAACCTTATCGTTATTTGACGGAACAAAATTGTTTGGTGGAAAAGAGTTGTTCGGTGCAAAGTTGTTCGTCTGGTTTTGGAAAGGCTGGGGTTGGAAGGGCTGCTGATATTAGTGTTGAGTTTGTTGCTGCGCTTGTTGTGGCGGCGGAGGGGCCCTTTGGAAATTGTTGCCCTGGAATTGATTCTGATTCTGATTCCAGGTGAAATTGGGGTGGTTCCTCCAACCGGGATTATAGGTGGAAGAGTATGGATCATTCCTCGGTCTTTGCTGGAAGGCAGCATTAACCTGATCCTGTCCTTGCGGGGGTGGATTGTAAGGACACTCTTCGGTCAAGTGGGAAGGATCGGAACAACAAGCGCAGATGATACGAAGGGAGAGAACAGGTGTGGGTGCAGGAGCAGAAAATTTGCTCTCTATCGCTTCAAGCTTTCGTGTTATAGCAGCCATTTCAGCTTTCATCGCAATAGAGACATCGAGTTGGTGGATTCCTACCCTAGACTGACCGGTAGAAGTGGAGGTAGAAGAAGAAGAAGTCGGTCTGGTGCTCTCCCACTGTAGCGTTTGCTCCGCAAGATCGTCAAAGAACTGCCACGCTTCCTCGTCAGATTTGGATAGGAAGTGGCCCTGACAGATGGTTTCCAGCAACTGCTTCGTTGCTGGGTTCAGTCCCTCGTATAAGGTTTGGCAGAGCTGCCATTTCTCTATACCGTGGTGAGGACACTGAACAAGAAGGTCTTTGTATCGGTCAAAGCACTTCCAAAAGGGTTCAGAAGGAAGCTGGGAGAATTGGTTGATTTCATTTCGAATTCTTGCGGTCTTATGATTTGGGTAGAATTTTTTCAGAAACGCTTTAACAAACTCGTCCCAGCTGGTGATTGAGTGGGAAGCGGTGCTATACAGCCATTTTTCAGCGAGATCGCATAGAGTGAACGGAATGACCCGTAGACGTATAGCATCGTCCGACAGCTGGGTGGTTTTCATCATGGCACAGACGTTTTGAAATTTGTTTATGAAGATATAGGCATCTTCAGATTCAAGCCCATGAAAACGTGGAAGCATGTTGATGAAATGGGGCTTAATTTCAAAGTTGTCCCCATTGGCCGGAGGAAGAGAAAGGCAGGTGGGAAGTGCAGAACGGGTGGGGTAAAAACGAACCTGGAGCGCAATTCGCTGCGGCGCTACGACAGGCGGAGGTGGTGGAAGATTGGTCTCCGTAGGAGGTGGAGCCAATCCAGGGGTGGTCAAAGAGATGTTCGGATTAAATCCCGACATCGCGGAAGAAGAGGTTGGTGATGGTGAAGGTGACGATGTACGAACAGAATTCCGGTCAACGTCGGAGTTGGCCGGCAAAGGAAGGGGTGAAAGAGGAGTGGACGGAGTATCGACTTCGGAGTCGATCGCGTAGTCGGTTGCGACTAACGTAACGCGGACTAGACGGGCGCTAATGTCCTGAGTCCAAGCGGACATACACTAAACGAGTTTAGTATAGTCAAAGCGGAGAGGGTGAGGGTAAGAAAAACGTCAATGGAGAAAGGCGATGGGTGGTGGGTGAAAATGGATTTGGCGACAAAAGGGCAAGTTTTTATAAAAGTTTTTGATTTTTTCTTTTTTTTTTGGTTTTTAGAAAGAGATTTACAGAAGTATGTACGGAAATACGGCTTAAGCAATCACAAACAAGATATGCACAATCACACCTAGATCTAGGGTAACCTAGGTCTACTAGACCTGCTCCTGAACTTGATTGTCGAAGTTAAACAATGTCGAGAAACGGGCTTAAAAATACACTGATCACGAGGCCAGGTAAGTGCAGAGATAAGGGGAGGTTGTCCAACGCTTTCGCGAAGTTCCTTAATTAAATAACCCTTTCTCTTTCGGCGGTTGCGCCTTTAACACTTTCCTAGACACCCCGTAAACAATATACGGTTAAGCGAGGTTCTAAACAAGGTTTATCTTCTCCTAATGAGCGCGAAGTCCTTAAGGCTGATGTCTAGTATTTTTTAATTTACAATGGACAATGCATATGCTTTAGTGATTTCCGGGGTCCTGGGAAGGGTGATGAAATCCCCATCCAATCTGGATTGGTTTCAAGCCCCTTAAGTCCGTATTAAAGAATGCAAAACAGTAACAAATCAACTGCAAACAATTTTTATTTGCGGCGCAAAGAATCCTGCACAAGAACAGTTTATTGGAAGGGGGAGAAGAATTTGCGCAAAGAAAGCTGCATAAAACACAATTTATTGGAGTCCAGAGGAGAGGAGAAGAGCAGAAAGACTTACAGAGAAATTTTGGGTCCCTGAAACCACCAAGTGGCCGCGGATCCACGGCCTAAGCTTCCTTATGCCGCGTTTCCGTGGCTATATGGTGGGATTGGGCTTCTGAAATTTTTGGGAGTGTTCTGTTTGATGTCCTCTACTTGTCTGGATGTGTTGAATCTTGACTTGCTCACTGTATCTGCTCCAGATTTGTTCAGTAGACCGTTAACTTCGTTTTGTCCGTCGCGGTGTAGCCGCGAAATGTGGGTCTATCTTCCCACGTCTTTGGCACTGTACTTGAACTCCGTATTTACAACGTCTTTGGCGTCGATCTTGAGCTTCGTATTTCCTGCACACTTGCACAAAAACTAATCAAGAATAACAAGATGGTTTCTTTTACAAAGTATATATATATTTTTTCGTTTTTTTTTATATTCACAAATTAACCCGAAATTACACAAGGAAATAAACTACCGTCTCCCCGGCAACGGCGCCATTTGATTGCTAGGATACTCTTCGTGTTCAAGTTTAAGTTTAAATACCGCAATCAAGACGGTTTCGCATGTAGCTAGCCGGTTGAGTACGGGTCATCCGCAGGGAGATGCGAATCTTTTTCTATGTGTTTTTCGACGAGTTAAGTCCGGTTGTTCAGATTTTGTTGTGGTTATCTAAGTGTTAAGTTGATATTTAAAGAGAGCTTGTTAGGGTTAGGATTAGGTTAGTTTGAGTTAGGAGTCTCCACATCTTTCATTGCCCCACTTAATATCGGTGTTATGGTAATCGGCAACAACGGGGATTAGCACGACTAGGAAGGAACTTGCGAGTATAAGCTAGGCTTTCCAACGCATAGTCCTTCCTTTTGGTGCTTGTCCGTCCGTTCTTGGCTCTTATCCATAACCTCCGGTTAATTCAACCACAACCGGTCTCACTACGGAATCACCGCTATCATGTAGGATAGGGTGCCGTAAGGAGCGGATTGTGGTTTAACTAACGGGAGTCGATTTAAGTTGTTGGGCAAGGAAAGAGTGAGAGAGATTTCCTTCTCTCAAACTTCCCTTATCCTACCCTAACAAGTATAAAACTACTCACACTTCATGATAAGGAAAAACAAAACAAAACAAAGAGGAAGATAGAAAGAAAGAGATTAGAAGAATACGACTAACTGTTTGCGACCTCACCTTGGCGAGGATCTAGCGTAAGTATCATTGTCGTATGAATGATAAAGAAAAATAGAGAAGAAAGAAACAATCAAGAAAATAACAACAACTACTTAACAATTAAAATTACAACACATTACAACAAGTAAAGAAAGAGGCAAGCATGATAATAAAAATGGTCTTCTTTATTCATCACTCTTCACTCAAAAGCTCACTACAAGTTTAATGGAGAAGAGGTGAGAAGAGGAAGAAGAACAACACTAAAACTAGGCAAAATGAGAATACAAAAATTGGACTCTTTCCTTCCCAAACTTCTGGGCTATTTATAGGCTGGAGAATGGAAACCTAGGGCAACCACCAGACTACACATGTAATGACAATTCTACCCCCAAAGCTCTGCACACTTGGAGCCTAAACGGCCGCGGATCCGCGGCCTAGACCCCACTTTGGCCGCGGATCCGCGGCCGTTTGGTCGAATTGGGCCCCCCAAATTGCTGTGGTTCCCTGGTCTTCTGTGCCTTTTATTCTGGTACATGTATTTTCTCAACTTGGCTCCACGATTTTTCCAGAATTTCTGTTGAAGGAAAGGTGGACTTTTTGTTAAGATTTTGTCATGATTGTCTCGAGCTCCGTGTAGATCTCTTGGATCTTGTGCTACCATAGTGCTTTGTGCATGAAGGTGACAATTGATTTGTCCTTTTGTCTCCTAAACTGGTATCTGGTAACAACGGATGAAGAGCGGAGACCGTGTTTTATCTGTGGTTGGCAGGAACCCGGATTTTGTCGTGTTTTTCATGAATTTCACCGTTTTGGAACCGAGGACCTGTATCCTGCAATTGACTAGCAAACACGGCTCAAGAGTATCTACGGATATGCAATATGATAAAAATTGGGCGGTATGAAAATGCAAAAATCTGATATAAACAAATACCCCCAAACTTATCATTTGCTCGTCCCGAGCAAAGTCCATTTATTGACAAAAAATTTCCTAACCTCACTTTCGCAGGGAACGCGATTGCACTGAGCATGTGAAACAAGCCGTTAAACCTCTAGGTGTCCCTAGTAGGAGGAGTGTTGTCTCCTGAGGGTTTTCAGCGGATACTACCCACAAAATCCGGTCAAGTTGGTTTGTAAAAATGACTAAGTTTCAAACCCTAAAGTTTTGTTTTAGAAAATAACAATTCTATAATCCTAAGTCCAGACTATCGAACCTTTATTTTTCACACCTCGCTTCTTATTTAACTACAGATTTTATATGTCTTTACGTGTAGTGCAAATAGTGTCGTTAAGTTCCAGAAGGATCGATAAAAGTCATCATGTCGCACAATAAAGCCCAGATAACAATTTTAAAAAGGATCACATAAGTTTTATAAAGAGTTAAGCATTTTTCAAGTTTCGTTTTCCAGTAAGGTTTCAACTTCAGAATTTCTATCTTCCTTAACAGGAAACTAAGTCGTATTTTTCACTCCACCTTTTTCTTGTTTTCATTTCATACACACCTCTGTGAACGTGCAATAGTCTTTATCAAAGATTAAAACCTTCATATCTCCGTTAAAATTTTTTTTAAAAGCCTGTCTTTTATCAATATTATTCTCACACAAAGAACCGTTAGGAATTTTAACTCGGAGAGAACACTTGCTTGACTTTGTTTTAAACTGGACTTTCTAGGCTTCTTAGCGAGCTTTGGGCCAATGCACCCAAACCAGTTGGTTTTAGGGCATTAGGTGTAGAAACACCCCAGCGGACTTAATTACTCAAGTTACCTAGGTCCAAAAACAAAAGACAGTTTGGCGTGAAAATCAGATGATTTAATACGAACGGAGATATAACCGGCAGTTCAATTATTTTTTTGGATAAAAGACGTGTTTAGTGGGTTTGGTGTGTAATCATTCCAATCAAGCTTTAGATGGGTTATTTTTCAGACTTAGCTCCAATTACGGCATCAATAACATTCCTTCATATTCGCTTTACTTCATAAACTATTCTTGACATTACTTATTTCAGAACAAACCTATTTGATCCTCAGAAAATCATTTATCTGTTTTAAAAGTTTAAACATGAAAGACCTGTCATCTAATTCCCAAAATTCACGGCACGTGTAGTGTGATGTAAAGACGTATATCAGCTATAGTTAACATCAAAGGAGAGTTATCTTTCAGGTTTTCAAAATCCAAACATAAGATTTAGTTATTCCAATTTTTTTCAAACAAAAACCGTCGAATGTTGAATCAGAGCTCTTCCACAAGCTAACTTGACAAAAAAGTTTTTATATTTTTTAGAAAATTTTCAAATTTTTATGGATTTTATGGATTTAAATAAGCAGATGCAAAATATACATATGAATGCGAAGGTAAGAAATGCGTACCGAGCGTAACAGGCGGGAATACTCACCTTGGGCCCCCACTTTGGCCGCGGATCCGCGGCCTAGACCCCACTTTGGCCGCGGATCCGCGGCCGTTTGGTTGAATTGGGCCCGCCAAATTGCTGTGGTTCCCTGGTCTTCTGTGCCTTTTATTCTGGTACATGTATTTTCTCAACTTGGCTCCACGATTTTTCCAGAATTTCTGTTGAAGGAAAGGTGGACTTTTTGTTAAGATTTTGTCATGATTGTCTCGAGCTCCACGTAGATCTCTTGGATCTTGTGCTACCATAGTGCTTTGTGCATGAAGGTGACAATTGATTTGTCCTTTTGTCTCCTAAAATGGTATCTGGTAACAACGGATGAAGAGCGGAGACCGTGTTTTATCTGTGGTTGGCAGGAACCCGGATTTTGTCGTGTTTTTCATGAATTTCACCATTTTGGAACCGAGGACCTGTATCCTGCAATTGACTAGCAAACACGGCTCAAGAGTATCTACGGATATGCAATGTGATAAAAATTGGGCGGTATGAAAATGCAAAAATCTGATATGAACACATACCTTCTATGAGATAGTTGGATCCCGATACCCGCTGCGAGTAAGAGTTACTCCTGGAAGAGTTTTTACACATTACAATTAGCCGATCAAGTAGGTGTCTAGAAAGGTGTTAACGGGGTTACGCCCCTGGGAAAACAAGCTTTATTTTAATTAGGTCCGTGCGAAAGCACGGGGAACCTCCCTCAAAGTACCAGCACTGGCCTGGCTGAAAGATTGGCGAAATTGTAGGGTGTAATTAATCCCGGCTAGTCTTTCCTTTTACGGTTTGAAGGAAGATTTGACTAAAACAGTGGGAGACATCCTGATTTGATAAATTGATAACCAATCTAATCTTGTAAAAGTGCACGCTGAGTGTTTTCTTCTCTCTCTCTCCTGGTTGCGACTATATCACGCCTTAATCAAGATAATAATACGGATGTATTGACCGAACCCGCTTGTTATACTGCACTAAGGAACGTTGTTCCCGCTCCAACTTATAATTGTTATAAGACAGAGCAGGAAATTGGGGAATACCAGAATTCCCGTGCCGCCCAAACGAAGAAAGTTCATGCTGATGAACCTTTTTTGGGTATGTTCATTACTGAGAACTGTTTCTCAGTATCCTTTACGTCCTGGGTATGAGATACCGGATCATGATCCCGCAAATGTAATTTGTTACATGGGCTACAGATAGGTGGAGAACTGAGAACGGGTGATAAGTTTCAAGAGTTGAAAATGATGCAAGTGTTGCAGCCAAGACTGTTGGCAGTTATCACCATGTATTACCAGAATACATTGATTCTGAACGAATGTTATTAGATACCGAACCTGATATACAACATCATATCAATCTCTTTATTAGTAAAGAAGGATATAATTTTGTATTGCTGGATAATGTTTTGAACATTTCCTATATCAAGAGTTGATCGGTTCAGGCACGTTATCTAAAAGCATAGACGTTCTAAATCAAACCACAGTTTTCAAACGTACAGAACACACACAAGAGGAAGAGTTCAGAAATGAACGAATCCTTCTTGAGGTATTGTAGACTAGGTCATATCAATGCGACCCGACTAGCTAAGTTACATATAGATGCATATTTAAATTAGTTTGAATTTACATCTTGGGAAACTTGCCGGTTATGTCACAGTGATAAGATGACCACAGCTCCGTTTATTGGAAACAGAGAAAGAGTTAGTGAACTCTTGGGATTGATACATGCTGATGTATGAAGGTCCCCTGTCTACACATGCCAGGACCGGTTCTTTTGTACTTCATTATATTCACTTATGATCTCTCAAGATTCAGACATATGTTCCTGTTGAAACACAAGTCCGAAACTTTTGAGATAATCACAGAATATAAGTTAGAAGTAGAGAACCAAAAACGGGTATAAGTATTATGTACTTTGATGAGATCAAGGAGGAGAATACTTGAGCACGGGATTCCTGGACTATTCTAAAGGAGAATGAGATTCTCTCTCAGCATTACTCCTCCGTATACACCACAACACGTCGATGTATTGGGGCGGAGCAATTACACCCTATGTGATATGGTGTGCTCTATGATGAGTACTACTGAGTAGCCTATTTCCTTTTGGGAGTTATGCACTTGTGAAGCTGCATACCTATTGAATAGGGTTCCAATCAAATCAGTTGCCTACCACTTCATATGTGATATGGAATGGGAAGAGCACATATCTTAAGTATGTTAAGATTTGGGGTTGTCCAGCCTATGTCTAAAAATATAATCCGGACAAGCTCGAGGAAAAGTCAGTTCTGTGGAAGTTTGTTGGATATCCCAAGCATTCGGAATGGAATATCTTCTACATTATCGATGAACAAAAGATGTTTTGTTTCTCAGCAAGCCACCTATATGAAAGGGAATTTCTTGTGAAGAAATTAGTGGTCATGAGATAGAACTGGAAAGAGTTCCAGCTATACAAACTGCAACTGATGATTTGATAGAACCAAAGGATTCAATAGTTTCCAACGAACCTCAGCCTCTCCGCCGATCTAGTAGGTTTCCTCACCAACCTGAGAGATACTTCGGTTTCTCTATGACAGTGGGAGCGATGATTGCATCATGAGATGATGACCGAACTATTTTCGAGCTGGCCATCAGGAGTGGGACTCTGTAAGAATGGCTGGATGCTTAGCGATCTGAGATGGAATCCTTATATACCAACAAAGTATGGACTTTGGTTGCTTTATCTGATGAGTTAAATCCCCATCAGGAGCAAGTATATCTTGAGAAGATTACTTGCTGTACATGGAAAAGTTGAGAATTTCAAAGCTATGCTTAAGTCCATCCAGATCCGACTTGCCACGGCTACATACCATGACTTCGATATCTGGCGGTTGGGTGTCATGACTGCTTTTCTAAATGATAATTTAGAAGAGAGCGTCTATAAGACACAGCCAGAGGCCCTCGTAGACAGTGGGAGCAGCAGAAACGTGAGCAAGATGTTTTATGTGATAAATCAGGCATCACAGAGTGGGAACATCTGTTTTGATGTGGTAGTCAAAAAGTTTGACTTCATTAAAATGGTAGATGAACCTTGTATATACAAAAATGTAATAGGAAGTACGGTGGTGATCCTCGTAGAGTACGTGGATGACGTACTCTTGATAGGGAAGGAGTTCCTTTGCTACGCTCGGTCAATCTCCGCTTATCACAATAATTCTCCATATAGGATCAAAGCGATACCTCCTAAATCCTGGATTTTGGATCTATGAGATAGATCTGATTGGATGTTAGGATTCTCACTAGTTGTAGTAAGATGGTATCAATCGATCCTGGGAAGAATCACTGGAAAAGTTCCAGGGTGATAAGGACGATTGGATGTCAGTCGCAGACATTGTCTTAACCCTCAGTGGAGGGACGGTATGTTGGAAGAGTTCTAAGCTAGATACCGTGACTTACTAGACGATTAAAGGCAAGATACATCGTTACCAAGGATGCTACCAAAGAGGCAGTCTGGATATTTATAAGTTCATGAGATGAACTTCGTTCCGATCCATTATGTGACAATGGAGTTGTGGCTTATGCCAAAGAAACCCCATCCCATCAGAAATCCAGATATAATTCTTAGGCAATATCACTTGATCATGGAGATGGTTGATCTCTAGGGAGATCGAGGTTATGAGAGTAGACACAGAGGACAACAGCGCGGATCCACTTTCAAAGGCCTTTTTTCCCAGTAGAGACTTTTATGGGATGGTTGAGTATGAGATACTTCAACCACAGCTAATTGTTGGGTATGCGATACCACAACAGATGGCCCTAGTGCAAGTGGGAGATTGTTAGTTATATGTATACCCTAGAGGACATTACTGTACATACGATGTATATTGTAGTGGATGCTTAGACATATATAGGGAGGACTTTCTTGCTCGACATGATAGTACGCTATCTGGTTACTCTTTATCTTAACATGTACTTTGATTGTCTCTATGTTACATATTGATAAAGCCCTTCGGATGAGTACTTGACTACCAGGACTATGATGCGGATTATACTAGTGAGGACAGTGTAGTCGTCAAGTATATCCTTCAAATGTTCCTAGTCGTGGGAGTACCGAGACAGGGCATCGATACTCCAGAGTAGACTAGCGTATGCGCTTCTTGACCCATATGATGAGCGATGGATGATCTCATACCCATTGGTGTTTGATATAAGAGAAGGTATACGGGTGCTCAGTAGAGACTGGGTACACTGGACGGACTCGCCGAGAACTCCCAGATGGTATTTTACCTCACGTCAGATTGCAGTTCTCTGGTGACACTGGTACAGAGTAGTCTGTAGAACCGAGATCGTCATAGAGTCTTGTGTGATTCCCACTGTGCTTTGATTTCCATCTTACCACGTCCAAGAGGGCGTGCAAAAGGTGGCTTTTGGGTACAGTCCAGAATCACATGTAGGCAATGAACGATAGGAGGGGATTCGTCTCTCCCGGTATAGGGAGTTGATGTTGCGCTGTGTTCGATTGGCTATAACTGAAAATCCCTTGCCAGGGTTGCTGAGATTTACTGGTAAGTGCTATCAGTAGTTTCTCGAACTGTTATAGACCTCATATCGACACGACTTATCAAGCTACTAGGGTCTGACGTTTACCACCCCTAGGCGAGATATGCGACATATCAGACGAAGAGACCGGACTGTACGGGAGTGTTACTGACTAGATTCACAGGAGAATGTACAGGCTTGCTTGTTGATGTTCTGAGCGCTCAATACCTGGTTGGCTGTTATGTTTAGCTGACCGCTTGCAGCTTGTGGGTGTTCAATATGATCATCACCTACTGCCGGCGTATTGACGATTCTTTAGAGTCCTACACAGAGGTTTCTTGGCTCAGGCGAAACGGAGTGGGAGAACATATGTGATATGTGCGGGACCGAGAACAATACGTGTATGTGATACCGTATTAGATTCTCGCGATATGAGATATCAGCCGGGTATATGTGATATAGCCGAGTCATCGGATCAAGTGTTGATTCGATTAACTGATTCAGATTATATTAGTCGATTATTTGTGAAATAGCCGTATTATCGGATCATGTGTTGATTCTATAATTTAATGTATAATTATATATTTGATATATTAAATTACATTAACTGATATAAGCTCACTAAAAGATTCTTTTTCTCACTCGAGTAATGCATTGATATATATGCGATATATGTTAATTGTATTATTTTATTTTGTTACAATAAATATTATATATGTGATATATAATATTGTAACATGATATGGTTATTAATGCAACAAGTTTTGTGGAGTTTATTTGAGATTAGGGTTTGGATTAGGGTTAAGTCTTCTTGAAGCTTTGACCTTGACTTGGATATTTTGTGATATTTTGTGATATTTGCTTAACCCAACCCAACCCTTTAACCCTAGTTATGTCTCTACAATGGTTTGCCTTCTCATTATCTACCATGGTTGCATTTCTAACCACACACTATGGTTTTCATTATTCATCACAAAAGAAAATGATCTTCTTCTTCCTTTTTCTTCTTCCTTAGAAAGGCTTTCTAGATTTTTCAAAGGTGATGAAAATGAGTGAGAAATAGAAAACAAATGAGAGCTAATATCCTACTTCATCATCCTAATCTATCTTAGCCATTTAGATTAGGGTTTCCACTTCATTTAGTGAGTGAGAACTTGTGTTAATGAAACTTCAAGGTAGATCATCTTTGTTATCGAAGATCGGAAGCAAGCTTGCATCTTTCTCTTCGTGGAGCCTCTCGAGAGTCCGGAACTTCATGATCGCAGTGAAGGGACCGGAACACGGAGCTTATGTAGTGAAGGACCGGACTACAATGGTTGTAATCCTAAACTCTTAGATGTTAAACTGTTTAACATGCTTTGTTTCGCCTAATCTCTAGTTTAAGATCTTGCTTTAGGGTTGTTCGGCACGGTTAAATTTTAAATCGGGCATGGTTGATGCCTTATAGACCCTTGTGCGTGTGCCTGGTAACACTATAGGCTCCCGCCTCAAAACCGTGGCTACTCGAGCATCCAGTTTGCAAGCCTAGATATCCAAGACGATGTAGAGATAGTGTGCGAACGTTTTGTCTCAAGACACCCAAGGATTTGGGTGGAGGTAAATTGAAGTTGCCAAAAAGGAAAATGTGAGCACATGAAATTTTTGCTTGGAAAAAAATTCATGTGCACTAAAGGTGCTCGGCCAAAAACATTAGAAAGGATTCTTAAGGGATTTGGCTCGGCCAAAAGAACAAATGTCCACTGTGGAATTTTTTATGGTGAATTGTTGTGAGTGTGTTGAATTAATAGCAACTCAAGAACCCCAAAGTAATTCCCTGCACCCACCAAAATGACAACCACCTCACCCTATCAATAAAACCCACGAAATTACCAAGCACCCTTCCACTACAAATTTCTTATGCTAAATATCCTAGCACAAACGAAAGCAATTATTGTATTAGCCCCCTCACAAAAACCTCATGCCTTTGCCAAGCCACCTCACCAAAACAAAAAAAATAAAACCTAAGCCCAATCAATTCCCACTGCCCACAATAGCTAGCAACCAAAATTTCGAAATTCCCCAGCAAAGGAAAAGTCACCAAATGCATGCACCAATTAATTATTGCATACACAAATTCAAAACATGAAATATGGCCAAAAAGAAAGCTAAAAAATTCCATCACCACAATATTTTTAAAATGAATAAATTATTTTAACCTCCCAATTATTTCATAAATATTGGTATATATTCATACCATTTTACGAAAACCCCGATTTCGCAAATCGGGTAATTTTCGCGAAAATATTATTTTAATATTAGATTCTAAAAATAATATTTTATATTTTCTGAAATGTTACACTAGTACTCTCCATCTACTACCTTCATTTATTGACTTAGAGACAAGTTGTGAGGATCGATATTGTATATTCTTTTGACCATGTTTGTCGGGCGCTTGTGAGCGGGCCATTTTATATATGTGGATTATCTTTTCTTCGCTACGGCGTCGTATATCTGTTGTGGTGGTTGTTTCCACCGTTGGGCGAGATTTGCTCTCATTTGGGGCTGTTTTACTTTTTCTTGTGTTTGTACCCGTTTCGGGGCTAGCCTTTACAAGAGAGGTGCTGCCGAAATTTTTATGAAAAATAAACTTAAGTTTAAAGTTTTGCATCGAGATTTTAAAAGTGATCTATCTTTCTTTCTTTTAATAGTTTAGATTGCTGGGTTTTTCGGCTTACTTAATTGCTTTACGCCATGTTGACGTTACGTAGTTTAAGTGCCGGTCATGTACCAAATTTGGGTCATGACAGAAATGATATTATATGTCATACTTGGTACACAAAAACAGTTACACGAGACCAAAATGTGTCCACTTGTTAATCTTATGTAATATTCCCCTATGGAAACAGTATCCACACTCGTTCCATTAGCAACCCTGAGGGTCATATCACCTGCCTGTAAGTCGACGTTACACACCCCACATGAAGCGGGGATGCGGAATAAGTAAAAAAATCATTTTAAACAAGGTAACATCGACTAAGCATAAGAATCTTTGCTAAACCATATCTAACACAACTAACTAGAGGTATTATCTACTCGGTAAGATGATTATACCTAAAGTTCCAAGTCCTTCTTCTTTACTTGCTGTCCTCCTTGACCACTAGAGCTCCTTTGGAGTAGAAAGGATGGCACCTCCTCTTCGGCTCCTCGATGTGATAGAAGATCCACCTGAAAGTTCCTACTACAAGGTTTAACCTCTAATTTGAGGTAACTAAGTGGCTAGGATTGATAATCCAAGTGACCTAGAGGATATAGAGATGGATTAAGGATTGATTAGTCTTTCTAACCCTTGCGATCTCAACACATGAGAGGATTAGGATTATGTTGAAGAAGAGAAAGAGCTTGAGGAGAGAGTGTAAGTCCATGCTACCTCTCCCGGTACTTTCGGGAAAGCGGAATATGGAAAAAAACAATTTTTACGGAGGTGGTAACATGGACCTAAAACCCGGATCTTGGTTAAACATCTATCTAACAACCTAACTAAGAGTTTCTAGCTACTCGGTTAGGGGGTTATACCTTACTTGTCTTGAACTCCTTCGTCTTCTAAGCTCCGATGGTGGTCCGATGGCTTCTTCTCGTCGTCTCCGTACGCCGAAGATAGATCCACCTGAAAGCTCCAACCTTTAGCTCCTTCTTCGTTCTTTGAAGAAACTAGTTCACTTGGTTTGCTAAACCTAGTGAACTAGAATGAGTAGAGAAGAAATAGAATGGGATTTTATCAATGGTTCTTGATTCTCAACTCATGAGACAAGAGAACCATAGATCAAGAGAGGGAGCAAGAGGTTGAGGGTGAGAGCAAGAGGAGAGCTCAAGAACAAGAGAGAGAATGAGCAAGAAAGAATGAGCAACTCTTTTGTCTTTCACCCTCACATAATCCAAAGTGATCATAACTCATCATATCAAAAAAGTCTTATGTGATGGTTTGAAGCAACCATAACCATATCATTTCATGCACTCATTTTACACAAATGAGCAAGTAAACAAAAGACTTTGCCATGAAATGATGGCTATGGTTATCATGATGGTCAACTAGTCAAGCCTAGTCAACCGGTCAACAAGTCAACAAAAGTCAACAAGTCAACAAAGTCAACAAGTCAACAAAAGTCAACAAGTCAACAACCATATCACCATAATACTTAATTAATATAATAGTTAATCATATATCATATTCTCATTAGGGTTGAGCATAAAGTCAAATAGTCAACGGTCAACTGTCAACAACCCTAATGAGAATCTGCTGCCTCTGCCTCCCTGTCTACTGTGCATACACACCCGCATTCGCGTTCCGAGGAACACGAATGCAAACTGGATAAATCCAATCCCATAAGGTACACTAGGATCTGGCTTAAATCAAAGCCCGCTAGTGTAAACTGTCCGGACACAGTACGTGCACAAGTGCACGGATGTGACCGAACCCTGTCGCAAAACCATGCGACCTGTCGCAATACCATGCGACCTCTACTCTTTTGCCTAAAGGCGAAAAGCTTTCTGTGTGGGACTCTAAAGACTCGACACTACGCTGGCAGTGGGTTTAACCACAGACCGCAAGCGGCACTAGCTGTGCGTAACGGTCCCCAGGTAATGCCGACAAGAAGACCGACGAGGCGAAACCCATCTGAACACCTACTGAGCCTGAGTGTGACATTCTCCGTACAGTCCGGTCTGTTCGTCTGATACATCGCATGGCGGGCCTAGGGGGTGGTAAACGTCAGTCCCCCAATAGCGGTACAAGTCGTGCCGGAGCGAAGCCCAAAACACCCTGAGATAACACTGGAAACCTACCAGTATATCTCGTTTGCCCTGGCCAGGGACTACTCGTGTAATGGCTCTCCTAGACACAGCGCGATGTCAACCCCCAATACCGGGAGAGACGAATCCTGTCTAACCGTCACTGCCTCCAAGTGCTTCGGGACTGCACCCAACCACTACCTGTTTGCACGACTCCTTTGAGCCGTGGTAGGGTAGTGATCAAAGTGCAGTGGGAACACACTTGAGGCGAAGTGACAGTGTCAAGTCAGCGGACTAAGCTGTACTCATGTCACCTGGGAACTGATAACTGACGATAGGTATAATACCAACTAGTCAGTTCCCGACGAGTCCTGTCCAGTGTACCCGTAACCAAACGAGCACCCGCATACTATCTCAAGTACGACGTACTGACGGCTGTGGGACAGACCGTCTCCCACACTGGGATGAGAAGCGCATGCGCTGGTCTACTCCGGAGTATCGATGCCCTGCCTCGATAGTCCTGCGACCAGGGACCTGCATAAGGATGTGCTTATAGATTACCCAGCCCCACTAGTGTGACGGCCATCACATCGCTGGTAATCAAGCAAAGATCCTAAGGGCTCTACTAATGTGTATAGGCGATATACAAGAATAAACACATGTACACATTGAAGTAGAAACAAACCAAGTAGCATACTACTATTTTGAGCAAGATTGTACATACAAGGTGAATATCCCAAGCATCCATTAAGTAATATACAAACTAGTATGATACAGTAATGGCCTCTAGGGCATATACACTAACAATCTCCCACTTGCACTAAGGCCATGTACTGGCGTATCGAAGACCTATCATCTCGATCAGCCGCTCGAACTGAGTCTGGGGCAGGGCCTTGGTGAATGGATCTGCAGTGTTATCTTCTGAAGCGACTCTCCGAACCTCGATCTCCTGGCGATCTACGATCTCCCTGATCAGGTGATACCGCCTCAAGATGTGCCTGGATTTCTGATGGGACCTTGGTTCCTTCGTTAAAGCTATAGCCCCGTTGTTGTCGCAATACAGAGGTATTGGATCAACAATGGACGGAACCACCTGAAGTTCTTTCAAGAACTTCCTCATCCAGACAGCTTCTTTTGCGGCATCAGATGCAGCGATGTATTCCGCTTCCATCGTCGAGTCTGCAACGGTTTCTTGTTTGGAACTCTTCCAACACACCGTCCCTCCATTGAGGGTAAAGACAAAACCCGACATGGACTTGGAATCATCCTTGTCACTCTGGAAGCTGGAGTCAGCAAAGGCCTCGATCTGGAGGTCTTTTCCGCCATACACCAAGAACATCTCCTTAGTCCTTCTCAGGTACTTGAGAATGTTCTTTACCGCTATCCAGTGTTTCTCCCCTGGGTTTGACTGATACCGGCTTACCACACTCAGTGCATAAGCTACATCGGGTCTGGTACACAACATCGCATACATTATAGAGCCTACCGCAGAAGCGTAGGGTATAATAGACATGCGATCCCTCTCCAAATCAGTCTTGGGAAACATCTCTTTAGAGAGGGTGATCCCGTGACAAGCCGGTAGGTTACCGCGCTTGGAATCTTCTATACTGAATCTCTTCAGTATGGTGTCGATGTACCTGGACTGTGAAAGTCCTAATATCCTCTTGGATCTGTCACGGTAGATCCGGATACCCAGAATGTACGAGGCATCACCCAGGTCTTTCATGGAGAACCTGTGTGACAAGAACCCCTTGACAGATTGTAGCATAGGAATGTCATTTCCTATTAAGAGAATGTCATCCACGTATAAAACGAGGAATACTACAGTTCTCGCTACAAATCTACTATAGATGCATGGTTCATCTGGATTTTTGATAAAGCCAAATTCTTTGACCGTCTAATCAAAGCAGATGTTCTAACTCCGCGACGCCTGCTTTAGTCCATAGATGGACTTAAGCAACTTGCACACCTTTCCGCTGTTCCCACTCTGAATGAAACCCTCTGGCTGGTCCATATAGACACACTCCTCTAAATTTCCATTTAGAAAAGCGGTCTTTACGTCCATTTGCCAGATCTCATAATCGTGGAAGGCAGCAATGGCAAGAAGGATCCGAATGGATTTCAGCATGGCTACTGGAGAAAAGGTTTCGTCATAGTCCAAGCCAGGTCTTCGACGAAAACCCTTTGCTACCAGCCTAGCTTTATAGGTCTCAACCTGTCCATCTACACCAATCTTCCTTTTGAAGATCCACTTGCATCCTACGGGTTTTACCCCGTCTGGAGCAATGTCCAACGTCCATACTTTGTTGGTGTACATGGACTCCATTTCGGTCCGCATTGCATCCAGCCATTTCACTGACTCAACGCTCTGAACGGCCTGCTGGAAACTAGTAGGCTCATCATAATCTATGATGCAATCCTCTCTATCCCCGTCTATGAGAAAACCGTAGTATCTCTCGGGCGGATGAGACTGCCTACTACTCCTGCGGAGCGGCGCAGGAATGTCCTGTTCTTCCGAACCCTCTGGTTCCACTAAACTTTCAGTAATAGTCCGTGGTTCTGGAATTTCTTCCAGTTCTACTGTGCTCCCACTTATCTGGGTTTCCAAAAACTCAGTTTCCAAGAAGTAGGCATGACGAGAAACAAGAACTTTTTGTTCCTCTTCACAGTAGAAGAAATATCCTTTGGAGTTCTTCGGATACCCCACAAACTTGCACTGTACCGAGCGTGCCTCGAGCATGTCCGCATGCTGCTTTTTGACAAAAGCTGGACATCCCCATGTCTTAATGTGCTTAAGATAGGGTCTCTTCCCACACCACATCTCATATGGTGTAGTAGGCACAGTCTTAGTAGGAACTCGGTTCAAAAGGTATGCGGCTGATTCTAGCGCATATCCCCAGAATGATCGCGGTAACTCAGCGTTACTCATCATGGACCGCACCATATCCAATAGGGTGCGGTTCCGTCTCTCCGATACACCGTTATGTTGCGGGGTGTATGGAGGTGTAAGCTGAGAGAGAATTCCGTTCTCTTTTAAATAGTCCAGGAACTCGGCACTTAAGTATTCTCCACCTCGATCCGATCTTAGAATCTTAATACTTTTGCCGGTCTGTTTCTCTACTTCATTCTTATACTCCTGGAATTTTCCAAAGGCCTCGGACTTATGTTTCATTAAGAAGACATAGCCGTACCTTGAGAAGTCATCCGTAAAAGTAATGAAGTAAGAATGTCCGCTTCGGGCATGTGTAGACATTGGACCGCACACGTCACTGTGTACGAGTCCCAAGAGCTCGCTCGCTTTTACTCCTTGTCCAGTAAACGGAGTCTTTGTCATCTTTCCTTTGAGACAAGATTGACAAGTGGCATACGATTGATATTCGAACGCATTCAAATATCCTTCTGTATGTAACTTAGTCAACCTTCTCTCATTGATGTGACCCAATCTACAATGCCATAAGAAAGTCTGATTCATTTCCGGAGACTTTCTTTTGTGTGTATTCTGGACATTGAAAATCTGTGGTTGGTTTAACACGTATATACCATTACTCAATGTACCTGACCCAATCAAAACTTGATTAAGGTGAATGTTTACAACATTGCTTACAAATGCAAATTCATAACCTTCTTTAGAAACTAAAGATACAGAAATGATATTACAAGTTGCGTTGGGTACAAAAAAGCAATTACGCAAAACCAAAACATGTCCATCTGACATTCCCAGGTGATAGTCCCCCACGGCTTTAGCATCCTTGCTAGCTCCGTTCGCAACTCTGAGGGTCATGTCACCTGCCTTCAAAACCCTACGGTTTCTCAACGTCTGCAAAGAATTACAGATATGAGATCCTGATCCGGTATCCAATACCCAGGAAGTAGAGTTTATTGAAAGACAGTTTTCAACAACATACACACCTGAAGCTGAAGCTGCAACCTGCTTCAATTCCTGTGTTCTGGCCTTCCAGGCCCTGCAATCATTCTTCCAGTGTCCTTTCTTATGACAATAGAAGCATTCTTCCTTATCCACAAGCTTCCCCGCTATCTTTGTTGCTTTTCCTTTTCCCTTCGTATCCACTTTACTAACACCGCCCCTTGGTTTGGCGGGGGCCTTCTTCTTCTTTCCCTTGGCTTTCGCCTTGGACCTAGAAGAAGATGTTCCTCCTACAAACAAAGTGGATGTTTCCCTACCTTTCTGTAGGGTGCCCTCTGCGCTCCTCAGCATGTTGAGGAGCTCTGAAAGTTCAACCTCTTTTTCTTGTAAGCTGAAGTTCAGTATAAACTGGGCGTAAGTGGAAGGAAGGGACTGGAGAACTATATCCGTATATAGCTCACTCTCCAATGTGATCCCTAGGTCAGCGAGCTCCTCAATGTAGCCGATCATCTTTAGCACGTGCTCGGCTACTGATGATCCGACGGCCATTCTTGTCGAAAATAACTTTTTCGACGCTTCGTATCTTGCGATACGTGATTGCTCTCCATACAGTTCTTTTGTATGAAGCAATATGGATTCCATGTCCATATTCTCATGCCTCCTCTGATGTTCGTTGTCCATCGAGGCAAGCAGGAGGCATTTGGCCTTCGCGCTATAAATCTCCTAAGTCTTGCGGATTTCCTTATCCGCGACGCTGGAAGTTGGACCAGGGACAGGGGGAGCTTTGGTGGTAAGAAGATACCCCAGCTTGTCATAAGTGATTGCTATCTTGGCATTCCTGAGCCAATCTTTGTAGTTTGGCCCTGTCAGTTTGTTTTTATCTAGGAGTAACTTAAGTCCAGTCATGTTGATTTGGTCGCTGCAATTAGGAGAGAGAAGAAGAAACACTCTGCATGATGCTCTTGCAAGTTTAGAGTGGTTTTTAGTTTGTCTAAACAGGATGGCTCCCACTGTTTCTCGAATCCCTCCTCAAACCATAAAGGAAGAATTAGCCGGGATCAATCCCACCGCCCAATACTTGCTTAACCGTTCAGCCAGGCCGATGTCGGTACTTCGAGGGAGGTTTTCCAACGCTTTCGCGAAGTTCCTAAATTAGAGAACCTCTTTTCCCTGGGGGCGTAGCCCCGCTAACACCTTTCTAGGCACCTACTAGGTTTATAGCATTGATCGTTTAGTGAGAAATTTCTCGAGGAGTAGCATATACTCACAGTAGGATCGGGATCCAAATATCATTGCGTGACGAAACTGAAGGAATCCTACCAGAATCATCACACTCCAAATGGTATGCAAATCTAGCAAGTTTCAGTACTTATGAAACTCCCGATGTGGATTTTTGCCCCATGCTCTTATGACCTTGACTTTGGCCAACAAATCATAAGTCACATGTCAAGTTCTGCCCGTCGTTCTCCAGGTTAATTTGAGTCCACCCGTACCTACCCTTGACTTTGGCCAACAAGGCAGTACGACTGTTCCAAACCAACGCATCTATCTATGCTGCACATGAATACCCAATAGCTACCAATCACTGTGCCTTGACTTTGGCCAACAAACACAACTTGAATACTATTGACTATTCATGTGAAACGACGGAGGGCTACGGATGGTTTTGGCAAAACCGTGAACATAGTGAACTTGATTTGGTCGATGGAACGAGATAGCTTTTAAAAGGAGTGGCTCAAGCTCCGCATTTAAAAGTTGTTTTTGAAAAGAACCGAGTGGTTTTTCGAAAGTGTTCCAACGACTTTAACTTGGTTTATTATCTTGCATTAGTTCTTTTAATGCGTGATATTCTTGCATTAGTTCTTTTAATGCGTCCCATCATTTAATCCTACCATTGCAGAAAACAACCAAAATATGACGTACGCTTATGCCATTCGCATTCGCCACGGGGCCCCGTCATTACCCGTTAGGTTACTTAACTAACGACAGAGCGGGGGCTGGGCTAGCGCGTCTGTAAAACATAAGCAACGCCTAAATAATATCATATATAGATATACTGCAATGATAAACATTTCAGATCACAGATAAATACATTGGATATACTAGGAATCTGTAATTCGTACGAGCCTGTAACGAAAGACAGATTACACGGTCGCGGTGAATAGCCAATACCCCACCCAAGACCCCTACGGGTGCGGCAAACTACCCGCCAAGTACCCGAAGCGTAGTAACCTCCCTCATCTTCATGAGTAGGCCACTCGACACTTTGGCATACCCGGTAGTTTGTGCACCCCCTCCATGGGTCTATCCTAGGAGCAAAAACAGTAAAAATAAATTATACAATGACGGCTACAACCCCGACCCGGTTGTGCGGCCATACAAATAATTATTACATCAATTTACAAATTTACAAGAATTGAAAGAAAAGAAAACTCTCGTCTCACAACCCCCGGCTATTCACCCGCGACAATCCAATATATTTATATACACATTCCAGTACATTACAGATCACAGATTTGTATAACCCCCACTAATCGACATATAGCGATTAGTAGACGTTCAATACAAATATAACATCACAGAAAACCCGTTAGCTCAAGTATTTTAGAAGTTCGATCAAAAATACGGATTTTCGGGACCCCAAAATAAAATTTTCGTTCTGGAAAATCTGGGTTGAAAATATATATTCTAAAAATCCCAAAATACCCCAATGACCAAACTGCAGAAAAGAAAACCGTTGAACGAGTCAACTCGGCCGCGCTTCCGCAGCGGGAGCGTGCTCCCGCCGCGGAAGCGCGGCGTTTTGATCGTTTCAGCGGCCCAAATTTTTGCAGTATCTTTTAAAAAGCCTGAGTCGATTTTTAGTGTTTTTCAAAAAAGTTTTCCAGCACTTTTAAAATCGACAGAAAGTTTAAAATTCCGGGGTTCGTTTCGGGACTTTTTCGTTGATCGATCTTCTAGTTACTTGCTAACATGTTAGATAGAGTTTAACCTGGCTTTGATACCACTGTAAGTCCATGCTACCTCTCCCGGTACTTTCGGGAAAGCGGAATATGGTAAAAAACAATTTTTACGGAGGTGGTAACATGGACCTAAAACCCGGATCTTGGTTAAACATCTATCTAACAACCTAACTTAGAGTTTCTAGCTACTCGGTTAGGGGGTTATACCTTACTTGTCTTGAACTCCTTCGTCTTCTAAGCTCCGATGGTGGTCCGATGGCTTCTTCTCGTCGTCTCCGTACGCCGAAAATAGATCCACCTGAAAGCTCCAACCTTTAGCCCCTTCTTCGTTCTTTGAAGAAACTAGTTCACTTGGTTTGCTAAACCTAGTGAACTAGAATGAGTAGAGAAGAAATAGAATGGGATTTTATCTATGGTTCTTGATTCTCAACTCATGAGACAAGAGAACCATAGATCAAGAGAGGGAGCAAGAGGTTGAGGGTGGGAGCAAGAGGAGAGCTCAAGAACAAGAGAGAGAATGAGAAAGAAAGAATGAGCAACTCTTTTGTCTTTCACCCTCTCATAATCCAAAGTGATCATAACTCATCATATCAAAAAAGTCTTATGTGAAGGTTTGAAGCAACCATAACCATATCATTTCATGCACTCAATTTACACAAATGAGCAAGTAAACAAAAGTCTTTGCCATGAAATGATGGCTATGGTTATCATGATGGTCAACTAGTCAAGCCTAGTCAACCGGTCAACAAGTCAACAAAAGTCAACAAGTCAACAAAGTCAACAAGTCAACAAAAGTCAACAAGTCAACAACCATATCACCATAATACTTAATTAATATAATAGTTAATCATATATCATATTCTCATTAGGGTTGAGCATAAAGTCAAATAGTCAACGGTCAACTGTCAACAACCCTAATGAGAATCTGCTGCCTCTGCCTCCCTGTCTACTGTGCATACACACCAGCATCCGCGTTCCGAGGAACACGAATGCAAACTGGATAAATCCAATCCCATAAGGTACACTAGGATCTGGCTTAAATCAAAGCCCGCTAGTGTAAACTGTCCGGACACTGTACGTGCACAAGTGCACGGATGTGACCGAACCCTGTCGCAAAACCATGCGACCTGTCGCAATACCATGCGACCTCTACTCTTTTGCCTAAAGGCGAAAAGCTTTCTGTGTGGGACTCTAAAGACTCGACACTACGCTGGCAGTGGGTTTAACCACAGACCGCAAGCGGCACTAGCTGTGCGTAACGGTCCCCAGGTAATGCCGACAAGAAGACCGACGAGGCGAAACCCATCTGAACTCCTACTGAGCCTGAGTGTGACATTCTCCGTACAGTCCGGTCTGTTCGTCTGATACATCGCATGGCGGGCCTAGGGGGTGGTAAACGTCAGTCCCCCAATAGCGGTACAAGTCGTGCCGGAGCGAAGCCCAAAACACCCCGAGATAACACTGGAAACCTACCAGTATATCTCGTTTGCCCTGGCCAGGGACTACTCGTGTAATGGCTCTCCTAGACACAGCGCGATGTCAACCCCCAATACCGGGAGAGACGAATCCTGTCTAACCGTCACTGCCTCCAAGTGCTTCGGGACTGCACCCAACCACTACCTGTTTGCACGACTCCTTTGAGCCGTGGTAGGGTAGTGATCAAAGTGCAGTGGGAACACACTTGAGGCGAAGTGACAGTGTCAAGTCAGCGGACTAAGCTGTACTCATGTCACCTGGGAACTGATAACTGACGATAGGGATAATACCAACTAGTCAGTTCCCGACGAGTCCTGTCCAGTATACCCGTAACCTAACGAGCACCTGCATACTATCTCAAGTACGACGTACTGACGGCTGTGGGACAGACCGTCTCCCACACTGGGATGAGAAGCGCTTGCGCTGGTCTACTCCGGAGTATCGATGCCCTGTCTCGATAGTCCTGCGACCAGGGACCTGCATAAGGATGTGCTTATAGATTACCCAGCCCCACTAGTGTGACGGCCATCACATCGCTGGTAATCAAACAAATATCCTAAGGGCTCTACTAATGTGTATAGGCGATATACAAGTATAAACACATGTACACATTGAAGTAGAAACAAACCAAGTAGCATACTACTATTTTGAGCAAGATTTTACATACAAGGTGAATATCCCAAGCATCCATTAAGTAATATACAAACTAGTATGATACAGTAATGGCCTCTAGGGCATATACACTAACAGAGAGAATGTGTTTGTTATTATGAAATGAAAAAATAACTCATTTGTGTATATTATGAAGCATAAAAATATCGTGCACAAATATCTTCCATGCTTCATTTAATACAAATGGATGAATCATCTCATGAGTCATGATTTCATTTAATGCAAATAACACATCATCTCCTCCACCTCATTAAGCTTAAGTCATAAATGAATTAAAATTTAATGAGTCACCTTTCTTCTAGAAGCTTCTCAAGTAATTATAAGAATGCTCCTCCCATCCGTATTTATGAAAAACACAGATATACTGAGACTGTATAAATCCAATAATCCAATACTAGAATCTGGCTTAAACCAAAGCCCGCTAGTATAATCTGTCCGAACATCGTACGTGCACAAATACACGTATATGTCCGAACCCTGTCGTAAAACCATACGACCTCTATATCGTTTCGCCCGAAGCCGGGAAACTCTCTGTTTGGGACTCTAAAGACTCGATACTACGCTGGCAGTGGGTTTAACCACAGGCCGCAAGCGGTACTAGCTGTACGTAATGGTCCCCAGGTAGATGTCGATAAGAAGGCCGACAGGGAAACGCATCCGAACTCTTACTGAGCCTGATGTGACAATCTCCGTACAGTCCGGTCTGTTCGTCTAAGACTATTGCATATCGGGCCTAGGGGGCGGCAAGTGTCAGTCCCCTAAAAGCGGTATAAGTCATGTTGGAGTGAAGCCCATTACACCTTGAGAAGCTACTGGAAAACCTACTAGTATCTCGCTTGCCCTGGACAAGGACTTTACGTAATGGCTCTCCATACACAGTGCGATATCAACTCCCAATACCGGGAGAGACGAATCCTATCTAACCGCCACTTCCTCTAAGTGCTTCGGGACTGCACCCAACTGCTACTTGTTTGCATGACTCCTTTGAGCCGTGGTAGGGTAGCAATCTAAGAACAGTGGAAACACACTCGTGGCGAAGCAGTAGTGTCAAGTCTACGGACTATGCTGTACTAATGTCATCTGGGAACTGTTAACTGACGATGGGTATAATACCAACAAACAGTTCCCTGCGAGTCCTGTCCGGTGTACCTGTTACCCAACGAGCATCTACATACTATCTCCAGTACAACGTACTAATGGCTGTGGGATAGACCATCTCCCCTGATGGGACGAGAAGCGTATACACTTGTCTAGTCCGTAGTATCGATGCCCTGTTTCGATAATCTTACGACTAGGGACCTAAAAATGGATGTGCTTGTAGACTACCCAGCCCCTACTAGTGTGACTGCCATCACAACGCTGGTAGTCAAGCAAAATCCTATGGGCTCTATCAATATGTATTCGCGATATGCTAAAAGAAACAAATACACATATTAAGATAGATATAAACCAAGTAGCATACTACTATATTGAGAAAGACTGTTAATACAACTGTGAATATCCCAAGCTTCCATTAAGTAATATATAAACTAGTATGATACAATAATAGCCCCTAGGGCATATAAACTAACAATCTCCCACTTGCACTAGGGCCATGTAGGGCGTATCGAAGACCTATCATCTCGAATAGCCTTTCGAACTGTGTCTGAGGTAAGGCTTTTGTGAATGGATATGCAGTGTTCTCCTCTGTAGAAACTCTCCGGACCTCGATCTTTCGGTGATCAATGATCTTCCTGATCAGGTGATACCGCCTCAAGATGTGTCTGGACTTTTGATGGGACCTAGGTTCCTTCGCTAAAGCTATAGCCTCGTTGTTCTCACAATACAGAGGTATTGGATCAGCAATGGATGGAACCACCTGAAGTTCTGTTAAGAACTTCTTTACCCAGACTGCTTCTTTTGTGGCATCAGAAGCTGCGATATACTCGGCTTCCCTCGTCGAGTCAGCAACGGTGTCCAGCTCGGAACTTTTCTAGCACACCGCCCATCCATTGAGGGTAAAGACATAACCTGACATGGACTTGGAGTCATCTTTGTCACTCTGGAAGACGGAGTCAGCAAAAGCCTCGATCTGGAGGTATTTTCCGCCGTAAACCAAGAACATATCCTTAGTCCTTCTCAGGTACTTGAGAATGTTCTTTACTGCTATCCAGTGCTTCTCCCTTAGGTCTCACTGATACCTGCTTACCACGCTTAGTGCGTAAGCAACATCTGGTCTGGTGCAAAACATCGCATACATTATAGAGCCTACCGCAGAAGTGTACGGTATAATCTGAAGAGCTTCCTACAGCACCACTACAAGGGTTTGGAGGCAACACACATGCCATATTTAAAATTTATATGGTGCCAAAGAAACTATCTTAAGGATCATGCTAGAAAATATAGGGTAACAAAACTTTTAACAATAACACAAGTAGTAAAAGCTAGGGTTTTGAGAGTACAAGCTTTATAGCTCCCTATGCTAGACTCCTTGGCTACTTGAGGGTTGGAAAAAGGTTTGCTTGAGATCCTCTAGGTCCACGACGATCCACCCGGAGTCCTCTTTGTCCAAGCTTGAAGCTCCACTAGATCAAGAGAAGAAATGGAAGCTAACACTCTACACTAATGGGCAAGACTAGTGTGGAATGGTGATGTGGTTTGTTTTCTCACTTCAAAATCCTAATTTGGTGACTCTTTTGCTCACAAGAGAAAACTAGAGAGCAAGAGAGAAAGGAGGAAGAAGATGATGGCTTGTGAAGAGCTCAAGATAATGATAAGCATAAGAAAAAAAAGAGAAATGAAAAAATATATATTTTCTCTTTCTCATTCTTAACCATAGTTATATAATATCTAGATATTTAGTTTGGAACAAAAATGGCCATAGAAAATGAATCATGGTTAAACCAAGGGGTTAATGCATGAATAAAATAATAAACCATGATAACAATTTTCCATCTCCATTTTTATTTTCCAAAAAATAATATCTATATATTTATATATATATGGTGTGAGTCTTATATTGCCACCATCCACTATATCAACAACCATGATAGAATTATGTATGCATGTATGTGTGCATGAATGAGAATAAATGCATACATGCATGCATGCATACAACAAAAAGACAAGAAAAGGTTTGAAGTGAGAAACTAATGGTCAATGATAAATCAACACTTGATTTAGCAATCCGGTCATATCGCATACGACCAGACTAAAAGTAAACCGTCCGATTAATATACGGTATCTCATACGCGTATTTTAACCGGGTGCACGCGCATATCTCATATGCGCACCACATCGTTTCGCGTGGACTAGAGAACTCCATTATGGGACTCTAAGACTCGTTAATACGCCGGCAGTGGGTGATGATGATATCAAGCACCCGCAAGCCGCAAGTGGTCAGCTTAACGTAGCGGCCACCCGGGTATTGAGCGATCTGAAGAAAAAAGCTAACCTGTCACAACTCCCGTCGAGCCAACCGGCAACACTACAGTACAGTCCGGTCTCTTCGTCAGATATGCCGCATATCGAGTCTAGGGATTGTAACGTCGACCTCAATAACTCAATAAGTCGTGCCGATGAGTGGTCTATAACAGATCGAGAAACTACTGATAACACTTATCAGTAAATCTCAACAGCCCTGTCCAGAGACTTACTGATATAGCCAATCGAGCACAGCACATCATCAACTCCCAATACTGGGAGAGATGAAACCCCTCCTATCGCTCATCGCCTTCATGTGTCTCGGGACTGTACCCAACGGCCACCTGTTTGCACGACTCAGTAGAGCCGTGGAAGGGTGGTAATCAAAGTACAATGGGAGAACACACAAGACTCTATGACGATCTCGGGTTTACAGACTAACCAGTACCAGTGTCACCTGAGAACTGCTATCGGACGATAGATATAATTCCATATAAGAGTTCTAGGTGAGTCCGTCCAGTATACCCAGTCACCACTGAGCACCCGTATACGATCTCGATGTCAAACATCGATGAATGTGGGAACATCCATCGCCTATCATATGGGTCTAGTATCATATACGCTAGTCTACTCTCGTATATCGATGCCCCGTCTCGATACACCTACGACTAGGGACATTCCAGGATATGCTTATAAACTACAGATGTCCCACTAGTATGATCTCTATCATAATCACAGTAGTCAAGCCTATATCCTCAGGGCTTTATCAACATGTATAAATGAATAAAAGCATGATCAAATCAACATGTCAGATAAAGAAGAACCAGATAGCATACTATCATGTCGAGCAAGAATGTTCACTGAATATATATATATATATATATATACATGTATAAATACATACACTATCATATAATGGCCTCTAGAGCATACATATATCCAACAATCTCCCATTTGCACTAAGGCCAGTTATTGGCGTATCACATACCTAACATCTCATAAAGTCGCTTATGCTGCGGCTGAGGGAAGGCCTTGGTGAGTGGATCCATGGCGTTATTCTTTGTGTCTACTCTCCTAATCTCGATCTCGCGGCGATCTACAATCTCCCGGATCAAATGAAAGCCTCAGGATGTGTCTGGACCGCTGATGGGACCTGGGCTCCTTGGCTAACGCCATAGCCCCATTATTATCACAATACAATGGTATTGGATCAATAATGGTTGGAACTACTCCTAGCTCCGAGACGAACTTCTTCATCCAGACGGCTTCCTTGGCGGCATCATTCGCAGCAACGTACTCAGCCTCCCTCGTAGAGTCTGCAACGGTATCCTGTTTGGAACTCTTCCAACTTACCGCCCCTCCATTGAGGGTAAATACAAACCCGGAGATAGATTTGCTGTCGTCCTTATCGCTCTGGAAGCTCGAATCGGTAAAGGCCTCCATTTGGAGATCTCCATTACCATACACCAAGAACAATTCTTTAGTCATTCGTAATTACTTAAGAATGTTCTACACAGCTATCCAGTGATTCTCCCCGGGGTTAGTTTGATACCTGCTTACAACATTAAGTGCATAAGCTACATCTGGACGTGTACAGAACATCGCATACATTATAGATCCTACTGTCGAAACATAGGGTATAATGCTCATGCGAGCTCTCTCTTCATCGGTCTTTAGGCAAGAGTCCTTAGAGAGAGTGATCCCATGGCAAGCGGGTAAGGCACCCCGCTTGGAGTCTTCCATACTAAACCTTTTTAGGATGGTGTTGATGTACCTGGTTTGGGATAATCCCAATAACCTCTTAGATCTATCCCTATAGATCCTAATGCCCAGAATGTATGTGGCATCACCCAGGTCCTTCAAGGAGAACCTTAGTGATAAGAAAGATTTGACTGACTGTAGCATAGGAATATCATTTCCTATCAGAAGAATGTCATCCACGTACAATACGAGGATCGTGACAGCTCTCCCTACAGCCTTCTTGTAAACACAAGGTTCATCTGGATTTTTGATGAAATCAAACTCTTTGATAACATCATCGAAACAGATGTTCCAACTCCGTGATGCCTCCTTTAACCCATAAATGGATTTAAGCAATCTACATGCCTTCCCGCTGCTCCCACTGTCAATGAAGCCCTCTGGCTGATCCATATAAATGCATTCTTCTAAATCTCCATTTAGAAATGCCGTTTTAAAGTCCATCTGCCAGATTTCAAAGTCGTAGTGAGCAGCAATAGCAAGTAGGATCCGAATGGATTTAAGCATGGCTACGAGAGAAAAAGTATCGTCATAGTCCAAACCTGGTCTTTGACGAAAATCTTTCGCCACAAGTCTTGCCTTATAGGTCTCTACCTGCCCATCTACACCAATCTTTATTTTAAAGATCCATTTGCACCCCACAGGTTTTACCACAGGGGGCACAATGTCCAAAGTCCATACTTTGTTGGTGTACATAGACTCCATTTCGGATCTCATGGCATCCAGCCACTTCACAGAGTCTCCACTCGTGATAGCTTGCTGAAAGCTGGTAAGATCATCATCCTCCATGATGCAGTCTTCTCTGTCACCATCAATGAGGAAACCGTAGTACCTCTCCGGTGGGCGAGAAGTCCAACCAGACCTACGGAGTGGTCGAGATTCCTTAGTTTCTATTGGAACAGCCGGTTCAACCAAGTCGTCATTTGTAGTTTGTGTCTCTAGAACCTTTTCTAGATCCACCACATTGCCATCAGTTTCATTTGTGAAAAACTCTTTTTCCAATAATGTGGCATACTGAGAAACAAACACCTTTTGTTCCTCCGTGTGGTAGAATAGATATCCATAGGAATTCTTTGGGTACCCCACAAAATTACACATGACCGACCGTGTCTCGAGTTTTTCCGGATTCTTCTTTTTAACATAGGCCGGGCAACCCCAAATTTTAATTCTCTTAAGAGATGGTCTCTTCCCATGCCATTTCTCATATCGCGTGGTAGACACGGTTTTTGTTGGAACCCTGTTCAGTAGAAATGCTGCAGTCTCCAATGCATGCCCCCAAAATGAGACGGGTAACTCAGCATCACTCATCATGGAACGAACCATATCTAATAGGGTCCGATTCCTTCGTTCTAACTGTTGCGCCACGGCAGCGCCCCGGCCGTCTTACTCGAGGCCAAATTGCGGAATCAAAATTTTTCCTTACTCGGAAACCGGCGCTACCACGGACAAAGAAAACCCGGATCGTAACCATTAACCTAATGCTAGCAATCAAGAGATAGGGTGAGAAGTATACCGAATGATCCGAGTCCTCCGGTCTTCTCTTCATCGTCCCGATCTCCCGCGGAAAGTCTTGTCTCCATATCGTCGCCTCCTCGCCGGAAAGGGCACCACATCGCCTGCGTCTTTTACGGGCTCCCGCCTCAATACCGAGACAACTCGAGCATGAAGCCGGCAACTCGACATGCTCAAGATAGGCTGTAGAATGTGTAGTGCTTAGTCTCTTTGGGGTTATGTTGCCTTGATGGAGGAATCAAGATGATATGAACTTGGGGATTTTGTGGCAATGGAAAATGATATGAATGATTAATTTTCCCACACCCTCACCAAATGAAATGAACCATTCTCACTCTCCACAATAAGTGGCCGGCCCCTTCACAATGAAATGGTGGAGAAAAAACCAAAGACAAGAAGGAAGGTAAGTGTAGGATAAAAGTGGAGGGTGACCACAAGCAAACATAATCATCACAAACCTTACCCTCAAACCATACCCTCTCAAATCACCATTTAAAGCAAGTTATGGTGCAAAAGAAAGATGCCATCATAATCAAACAATTTGCAAAGAAACCCCTTCCATAATTGTAATTTGCAAAACTGCAAATTACCCCCTCCATCGGAAAAGTCCGGCCGGGAAGGAACAAAGGAAAACCGGCCGGAACGGAATGCAAACTGGCAACTCCAGAAAACTGGTCCCGTAATAAATTACAGAAAAACCCCGATACTGTGCATACACACCCGCATCTGTATTCCGACCGGATACAAATTCAATGAGACAAAATCTACACTGTACTAGACTAGGATCGGCTTAAGCCAAAGCCGGCTAGTAATATCCGTTCGATCCTGATGCGTGCAATACCGCACGTATCTGATCGAACCCTGCCATATAACCATACGGCTTCTAGTACAAAACTGTCCGATCCTGATCCGTGCAATACCGCACGCATCTGATCGGACCCTGCCATATCTCCATACGGCCTCTACAGCGTTTCGCCCGAAAGCTGAGTAACTGAAAGTGTGGTGGACTCTAAAGACTCGTCAATACAATGGCTGTGGATTTAACCACTAGCACGTCAGAGGTATAAGCCAATACGTAACGGGCCACCAGCTATTGACCAAAAGGGACGTCGATGAGCGAACTCATCCTGACACCCTACTGAGCCTGTCAGTGACAATATCCGTACAGTCCGGTCCATTCGTCTATGAGCATCGTATGTCGGGCCTAGGGGGTTGGTAAAAGTCAGACCCCCAAAAGCGGTACAAGTCGTGTCGGAGTGTAGCCCAGAACGCCCTGAGATACTACTGGAATACCTACCAGTAAATCTCCTGCCTCGGCCGAGGGCTTTGCGTAATGGCTCTCCTAGACACAGCGTGACGTCACCCCCAATACCGGGAGAGACGAACCCCTGAAGATCCGCTCACTGCCTCCATGTGCCTCGGGACTGTACCCAACTAAAACCTGTTTGCACGACTCCTTTGAGCCGTGGTAGGGTAGTAATCAAAGCACAGTGGGAACTCACATGAGACAAATGACGATCCTCAGGTCGATGAACTAACCTGTACACATGTCACCAGGGAACTGCTATCTGACGTCAGGTATAAACCCAACTAGCAGGTTCCCGGCGAGTCCTGTCCGGTGTACTCATAACCCAATGAGCACCTGTATACATCTTAGGTGAACCAACTGACACCAGTGGCTTGTGAGACCGGCCACCGCCCCTCGTCGGGGTCTCGACTGTATACACTAGTCTACTAATGGAGTATCGATGCCCTGTCTTGAAACTCCTACGACTAGGGACCTTTTAAGGATGTGCTTATAGACTACCAGCTCCCACGTATATGATCGCCATCATACTGCTGGTAGTCAAGCAAGAATCCTAGGGCCTCTATCAACGTGTAATAGTGACATGTCAGGTCACCTAAAACAGTACACGATGATAAAGGTAAACCAGATAGCATACTATCATCTCGAGTAAGATTGTCCTACCGGGATAGGTCCTCCCTCAATCATTGCAATCACATGCCTGTGATCCAATAATTGACTCTGAGGGTACTATCTCCAACAATCTCCCACTTGCACTCAAGGCTAATTATTGCGATGCCGCATACTCACAGCCCGTGTGATACCGAACACCCAACTCCTCTACTAGTCAGTCTCACAAAGCTCGTTTGCGAAACTATTGCGTTCGAGGAATAGCCTCTGTGAGTGGATCCGCTGTGATGTTTCTTTCTATGTCTCTCTATATCTCAAGTTCGCGGAGAAAGCCATCTCCCGAAAAAGAGCAATACCTGTCTTAGAATGTCTGGATGTCTGATGGGACCTAGCTCATAAATGAACTCCAAATCCAAACTTCTTAGACTGTATCGTCAACCGAACTTAATCAGTATCCTGCGCCAAGCCTCCTTCAGTATTGCCTTGGACCACCTGTCCAAAATACTGCCCCTCGTCGGAAGGGAAAACTATAACTCTGACAACCTCCTTGTCGTCCATGTCACCTTGGAAGCCTGGAATGATAACTGTCTCCCAAATGAGGCTGTCGTTATCATATCCCTAGAACATCCACTTATGTTCTAAGACTGCTTCCGACTGTTTCTCCAGGATTGGATCAATATCAACTTATTGAATCTAGTGCAAGAACAACATCTGGTGCGGTACTTGACATCTCATGATTGACTCAATTGCCTAAGCAAGTGATCTGCCAATCATGAGTATCCCTCTCCTCTTTAGTCTATAAGACACCATTAGAGAGGGTGACTCCATCAACTGCAGGTGCACTACCGTGTCAGGAGTCGTCCATTCTAAATACTCATAGAATGCTGTCAAGGTACCCAGATTGGGAAACCACCCAAATCTAGATCTAAAACCATAGATCTAGTAACCAGTATGTCTGATATAATATCCAAATCCCTTGTGGAGAAACCACTGTGTGACGACCAAAGTATAACCGATCGTAGTATAGGAATATCACTTCCTACTACCTTCTCAACAGATCCACCCCCTATTCTGATGACGTCAAACCTATGACTGTCTCATCAGAAATAGATGATCTATCTCCGCTACATCTGCTTTAGTCTATAAATAGACATAAGCCTGATGTCCACCAATGCTTCCGCTGCTCCCACTGACTACGACAACCCTCTGGCAGAGTCATATAGACGTGCACTTCCATAGCTAGTTTAGAACGACGCTATACTCATCCTCATGCCGGGTCTCGCAGCCTGGAACAACAGCAATGGCAAGTGTGGGTAAACAAGAACTTCCCTGTCACCGTCCTTGAGGCTACCGGAGTACCTCTCGGGTGCCAGAAGTTACCCACCGTATCTGCGGAGTGGCCAATGGAATGTCAAATCAGATTGAATCTTTAGGTTCCTTATCAAATCTTCAGTAATCGTTTGCGGTTCTGGAATCACTTCCAGTTCTACCATACTCCCAGTACTGTTTTCTGAAAAATCCATTTTTATTAAAACTGTGGCGAGTTTAGAACAATATTTCTACTGTTCATCCAGATGGTAGAAAATCAACCCTCGTCATAGCCTGGGTCAACCCACAAACAGCCATTACAGAAAACGTGCCTTGAGTTGTCCAGTGTCTGGTTTTAATCATAAGCCGGACAACTCCCCGTACCTTAACAATGTTAAGATATGAACTGTACTATATCCAATATAGAACCAGAGGCACTGATTTAATTGAACCAGATTCAAATCATGCAGCTGTCTCCAGTGCATGTAAACTAAATGGAAGGAGGCCGATCAGCGTTACTCAACTTAGGAGTACTTCCAATTATGAGTAACCTGAAAGAGAAGCAATTTCTCTTTATCATTACTATCAACTGAATACCATACACAAGTATCTACATCTTCGATCACTTTGAAGAATCCCGATACTTGTTATACCTGGTTCTCTACTCTATTCAAATACCTATAACTCCTCAAAACTCAGACCCTGTGTTTCCACGAAACACATGTCTAAGAACTAGAGAAGTTAAAAGTAAACAGAATATAGTATGAGGACCAACCCCTCTGTCCTAATGGACACTGGACGACATACAATACTCTGTATAAGTCCGCTGAGTCCAACAACTCTTTCACTGTGTGTCGTAGGTTGAAAACTGTACTTATGGTTAAGAAGAATTACACCGCTGTTTAATGCTCCTTACCTAACCATCCACTGATATAGGTAAATGTCATCGACATGGTATCAAAAGGTATATCTCACTCTATGAAAATAGACGTACAGATATATCAATTTGAAATTGGTGCATAACAGCGGATATTCAAAACCAAATATTTGCCGACCGGCAAACAACCCAGGTGACTTCCTCAAATATCACCGATTACAACGAATCCCGATATAATGAGGATGACCACCCAATTCCCAATAACTTACTCCCACTCAGCATCTGTAAAACCATACAGATGTGAGAATCATACCTGGTAAATACATACCCTGGAGCAAGTGTCTAACTGGGAAATCAGTTTTCCATTAACAGTACACAGTGAAACTGAAACATTGAAATGTTTCGTTAGGGTATCCTGGTATTCTTAGTAATGCCTCTTCCATTATCCAGATTCACAACTGTAACCGTATAATTCTTTGCCACCTCTCCAAATCCCTTTATATGTCTTTAGTCATTACCTTCTGTACACCCTTTTAGGCCAAATGGTTTTCTTCCTTCCCTACCGTTCGGCACCAGCCTATGGTTTGGAAGAAGACTATCCAATAAGCATAAAAGGTGTACTGTCCTAATCCTAGGAGCACTCGCAAAGCGAGAGAAGGTGAAGATAAAAGGCAACCGAATAAACCTTATTCCTATTTCTCCTGAACCAGAATCCATCCCCGAACTGGAACAAGTTCCTTTCGAGTTCGTATATAACCATACGATGGAGTATCCAATAAACTGTGGATCTTCGTAGTGATACGGAGTGTCCTGGAGAAATACAAAGGTGATTTAGGATTGGCGAAGAAATACTTGGTTTGGTCGTGAATATCAGTCGCAATTTACTTTGCCATCTTACTAATCCCTTGCTTTGTCTTAATCTTAATACCTTCTGTATACCGTTTGGGCTAACTGGTTTTCTTCATTCCCTACCTGTCGGCACCAGCCTATGGTTTGGAAGAAGACTATCCAATTTGCGTAATAGGTGTACTACTCCTAAACCAAGGAGTACTCGCAACCTGAGAGAAGGTGAAAAGAAAAAGACAACTGAATAATCCTATTCGTTTTCTCCAGAACCAGAAACCATCCTCGAAGTCCTTCGAGTTCGTATATAACCATACGATGGTTTTGTCCAATGGAAGTGGACGTTCGTAGTAATACGTGGTGTCCTGGAGAAAAGGGTAAAAGTAGGAGTGGCAATGAGGTCTGCAACTCTGACAATCCAAAAGCCAGTGTTAAGAAGGTTCGGTCAACTTGGTCACTGAGTCATAGTCTTAGGGTCGGGTCAATGGTCGCTGCCTAAGAGAGAGAGAAAAGAAACACTCAGCGTGCACTCTAACCTAGATCAGAATGGTTATCACTTTATCTAATCTGGAAGCCTCCCACTGTACCTCAAATTCTCCTCCAAACCTAAAAGAAGAATTAGTCGGGATCACCCGAGGAGTAAACCAACTCATCAGTGGGAATCGGGATCCAACTCTCATCGCATGATAACGTGACGGAATGCGCTCACGTCACCACACTCCAGAAGGTATGCGCATGTCTGGCAAGTTTCAGTTCTTTTGAAACTCCCGATGTGATGTTTTTACCCCGAGGACCCAAGTGACCTTGACAATGCCAACAAATCAAAGAGTCCTAGTCAAGTTCTACCCGTCATTATCTTGATTGCATTAAACCCACCCGTACGAGTCCTTGACAATGCCAACAAGACCGCACGACTGTCCTAACCAATCCACTTATCCATGTGACAGAAAAGCATTACATAGCTACCGAACACTATGCCACGGCAATGCACGACAAACGCAGCACGAATACTAAGTAATACTAATCTGAAATGACGGAGGGCTACGACTGGTTTTTGGCGAAAAACCTTTAACGTAATGAACTTGATATCGTTGAAGGAACTGGATAACTTTTTAGAAAATATAGTGACGAAAACCTTTACTAAAGAGGTCACTCCCGGTGAAGGGATCTCGGCTCTTTCCCCGTAGAATGAGGTGCAGGATATTCCAACTGAATACCACGATGCAAAGCAAAAGTAATCGGCTATAGTGAAGTTAATGCCCTGACGCAAACTTCTGTCCAAGGGGTCACTCCCGGTGAAGGGATCTCGGCCCTTGCCTCGTCGACTGAGGAGCAGGATATTCCAAATGAATATCACGATGCAAAACAAAAGTGAACGTCCTTGCAATAACAGCTTTTTGAAAAGTGTTCCAACAACATCAGAATAGGTTTGTTTAACTTGCATTGATCCGAATCAACGCAGTCCCATCAAATGATCACACCACAAAGAACGAAAATATACTGACGTACGTATATGCCATCCGCATTCGCCTCTGGGTCCCGTCATCACTCGTTAGGTTAGCTTACTAACGACAGAGTGGGGACTGGACTAGCGCGGATGAAAAACATATACAACATCTACTAATATATATACCAATATATTATATTTCGCTCAAGGCGTGATAAAATGCAACATCACAGAAAAGTACAGCATCACAGAACAATACAGATATCTGGAAGCCTCGGGTTTCACAGAGCCGCTGCTGAAACCCGACGTTCCCCTGGTCGTGTGGATAGCCTGTGCAATGAAATCCTAGACCCCTACGGGCGCCGCAAGTCACCAGCCAAAACCTGAAGCGAGGCAGCCCCCTTCAGCTCCGTGAATGGACCACCCAGCACTTCACGGAATCCGGTAACTTGGGCACCCCTCCTGGGTCAACCTGTACCCCCTATGAGTGCGGCGAATAGCCTGCCAATTCCAGACTGAAGCCCCCTCCGTCTCAATGCCCTGAGATGCGGGCCCGTTGCCCTCTAGAACCCGGCTATACGTGCACCCCTCCGCGGGGTAACCCTAGTACAGAAAGTAAAATATACATACACCGGGTACATCGACCGCAACCAGGTCGTGCCCCAAAAGAATAATACAAACTGGCAGTGACGGCAGTCCACATGTCGGACGCTCGCCCCGCAATATCAAATGTACATAAAACAACAGCACTGTACTAGCATTGCATCCAGGCTATCCCCCACGACCGATCCGCAACATCACAGCATAAACATAGAACATCATCGTGAAAGTCACGTTCGCAAATCCGTCTAACCGGGCTATAGCAGTTAGACCGGATTTACCGATCGAGTGACATTCACGGTCGCAGATATAATGTAAATACTGTGAAATAATGTGTTTCAAATATCCGATCGATCAAACAATTAACAAGCGTGCCGCAAACCAATACTGTAGCAGTCACAGAAAACCTGGGCCCGAATTTAATATTCCAAAACCCAAAAAATTAGCCCAAAAGCCCACTGTAAAATTTTGACAAGGTGACTACAGTAGAGTGCGGCGGAAGGGCGGCCCAAATGGGGTTTTGGCCGCGCTTCCGCGCTCCACTGTACGACTGACACTGTCGAATTTTTACAGTGGTCTTAGAATTTCCTGCACATTATTTTTCTGTAACCTGAAAAATTTTTAGACACCAAAAAATTCCAACAGAAAACTGATGCAAAGGGAAATGTGGTTTTTGGGATTTTGGTCGATCGGAAATGCAAAACACATTAGAACAAGCTAGGTAAGGTTAATGGCGTGTCTCTGATACCATGTTGCGCCACGGCAGCGCCCCGGCCGTCTTACTCGAGGCCAAATTGCGGAATCAAAATTTTTCCTTACTCGGAAACCGGCGCTACCGCGGACAAAGAAAACACGGATCGTAACCATTAACCTAATGCTAGAAATCAAGAGATAGGGTGAGAAGTATACCGAGTGATCCGAGTCCTCCGGTCTTCTCTTCATCGTCCCGATCTCCCGCGGAAAGTCTTGTCTCCATATCGTCGCCTCCTCGCCGGAAAGGGCACCACATCGCCTGCGTCTTTTACGGGCTCCCGCCTCAATACCGAGGCAACTCGAGCATGAAGCCGGCAACTCGACATGCTCAAGATAGGCTGTAGAATGTGTAGTGCTTAGTCTCTTTGGGGTTATGTTGCCTTGATGGAGGAATCAAGATGATATGAACTTGGGGATTTTGTGGCAATGGAAAATGATATGAATGATTAATTTTCCCACACCCTCACCAAATGAAATGAACCATTCTCACTCTCCACAATAAGTGGCCGGCCCCTTCACAATGAAATGGTGGAGAAAAAACCAAAGACAAGAAGGAAGGTGAGTGTAGGATAAAAGTGGAGGGTGACCACAAGCAAACATAATCATCACAAACCTTACCCTCAAACCATACCCTCTCAAATCACCATTTAAAGCAAGTTATGGTGCAAAAGAAAGATGCCATCATAATCAAACAATTTGCAAAGAAACCCCTTCCATAATTGTAATTTGCAAAACTGCAAATTACCCCCTCCATCGGAAAAGTCCGGCCGGTAAGGAACAAAGGAAAACCGGCCGGAACGGAATGCAAACTGGCAACTCCAGAAAACTGGTCCCGTAATAAATTACAGGAAAACCCCGATACTGTGCATACACACCCGCATCAGTATTCCGACCGGATACAAATGCAATGAGACAAAATCTACACTGTACTAGACTAGGACCGGCTTAAGCCAAAGCCGGCTAGTAATATCCGTTCGATCCTGATGCGTGCAATACCGCACGTATCTGATCGAACCCTGCCATATAACCATACGGCTTCTAGTACAAAACTGTCCGATCCTGATCCGTGCAATACCGCACGCATCTGATCGGACCCTGCCATATCTCCATACGGCCTCTACAGCGTTTCGCCCGAAAGCTGAGTAACTGAAAGTGTGGTGGACTCTAAAGACTCGTCAATACAATAGCTGTGGATTTAACCACTAGCACGTCAGAGGTATAAGCCAATACGTAACGGGCCACCAGCTATTGACCAAAAGGGACGTCGATGAGCGAACTCATCCTGACACCCTACTGAGCCTGTCAGTGACAATATCCGTACAGTCCGGTCCGTTCGTCTATGAGCATCGCATGTCGGGCCTAGGGGGTTGGTAAAAGTCAGACCCCCAAAAGCGGTACAAGTCGTGTCGGAGTGTAGCCCAGAACGCCCTGAGATACTACTGGAATACCTACCAGTAAATCTCTTGCCTCGGCCGAGGGCTTTGCGTAATGGCTCTCCTAAACACAGCGCGACCTCACCCCCAATACCGGGAGAGACGAACCCCTGAAGATCCGCTCACTGCCTCCATGTGGCTCGGGACTGTACCCAACTAAAACCTGTTTGCACGACTCCTTTGAGCCGTGGTAGGGTAGTAATCAAAGCACAGTGGGAACTCACACGAGACAAATGACGATCCTCAGGTCGATGAACTAACCTGTACACATGTCACCAGGGAACTGCTATCTGACGTCAGGTATAAGCCCAACTAGCAGGTTCCCGGCGAGTCCTGTCCGGTGTACTCATAACCCAATGAGCACCTGTATACATCTTAGGTGAACCAACTGACACCAGTGGCTTGTAAGACCGGCCACCGCCCCTGGTCGGGGTCTTGACTGTATAAACTAGTCTACTAATGGAGTATCGATGCCCTGTCTCGAAACTCCTACGACTAGAGACCTTTTAAGGATGTGCTTATAGACTACCAGCTCCCACGTATATGATCGCCATCATACTGCTGGTAGTCAAGCAAGAATCCTAGGGGCTCTATCAACATGTAATAGTGACATGTCAGGTCACCTAAAACAGTACACGATGATAAAGGTAAACCAGATAGCATACTATCATCTCGAGTAAGATTGTCCTACCGGGATAGGTCCTCCCTCAATCATTGCAATCACGTGCCTGTGATCCAATAATTGACTCTGAGGGCACTATCTCCAACACTAACACACCGTTGTGCTGTAGTGTGTAAGGAGGAGTGAGCTGAGAGAGAATCCCATGCACTTTTAGGAAGTTTGCAAACTCTATACTGAGGTACTCCCCACCTCGATCTGATTGAAGCATTTTGATGCTCAAACCGGTTTGTTTTTCTACTTCTTGTTTATATTCAGTGAATTTCTCGAAACATTCGGATTTGTGCTTTAATAAAAATACATGACCGAATCTTGAGAAATCATCAGTGAAAGTAATGAAGTATGAAAAACCGCCTCTAGCCTGTGTAGACATTGGCCAGCATACATCACTATGTATGAGTCCTAAGAGCTCAGTAGCTCTTTCTCCGTGTCCGGTAAACGGTGTTTTGGTCATTTTACCCTTGATACAAGACTGGCAAGTCGCATAAGATTTATATTCAAAAGGGTTTAAATATCCATCTTTGTCTAACTTGTTTAGTCTTGTTTCGTTAATATGACCAAGTCTACAGTGCCAAAGAAAAGCTTCATTTATTTCTGAAAGTTTTCTTTTATTGGTGTGTTGTAAGCTGAAAACTGTGTGTTGATTTAGGACGTATATCCCGTTATTAAGCGTACCATACCCAACCAACATTTGATTCAGGTGAATGTTCATAACATTGTTCTGCAATACAAAATTATATCCTTCATTGTCTAAAAAGGAAACGGATATTATATTACAAAGCATATAATGTACATAATAACATGGGTTCAAAACCAATATACACCCAGATGGCAACCCCAAGTGATACTCTCCCACTGCAACTGCATGTACATTGGAACCATTTCCAACGTGGAGAGTATGGTCACCTGTCTTCAAAACCTTGCTATTTCTCAGCCCCTGTATGGAATTGCAAATGTGAGAACCTGAACCGGTATCTAAGGTATCTAATACCCAGGAAGCAAAGTTTATTGAAAAACAGTTTTCTGTGTCAAACACACCTGAAGCGGAAGCATTCCTATGCTTCTTCTTGAGATTTAAGTACTCCGTGCTGTTGCGCTTCCAATGTCCTATTTTGTGGCAGTGATAACATTCCCCTTTTCCCGATTCTCCAGCTTTGGACTTGTCCTTCCCCTTAACCTTTTTAACTCCACCCCTAGGATTGGTGGGCTTCTTCTTCATCTTTCCCTTGGCCTTAGCCTTTAGGCGAGAAGAGGAAGATTGCCCAACACTCAAAGCGGGAGCTTTCACTGATTTCAGTGTGCTCTCTGCACTCCTTAACATATTAAGGAGTTCAGGTAGTTCCTTCTCCATGTTGTGCATGTTGATGTTAACTATGAATTGGGAAAAGGTGGAGGGGAGGGACTGCAGAATAATATCCGTATATTGTTCATTGTCCATTGTCCATCCAAGGCCCTCAAGCTCTTCTATGAGAGCTATCTGAAACAATTTTCTCATCTGAACATGGTCTCCTACTGGTGTGCTAGGGGCCATTCGCATCTGAAACAATTTTCTTGATGCTTCGTATCGTAATACGCAGGATTGCTCTCCATACAACTCCTTTGTATGGAGGAATATGGCGTGAACGTCCATATTCTCGTACTTCTTTTGATGTGTGTTATCCATCGATGCAAGCGCGAGGCATTTGGCAGTGGCACAGTCAGCGTCCCATGTCTTGCGGACTTCAATATCCGCAACTGAGGATTTTGGACCTGGGACGGGCGGGGATGGAGCCGTGAGGACATATGATACCTTACCATAAGTCAAGGCTATGTTAAGATTCCTCAGCCAGTCTTTATAATTGGTCCCATTCAGTTTATTTTTATCTAGTAGAAGCTTGAGTCCTGTCATTGGTATCTGCCATTAAGAGAGAGAAAAGAATACACTCAGCGAAAGCTCTTGCAAAGATCAGATTTGTTATTATCTTATCTAATCGATGTCTCCCACTGCTTTAATCAAGTTTTTATTTCAAACCATAAAAAGAAAACTAGCCAGGATTAATTAAAGTCTACAACTTCGCTAACCGTTCAGACAGGCCAGTGTCGGTACTTGAGGGAGGTTCCCCGTGCTTTCGCACGGACCTAATTAAAGTAAACCTCGTCTTCCCAGAGGCTTAGCCCCGTTAACACTTTTCTAGACACCTAATGGGTTAGCTGATTGTAAACAGCAAAACTCTCCTGGGAGCTACTATTGCCCACAGTGGGATCGGGATCCAACCATCTTATGGAAGGTATGCAATCTCATTGCAAATCTCAACTATTGAAATTCCCGATGTGGTTTTCACCCCTAGTACCTATGACTTTAACTATGGTCAACAAATCATAAGTACCAGTCAAGTTCTACCCGTCATTTCTTGATTAATTAGACCCACTCATATGACCCTTAACTATGGTCAACAAAGTCGCACGAATGTCCTAATTAATCTGCATCATATGCAGTGTAGGAAGACATCACTTAGCTACCGTACACTACGCCTTAACTATAGTCAACAAACGTAGCACGAATACTAAGTACTCTACTTCCTAAAATGACGGAGGGTTGTGGATGATTTTGAAGAAAATCATTAACGCTTTGAACTTGATATCGTCGTTGAATCAAATGCTTTTCAAAAGGAGTGGCTTGAGCTCCGCAGTTTTGAAATATTGCTTTTTCATAAAGAGCCGAGTGGTTTTCAAATCCGATTCTACAACATCTTTTTAGGTTTATTTTCTTTACATTATTCATATTAATGTAGCCCCATCATGTAAGTCCTTAAGCCAACCACAGAAAAGAAACGAAAATACAACGTACGCTTATGCCATCCGCATTCGCCGCAATGTTCCGTTATGCACCGTTAGGTTACTTAACTAACGGCATACCGGGACGGGACTAGCGCGGGTGTAAAACATAAGCAACGTCTACTATATATCTTATATATAATATATCATTCGTCTCAAATATCACATTACAGAATACAGGCAGCAGAAACACAGATATGATAATATAGGATATACTAGGACGTCCATATTTAGTATTTAGCCAACAATAGAAATTACGGATTCCACAGTCGCGATGAATAGCCGAGCCCACACCCCTATACCCCTACGAGAGCGGCAAGCGACCCTACCAATTCTGGAGTCTAGGAGACCCGGTTTCGGCTCCTCGAGATGGCCTCCCTCTGAACCCCAGAACCCGGTCACTTGTGCTCCCCTATTTGGGTCTATCCTAATGCGGAAAAGTAAATAATATACAACACTGGTGACATCAACCTCAACCCGGAAGTTCCCCAAATAAAAGAATATTACATTACATTTTAATTTTACATGAATGAAAAAAAATCTCATCTCACATCAAACCCCCCGTCTATTCAATCACAACAATCTTATATTTCAAATCTCAGCAACATATAATATCACATATCATCAACGTAAGTAAGTATGCGTACCCCGATTATCGTTGATGTATAGCAACGAAACCGGCGATATGCTACATACTACACTTACGGTCACAGAGAAATAAATTGAAAAACTACAACAATTGGAATCTAAACCGCCTTTAGACAACACAAACCCAGAATATCACATATACAAGATTTGATGCCTAACAATGCAAAGCTCGCATTTCGGTCTCATCTATGAAAACACCTTTTCAAAACAAGCCGGATAATTCAACAAGATTTCCGATTGTTGCCGAGACCGAAATGCTAGATTTACACGCAACAAATAAATTTGTAGATTCCAATTATGGTATCAGATATTAATATACTACGCGACGTTAAAACATTCGATCGAACGATTGAACACCCACAGACTGCTCAGAAAGCTCAACACCTGAGCAGATTCAAAAAATACCAGTGACTGCAGGAAATACATACGGGCCTGCATAAGAAAATACGGCCCACAACTCTCCTACGGCGCCGCAGAACCGCCGCAGAAAGGCCACTATGGCCGCGGTTCCGCGGTCGTACGGATGAGTCAGGGCTTCGTGTTTCTGGTGGGCCCATAAAAAACTCTGCTGAATTTTTTAAACATTTTTAATTTGAAAAAATCCAAGTTTTAGAAAAATTTCCAGAGAGCATCCCCCGGGCGTCGTGTTTCGTTTGTTCGAGGTTTTTAACGTCGTCTTGGTTATCCTAAGGCTCTAGCTTGGCTCTGATACCATGAAGGGCTTCCTACAACACCACTACAAGGGTTTGGAGGCAACACACATGCCATATTTAAAATTTATATGGTGCTAAAGAAACTATCTTAAGGATCATGATAGAAAAATATAGGGTAACAAAACTTTTAACATTAACACAAGTAGTAAAAGCTAGGGTTTTGAGAGTACAACTTTTGTAGCTCCCTACGCTAGACTCCTTGGCTACTTGAGGGTTGGAAAAAGGTTCGCTTGAGATCCTCTAGGTCCACGACGATCCACCCGGAGTCCTCTTTGTCCAAACTTGAAGCTCCACTAGATCAAGAGAAGAAATGGAAGCTAACACTCTACACTAATGGGCAAGACTAGTGTAGAATGGTGATGTGGTTTGTTTTCTCACTTCAAAATCCTAACTTGGTGACTCTTTTGCTCACAAGAGACAACTAGAGAGCAAGAGAGAAAGGAGGAAGAAGATGATGGCTTGTGAAGAGCTCAAGATAATGATGAGCATAAGAAAAAAAATGAGAAATGAAAATATATATATTTTCTCTTTCTCATTCTTAACCATAGTTATAAAATATCTAGATATTTAGTTTGGAACAAAAATGGCCATAGAAAATGAATCATGGTTAAACCAAGGGGTTAGTGCATGAATAAAATAATAAACCATGATAACAATTTTCCATTTCCATTTTTCTTTTCCAAAAAATAATATCTATATATTAATATATATATGGTGTGAGTCTTATATTGCCACCATCCACTATATCAACAACCATGATAGAATTATGTATGCATGTATGTGTGCATGAATGAGAATAAATGCATACATGCATGCATACAACAAAAAGAAAAGAAAGGGTTTAAAATGAGAAACTAATGGTCAATGATAAATCAACACTTGATTTAGCAATCCGGTCATATCGCATACGACACGACCAAAAGCAAACCGCCTGATTAATCTACGGTATCTCATACGCGTATTTTAACTGGGTGCACGCGCATATCTCATATGCGCACCACATCGTTTCGCCTGGACTAGGCAACTCCATTGTGGGACTCTAAGACTCGTCAATACGCCGGCAGTGGGTGATGATCATATCAAGCACCCGCAAGCCGCAAGCGGTCAGCTAAACGTAACGGCCACCCGGGTATTGAGCGATCAGAAGAAAAAAAACGAACCTGTCACAACTCCCGTCGAGCCAACCGGCAACACTACCGTACAGTCCGGTCTTTTTGTCAGATATGCTGCATATCGAGTCTATGGATAGTAACGTCGACCGCAATAACTCAATAAGTCATGCCGATGAGTGTTCTATAACAGATCGAGAAACTACTGATAACACTTATCAGTAAATCTCAATAGCCCTGGCCAGGGACTTATTGATATAGCCAATCGAGCACAGCACAGCATCAACTCCCAATACCGGGAGAGACGAAACCCCTCCTATCGCTCATTGCCTTCGTGTGTCATGGGACTGTACCCAACGGCTACCTGTTTGCATGACTCAGTAGAGCCATGGTAGGGTGGTAATCAAACTACAGTGGGAGAACACACAAGACTCTATGACGATCTCGGGTCTACAGACTAACCTGTTCCAGTGTCACCTGAGAACTGCTATCCGACGATAGATATAATTCCATATAGGAGTTCTCGGTGAGTCCGTCCAGTGTACCCTGTCACCACTGAGCACCCGTATACGATCTCGATGTCAAACATCGATGAATGTGGGAACATCCTGTTAGTTATGTGTACGCCCTAGAGGCCATTACTGTACATGAGATGTATATTGTAGTGGATGCTGGGACATATATAGGAAGGACTTTCTTGCTCGACATGATAGTACGCTATCTGGTTGCTCTTTATCTTAACATGTATACTTTCTGTCTCTCTGTTACATGTTGATAAAGCCCTTAGGATTTGTACTCGACTTCCTGGACTATGATTTAGATCATACTAGTGGGGCCTGGGAAGTCTATGAGTACATCCCTCAATGTTCCTAGTCGTGGGAATATCGAGACGGGGCATCGATATTCCAGAGTAGACTAGCGTATATCTTCTCGACACATGTGATGGGCGATGGATGATCCCATATCCTTTGGTGTTTGACATCAGAGACGGTATGCGGGTGCTCAGTGAAGACTGGGTACACTGAAAGGACTCGCCGAGAACTCCCAGATGGTATTATACCTCACGTCAGATGGCAGTTCTCTGGTGACACTGGTACAACTGAGTCTGTTGCCCCGAGATCGTCATAGAGTCTTGTGTGTCTCCCACTGTGCTTTGATTTCCACCCTACCACGGCTCATCTGAGTCGTGTAAACAGGTGGTTTTTGGGTACAGTCCCGATTCATATGGAGGCAATGAGCGATAGGAGGGGATTCGTCTCTCCCGGTATTGGGGGTTGATGTTGCGCTATGCTCGACTGGCCATAACTGGAAATCCCTGGCCAGGGTTGCACTGATTTACTGGTAAGTGTTATCTGTAGTTTCATGCTTGTTATAGACCTTACATCGGCATGACTTATCGAGCTACTGGGGTCTGACGTTTACCACCCCTAGGCGAGATATGCGACATATCAGACGAACAGACCGGACTGTGCGGTAAGTGTTACTGGTTGGATTCACAGGAGTGTGAGCAGGCTTACTCGTTGATCTTCCGATCGCTCAATACACGGGTGGCCGTTACGTTTAGCAGACCGCTTGCGGCTTGTGGGTGTTTGATATGATCATCACCTACTGCCGGCGTATTGACGAGTCTTTAGAGTCCTAAACAGGGGTTTCCTGGCTCAAGCGAAACGAAATGGGAGCGCATATGAGATATGTGTGGGACCGAGAATAATACCAGTATGTGATACTGTATTCTATTCTCGCGATTTGTATCATTGGACGGTTATATGAGATATAGCCGGTTTACCGAATCAAGTGTTGATTCGATACATTGATACACTTGATATTCGTCGGTTATATGCAATATGACCGGATCGTTAAATCAAGTGTTGATTTAATGATTTAAGGTATAATTATATATTTCATATATTACTTTACATAAACTAGTATTAGCTCACTTAAGATTTGTTTCACACTAGTTTGTGCATACGTGTATATATGATATATATCTGTGTACATATGTTTGTATCATGTTTGATGATACATACAAGTTGTGTTTATGAGACTTGTATCAAGATTAGGTTTAAGATTAGGGTATTGTTTTATGAAGAGAATTAACAAAAGAATTGAACTTAGTCAAAGTTGTCAAGCTTGAAGAAGCTTGGAGAAACTTTGACAAAGTCCACTCGTTTGTCATTTATTTTGATATTCTTTAACCTAACCCTTAACCTAAAACCTTGGTTAATTCTCTACATGAGTTAAGCATGAGGGCTTAACTCAACCATGGTGCCATAATTAAAAAGATAAGCTTTCTTTTGGATGAGATAATTCATTATTCTTTCTTCTTCTTCTTCTTCTTCATTAAACTCCATCAAAAAGCTTGCTAGCTCCAATGGTGCCATGAGAAAAAGTGTGAGAAAAACAATTCTAAAGTGAGCCCACTTCCTATTTCTTCATCCTCTACTACTTGCCATATAGTATAGGGTGTTCTCTTCACAAAGTTCATGACCAAGTGAAGATGGAGCTTGAGTTTGAGTCTCCCCGACGTAGATCATCTTTGGCCTCGATGGCCTCGAAGTCAACGACCTAGCCCGCTCATTTCTCCGCTGAAACCAACGCTAGGGTCCGGGATCCCGATGATCACAGCGAAGGGACGTCAACACGGAGCTTTAGAAGTGAAGGACCGGATCTACAAAGGTTGTAATCCCTTTCACTTGTAGTTAAAGTAGTTAACTTGCTTTTAGTTTCGCATAATCTCTAGTAACGATCTTGCATAGGGTTGTTCGGCACATAAAATTTTTGATTTTGGCATGGTTGATGCCTTGTAGAACCTCATGAGTTTGCCAAGGAACCCTACAGTGGTATCAGAGCCTACCTAGAGCTTTAGGCGAAGTGTCGACGAAGTTAGAAACCCGATCGAACCCCGAAACCCTAAACTACACCCTTCTCTATACATTTTCTGAAACTGTGGATTTTTGTGAATTAAAAATGCTCAGAAAATAGAGCAGGAAATTCTATCAAAAACTGTAGAAAACGAATCCCTAAATCTACTGTAGCGCCGCGGAACCGCGGCCTTAACCTGCTTTTGGCGGCAGTTCCGCGGCCGTATGTAATGCTTAGGGACCCTTTTTCATACAGTAATGCCGTAGCAGTTTCCTCTGTTTTCTGGGAATTTTTAATCTATACTCAACTGTTGAGTTTTCTGGGTTGTTTTGGGGACTCGATGTTTCGATTGGGTTGTTTAACTTTGTTTATGTTTTTCCGGATAATTTTAGAACGTGTTAAAAAGTTCGACCGAATATAAATAACCCACTTTTTCCCCTGCCGGAAAATTTCCAAGTGTTGGATTTTTCCGTATGTTTAAGAACGTCTAAGTAGTGAAAGTAACGCGATGGACCCTCTAGAAGACAACAAACCTTAACTCGATTATGTGACCGTCTTGAACTGCCCTTTGAACCTTAGGGTTTGGGGCAGTACGGCGTGCCACATATGAGGCATTGGCTTGACCCTTCTACGGCTGGACCGTTGGTACCGTGGCATGAAGTGAATGTTTTTAAACTTATTTCAAGTGTTGAGCTTTTCGGGAAAACTTGGGTGTTTGATTATTCGATCGGAAAGTTTAACATTGTCTATTTATCTGGAATGTGATACAATATTTGGAATCCACAAATAGTTATGAGATAACAGATTTGAATATTATAAATCTAGCAGTTTAGTCTCACTTGATCGGTTGCTACGGGATTTTGATGTGATCAAAAGTCCCTCGCAATTACGTTGCCTACACGGATACTCGCCACGAAAACTTAATAGACAGCCACACCCCATAGCCCCGACCAAGTGACTGTAGGAGAACCCCGTCGCCAAAAGCATCTGTTCGGGTGCTCGCGGCAGCCGTGTTCCGCCTTAGTGCACTTCTTCGACGGCATCCGGGGGTGCGGCCGTCTACTAAAGTTTGCGACGAGCATTCGATCAGGATGTCGGGAATCTTGTTGAATTGCCCGACTTGATATTGAAAAGAGTTTTCGATTTTGAGACTAAAATGCGGGGTTTATAATTGTTAGGCATGCGATGTCTAAGGAATTCACATGATTAGGCATGCGATGTCTAAAGATGTTGCGGATTCCAACTGATGTAGTTTTACACTTTCTTTTCCACGACCGTAAGTGTAATATGTGATATCGCCGGTTTCGTTGCTATATGTCAACGACAATTGGGATGGGCATATTTACTTACGTTGATGACATGTGATGTTATGTGTTGCTGGATATGTTATATTGGATCGTTGTGTTTGAATAGCCGGGTGGTTTTATGTGAGATGAGTGTTTTTTCATTTTTCATTCATGTAAAAAACTTGTATGTAATATTCTTTTATTGGGGCACTTCCGGGTTGAGGATGATGTCACCATTGTATATTATTTACTTTTCCGCATTAGGATAGACCCAACGCGGGGAGCACAAGTAACCGGGTTCTAGGGTCCAGTGGGAGACCATCTCGAGGAGTCGAGTCTGGGTCTCCAAACTCTAGAATTGGTAGGGTTACTTGCCGCTCTCGTAGGGGTCTCGGGGTGTGGGATAGGCTATTCATCACGACCGTGGAATCCGTGTTTTATAGAGGCTCAAAATAAAACACGGACGTCCTAGTATATCCAATATTTCATATGACATTTTCTGCTGCGTTATCTGTGATGTGATCATGTGATTTGTTCAGATAGATATTGTATATAGTATATATGATATATTATATAGACGTTGCTTATGTTTTACACCCGCGCTAGCCCCGCCCCGCTCTGCCGTTAGTTACCTAACCTAACGGTGCAGACGGGATATCGAGGCGAATGCGGATGGCATAAGTGTACGTTGTATTTATCTGTGATGTTTATGTGGACTTAAATGATGGGACATTCATTAATGAGATTAATGAAAGAAAATAAACCTAAAAGATGTTGTGGAATCGAATTTCAAAAATAAAATAAGGTAGCTCTAGTTGTTGCTTTGCATAGCGGTGTTCCTTGTAGAGCATCCAGCACCTTATTCGATGAGGAAAGAGCCGACGATCCCTTCACAGGGAGTGACTACTTTATCAATAATTAGTAGATGCTACAACCCTCAGTTTGTCTTTTGATTGCTTATATAGTTTTTGCTTTGCACAGCAGTATATATGATATATCCTGCACCTTATTCGATGAGGAAAGGGCCGACAATCCCTTCACCGGGAGTGGCCCCTTTAGCAAAACTAGAAAAGCCTCAAAAACACTCCATTTAAAAACCATTTGATTCCGCAACGAGATTAAGTTCAAAGCATTAATGGTTTGCATAAAAACCATTCGCAACCTTCCGTCATTTTAGGAAGTAGAGTACTTAGTATTCGTGCTGTGTTTGTTGACCATAGTCAAGGCACAGTGTACAGTAGCTAAGTGATGTCTTCCTACACCGCATATGATGCGATTAGTTGGGACAGTCGCGTGACTTTGTTGACCTTAGTTAAGGGTCATGTGGGTGGGTCTAATTAATCACGAAATGACGGGTAGAACTTGACTAGTGCTTATGATTTGTTGACCATAGTTAAGGTCATAAGTGCTAGGGGTAAAAACCTTTATCGGGTGTTTCAAGTGTTGAAATTTGCAATGAGATTGCATACCTTCTATTAGATAGTTGGATCCTGTAAGTCCACGTTGCTCACCCCGGTTCTTACGGGGAGGCTGAAACGGCGAAAAACAATTATTTAGCACAAGGAAACAAGGACTAAAAGTCGGATCTTTGCTAAACTAGAAACGAACAAACTACTAGAGGGTTTAACTACTATGCCGTAGAAATTATACCTCACGAAACCGGTCCTTCGGGTCTTCATTCCGCTGTCCCGCTCGTCCGTCCAAGCTCCAAGGTACGATCCGGATCTTGGTCACCTACACGGCCTCCTTGAGTCGAAGACGATCCACCCAAGAGTTGTACACCGAGCTCCACCTCGAGCCGAGGCAACTAGGGCAACGAGATCGCTAGTCTAGATGCCCTAGGTTGTGTAGTAGAGAAATATGGAAGTGTTTGTCTTTGTGGGATCTTTTTCTCTCCACATATGAGATCAAAAGAAGAAATCAAGAGGAGGAAGAAGGAGGAGCTAGCAACCATGAGAGCTATTCTTTTCTTCTCACAAGAACAAGAGAGAGAATGAGAAATGAATTATGAGCTAAAGAAATGAACCATGGTTGCATTAATACTAAAACAACATCATTACAAATCCTATCATAATAAAGTTGATGCTACATTGATTGACCATTTTCATAATCAAAAGGAAAAAGAAAATCCAAAGAAGAGTGTAGACCACTCATGAAGGTCAATGGTCAACACCGGTCAATGGGTCAACAAAGTCAAGAGAGGTCATGGTGGTCAAATGGTCAATGCAATTAGCCATCACAAAATTATCACTAAAGGGATTAATAAATAATGTCTCCGGCTCATAATGGTTTTTACCGAACGAATTGCCAAAACCCTAATGAGCCTGCCACATAACGGTTTTGGCCGAACCATCTGCCAAAACCCTAATGAGGCACCTCCTCCTTCATCGTTCCTCAAAACTGTGCATACTCACCCGCATCCGCATTCCGTAGAATGCGAATGCACAGAAGACAAAACAAATCCATCTGTGCAATACTAGGATCCGGCTTACACCAAAGCCCACTAGTATTGCCTGCCCTAACAGCATACGCACACAAGTGGACGTAAGTGATCGCAGCCCTGCCGTAAAACCATACGGCCTCTACACGTTTCACTCAGTGCGGGGAAACTCTCTGTGTGGGACTCTAAAGACTCGACACTACGCTGGCAGTGGGTTTAACCACAGGCCGCAAGCGGCACTAGCTGTACGTAACGGTCCCCAGGTAGATGTCGATAAGAAGGCCGATGAGGTAAACCCATCCGAACTCCTACTGAGCCTGTATGTGACAATATCCGTACAGTCCGGTCTATTCGTCTGATACACCGCAAGGCGGGCCTAGGGGGTTGGTGAACGTCAGTCCCCTAATAGCGGTACAAGTCGTGTCGGAGTGTAGCCCAGAACACCCTGAGATAATACTGGAAACCTACCAGCATATCTCGCTTTCCCTGGCCAGGGACTACTCGTGTAATGGCTCTCCTAGACACAGCGTGATGTCAACCCCCAATACCGGGAGAGACGAAACCTGTCTAACCGTCACTGCCTCCAAGTGCTTCGGGACTGCACCCAACTACTACCTGTTTGCACGACTCCTTTGAACCATGGTAGGGTAGTAATCTAAGTACAGTGGGAACACACTCGAGGCGAAGTGACAGTGTCAAGTCAGCGGACTAAGCTGTACTTATGTCACCTGGGAACTGATAACTGACGATGGGTATAATACCAACCAACAGTCCCTGACGAGTCATGTCCAGTGTACTCGTAAACTAACGAGCACCCGCATACTATCTCCAGTACGACGTACTGATGGCTGTGGGACAGACCACCTCCCCTGCTGGGATGAGAAGCGTATACGCTAGTCTACTCCGGAGTATCGATGCCCCGTCTCAATAATCCTACGACTAGGGACATGTATAAGTTTGTGCTTGTAGATTACCCAGCCCCCACAAGCGTGACTGCCATCACAACGCTGGTAATCAAGCTAAGATCCTAAGGGCTCTACTAATATGTATAAGCGATATGCTAAAAGAAACACATGCACATATTGAAGTAGAAACAATCCAAGTAGCATACTACCATTTTGAGCAAGATTGTCTATACAACTGTGAATATCCCAAGCTTCCATTAAGTAATATACAAGCTAGTATGATACAATAATTGCCTTTAGGGCATATACACTATCAATCTCCCACTTGCACTAAGGCTATGTACTGGCTTATGGAAGACCTATCATCTCGATCAGCCGCTCGAACTGAGTCTGGGGTAGGGCCTTCGTGAGTGAATCTGCAGTGTTATTCTCCGTATTTACTCTCTTCACCTCAATCTCCCGGCGATCTACAATCTCCCTGATCAGGTGGTACCGCCTCAAAATGTGCCTGGACTTCTGATGGGACTTGGGTTCCTTCGCTAAAGCTATAGCGCCGTTGTTGTCGCAATACAGCGGTATTGGATCAACAATGGTAGGAACCACCTGAAGCTCCGTGCGGAACTTCTTCATCCAGACAGCTTCCTTTGTGGCATCGCAAGCAGCTATGTACTCCGCTTCCATAGTTGAGTCAGCAACTGTCTCCTGCTTGGAACTCTTCCAGCAAACCGCCCTTCCATTGAGGGTAAAGACATAACCCGACATGGACTTGGAGTCATCCTTGTCACTCTGGAAGCTGGAGTCAGCAGAGGCCTCGAGCTGGAGGTCTTTTCCGCCATACACCAAGAACATCTCCTTAGTCCTTCTCAGGTACTTGAGAATGTTCTTTACCGCTATCCAGTGCATCTCCCCTGGGTCTGACTGATACCGGCTTACAACGCTCAATGTGTATGCTACATCTGGTCTGGTACATAACATCGCATACATTATAGAGCCTACAGCAGAAGCGTAAGGTATAATAGACATGCGATCCCTTTCCAAATCAGTCTTGCGAGACGTCTCTTTGGAGAGGGTGATCCCGTGACAAGCCGGTAAATTACCGTGCTTGGAATCTTCCATACTGAATCTTTTCAGTATGGTGTCGATGTACCTTGACTGTGAAAGTCCCAACATCCTCTTAGATCTATCACGATAGATCTGGATTCCCAGAATATAGTTGGCATCACCCAGGTCCTTCATGGAGAACCTCTGCGACAAGAATCCTTTGACTGACTGTAGCATAGGAATATCATTTCCTATTAGGAGAATGTCATCCACGTACAAGACGAGGAATACCACAGTTCTCCCTACAATCTTACTGTAAATGCATGGTTCATCTGGGTTTTTGATAAAGTCGAATTCTTTGACAGTATCATCAAAGCAGATGTTCCAACACTGCGATGCCTGCTTCAGTCCATAGATGGACTTTAGCAACTTGCACACTTTACCGCTGCTCTCACTCTGAATGAATCCTTCCGGCTGATCCTTATAGACGCACTCTTCCAAATTTCCATTTAGAAAAGCCGTCTTTACGTCCATTTGCCAGATTTCATAATCGTGGAATGCAGCAATGGCAAGAAGGATCCGAATGGATTTCAGCATAGCCACTGGAGAAAAGTTCTCGTCATAGTCCAAACCAGGTCTTTGACGAAAACCCTTTGCAACAAGTCTAGCTTTATAGGTCTCAACCTGCCCATCTACACCAATCTTCTTTCTGAAGATCCATTTGCAGCCTACGGGTTTTACCCCTTCTGGAGCAAAGTCCAAAGTCCAAACTTTGTTGGTGTACATGGACTCCATCTCGGTTCGCATTGCATCCAGCCATTTTACCAAGTCACCGCTCTGAATGGCTTGCTGGAAGCTAGTAGGCTCACCATAATCCATAGTGCAATTCTCTCTATCCCCGTCTATGAGAAAACCATAGTATCTCTCGAGCGGATGAGACTGCCTACTACTCCTGCGGAGTGACGTAGGAATGTCCTGTTCTTTCGAACCCTCTGGTTCTACTTAGCTTTCAGTAATAGCTCGTGGTTCTGGAATTTCTTCCAGTTCTATTGCGCTCCCACTTATCTGGTTTTCCAAAAACTCAGTTTCCAAGAAGCGGGCTTGACGAGAAACAAAAACCTTTTGTTCTTCTGCTTAATAGAAAAGATACCCCTTGGAGTTCTTTGGGTATCCCACAAACTTACACTGTACTGAACGTGCCTCGAGCTTGTCTGCATGCTGCTTCTTTACAAAAGCTGGACATCCCCATGTCTTTAGATACTTAAGACAGGGTTTCTTTCCACTCCACATCTGATATGGTGTGGTAGGCACTGACTTAGTAGGAACTTGGTTCAAAAGATATGCAGCTGTTTCTAGTGCATAACCCCAGAAGGATCGCGGTAACTCAGCCTTACTCATCATGGAACGAACCATATCCAATAGGGTTCGATTCCTCCTTTCTGATACACCGTTGTGTTGTGGTGTGTATGGAGGTGTAAGCTGAGAGAGAATTCCATTCTCTTTTAAGTAGCCCAGAAACTCGGCACTCAAGTATTCACCACCTCGATCAGATCTCAGTGTCTTGATACTTTTGCCTGTTTGTTTTTCATCTTCATTCTTGTATTCCCGAAATTTCTCAAAGGACTCGGATTTGTGCTTCATTAAGAAGACATGCCCATACCTAGAGAAATCATCTGTGAAAGTAATGAAGTATGAATAACCACTTCGCGCATGTGTAGACATTAGACCACACACAACACTGTGTATGAGTCCCAAGAGCTCACTTGCTCTTTCTCCATGACCAGTGAACGGAGTCTTTGTCATCTTTCCCATGAGACAAGATTCGCAAGTGGCATAAGACTGATACTCGAACGGATCCAAGTATCCTTCTTTATGTAACTTTGTCAACCGTGTCTCATTAATGTGACCCAGTCTACAATCCCATAAGAAAGCCTGATTTAATTCCGGAGACTTTCTTTTAAGTGTGTTCTGGACACTGAAGACCTGAGCTTGATTCAAAACGTATATACCGTTTTTCAATGTACCTGACCCAATCAGAACTTGATTTAGGTGGATGTTTACTACATCGCTTACAAAAGTAAAATCATATCCTTCCTTAGAAAGTAAGGATACAGATATGATATTACAAGTCGCACCTGGTACATAAAAACAGTTACGCAGAATCAATATCTGCCCAGTTGTCAGTCCTAGATGATATTCCCCTACGGATTCAGCATACATGCTCATTCCGTTAGCAACCCTGAGAGTCATAACACCTTTCTTGATAACCCTACGGTTTCTCAGAGCCTGTAACGAATTACAGATATGAGATCCTGATCCGGTATCCAATACCCAGAAAGTAGGGTTAACTGACATACAGTTCTCTATCATAAACACACCCGAAGTCGAAGCCACAACATGCTTCGAATTCTGGCTAATGGCTATACTAACCCTGCAATCCTTCTGCCCATGTTCATTCCCGTAACAATAGGAACATTCCTCTTTTACTACATCCATTCCTGAAACTTCTGCCCTTCCCTTTCTTTCTACTTCCCTAGTTTCCTTCAGGGTAGTAGGTAGAGACTGTTGAACTAAGTCAGCATCTGACCAGTTTTTCAACGTGGTCTTTAGGTCCGTGAAATCAAAAGAGCTGGTCTCTGTAAGGACGTTTCCCTCTACAGATGACCCGATAGCCAACCTCGCTGGTAGCAATTCGTTCGAGGTGTCATATCTTGCGATACGAGATTGCTCTCCATATAAATCTTTGTTATGGAGGAAGATAGAAACTGAGTCCATCTTATCGTGCTGCCTCTGGTATGCACCATCAATTGAGGCTAACACGAGGCACTTGGCTTTCGCACGGTCTTTTTCCGACGTCCTACGGATATGAATATCCGTGACAGGGGAAGCTGGACCTGAAACGGCAGGGGTTTGATTAGTTAAGGGCTGTTCCAGCTTGTCTTGGGCAATGGACATCTGAACAGACCTTTGCCTGTCATAACAGTCAGATTCAATCATTTTATTATCTCGATGTAACGTAGGTGTGGTCACTGGGTCGCTGCAATTACGAGAGAGAGAAGAAAACACTCAGCATGATGCTCTTGCAAGTTTAGATTGGTTTTAATTTATCTAAACAGGATGGCTCCCACTGTCTCTCGAATCCCTCCTCAAACCATAAAGGAAGAATTAGTCAGGATCGATCTCACCGTACAATACTTGCTTAACCGTTCAGCCAGGCCAGTGTCGCTACTTCGAGGGAGGTTTTCCAACGCTTTCGTGAAGTTCCTTAATTAAGTAACCTCTTTTCCCTGTCGGCGTAGCCCCGCTAACACCTTTCTAGACACCTACTAGGTTTATAGCATTTATCGTTTAGTGAGAAAGTTCCCGAGGAGTAGCATATACTCACAGTAGGATCGGGATCCAAATATCATCGCGTGAAAAAACTGAAGGAATCCTACCAGAATCATCACACTCCAAATGGTATGCATCGCTAGCAAGTTTCTGTTCTTTTGAAACTCCCGATGTTGATTTTTGCCCCATGCTCTTATGACCTTGACTAAGGCCAACAAATCATAAGTCACATGTCAAGTTCTACCCGTCGTTGTCCAGGTTGATTTGAACCCACCCGTATATACCCTTGACTATGGCCAACAAAGTAATACGACTGTCCCAAACCAACGCATTCTATCTATGCAACATATGAATACCCACCAGCTACCAAACACTGTGCCTTGACTAAGGCCAACAAACACAGCTTGAATACTGTTGAATATTCATATGAAACGACGGAGGGCTACGGATGGTTTTGGCGAAACCGTGAACGTAGTGAACTTGATATAATCGATGGAACGAGATAGCTTTTAAAAGGAGTGGTTCAAGCTCCACGTTTAAAAAAGGTGGGTTTTTGAAAAGAACCGAGTGGTTTTGAAAGTGTTCCAACGACTTTTACTTGGTTTATTTTCTTGCATTAATTTTATTGCGTCCCATCATTTAATCCTACCATTGCAGAAAACAACCAAAATATGGCGTACACATATGCCATCCGCATTCGCCACGGGGTCCCGTCATCACCCGTTAGGTTACTTAACTAACGACAGAGCGGGGGCTGGACTAGCGCGGATGCAAAACATAAGCAACACCTAAATAGATATCATATATAGATATATAGAAATGATAGCCATTTCAGATCACAGATGAACACATTGGATATACTAGGAATCCGCGATCCGTTCGAGCCTGCAACGAAAAGCGGATTACACGGTCGCGATGAATAGCCAAACCCCACCCTAGACCCCTACGGGTGTGGCAAACTACCCGCCAAGTACCCAAAGCGAAGCAACCTCCCTGAACGCGTGAGTAGGCCACTCGGCACTTCGAGATACCCGGTAGTTTGTGCACCCCTCCTTGGGTCTATCCTAGGAGCAAAAACAGTAAAAAGAAATTATACAATGACGGCTACAACCCCGACCCGGTTGTGCGGCCATACAAATAATATTACATCAATTTAAAAATTTTACAATGAATGAAAGAAAAAGAAACTCTCATCTCACATCCACCCCGGCTATTCATCCGCGACAATTCAACGAGTTCATATACTCAAACCATCAACATTACAGATCACAGATATGTATAACCCCCACTAATCGATGTATAGCGATTAGCGGGCGTTCAATACATATATCACATCACATATATAACTCATTAGCCAAAGTGTAAAGAAGTTCGATCAAAAATATGGATTTGTGACCACCCCAAAAACCAACTTGCTCTCTGGAAAAACTGGGTGGAAACAAACTATTTTAAAAATCCGAAAACTTTAACAGAAGAACACTGCACCAAACTCGGTCCACAACCGAGTCAACTCGGCCGCGGATCTGCGGCAAGAAGTATGTTCTTGCCGCGGAACCGCGGCGCTTTGAATGGTTCGCTGGATCGTTTTTGGTGTGTTTCTTCACAAAACCCTGAGCCGATTTTTGAAGTATGATTTATTATTTTTAGAGCAGAAAAGACAAACAACAGAAACTTAGGGTTTTGAAAACTAGTTTTGCAATTTTTTTCCGATCGAAGTTCTAGATACTTTGCTAACTAGTTAGTTTGTGTTTAGCTTGGCTCTGATACCACTGTAAGTCCACGTTGCTCACCCTGGTTCTTACGGGGAGGCGGAAACGGCGAAAAACAATTATTTAGCACAAGGCAACATGGACTAAAAGCCGGATCTTCGCTAAACTAGAAACTAACACATTACTAGAGGCTTTAACTACTATGCCGTAGAAATTATACCTCACGAAACCGGTCCTTCGGGTCTTCATTCCGCTGTCCCGCTCGTCCGTCCAAGCTCCAAGGTACGATCCGGATCTTGGTCAACTCCACGGCCTCCTTGAGTCGAAAACGATCCACCCGAGAGTTGTACACCGAGCACCACCTCGAGCCGAGGCAACTAGGGCAACGAGATAGCTAGTCTAGATGCCCTAGGTTGTGTAGTAGAGATATATGAAAGTGTTTGTCTTTGTGCGATCTTTTTCCCTCAACACATGAGATCAAAAGAAGAAATAGAGAGGAGGAGGAAGGAGGAGCTAGAAACCATGAGAGCTTTTCTTTTCTTCTCACAAGAACAAGAGAGAGAATGAGAAATGAATTATGAACTAAAGAAATGAACCGTGGTTGCAATAATACTAAAACAACATCATTACAAATCCTACCATGATAAAGTTTATGCTACATTGAATTGACCATTTTCATAATCATAAAGAAAAAGAAAATCCAAAGAAGAGTGTAGACCTCTCATGAAGGTCAATGGTCAACACCGGTCAATGGGTCAACAAAGTCAAGAGAGGTCATGGTGGTCAAATGGTCAATGCAATTAGCCATCACAAAATTATCACTAAAGGGATTAGTAAATAATGTCTCCGGCTCATAATGGTTTTGACCGAACGAATTGCCAAAAACCAAATGAGCCTGCTACATAACGGTTTTGGCCAAACCATCTGCCAAAACCCTAATGAAGCACCTCCTCCTTCATCGTTCCTCAAAACTGTGTATACATACCCGCATCCGCATTCCGTAGAATGCGAATGCACAGAAGACAAAACAAATCCATTCGTGCAATACCCGGATCCGGCTTAAACTAAAGCCCACTAGTATTGTCTGCCCGAACAGCATACGCACACAAGTGCATGTAAGTGATCGAAGCCCTGCCGTGAAACCATACGGCCTCTACACGTTTCGCTCAGTGCAGGGAAACTCTCTGTATGGGACTCTAAAGACTCGACACTACGCTGGCAGTAGGTTTAACCACTGGCCGCAAGCGGCACTTGCTGTACGTAACGGTCCCTAGGTAGATGTCGATAAGAAGGCCAATGAGGTAAACCCATCCGAACTCCTACTGAGCTTGTATGTGACAATCTCCGTACAGTCCGGTCTGTTCGTCTGATACATCGCATGGCGGGCCTAGGGGGTGGTGAACGTCAGTCCCCTAATAGCGGTACAAGTCGTGTCGGAGTGTAGCCCAGAACACTCTGAGATAATACTGGAAACCTACCAGCATATCTCGCTTGCCCTGCCCAGGGACTACTCGTGTAATGGCTCTCCTAGACACAGCGTAATGTCAACCCCCAATACCGGGAGAGATGAATCCTGTCTAACCGTCACTGCCTCCAAATGCTTCGGGACTGCACCCAACTACTACCTGTTTGCATGACTCCTTTGAGCCGTGGTAGGGTAGTAATCTAAGTACAGTGGGAACACACTCGAGGCGAAGTAACAGTGTCAAGTCAGCGGACTAAGCTGTACTCATGTCACCTGGGAACTGATAACTGACGATGGGTATAATACCAACCAACAGTCCCCGACGAGTCCTGTCCAGTGTACTCATAACCTAACGAGCACCCGCATACTATCTCCAGTACGACGTACTGATGGCTGTGGGACAGACCACCTCCCCTGCTGGGATGAGAAGCGTATATGCTAGTCTACTCCGGAGTATCGACGCCCCGTCTCGATAATCCTACGACTAGGGACCTATATAAGGATGTGCTTGTAGATTACCCAACCCCCACAAGTGTGACTGCCATCACAACGCTGGTAATCAAGCTAAGATCCTAAGGGCTCTACTAATATGTATAAGCGATATGCTGAAAGAAACGCATGCACATATTGAAGTAGAAACAAATCAAGTAGCATACTACCATTTTGAGCAAGATTGTCTATACAACTGTGAATATCCCAAGCTTCCATTAAGTAATATACAAGCTAGTATGATACAGTAATGGCCTCTAGGGAATATACACTAACAGATCCCGATACCCACTGCGAGTAAATGTTACTCTTGGTAGAGTTTTGCACTTTACAATTAGCCGATCAAGTAGGTGTCTAGAAAGGTGTCAACGGGGTTACGCCCCTGGGAAAACGAGGTTTACATTAATTAGGTCCGTGCAAAAGCACGGGGAACCTCCTTCAAACTGGCAGCACTGGCCTGGCTGAAAGATTGACGAACTTGTAGAGTGTAATTAAACCTGGCTAGTCTTTCCTTTTAGGGTTTGAAGGAAGATTTGATAAAAACAGTGGGAGCCATCCTGATTAGATAAAATAAATAACCAATCTAATCTTATAAGAGCGCACGCAGAGTGTTTTCTTCTCTCTCTCTCCAGGTAGCGACCATGTCACGCCTTAATCAAGATAATAATATGGAAGTATTGACCGAACCCGCTTGTTATACTGAGCTGGGGAACGTTGGTCCCTCTCCAACTTATAATTGTTATAAGACAGAGCAGGAATTAGGGGAATACCAGATTTCCCGTGCCGCCCAAACGAAGAAAGTGCATGATGGTGCATCTTTTTCGGGTGTGTTCTTTACAAAGAACTGTTTCTCTGTATCCTCTACGTCCTGGGTGTTAGATATCGGATCAGGATCCCGCATATGTAATCTGTTACATGGGCTACAGAAAGGTAGAGAACTGAGAACGGGTGATAAGTATCATGAGACAGAAAACGGTGCAAGTTTTGCAGCCAAGTCTGTTGGTCACTATCATCCTTTATTACCAAAATACACTGATTCTGAATGATTGTTATTAGATACCGAACCTGATATACAAAATCATATCAGTCTCTTTATTACTAAAGAAGGATATAATTTTGTATTGTTGGATAATGTTTTGAACATTTCCTATATCAAAAGTTAATCGGTTCAGGCACGTTATCTAAAAGCATATACATTCTAAATCAAACTACAATTCTTAGTATACAGAACACACACGAGAGGAAGAGTTCAGAGATGAATGAATTCTTCTTGAGGCATTGTAGACTAGGTCATATCAATGCGACCCGACTAGCTAAGTTACATTTAGATGCATATTTAAATCAGTTTAAATTTACATCATATTAAACTTGCCGGTCATGTCACAAAGATAAGATGACCATAGCTCCGTTTACCGGAAACAGAGAAAGAGTTAGTGAACTCTTGGGACTGATACATAGTGATGTGTGAAGGTCCCCAGTCTACATATGCCAGGACCGGTTCTTTGTACTTCATTACATTCACTGATGATCTCTTAAGATTCGGACACATGTTACTGTTGAAACACATGTCTGAAGCTTTTGAGAAATTCAAAGAATATAAGTTAGAAGTAGAGAACCAAAAACCGGTAGAAGTATTATGACCTATGATAAGAACAGGGAGGAGAATACTTGTGCATGGGATTCCTGCACTATTCTAAAGGAGAATGAGATTCTCTCTCAGCATTACTCCTCCGTATACACCACAAGCACGTTGGCGTATCAGGGCGGAGCAATCGCACCATATGGGATATGGTGTGCTCTATGATGAGTATTACTGAGTTACCTGTTTCCTTTTGGGGTTATACACTTGAGAAGCTGCATACCTATTGAATAGGGTTCCAATCAAATCCATTGCCTACCACTCCATATGAGATATAGCATGGGAAGAACCCATCTCATAAGCAAGTTAAGATTTGGGATTGTCCGGCCTATGTCAAAAGCAAAATCCGGACAAGATCGAAGCAAGGTCAGTTCTGTAGAACTGGAAGGATTTCCAGCTATACAAACTACAGCTGATGATTTGATAGAACCAAAGGATTCAATAGTCTCCGACGAACCTCAGCCTCTCCGCCGATCTAGCAGGGTTCCTCATTCGCCTGAGAGATACTTCGGTTTCTCGATAACAGTGGGAGCGAGGATTGCATCATGAGATGATGACCCAACTAGTTTCGAGCAGGCCATCAAGAGTAGGGACTCTGTAAGAATGACTGGATGCTTAGCAATCTGAGATGGAATCCATGTACACCAACAAAGTATGGACTTTGGTTGCAATATCTGAAGGGTTAAATCCCCATCAGGAGCAAGTATATGTTGAGAAGATTACTTGGTGTAGATGGAAAAGTTGAGACTTTCAAAGCTAGACTTCTTAAAGGTTTTCGTCATCGACCAGGAGTGGATAATGATGAAACCTTTTCCAGTGGATGTGCTTAAGTCCATCCGGATCCAACTTGCCATTGCTATATACCATGATTACGATATCTGGTGGTTGGGTGTCATGACCATTTTTCTAAATGCTGATTTAGAAGAGAGCGTCTATAAGTACACAGCCAGAGGGCTTCGTAAACAGTGGGAGCAGCGGAAACGTGTGCAAGTTGCTTTACAGGATAAAGCAGGCATCGCGGAGTTGGAACGTCTGTTTTGATGTGGTAGTCAAAGAGTTTGACGTCATCAAAATGGTAGATGAATCTTGTATATACAAAAGAGTAGTAGAGAGTAAGATGGTCATCCTCGTATTGTACGTAGACAACTTACTCTTGATAGGAAAAGAGTTTCCTATACTACACACGGACAATCTCGTTTTATCACAAGGATTCTCCATATAGGATCTGTGTGATACCTCCTAAATCCTAGATTTTCTATCTATGAGATAGATCTAAATGGATATTAGGATTCTCACTAGTTGTAGTGAGATGGTATCAATCGATCCTGGGGAGAATCACTGGAAAATTTCCAGGGTGATAAGGACGACTGAATGTTAGTCGCAGCCATTGTCTTTACCCTCAGTGGAAGGACGGTATGTTGGAAGAGTTCCAAGCTAAATACCGTGACAAACTAGATGATAAAGGCTGGTGACAGCGCTATCAAAGATACTACCAAAAGAGGTAGTTTGGGTGTATATTAGTTCATGAGATGAACTAGGTTCCTACTATTGTGTGACAATGGAAGTATGGCTTTGGCCAAGGAACCACGGTCCCATCAGTGACCCAGAAATATTCTGAGGCAGCATCACCTGATCATAGAGATAGTTGATCGCCAGGATGATCGAGGTTAGGAGAGTAGACTCAGAGGACAACATGGCGGATCCACTCACAAAGGCCTTTTCCCAGAGAGAGACTCATATGGGATGGTTGAGTATGAGATACTGCAACCACTGCTAAAGATGGCCCTAGTGCAAGTGGGAGATTGTTAGTTATATGTATGCCGTAGAGGCCATTACAGTACATGAGATGTATATTGTAGTGGATGCTGGGACATATATAGGAAGGACTTTCTTACTCGACATCATAGTACGCTATCTGGTTGCTCTTTATCTTAACATGTATACTTTCTGTCTCTCTGTTACATGTTGATAAAGCCCTTAGGATTTGTACTCGACTTCCTGGACTATGATGTAGATCATACTAGTGGGGCCTGGGTAGTACATGAGTACATCCTTCAATGTTCCTAGTCATGGGTATATCGAGATGGGGCATCGATATTCCAGAGTAGACTAGCGTCTATCTTCTCGACCCATGTGATGGACGATGGATGATCCCCTATCCATTAGTGTTTGACATCAGAGACGGTATGCGGGTGCTCAGTGAAGACTGGGTACACTGAAAGGACTCGCCGAGAACTCCCAGATGGTATTATACCTCACGTCAGATGGCAGTTCTCTGGTGACACTAGTACAGCTGAGTCTGTTGACCCGAGATCTTCATAGAGTCTTGTGTGTCTCCCACTGTGCTTTGATTTCCACCCTACCACGGCTCATCTGAGTCGTGTAAACAGGTGGTTTTTGGGTACAGTCCCGATTCATATGGAGGCAATGAGCGATAGGAGGGGATTCATCTCTCCCGGTATTGGGGGTTGATGTTGCGCTATGCTCGACTGGCCATAACTGGAAATCCCTGGCCAAGGTTGCACTGATTTACTGGTAAGTGTTATCTGTAGTTTCATGCTTGTTATAGACCTTACATCGGCATGACTTATCGAGCTACCGGGGTCTGACGTTTACCACCCCTAGGCGAGATATGCGACATATCAGACGAACAGACCGGACTGTGCGGTAAGTGTTACTGGTTGGATTCACAGGAGTGCGAGAAGGCTTGCTCGTTGATCTTCTGATCACTCAATACCCCGGTGGCCGTTACGTTTAGCAGACCGCTTGCGGCTTGTGGGTGTTTGATATGATCATCACCTACTGCCGGCGTATAAACGAGTCTTTAGTGTCCAACACAGTGGTTTCCTGGCTCAAGCGAAATGAAATGGGAGCACATATGAGATATGTGCGGGACCGAGAATAATACCAGTATGTGATACTGTATTCTATTCTCGCGATTGGTATCATTTGACGGTTATATGAGATATAGCCGGGTTACCGAATCAATTGTTGATTCGATACATTGATACACTTGATATTAGTCTGTTATATGTAATATGACCGGATGGTTAAATCAAGTGTTGATTTAATGATTTAATGTATAATTATATATTTGATATATTACTTTAAATTAACTACTATTAACTCACATAAGATTTGTTTTCTCACTAGTTTGTGCATAAGTGTATATATGATATATATTTGTGTACATATGTTTGTATCATGTTTGATGATACATACAAGTTGTGTGTATGAGACTTGTATCAAGATTAGGTTTAAGATTAGGGTATTGTTTTATCAAGAGAATTAACAAAAGAATTGAACTTAGTCAAAGTTGTCAAGCTTGAAGAAGCTTGGAGAAACTTTGACAAAGTCCACTCTTTTGTCACTTATCGTGATATTCTTTAACCTAACCCTTAACCTAAAACCTTGGTTAATTCTCTACATGAGTTAAGCAAGAGGGCTTAACTCAACCATGGTGCCATAATTAAAAGGATAAGCTTTCTTTTGGATGAGATAATTCATTATTCTTTCTTCTTCTTCTTCTTCATTAAGCTCCATCAAAAAGCTTGCTAGCTCCAATGGTACCATGAGAAAAAGTGTGAGAAAAACAATTCTAATGTGAGCCCGTTTCCTATTTCTTCATCCTCTACTACTTGCCATGTAGTATAGGGTGTTTTCTTCACAAAGTTCATGACCAAGTGAAGATGGAGCTTGAGTTTGAGTATCCCCGATGTAGATCATGTTCGGCCTCGAAGTCAACGACCTAGCCCACTCATTTCTCCGACGAAACCAACGCTAGGGTCCGGGATCCCGATGATCGCAGCGAGGGGACATCAACACGGAGCTTTAGAAGTGAAGGACCGGATCTACAAAGGTTGTAATCGCTTTCACTTGTAGTTAAAGTAGTTAACTTGCTTTTAGTTTCGCCTAATCTCTAGTAACGATCTTGCATAGGGTTGTTCGAAACATAAATTTTTTGATTTTGGCATGGTTGATGCCTTGTAGAACCTCATGAGTGTGCCTAGGAACCCTATACATCCATCGCCCATCATATGGATCTAGTATCATATACGCTAGTCTACTCTGGTATATCGATGCCCAATCTCGATACACCTACGACTAAGGACATTCCAGGATATGCTTATAAACTACAGATGTCCCACTAGTATGATCTGTATCATAATCACAGTAGTCAAGCCTATATCCTCTAGGCTTTATCAATATGTATAAATGAATAAAAATATGATCAAATCAACATGTCAGATAAAGAAGAACCAGATAGCATACTATCATGTCGAGCAAGAATGTACACTATATATATATATATACATGTATAAATACATCCACTATCATATAATGGCCTCTAGGGTATACATATATCCAACATAATCGACATGCGATCCCTTTCCAAATCAGTCTTGGTAGACATCTCTTTGGAGAGGGTGATTTCGTGACAAGCTGGGAAATTACCGCACTTAAAATCTTCCATACTGAATCTTTTCAGTATAGTGTTGATATACCTGGACTGTGAAAGTACCAACATCCTTTTAGATCTATCACGATAGATCTAGATCCCCAGAATGTAAGTTGCATCACTCAGGTCTTTCATGGAGAACCTGTATGACAAGAATCCTTTGACAGATTGTAGCATAGGAATATCATTTCCTATCAAGAGAATCTCATCCACGTACAAGACGAGGAATATGACAGTTCGTGCTACAATCTTACTATAAATACATGGCTCATCTGGATTTTCGATAAAGTCATATTCCTTGACCGTTTCATCAAAACAGATGTTCCAACTCCACGATGCCTGCTTCAGTCCATAAATGGACTAAAGCAACTTGCACACTTTCCCGCTGCTCCCACTCTGATTGAAACCTTCTGGCTGATCCATATAGACGCACTCGTCCAAATTTCCATTTAGAAAATCCGTCTTTACGTCCATCTGCCAGATCTCATAATCGCGGAAGGCAGCAATGGCAAGAAAGATCTGAATGGATTTGAGCATAGCCACTGGAGAAAAGGTTTAGTCATTGTCCAAACCAGGCCTTTGACGAAAACCCATTGCAACAAGTCTAGCCTTATAAGTTTCCACCTGTCCATCTACACCAATCTTCTTTCTGAAGAACCACTTGCATCATATCGGTTTTACCCCATCTGGAGCAAAGTCCAAAGTCCATACTTTGTTGGTGTACCAGGACTCCATTTCGGTCCGCATTGCTCCCAGCCATCTTACTGAGTCGCCGCTCTGATTGGCTTGCTGGAACCTAATAGGTTCATCTTTATCAATGATGCAATCCTCTCTATCCCCGTTTATGAGAAAACCGTAGTATCTCTCAGGCGGATGAGACGGCTACTCCTGCGGAGGGGTGCAGGAATGTCCTGTTCTTCAGGAACTTCTGGTTCTACCAAGCTTTCAGTAGTAGCTTGTGGTTCTGGAATTTCTTCCAGTTCTATTGCGCTCCCACTTGTTTCCTTTTCTAAAAAATGCTGTTCTAGAAAATGGGCATTACGAGAAACAAAAACCTTATTTTCCTCTGCGTAATAGAAAAAATACCCCTTTGAGTTCTTTGGATATCCCACAAACATACACCGTACTAAGCTTGCCTCGAGTTTGTCCGCATGCTGTTTTTTAACAAAAACTGGACATCCCCATATCTTCAGATACTGAAGATAGGGTTTCTTCCCACTCCACATCTGATATGGTGTGGTAGGCCCAGTCTTGGTAGGAACTCTATTCAAAAGATATGCAGCTGATTCTAGTGCATAACCCCAGAAAGATCGCGGTAACTCAGCATTACTCATCATGGAACGCACCATATCCAATAGGGTTCGATTCCGTCTCTCCGATACACCGTTGCGTTGTGGAGTTTATGGAGGAGTAAGCTGAGAGAGAATTCCATTATGTTTTAGGTAATCCAGGAACTCGGCACTTAAGTATTCACCACCTCGATAAGATCTCAGTGTCTTAAAACTTTTGCCGGTTTGGTTTTCTACTTCATTCTTACATTCTCGGAATTTCTCAAAGGCCTCGGATTTATGTTTTATCTAGAAAATGAATCCATACCTAGAGAAATCATCCGTAAAAGTAATGAAATAAGGAAAACCGCTTCTTGCATATGTAGACATTGGACTACATTCATCGCTTTGGATGTGTCCTAAGAGCTCGATCGCACTTACTTCATGTCCAGTGAATGGAGTCTTTATCATCTTTTCTTTGAGACATGATTGACATGTGGTATAAGATTGATATTCGAACGGATCCAAATAACTTTCTCTATGTAACTTAGTTAACCTTGTCGCATTAATGTTACCTAGTCTACAATGCCATAAGAAAGCCTGATTTATATCTGAAGATTTTCTTTTTAGTGTGTTCTGGACATTGAAAATCTGTAATTGGTTTAACACGTATATAACGTTATCTAGTGTATCGGACCCAATCAAACCATGATTAAGGTGGATGTTAACAATATCGCTTACAAACGTGAAATCATAACCTTCTTTTGACAATAAGGATACTTGATCAGTCGAAAATATTGCATTTTTAACACGTCAATTTCCCTACCATTTGCATTCATCTAGAGGTGTTCGGTTTGAATATTGCACATATTAGCAAAACAATCGTAAAATACCAGATTACATGTGTTATACTTTAAAACCGACATTTTTAAGGAAATTGAGTGTTTATCATGGCTTCGCATCATCCTTGTATAGCGCAACAATTGTTTCAAAGATCTATGCAGGAAATTCCAGGAACCGAGCCATAATTGTCTAAGTGCTGATAAAAGATACGCCAACTCAAAGACTTGAGATCTAACAGTAATCAAGAAGGAATTTTGAGAATAAACATATCAGAAAAAAACCATTAAGTCAGCAGAAAGCCACACTGTGAAAATGATACACTGAAGCCCTCACGTGACCACAGATCCGCGGCTGGAGCAGGCACATGCCGCGGATCCGCGGCCATATTGCCATGTCATCAGAAAAGTTCTGCACCATTATTCTTCACGCAATGCCTACATCTCATCAAGCTATGGCAAATTCCAGAATTCTCCAGAGTCTTCTGCCAGATCAGCAAGCTCCTTATTCAAGCTAAACTTCCAAGCTTCCAAAGCAAGCTTCCCACTTAACAAACTATTCTTAGAAGGTTCTCCCTAACCTCCAAGCTTAAGAAGGAAGCTAAAGCCTAACTAACTCCCTTTAGAAGCTTCTACATAACTACCTAGCTTACAAGGGAAGCTAACCTAATCCAAGCTTACAAAGGAAGCTAACCATTCTTAAGGCTATAAAAGGGACCCTAAGGCTTTACTTCTAAGGTTGTTCGGTTGTTCATTCTTACACCATCTCCCCAATACAAGTTGAGTGACACAACTTGTAAACCCTAAATCACCAATTCAAATTCCAAAGCCAAAATCAAGAACTCCGAGTACCAAATCAAGCATGAAGCCTTCGATCCTTTAGGAAGCGACGCCGGACTTCATCGGAGCAAGTGATCCAAGCCGATCTGCGACTTAAGGAGCCGAGCGAAGGCGAAATCGACGATCGAGTTCATTCCTCTTGTAGATCTTGAGAGAATTGTAACGAAATTGTTGATAAATAAAGGTGAAATTCTTTTATCTTGCTTTCTTTAAATTCTTGCATCATGATTCGATCTCAATTCTTGATTGTAGTTCTTGTTGTGATGTTTGAGTAAAACTCCGCTCGTAAAGGAGTCGAGACAATCAGTAGAATGATGATGAATAGATTCTTGTACAATTCTTAAGTCCTACGAGTTTGTAAACCCTAGCAATTGAATAATCGATGACCTAGTTTCGATGCGATGCTTTGTTGACTGTGTTCGCTCGAAATTAGGGATCCACGATCGATTCTTGAATTTAGTAGAGCCTAGAATGTGAATGATATCGACGAAAGGACAAGGGATAGAAGATGAAACCCTAGTTTCGTAAGAAATCCCCAATTCTCGTTGATCATCATCGATCTAGTATCAATTCATCGATGGATAAGAATAAGTAATCAATAGATTTCATCACATCTATAGATCCGATCGATTCCTACGAGCCTCACTTCGATTCTTGATTCTTGGATTGGAAATCATCACTTCTCAATTCTTGATTTTAAATGTTTCTTGATTTAGACTAGATTTTACTAATTCTTGATCTTAAATTCATTAAATCTTGAATTGTTTCTTTTCTCTTTTCATTAATTTTTGACTCATCTATTTTGAAATACGAACGTATTACACTTTCCCTGTGGACGATCCGCACTTACAAACGCGCTACAATCGACACCGTTATTGATTGCGGTCAAATAATTTTTGGTTGTGATTTCTATACAATTTTCTAACTACACACCGGAAAACGAATCAATCAAATGGCGCAGTTGCCGGGGATTGTGCGCTAATTCATTCGTTTTTTTTGAAATTTGAGTTGAAAAGTTTATTCCATCATAATTTTGAGATCAAAATTCGCGCAAACACTAAACGTGTTGTTGTGAGGAAATCTGGAATCATTGGAGCTAGAGAAATATTTTTCTGAATATTCCAGAGAGCTTAGAAGGTGAACAGAGGCTTGCTGTGAAATTTTTGTGCAAAGTACTTGTTAAGCTGCCGCGGATCCGCGGTTTAAGTCCATCATTGCGGCGGAAGCGCGGCTGAACTGTTGCATCACTGTTCCAAAATTTGCAGGTATAATTCTAACTTTCTTATCTCTCTCTTATTCTGCTCCAATAACAAATTTGCTGCAGGTTTCTTTGCAAATAAATTGCAGCGCCGCAAAAAGCAATAAAAAAATTGTGCATGTTTTGATTCTTGGTTGTTTGCATATTAATACGGAATTTAAGGGGCAAGGATGTAAGTGCACGGCGGCGCCCCGGCCGTCAATCCGAGGCCAAAATGCGGAAGCGATGATTTACTTTAACTTTTTGAACCGGAACTACCGCGCACTAAAATCCCGGATCGGGCCATTAAACTAGTCCTAGCTATCAAGAGAAGGGTAGAGAGATATACCGAGCGATCCGTGTCCTTCGGTCTTCTTGTCGTCGTCCCGATCTCCCCGCGGAATCTCCGGTCTCCACCACGTCGCCGGCTTCTTTTACGGGCTCCCACTTCAGGACCGAGGCAACTCGGGCACGAAGTTGGCGAGCCGACGTGCCCAAGGTTGCTGTAGGTTGACAGTAGAACTCATGTCTCATTCGGGGTTTGTTTGGTGTTGCCTTTTTGGTGGAGGAATGATACAAGCTAATAGAGATGGAACTTGTGGGATTTTTCAAGCATCATGAGAACCAATAAATCTCACACCAAAAATGGGCAGCCCCTCTTAGCTTGGCCGGCCACTCATGTGGTGAAAGAAGTAAGTGGGAGTGGGGTGTATGAAAAATGAGGGAGAGCAACCATAATGCAAGGGAGAGGAAAAATGATGCGAAGAAATCATCACCCACCAAATCCAACACTCCACAAACTAATCATAACAACAAAGGTCAAGCCATCATGAACCATCATGAAGTCAAGAAGTCAAGGTCAAAATAAGAGCTATCATGAAGCAACAATATGCAAAGACAACCCTCCAAATTGCTTATTTGCATAAATGCAAATAAGCCCTCCTCCACCAATCTTCAGCCAATGAAAGATACAAAGAAAAATTGGCCGAAACGGAAAACAAACTGGCAACTCAATAATACTGGTCCCGTAATAAATTACAGGAAAACCCCGCAACTGTGTATACACAACCGCATTTGTATTCCGACCGAAATACAAATGCAATGAGACAAAATCTACACTGTGCAATACTAGGATCTGGCTTAAACCAAAGCCCGCTAGTATTAATCGTCGGATCATGATCCGTGCAATGCCGCACGTATCTAATCGAACCCTGCCATATCTCCATACGGCCTCTACAGCGTTTCGCCCGAAACTTGAGCAACTGAATTTGGGGGACTCTAAAGACTCGTCAATACTATGGCTGTTGATTTAACCACTAGCACGTCAGAGGTATTAGCCTATACGTAACGGGCTACAAGGTATTGACCAAAAGGGACGTCGATGAGAAAACTCATCCGGACACCCTACTGAGCATGTCAGTGACAATATCCATACAGTCCGGTCCGTTCGTTTAAGAGCATCGCATGGCGGGCCTAGAGGGTTGGTAAAAGTCAGACCACCAAAAGCGGTACAAGTCGTGTCGGAGTGTAGCCCAGAACACCCTGAGATACTACTGGAATACCTACCAGTAAATCACCTGCCTCGGTCGAGGGCTTTGTGTAATAGCTCTCCTAGACACAGCGCGACCTCACCCCCAATACCGGGAGAGACGAACCCCGGAAGATCCGCTCACTGCCTCCATGTGGCTCGGGACTGTACCCAACTAAAACCTGTTTGCACGTCTCCTTTGAGCGTGGTAGGGTAGTAATCAAAGTACAGTGGGAACTCACACGAGACAAATGACGATCCTCAGGTCAATGAACTAACCTGTACACATGTCACCAGGGAACTGCTATCTGACGTCAGGTATAAGACCAACTAGCATGTTCCCGGCGAGTCCTGTCCGGTGTACTCATAACCCAATGAGCACCTGTATACATCTTAGGTGAACCAACTGACACCAGTGGCTTGTCAGACCGGCCACCGCCCCTCGTCGGGGTCTAGACTGTATACACTAGTCTACTTTGGAGTATCGATGCCCTGTCTCAAAACTCCCACGACTAGGGACCTTTTAAGGATGTGCTTATAGACTACCAGCTCCCACGTATATGATCGCCCTCATACTGCTGGCAGTCAAGCAAGAATCCTAGGGGCTCTATCAACGTGCAATAGTGACCTATAAGGTCACCTAAAGCAGCACACGATGATAAAGGTAAATCAGATAGCATATTATCATCTTCAGTAAGACTGTCCTACCGGGATAGGTCCTCCCTCAATCATTGCAATCACGTGTCTGTGATCCAATAATTGACTCTGAGGGCACTATCTCCAACAATCTCCCACTTGCACTCAAGGCTAATTATTGCGATGTCGCATACTCACAGCCCGTGTGATACCGAACACCCAACTCCTCTACTTGTCAGTATCACAAAGCTCGTTTGCGAAACTATTGCGTTCGAGGAATAGCCTCGGTGAGTGGATCCGCTCTGATGTTTCTTTCTATGTCTCTCTATATCTCAAGTTCGCGGAGAAAGCCATCTCCCGAAATGAGCAATACCTGTCTTAGAATGTGTCTGGATGTCTGATGGGACCTAGCTCATAAATGAACTCCAAATCCAAACTTCTTAGACTGTATCGTCAACTGAACTTAATCAGTATCCTGTACCATGCCTCCCTCAGAGTATTTCCTTGGACCACCTGTCCAAAATACTGCCCATCGTCAAAAGGAAAACTATAACTCTGATAGCCACTCTGCCGTCCAGGTCACCTTGGAAGCCTGGAATGATAACTGTCTCCTGAATGAGGCTGATGTTAACATATCCTTAGAACATCCACTTATGTTCTAAAGCTGCTTCCGATTGTTTCTCCAGGATTGGATCAATATCGGCTTATTGCATCTGCTGCAACAACAACATCTGGTGTGGTACTTGACATCTCATGATTGACTCAATTGCCCAAGCAAGTGATCTGTCAATCATGCACATCCCTCTCCCCTTTAGTCTGTAAGACACCTTTGGAGAGGGTGACTCCATCACCTGCAGGATACTACCGTTTCAGGAGTCGTCCATTCTAAAAACTCTTAGAATGCTGTCTAAGTACCCTGATTGGGAAACCACCCAAATCTAGATCTATAGATCTAGTAACCAGAATGTTTGATATAATGTCCAAGTCCCATGTGGAGAAACCACTGTGTGACGACCAAAGTATAAGCAATCGTAGTATAGGGATATCACTTCCTACTCTGTGTATGTCATCCAAATACCAAGAAATCACACCCTACTACCTTCTCAACAGATCCATCCCTTATTCTGATGAAGTCAAACCTATGACTGTCACATCAAAAATTGATGATCTATCTCCGCTATATCTGCTTTAGTCTATAAATAGACATAAGCCACTTGTTCACCATGCTTCCGCTGCTCCCACTGACCACGACAACCCTCTGGCAGAGTCATATAGACGTACACTTCTAAAGCCAGTTTAGAACGACGCTATACTCATCCTCCTGCCAGGTCTCACAGTCTGGAACAACAGTAATGGCAAGTCTGGGTAAACAAGAACCTCCCTGTCACCGTCCTTGAGGCTACCAGAGTACCTCTCGGGTGCCTGAGGTTACCCACCGTATCTGCGGAGTGGCCAATGGAATGTCAAACCAGATTGAATCTTTAGGCTCTTATCGAATCTTCAGTAATCGTTTGCGGTTCTGGAATCACTTCCAGTTCTACCATACTCCCACGACTGTTCTCTGAAAAAATCCATTTTTGTTAAAACTGTGGCGAGTCTAGAACAATATCACTATTGATCTTCCAGATGGCAGAAAGTCAACCCTCGTCATAGCCTGGGTCAACCCACAAACAGCCATTACAGAAACGCCTGGAGTTATCCAGAGTCTGGTTTTAAGCATAATCCGGACAACTCCCCATACCTTAACATCGTTAAGATATGAACTGTTCTATATCCAATACAGAAACAGAGGCACTAATTTAATTTAACCAGATTTAAATCATGCAGCTGTCTCCAGTGCATGTCAACTAAATGGAAGGAGGCAGACCATCGTCACTCATCTTAGGAATGCTTCCAATTATGAGTAACCTGAAAGAGAATCAAGTTCTATTAATCATTACTATCAAATGAATACCCTACACAAGTATCTACATCTTCGATCACCTTGATGAATCCCGATACTTGCAACACCTGGTTCTCTACTCTATTCATATACCTATAACTTCTTAAATCTCAGACCTTGTGTTTCTACGAAACACCTGTCTAAGAACTAGAGAAGTCATAAGTAAACCGAATATAGTGCGAGGACCAACCCCTCTGTCCTAATGGACACTGGACAACATACAATACTCTGTATAAGTCCCCTGAGTGTAATAACTCATTCCCTGTGTGTTGTAAGTTGAAAACTGTACTATGGTTATGAAGAATTACACCGCTGTTTAATGCTCCTTACCTAACCATCCACTGATATAGGTAAATGTCACGGACATAATTTCAAAAAGGTATATCTCACTCTATAAAAATAGACGTACAGATATATCAATTTGAAATTGGTGCATAACTGCGGATATTCAAAACCAAATATTTGCTGTCCGGCAAACAGCCCATGTGATTTCCTCAAATATCACCGATTACAACGAATCCCGATATAATAAGGATGATCACCTAATTCCCAATAACTTACTCCCACTCATCATCTATAAAACCATAAAGATGTGAGAATCAAACTTGGTAAATACATACCCTGGAGCAAGTGTGTAATTGGGAAATCAGTTTTCTTTTAACAGTACACAGTGAAACTGAAACATTGAAATGTTTCCTAGGGGTATCCTGGTATTCCTAGTAATGCCTCTTCCATTGTCCAGATTCACAACTGTAACCGTATATTTCTTTGCCACCTCCTCAAATCCCTTTATATGTCTTTAGTCATTACCTTCTGCACACCGCTTTAGGCCAAATGGTTTTCTCCCTTCCCTACCTTTCGGCACCAACCTATGGTTTGGAAGAAGACTATCCAATAAGCATAATGGGTGTACTGTCCTAATCCTAGGAGCACTCGCAATGCGAGAGAAGGTGAAAATAAAAGAGAACCGAATAAACCTTATTCTTTTTTCTCCTGAACCAGAATCCATCCCCGAACTGGAACAAGTTCCTTTCGAGTTCGTATATAACCATACGATGGAGTATCCAGTAAACCGTGGATCTTCGTAGTGATACGGAGTGTCCTGGAGAAATACAAAGGTGATGTGGGAGTGGTAATGAAATACTTGGTTTGGTCGTGAATATTAGTCGCAATTTACTTTGCCCTGCTTCTAATCCCTTTCTTTGTCTTTACATAATACCTTCTGTACACCATCGTTAGCCTAATTGGTTTTCTTCATTCCCTACCGGTCGGCACCTGCCTATGGTCTGGAAGAAGACTATACAATTTCCGTAATAGGTGTACTATCCCCTAATCTAAAGGGTACTCGCAACCTGAGAGAAGGTAAAAGGAAAAGACAACTGAATAGTCCTATTCGTTTTCTCCAAAACCGGAAACTATCCTCGAATAAATTCCTTCGAGTTCGTATATAACCATACGATGGTTTTGTCCAATGGAAGTGGACGTTCGTAGTAATACGGGGTGTCTTGGAGAAAAGGGTAAAAGTAGGAGTGGCAATGAGGTATGCAACTCTGACAATCTAAAAGCCAGTGTTTAAGAAGGTTCGGTTAATTTTGGTCTCTGAGTCATAGTCTTAGCGGGTCAATGGTCGCTGCCAAAGAGAGAGAGAGAAAAGAAACACTCAGCGTGCACTCTAACCTAGATCAGAATGGTTACCAATTTATCTAATAAGGAAACCTCCCACTGTACCATCAAATTCTCGTCCAAACCTGAAAGAAGAATTAGTCGGGATCACCCGAGGAGTAAACCAACTCATTAGTGGGAATCGGGATCCAACTATCATCGCATGATAACGTGACGGAATCCGCTCACGTTATCACACTCCAGTAGGTATGCGCATATCTGGCAAGTTTCAGTTTCTTTAGAAACTCCCGATGTTATTTTTGCCCCATGCTCTTATGACCTTGGCATAAGGTCAAAATATCATAAGTCACATGTCAAGTTCTACCCATCATTGTCCAGGTTAATTTGAACCCACCCGTACATACCCTTGACGTAGGCCGAAATAATAGTACGACTGTCCCAAACCAACGCATCTATCTATGCAACAGATAAATATCCAGCAGCTACCAATTACTATGCCTTGGCGTGAGGTCAAAATACATAGCTTGAATACTACCGAATATTTAACCGAAATGATGGAGGGCTACGAATGGTTTCTGGCGAAAACCTTTAACGTAATGAACTTGATATCGTTGAAGGAACCGGATAGCTTTTAAAAATACAGTGACGAAAACCATTGTTAAAGAGGTCACTCCGGTGAAGGGATCTCGGCTCTTTCCCCGTAGAATGAGGTGCAGGATATTCCAACTGAATACCACGATGCAAAGCAAAAGTAATCGGCTATAGTGGTGTTATTGCCTTGACGCAAACTTCTATCCAACGGGTCACTCCCGGTGAAGGGATCTCGGCCCTTGCCTCGTCGACTGAAGAGCAGGATATTCCAACTGAATACCACGATGCAAAATAAAAGCGAATGTCCTTGCAATAACAGCTTTTTGAAAAAGTGTTCCAACAATATCAGATTAGGTTTGTTTAACTTGCATTGATCCGAATCAATGCAGTCCCATCAATTGATCACACCAATAAAGAATGAAAATAATGACGTACGTATATGCCATCCGCATTCGCCACTGGGTCCCGTCATTACCCGTTAGGTTAGATAACTAATGACAGAGCGGGGACTGGACTAGCGCGGATGCAAAACATATACAACATCTACTAGTATATATATCAATATATAATATTTCGCTCAAAGCATGATAAAATGCAACATCACAGAAATGTAATAATCATCACAGAACAATACAGATATCTGGGATCCTCGGGTTTCACAGAGCCGCTACTGAAACCCGACGTTCCCCTGGTCGTGTGGATAGCCTGTGCAATGAAATCCTAGACCGCTACGGGCACGGCAAGTTACTCGCCAAAACATGAAGCGAGGCAGCCCCCTTCAGCAACGTGAATGGACCACCAGCACTTCACGGAATCCGGTAACTTGGGTACCCCTCCTTGGTCAAACTGTACCCTCTACGAGTGCGGCGAATAGCCCGCCAATTCTAGAGTAAACCCCCCTCCGTCTCAATGCCATGAGATGCGGGCTTGTTTCCCTCTAGAATCTGGCTATCCGTGCACCCTACCTTGGGGTAATCCTAGTACAGAAAGTAAAATATACATACAACGGGTACATCGACCTCGACCCGGTCGTGTCCCAAAAGAATAATATACAAACAGGCAATGACGGCAGTCCACATGTCGGACGCTCTCCCCGCAACATCAAATGTACATAATACAACAAAAACTGTACTAGCATTGCATCCAGGCTATCCCCCACGACCAATCCGCAACATCACAGCACAACACAGAACATCAACGTGAATGTCACGTTCGCAAATCCGTCTAACCGGGCTATAGCAGTTAGACAGGATTTACCGATCAAGTGACATTCACGGTCGCAGATATAATGTAAATACTGTGAACTAATGTGTTTAAAATATTTGATCGATCAAATTTTCCCAAGTGGGCCCCAAGCACTACTGTAGCACTCACAGAAAATCTGGGACCAAAATGAATGTTCCAAAACACCTATTTTCATCACATAGACTCTCTGTAGAATTTTGATGCACTGAACAGTAAATCTTGAGGCGGAACCGCGGCGCAGGCAAGGGTTTGGCCGCGGTTCCGCGGTCGTATAGTGTGTTCACGTGATCAAAATTCTACAGAAGTCTTATAATTCCTTGCACATCATTCTGAAACAACCTGAAAAATTTTTGGAGCCAAAAAAAATTCGACAGAAACTGATGCACATGAAAACGTGGTTTTTGGAATTTTGTTCGATCGGAAATGTAAACACATTAGACAAAGCTAGACTAGGTTAATGGCGAGGCTCTGATACCACTGTAAGTGCACGGCGGCGCCCCGGCCGTCAATCCGAGGCCAAAATGCAGAAGCGATGATTTACTTTAACTTTTTGAACCGGCACCACCGCGCACTAAAATCCCGGATCGGGCCATTAAACTAGTCCTAGCTATCAAGAGAAGGGTAGAGAGATATACCGAGTGATCCGTGTCCTTCGGTCTTCTCGTCGTCGTCCCGATCTCCCCGCGGAATCTCCGGTCTCCACCACGTCGCCGGAAGGGCACCACGTCGCCGGCTTCTTTTACGGGCTCCCACCTCAGGACCGAGGCAACTCGGGCACGAAGTTGGCGAGCCGACGTGCCTAAGGTTGCTGTAGGTTGACAGTAGAACTCATGTCTCATTCGGGGTTTGTATGGAGTTCCTTTTTGGTGGAGGACTGATACAAGCTAATGGAGATGGAACTTGTGGGATTTTTCAAGCATCAAGAGAACCAAAAAATCTCACACCAAAAATGGGCAGCCCCGCTTGGCTTGGCCGGCCACTCATGTAGTGAAGGGAGTGAGAGGGAGTAGGGTGTATGAAAAATGAGGCAGAGCAACCATAATGCAAGGGAGAGGAAAAATGATGAGAAGAAATCATCACCCACCAAATCCAACACTCCACAAACTAATCATAACAACAAAGGTCAAGCCATCATGAACCATGATGAAGTCAAGAAGTCAAGGTCAAAACAAGAGCTATCATGAAGCAACAATATGCAAAGAAAACCCTCCAAATTGCTTATTTGCACAAATGCAAATAAGCCCTCCTCCAACAATCTTCAGCCAATGAAAGATACAAAGAAAAATTGGCCGAAACGGAAAACAAACTGGCAACTCCATAAAACTGGTCCCGTAATAAATTACAGGAAAACCCCGCAACTATGTATACACACCCGCATTTGTATTCCGACCGAAATACAAATGCAATAAAACAAAATCTACACTGTGCAATACTAGGATCTGGGTTAAACCAAAGCCCGCTAGTATTAACCGTCCGACCATGATTCATGCAATGCCGCACGTATCTGATCGAACCCTGCCATATCTCCATACGGCCTCTACAGCGTTTCGCCCGAAACTTGAGCAACTGAATGTGGGGGACTCTAAAGACTCGTCAATACTATGGCTGTGGATTTAACCACTAGTACGTCAGAGGTATTAGCCTATGCGTAACTGGCTACCAGGTATTGACCAAAAGGGACGTCGATGAGCGAACTCGTCCTGACGCCCTACTGAGCCTGTCAGTGACAATATCCGTATAGTCCGGTCCGTTCGTCTATGAGCATCGCATGGCGGGTCTAGGGGGTTGGTAAAAGTCAGACCCCCAAAAGCGGTACAAGTCGTGTCGGAGTGTAGCCCAGAACACCCTGAGATACTACTGGAATACCTACCAGTAAAACTCCTGCCTCAGCCGAGGGCTTTGTGTAATGGCTCTCCTAGACACAGCGCGACCTCACCCCCAATACCGGGAGAGACGAACCCCTGAAGATCCGCTCACTGCCTCCATGTGGCTCGGGACTGTACCCAACAAAAACCTGTTTGCACGTCTCCTTTGAGCGTGGTATGGTAGTAATCAAAGTACAGTGGGAACTCACACGAGACAAATGACGATCCTCAGGTCGATGAACTAACCTGTACACATGTCACCAGGTAACTGCTATCTGACGTCAGGTATAAGACCAACTAGCATGTTCCCGGCGAGTCCTGTCCGGTGTACTCATAACCCAATGAGCACCTGTATACATCTTAGGTGAACCAACTGACACCGGTGGCTTGTGAGACCGGCCACCGCCCCTCGTCGGGGTCTCGACTGTATACACTAGTCTACTCTGGAGTATCGATGCCCTGTCTCGAAACTCCCACGACTAGGGACCTTTTAAGGATGTGCTTATAGACTACCAGCTCCCACGTATATGATCGCCCTCATACTGCTGACAGTCAAGCAAGAATCCTAGAGGCTCTATCAACGTGCAATAGTGACCTGTAGGGTCACCTAAAGCAGTACACGATGATAAAGGTAAACCAGATAGCATACTATCATCTTGAGTAAGACTGTCCTACCGGGATAGGTTCTCCCTCAATCATTGCAATCACGTGCCTGTGATCCAATAGTTGACTCTGAGGGCAGTATCTCCAACAAGGCCAAATTCAGATTAGGTGGGGAGTTCATTACCCTTCCTAAGCCCCGAAAATCACAAACTTGCATCCGCATTACCCTCATTAATTAAAAGAAATCTATACTTGGCTTTAAGGACCGTCGCGCTCACTTAGGGCAGAAGAAGGCCGTTGGTAATTCATTGCTTATCCGCGTTTCTTTTGTAGTGTCTAAGACAAGTGTGTCTAAGGCAAGTGGTTACTTAATTAGGCCCACTACTTACGTAGTGGAGAACCTCCCACTTATCTGGCACTTACCTGGCCACAGGAGTGACAATGAGGCAGTGGAGGATTGATCCTGTGACTTGTCTTTTGGCAGTTAGGAGCGGTCTAGAGCCTTGACCTAGGTGACCATTAGACTTAGGGTTGCTTGTTGCATTTGTTGTGATTTGCATCATTTTTTTTATAAATCCATATATGTTTCAAAACAAACACCACTTCATTCATTTCACCTAATTATTTCAACGCTGCCACTTGTACTAAACTCTTTAGTGTAAGATAGGCTGGACACGGGATTCTAGTGCCCGTCTTGTCCGCGTTTCCCCGATCGACTCAAAAGTCGGTATTTCTACGTCTACTTCTTCTTTACCCCCCACCACACCCACATCGATGGATCCTTCTCCATCGAACTTTTTTATGTCTACTCTGCCGCCGTCCGTTGGTGCGCTGAATCCACCCCGCGTCTCTCTCCAAGAGAGGTGCTATCCTACATGAGGTCTCTTGTGACCTGTCTCTCCATTCCACGATCCAACGGGGACAATTTTGAGATTAAATCCCAATACATCAACCTTCTACCCAAATATCACGGTCTCGAGTCTGAAGACGCATATGTCTTTATCACCAAATTTGAAAATGTATGCGCAATGATGGGTACCTCACAGCTTTCTGTGGATGCTATGCGTCTTCGTCTTCTCCAATTTACCTTGTGCGATATAGCCGAAAAGTGGCTTTACAACACAACCGCACATTCCATTTCAAACTGGGAAGAATTCGTAAAAGCATTCCTAAAGAAATTCTACCCAAATCATAAGACAGCTCGAGTCCGTAGCGAAATCAATCAATTCACCCAGATTCCAAATGAAACATTCTCAAAATGTCTTGAACGCTTTAAGGATCTGTTAGTTCAATGTCCACATCACGGAATCCCCAGATGGGATCTATGCCGAATCATATATGAGGGCATTAATCCTAACACAAAACAGACCCTTGAATTAATGTGTCAAGGCAACTTCATGACCAAAGATGATGGGGAAGCCTGGAAATTCCTAGAAGATTTCTCTGAAAAATCTTTACAGTGGGAGGGTGTGAGTCAAACGTCTAGGGGTGGCAATAACCAATCGGAAGTTTCCATAGGAGTTAGAGCTGACATTTCAGCTAAGCAAAAGAAACTCGAGAGAATGGAAAATAAATTTTTAGCTGCCTCCCTAAATCAAATGTCACTCTCCAAAACTGTATGTGGATGTTGTTCTGATCATTCTCATTTGACGGAAGAATGTCCACTAAATTCTCCGTTTCAAGGTCATGAGCATATCAATTCTGCTTTTCAAAGACCTAGAAACGATCAATTTTCTTCCACTTATAATCAGGGTTGAAGGAATCACCCTAACCTTGCTTGGAACCAATCCCAAACTCAAAACACGGTTCCAAACCAAAACAATTTCCAAAGGGCTCTTCCACCGCAACAGCAACCACTTCCACTCACTCAGCACCCCTACCAGTCACAAAACTTCCAAAATCCGGTCAACACATCTGCACCGTCGAGTCCTTTGCAGTTAACCAGGACTGATGAATCCTCTTCATTTGCACAATACATGAATTTGGTCCTAACAAATATCATGCAAGTGTCGGCTGAAATGAAGTCTTCTGTCGATGACATGAAAAGAAATACTGTCTCTCAAAATGAGACTATAAAATCGATGGAAGAAGAAATTGCACGATTAAAAGCCGAAATGAGTGCAAGAGAGAAAGCGAAACTTCCATCTCAACCTTTTCCCAATCCTGGCTATTCACATCATGTGAATGCAATCACGTTGAGATTTGGAAGAGTGCTTGACAATCATATTGGGGAAGAGATTGATGACGCTGAAAAATCTATCAATGATACCCCGGCTGAGACCTTTCCTTTCACTTCTTCTTCTAATTCTGACCCCAGTTCGTCTACCCCACCATTTTCTTCCGAGCCTATTCTCCGTTTTCCCCGAGGCTCGACACCTCAGCCCATCTCTTCTAGTCCACCGAAAACGATCCCCACTCCTATTCTTAGATCGTTTCCACCTACACGATCTTCTCCAGTGTTGGACCCCGACCTTATTGCCCAAGCTCCTTCTCGAATCGATTAAGGGGAAACAGACCAAGTCCATAAATGGAGAAGATCACTGAAATCTTGAAACAGGTTAACATCAACATCCCACTTCTAGATGCTATCCAACAAGTCCCCGCTTATACGATAACTCTTAAGGACTTGTGCACTAGAAAGATGAAGACTCAAATGCCCAAGAAGATATTCATGGCAAAGATAGTAGATACAGCATTTCCCCAACAATTACCGAGGAAACGTAAGGATCCTAGATATCCTACGATTTCCATTTCTATCGGGGAAAAACACATCAACCGTGCTCTACTCGACCTTAGCGCAAGTGTTAACCTGCTTCCTTTCTCAGTCTATGAGCAGTTAGGGATCGGAGAGTTGAAACCAGTACATTGCACTCTCCAGATGGCTGACCGATCAAGTACCAAACCTAAGGGTGAACTGGAAGATGTGTCAATAAAAATCGGGGAATTTGTATTCCCTGTGGACTTTATTGTAATTGATACACAGCCTGTAGTGAACCCACAGAATCAAATTCCGGTGATTTTAGGTCGCCCCTTTTTGGCCACTTCCAATGCCATCATCAACTGTCGTAACGGTTCTATGACCCTATCTTTCGGGAATAGGTCAATAGAGCTGAATATTTACAAGTTGGGAAGTGTACCCTCCGAACCTACTGCTCAGGTATGTTCTGTCGAATTAATGGATGTCGATAGCAGCGAATTTGATCATCCTCATGATATCAATCTAGACTCTTTTCATACATTGTTGTTTGACCCAACTATGTATCATACACATACGGACTCTTCCACCGAGTTGTCCGGGTCAACAACTAACACTGAGTATGAACCGTTTTTAGAGTCTGAAGATCACCCCGCGCTTTGTGATGACATTATTCTTCGGGGTATTGATGAGACTTTTGAGGAAATCTTCGCTGATGCACTCGCATTTTTGAAAAGCACGGGTGTTGAGATGAATCCACCTCAATACAAAGAAATTGAACCTCCACCCCCTCTTCTGAACTCTAAAAAGAATGCGAGTAATCCACACATACACTGAGTCGTCTCTCCAAAACGAGACACAAAAACATTCTATTCCACCACTTACCTTTTCCCCACTTCTTTCTGGCTCCATATAACATGTCTTTCCACCAACCGGTGCACTACATTGATAAAATTTTCGAATGGTTGGTGTTAACTTTAGGTCTTTGCAAAGCTTGGCATCGACCAATAATTTTTGACCCCCACTTGTGATTTTCAAAGATTAACATTACTTAACTCAAGTTTGGGGGGTGTAATTTGGCTCCTGAAAAGAAATTTTTTTACACCAAAATGATGAGCCATAGAATAAGTGTGGGGGAGGTTTTTCACTTAAATATTTTGCCCCCATTAATAAATTTCCTCCCAGCCTTACAGGTTTTCGAGATTTAGCGGATGGCAACAGTGAGGACACTGTTGAAAACAAGTTTGGGGGAGGTTTGTGCGTATTTTCGCATCATTTGCATCAAACTTTGCATAAGCACAAAACATTTTGAAAAACCTATAAAAATTTCAAAATTTTAAAAAAAATAAATAAATAAAAATTTTGTACATAAATAAGATAATAAAAGATTAGATAGTGAAAAATTACATCCAAAAGATTAGAAAAATTTAAGAAAACCAAGAAAATTAGAAGTTTTCTTAAACGAACTAGTAATAAGTAGTTATGAGCCGTTGTCCCAAGGGTTAGTAAGATGAAGGAAGTCACTAATCTGAGAATAAAAATAAGTCTGAAAAATAGTTTCTATTCTAGAAGCCAAACATTTTGAACGTTGATACCCTACTATTCGCATTTACATACGTCTTGAAGCTCGGGATAGTAGAGAATACCTTGAAATACTCTTGTCTAAAAGTCGATGTATGAAGGAAAAAAATGAATAAAACATAAAATGATGAAAAAAAATGAACATTGGTTTTGTTATCGTCAAGGCAGCAATAAAAAAATATAGCGAGGGTGCCTCTTCACCTAGTGCCTTAGACCAACTGGTCTGGGAGTCACTGCTAAGCCTTAGGTGGTGCAAAACGATGAAAAACACCGTATAAGCAAGCACAAGAGTAATCGGTCGGTTAGTACCTCAAGAAGTATTAACGGTCGCATGAAAATGTGTGAGCAAATCTAAATATTCATCAAATTAAAAAGTACTGAGGCAGATGGACAAGAGTATGATGGCTTGAATTGAATTCTCCGGGTATAGGGATGTTCTTTACACAGACGTAGGGTTTTATGATCGATGTTTGGAAGAAAGATAGAAATGAAGAATAAAGACGATATTTTATTCAGGGATGATGTGATTTCTGACATTTTTTTCATGACTATTAAGATAAGGCTCATGACAACCGAAAAGCTAGCATAGTTGGAAACCCTAATTTTCAAAGTTTTTTCTTTTACAATTCTTATCTTTATATGTAACTTTCACGGTCTTCCTTTTATTATTGGATTTTGTGGGAGCAATCCGCTGAAAACCCACAGGAGACAACACTCCTCCTACTAGGGATACCTAGAGGTTTAAAGGCTTGTTGCATGTGCTCAGTGCAATCATGTTGCCTACGAAAGTGTGCTAGTTAGTTTTTTCTCTTTCTTTATTTTCTCCTTCTCTTTTTAATATAATAGTTCGCTTGAGACGACCGAAAATAAGTTTGGGGGAATTTGATCAGTCGAAAATATTGCATTTTTAACACCTCAATTCCCCTACCATTTGCATTCATCTAGAGGTGTTCGGTTTGAATATTACACATATTAGCAAAGTAGTCGTAAAATACCAGATTACATGTGTTATACTTTAAAACCGACATTTTGAAGGAAATTGAGTGTTTATCATGGCATCGCATCATCCTTGTATAGCGCAATACTTGTTTCAAAGATCTGTGCAGGAAATTCCAGGAACCGAGCCAAAATTGTCTAAGTACCGATAAAAGATACGCCAACTCAAAGACTTGAGATCTGACCATAATCTAGAAGGAATTTTGAGAATAAACATATCAGAAAATACCATTAAGTCAGCAGAAAGCCACACTGTGAAAATGACACACTGAAGCCCTTACGTGACCGCGGATCCGCGGCTGGAGCAGACACGTGACGCGGATCCGCAGCCGTATTGCCATGTCATCAGAAAAGCTTTGCACCATTATTCTCCACTCAATGCCTAAATCTCATCAAGCTATGGAAAATTCCAGAATTTTCTAGAGTCATCTGCCAGATCAGCAAGCTCCTTATTCAAGCTAAACTTCCAAGCTTCCCACTTAACAAACTAAGCCTAGAAGGTTCTCCCTAACCTCCAAGCTTAAGAAAGAAGCTAAAGGCTAACTAACTCCCTCTAGAAGCTTCTACCTAACTGCCTAGCTTACAAGGGAAGCTAACATAATCCAAGCTTACAAAGGAAGCTAACCATTCTTAAGGCTATAAAAGGGACCCTAAGGCTTCACATCTAAGGTTGTTCGATTGTTCATTCTTACACCATCTCCCCAATACAAGTTGAGTGACATAACTTGTAAACCCTAAATCCCCAATTCAAATTCCAAAGCCAAAATCAAGAACTCCGAGTACCAAATCAAGCATGAAGCCTTCGATCCTTTAGGAAGCGACGCCGGACTTCATCAGAGCAAGTGATCCAAGCCGTTCCGCGACTCAAGGAGCCGAACGAAGCCGAAATCGACGATCGAGTTCTTTCCTCTTATAGATATTGAGAGAATTGTAACGAAATTGTTGATAAATAAAGGTGAAATTCGTTTATCTTGCTTTCTTTAAATTCTTGCATCATGATTCGATCTCAATTCTTGATTGTGGCTATTGTTGTGATGTTTGAGTAAAATTCCGCTCGTAAAGGAGTCAAGACGATCAATAGAATTATGATGAATAGATTCTTGTAAAATTCTTATGTTCTACGAGTTTGTAAACCCTAGCAATTGAAGAATCGAAGACCTAGTTTCGATGCAATGCTTTCTTGATTGTGTTCGCTCGAAATTAGGGATCCACGATCGATTATTGAATTTACTAGAGGCTGGAATGTGAATGATATCGACGAAAGGACAAGGGATAGAAGATGAAACCCTAGTTTCGCAAGAAATCCCCAATTCTCGTTGATCATCATCAATCTAGTATCAATTCATCGATGGATAAGAATAAGTAATCAATAGATTTCATCACATCTATAGATCTGATCGATTCCTACGAGCCTCACTTCAATTCTTGATTCTTGGATTGGAAATCATCACTTCTCAATTCTTGATTTTTAATGTTTTCTTGATTCTTGCTATTAGATATAGATTTTACTAATTCTTGAACTTCAATTTTACAAATCTTTAAATGAATTGTTCTTTCTTTTCTTTCTTTAATTTTCAATTAATCTAATTCAAATTCGAACGGATCTCACTTTCCCTGTAGACGATCCGCACTCGCTAACGCGCTACAATCGACACCGTTATTGATTGCAGTCAAAAATTTCTTTGGTTGTGATTTCTATATATTTTCTACATACACACCGGAAAACATTCAATCAATACTGATATGATATTACTCATTAAATTAGGTACACAAAAACAGTTGTGCAAAACCAAAATATATCCACTCGTCAATCCAAGGTGATAATCCCCTACGGACACAGAATTCACGCAAGCTCTGTTAGCAACCTGAAGGGTCATATCACCAACCTTCAGCACTCTACGGTTTCTCAGTGCTTGCAATGAATTGAATATATGAGATCCTGATCCGGTATACAATACCCAGGAAGTAGAGTTGATTGACAGACAATTTTCATTTACAAACACACCGGAAGCCCGAAGACATAACTTCCCTCGGGTCCTGGTTCTTGGCAATCCAAACTTTGCAATCCTTCTTCCAATAGCCTTTCCTACGAAAGTGGAAGCACTCGTCCTTTGCTACTACCGACACCGCAACCTTTGCCTTTCCCTTGGCTTCCACCTTACCAACAACACCTCTTGGTCTGGTAGGGGCCTTCTTCTTCCTTCCTTTGGCCCTTGCCTTGGACCTGGAAGAGGAAGTAGCACGAACAAACATAGCGGGTGTTTCCCTTGCCTTCTGCAAGGTGCCCTTTGCACTCCTCAACATGTTAAAGAGTTCTGGAAGTTCAACTTCTTTACCTTGAATATTGAAATTCTAGATAAACTAGGCGTAGGTAGAAGGAAGGGAGTAGAGAATCAAGTCTGTATACAGCTCGTTCTCTAATGTTTTCCCATGGTCCGCGAGCTCTTCAATATAGCCAATCATCTTAAGGACATGTTCCCCAACAGATGATCCGACTGCCATCCTTGACTAAAACAAGTTCTTCGAGGTCTCATATCTAGCTATACGAGATTGCTCTCCATACAGTTCCTTGGTGTGGAGAAATATGGATTCAAGATCCATATTCTCGTGCCTCCTCTGATGTTCATTATTCATAGAGGCAAGCACGATGCATTTGGCCTTCGTGCAGTCAATCTCCCAGGTCTTGTGGATTTCCTTATCCGCGACATTGGATTCTGGACCTGGGATGGCATGGGCTTTTGTAGTAAGGACATACCCCAATTTTTCATAGGTGATTACCATCTTGACATTCCGGAACCAATTTTTATAGTTTGGCCCTGTCAAAATATTTTTATCTAATAATAACTTAAGGCCCGTCATGTTCTGGTCGCTGTAATCAGGAGAGGGAGAAGAAACACTTTAACATGATGCTCTTGCAAGTTTATAGTGGTTTTTAGTTTATCTAAACAGGATAGCTCCCACTGTTTCTCGAATCCTTCCTCAAACCATAAAAGAAGAACTAGTCAGGACTATTCTCACGGTACAATACTTGCTTAACCGTTCAGCCAGGCAAGTGTCGGTACTTCGAGGGAGGTTTTACGACACTTTCGCGAAGTTCCTTAATTAAATAACCTCTTTTCCCTGGGGGCGTAACCCCACTAACACCTTTCTCGACACCTACTTGGTTTATAGCATTGATTGTTAAGTGAAAGAATCTCCCGATGAGTAGCATATACTCACAGTAGGATCGGGATCCAAATATCATCGTGTGATAAAGCTGAAGGAATCCTACCAAAATTATCACAGTCCGAATGGTATGCAACTCTAGCAAGTTTCAGTTTCTTTAGAAACTCCCGATATGGATTTTTGCCCCATGCTCTTATGACCTTGGTGTTGGTCAAAATGTCATAAGTCACATGTCAAGTTCTACCCATCATTATCTCGTTAATTTAAACCCACCCGTACATTCACCTGACGTTGGCAAAATGGCTGTACGACTGTCCCAAACTAACTTATCTATCTATGCAATAGATGAATACCCAGCAGCTACCAAACACTATGCCTTTTTATTGGTCAAAATACATAGCTTGAATACTACTGAAATACCCAAATGAAATAACGGAGGGCTATGAATGGTTTTGGCGAAACCATGAACGTAGTGAACTTGATATGATCGAAGGAACCTGATAGCTTTTAAAAGGAGTGGTTTAAGCTCCGCAATTAAAAATCTTCTGTTTTAAAATAACCGAGTGGTTTCTTTTAAACTGTTCCAACGATTCAACTTTGGTTTATTTTCTTTGCTTTAATATAATGCGTCCCATCAATTAACCTATCATTGTAGAAAACAACGAAAATACAACGTCCGCTTATGCCATCCGCATTCGCCACTGGGCCCCGTCATTCACCTGTTAGATTACTTAACTAACGACAGAGCGGGGGCTGGGCTAGCGCGGATGCAAAACATAAGCAACGCCTACTAGATATCATATATAGATATTGTACATTCGTCAGACACAATAATAGGCATTCCAGTTCACAGATGAACATATTGGATAATCTAGGAATCCGTATTTCCGTTGAGCGTGCAATGAATGACGGATTACATAGTCGTGATGAATAGCCAACCCCACTATAGACCCCTACGGGTACGGCAAACTACCCGTCAAGTACCCGAAGTGAAGCGGTCTCCCTCAACGACGTGAGTAGGCCACTAAGCACTTCAAAGTACCCGGTAGTTTGTGCACCCTACCTTGGGTCTATCATAAGAGCAGAAAATAGTAAATGAAATAATACAACGGTGGCTACAACCTCAACCCGTATGTGCCCCGCAAGAATATTATAACAATTTACAATTCACAAATGAATGAAAGAAACACTCGTCTCACATCCCCGGCTATCCATTCACGACAATCCAACAAGTTCATATTCTCAAACATAAAGTAACCATTACAGAAATGTACAACCCGCTACTAACCGACATATAGCAATTAGGGGAGGTTTACGAACACATCAAAACTGAACTTGAAACATTAAACAACTTCAAACTGGGACTTCGAAACGCACCGTATTAGCCACAGTTATGAATTTGCAGTAAAATCAAAATTGGAAAAAATAAACAACTCCAAAAACCCAAGATTAAAGTCAAAAGACCACACCAAAAATGAAGCAATTCCTCCATCAAAAAACCGATGTCGCCGGAAACCCTAGGATTGTCGCCGTCCCGTTTTTTCAGGAATTGTCTTGTTTTTGTTTGGTGTTCTTTTTACTGTATAAATATCACTCTGTACTTGTTTAAATAATTTTCAGAGCAACTTTGAAAATCGACCGAAACTTGCATCTTGGGGTTCGTTGTTTTCGTGTCATTTCGGTTTCGTAGTTTAACTTGTTGTTTAAACTGTTAGCTATGGTTTAGTAGGCTCTGATACCACTGTAATTCGACATTACACACCCCACATGAAGCGGGGTGGCGGAATAAGTAAAAAACAATCATTTTAAACAAGTTAACATCGACTAAGCATACGGATCTTTGCTAAACCATATCTAACACAACTAACTAGAGGTATTATCTACTCGTTAAGAAGATTATACCTAAAGTTCGAAGTCCTTCTTCTTTACTTGCCAACCTCCTTGACCACTAGAGCTCCTTTGGAGTAGAAAGGATGGCACCTCCTCGTCGTCTCCTCGATGTGATAGAAGTTCCACCTGAAAGTTCCTACTACAAGCTTTAACCTTTAACTTGAGGTAACTAAGTGGCTAGGATTGCTAATCCAAGTGACCTAGAGGGTATAGAGATGGATTAAGGATTGATTAGTCTTTCTAACCCTTGGGATCTCAACACATGAGAGGATTATGGTTAGGTTGAAGAAGAGAAAGAGCATGAGGAGAGAGAATGTGTTTGTTATTATGAAATGAAAAAATAACTCATTTGTGTATATTATGAAGCATAAAAATATCTTCCATGCTTCATTTAATACAAATGGATGAATCATCTCATGAGTCATATTTTCATTTAATGCAAATAACACATCATCTCCTCCACCTCATTAAGCTTAATTCATAAATGAATTAAAACATAATGAGTCACCTTTCTTCTAGAAGCTTCTCGAGTAATTACGAGAATGTCCCTTGTAAGTCGACGTTCGACACCCCATGAGTTGCGGGTAGGCGGAATAGGTAAAACAACCATTTTGTTTAAAACAAACATCGACTAACTTACGGATCTTTGCCAAACCCTAACTAACAACATCATAGGAGGGATTAGCTACTATGAAAGAAGATTATACCTAATGAACCAAGTCCTTCTTGTTCTCGTTGACCACCTCTTCGTCGGCCTCCTCTTTGTGATAGAAGATCCACCCGAGAGCTACTAATCCAAACTTGACCTCTAACTTGAGGTAACTAGGTAACTAAGAGTGCTAATCAAAGCAACCTAGAGGATATAGAATAGGATTAGGGATCAATTAGTCTTGCTAACCCTTGATCTCAACACATGAGAGGTTTGGGTTAAGGTTTGAAGAGAGAGAGCTTGAGGAGAGATAAGGTGAGAGTGAGAATGAAATGGAAATTAACTCATTTGTGTATATATATGAAGCATAAAATATCTTGCACAAAATATCATTTGCACAAATATCTTCATGCTTCATTTAATACATAATGAATCATCTAGTGAGTCATTAAAAGCATTAATTCTTCATTAACTCTCTTGATGAATCATCTCCATGAGTCACAAAACCATTTAATGCAAATGCCACCTTAGCCTCCAACTCATCAATCTTCTAGAAGCTTCTCGACTAATTACGAAAATGCCCCTCCCATTCGTGAAAATACGGAAATACTGAGACTGTATAAATCCAATAATCGAATATTAGAATCTGGCTTAAACTAAAGCCCGCTAGTAAAAACTGTCCGAACATCGTACGTGCGATAAAACACGTATGTGTCCGAACCCTGTCGTAAAACCATATGACCTCTATATCGTTTTCCCCGAAGCAGGGAAACTCTCTGTGTGGGACTCTAAAGACTCGACTACTACGCTGGTAGTAGGTTTAACCACAGACCGCAAGTGGCACTAGCTGTACGTAACGGTCCCTAGGTAGATGTCGATAAGAAGGCCGATGAGGAAACCAATCCGAACTCCTACTGAGCCTGATGTGACAATCTCCGTACAGTCCGGTCTGTTCGTCTAGGACTATGGCATATCGGACCTTGGGGGTGGCAAGCGTCAGTCCCCTAAAAAAGGTATAAGTCGTGTCGGAGTGAAGCCCATTGCACCTTGAGAAGCTACTGGAAAACCTACCAATAAATCTCGCTTGCCCTGGCCAGGGACTTTGCGTAATGGCTCTCCAGACACAGCGCGATATCAAATCCAAATACCGGGAGAGACGAATCCTGTCTAACCGCCACTGCCTCCAAGTGCTTCGGGACTGCACTCAACTGCTACTTGTTTGCATGACTCCTTTGAGCCGTGGTAGGGTAGCAATCTAAGAACATTGGGAACACATTCGAGGCGAAGCAGCAGTGTCAAGTATGTGGACTATGTTGTACTTATGTCACCTGGGAACTGTTAACTGACGACGGGTATAATACCAACCAACAGTTCGCTGCGAGTCCAGTCCGGTGTACCCATAACCAAACGAGCACCTGTATACTATCTCCAGTACGACGTACTGATGGCTGTGGGACAGACCATCTCCCCAACTGGGATGAGAAGCGTACACACTAGTCTACTCCGGAGTATCGATGCCCTGTCACGATAATCCAACGCCTAGGGACATGAAAAAGGATGTGCTTGTAGACTACCCAGCCACCACTAGTGTGACTGCCATCACAACGCTGGTAGTCAAGCAAGATCCTAAGGGCTCTATCAATACGTACAAACATATTACGATAAATATAAACCATGTAGCATACTACCATGTTTAGCAAGACTGTTATTATAACTGTGAATATCTCAAGCTTCCATTAAGTAATTTACAAGCTGGTATGATACAATAATGGCCCCTGGGGCATATACAGTAACAATCTCCCCTTACACTAGGGCCATGTACTGGCGTATCGAAGACCGATCATCTCGAGTAGCCTCTCGAACTGAATCTGAGGTAAGGCCTTTGTGAATGGATCAGCAGTGTTCTCCTCTGTAGTAACTCTCCGGACCTTGATCTCCTGGCGATCTATGATATCCCTGATCAGATGATACCGCCTTAAGATGTTTCTGGACTTCTGATAGGACCTGGGTTCCTTTGCTAAAGCTATAGCTCCGTTGTTGTCACAATAAAGCGATATTGGATCAACAATGGTAGGAACCACCTGAAGTTCTGTTAGGAACTTCTTTATCCAGACTGCTTCTTTTGCGGCATCGCAAGCAGCGATATACTCTGCTTCCATCGTCGAGTCAGCAACGGTGTCCTGCTTGGAACTCTTCCAGCACACCGCCCCTCCATTGAGGGTAAAGACATAACCTGACATGGACTTGGAGTCATTCTTATCACTCTGGAAGCTGGAATCGGCAAAGGTTTCGATCTTGAGGTCTTTTCCGCCGTAAACTAAGAACATCTCCTTAGTTCTTCTCAGGTACTTGAGAATGTTCTTTTCTGCTATCCAGTGCTTCTTCACTGGGTCTGACTGAAACCTGCTTACCACGCTCAGTGCATAAGCTACATCTGGTCTCGTGCACAACATCGCATATAATATAGAGCCTACCGCAGAAGCGTAGGGTATAACTGACATGCAATCCCTTTCCAAATCAGTCTTGGGAGACATCTCTTTGGAGAGGGTGATTCCGTGACAAGCCGGTAAACTACCACGCTTAGAATCTTCCATACTGAATCTTTTCAGTATAGTGTTGATATACCTGGACTGCGAAAGTCCCAACATTCTCTTGGATCTATCAAGATAGATCCGGATCCCCAGAATGTAAGAGGCATCACCCAGGTATTTCATGGAGAAACTGTGTGACAAGAATCCTATGACAGATTGTAGCATAGGAATGTCATTTCCTATTAATAGAATGTCATCCACGTACAAGCCGAGGAATACGACAGTTTGTGCTACAATTTTACTATATATACATGGTTCATATGGATTTTTGATAAAGTCATATTCTTTGACCGTTTCATCAAAACTGATGTTCCAACTCCGCGATGCCTGCTTCAGTCCATAAATAGACTTAAGCAACTTGCACACTTTCCTGCTGCTCCCACTCGGATTGAAACCTTCTGGCTGATCTATATAAACGCACTCTTCCAAATTACCATTTAAAAAAGCCGTCGTTACGTCCATCTGCGAGATATCATAATCATGGAAGGCAGCAATGGCAAGAAGGATTGGAATGGATTTGAGCATAGCCACTGGAGAAAAAGTTTCGTCATAGTCCAAACCAGGTCTTTGTCGAAAACCCTGTGCAACAAGTCTAGCCTTATAGGTTTCCACCTGTCCATCTACACCAATCTTTTTCTTGAAGATCCATTTGCATCCTATGGGTTTAACCCCATCGGGAGCAAAGTCCAAAATCTATACTATGTTGGTGTACATGGACTCCATCTCGGTCCGCATTGCATCCAGCCATCGTACCGAGTCGCCGCTGTGGATGGCCTGCTGGAAGCTAGTAGGTTCATCATCATCAATGATGCAATCCTCTCTATCCCCATCTATGAGAAAACCGTAGTATCTCTCAGACAGATGAGACGGCCCACTACTCCTACGGAGGGGTGCGGGAATGTCCTGTTCTTCTTGAACTGCTGGTTCTACCAAACTTTCAGTAGTGGTTTGTGGTTCTGGAATTTCTTCCAGTTCTACTGCGCTCCCACTTGTTTCCTATTCTAAAAACTGATGTTCTAGAAAATGGGCATTACGAGAAACAAAAACCTTTTGTTCCTCTGCATAATAGAAGAAATACCCATTGGAGTTCTTTGGATATCCCACAAACTTACACTGCACTGATCGTGCCTCGAGTTTGTCCGCATGCTGCTTTTTAACAAAAGCTGGACATCTCCATATCTTCAGATATTGAAGATAGGGTTTCTTCCCACTCCACATCTGATATGGCGTGGTAGGCACAGTCTTGGTAGGAGCCCAGTTCAAAAGATATGCTGCTAATTCTAGCACATAACCCCAGAAAGATCGCGGTAACTCAGCATTACTCATCATGGAACGTACCATATCCAATAGGGTTCGGTTCCGTCTCTCCGATACACCGTTATGCTGTGGAGTGTATAGAGGAGTAAGCTGAGAGAGAATTCCTTTCTCTTTTAGGTAACCCAGGAACTCGGCACTTAAGTATTCACCATGTCATGCCCCGCTTCCCAATGTACGGCCAAGGGCACGCGACGAGGTCCGCTACGTATGTACTCAGAAGTACATACGCTAAGCGTATCTAAGCAATATAAAATAAATACACAAGAGACAAGAGTATAAAAATAACAGCAACTTTTATTTATTAACAGTCTTTGTACAAAACATGGAAAGGAAAAAAATACAACTGAAATAAAGATACCTAAACAGTGGCATAACAGGAAATGGAAAGTACTGAAAAGAAAAGTGTACACTGAAATTATACTGCAGGGTCTTCAGCAAATTGCTCCAAGTCTTCCTGGGTTGGCTCAACTTCTGCCGGGTCCAGGTCACCTAACGACATTCAAAGAAGAGAGAAACAGAATATCGTCAGCGAACAGATCGCTCGGTAAGTCCCAAAGGTAAGAGGGAAGTAGAGAAGAAAGAATAAGAGGATACATTTTCAAAGTGTAAACTATTGTTGTAATATTATGTTAACGCTGTTATTTGTAGCCTGGTACAGAAGGATGCCAGTGTATACGAGGGGAGTCTCACTTGCCAGAGACTAAGGCACGTGTAGTACAAGGAACCGTTATGCCACGGTACAACAGCAATGGGATTCAGGTTAGGTGTCTTAATCTGACCACCTCGTGCCACCTTTAACACCTTCCGTACCAATCTACCTCTTAAACCCCGCGATGTCTTGTTTGTATTGTTATCTTGTAAAATTGTATTGATTGTAAGATTGATTAACTGACTGACCGAAACTATGATATGAGGAAACGGCTAAAACCGTAGAGTCATGTAAATGGAATACTGGGAAACATGTAAAAGGAATAAATCCATGGTTCGGTTCAGTCAAGTTATATAGATTGTTAACTGGATTCAGGGATTCATGTATTCGTATTGAGTTGGAATATAAAAGAATATAGATTGACTTGAATCATGTTCAAGTCAGAAATAGTCAGACTCAAACCCGAGTCAGACTAAAAGAAGGTAAGTTGAAGTTCAATAATTGTTAGGGGCCTTATTGTAATTCATAAAACTTGAGGGGGTTTTATGTCAAAAGTACTATTGCATATTTTTCAAAATACACCTCAAGTATTTATTATTCGCCTTTATAGTTATAATGAATGTGAATTTTATTTGTGTTATTCTAGTGAATATATCCTAATAAAAGTATTAATTGATTTATTTGAAACTCATGTTATTTTAATGTAACTTTTAATCTTGTAATTTTAGGAAAAATGGAAACTTTATCTTATGATAAAATAGGTGTTTAAATGATAATTAAATTAATACAAGAATAGTTTTAAATAATATTTTATTTTCCAAAATCTCATTTTTTCTTAAATGCCGTATTTTAAACCTTTCGAGACCGAATGCTCCTTGCGGAGGTCTGAATCTCGCACTACTAACCCGCGGGTGCACGATGAACCGTACTATCCCTAACGGGTTCCCCAAAGGTGGGTTGTAGTGGCGCTTTGCTTTGGTTTAACAAATACCATTCATTTAGAAAAAACGGTTTTATAAATATAAGGTATTTATTTGTAAAGGATGTAATTTCCGTATTTTAGTTTCTAGGGTTTCCTAAGCCAACTAGCCTATTTCTAAGGTCTAAACGATAAGTCATTAGAAGCCTCAAATCGCCTCTTCACCGTCAATTGCGGCCAGGTAAGTGCCAGATAAGTGGGAAGGAACCACAGTCGTGGGCCTAATTAAAAACCACTAGCCTAGACACACTTGCCTAGACACCACAAGACAGTTGAGATAAACGATCGATGTCCATGTCATATCGTGCTTTTTATTTTAAAAGATTTTATTTAAAATTGTGTACAACTTAAAGCTTTCAAGAAAGGTTTATAAAGATAATGGTATTTTAGTGAAAAGTCCTGTATTTTCGTATTCTATGTTTTGACGTTTATCAATTACGGTTATATTTGTGTGTGTGTAGAGGTAGGTCATTACCTCATGACTTATTTTAAGTTTTAATGAAGTTTTAGAGGTTAAATATGATATATTAAACTTGAAGGTATTAAAGCGCAAGAATACGGTATTTGAAAACGTTATCATTTTATGTGTGAAAATTCATTCAAATTGATTTCTACAATTTTTTTGATCAAGATAAACATATTTAGGAGTGAGGGAATTGATTAAACGAAGAAAAATAAACTTCATGGTATTTTTATGAAAAGAATACGGTTTTACAAGAAAGCTATCATTTCATGTGAGAAACTTTGTTTAAATTGGTTTCTATGTGATTAATTGTCATCATGAATATAGGTAGGTTTTATGGATTAGGTGACAAGTGGGATTTTGTCGAAAAACCGAATCGGAAATCGGTTTGTTCCGATTTCCGTCGCGGTTCGTAATTCCGTATTTTAAGAAATAGAAAAAATGGAAGATTGGGACTTACGGGTTTTCAAACTCTTCTAAAGAGTAAAGAGGACTAGGGAGAAAGACCGAGGTATGGTTTCATCGCCGGTTTCTTCAAATCACGTCGCCGGAATTCCGTCAGGGCTTCGCCGTGAACTCGGTTTCAAAGCACACTTTCTTTTGGAAATTTCAAGAGAGTAATTCTATGGTTTTGGAATGAGAAGGTAGGGGCTAGGGGTCTATTTATAGAATAGCTAGGGTAGGGTAGGTGAAGGGTTTTCTTTATTTAAAAAATTATAAAAATTTGATAAAAAGCATTAAAATTTGCAGTAAAATGGTTGTATTTAACATTCAGAAACCGATCAAATAAATTGGAGTTAACCATGAGTTTCAGAAGACCAAAAGCCACCATTTTCATGTTGGGACCCCGGCCATCGGCCCAACTCCGGCCGGCGGCGCCGGCCGATTCGGCCATCTCGCCGGCTAAGTTGGCCGATTCCGGCCGGGTTTGGCCGGCATTGGGTGTGGGGTCTTCTGACTAGGGTTATGGCATACTTCAATTTTTGAGTTCAGTTCCATATTTTGGAGTTATGGCTTGTGGACTTTTGGGCTTCCAAGAAATTTTAAAGAAAAATAAACTAAAAATAATGTGGGGCATGGGATTCGAACTCTGGTGGCTTGGTTCAGCAGTGCAAGGTATTACCAATGTGCTACAAGCTCCTTCTTGTAATTATTGTAGAGAGATAGATACTTAAAGTGTTATCAGCAACATTAATACTCCAAGTATACTTCAAATTTAATTCAAATTTAGGTATACGAAAATTGGAGTTGTTACAATCTACCCTCCTTACAAAAATTTCGTCCTCGAAATTTACAACTTTTATTTGAGTACTAATTTACAAAAAAGTGTGGATATCTTGCACGCATTTCATCTTCACTTTCCCACGTGGATTCTCCTGGAGTGTCTTTTCTCCACATTATCCTGACCAGGTTAACTTCCTTGTTCCGAAGTGTCTTCACTTTCCTGTCCAGGATTTCCACAGGTTGTTTCTCACAAGACAAATCGGGCTGTATCGTAAGCTCGGAATGATCAAGTACATGGCTGGGGTCACTCACATAACTTCTGAGTTGAGATATGTGGAACACATTATGCACTCCCTCCAATGAAGGTGGAAGCGCTAATCGGTATGCCACTTCCCCGACTCGTTCGAGTATGTCGAACGGTCCAATGTATCTCGGACTCAGCTTTCCCCGTCTTCCAAATCGGATCACTCCGCGGTTCGGACATATTTTCAGGAATACATGATCTCCTGGCTGGAACTCCAAGTGTCACATCTTCGCATCAGCCCAGTGCTTCTGTCTATCTTGGGCTATGCGCATTCTTTCCCTGATGGTACTAACCACATCAACGGTCGCTACTATCATCTCTGGTCCAAGGAGTTCCCTATCTCCGATGTCGTCCCAACTTAATGGTGATCGACACTTCCTTCCATACAATGCTGCAAAAGGTGCCATTCCTATGCTTGCTTGGTAGCTGTTGTTGTATACAAACTCCACCAGATGCAGGTGATCTTCCCACGATCCTTTGAAGTCGAGCATACATGCTCTGAGCATATCCTCCAAGATCTGAATAGTTCGTTCTGACTGACCATCTGTTTGTGGATGATAAGCCGTGCTGAAGTTCAGACTTGTTCCCAAGCTAGCTTGCAGACTCTGCCAAAATTGCGATCGGAACCTGGTGTCACGATCGGAGACAATGCAGACCGGTACTCCATGATGTCTCACAATTTCCTGTATGAGTTCATGGGTATCAGAGATAGTACATTATGAAGAGTTTTAAATCTAAATTAGATTATTACCTCCAAGTACTTCTTCACTAGTGTCTCAGTTGATTGGCCAACTCGAAATGGGATAAAGTGAGCCGACTTTGTGAGTCGATCCACAATGACCCATATCGCATCGTTTCCCTTTGTGCTGCGAGGAAGAGCAGTTACAAAGTCCATCGTGATGTGCTGCCACTTCCATTCTAGGATTGGTAACGGTTGAAGTAGTCCAGCTGTCCTGTGATGTTCAACCTTTAGCTTCTGACACACCAAACATTTTGCGACACTTCTGGCTACTTCACCCTTCATTCCATGCCAACAATAATTCTGAAGTAGATCTTTGTACATTTTGGTACCTCCAGGATGTACTGAATAGGGAGAGCTGTGAGCTTCTTTCATTAACTCTTCCCGAACAGGACCCTTTGGTACACACAATCTGTTGCCGTATCTCAAGGATCCGTCTTCATAGATGATGAAATCTGTTCTGAGTCCATTCTCCACTTGTTCTCTGATCTTTTGCAACTTAGCATCGCTGGCTTGAGCTGCCTTGATCTGATTGACAATGGTTGATTGAACATGTAGATTCATCAAACTTGCAGCATCACCTGGCATGACTAGTTCAATCTCCATCTGATGTAAGTCTTGCTGAAGCTTCCATTGAGTGGTGAGATTCATTGATAATGGTTGGCAACTAAAAGCATCTGGTACTACGTTCACCTTTCCTGGGTGATATTGCAAGTTGATGTCAAAGTCCGCCATGAGTTCTAACCATCTTCTCTGCCGCATATTCAACTCCTTCTGAGTAAACACATACTTCAGACTTTTATGATCTGTGTAGATATTCACTCATTTACCAAGTAAGTAGTGGCGCCAAATTTTGAGAGCAAAAATGGCGGCTGCCAACTCCAGATCATGCGTCGGATAATTGCGCTCATGAGTCTTCAGTTGTCTTGAAGCATAAGCCACAACCTTACCGTGCTGATGTAGAACACATCCTAATCCCTTACCGGATGCATCGCAATGCACTTCGAATCCTCCAGATTGATCCGGTATTACGAGAATAGGTGCAGATGTCAGTCTTGACTTGAGTTCTACGAAAGCTTGCTCGCATGCTTCTGACCATACAAATTCTTCATCTTTTCGTGTGAGCTTGGTCAGGGGTGTTGCTATCTTCGAAAAGCCTTCAATGAATCTTCTGTAATATCCAGCTAATCCCAAAAAACTCTGTATGTCCTTCACAGACTTTGGTGTAGGCCATTCGCTAACTGCCGAAACTTTTGCTGGATCCACAGAAATTCCTTCTCCTGATACGATGTGTCCAAGAAAACCAACTTGATTTAGCCAAAACTCGCATTTGCTGTACTTGGCATAAATCTTATGTTGTCGAAGAGTTTCCAGGACAATTCGTAGGTGCTCCGCATGTTCTTTCCGATTCTTAGAATATACCAGGATGTCGTCGATGAAGATGACAACAAACCTGTCTAAATACTCCCGGAAAACTTGGTTCATAAGGTTCATGAAGATTGTGGATGCATTGGTCACTCCAAATGGCATTACTAGAAATTCGTAATGTCCATAGCGAGTTCTGAAAGCTGTTTTGTGAATATCAGCTTCCTTGACCTTCACTTGATGATAACCTGAACGAAGATCTAGTTTAGAGAAGACACAAGATCCACATAGCTGATCGAATAAATCGTCGATGCGCGGGAGTGGATACTTGTTCTTTATAGTGACTTCGTTCAAGGCCCTATAGTCGATGCACATTCTGTATGAACCTTCCTTCTTCTTCACCAATAGTACAGGTGCTCCCCAACTTGAAGTGCTGGGACGAATCCATCCTTTCACCAGTAATTCGTCCAACTGTGTTCGTACTTCCTTCAATCTTTCCGGACTTAGTCTATAAGGTGCTTTGATCACTGGTTGTGCTCCTGGTACTAAGTCAATACTGAATTCAAGAGCTCGATCAGGAGGCAAACCTGATATATCGTCAGGGAATACATCATCGAACTCTCGAACTACCTCCGGTCTTGGTTCTTCTTCTGCTTGAGCTACTGCAACTACTGCTTCTCTTGGCTTTGCTTTGTAAGTACTTGGCTCCAATGTACGGTCTCCACTTTTAAAATAGAAGACCGGATGGTCTGGAATCTCGAATACTACCATCCTTTGACGACAGTCGATGGTAGCATAAAAGGTTCCAAGCCAGTCCATTCCTAGAACCACATCGAAGTTTGGTATATCCAGTACCTTGAAGTCAGCATAATATTCTCGACTGCAAACGACGACTGGACACATGCTGTATCCCATAGTTGCCTTTAGAACACCATTTCCGAAACTGACGTTCCAGCTGGATACAAGCGGTGAGACTGGAATCGCATGGGTTTGGACAAACCGTTGCGACATAAAACAGTGGGATGCTCCAGTATCAAACAGTGCAAGTGCAGGTAGTGAAGCTACTAGAATTGTACCTAAGGTATATGGGATAGGTTTTAGGTATAGGAAAAGTGTGTAGATAAACAAGACTAAAGATAAGTTTGAGAACGAAAGTTTACCAGTAATGACTTGGCCAGTGGCCTCAGCTTCTTCCACAGACATCATGAAAGCCTGGAGCTTTGGCACATTCCTCCTGGCCTGAGGAGCATTCCTCTGAACGTTCCTTTGAGCTTGATGGAACTGTCGAGGAGGTGGTGTAGCTTGTGGTCCCCTGGGTGGTGCAAGCAGTGCAAGTCTGGGAGCAGGTGCCTGAAGAGCTGGTCGCTGCTGATAAGTATTTGCTGGCCTGGGTGCAGCAACTGGGTTCTGTCTTTGGGGACAAGACCCAATACCGTGAGTAGCTGAACCGCAGATTAAGCAAAGGCGGTTGGCTCGACGGCAGTCCTTCATCATATGTCCAGTTCTCTTGCAGTAGGTGCAAAAGGCTGGGCTAGGACGATGGGTTGGTACTCCGGGTCGCCTTAGCACGAAAGATGGTCTGGACGAGGCTCCACCTGCCATCTGGTTGGCAGGGCGTTTAACTCCTGCAGACTGAGGTCTGCCCCTTGCTTTTATTACTGCCTCATAGCTGCGAGCAGCTTCTAGAGCATCCTCATGAGTCAAAAACTTTCCTGTGGCTAGAGCAGCCTGAATTTCCGTGTCCAGTCCTTGTTGAAAGCGACGGGCTCTGATATCGTCCGTCGGTATCAAGTGTGCCGCGAATCTGCTTAAAGATTGTATTAGCTGTGTAGTATGTGATAATTAAAAATTGAATTATTGTGACATATCTTACCGGCTCAACATGGTGAATTCAGCGTCGTATTCATCTGTTGGAGATAGTGCCCTCAGAGTCAATTATTGGATCACAGGCACGTGATTGCAATGATTGAGGGAGGACCTATCCCGGTAGGACGGTCTTACTCAAAATGATAGTATGCTATCTGGTTTATCTTTATCATTGTGTACTGCTTTAGGTGACCTTACGAGTCGCTATTGCACGTTGATAGAGCCCCTAGGATTCTTGCTTGACTACCAGCAGTATGAGGGCGATCATATACGTGAGAGCTGGAGTCTATAAGCACATCCTTAAAAGGTCCCTAGCCGTGGGAGTTTCGAGACAGGGCATCGATTCTCCAGAGTAGACTAGTGTATACAGTCGAGACCCCGACGAGGGGCGGTGGCCGGTCTCACAAGCCACTGGTATCAGTTGGTTCACCTAAGATGTATACAAGTGCTCATTGGGTTATGAGTACACCGGACAGGACTCGCCGGGAACCTGCCAGTTGGGATTATACCAGACGTCAGATAGCAGTTGTCACGACCCGAAAGAGCACGTGACTGGCCCTTGAACCATATGAAGTCTATAGGACCCCATCTGATCCAAGTAAGCCTAAAGCCCAGCAATCTAAAACCATTTTAAGAGTAAATAAGGAAAACTGTTTTTGAAAAGTAAGGAAATCATGTTTAGAAATCAAAGTTTTTAAATAACTAAGCCGAATATGCATTTTTTTAAAATGTGTAACCTTTCCTGAAAATTTCGGTAGAGTTTCCTTTGTAAAAACTGGCCCCGAACGGGGTACAACAAGAATAATATATATGAAATGATAAAAGGCATCCACAAGCGGGAGCTAGGTCTTCGTCCATCGACGGTCTCAACCACAGAAGCAATAATAATATACAATGCCAAAGGGCGAGGATCAAAACCCAAAAAAAAAGAAACTCAAACAGCCAGAAAACCGTATTACTACTAGCGCGACTCTAAGGTCGAAATAAAACAACACTATTTTCTAAGTCTGAAACAATATACAAGTTTTGGTTGATGGAAATTCTTGATACAATAAATGATACATGAACAATGGCGGTTCTGATACAAAAGAACCCACCTATCCAAGCAAGTCACCCATAAGGAAGCAGTGTGCCAGAAATGCCGCTATGGAATCTGTACGGCAAAAACCTGCAAGGACTGGGGCACAACGGGGGTGAGTTGCCAACTCGTGAATAGAAAATATCTACAAGCAGAGATCGAATGCATGACCCATCCTAGGTCAATACGATCAGATATAAATAAACCTCAATATGAATAAAGCTGAAGCATGCTAAACTGGCAATGTAATCTCTACATGAGTGTAATGCCAAGTGCTCGTGCTAGTGCCTCAGGTAATAGCATGTCATGAATATGAGGTATGATCAATGTAATCAAATCTGCACACACGTGGATCCTGTCCACTCGTCATCCAATGACAATAACCATCATGCAAGTAAATATCATGAAACCTGTGCATGGAAATATGAGGATATAACCCACCCGTATCCCTCGCGACACGTCAAAATCATGGAACCGGAGTGCCCAGCATCGGCACTCGAAAACATCATGAAAACTGTGCCCAGCATCGGCACGTAAATCCTCATATATCGGGCTCCGTCAGTCCGGATCGGCCCGCGGGCTCTGTCTGCGGTATCGGCCCTCGGCCCCGGCAGGACGCCCAAATCTATCCATCGACTCTGGTCAGTATCCTCCGGATAACCGCCAGGTCCAACCAATCACCGGTAGGTACTCGCCCGCCTCCAGGCTCAATCGGCAAAGCTCATCGATCATCTTGCCGAGGGGAACCATACCGGGTCCACCATGTACCCGCAATCGGCTCATCCACTCCTCGATTCGGGTTTCACATGTCGCTCTCAGCACCGAGAAAACACATGGTGGACGCACTGAAATATACTATCAAGGGTAACCGGGTTTTTAAAGCAATGACATATTCTCTTTTGAAACACTCTCGGTTCCCAAATCCAGAAATATCATAGAAACAACATATCTCAATGCGTATAATCAAAAGCATGAAGTATGCGACATGTAAAGGAAGGTATGCATATCATCATGTCATGCAAGGATCATATACTGAATGCAATAGTACTACAGTGTAGTGACATGGCAATTATCGATGATGAGTGTGTGAGCCGGCAACAAGTGTATGTGGAACATATGCATCATCGATAATGGTGCTGGTGTCCTAGCAGCATGACTGAAATATAACCACAGTACAAGCGATGCAATGCAAATAGCATGAATATGCGGAATCGAATAATCAACGTAAAAGTAAAGAATCTACACCAATCTGTACAAGTCATGCAGGGGTGCCATTTGAAATAAGACGAATCAGGGCTTTTGGAAAAACAAGGGCTACGGTGTTTTAAGAAAAGATACATCATTTGAAAATATCCGTATGACCCTTCTGCCTATCTTTAAAATATCCCCGATTCGTTAGTTTGAAATAGGTATGACTCGGTCCAGTCTAATGTCTACTAAGTAATCTAGACAGGAAGGGTAATAAACAACCTAATCTGAGTCAATATATATAGATATGATAGTCGGTGATCCCGCCTCAATAACATATCGTAAGATATCCTCGAGTCATGAGTGCGGATCTATCATCAATATCGGCTCGTACGGTAGATCGTCGTACGGCATCCCAATAGCTGGGTAGGGGTCAATATCACAGTACCTCATCACATATCAGGTATCACTATCATCAGATCGCATAATCTGGGGTACTACTCTAAGTCTAGTACAAATCGATACCATCTATAAAAATATGAATGCGGGTAAAGCACATGTCCAAAGGCCCGCTAAAACTATCATATCGCACCTCGAAGACAAGCTATGTCACATCGCCGATCTCACGGCCTCACATCAAGTATCATCTCAAACCACGTATCATCCTCAAATCCCGTATATAAACACATAGTCCCATACCCATGTGTAGATATACGCACCATCATATGCACTCTAATAAATGAAAGAATGAATGCAAGTATGTGTGTAAATGTATGTGTGAGTGCAACCACTACTCTAGGGTTCGCACTATACTAAACCAATATATTCTTATCATCAAAATATCATTATTACCATCAATAACCTTAAACAACACATAATAAATATTCGTGTGTATACGTATTCGTATACATCACCACGGACTGCGGGGGTGCTATATGCCATCCACCCGACTTCTCCCCGTAGATATAAATCTACTCGCATTGCTTCTCGTGTGCCAAAGCCGATGTCGCTATCTTCACCTCCTTTGCCTCAACATCACGCGGGGTACCTACAAGTATATCACAATGCTAAAGCACATGAAAATCACATCGGAAACCAAAATAGCACACGCTACCCGCATAGGTAAAAACCTATCGACTCGCATGTAAACACAATCAAAATCCACTTGTCGTTGACGTCCAAACGCCACCCGACAGGAATGAATCACCAAATACCAAAATCCATGCTAAAACAAGTCCCAAATTATACACCAACATAGGAAAATCAACCCAGATTTCACCCTAGATGGAATCAGTCAAAACTAGACATACTCAGGGTCAAAACTAGAGGAAATGGGGGCATGCACAGAAAACGAGGCAATTCCTTAAAATACCTTATTTAAGAATTTTCCATAATTTTTCCCCATTTATCTGTATTTAATTATACCAGAATATTAAAATATTCATTAAAATAATATTAAATTATAAAATTTCCCAAAAATCATATTTTATTACTTTGAAGACGTTACAATCTACCCCCCTTAAAGAAATTCGGTCCCCGAATTTAAATTTAATCCCCCAAATACTAAAATATTTCAGTACAAATTCCAAGTCATCGGGGCTCCGAAATCATCTATACATAAAACATCATAGTGCAATGCATGCGCATGAGTACTGAGCAGATAACTCAAAAGCAACACTCCATCAACCATCCGCAATCATCGGAGTCATGGTAACGACACAATGTCAAATCCAATACAAAATCAATATGATATGGACCAAGACTATACATGTAGACACCCAATCTATACATGTAATTAGCTGATGCAACTGTATGCCAAATCTTTTTAAGTCGCTGTGCGATGCGCGTAACACTGCACAGTGGCGGACGTTTCTCATAAGAAAATAACTATATATGTGTATATATATCCTTTGTTTAATAAGCACGTTCCACCATTTTGAAAATAATCAGAAGGGTTTCCTTGTTTTTAAAACGTTTTGTATCATATCGGACACGTAGGTATATACTGAGACTATAGCTCGCTTTTCGGAAATCCCTTCGATAACTATCGATGCATGCAAAATATATCCAGGCACTGTCCACTGACTAGTCCTGCTCAGTACGAAAGCAAATATCCCACATCATAAAAATGTACTGCTCCAAAAGGAATAAATTCCAAAAATGCACATAACACCACCCTGTGCGTCTGACGCGCACGGAAATCAAAATCCATATATGCGCTAAACATGTGCACAAAACAACATCTAGGTGCAACGGGTGTGCACGAAGCATCTGTCATAGGCAACATGTGTGCCTGACAGCCAAAACAGGTGCATCTGACATGCACGAAGAATCTCGATTTAGTGCATCTGGTGTGCCCCAAAATCGTATCTCAAAACATGCGCCCAACATGCGCGAAAATCCAAATCGGTGCATCCATCATGCACGAATGAAAATCTAGACCCTGCGCACTTAATATGCACGGAATCACAAAATCCAATAGCAACGTCGAATATGCATAAGTCCAGTCAAAAGCACGGAGTGCAAGAATCCACATCAATATCACAATCAAAATCGACATACCGAAAGGCATCAAATCGAAGTCAGGTGCAATCGTAATGCACAAAATATAAATCCGGTGCAACAAAGGCACGAAATATAAATCTGATGCGATAAACGCAAGAAACATAAAACTGGTGCGACAAATGCACGAAGTATAGAACTGGTGCATCCCATGCACAAATACCAAGCAATAACTCAAATACGTAAGCAGCAACACCAAGTGTATCCAGATATGAAGAAAATCATAAACATGTGCAGCTGCGGGCACAAAACACATATCGATGCACTACAAGCACATATAAGCTATACCGAGTGCAAAATCAAAACACTAAAATTACATGAAACTCTGCTCGAAGCGTAAATCAAATCACCAGCATAAAATAGGCATGAAATCGCAATCAACAGCTCAAGAGTAATAACTATGTACAAGGTATAAATACCCAGTAGGTGCAACCATGGTGCACAAAATCAAATATCATGAAACTCAGTCATCAAGACTAAATCATGTGAATAGATCGCCCAAAATACCGAAATCCAAAGCAACGGATACGTGATAATCAAATCACAAAATCACAAATCATAATTACCGTCATCAGTATACCCTCCTTCAGGGTCGAGAAGGTACCGGTACATCCGATGCTAGCGGCGCAAGATATCTACTTGCCTCTTGCTCGCGGCAGGCTTCCTTTGCCTCTGGTTCGTGATCTTGCCTGTAGATTACCAACTCGCAATCCATCGGCTCATCGGCCCGGTCAGGTGTGCTGACAGGAACGATTCCGTTCTTGCACTTCCCTGGTCATCTCTCGGTCAATCCTCACGACCGCTCGTAAAGCAGCACATCTCTGGCGCCGACCTCGGGTCCTCTGAATGCATATCACACATCCGATCCTGGGTGCAACTCTTATTGCAGCAGTGTACTGGAAGGAATCCTACTCAAGGTCTCTTCTGATCTTGCCTAAGCCAAACTGTAAGGAGGCTGGTACTCTGGCGAAATCTTTTCTCGCTCTCTGGACCTCTGCGTCCTTAGTACAACATCTCCTCGGAAGCTGGTCGCATCTCTGCGCCTCTGTATGCATGTCCGGCCTTTAATCTTAACGGGGTGTAGTGACAGCTCTCCTGCCTCTCGCACGAACTTCTCGTCCCGCTTGTCTGTATCATCGACCATTCGACGTCGCGTCTTTATCTGCACACTGCAATGTCCTCGGCTACGGTCCACCCGAAGTCTCTAACACGGACTCGAAATCACGAACTCAGTATCTTCATCACTCAGTAGAAGATATCTAGCCGAACACGTCCTCAACGTGCATGTCACATCTCTGATGTCAGCAGAGTGGAACGTCATCTCGTCGAAATCTCGTGCGAACTCTTTACTCCACCTTGCTCCAATATCGACTGGTTCGGACTCATCTCATCATGGCTACACAGACTGCGCTCCGACGGCTATGCTCGTATCTGGAGTCTCCCAAGCAGTGTCCCATCACATGATATCCGAATGATGTCGAATCATCCGATCGACTCGTCAGAACCTCACAATCCCCCAAGAGCTCAACATCTCGGGTACAGTTTAATAGTATCGAGTACATGCCACAGCATCGGTGGTCCAGCCGTAGAAGGGCAAACCCAAGCCTCACTAATGGCGCCGAGGAACTGCCGCAAACCCTAAGGTTCAAAGGCTTTCACACGGTCATTAAGTCGAGTTAGGGTTTCATTCTTCTAGAGGGTCCATAGAATCACCTGCATGTCTTTCCGTATACTTTAAACTTGGAAAATGGGTTCCTGACCTTCGATCGTCTCAATCGACTCTCAACGAATCTGCGTGAAGTCGCCTCTAGCTGGAATCAATCTATCTGATGACCTCGCATCGGGGTAAGCGAACGAACCACATGTCCTAGTCATTAATCCTCGGTGACTAGCGACTCACTATCACATCTCTAAGAATATGCTCATGCTGCAGTAGCTCCAATCATCTAGGCGATATCTCATCACTCGCAGCAACAACTGGCTCATTCGTCGGTACGCTAAGCAGCGCCTCAACCATCATAAATAAGCGATACATCAATGGTCATCACATCCTGGCTGGCCTCTATCAGTGGCTCAATCCTCTGGTACCGTCCGGTACATCCTAGAAATCTCACAGCAGCGATCTGTCAAACGTCCATAGTGCGGAAACACAAAATACGAAGCCTCAATGCAACCGTATGTCTCTGGAATCACGCCCCGGTCAGCCCTCGTCCCCGACGAGCTCATGCTGACAACTCGAGCCGTAGCTCACTCTGCCCGTGCAATCGCGGCAGCAAAACCATAACTAGTATCGATGAAGATAGATCATAGGAAGGAATATGACACAATGCAAGGAAATGTACAACCTAAGGTTTCTTAAGCGGAGTGGCGTGTCGTATGTATGCCGCGGAACATACCCATGGTACGTCACTCTACTTTAGTCACCTATTCCATCAACCAAGGGTCATCCTACACGACGAAAGTTCGGGTCTAATACCCCCTCGACCAAGTCTAAATTCCGTAAGGTCAAGCCTAAGTTCCTTATATAGATAACGCCCTAGGCTCCACATAGTCAAACTTAGACTCGAACCAAGGTCAACCTAGCGCACTGATACCAACTTTGTCACGACCCGAAAGAGCACGTGACTGGCCCTTGAACCATATGAAGTCTATAGGACCCCATCTGATCCAAGTAAGCCTAAACCCAGCAATCTAAAACCATTTTAAGAGTAAATAAGGAAAACTGTTTTTGAAAAGTAAGGAAATCATGTTTAGAAATCAATGTTTTTAAATAACTAAGTCGAATATGCATTTTTTTAAAATGTGTAACCTTTCCTGAAAATTTCGGTAGAGTTTCCTTTGTAAAAACTGGCCCCGAACGGGGTACAACAAGAATAATATATATGAAATGATAAAAGGCATCCATAAGTGGGAGCTAGCTCTTCGTCCATCGACGGTCACAACCACGCAAGCAATAATAATATACAACGCCAAAGGGCGAGGATCAAAACCCAAAAAAAAAGAAACTCAAACAGCCAGAAAACCGTAATACTACTAGCGCGACTCTAAGGTCGAAATAAAACAACACTGTTTTCTAAGTCTGAAACAATATACAAGTTTTGGTTGATGGAAATTCTAGATACAATAAATGATACATGAAGAATGGCGGTTCTGATACAAAAGAACCCACCTATCCAAGCAAGTCACCCATAAGAAAGCAGTGTGCCAGAAATGCCGCTATGGAATCTGTACGGCAAAAACCTGCAAGGACTGGGGCACAACGGGGGTGAGTTGCCAACTCGTGAATAGAAAATATCTACAAGCAGAGATCGAATGCATGACCCATCCTAGGTCAATACGATCAGATATAAATAAACCTCGATATGAATAAAGCTGAAGCATGCTAAACTGGCAATGTAATCTCTACATGAGTGTAATGCCAAGTGCTTGTGCTAGTGCCTCAGGTAATAGCATGTCATGAATATGAGGTATGATCAATGTAATCAAATCTGCACACACGTGGATCCCGTCCACTCGTCACCCAATGACAATAACCATCATGCAAGTAAATATCATGAAACCTGTGCATGGAAATATGAGGATATAACCCATCCGTGTCCCTCGCGACACGTCAAAATCATGGAACCGGAGTGCCCAGCATTGGCACTCGAAAACATCATGAAAACTGTGCCCAGCATCGGCACGTAAATCCTCATATATCGGGCTCCGTCAGCCCGGATCGGCCCGCGGGCTCTGTCTGCGGTATCGGCCATCGGCCCCGGCAGGACGCCCAAATCTATCCATCGACTCTGGTCAGTATCCTCCGGATAACCGCCAGGTCCAACCAATCACCGGTAGGTACTCGCCCGCCTCCAGGCTCAATCAGCAAAGCTCATCGATCATCTTCCCGAGGGGAACCATACCGGGTCCACCATGTACCCGCAATCGGCTCATCCACTCCTCAATTCGGGTTTCACATGTCGCTCTCAGCACCGAGAAAACACATGGTGGACGTACTGAAATATCATATCAAGGGTAACCGGGTTTTTAAAGCAATGACATATTCTCTTTTGAAACACTCTCGGTTCCCAAATCCAGAAATATCATAGAAACAACATATCTCAATGCGTATAATCAAAAGCATGAAGTATGCGACATGTAAAGGAAGGTATGCATATCATCATGTCATGCAAGGATCATATACTGAATGCAATAGTACTACAGTGTAGTGACATGGCAATTATCGATGATGAGTGTGTGAGCCGGCAACAAGTGTACGTGGAACATATGCATCATCGATAATGGTGCTGGTGTCCTAGCAGCATGACTGAAATATAACCACAGTACAAGCGATGCAATGCAAATAGCATGAATATGCGGAATCGAATAATCAACGCAAAAGTAAAGAATCTACACCAATCTGTACAAGTCATGCAGGGGTGCCATTTGAAATAAGACGAATCAGGGCTTTTGGAAAAACAAGGGCTACGGTGTTTTAAGAAAAGATACATCATTTGAAAATATCCGTATGACCCTTCTGCCTATCTTTAAAATATCCACGATTCGTTAGTTTGAAATAGGTATGAATCGGTCCTGTCTAATGTCTACTAAGTAATCTAGACAGGAGGGGTAAGAAACCACCTAATCTGAGTCAATATATATAGATATGATAGTCGGTGATCCTGCCTCAATAACATATCGTAAGATATCCTCGAGTCATGAGTGCGGATCTATCATCAATATCGGCTCGTACGGTAGATCGTCGTACGGCATCCCAATAGCTGGGTAGGGGTCAATATCACAGTACCTCATCACATATCAGGTATCACTATCATCAGATCGCATAATCTGGGGTACTACTCTAAGTCTAGTACAAATCGATACCATCTATAAAAATATGAATGCGGGTAAAGCACATGTCCAAAGGCCCGCTAAAACTATCATATCGCACCTCGAAGACAAGCTATGTCACATCGCCGATCTCACGACCTCACATCAAGTATCATCTCAAACCACGTATCATCCTCAAATCCCGTATATAAACACATAGTCCCATACCCATGTGTAGATATACGCACCATCATATGCACTCTAATAAATGAAAGAATGAATGCAAGTATGTGTGTAAATGTATGTGTGAGTGCAACCACTACTCTAGGGTTCGCACTATACTAAACCAATATATTCTTATCATCAAAATATCATTATTACCATCAATAACCCTAAACAACACATAATAAATATTCGTGTGCATACGTATTCGTATACATCACCACGGACTGCGGGGGTGCTATACGCCATCCACCTGACTTCTCCCCGTAGATATAAATCTACACGCATTGCTTCTCGTGTGCCAAAGCCGATGTCGCTATCTTCACCTCTTTTGCCTCAACATCACGCGGGGTACCTACAAGTATATCACAATGCTAAAGCACATGAAAATCACATCGGAAACCAAAATAGCACACGCTACCCGCATAGGTAAAAACCTATCGACTCGCATGTAAACACAATCAAAATCCACTTGTCGTTGACGTCCAAACGCCACCCGACAGGAATGAATCACCAAATACCAAAATCCATGCTAAAACAAGTCCCAAATTTTACACCAACATAGGAAAATCAACCCAGATTTCACCCTAGATGGAATCAGTCAAAACTAGACATACTCAGGGTCAAAACTAGAGGAAATAGGGGCATGCACAGAAAACGAGGCAATTCCTTAAAATACCTTATTTTAGAATTTTCCATAATTTTTCCCCATTTATCTGTATTTAATTATACCAGAATATTAAAATATTCATTAAAATAATATTAAATTATAAAATTTCCTAAAAATCATATTTTATTATTTTGAAGACGTTACAGCAGTTCCCTGGTGACATGTGTACAGGTTAGTTCATCGACCTGAGATCGTCTTTTGTCTCATGTGAGTTCCCACTGTGCTTTGATTACTAACCCTACCACGGCTCAAAGGAGTCGTGCAAACAGGTTTTAGTTGGGTACAGTCCCGAGCCACATGGAGGCAGTGAGCGAATCTGCAGGGGTTCGTCTCTCCCGGTATTGGGGGTGAGGTCGCGTTGTGTCTAGGAGAGCCAGAACATAAAAAGTCCTTGGCCAAGGTAGGAGATTTACTGGTAGGTATTCCAGTAGTATCTCAAGGTGTTCTGGGCTGCACTCCGACACGACTTGTACCGCTATTGGGGGTCTGACTTTTACCAACCCCTTAGGCCCGCCATGCGATGATCATAGACGAACGGACCGGACTGTACGGATATTGTCACTGACAGGCTCAGTAGGGTGTCAGGATGAGTTCTCTCATCGACGTCCCTTTTGGTCAGTAGCTGGTGGCCGGTCACGTATGGCTTATACCTTTGACGTGCTAGTGGTTAAATGCACAGCCATAGTATTGGCGAGTCTTTAGAGTCCACCACACACAGTTACTCAGGTTTCGGGCGAAACGCTGTAGAGGCCGTATGGAGATATGGCAGGGTTCGATCAGATACGTGCGGTATTGCACGGATCATGATCGGACGGTTTTTTACTTGCCGGCTTTGGCTTAAGCCGGATCCTAGTATTAGATAGTGTAGTTTTGTCTCTTTGCATTTGTGTTCAGTGGGAATACAAATGCGGGCATGTATTTGCAGTAGCGGGGTTTTCCTGAAATTTATTACGGGATCAGTTTTCTGAAATTGCCAGTTTGCATTCTGTTCCGGCCGGTTTTCTTTTATTCCTTCACGGCCGGACATTTTGATGCAGGGGGTTAATTGCAAGTTTGCAATTAACTTATTTGATGAGGGGTTTCATGCATATATGTAGCTTCCTCATCATGAGATTCCTTTTGAATCAATCACTTGCTTTCATGTGATGGTTGTGTGTGATTTGATGAGAAATGAAATGGTGTGACCATTATCATCTTAGCATTTTCTTTTTCTCCTCTTGAAAATGATTCACAATTTTTCCACCCACTTGAAAAGGGGGCCGGCCACATGATATGTGAGAGGGGAGAGGTTTATTTTTGTGAAAAAATTTTCTTCATGCAATTTTCGTGGCCCCCACCTGGATGAGATGATGGATTAATTTCCTAAGAGCACAAAATTGTTTTTGGCCGAGCTCTTTATATAGCATGCTCCATTTTCCAGCAAGGATCCATGGAAAATTCGTGTGCACAAATTCCTCCATCATGGCAACATAAACCCCAAAGACACATAGCCTACTACACTACATCTACAGCTAATCTTGGACGCGTCGGCTAGCCAACTTCGCGCCCGAGTTGCCTCGGTCAAGAGGTGGGAGCCCGTAAAAGATTCTGGCTACGTGGTGCCCTTTCCGACGAGGAGGTGATGGACGGAGTTTCCGCGGGAGATCGGAGTGGACACGAAGACCGAAGGACACGGATCGCTTGGTATACTTCTCTACCCGTATTTTAGTTTGCTAGTTGCCAGGTTGACCCGATCCGGGTATTTAGTGCGCGGTGGTGCCGGTTTCAAGTTTTTGAAAGTTTTCATTTCCGCGTTTTCGGCGTCGGATCGACGGCCGGGGCGCCGCCGCGGACTTACATTGGTATCAGAGCCACGCAATTAACCATGCCAAGCTTGCCCTAGTATGTTTAGTACTCGATCGAACAAAATTCCCTAAAAACCGTATTTTGTATGCACATGTGTTTTCTGCTAAAAAAAATTTTCATGTTGTCTCAGAATACTGTGCATGGATATAGAAGCAATCTGTGAAAATTTGGTGGCGCGATCTCTCCAAATCGCCGCGGAACCGCGGCCAAACCCATGCTTGGGCCGCGGTTCCGCCGCGCTTTTGATTGATCACTTGATCAAAATTTTGCAGATAGCTTATGAGTTAAAATAGGGGTTTTGGGATATTCTTTTTGGGCCCAGTTTTTCTGTGAGTGCTACAGTACTGCTTGGGGCCCACTTTGAGAAATTTGTTCGATCGGATATTTTAAACAAGCCAGTTCACAGTATTTACATTATATCTGCGACCGTGAATGTCACTCGATCGGTAAATCCAGTCTATCTGCTATAGCCCTTTTAGACGGATTTGCGAACGTGACATTCACGTTGATGTTCTGTGTTGTGCTGTGATGTTGCGGATCGGTCGTGGTGGATAGCCTGGATGCAATGTTAGTACAGTTTTGTTTTATATGTACATATGATATTGCGGGACGAGCGTCCGACATATGGACTGCCGTCACTGCTTGTTTGTATTATTCCTTTTGGGCACGACCAGGTCGAGGTCGATGTACCCGTTGTATGTATATTTTACTTTCTGTACTAGGATTACCCCGCGGAGGGGTGCACGGATAGCCGGGTTCTAGAGGGCAACGGGCCCGCATCTCATGGCATTGAGACGGAGGGGGCTTTACTCTAGAATTGGCGGGCTACTCGCCGCACTCGTAGGGGGTATAGGTTGACCCAGGTGGGGTGCCCAAGTTACCGGATTCCGTGAAGTGCTGGGTGGTCCATTCACGTTGCTGAAGGGGGCTGCCTCGCTTCAAGTTTTGGCGGGTAACTTGCCGCGCCCGTAGGGGTCTAGGATTTTCATTGCACAGGCTATCCACACGACCATGGGAACGTCGGGTTTCAGTTGCGGCTCTATGAAACCCGGGGATCCCAGATATCTGTATTATTCTGTGTTGCTATACATTTCTGTGTCGTTGCATTTTATCACGCCTTGAGCGAAAATTATATATTATATATACTAGTAGATGTTGTATATGTTTTGCATCCACGCTAGTCCAGTCCTCGCTCTGTCGTTAGTTAAGTAACCTAACGGGTGATGACGGGACCCAGTGGCGAATGCGGATGGCATATACGTACGTCATTATTTTCGTTCTTTTTGTGGTGTGATCAATTGATGGGACTGCGTTGATTCGGATCAATGCAAGTTAAACAAACCTATTCTGATATTGTTGGAACACTTTTTCAAAAAGCTGTTATTGCAAGGGCGTTCTCTTTTGTTTTGCATCGTGGTATTCAGTTGGAATATCCTGCTCCTCAGTCGACGAGGCAAGGGCCGAGATCCCTTCACCGGGAGTGACACCTTGGACAGAAGTTTGCGTCAGAGCAATAACTTCACTATAGCCGTTTACTTTTGCTTTGCATCGTGGTATTCAGTTGGAATATCCTGCACCTCATTCTACGGGGAAAGAGCCGAGATCCCTTCACCGGGAGTGACCTCTTTAGCAAATGTTTTCGTCACTATATTTTTACAAAGCTATCCGTTCCTTCAACGATATCAAGTTCATTACGTTAAAGGTTTTCGCCAGAAACCATTCGTAGCCCTCCGTCATTTCAGTTAAATATTCGGTAGTATTCAAGCTATGTATTTTGACCTCACGCCAAGGCATAGTGTTTGGTAGCTGCCGGGTATTTATCTGTTGCATAGATAGATGCGTTGGTTTGGGACAGTCGTACTACTATTTTGGCCTACGTCAAGGGTATGTACGGGTGGGTTCAAATTAACCTGGACAATGATAGGTAGAACTTGACATGTGACTTATGATATTTTGACCTCACGCCAAGGTCATAAGAGCATGGGGCAAAAATCCACATCGGGAGTTTCAAAAGAACTGAAACTTGCCAGATATGCGCATACCTTCTGGAGTATGATAACGTGAGCGGATTCCGTCACGTTATCATGCGATGATAGTTGGATCCCGATTCCCACTGATGAGTTGGTTTACTCCTCGGGTGATCCCGGCTAATTCTTCTTTCAGGTTTGGGGAAGAATTTGACGTTACTGTGGGAGGTTTCCAGATTAGATAAAGTGATAACCATTCTGATCTAGGTTAGAGTGCACGCTGAGTGTTTCTTTTCTCTCTCTCTTTGGCAGCGACCATTGACCCGACTCTTGACTATGACTCAGTGACCAAGTTGACCGAACCTTCTAAAACACTGGCTTTTGGATTGTCAGAGTTGCAGACCTCATTGCCACTCCTACTTTTACCCTTTTTCTCCGGGACACCCCGTATTACTACGACCGTCCACTTCCATTGGACAAAACCATCGTATGGTTATATACGAACTCGAAGGAATTCGAGGATGGTTTCCGGTTCTGGAGAAAAAGAATAAGACTATTCAGTTGTCTTTTCCTTTTACCTTCTCTCAGGTTGCGAGTACTCCTTGGTTTAGGAGTAGTACACCTATTACGCAAATTGGATAGTCTTCTTCCAAACCATAGGCAGGTGCCGACCGGTAGGGAATGAAGAAAACCAATTAGCCTAAACGGTGTACAGAAGGTATTAAGTTCAGACAAGGCAAGGGATTAGTAAGAGGGCAAAGTAAATTGCGACTGATATTCACGACCAAACCAAGTATTTCTTCGCCAATCCTAAATCACCTTTGTATTTCTCCAGGACACTCCGTATCACTACGAAGATCCCAGTTTATTGGATACTCCATCGTATGGTTATATACGAACTCGAAAGGAACTTGTTCCAGTTCGGGGATGGATTCTCGTTCAGGAGAAATGGGAATAAAGTTCATTCAGGTGTCTTTTATCTTCACCTTCTCTCGCGTTGCGAGTGCTCCTAGGATTAGGACAGTACACCCATTATGCTTATTGGATAGTCTTCTTCCAAACCATAGGCTGGTGCCGAACGGTAGGGAAGGAAGAAAACCATTTGGCCTAAAGGGGTGTACAGAAGGTAATGACTAAAGACATAAAAAGGGATTTGGAGAAGTGGCAAAGAATTATACGGTTATAGTTGTGAATCTGGATAATGGAAGAGGCATTACTAGGAATACCAGGATACCCCATCGAAACATTTCAATATTTCAGTTTCACTGTGTACTGTCAAAAGAAAACTGATTTCCCAATTAGACGCTTGCTCCAGGGTATGTATTTACCAGGTTGGATTCTCACATCTGTATGGTTTTACAGATGATGAGTGGGAGTAAGTTATTGGGAATTAGGCGATCATCCTCATTATATCGGGATTCGTTGTAATTGGTGATATTTGAGGAAGTCACCTGGGTTGTTTGCCGGTCGGCAAATATTTGGTTTTGAATATCCGTTGTTATGCACCAATATCAAATTGATATATCTGTACGTCTATTTTTATAGAGTGTGACATACCTTTTTGAAATTATGTCTATGACATTTACCTATATCAGTGGATGGTTAGGTAAGGAGCATTAAACAGCGGTGTAATTCTTCTTAACCATAAGTACAGTTTTCAACCTACGACACATAGTGAATGAGTTATTCGACTCAAGGGACTTATGCAAAGTATTGCATATTGTCCAGTGTCCATTAGGACAGAGGGGTAGGTACTCGTACTATATTCTGTTTACTTGTGACTTCTCTAGTTCTTAGACAGGTGTTTCGTAGAAACGCAGGGTCCAAGTTTTGAGAAGTTATAGGTATAAGAATAAAGTAGAGAACCAGGTATTGCAAGTATCGGGACTCTTCAAAGTGATCGAAGATGTAGATACTTGTATATGGTATTCAGTTAATAGTAATGGTTAAGAGAACTTGCTTCTCTTTCAGGTTACTCATAATTGGAAACATTCCTAAGTTGAGTAACGCTGATCGTCCTCCTTCCATTTACTTGACATGCACTGGAGACAGCTGCATGATTTGAATCTGGTTCAATTAAATCAGTACGTCTGTTTCTATATTAGATATAGAACAGTTCATATCTTGACATTGTTAAGGTACGGGGAGTTGTCCAGCTTATGCTTAAAACCAGACTCTGGATAACTCAAGGCATGTTTCTGTAATGGCTGTTTGTGGGTTGACCCGGGCTATGACGAGGGTTGATTTTCTACCATCTGCAAGATCAATAGTGATATTGTTCTTGACTCGCCACAGGTTTAATAAAAATGGATTTTTTCAGAAAACAGTAGTAGGAGTATGGTAGAACTGGAAGTGATTCCAGAACCGCAAACGATTACTGAAGATTTGGTAAGAACCTAAAGATTCAATCTGGTTTGACATTCCATTGGCCACTCCGCGGATATGGTGGGTAACCTCAGGCACCCGAGAGGTACTTCGGTATACTCAAGGACGGTGGCATGGGGGTTCTTGTTTACCCAGATTTTCCATTGCTGTTGCTCCAGACTGTGAGACTCGGCAGGAGGATAAGTATAGCGTCATTCTAAACTAGCTTTAGAAGTGTACATCTATATGACTCTGCCAGAGGGTTGTCGTAGTCAGTGGGAGCAGCGGAAGCATTGGTGGACAGTTGGCTTATGTCTATTTATAGACTAAAGCAAATATAGCGGAGATAGATCATCTATTTTTGATGTGACAGTCATAGGTTTGACTTCATCAGAATAGGGGATGGATCTGTTAAGAAGGTAGTAGGGTGTGATGTCCTGGTATTTGGATGACATACACAGAGTAGGGAGTGATATTCCTATACTACGATCGGTTATACTTTGGTCGTCACACAGTAGTTTCTCCACATAGGAATTGGATCTTATATCAGACATTCTGGTTACTAGATCTATGGTTTTGGATCTAGATTTGGGTGGTTTCCCAATCTGGGTACTTTGACAGCATTCTAAGAGTATTTAGAATGGACGACTCCTGGCACGGTAGTATACCTGCAGGTGATGGAGTCACCCTCTCTAAAGATGTCTTGCAGACTAAAGGGGAGAGGGATACGCATGATTGACAGATCACTTGCTTAGGCAATTGAGTCAATCATGAGATGTCAAGTACCACACCAGATATTTTTCTTGCAGTAGGTGCAATAAGTTGATATTGATCCAATCCTGGAGAAACAATCGGAAGCAGTTTTAGAACATAAGTTGATGTTCTAGGGAATTGATAACGGCAGCCTCCTTTAGGAGACGGTTATCATTCTAGGCTTCCATGGTGACCTGGATGGCAGAGTGGCTGTCAGAGTTATAGTTTTCCCTCTGACGATGGGCAGTATTTTGGACAGGTGGTCCAGGTGGATACTGAGGGAAGGCATGGCGCAGGATACTGATTAAGTTCAGTTGACGATACAGTCTAAGAAGTTTGGATTTGGAGTTCACTTATGAGATAGGTCCCATCAGACATCCAGACATTCTAGGATAGGTATTGCTCATTTCGGGAGATGGCTTTCTCCGCGAACTTGAGATAAAGAGAGACATAGAAAGAAACACCAGAGCGGATCCACTCACTGAGGCTATTCCTCGAACGCAATAGTTTCGCAAACGAGCTTTGTGAGACTGACTAGTAGAGGAGTTGGGTGTTCGGTATCACACGGGCTGTGAGTATGCGACATCGCAATAATTAGCCTTGAGTGCAAGTGGGAGATTGTTGGAGATAGTGCCTTCAGAGTCAATTATTGGATCACAGGCACGTGATTGCAATGATTGAGGGAGGACCTATCCCGGTAGGACAGTCTTACTCAAGATGATAGTATGCTATCTGGTTTATCTTTATCATCGTGTACTGCTTTAGGTGACCTTACGAGTCGCTATTACACGTTGATAGAGCCCCTAGAATTCTTGCTTGACTACCAGCAGTATGAGGGCGATCATATACGTGAGAGCTGGAGTCTATAAGCATATCCTTAAAAGGTCTCTAGTCGTGGGAGTTTCGAGACAGGGCATCGATTCTCCAGAGGACACTAGTGTATACAGTCGAGACCCCGACGAGGGGCGGTGGCCGGTCTCACAAGCCACTGGTGTCAGTTGGTTCACCTAAGATGTATACAGGTGCTCATTGGGTTATGAGTACACCGGACAGGACTCGCCGGGAACCTGCCAGTTGGGATTATACCAGACGTCAGATAGCAGTTCCCTGGTGACATGTGTACAGGTTAGTTCATCGACCAGAGATCGTCATTTGTCTCGTGTGAGTTCCCACTGTGCTTTGATTACTACCCTACCACGGCTCAAAGGAGTTGTGCAAACAGGTTTTAGTTGGGTACAGTCCCGAGCTACATGGAGGCAGTGAGCGGATCTGCAGGGGTTCGTCTCTCCCGGTATTGGGGGTGAGGTCGCGCTGTGTCTAGGAGAGCCAGAACATGAAAAGTCCTTGACCAAGGTAGGAGATTTACTGGTAGGTATTCCAGTAGTATCTCAGGGTGTTCTGGGCTGCACTCCGACATGACTTGTACCACTATTGGGGGTCTGACTTTTACCAACCCCTTAGGCCCGCCATGCGATGCTCATAGACGAACGGACCGGACTGTACGGATATTGCCACTGAAAAGCTCAGTAGGGTGTCAGGATGAGTTCTCTCATCGACGTCCCTTTTGGTCAGTAGCTGGTGGCCCGTCACGTATGGCTTATACCTCTGACGTGCTAGTGGTTAAATCCACAGCCATAGTATTGGCGAGTCTTTAGAGTCCACCACACACAGTTACTCAGGTTTCGGGCGAAACGCTGTAGAGGCCGTATAGAGATATGGCAGGGTTCGATCAGATACGTGCGGTATTGCACGGATCGTGATCGGACGGTTTTTTACTAGCCGGCTTTGGCTTAAGCCGGATCCTAGTATTAGATAGTGTAGTTTTGTCTCTTTGCATTTGTGTTCAGTGGGAATAAAAATGCTGGCATGTATTTGCAGTAGCGGGGTTTTCCTGTAATTTATTACGGGATCAGTTTTCTGAAGTTGCCAGTTTGCATTCTGTTCCGGCCGGTTTTCTTTTATTCCTTTACGGCCGGACTTTTTGATGGAGGGGGTTAACTGCAAGTTTGCAATTAACTTATTTGATGAGGGGTTTCATGCATATATGTAGCTTCCTCATCATGAGATTCCTTTTGAATCAATCACTTGCTTTCATGTGATGGTTGTGTGCGATTTGATGAGAAATGAAATGGTGTGACCATTATCATCTTAGCTTTTTCTTTTTCTCCTCTTGAAAATGATTCACAATTTTTCCACCCACTTGAAAAGGGGGCCGGCCACATGATATGTGAGAGGGGAGAGGTTTATTTTTGTGAAAAAAATTTCTTCATGCAATTTTCGTGACCCCCACTTGGATGAGATGATGGATTAATTTCCTACGAGCACAAAATTGTTTTTGGCCGAGCTCTTTATATAGCATGCTCCATTTTCCAGCAAGGATCCATGGATAATTCTTGTGCACAAATTCCTCCATCATGGCAACATAAACCCCAAAGACACATAGCCTACTACACTACATCTACAGCAAATCTTGGACGCATCGGCTAGCCAACTTCGCGCCCGAGTTCCCTCGGTCAAGAGGTTGGAGCCCATAAAAGATTCTGGCTACGTGGTGCCCTTTCCGACGAGGTGGTGATGGACGGAGTTTCCGCGGGAGATCGGAGTGGAAACGAAGACCGAAGGACACGGATCGCTTGGTATACTTCTCTACCCGTATTTTAGTTTGCTAATGTTGGAGATAGTGCCCTCAGAGTCAATTATTAGGTCACAGGTACGTGATTGTAATGATTGAGGGAGGACCTATCCCGGTAGGACAGTCTTACTCGAGATGATAGTATGCTATCTGGTTTACCTTTATCATCGTGTACTGTTTTAAGTGACATGACACGTCGCTATTACACGTTGATAGAGCCCCTAGGATTCTTGCTTGACCACCAGCAGTATGAGGGCGATCATATCAGTGGGAGCTGGGGTCTACAAGCTTATCCTTAAAAGGTCCCTAGTCGTGGGAGTTTCGAGACTGGGCATCGATACTCCATTAGTAGACTAGTGTATACAGTCGAGACCCCGACGAGGGGCGGTGGCCGGTCTCACAAGCCACTGGTGTCAGTTGGATCACCTAAGATGTATACAGGTGCTCATTGGGTTATGAGTACACCGGACAGGACTCGCCGGGAACCTGCTAGTTGGTCATATACCAGACGTCAGATGGCAGTTCCCTGGTGACATGTGTGCAGGTTAGTTCATCGACCTGGGGATCGTCATTTGTCTCGTGTGAGTTCCCACTGTACTTTGATTACTACCCTACCACGGCTCAAAGGAGTCGTGCAAACAGGTTTTAGTTGGGTACAGTCCCGAGCCACATGGAGGCAGTGAGCGTATCTTCAGGGGTTCGTCTCTCCCGGTATTGGGGGTGAGGTCGTGCTGTGTCTAGGAGAGCCATTACACAAAGTCCTTGGCCAAGGCAAGGAGATTTACTGGTAGGTATTCCAGTAGTATTTCAGGGTGTTCTGGGCTACACTCCGACACGAGTTGTACCGCTTTTGGGGGTCTGACTTTTACCAACCCCCTAGGCCCGCCATGCGATACTCATAGACGAACGGACCGGACTGCACGGATATTGTCACTGACAGGCTCTGTAGGGTGTCAGGATGAGTTCGCTCATCGACGTCCCTTTTAGTCAATAGCTGGTGGCCCGTTACGTATTGGCTTATACCTCTGACGGGCTAGTGGTTAAATCCACAGCCATTGTATTGACGAGTCTTTAGAGTCCGCCACACTTTCAGTTACTCAGCTTTCGGGCGAAACGCTGTAGAGGCCGTATGGAGATATGGCAGGGTCCGATCAGATACGTGCGGTATTGCACGGATCAGGATCGGACGGTTTGTACTAGTAGCCGTATAGGTATATGGCAGGGTTCGATCAGATACGTGCGGTATTGCACGGATCAGGATCGAATCGATATTACTAGCCGGCTTTGGTTTAAGCCGGTCCTAGTTTAGTACAGTGTAGATTTTGTCTTTTTGCATTTGTATCCGGACGGAATACAGATGCGGGTGTGTATGCACAGTATCGGGGTTTTCCTGTAATTTATTATGGGAACAGTTTTCTGGAGTTGCCAGTTTGCATTCCGTTCCGGCCGGTTTTCCTTTGTTCTTTCCCGGCCGGACTTTTCCGATGGAGGGGGTTATTTGCAATTGTGCAAATAACATTTGTGGAGGGGGTTTCTTGTAAAAGATTGATTATGATAGCTTTCATTTCTTTTCAACCATGCTTTTGCTTTATGAGATTTGATTGTGATAAAGTGAGGGTATGGGTTTAATAGTAACAAGCATGGTTGTATGTTTTCTTGTCTCTTGATGTGGTCACCTCTTGACTTCTCCTACCCTCACCTCCCTTCTTGCTTCATATAGTTTTTCCTCCACCATTATTCTCACTTGATGCATAAGTTTTTCCATGGTTGAGTGAGAAGAAGAAAAGAGAAGGAGAGAGCTTCATCTTGGAGAGTGTTTTTCATTCTTGATGTCTTTTCATGCCAAGAAAAATGAAAGCACCATTTTTCATACCTTCATTCCTTCATCTACAAATGGCAACAAACCCCAATGAGACATAGACCCTACACATCCTACAGCAAACCTTGGGCATGTCGAGTTGCCGGCTTCATACCCGAGTTGCCTCGGTATAGAGGCGGGAGCCCGTAAAAGTACCCGGCTTCGTGGTGCCCTTTCCGACGAGGAGGAGACGGACGGAGATCCCGCGAGGAGATCGGAGTGAAGATGAAGACCGGAGGACTTGGATCGTCGGTATACATCTCTTCCCTTTCTTATTAGTAGCGTAGACATGTTAATGGTTACGATCCGGAGTTTAGTGCGCGGTGGTGCCGGTTTGCAAAGTCCGCAAAATTTAAGTTATTCACCGTTTCCGCATTCCGGCGTCGGATTGACGGCCGGGGCGCCGCCGTGCACTTACAGTGGTATCAGAGCCTCCCCATTAACTTAGTCTAGCTTTGTGTAATGTGTTTGCATTTCCGATCGATCAAAAAGTCCAAAAACCCGTATTTTTTGCACATCAGTTTCTGTCGAATTTTTTTTGAGTCCAAAAATTTTTCAGGTTGTCTCAGAGTGATGTGCAGGGAATTCTAAGGTCACTGTAAAAATTTGGTTCAATGATCTCCTCATACCGCCGCGGAAGGGCGGCCAAACCCCTGGTTTGGCCGCGCTTCCGCCGCGAATTTAACTGTTCACCCCCCAAAATTTTTGCAGTGTGTTCCTGAATGATAAATGTGGTTTTTGGAATATTAAAATTGGGCCCAGGTTTTCTGTGGTTGCTACAGTTTTGTTTGGGGGCCCACTTGTTAATGTTTAATCAATCGGAAAATTTTAAACACATTTTTCACAGTATTTATATTATATCTGCGACCGTGAATGTCACTCGATCGGTAAATCCGGTCTAACTGCTATAGCCCGGTTAGACGGATTTGCGAACGTGACTTTCACGTTGATGTTCTATGTATTTGCTGTGATGTTGCGGATCGGTCGTGGGGGATAGCCTGGATACAATGCTAGTACAGTTTTGTTTGTATTATGTACATTTGATATTGCGGGGCGAGCGTCCGACATGTGGACTGCCGTCACTGCCTGATTGTATTATTCTTTTGGGGCACGACCTGGTTGCGTTCGATGTACCCGGTGTATGTATATTTTACTTTCTGTACTAGGATTACCCCGCGGAGGGGTGCACGGATAGCCGGGTTCTGGAGGGCAACAAGCCCGCATCTCATGGCATTGAGACGGAAGGGGGCTTCACTCTAGGATTGGCGGGCTATTCGCCGCACTCGTAGGGGGTACAGGTTGACCCAGGAGGGGTGCCCAAGTTACCGGATTCCGTGAAGTGTTGGGTGGTCCATTCACGGTGCTGAAGGGGGCTGCCTCGCTTCAGGTTTTGGCGGGTGACTTGCCGCGCCCGTAGGGGTCTAGGATTTCATTGCACAGGCTATCCACACGACCAGGGGAACGTCGGGTTTCAGCGGCTCTGTGAAACCCGGGGATCCCAGATATCTGTATTGTTTCTGTGATGCTGTTCATTTTCTGTGATGTTGCATTTTATTCACGCCTTGAGCGAATTATGATATATTGGTATATATATTAGTAGATGTTGTATATGTTTTTCATCCGCGCTAGTCCATTCCCCGCTCTGTCGTTAGTAAGCTAACCTAACGAGTGATGACGGGACCCAGTGGTGAATGCGGATGGCATATACGTACATCAATATATTTTCGTTCTTTTTGGTGTGATCAATTGATGGGACTGCATTGATTCGGATCAATGCAAATTTAAAACAAACCTAATCTGATGTTGTTGGAACACTTTTCAAAAAGCTGTTATTGCAAGGACGTTCACTTTTGTTTTGCATCGCGGTATTCATTTAGAATATCCTGCTCCTCAGTCGACGAGGCAAGGGCCGAGATCCCTTCACCGGGAGTGACCCCTTGGACAAAAGTTTGCGTCAGGGCATTAACTTCACTATAGCCGATTACTTTTACTTTGCATCGTGGTATTCAGTTGGAATATCCTGCACCTCATTCTACGGGGAAAGAGCCGAGATCCCTTCACCGGGAGTGACCTCTTTAGTAAAGGTTTTCGTCACTATATTTTCTAAAAAGCTATCCGTTCCTTCAACGATATCAAGTTCTTTACGTTAAAGGTTTTCGCCAGAAACCATTCGTAGCCCTCCGTCGTTTCATATGGGTGGTCAATAGTATTCAAGCTGTGTATGTTGGCCAAAGTCAAGGCACAGTGATTGGTAGCTATTGGGGTATTCATATGCAGCATAGATAGATGCGTTGGTTTGGGACAGTCGTGCTGCCATTTTGGCCAAAGTCAAGGGTATGTACGGGTGGATTCAAATTAACCTGGAGAATGACGGGTAGAACTTGACATATGACTTATGATATGTTGGCCAAAGTCAAGGTCATAAGAGCATGGGGCAGAAATCACATCGGGAGTTTCAAAAGAACTGAAACTTGCCTGATATGCGCATACCTTCTGGAGTGTGATACCGTGAGCGGATTCCGTCACGTTATCATGCGGTGATAGTTGGATCCCGATTCCCACTGATGAGTTAGTTTACTCCTCGGGTGACCCCGACTAATTCTTCTTTCAGGTTTGGAGGAGAATTTGAGGTACAGTGGAAGGATTCCAGATTAGATAAATTGGTAACCATTCTGATCTAGGTTAGAGTGCACGCTGAGTGTTTCTTTTCTCTCTCTCTCTGGCAGCGACCATTGACCCGACCCTAAGACTTTGACTCAGTGACCATGTTGACCGAACCTTCTTAAACACTGGCTGTTGGATTGTCAGAGTTGCAAACCTCATTGCCACTCCTACTTTTACCCTTTTCTCCAGGACACCCCGTATTACTACGAACGTCCACTTCCATTGGACAAAACCATCGTATGGTTAGATACGAACTCGAAAGAATTTATTCGAGGATGGTTTCCGGTTCTGGAGAAAACGGATAGGATTATTCAGTTGTCTTTTCCTTTTACCCTCTCTCAGTTTACGAGTACTCCTTGGTTTAGGGGTAGTACACCTATTACGCAAATTGGATTGTCTTCTTCCAAACCTTAGGCTGGTGCCGACCGGTAGGGAATGAAGAAAACCAATTAGCATAACGATGGTGTGCAGAAGGTATTAAGTTCAGACAAAGCAAGGGATTAGTAAGAGGGCAAAGTAAATTGCAACAGATATTCACGACCAAACCAAATATTTCGTTACCACTCCCACATCACCTTTGTATTTCTCCAGGACACTCCGTATCACTACGAAGATCCACAGTTTATTTGGATACTCCATCGTATGGTTATATACGAACTCGAATGGAACTTGTTCCAGTTCGGGGATGGATTCTGGTCCAGGAGAAATAGGAATAAGGTTTATTCGGTTGTCTTTTATCTTCACCCTCTCTCATTGCGAGTGTTCCTAGGATTGGGACAGTACACCCATTATGCTTATTGGATAGTCTTCTTCCAAACCATAGGCTGGTGCCGAACGGTAGGGAAGGAAGAAAACCATTTGGCCTAAAGGGGTGTACAGAAGGTAAAGACTAAAGACATATGAAGGGATTTGGAGAGGTGGCAAAGAACTATACGGTTACAGTCGCGAATCTGGAAGAGGCATTACTAGGAATACCAGAATACCCCATCGAAACATTTCAATGTTTCAGTCTCATTGTGTACTGTTAAAAGGAAACTGATTTCCCGATTAGACACTTGCTCCAGGGTATGTATTTACCAGGTATGATTCTCACATCTGTATGGTTTTACAGATGATGAGTGGGAGTAAGTTATTGGGAATTGGGTGATTATCCTCATTATATCGGGATTCGTTGTAATCGGTGATATTTGAGGAAATCACCTGGCCTGTTTGCCGGTTGGCAAATATTTGGTTTTGAATAACCGCAGTTATGCACCAATTTCAAATTGATATATCTGTACGTCTATTTTCATAGAGTGAGATATACCTTTCTGAAATTATGTCTACGACATTTACCTATATCAGTGGATGGTTAGGTAAGGAGCATTAAACAGCGGTGTAATTCTTCTTAACCATAAGTACAGTTTTCAACCTACGACACACAGTGAATGAGTTATCAGACTCAAGGGACTTATACAGAGTATTGTATGTTGTCCAGGGTCCATCAGGACAGAGGGGTTGGTCCTCGTACAACATTCAGTTTACTTATGACTTCTCTAGTTTTTAGACAGGTGTTTCGTGGAAACGCAGGGTCCGAATTTGGAGAAGTTATTGGTATTTGAATAGAGTGGAGAACCAGGTGTCACAAGTATCGGGATTCTTCAAAGTGATCGAAGATGTAGATACTTGTGTATGGTGTTCAGTTGATAGTAATGGTTAAGAGAACTTGCTTCTCTTTCAGGTTACTCATAATTGGAAGCATTCCTAAGTTGAGTAACGCTGATCGGCCTCCTTCCATTTAGTTGACATGCGCTGGGGACAGCTGCATGATTTGAATCTGGTTCAATTGAATCAGTGCCTCTGTTTCTATATTGGATATAGAACAGTTCATATCTTAACGATGTTAAGGTACGGGGAGTTGTCCGGTTTATGATTAAAACCAGACACTGGACAACTCAAGGCACGTTTCTGTAATGGCTGTTTGTGGGTTGACCCAGGCTATGACGAGGGTTGACTTTCTACCATCTGGATGAACAATAGAGATATTGTTCTAGACTCGCCACAGTTTTATTAAAAATGGATTTTTTCAGAAAACAGTAGTGGGAGTATGGTAGAACTGGAAGTGAATCCAGAACCACAAACGATTACTGAAGATTTGATAAGGATCCTAAAGATTCAATCTGGATTGACATTCCATTGGCCACTCCGCAGATAAGGTGGGTAACTTCAGGCACCCGAGAGGCACTACGGTAGCCTCAAGGACGGTGACAGGGAAGTTCTTGTTTACCCACAATTGCCATTGCTGTTGTTCCAGGTTACGAGACCCGGCGGGAGGATGAGTATAGCGTCGTTCTAAACCAGTTTTAGAAGTGTACGTCTATATGACTCTGCCAGAGGGTTGTCGTAGTCAGTGGGAGCAGCGGAAGCATTGGTGGACTGGTAGCTTATATCTATTTATAGACTAAAGCAGATGTAGCGGAGATAGATCATCTATTTCTGACGTGACAGTCATGGGTTTGACTTCATCAGAATAGGGGATGGATCTGTTGAGAAGGTAGTAGGGTGTGATATCCTGGTATTTGGATGATATACACAGAGTAGGAAAAGAAACTCCTACACTACGATCGGTTATACTTTGGTCGTCACACAGTTGTTTCTCCACAAAGGAAATGGATTTTATATCAGACATACTGGTTACTAGATCTATGGTTTTAGATCTAGATTTGGGTGGTTTCCCAATCAGGGTACTTGACAGCATTCTAAGAGTATTTAGGATGGACGACTCCTGGCACGGTAGTGTACCTGCAGGTAATGGAGTCACCCTCTCCAAACGTGTCTTACAGACTAAAGGGGAGAGGGACGGGCATGATTGGCAGATCACTTGCTCAGGCAATTGAGTCAATCGTGAGATGTCAAGTACCACACCAGATGTTGTTCTTGCACTAGATGCAATAAGTTGGCATTAATCCAATCCTGGAGAAACAGTCGGAAGCAGTTTTAGAACATAAGTGGATGTTCTAGGGATATGATAACGACAGCCTCAGTCAGGAGACAGTTATCATTCCAGGCTTCCAAGGTGACATGGACGACAAGGAGGTTGTCAGAGTTATAGTTTTCCTTCTGATGAGGGGCAGTATTTTGGACAGGTGGTCCAAGGCAATACTGAGGGAGGCATGGCGCGCAGGATACTGATTAAGTTCAGTTGACGATACAGTCTAAGAAGTTTGGATTTGGAGTTCATTTATGAGCTAGGTCCCATCAGACATCCAGACATATTCTGAGACAGGTATTGCTCTTTTCGGGAGATGGCTTTTCTCCGCGAACTTGAGATATAGAGAGACATAGAAAGAAACAACTAAGCGGATCCACTCACTGAGGTTATTCCTCGAACGCAATAGTTTCGCAAACAAGCTTTGTGAGACTGACTAGTAGAGGAGTTGGATGCTCGGTATCACACGGGCTGTGAGTATGCGATATCGCAATAATTAGCCTTGAGTGCAAGTGGGAGATTGTTGGAGATAGTGCCCTCAGAGTCAATTATTAGGTCACAGGTACGTGATTGTAATGATTGAGGGAGGACCTATCCCGGTAGGACAGTCTTACTCGAGATGATAGTATGCTATCTGGTTTACCTTTATCATCGTGTACTGTTTTAAGTGACATGACACGTCGCTATTACACGTTGATAGAGCCCCTAGGATTCTTGCTTGACCACCAGCAGTATGAGGGCGATCATATAAGTGGGAGCTGGGGTCTACAAGCTTATCCTTAAAAGGTCCCTAGTCGTGGGAGTTTCGAGACTGGGCATCGATACTCCATTAGTAGACTAGTGTATACAGTCGAGACCCCGACGAGGGGCGGTGGCCGGTCTCACAAGCCACTGGTGTCAGTTGGATCACCTAAGATGTATACAGGTGCTCATTGGGTTATGAGTACACCGGACAGGACTCGCCGGGAACCTGCTAGTTGGTCATATACCAGACGTCAGATGGCGGTTCCCTGGTGACATGTGTGCAGGTTAGTTCATCGACCTGGGGATCGTCATTTGTCTCGTGTGAGTTCCCACTGTACTTTGATTACTACCCTACCACGGCTCAAAGGAGTCGTGCAAACAGGTTTTAGTTGGGTACAGTCCCGAGCCACATGGAGGCAGTGAGCGTATCTTCAGGGGTTCGTCTCTCCCGGTATTGGGGGTGAGGTCGTGCTGTGTCTAGGAGAGCCATTACACAAAGTCCTTGGCCAAGGCAAGGAGATTTACTGGTAGGTATTCCAGTAGTATCTCAGGGTGTTCTGGGCTACACTCCGACACGACTTGTACCGCTTTTGGGGGTCTGACATTTACCAACCCCCTAGGCCCGCCATGCGATACTCATAGACGAACGGACCGGACTGCACGGATATTGTCACTGACAGGCTCAGTAGGGTGTCAGGATGAGTTCGCTCATCGACGTCCCTTTTAGTCAATAGCTTGTGGCCCGTTACGTATTGGCTTATACCTCTGACGGGCTAGTGGTTAAATCCACAGCCATTGTATTGACGAGTCTTTAGAGTCCGCCACACTTTCAGTTACTCAGCTTTCGGGCGAAACGCTGTAGAGGCCGTATGGAGATATGGCAGGGTCCGATCAGATACGTGCGGTATTGCACGGATCAGGATCGGACGGTTTGTACTAGTAGCCGTATAGGTATATGGCAGGGTTCGATCAGATACGTGCGGTATTGCACGGATCAGGATCGAACGGATATTACTAGCCGGCTTTGGTTTAAGCCGGTCCTAGTTTAGTACAGTGTAGATTTTGTCTTTTTGCATTTGTATCCGGACGGAATACAGATGCGGGTGTGTATGCACAGTATCGGGGTTTTCCTGTAATTTATTACGGGACCAGTTTTCTGGAGTTGCCAGTTTGCATTCCGTTCTGGCCGGTTTTCCTTTGTTCTTTCCCGGCCGGACTTTTCCGATGGAGGGGGTTATTTGCAATTGTGCAAATAACATTTGTGGAGGGGGTTTCTTGTAAAAGATTGATTATGATAGCTTTCATTTCTTTTCAACCATGCTTTTGCTTTATGAGATTTGATTGTGATAAAGTGAGGGTATGGGTTTAATAGTAACAAGCATGGTTGTATGTTTTCTTGTCTCTTGATGTGGTCACCTCTTGACTTCTCCTACCCTCACCTCCCTTCTTGCTTCATATAGTTTTTCCTCCACCATTATTCTCACTTGATGCATAAGTTTTTCCATGGTTGAGTGAGAAGAAGAAAAGAGAAGGAGAGAGCTTCATCTTGGAGAGTGTTTTTCATTCTTGATCTCTTTTCATGCCAAGAAAAATGAAAGCACCATTTTTCATACCTTCATTCCTTCATCTACAAATGGCAACAAACCCCAATGAGACATAGACCCTACACATCCTACAGCAAACCTTGGGCATGTCGAGTTGCCGGCTTCATGCCCGAGTTGCCTCGGTATAGAGGCGGGAGCCCGTAAAAGTACCCGGCTTCGTGGTGCCCTTTCCGACGAGGAGGAGACGGACGGAGATCCCGCGAGGAGATCGGAGTGAAGATGAAGACCGGAGGACTTGGATCGTCGGTATACATCTCTTCCCTTTCTTATTAGTAGCGTAGACTTGTTAATGGTTACGATACGGAGTTTAGTGCGCGGTGGTGCCGGTTTGCAAAGTCCGCAAAATTTAAGTTATTCACCGTTTCCGCATTCCGGCGTCGGATTGACGGCCGGGGCGCCGCCGTGCACTTACAGCTAGTTGTCAGGTTAATGGCCCGATCCGGGTATTTAGTGCGCGGTGGTGCCGGTTTCAAGTTTTTGAAAGTTTTCGTTTCCGCGTTTCCGGCGTCGGATCGACGGCCGGTGCGCCGCCGCGGACTTACATCATCTTCCGATTTTTCCCACATTGATAGTTGTTGTAGATGAATAAACTGCTGCTCCATTGCAAACCTGGCAGTCACAGGGAAATATTTCACGTCGAACTTATCGTGAAATGTCTTCCATTCAATCGGCTGTCCCAGACAGGTTTCTTCCGCCTTCCACCAATTGCGAGCATTATCCGTGAGCTGTAGCTTCGCTACACGGATCCAAGCGTTTTCTGGCACTTGAGCTGCTGCCAGATCGTCTTCAATGCTTTGTGCCCATTCTTCCGCTTCAAGAGGGTTTCCTTTTCCAGAGAATTTCTTGGGATGTAAAGCCCTGAATTGCTTTACTCCCGGTGGATCGGCCTCAGGACGGTTCAAAAGTTGTTGCTGTCTGTCGAGAAGACTGCGGATCACCTCGAATAGCATCGTTTGCTCAGTGGGTGGTGCAGGAACAACTGGTGTGAGAGGTAGTGCTGGAGGAGTGTTGTTGACGTTGGTGCTGGTGTTGTTCGGAGAATCCATAACCTTGAAGAAAAATTTGGGTTAGGACATATTCAAATACATGAAATGATAAGATTCAAGGAATAAAAATTTGCAAGATTCAAGGAATATGAATTTTAAAGAATGTTTTAAGTTGCTGGTTCTTGTGTTATATTGCTTAGGTTGTTCACGCAGACCAGAACTGCATGACAGGGATTCATACAGCTCTGACCTGAATGGGCCACCAACAAAACCTGTCACGCCCCGCTTCCCAATGTACGGCGAAGGGGACGCGACGAGGTCCGCTACGTATGTACTCAGAAGTACATATGCTAAGCGTATCTAAGCAATATAAAATAAATACACAAGAGACAAGAGTATAAAAATAACAGCAACTTTTATTTATTAACATTCTCTGTACAAAACATGGAAAGGAAAAAAATACAACTGAAATAAAGATGCCTAAACAGTGGCAGAACAGGAAATGGAAAGTACTGAAAAGAAAAGTGTACAATGAAATTATACTGAAGGGTCTTCAGCAAATTGCTCCAAGTCTTCCTGGGTTGGCTCAACTTCTGCCGGGTCCATGTCACCTGACGACATTCAAAGAAGAGAGAAACAGAATGTCGTCAGCGAACAGATCGCTCGGTAAGTCCCAAAGGTAAGAGGGAAGTAGAGAAGAAAGAATAAGAGGATACATTTTTAAAGTGTAAACTATTGTTGTAATATTATGTTAACGCTGTTGTTTGTAGCTTGGTACAGAAGGATGCCAGTGTATACGAGGGGAGTCTCACTTGCCAGAGACTAAGGCACGTGTAGTACAAGGAACCGTTATGCCACGGTACAACAGCAATGGGATTCAGGTTAGGTGTCTTAATCTGACCACCTCGTGCCACCTTTAACACCTTCCGTACCAATCTACCCCTTAAACCCCGCGATGTCTTGTTTGTATTGTTATCTTGTAAAATTGTATTGATTGTAAGATTGATTAACTGACTGACCGAAACCATGATATCAGGAAACGGCTAAAACCGTAGAGTCATGTAAATGGAATACTGGGAAACATGTAAAAGGAATATATCCATGGTTCGGTTCAGTCAAGTTATATAGATTGTTAACTGGATTCAGGGATTCATGTATTCGTATTGAGTTGGAATATAAAAGAATATAGATTAATTTGAATCATGTTCAAGTCAGAAATAGTCAGACTCAAACCCGAGTCAGACTAAAAGAAGGTAAGTTGAAGTTCAATAATTGTTAGGGGCCTTATTGTAATTTATAAAACTTGAGGGGGTCTTATGTAAAAAGTACTATTGTATATTTTTCAAAATTCACCTCAAGTATTTATTATTCTCCTTTATAGTTATAATGAATGTGAATTTTATTTGTGTTATTCTAGTGAATATATCCTAATAAAAGTATTAATTGATTTATTTGAAACTCATGGTATTTTAATGTAACTTTTCATCTTGTAATTTTAGGAAAAATGGAAACTTTATCTTATGATAAAATAGGTGTTTAAATGATAATTAAATTAATACAAGAATAATTTTAAATAATATTTTATTTTCCAAAATCTCATTTTTTCTTAAATGCCGTATTTTAAACCTTTCGAGACCGAATGCTCCTTGCGGAGGTCTGAATCTCGCACTACTAGCCCGCGGGTGCACGATGAACCGTACTATCCCTAACGGGTTCCCAAAAGGTGGGTTGTAGTGCCGCATTATTTAGGTTTAACAAATACCATTCATTTAGAAAAAACGGTTTTATAAATATAAGGTATTTATTTGTAAAGGATGTAATTTCCGTATTTTAGTTTCTAGGGTTTCCTAAGCCAACTAGCCTATTTCTAAGGTCTAAACGATAAGTCATTAGAAGCCTCAAATCGCCTCTTCACCGTCAATTGCGGCCAGGTTAGTGGGAAGAAACCCCAGTCGTGGTCCTAATTAAAAACCACTAGCCTAGACACACTTGCCTAGACACCACAAGACAGTTTAGATAAACGATCGATGTCCATGACATATCGTGCTTTTTATTTTAAAAGATTTTATTTAAAATTGTGTACAACTTAAAGCTTTTAAGAAATGTTTATAAAGATAATGGCATTTTAGTGAAAAGTCCTGTATTTTCTTATTCTATGTTTTGACGTTTATCAATTAGGGTTATACTTATGTGTGTGTAGCGGTAGGTCATTACCGCGTGACTTATTTTATATTTTAATAAAGTTTTAGAGGTTAAATATGATATATTAAACTTGAAGGTATTAAAGCGCAAGAATACGGTATTTGAAAACATTATCATTTTATGTGTGAAAATTCATTCAAATTGATTTCTACAAGTTTATTGATCAAGAGAAACATATTTAGGAGTGAGGGAATTGATTAAACGAAGAAAAATAAAATTCATGGTATTTTTATGAAAAGAATACGGTTTTACAAGAAAGCTATCATTTTATGTAAGAAACTTTGTTTAAATTGGTTTCTATATGATTAATTGTCATAATGAATATAGGTAGGTATTATGGATTAGGTGACAAGTGGGATTTTATAGAAAAACCGAATCGGAAATCGGTTTGTTCTGATTTCCGTCGGGGTTCGTAATTCCGTATTTTAAGAAATAGAAAAGAGGGAAGATTGGGACTTACGGATTTTCAAACTCTTCTAAAGAGTAAAGAGGACTAGGGAGAAAGACCGAGGTGTGGTTTCGTCGCCGGTTGCTTCAAATCACGTCGCCGGAATTCCGTCAGGGCTTCGCCGTGAACTCGGTTTCAAAGCACACTTTCTTATGGAAATTTCAAGAGAGTAATTCTATGGTTTTGGAATGAGAAGGTAGGGGGGGTCTATTTATAAGGTAGCTAGGGTAGGGTTAGGTGAAGGGTTTTCTTTATTTAAAAAATTATAAAAATTAGATAAAAAGCATTAAAATTTGCATTAAAATGGTTGTATTTAACATTCAAAAACCAGTCAAATAAATTGGAGTTAACCATGAGTTTCAGAAGACCAAAAGCCACCATTTTCATGTTGGGACCCCGGCCATCGGCCCAACTCTGGCCGGCGGCGCCGGCCGAGTTGGCCGATTCCGGCCGGGTTTGGCCGGCGTTGGGTGTGGGGTCTTCTGACTAGGGTTATGGCATACTTCAATTTTTGAGTTCGGTTCAATATTTGGGAGTTATGGCCTGTGGACTTTTGGGCTTCCAAGAAATTTTAAAGAAAATTAAACTAAAAATATTATGGGGCATGGGATTCGAACTCTGGTGGCTTGGTTCAGCAGTGCAAGGTATTACCAATGAGCTACAAGCTCCTTCTTGTAATTATTGTAGAGAGATAGATACTTAAAGTGTTATCAGCAACATTAATACTCCAAGTATACTTCAAATTTAATTCAAATTTAGGTATACAAAAATTGGAGTTGTTACACACCACCTCGATCAGATCTCAGTGTCTTGATACTTTTGCCGGTTTTGTTTTCTACTTCATTCTTATATTCTTGGAATTTCTCAAAGGACTCGGATTTATGTTTCATTAAGAAAATGAATTCGTACCTAGAGTAATCATACGTAAAAGTAATGAAATATGAAAAACCACCTCTTGTATGTGTAGACATTGGACCACATACATCGCTGTGTATGAGTCCTAAGAGCTCGCTCGCTCTTACTCCATGTCCAGTGAATGGAGTCTTTGTCATCTTTGCTTTGAGACATTATTGACAAGTTACATAAGATTGATATTTGAACGGATCCAAATATCCTTCTCTATGTAACTTAGTTAACCTTGTCTCATCGATGTGACCCAGTCTATAATGCCATAAGAAAGACTTATTTATATCTGGAGACATTCTTTTTAGTGTGTTCTGGACATTAAAAATCTGTAATTAGTTTAATACGTATATACCGTTATCTAGTGTACCGGACCCAATCAAACCATGATTAAGGTGGATGTTAACAACATCCCTTATAAACGTGAAATCATAACCTTCTTTTGATAACAACGATACTGATATGATGTTACACGTTAAACTAGGTACACAAAAATAGTTGTGCAAACCCAAAATATGTCCACTCGTCAATCCTAGGTGATAATCCCCTACGGACACAGCACCCATGCTAGCTCCGTTAGCAACCTGGAGGGTCATATCACCAACTTTCAGCACTCTACGGTTTCTCAGGGCCTGCAATGAATTGCATATATGAGATCCTGATCCGGTATCCAATACCCAGGAAGTAGAGTTGATTGACAGACAATTTTCAATTACAAATACACCTGAAGTTGAATCCACAGCTTGCTTCGGTTCCTGGTTCTTAGCAATCCAAGCTTTGCAATCTTTCTTCCAATGGCCTTTCCTACGACAGTGGAAGCACTCGTCCTTCGCCACTACTAGCATTGCAACCTTTGTCTTTCCCTTAGCTCCCACCTTACCAACACCTCCTCTAGGTTTGGTAGCGGCCTTCTTCTTCCTTCCTTTTGCCCTAGCCTTGGACCCGGATGAGAAAGCACCGCGAACAAATATAGTGTGTGTTTCCCTTGCCTTCTCTAAGGTGCCCTCTGCACTTCTCAACATGTTAAGGAGTTATGGAAGTTCAACTTCTTTTTCTTGAATGTTGAAATTCAAAATAAACTGGGCGTAGGTGGAAGGAAGGGACCGAAGAACCAAGTCTGTATAGAGCTCATTCTCCAAAGTCATCCCGAGGTCCGCAGGCTCTTCTATATAGCCAATCATCTTTAGGACATGTTCTCTTACAGATGATCCGACGGCCAGCCTTGACTGAAACAAGTGCTTCGAAGTCTCGTATCTTGCTATACGAGATTGCTCTCCATACAGATCTTTTGTATGGAGAAATATGGATTCAAGATCCATATCCTCGTGCTTCCTCTGATGTTCATTATTCATAGAGGCAAGCACGATGCATTTGGCCTTCGTACAATCTAACTCGAAGGTCTTGTGTATTTCCTTATCCGCAATACTGGAATCTGGACCAGAGACAGCAGGTGCCTTAGCAGTAAGGGCATACCCCAATTTATCATAAGTCAAAGCCATCTTAACATTCCGGAACCAATTTTTATAGTTTGTCCCTGTCAAAATATTTTTCTCTAATTGTAACTTAAGGCCTGTCATGTTTTAGGTCGCTGCAATGAGAGAGAGAGGGAACACTTTAGCATGATGCTCTTGCAAGTTTAGAGCGGTTTTTAGTTTATCTAAACTGAATGGCTCCCTCTGTTTCTCGAATCCCTCCTCAAACCAAAAAGGAAGAACTAGTCAGGACTATTCTCACTGTACAAACTTGCTTAACCGTTCAGCCAGGCCGTTGTCGGTACATCGAGGGAGGTTTTCCAACGCTTTCGCGAAATTCCGTAATTAAATAACCTCTTTTCTCTGGGGGCGTAACCCCACTGACACCTTTCTCGACACCTACATGGTTTATAGCATTGATCGTTAAGTGACGAATCTCCTGACGAGTAGCGGATACTCACAGTCGGATCGGGATCCAAATATCATCGTGTGATAAAGCTGAAGGAATTCTACAAAAATTATCACACTCCAAATAGTATGCATCTCTTTGCAAATTTCAGTTTCTTTAGAAATTCCCGATATAAATTTCTGCCCTATGCTCTTATGACCTTGGCGTTGGTCAAAATGTCATAAGTCACATGTCAAGTTCTACCCATCATTATCTTCTTAATTTTAACCCATCCGTACATACCCCTAGTGTTGGCCAAATGATAATACGACTGTCCCAAACTAACTCATCTATCTATGCAACAAATGAATACCCAGCAGCTACCAAACACTATGCCTCGGCGTTGGTCAAAATACATAGCTTGAATACTACTGAATACTCAAAGGAAAAGACGGAGGGCTACGAATGGTTTTGGCGAAACGTGAACTTAGTGAACTTGATATGATCGAAGGAACCTGATAGTTTTTAAAAGGAGTGGTTAAATCACCGCAATTTAAAAAATATCCTCTGTTTTAAAATAACCGAGTGGTTTCTTTTAAACTGTTCCAACGATTCAACTTTGGTTTATTTTCTTTGCACTAATATAATGCGTTCCATCAATTAACCTATCATTGCAGAAAACAACGAAAATACAACGTCCTCTTTTGCCATCCGCATTCGCCGCTGGGTCCCGTCATTCACTCGTTAAGTTACTTAACTAACGACAGAGCTGGGGCTGGGCTAGCGCGGGTGTAAAACATAAGTGACGTCTAATATCTATCATATATAGATATTGTATATTTGTCAGACGCAATAATAGGCATTCCAGATCACAGATGAAAATATTGGATTTTCTACAAATCCGCATTCCTTTTGAGCCTGCAAAGAAAGACAGATTACACAGTCGCGATGAGTAGCCAAAACCCCACCTTAGACCCCTACGGGTACGGCAAACTACCCGCCAAGTACCCGAAGTGAAGCGGTCATCCTCAACAACGTGAGTAAGCCACTAAACACTTCAAAGTATCCGGTAGTTTGTGCACCCCACCTTGGGTCTATCCTAGGAGCAAAAATCAATAAATGAAATAATACAACGGTGGCTACAACTTTAGCCCGGATGTGCCCCGCAAAAGAATATTACAACAATTTACATATTACTTTTGAATGAAAGAAACACTCGTCTCACATCCCCGGCTATCCATTCACGACAATCCAACAAGTCCACAAACACAAACCATTACAGAAATGTGCAACCCCCTGCTAACCGACATATTAGCAATTAGGGGAGGTTTACGAACAAATTAAACAAATCACAGATATAATCAAATTAGACAAACATCTTAGAATTTCGATGAAGCGAACGCAAATGATTCTACTCCAAATAATTCTCTATACACCTGAAACCTGAGCAGAAACAGAACATCCCAGCAAATACAAATTTAACACAGAAGAGTTACTGGGGAATTTTGGGCTGACACGGCCCCAACTCGGCCGCGGATCCGCGGCGGATAGCTTTGGATCGGCCGCGGTTCCCCGGCGGTTTGGACGAGTTATGACCCCAAATTTCTCCTGTAACCTTATATTTCCCTGCTTGTATTTTTAAGGGTCCCTGAAAAAAATTTTGACCCCATTTTAAGATCGGCAGAAACATGGTGAAAAAGTCGTATTTTTGGGTTCGTATTGCGATCGAATTTCTAACGACTTTGCTAACAAGTTAGTTATGGTTTAGCGAGGCTCTGATACCACTGTAAGTCGACTTTAGACACCCCATGAGTTGCGGGGAGGCGGAATAGGTAAAACAATCATTTTGTTTAAAACAAATATCGACTAACTTACGGATCTTTGCCAAACCCTAACTAACAACATCATAGGAGAGATTAGCTACTATGAAAGAAGATTATACCTAATGAACCAAGTCCTTCTTGTTCTCGTTGACCACCTCCTCGTCGGCCTCCTCTTTTTGATAGAAGATCCACCCGAGAGCTACTACTCCAAGCTTGACCTCTAACTTGAGGTAACTAGGTAACTAAGAGTGCTAATCAAAACAACCTAGAGGATATAGTATAGGATTAGGGATCAATTAGTCTTGCTAACCCTTGATCTCAACACATGAGAGGTTAGGGTTAGGGTTTGAAGAGAGAGCTTGAGGAGAGAGAAGGTGAAAGTGAGAATGAAATGGAAATTAACTCATTTGTGTATATATATGAAGCAAAAAATATCTTGCACAAAATATCATTTGCACAAATATCTTCATGCTTCATTTAATACATAATGAATCATCTGGTGAGTCATTAAAAGCATTAATGCTTCATTAACTCTCTTGATGAATCATCTCTATGAGTCACAAAACTATTTAATGCATATGCCACCATAGCCTCCAACTCATCAATCTTCTAGAAGCTTCTCGACTAATTACGAGAGTGCCCCTCCCATCCGTGAAAACACGGAAATACTGAGACTGTATAAATCCAATAATCCAATACTAGAATCTGGCTTAAACTAAAACCCGCTAGTAAAAACTGTCCGAACATCGTACGTGCGATAAAACACGTATGTGTCCGAACCCTGTCGTAAAACCATACGACCTCTATATCGTTTCTCCCGAAGCAAGGAAACTCTCTGTGTGGGACTCTAAAGACTCGACTACTACGCTGGCAGTGGGTTTAACCACAGACCGCAAGTGGCACTACCTGTACGTAATGGTCCCCAGGTAGATGTCGATAAGAGGGCCGATGAGAAAACCCATCTGAACTCCGACTGAGCCTGATGTGACAATCTCCGTACAGTCCGCTCTGTTCGTCTAGGACTATCATATATCGGGCCTAGGGGGCGGCAAGCGTCAGTCCACTAAAAGCAGTATAAGTCGTGTCGGAGTGAAGCCCATTACACCTCGAGAAGCTACTGGAAAACCTACCAGTAAATCTCACATGCCCTGGCCAGGGACTTTGCGTAATGGCTCTCCAGACACAGCGCGATATCAACTCCCAATACCGGGAGAGACGAATCCTGTCTAACCGCCACTTCCACCAAGTGCTTCGGGACTGCACCCAACTGCTACCTGTTTGCATGACTCCTTTGAGCCGTGGTAGGGTAGCAATCTAAGAACAGTGGGAACACACTCGAGGCGAAGCAGCGGTGTGAAGTCTGCGGACTATGCTGTACTCATGACACCTGGGAACTGGTAACTGACGATAGGTTAAATACCAACCAACAGTTCCCTGCGAGTCCTGTCCGGTGTACCCGTAACCCAACGAGCACCTGTATACTATCTCCAGTAGGACGCACTGATGGCTGTGGGACAGACCATCTCCCCAACTGGGATGAGAAGCGTACACACTAGTCTACTCCGGAGTATCGATGCCCTGTCTCGATAATCCTACGAATAGGGACCTGAAAAAGGATGTGCTTGTAGACTCCCCAGCTCCCACTAGTGTGAGTGCCATCACAACGCTGGTAGTCAAGCAAGATCCTAAGGGCTCTATCAATACGTACATACATATTAAGATTGGTATAAACCAAGTAGCATACTACCATGTTTAGCACGGCTGTTATTATAACTGTGAATATCCCAAACTTACATTAAGTAATATACAAGCTTGTATGATACAATAATGGCCCCTAGGGCATATACACTAACATCCCTCCCATCCGTAATTACGAAAAACACGGATATACTGAAACTATATAAATCCAATAATCTAATACTAGAATCTGGCTTAAACCAAAGCCCGCTAGTATAATCTGTCCGAACATCGTACGTGCACAAATACACGTATATGTCCGAACCCTGTCGTAAAACCATACGACCTCTATATTGTTTCGCCCGAAGCAGGCAAACTCTCTGTGTGGACTCTAAAGACTCGATACTACGCTGGCAGTGGGTTTAACCAATGGCTGCAAGCGGTACTAGCTGTATGTAACGGTCCCCAGGTAGATGTCGATAAGAAGGCCGATGAGGAAACCCATCCAAACTCCTACTGAGCCTGATGTGACAATCTGCGTACAGTCTGGTCTGTTCGTCCAAGACTATCGTATATCGGGCCTAGGAGGCGGCAAGCGTCAGTCCCCTAAAAGCGGTATAAGTCGTGTTGGAGTGAAACCCATTACACCTTGAGAAGCTACTGGAAAACCTAACAGTAAATCTCGCTTGCCCTGGCCAGGGACTTTGCGTAATGGCTCTCTAAACACAGTGCGATATCAACTCCCAATACCGGGATAGACGAATCCTATCTAACCGCCACTGCCTCCAAGTGCTTCGAGACTGCACCCAACTACTACATGTTTGCACGACTCCTTTGAGCCGTGGTAGGGTAGCAATCTAAGAACAGTGGGAACACACTCGAGGCGAAGCAGCAATGTCAAGTCTACGGACTATACTGTACTCATGTCACCTGGAAACTGTTAACTGACAACGGTTATAATACCAACCAACAATTCCCTGCGAGTCCTGTCCGGTGAACCCGTAACCCAACGAGAACCTGCATACTTTCTCCAATACAATGTACTAATGGCTGTTGGACAGACCATCTCCCCTGATGGGACGAGAAGCGTATACACTAGTCTATTCCAGAGTATCGATACCCTGTTTCGATAATCCTACGAGAAGGGACCTAAAAAAGGATGTGCTTGTAGACTACCCAGCCCCCACTAGTGTGACTGCCATGACAACGCTGGTAGTCAAGCAAGATCCTATGGGCTCTATCAATATGTATTCGCGATATGCTAAAAGAAACATATACACATATTAAATTAGATATAAACCAAGTAGCATACTACTATGTTGAGCAAGACTGTTAATACAACTGTGAATATCCCAAGCTTTCATTATGTAATATACAAACTAGTATGATACAATAATGGCCCTTAGGGCATATACACAACACTGCCTTTAAAACTCTACGGCTTCTAAGTTCCTGCATTGAATTACAGATATGAGATCCTGAACCGGTATCGAATACCCAGGAAGTAGAGTTGATTGACAGACATTTTTCAATCATAAACACACCTGAAGCCGAAACCACAACATACTTCGAATCCGGGTTCCTGACTTTCCAAGCCCTGCGGTCCTTCTTAGAATGACCTTTCCTATGACAATAGAAGCATTCCTCTTTACCTACTATCGCCCCCCCAACTTTTGCATTGCCCTTCCTCTGTATCTTAACGACACCGTTTTTGGGTTTGGTAGGGGCTTTCTTCTTCTTCCGCTTAGTTTTCGCCTTGGATCTAGAAATAGAAAGTTCCCCAACAAATAGAGTGGGTGTCTTTCTAGATTTCTTCAGGTTGCCCTCTGCACTCCCCAACACATTGAGGAGCTCTGGAAGTGTAACTTCCTTCCTTTGTATATTGAAATTTAATATAAACTGGGCATAGGTAGATGGGAGAGAATGTAGAATCAAGTTCGTATACAACTCGTTCACAAACGTGGTCCCAAGGTCCACGACCTCTTCAATGTTGATGATCATCTTAAAGACGTGGTCTGTTACAGATGACTCAATAGCCAACCTCGCCTAAAACAATTTCCTCGAAGTTTCGTATCATGCGATACGAGATTTCTCTCCATATAAATCCTTGGTATGGAGGAAGATGGAATCTGTAAGTCCATGCTACCTCTCCCGGTACTTACGGGCTTGCGGAATTTGATGAAAAACGATTTTCCTCTCCCGGTACTTACAGGCTTGCGGAATTTGATGAAAAACGATTTTCTAGAGGCGGTAACATGGACTCAAAACGGATCTTTGTTAAACTATCTACCTAACAACCTAACTACGAGTTGTTAACTACTCGGTTAGGGGGTTATACCTTTCTTTCTTGAACTCCTTCATCTTCATCTCTTGATGCTGTACGGATTGGCTTCACCCCGTCGTCTCCTTGCGCTGAAGATCGATCCACCCGAAAGCTTCTACCTTTGGCTTCTTCTTCGAACTTTGAAGAAACTAGTTCACATGGTTTGCTAAACCTTGTGAACTAGAGTGAGTAGAGGAGAGTGTGATGGGATTTTCTCTATGGTTCTTGCTTCTCAACACATGAGACAAGTGAACCATAGACAAGAGAGAGAGCAAGAGGAAGAGGGTGAGAGCAAGAGAATGAGAGAGCTCAAAACCAAGAGAGAGAAAGATAATGAAAGAATGAGCCTCTCTTTTCTCTTTCACCCTCTCATAATCCAAAAGCATCATGAGCCATAATGTTAATCAAGTATTATTATGTGATGGTTCATATCATGTCAAAGGCAATATCATTTCCATGCACTCATTTTGCAAACCACAACAAGCAAGCAAAAGTCTTTGCATGAAAATGAGAACCATTGTGATGATGATGGTCAACTAGTCCAACCTAGTCAACCGGTCAACAAAGTCAACAAGTCAACAAAGTCAACCCCTTAACAACCATGTCACTATAATACTTAATTAATATTATTGCTAATTACATATCATATTCTCATTAGGGTTGAGCAAAAAGTCAATAGTCAACAGTCAACGGTCAACCACCCTAATGGGAATCCTCTGCCTCTGTCTCTCCGTCAACTGTGCATACACACCCGCATCCGCGTTCCAAGGAACACGAATACATACTGGATAAAACAACTCCCAAAACGTACACTAGGATCTGGCTTAAACCAAAGCCCGCTAGTGTTAACTGTCCGGACACTGTACGTGCACAAGTGCACGGATGTGACCGGACCCTGTCGCAAAACCATGCGACCTCTACTCTTTTGCCTAAAGGCGAATAGCTTTCTGTGTGGGACTCTAAAGACTCGACACTACGCTGGCAGTGGGTTTAACCACAGACCGCAAGCGGCACTAGCTGTGCGTAACGGTCCCCAGGTAGACGCCGACAAGAAGACTGACGAGGTGAAACCCATCTGAACTCCTACTGAGCCTGAATTTGACAATCTCCGTACAGTCCGGTCTGTTCGTCTGATACATCGCATGGCGGGCCTAGGGGGCGGTAAACGTCAGTCCCCTAATAGTGGTACAAGTCGTGTCGGAGTGAAGCCCAATACACCCTGAGATAACACTGGAAGCCTACCAGTATATCTCGCTTGCCCTGGCCAGGGACTACTCGTGTAATGGCTCTCCTCGACACAGCGCGATGTCAACCCCTAATATCGGGAGAGACGAATCCTGTCTAACCGTCACTGCCTCCAAGTGCTTCGGGACTGCACCCAAAAACTACCTGTTTGCACGACTCCTTTGAGCCGTGGTAGGGTAGTAATCAAAGTGCAGTGGGAACACACTCGAGGCGAAGTGACAGTGTCAAGTCAGCGGACTAAGCTGTACTCATGTCACCTGGGAACTGATAACTGACGATAGGTATAATACCAACCGGTCAGTTCTCGACGAGTCCTGTCCAGTGTACTCGTAACCTAACGAGCACCCGCATACTATCTCAAGTACGACGTACTGATTGCTGTGGGACAGACCGTCTCCCACTCTGGGATGAGAAGCGCATACGCTAGTCTACTCCGGAGTATGGATGCCCTATCTCGATAGTCCTGCGACTAGGGACCTGCATAAGGATGTGCTTATAGATCACCCAGCACCCACGAGTGTGACTGCCATCACAACGCTGGTAATTAAGCTAAGATCCTAAGGGCTCTACTAATATGTATAAGCGATATGCTAAAAGAAACACATGCACATATTAAAGTAGAAACAAACCAAGTAGCATACTACCATTTTGAGCAAGATTGTCAATACAAGGTGAATATCCCAAGCTTCCATTAAGTAATATACATACTAGTATGATACAGTAATGGCCTCTAGGGCATATACACTAACAATCTCCCACTTGCACTAAGGACATGTACTGGCGTATCGAAGACCTATCATCTCGATCAGCCGCTCGAACTGAGTCTGGGGTAAGGCCTTCATGAGTGGATCAGCAGTGTTATCTTCCGTATTTACTCTCTTTACCTCGATCTTCCGGCGATCAACGATCTCCCTGATTAGGTGGTACCGCCTCAAAATATGCCTGGACTTCTGATGGGACCTAGGTTCCTTCGCTAAAGCTATAGCGCCGTTGTTGTCACAATACAGCGGTATTGGATCAACACTTGTAGAAACCACCTGAAGTTCCATGAGGAACTTCTTCATCCAGACAGCTTCCTTTGCGGCATCGCAAGCAGCTATGTACTCCGCTTCCATAGTTGAGTCAACAGCGGTTTCCTGTTTGGAACTCTTCCAGCAAACCGCCCCTCCATTGAGGGTAAAGACATAACCCGACATGGACTTGGAGTGATCCTTGTCACTCTGGAAGCTGAAGTCAGCAAAGGCCTCGATCTGGAGGTCTTTTCCGCCATACACCAAGAACATCTCCATAGTCCTTCTCAGGTACTTGAGAATGTTCCTTACTGCTATCCAGTGTTTCTCCCCTGGGTTCGACTGATACCGGCTTACAACGCTCAATGCGTATGCTACATCTAGTCTGGTACACAACATCGCATACATAATAGAGCCTACCGCAGATGCGTAGGGTATTGATGACATGCGAGCCCTTTCCAAATCAGTCTTGGGAGACATCTCTTAGGAGAGGGTGATTCCGTGACAAGCCGGTAGATTACCGCTCTTGAAATCTTCCATACTGAATCGTTTCAGTATGGTGTCGATGTACCTTGACTGTGAAAGTCCCAACATCCTCTTAGATCTATCACGATAGATCTGGATCCCCAGAATGTAGTTGGCATCGCCCAGGTCCATCATGGAGAACCTCTGCGACAAGAATCCTTTGACTGACTGTAGCATAGGAATATCATTTCCTATTAGGAGAATGTCATCGACGTACAAGACGAGGAATACCACATTTCTCCCTACAATCTTACTGTAAATGCATGGTTCATCTGGGTTTTTGACAAAGTCGAATTCTTTGACAGTATCATCAAAGCAGATGTTCCAACTCCGCGATGCCTGCTTGAGTCCATAGATGGACTTGAGCAACTTGCACACTTTACCGCTGCTCCCACTCTGAATGAGTCCCTCTGGCTGATCCATATAGACGCACTCTTCCAAATTTCCATTTAGAAAAGCCGTCTTTACGTCCATCTGCCAGATCTCATAATCGTGGAAGGCAGCAATGGCAAGAACGATCCGAATGAATTTAAGCATGGCTACCGGAGAAAAGGTCTCGTCATAGTCCAAACCAGGTCTTTGACGAAAACCCTTTGCAACGAGCCTAGCTTTATAGGTTTCAACCTGCCCATCTACACCAATCTTCTTTCTGAAGATCCATTTGCAGCCAACGGGTTTTACCCTTTCTGGAGCAAAGTCCAAAGTCCAAACATTGTTGGTGTACATAGACTCCATCTCGGTCCGCATTGCATCCAGCCATTTTACCGAGTCACTGCTCTGAATGGCTTGCTGGAAGCTAGTAGGCTTACCATAATCCATGGTGCAATCCTCTCTATCCCCGTCTATGAGAAAACCGTAGTATCTCTCGGGCGGATGAGACTGCCTACTACTCTTGCGGAGTGGCGCAGGAATGTCCGGTTCTCCTGAAACTACTGGCTCTTCCAAGCTTTCAGTAATAGCTTGTTGTTCTGGAATTTCTTCCAGTTCTATTGCGCTCCCACTTATTCCTTTTTCTAAAAACTGATGTTCCAGAAAGTGGGCATGACGAGAAACAAAAACCTTTTGTTCCTCTGCGTAATAGAAAAAATACCCCCTGGAGTTCTTTGGGTATCCCACAAACTTACACAGTACTGAGCGTGCCTCAAGTTTGTCCGCATGCTGCTTTTTAACAAAAGCTGGACATCCCCATGTCTTTAGGTACATAAGACAGGGTTTCTGTCCACTCCACATTTGATATGGGGTGGTAGGCACAGTCTTAGTTGGAGCCTTGTTCAAGAGATATGCAGCTGTTTCTAGTGCATAACCCCAGAAAGATCGCGGTAACTCAGCCTTACTCATCATGGAACAAACCATATCCAATAGGGTTCGATTCCTTCTTTCCGATACACCGTTGTGTTGTGGTGTGTATGGAGGAGTACGCTGAGAGAGAATCCCATTCTCTTTTAAGTAGTCCAGAAACTCGGCACTCAAGTATTCTCCACCTCGATCAGATCTTAGTGTCTTAATACTTTTGCCTGTTTGTTTTTCAACTTCATTCCTTTATTCCCGAAATTTCTCAAAGGCCTCGGATTTGTGCTTCATCAAGAAGACATGTCCATACCTAGAGAAATCATCTGTGAAAGTAATGAAGTATGAATAACCGCTTCGCGCATGTGTAGACATTGGACCACACACATCACTGTGTATGAGTCCCAAGAGCTCGCTCGCTCTTACTCCGTGTCCAGTGAACGGAGTCATTGTCATCTTTCCAATGAGACAAGATTCACAAGTGGCATAAGACTAGTACTCGAACGGATCCAAGTATCCTTCTTTATGTAACTTAGTCAACCGTGTTTCATTGATGTGACCCAGTCTACAATGCCATAAGAAAGCCTGATTTAATTCTGGAGACTTTCTTTTAAGTGTGTTCTGGACACTGAATATCTGAGCTTGATTCAATACGTATATACCGTTATTTAATGTACCTGACCCAATCAGTACTTGATTTAGGTGGATGTTTACTACATCGCTTACAAAAGTGAAATCATATCCTTCCTTAGAAAGTAAGGATATAGATATGATGTTACAAGTCGCACCTGGTACATACAAACAGTCACGTAGAATCAATATCTGCCCAGTTGTCAGTCCAAGGTGATATTCCCCTACGGATTCAGCATCCATGCTCATTCCGTTAGCAACCCTGAGAGTCATATCACCTTTCCTGATAACCCTACGGTTTCTCAGAGCCTGTAACGAATTACAGATATGAGATCCTGATCCGGTATCCAATACCCAGGAAGTAGGGTTAACTGACATACAGTTCTTAATTACAAACACACTCGAAGCCGAAGCCACAACATGCTTCGAATTCTGGCTACTGGCTTTGCAAGCCCTGCAATCTTTCTGCCATTGTTCATTCCCGTTACAATAGGAACGTCCCTCTTTTACTATATTCAGTCCTGAAACTTTTGCCCTTGCTTTTCCTTCTTCTTCCCTGGTTTCCTTCAGGGTATAAGCAGAGGGCAGGGACTGTAGAATTAAGTCAGTACTTGACCCATTCTCCAACGTGGTCTCCAGGTTCGTGAGCTCAAAACAGCTGGTCTTTGTAAGGACGTTGTCCCTTACACATGACCCGACAGCCAACCTTGCTTGAAGCAATTCGTTCGAGGTCTCATATCTTGCGATACGAGATTGCTCTCCATATAAATCTTTGTTATGGAGGAAGATAGAAACTGAGTCCATCTTCTCGTGCTGCCTCTGGTATGCACCATCAACTGAGGCTAACACGAGGCACTTGGCTTTCGCACAATCCTTTTCCGATGTCCTGCGGATGTAAATATCCATGACGGGGGAAACTGGACCTGAGACGGCAGGGGTTTGATTAGTTAAGAGGTGTCCCAGCTTGTCATGGGAAATGGACATCTGGACAGACCTTTGCCAGTCATAACAGTCAGATTCAGTCATTTTATTATCTAGATGTAACCTAGGTGCGGTCACTTGGTCACTGCAATTAAGAGAGAGAGAAGAAAAACACTCAGCATGATGCTCTTGCAAGTTTAGAGTGGTTTTTAATTTGTCTAAACAGGATGGCTCCCACTGTCTCTCGAATCCCTCCTCAAACCAAAAAGGAAGAATTAGTCAGGATCAATCTCACCGTACAATTCTTGCTTAACCGTTCGGCCAGGCTGGTGTCGGTACTTCGAGGGCGGTTTTCCAACGCTTTCGCGAAGTTCCTTAATTAAATAACCTCTTTTCTCTGTGGGCGTAGCCCCGCTAACACCTTTCTAGACACCTACTTGGTTTATAGCATTGATCGTTAAGTGAGAAATTTCCCGAGGAGTAGCATATACTCACAGTAGGATCGGGATCCAAATATCATCGTGTGACGAAACTGAAGGAATCCTACCAGAATCATCACACTCCAAATGGTATGCAACACTAGCAAGTTTCAGTTCTTTTGAAACTCCCAATGTGGATTTTTGCCCCATGCTCTTATGACCTTGACGAAGGCCAAAATATCATAAGTCACATGTCAAGTTCTACCCATCATTATCCAGGTTAATTTGAACCCACCCGAACATACCCTTGACGAAGGCCAAAATGGTAGTATGACTGTCCCAAACCAACGCATCTATCTATGCTACAGATAAACATTCAGCAGCTACCAATCACTATGCCTTGGCGAAGGTCAAAATACACAGCTTGAATACTACTGAATATTTAACTGAAACGACGGAGGGTTACGAATGGTTTTGGCGAAACCGTGAACGTAGTGAACTTGATATAATCGATGGAACCATGATAGCTTTTAAAAGGAGTGGCTCAAACTCCGTATTTAAAAGTTGGTTTTGAAAAGAACCGAGTGGTTTTTCGATAGTGTTCCAACGACTTTTACTTGGTTTATTTTCTTGCATTAGTTCTTTTAATGCGTGATATTCTTGCATTAGTTCTTTTAATGCGTCCCATCATTTAATCCTACCATTGCAGAAAACAACCAAAATATGACGTACGCTTATGCCATCGCATTCGCCACGGGGCCCCGTCATTACCCGTTAGGTTACTTAACTAAGGACAGAGCGGGGGCTAGGCTACCGCGGCTGTAAAACATAAGCAACGCCTAAATAATATCATATATAGATATATTGCAATGATAGCCATTTCAGATCATAGATGAACACATTGGATATACTAGGAATCCGCAATTCGTACGAGCCTGTAACGAAAAGCAAATTACACGGTCGCGGTGAATAGCTAAAACCCCACCCAAGACCCCTACGGGTGCGGCAAACTACCCGCCAAGTACTTGAAGCGAAGCAACCTCCCTCAACTCCGTGAGTAGGCTACTCGGCACTTCGGCATACCCGGTAGTTTGTGCACCCCCTCCATGGGTCTATCCTAGGAGCAAAAACAGTAAAAAGAAATTATACAATGACGGCTACAACCCCGACCCGGTTGTGCGGGCGACAATCCAATGAATTCATATACACATTCTTATGACATTACAGATCACAGATTTGTATAACTCCCAGTAATCGACATATAGCGATTAGCAGACGTTCAATACAAATATCACATCATAGATAAAAACCCGTCAGCTCAAGTCTTTAGAAGTTCGATCAAAAATACGGATTTTTAGGCCCCAAACACAAAATTTTCGTTCTGGAAAATCTGGGATGAAAAGTCATATTCCAAAAATCACAAAACAACCCCAAAAATACACTGCACTAAATTTGGACCTCGGCCGAGTCAACTCGGCCGCGGAACCGCGGTGGGAGCATGCTCCCGCCGCATTTCCGCGGCGCTTTGAACAGTTCATGGGACCAAATTTTGTGGTTATTCAATAAAAAGCCTGAGCCGATTTTTAAGATGAAATTTTTCAAATTTTGAACAGAAAAAAAATCGGCAGAAACTTGACAAATCGGGTTTGCTTCGTGACTTTTTCTTTGATCGATCTTCTAGTTACTTTGCTAACATGTTAGATAGAGTTTAACTAGGCTCTAATACCACTGTAAGTCCATGCTACCTCTCCCGGTACTTACGGGCTTGCGGAATTTGATGAAAAAAGATTTTCTAGAGGTGGTAACATGGACTCAAAACGGATCTTTGTTAAACTATCTACCTAACAATCTAACTAAGAGTTGTTAACTACTCGGTTAGGGGGTTATACCTTTCTTTCTTGAACTCCTTCGTCTTCATCTCTTGATGGTGTACGGATTGGCTTCACCCCGTCGTCTCCTTGCGCCGAAGATCGATCCACCCGAAAGCTTCTACCTTTGGCTTCTTCTTCGAACTTTGAAGAAACTAGTTCACTTGGTTTGCTAAACCTTGTGAACTAGAGTGAGTAGAGGAGAGTGTGATGGGATTTTCTCTATGGTTCTTGCTTCTCAACACATGAGATAAGTGAACCATAGACAAGAGAGAGAGCAAGAGGAAGAGGGTGAGAGCAAGAGAATGAGAGAGCTCAAAACCAAGAGAGAGAAAGATAATGAAAGAATGAGCCTCTCTTTTCTCTTTCACCCTCTCATAATCCAAAAGCATCATGAGCGATAATGTTAATCAAGTATTATTATGTGATGGTTCATATCATGTCAAAGGCAATATCATTTCCATGCACTCATTTTGCAAACCACAACAAGCAAGCAAAAGTCTTTGCATGAAAATGACAACCATTGTGATGATGATGGTCAACTAGTCCAACCTAGTCAACCGGTCAACAAAGTCAACAAGTCAACAAAGTCAACCCCTCAACAACCATGTCACTATAATACTTAATTAATATTATTGCTAATTACATATCATATTCTCATTAGGGTTGAGCAAAAAGTCAACAGTCAACGGTCAACAACCCTAATGAGAATCCTCTGCCTCTGTCTCTCCATCAACTGTGCATACACACCCGCATCCGCGTTCCGAGGAACACGAATACATACTGGATAAAACCAATCCCAAAACGTACACTAGGATCTGGCTTAAACCAAAGCCCGCTAGTGTTAACTGTCCGCACACTGTACGTGCACAAGTGCACGGATGTGACCGGACCCTGTTGCAAAACCATGCGACCTGTCGCAAAACCATACGACCTCTACTCTTTTGCCTAAGGCGAATAGCTTTCTGAGTGGGACTCTAAAGACTCGACACTACGCTGGCAGTGGGTTTAACCACAGACCGCAAGCGGCACTAGCTGTGCATAACGGTTCCCAGGTAGACGCCGACAAGAAGACTGACGAGGTGAAACCCATCTGAACTCTTACTGAGCCTGAATTTGACAATCTCCGTACAGTCCGGTCTGTTCGTCTGATACATCGCATGGCGGGCCTAGGGGGCGGTAAACGTCAGTCCCCTAATAGCGGTACAAGTCGTGTCGGAGTGATGCCCAATACACCCTGAGATAACACTGGAAGCCTACCAGTATATCTCGCTTGCCCTGGCCAGGGACTACTCGTGTAATGGCTCACCTAGACACAGCGCGATGTCAACCCCCAATACCGGGAGAGACGAATCCTGTCTAACCGTCACTGCCTCCAAGTGCTTCGGGACTGCACCCAAAAACTACCTGTTTACACGACTCCTTGGAGCCGTAGTAGGGTAGTAATCAAAGTGCAGTGGGAACACACTCGAGGCGAAGTGACAGTGTCAAGTCAGCGGACTAAGCTGTACTCATGTCACCTGGGAACTGATAACTGACGATAGGTATAATACCAACCGGTCAGTTCCCGACGTGTCATGTCCAGTGTACTCGTAACCTAACGAGCGCCCGCATACTATCTCAAGTACGACGTACTGACGGCTGTGGGACAGACCGTCTCCCACTCTGGGATGAGAAGCGCATACGCTAGTTGATCAGTCGAAAATATTGCATATTTTAACAGGCAATTTCCCTATCATCTGCATACATATAGAAGTGTTCGGTATCAGTATTCTACATATTAGCAAATCGGTCGCAAAATATCAGATTACATGTATTAGACCTTAAAACCGGCATTTCTAGGGAAATTGACTGCATTGCATGGCATCGCAATATTTCTATATGTCGCAACCCGTGTTTCGAACTCTGTGCAGGAAAAGGAGAAGCTCGCTAAAATTTACACCGCTCGAAAGATACGTAAATTCACTAAATTCAAATCTGGTATCATTACAAAGGAGCAATGGAAATTCAACATATCAAAGGAAGCTAACAACAGCAGCCCAAGACCACAGAAGAAGCCACCAAGCCCAAGCCTCCATGTTGGCCGCGGATCTGCGGCCAGAGCCAGCTTGTGCCGCGGATCCGCGGCTTATTGGTGACTTCATCAGCTACAAATTGCACCATAATGCTTCTGCCAGGGCCCACTGCTCAGAAATGTATCTCAGTTTCCAGAAGATTCCAGGGACTTCTACCAGATCAGCAAACACTTTGAGCTTCACTAAATTAGCCTATTATTCTAGAACTTTCCCTAAACCCTAGCTTAAACCCTAAGCTAGTTCCTAACAAACTCTTTCAACAAACTTTGGGAGGGAAACTTCTAATTCAAACCTAAACCTAGGGTTTGGGAGCTCTATAAATAAGACCCTAGGCTCATTATCCCCACATTATTCAACTTTGGGAATTATTCATCCAATTAGTGAATCTATCCCCAATCTATCTCTCTCTTTATCCCCTCTTCCTCAAGTTTAGTGAGAGAGCTTGTAGGAAACCCTAACCCTAATTCCAATTGAAATCAAGAATCCCGAGTACCCATTAAGCAAGAAGCCTTACAACCTTTAGGAGCGGAGCCGATCTTCAATGGAGCAAGCGATCCGAAGCCGATCCACGACTCACGAAGCCGAGCGACGCCCTATCAACAATCTAGATTCTTCTTCTTGTAGTTCTTGAAGCAAATGTAATCAAAATTGTTGAGATAAATAAAGGTGATATTCTTTTATCTTGCTTTCTTTAATTTCTGCATCATGAATTCTTTACAATTAGTAAATCTTTTCTGTGTTGTGATGTGTGAATAAAACTCCGCTTGTTAAGGAGTCGAAACGATCTTTAGTATGATGATGTAACAAATTTGCAATCGATTCTTGAATCCCACGAGTTTGTAAACCCTAGCAAGTTCAAGAATCGACGACCCAATTCGTTGCGATGCTTTCTTGATCGACATCGCTCGAGATTGGGGAGTTCCGATCGTTTCTTGAAATTGCTAGAGGCTAGAATATAAATGGTATCCTCGAAAGAACAAGGGTTAAGAGATGAAACCCTAATTTCATCAAGAAAGCCCTAACTCTCGTCGATCACCATTGATCTAGTATCAATTCTTCGAAGGACAAGAACACGAAACCTTTTAGATTACATCACGTCTAAAGATCCGATCGATTCCTACGAGCCTCTCTTATATTCTTGATTGTTGATTGGAAATATTATCGAAACACCGATTCTTGATTGTTTATAGTTTCTTGATTCTTGAATAAAGAATAGTGACACTCGAATACAAATCATTCTTGAATCATGTTTTCTTTTATTGTTGCTTAACTTTTCATTTCAAACGTATCAAAATACAAGTGAATCGTGCAATCCCTGTGGACAATCCGCACTCACTACAAACTACATCCGACACCGTAGTTTGATTGCGGTCATATAATTTTTTTGGTTGTGAAGTTCTTTATAAATTTTCCGAATACCAACCCATTTGAGTTCTTTAAACAAAGTCGGAAACGAAACAAACCTTCACCGAAAAAAACGATCAATCAAAATGGCGTCGTTGCCGGGGATCGCGCTAATTCATTTGCATTTTTAGTTTGAAGTGAAAGAATTATTACATTTTTACTTCTTGAAATCAAAATTCGTACAAACTCTTATACGTGTGTTGTGAATTGATTGCAAGGTGATCTGGAGCATTCTGTGCTGTGGAAAAATTATTTGAGATATACCAGAGAGCTGAGGGAGACAACAGAAAGCATCTGTTGAAATCTGGTGGAGTGAACCAATCAAGAAGCCGCGGATGTGCGGCATATACATGGTCATTGCGGCGGAAACGCGGCATCATTGAGGGATCTCTGAAAAATTTTCAGTACAGGTACTTTCTTGCTCTCTCCCCTCTCCTCTTTTAGCTCCAACTAACACTTTGCTGCAGGATTCTTTTCAAATAATCGCAGCGCAGCGCAGCAAATTAAAATTGTGCGTGATTTTGTTTTCTTGGTTGTTTTGCATTCTAAATACGGATAATAAGGGGCACGGCCAAATCCAAATTAGGTGGGGATTTCATTACCCTTCCTAGGCCCCGAAAACCACCAAACTTGCATCCGCATTGACCCCCATTAACTAAAAGAAATCTAGAGATGACTCTAAGGACTGTCACGCTCAATTAGGACAGAAGAGGGCCGTGGGTAATTCATTGCTTATCTGCGTTTTCTTGTGGTGCCTAAGGCGAGTGTGTCTAAGGCTAGTGGTTTTTAATTAGGCCCACTACTTACGTAGTGGAGTACCTTCCCACTTACCTGGCACTTATCCGGCCATAAGGGGACAAAGAGGCAGTGGAGGATTGATCCTGTGACTTGTCTTTTGGCAGTTAGGAGCGGTCTAGAGCCGGACCGAGGTGACCACTAGATTCTAGGGTTTGTGTGCTGCATTTGTTTTGTCGCATCATTTTTTTCAAAAAAATCCGTCCCTTTTTCAAAAGCAAACACCGCATTCATTTACCCCTAATTATAAGTCAACGCTGCCACTTATACTAACCCTTTTTAGTATAAGATAGGCTGGACACGGGATTCTAGTGCCCGTTTAGTCCGCGTACCCCTTATCAACTCCGAAGTCGATATTTCTCCATTTACCTTTTCTTTACCTACTACCACACCCATCCCGATGGACCCGAATCCATCAAACTTCTTTAACCCTAATCTGCCGCCGTCCGTTGGTGCGCAGAATCCACCCCACATTTCTCTCCAGGAAAGATGTTATCCACATAGAGGTCCTCTTTCGACCTGCTTATCCACACCACCAGCCAATGGGGATAACTTTGAGATTAAGACCAAGTATATCAATCTTTTACCCAAATACCACGGACTCGAGACTGAGGACGCTTACGTTTTCATTACCAAATTTGAAAACGTATGCGCAATGATGGGTACGTCACAACTTTCAGTGGATGCGATGCGTCTACGACTACTTCCATTTACCTTGTGCGATATAGCCGAGAAGTGGCTATATAACACTACCGCACATTCTATTACAAATTGGGAAGAATTCGTCGCTGCATTCCTTAAGAAATTCTACCCACACCAAAAGAAAGCTCGAATCCGTAGCGAACTGAACCAATTTGCCCAGCTCCCTGCTGAACCATTCTCTAAATACTTTGAATGTTTCAAGGATCTATTGGTTCAATGTCCTCATCACGGCATCCCGAGATGGGAGCTTTGCCGAATCATATATGAGGGCAGTAACCCTAGCACTAAACAGAGCCTTGAAAACATGTGTCAAGGTACATTTATGACTAAGGATGATGGGGAAGCTTGGCGATACTTAGAAGAGTTCGCTGAAAAATCACTTCAGCGGGAGAGTGGAACCAAACCATTGAATAGGGGTGGCGTACACCAAATAGATGTGTCTATAGGTGTTCGAGCAGAAATGGCAGCAATGCAAAAGAAGCTCGACGCTATGGAACACAAATTTGCAGTAGCCTCCCTAAACCCAATGTCACTCCCCAAAACTGTTTGTGGGTGCTGTTCTGATCCGTCACATTTAACGGAAGAATGTCCATTAATCTCTGCGTTTCAAGGTCACGAGCATTCTAATGCCGCATTTCAAAGACCTCGAAACGATCCATATTCTTCCACGTACAATCAGGGTTGGAGGAACCACCCGAATTTTGCTTGGAACCAAAATCAATCTCAAAACACGGTTCCAAACACTAATCAATTTCAAAGGGCTCTTCCTCCACCACAACAGCAACCCCTTCAACTCACTCAGCACCCCTACCAGTCACAAAATTTCCAAAACCAGGGCAACACTCCTGCACAGTCTAATCCTATGCAGTCCTGTTCTGACGAGTTCTCTCAATTCACTCAAACCATGAAATCACTTTTATCAAATTTCATGGACGTTTCAACTGAGGTTAGATCTTCCGTCAGTGAGATAAAGAAAAACTCAGCGTCACAAGCTGAGAGTATCAGAACGATGGAAGCTGAAATCGCACGCCTCAAAGCCGAAATGAGTGCGAGAGAAAAAGGGAAACTTCCCTCTCAACCCCTACAGAATCCTGGGCATTACAATGTAAATGCCATCACAACGTTGAGATCGGGAAGAGTGCTGAATAATAAAGTCGGGGAAGATATTGATAATACTGAAAATCATATCAACACCCAGGCTGAGACCTTTCCACACACACACACTTCTCCTTCTGATCATTCTTCTTCTTCTACCAAACCACCTTCTAGCGAGCCTATTCTCCATTTCCCTTTAGGCTCAACACCTTCACCCAACCCTTATAGTTCTCCACAGACGGTCCCCACACCTCTTTTGGGATCTCGTCTACCCCCCTTTCCTTCTCCTATGATGGACCCTACGCTTATTGCGAAAGCTCCTTACCCGAACCGGTTAAGGGGTAACAGAACGAGTCATCATATGGAGAAAATTATAGAAATGTTTAAACAGGTTAACATCAATATCCCTTTCCTAGATGCGATTCAACAAGTCCCCGCTTATGCGAAAATTCTTAAGGACTTGTGCACTAGGAAGAGGAAGACTCAAGTGCCGAAGAAGGTCTTTATGTCTAATAATATCAGCAATGCTTTTATTCCCCAGCTACCAAAGAAACGAAAGGACCCAGGATGTCCTACAATATCGATTTCGATTGGGGGTAAAAACATAAATCGTGCTCTTTTAGACCTTGGCGCGAGTGTTAACCTGCTCCCTTATTCTGTCTATGAGCAACTAGGGATTGGAGAGCTGAAACCTGCTCACTGTACTCTCCAGATGGCGGACCGATCTATCACCAAACCAAGGGGTGAATTAGAGGATGTGTTGATAAAGGTCGGGGAATTTTTTTTCCCTGTAGACTTCATTGTGCTCGACACACATCCTGTAGCAAACCCCCGGGGTCAAATTCCGGTGATTTTAGGTCGTCTTTTCCTTGCCACTTCCAACGCTGTTATAAACTGTAGAAATGGTTCAATGAACTTATCATTTGGAAATATGACCATTGAACTAAATATCTACAAAGTTGGAAGTCAGCCATCAGAACCTAGTGCTCATATTTTAGATGTGTGCTCTGTCCATAAGATCGCTCCCGATAGTTGTGGAGCCGAGGAACTTTGCTTTACTGATCTCGATGACATTACCACATCTCTGCTTGACCTTACACCTGATCTTAGTGAGGACACTTTACCTGCACTTGAGTCCTGCACTTCTGACTTTTCTCCACCCGAGTCTGTATCTTTCACAGGCTCTGAGCTTCTTTGTAAATCCAAAAATCAATCTATGATCCTTCCTTCTATCATTTCTCCGCCTGAATTAGATCTCAAGGTTTTACCTTCTCACCTGAAATATGCATATCTTGGTGAGAAGGAGACTTTACCGGTTATAATATCCGCTTCTCTTGCATCAGAGCAAGAGAATGCACTTTTATCGGTATTGAGATCTAACAAAGAGGCATTTGGTTGGAGTATGGCGGACATCAAAGGGATTAGTCCCTTGATAGTTGAACATCATATACATGTGATGGATGATGCCAGACCGACCCGAGAACCACAGAGACGGTTGAATCCCGTCATGAAGGAAGCTGTCATGAAAGAGATCGTCAAATGCTTAGATAATGGTATTATATACCCCATCTCCGATAGCCAGTGGGTGAGTCCTAAACATGTCGTTCCTAAGAAATCCGGCATCACAGTTATCACAAATGAGGCGAATGAGTTGATTCAGACACGCGCCCAAACTGGGTGGCGTGTATGCATCGATTATAGAAAACTCAACGCTGCTACGAGGAAAGACCATTTTCCTCTACCATTCATTGATCAGATGCTTGAACGCTTAGCGGGGCGACAGTACTATTGTTTTATGGACGGTTACTCAGGCTATAATCAGGTCCCCATCGCCAAAAAGGATCAAGATAAAACCACTTTTACTTGTCCTTTTGGTACCTTTGCTTACAGTCGCATGCCCTTCGGGCTATGCAATGCTCCCGCTACCTTTCAGCGGTGTATGATGGGGATATTCTCTGAAATGGTAGAGAATTTCGTGGAGATCTTTATGGACAACTTCTCGATTTTTGGAGACTCTTTTTCTGAATGCCTAGCGAATCTGGACGCTGTTCTTACTCGTTGCAAAGAGAAGAACTTGACTTTGAACTGGGAAAAATGCCATTTTATGGTCCAAGAAGGAATTGTCCTTGGACATGTCATTTCACAGAAAGGCATTGTGGTGGACAGAGCTAAAGTAGATGTCATTCAAAACCTCCTTCATCCCAAAAGCATCAAAGATATTCGCTCTTTCCTTGGCCATGCAGGCTTTTATAGGAGATTCATTAAGGACTTTAGCAAAATTGCTAGACCTTTGACACTACTCCTGGCCAAGGATACGACCTTCCATTTTGACTCGGATTGCGAGACAGCTTTCGACTCACTTAAACACTCACTCACTTCAGCCCCCGTTTTATCATCACCAAACTGGGACTACCCCTTTGAGCTGATGTGTGACGCATCTGATTTTGCAGTAGGTGCAGTCTTAGGACAGCACATTGAAAAGATGCCACACGTGATTTACTATGCTAGTAAGACCCTGAATGATGCGCAAATCAATTATACAACCACCGAAAAGAAACTTTTAGCGGTTGTATTTGCATTAGAAAAATTCAGGCCTTACTTAATCGGCTCACCTATAGTTGTGTACACTGACCATTCCGCTTTAAAACATCTTCTGGCGAAGAAAGATGCAAAAGGTCTACTAATACGTTGGATCCTTCTTTTACAAGAATTCGATCTTGTTATCAAAGGTAAGAAAGGATGTGAAAACGTAGTAGCTGACCACCTTTCACGCATCATTTCTTCCCCTGTGACCCTGCCGATCAATGACTCGTTCCCTGACGAACAACTCTTGAGCGTATCCACTGAACCATGGTTCAGGGATATTGTGAACTATCATGCCACAGGACTTATACCGAGCGAATGGTCAAAACAGGACAAATACCGTTTTTTATCCCAAGTAAAACACTATTACTGTGACGAGCCCTATTTGTTTAAATATTATCCTGATCAGATCATTCGCCGGTGCGTCCCAAATGAAGAGTTCAAGAGTGTTCTTTCTTTTTGTCATGATCAGGCCTGTAGGGGTCACTTTGGTCCTAGAAAAACAGCGGAAAAGGTTTTGCAATGTGGATTTTATTGGCCGACCTTATTCAAGGACGCATTTGAGTATTGCAAAACCTGTACACAATGTCAGTATACGGGTAGAATATCCCAGAGGAATGAAATGCCTCAGCAACCCATTCTGGTTGTTGAAATGTTCGATGTTTGGGGTATAGATTTTATGGGTCCTTTTCCCAACTCCTTTGGGAATCTGTACATATTGCTGGCGGTTGATTATGTCTCAAAGTGGGTAGAAGCCATTCCATGTCGCACTAATGACAAGAAAGTTGTCATTAAGTTCTTGAAAGAGAATATCTTCTCGCGATTTGGACACCCACGCCCTATTATTAGCGATAATGGGACACACTTCTGCAACAGGTCTTTCGAGACTCTGATGCGGAAATACTCAATCAACCACCGACTTTCTACACCCTATCACCCCCAAACAAGCGGGCAGGCTGAAATCTCAAACAGACAAATCAAACTTATCCTGGAGAAAACTGTTGCTAAAAATAGAAAAGACTGGTCGACCAAATTGACGGATGCTCTTTGGGCATTCAGGACTGCATATAAGACCGACCTAGGAATATCTCCATAGAGGATAGTGTTTGGAAAAGCATGTCATTTACCTGTCGAGATAGAACATAAAGCATTGTGGGCTATAAAGGAAATTAATTTTGATTTAAACCTTTCTTGCAACTTTCGGAAGCTGCAACTTAACGAGCTAAGCGAACTCCGCGATGAAGCTTATGATAATGCTGTAATCACTAAGAATAGGACTAAGGTTTTTCACGATAAAAACATTTTGAGGAAAACATTTTCACCTGGTCAACAAGTCCTTCTTTATGATTCACGATTACATCTTCATGCGGGTAAGCTCCGATCTCGATGGAAGGGACCTTTTGTTGTGCGGTCTGTATACCCGCACGGGGCAGTAGAAGTTGAAAATGTTAAAAACGGCATTGTTTTCAAAGTAAATGGACATAGACTAAAGCCGTATTTTTCCACTGACCCCACGGAGGAGCTCTTGTTCTTACAAGAGCCAGTTTATTTGGATTAAAATTCCTCCGTCTCACCTTCATGTCCAGTATATCATTGCATTATCTTTTGAATGAAGGTGAGTGAAAAGATAAGTATGGGGGAAGTTCTTCACTTATATATTTTGCCCCCACTAATAGTTCCTCCCAGACTTACAGATTTTTGTAGGTATAGCTGTCGGCAACAGTGAGGACACTGTTGAAAACAAGTTTGGGGGAGGTTTGTGCTTATTTTTGCATCATTTGCATATCATCTGCATAAGCACAAAACATTTCTTTTAAAAATCTATAAAAATTGAAAATTTTTCAAAACCCACAAAAATTTAAAAATTTTCAAATATAAAAATAATTTTAATATTTACACTTTTTTGTATATAAATAAGATAATGAAAGTTTAGATAGTGAAAAATTACATCCATGAGATTGGAAAAATTTTAGAAAACTAAGAAAATTAGAAGTTTTCTTATACGAACTAGTAATAAGTAGTTATGAGCCGTTGTCCCAAGGGTTAGTAAGATGAAGGACGTCACTAATCTGAGGATAAAAATAAGTCTGAAAAATAGTTTCTATTCTGGAAGCCAAACATTTTGAACGTTGCTACCCTGCTATTCGCACTTACACACGTCTTGAAGCCTGGGATAGTAGAGGATACCTTGAAATGCTCTTGTCTTAAAGCCAAAAGTATAGAAAAAAAAATGAATGAAGAAAGTGGTGAGAAAAATGGACACTGGTTTTGTTATCACCAAGGGAAATAAAAAAATATATAGCGAGGGTGCCTCTTCATCTAGTGCCCTAAGGCCAACTGGTCTGGGAGTCACTGCTATAGCTAAGGTGGTGCAAGACGAGGAAAATACACCAAATAAGCAAGCACATGAGTAATCGGTCGGTTAGTACCTCAAGAAGTATTAACGGTCGCATGAAAGTGTGTGAGCTTATCGAAAAAAAAAAAAATATATATATATATATATATATATATATATATATATATATACTGAGGCTGATGGGCAAGAGTATGATAGCTTGAATTGAATTCTCCGGGTGTAGGGATGTCTTTACACACACGCAGGGTTATATGATCGATGTTTGGAAGAAAGATAGGAATGAAGAATAAGACGATGTTTTATTGAGGGTGGACGTGATTTCTGACATCTTTTCTTGACCATTAAGATAGGGCTCATGACAACCGAAAAGCTAGCTTAGTTGGAAACCCTAATTTTCAAGGTCTTTCTTTTATGATTCTTTTCTTTAAATGTAATATTCATGATCTTGCTTTTATTATTGGATTTTGTGGGTGCAATCCGCTGAAAACCCTCAGGAGACAACACTCCTCCTACTAGGGACACCTAAAGGTTTAAAGGCTTGTTGCACGTGCTCAGTGCAATCGTGTTGCCTACGAAAGCGTGCTAGTTAGTTTTTTCTCTTTCTTTATTTTCTCCTTCTCTTTTTAATAAAACATTCGCTCGAGACGATCGAAATTAAGTTTGGGGGTATTTGATCAGTCGAAAATATTGCATATTTTAACCGGCAATTTCCCTATCATCTGCATACATATAGAAGTGTTCGGTATCAGTATTCTACATATTAGCAAATCGGTCGCAAAATATCAGATTACATGTATTAGACCTTAAAACCGGCATTTCTAGGGAAATTGACTGCATTGCATGGCATCGCAATATTTCTATATGTCGCAACCCGTGTTTCGAAGTCTGTGCAGGAAAAGGAGAAGCTCGCTAAAATTTACACCGCTCGAAAGATACGTAAATTCACTAAATTCAAATCTGGTATCATTACAAAGGAGCAATGGAAATTCAACATATCAAAGGAAGCTAACAACAGCAGCCCAAGACCACAGAAGAAGCCACCAAGCCCAAGCCTCCATGTTGGCCGCGGATCCGCGGCCAGAGCCAGCTTGTGCCGTGGATCCGCGGCTTATTGGTGACTTCATCAGCTATAAATTGCACCATAATGCTTCTGCCAGGGCCCACTGCTCAGAAATGTATCTCAGTTTCCATAAGATTCCAGGGACTTCTACCAGATCAGCAAACACTTTGAGCTTCACTAAATTAGCCTATTATTCTAGAACTTTCCCTAAACCCTAGCTTAAACCCTAAGCTAGTTCCTAACAAACTCTTTCAACAAACTTTGGGAGGGAAACTTCTAATTCAAACCTAAACCTAGGGTTTGGGAGCTCTATAAATAAGACCCTAGGTTCATTATCCCCACATTATTCAACTTTGGGAATTATTCATCCAATTAGTGAATCTATCCCCAATCTATCTCTCTCTTCATCCCTTCATCCTCAAGTTTAGTGAGAGAGCTTGTAGGAAACCCTAACCCTAATTCCAATTGAAATCAAGAATCCCGAGTACCCATTAAGCAAGAAGCCTTACAACCTTTAGGAGCGGAGCCGATCTTCAACGGAGCAAGCTATCCGAAGCCGATCCACGACTCACGAAGCCGAGCGACGCCCTATCAACAATCTAGATTCTTCTTCTTGTAGTTCTTGAAGCAAATGTAATCAAAATTGTTGAGATAAATAAAGGTGATATTCTTTTATCTTGCTTTCTTTAATTTCTGCATCATGAATTCTTTACAATTAGTAAATCTTTTCTGTGTTGTGATGTGTGAATAAAACTCCGCTTGTTAAGGAGTCGAAACGATCTTTAGTATGATGATGTAACAAATTTGCAATCGATTCTTGAATCCCACGAGTTTGTAAACCCTAGCAAGTTCAAGAATCGACGACCCAATTCGTTGCGATGCTTTCTTGATCGACATCGCTCAAGATTGGGGAGTTCCGATCGTTTCTTGAAATTGCTAGAGGCTAGAATATAAATGGTATCCTCGAAAGAACAAGGGTTAAGAGATGAAACCCTAATTTCATCAAGAAAGCCCTAACTCTCGTCGATCACCATTGATCTAGTATCAATTCTTCGAAGGACAAGAACACGAAACCTTTTAGATTACATCACGTCTAAAGATCCGATCGATTCCTACGAGCCTCTCTTATATTCTTGATTCTTGATTGGAAATATTATCGAAACGCCGATTCTTGATTGTTTATAGTTTCTTGATTCTTGAATAAAGAATAGTGACACTCGAATACAAATCATTCTTGAATCATGTTTTCTTTTATTGTTGCTTAACTTTTCATTTCAAACGTATCAAAATACAAGTGAATCGTGCAATCCCTGTGAACGATCCGCACTCACTACAAACTACATCCGACACCGTAGTTTGATTGCGGTCAAATAATTTTTTTGGTTGTGAAGTTCTTTATAAATTTTCCGAATACCAACCCATTTGAGTTCTTTAAACAAAGTCGGAAACGAAACAAACCTTCACCGAAAAAACGATCAATCACTATTCTACTCCGGAGTATCGATGCCCTGTCTCGATAGTCCTGCGACTGGGGACCTGCATAAGGATGTGCTTATACATTACCCAGCCCCCACGAGTGTGACTGCCATCACAACGCTGGTAATCAAGCAAAGATCCTAAGGGCTCTACTAATATGTATAAACGATATGCTAAAAGAAACACATGCACATATTAAAGTAGAAACAAACCAAGTAGCATACTACCATTTTGAGCAAGATTGTCAATACAAGGTGAATATCCCAAGCTTCCATTAAGTAATATACATACTAGTATGATACAGTAATGGCCTCTTGGGCATATACACTAACAGAATCAAAGTCCATCTTCTTATGCCGACTCTGGTGTTCATTATCCATTAAGGCTAGCACGAGGCACTTGGCTTTTGCAAAGTCTAATTCCCATGTCTTACGGATCTCAATATCCGTGACGGTGGAATATGGACCAGGGACGGTAGGGTTTTGTAGTAATGGGGTAGCCCATCTTGTCATAAGCAATGGCTGTCTGGACATTCCTTACCCAATCTTTATAGTTCGGCCCCATCCATATATTTTTATCTAGTAGTAACTTAAGCTCGGTCATCTTGGTCGCTGCAATTAAGAGAGAGAGAGAAGAAAACACTCAGCATAATACTCTTGCAAGTTTAGATTGGATATTAATTTATCTAAATAGGATGGCTCCCACTGTTTCCTCGAATCATCCATCAATCCATAAAAGAAGGATTAGTCAGGATTAATCGCACCCTACAATTTTTGCTTAACCTTTCGGCCAGGCTAGTGTCGGTACTTCGAGGAAGGTTTTACACCGCTTTCACGAAATTCCTTAATTAAATAACTTCTTTTCCCTAGAGGCGTAGTCCCGCTAACAACGTTCTAGACACTTGGATTATAGCATTGATTGTAAAGTGAAAAACAATTTTATGGAGTAATAATTTTCATGGTGGGATCGGGATCCAATTATCATTGTGGGATAAATTTGATGGAATCCTACCAAAATCATCACACTTAAGATGGTATGCAAAACCAGCAAGTTTCCTTTTCCTTTGAAACTACCGATGTGGATTTTTGCCCTAGGCGCTTATGACCTTGACGAAGGAAAAAATATCATAAGATGCAAGTCAAGTTCTACCCATCATTGTCGAGGTTAATCTGAACCCATTCGTACAAACCCTTGACAAAGGCCAAAATAGATGTAAGCCTGTCCCAAATTAACACATCTATTTATGCTACAGTTGAATACCCAGCAGCTACTAATCGCTATGCCTTGGCGAAAGTCAAAATACATAGTTTGAATACTACAGAATTCCCATCTGAAATGAATGAGGGCTACGACTGGTTTTGACAAAAATCGTGAACGTAATGAACTTGATATAGTCGAAGGAACCATGATAGTATTTAAAAGGAGTGTTTTAGGCTCCACATTTAAAAGTTACTTTTAAAGAAAACCGAGTGGTTTTGAAATTGTCCCAACGATTTATGCATTGGTTTGTTTTCATTGCATTGATCAATATTAATGCGGTTCCATCATTTAACCCTATCATTGAAGAAAGAAATTAAAATTTAGCGTACGCTTATGCCATCTGCATTCACCACGGGGCCCCATCACGCACCGTTAGGTTACATAACGAACGGCTGAGCGGGGGTAGGGCTAGCACGGGTGCAAAACATAAGCATCGTTTATTATATATAATTTATATATATAGCCATTCTTCTCACACAATAATAGCCATTCCAGATCACAGATCACAACACAAGAAACACAGATGAATAAATTGGATATACTAAGATTTATGTGTTTCGTTTTAGCCTAGAACGAAAAACGGATTCCACGGTCGTGAAGAATAGCCAAAACCTCACCCTAAACCCCTACGGGTACGGCAAACTACCCGCTAAATTCCCAAAGTGAAGCAATCTCCCTCACTGAAATGAGTAGACTACTCGGAACTTCAAGAACCGGCTAGTTTGTGCACCCCATTTTAGGTTTATCTTAGGTGCAAGAAAAATTAAATGAAATAATACAATGGTGGCTACAAACTCGACCTGGATGTGTCCCGCAAAAGAATATTAAATCAATTTACAAATTACAAGAATGAAAGAAAAGAACACTCTTCTCACAACCCCCGGCTATTCGACCATGATGATCCAATACTTCATATCCACAAACCGCAATAACGAGATACTAGATATGTGCATCCTCTACAAATCGACGTATATCAATTAGTCGATATTTAGAAATACATATACGAACTTAAAGAGAATAAACGATGTTAAAATTTCGACTTTGAAACACTCCAAATTGCCTAAGAAAAAAGATAACACTAGTTGGAATCTGGGCAAAATCAAACAATATCATAAATCTTAAATCCAAGAGTACGAAACACGACAAGAAGCACGAGACCAGATGCTACAGTAAAACTGTTAGTTACATGTATGCCCTAGAGGCCATTGCTGTACATGCGATGTATATTGTAGTGGATGCTTCGACATCTATAGGGAGGACTTTCTTGCTCGACATGATAGTATGCTATCTGGTTGCTTTTTATCTTAATATGTACACTTATTGTCTCTCTATCACATGTTGATAAAGCCCTTAGGATGAGTACCTGACTACCAGGATTATGATGTAGATCATACTAGTGGGGAGAGGGTAGTCAATAAGTACATCCTTCAAAAGTTCCTAGTCGTGGGAGTATCGAGACAGGGCATCGATACTCCAGAGTAGACTGGCGTATATGCTTCTCGACCCATGTGATGGGTGATGGATGATCCCATATCCATTAGTGTTTGACATCAGAGAAGGTATACTGGTGATCAGTAGAGTCTATGTATACTGGACGGATTCGCCAAGAACTCCTATATGGTATTATACCTATCGTCGGATAGCAGTTCTCTTGTGACACTGGTACAGGTTAGTCTGTAGACCCGAGATCGTCATAGAGTTTTGTGTGATTCCCACTGTGCTTTGATTTCCACCATACCACGGTCAAGAGATCATGCAAAAAGGAGGTTCTGGGGTACAATCCCGAGTCACATGAAGGCAATGAGCGATAAGAGGGGTTTTGTCACTCCCGGTATTGGGAGTTGATATTGCGCTATGCTCAATTGACCATAACATCAAATCACTGGCCAGGGTTGCTGAGTTTTACTGGTAAGTGTTATCAGTAGTTTCTTAAACCGTTATGGACTTAGCATCCGCATGACTTATCAGGCTATTGGGGTCTGACGTTATACCACCCCCAGGCTGTGATATGTGACATATCAGACGAAGAGACCTGACTGTACGGTAGTGTTACTGATTGGATTCGCAGGAATATAAGCAGGCTTGCTTGTTGTTCTTCTGATAGATCAATACTCGGGTGGCCATTACGTTTAGCAGACCGCTTGCGGCTTATGGATGTTTTTTATGATCATCACCTACTGCCGGTATATTGACGAGTCTTTAGAGTCCTACACAGAGGTTTCCTGGTTCATGCAAAATGGGGGTAGGAGCACATATGTGATATGTGCGGGATCGAGATAAATACGCGTATGTGATACCGCATTCTATTCTCGCAAGTTGAGACATCGGTCGGTTATATGTGATATAGCTAAGTTATCGGATCAAGTGTTGATTGGATAAGTTGTTACATTAGATATTAGTCGGTTATATATAATATAGCCAGATTATTAAATCAAGTGTAGATTTAATAATTTAATGTATCATTATATATTTGATATATTACATTACATTAACTAATATTAGCTCACTTAAGTATTACTTTTTCTCAATTGATAATATATTAATATATATGTGATATATGTTAATTGTATTATTTTCTTTTTGTACACAAAATATATATGTGATATATATTGTTATGTCATGCTAGGTTACACTTGCAACATGTATGTATTAGACTTATACCATGCTAGGGTTTATGTTTGGGTTTTATTTATCATTAAGTAATTCAAAAAAGATTTCGAATGAGTCATGGTTGAAGCTTGGAGAAGCTTCTAGAAAACATTGTCCAAGTCCACACTTTTGTCATTGCTTATGATAATTCTTAACCCAACCTGTTAGTTATGTATATACCCTAGAGGCCATTGTTGTACATATGATGTATATTATAACGGATGCTTGGATATATATAGAGAAGACTTTCTTGCTCGTCATGATAGTATGCTATTTGGTTTCACTTTATCTTAACATATTGACTTATATTGATTTACTGTCTTACTCTCACATGTTGATAAAGCCCTTAGGATATGTACTCGACTACTGGGACTATGATGAGATCATACTAGTGGGTCCAGGTTAGTCGACGAGTACATCCTATAACTGTTCCTAGTCGAGGGTGTGTCGAGACAGGGCATCGATACACCAGAGTAGACTAGCGTATATGTATCTTAACCCATGTGATGGGCGATGGATGATCCCATATCCATCGGTGTTTGACATCAAAGATAGTGTACAGGTGCTCAGTGGAGACTGGGTACACTGGACGGACTCGCCGAGAACTCCCAGATGGTATTATACATCACGTCAGATGGAAGTACTCTGATGAAACTGGTACAGGTTAGTCTGTAGACCCGAGATCGTCATAGAGTCATATGTGATTCCCACCATGCTTTGATTTCCACCTTACCATGTCCAAGTGGGCGTGCAAAACGGTGGCTTTTGGGTACAGTCCCAAATCACATGGAGGCAATGAGCGATAGGATGGGATTCGTCTCTCCCGGTATAGGGAGTTGATGTTGTGCTGTGTTCGATTGTCTATAACTGGAAGTCCCTGGGCAGGGAGGATATTGAGTACTACTGGTTAGTGTTACCAGTAGGTTCTCGACCTGTTATGAGCCTCACATCGACACGACTTATCGGTTTTTGGGGTCTGACGTATACCACCCCTAACTAGATATGCAATATATCAGACGAAGAGACCGGACTATACGGGAAGGTTACTGATTGGATTCACAGGAGAATGTACAGGCTTGCTTGTTGATCTTCTGATTGCTCAATACCTGGATGGTTGTTACGTTTAGCTGACCGCTTGCAGCTTGTGGGTGTTTGATTTGATCAACACCTGCTACCGGCGTATTAACGATTCTTTAGAATCCTACACAGAAGTTTCTTGACTCAGGCAAAATGGAGTAGGAGCACATATGTGATATGTGCAGGACCTAGGATAATACGATATGAGATACCGTATTGTATTCTCACGATATTTTGATATGAGCCGGGTCATCGGATCAAGTGTCGATTCGATGAATCGGTACATGATATATTAGTCGGTTATATTCGATATAGCCGGATTGTCGGATAAAGTGTTGATTCGATAATTTAATGTATAATTATATATGTAATATATTATATTACATTATCTAATATTGGCTCACTTTATTGATTCATTTTCTCACCGGATAATACATTGATATATATGCGATATATGTTAATTGTATTATTTTCTTTCGTTACAAATATATATTATATATGTGATATATAATATTGTAATATGATATGATTACTAATGCAACATGTTTAGTGAAGATTAAACCTAGTTAGGGTTTGATTTGGGTTAGTTTTTTCTTGCTGCTTCTAGAAGCTTTTAGTTTGTTTCTAGCAAAGATATTATGCTAGATATTTTTGCTAGATATTTCTAACCCAACCCAAACTCTTCACCCTAGGTTAAGTCTCTACAATGGTTAGCCTCTTCATATTCAACCTTGGTTGCATTATTAATCATTATGATATTTTTCATTATTCATCACAAAAGGTTTCCATTCTTCTTCTTCTTCCTTGAGCTTTGAAAAATCTTTCTAGGTTTTCTTTATGTGATGATTTAGTGTGAGAATTTGATAATAAAAGAGAGCATAAATCCTACTTAATCATCCCCATCTAATCTAGCCAATTAAATTAGGGTGTTCACCTCATTAGTGAGAAAGAGCTTGAGTTAAAGGAACTTCGAGGTAGATCATCGGAGAAAAAGAAGACTACAAGCAAGCATGGATCATTCGGGTTGTGGAGCCTCTCTTGAGTTCGGGAGATCATGGATCGCGGCGAAGGGACTTCTACTCGGAGCTTATGAAGTGAAGGAGCGGACTACAAAGGTTATAATCGCTCACTCTTAGTTGTAAAGATGTTTACTTGGATGTTAAACCCTAATAATCTAGCAAAGATCCCATCTTTGGGTTGTTCGGCACGTCTAAATTTTGAATCGGGCATCGTTGATGCCTTATAGACCCTTGTAAGAGTGCCTAGGAACCCTACAGTGTATTAGAGCCTATCTAGAGCATTAGGCAACGTGTATGCGAAGTTAAAACTCCGATCGAACCCCGAAACATTGAACATGACCCCCTCTGTGGAAATTTTGTAAAAATGTGATTTTTCAGCTTTAAAAATACATAAAAAAATCATCAGGAAATTCTAAGGATATCACTGAAATACGACCTCCCAACTCTTTCATAACACCGTGGAACCGCGGCAAGAAGATGCTTGTTGCAGCGGTTCCGCGGCCGTAATTGGGAATTGTTGACACGTGTTTAAACAGTTATACCCGTAGGTATTTGTAGCTGCTTCTGGATATTTTTAATCTGACTTAAGTTTTGAGTGTTCTGGGTATTATTTTGAATTCGTTGATTCGATCGGAAAGTTTAATTTCATTCTGTTTTCCGCATAATTTAGAAACTGTTAAAATGTTCGAACGGATATCATTAACTCAATTTTTACTGGCACGATAAAACATTCAAGTGTTGAATTTTTCTTGAGTTTAAATCTGTCGGAAAAACGTGCAAGTAACGCGGTGGTCCCCCTAGAAGAACAAAAACCTTATCTCGATTATATGACCGTTTGAACCGCCTCTAAACCTTAGGGTTTGGGGCAGTACGGCGTTGCCACATGTGAGGCGTTGGCTTGACCCTTCTACGGCTGGACCATTGGTACTGTGACGTATTCTGGGATTTTTTGAACTCCGCTCTAGTGTTGAGCTATTTAGAAAATCTTGGGTATTTGATTATTCAATCGGAATGTTTAATACTGTCTATTTATCTGGAATGTGATACAATATGTGGAATTCATATAGTTAGGCATGAAATGCGAAGTATGTGATATTTCGGATTTACGATGTCTAAAGAGATTGTGGATTCCAAATGTTGTAGTTTTACACTTTCTTTTCTGTGACCGTAAGTGCAGTATGTAATTGTATTGCCGGTTTTCATTGCTATACATCAACGACGATCAGTGTATGCATACTTACTTACGTTGATAATATGAGATATTATGTGTTGCTATGATATGTTATATTGGATCGTCATGTTCTGAATAGCCGGGGGTTTTATGTGAGATGAGGGTTTTTATTTTCATTCATGTAAAATTCATTTGTATGTAATATTCTTTTTTTTAGGCACTTCCGGGATGAGGTTGATGTCAACAGTGTATATTATTTATTTTTCCGCATTAGGTAGACCCATGGAGGGGAGCAGAAGTAACCGGGTTCTAGGGTCCAGAGGGAGCCATCTTGAGGAGTCGAGACCGGGTCTCCTAACCCTAGATTTGGCAGTGTTACTTGCAGCTCTCGTAGGGGTCTAGGGATGTGGGTTTGGCTATTCATCGCGACCGTGGAATCCGTGTTTTATACAGGCTCGTATAAAAAACACGGATATCCTAGTATATCCAATATTTCATATATCTTCTTCTACTGCAATGTTCTCTGATGAGATCATATTACTGTCAGAGACGAATGCTTATACTATATATATATGTTGATATATAAATATTACTGCTTTCGTTTCTTCTGTGATGCTTAGGAAGCATTAATAGATGGGATTTTTATTAATGAGATTAATAAAAGAAAAGAAACCTAAAAGATATTATAGAATCAAAACTTTATAAAAAGGTAGCTACGGTCTTGCTTTGCACAGCGGTATATATGATATACCCTGCACCTTATTCGATGGGGAAAGAGCCGAGATCCCTTCACCGGGAGTGACCTCTTTACCAAAACTGGCAGATGCTACAAACTCGCGGTTTAGTTTTTGACAGCTTATATAGTTCTTGCTTTGCACAGCGGTATATATGATATACCCTGCACCTTATTCAATGGGGAAAGAGCCGAGATCCTTCACCGGGAGTGACCTCTTTAGCGAAACTAGAAAAGCCTCAAAAACACTCCTTTTCAAAATCACTTGTTTCTACAACGATATCATGTTAATTACGCAATAGGTTTTCAGAAAAACCTGTCGTAGCCCTCCATCATTTCAGATGAATCCTACGTAGTATTCGTACTACGTTTGTTGACCTCCATCAAGGAGTAGTGTGCGGTAGCTAACTAGTATTTATCTGTTTATGCATGTGATGCAGATTGGATTAGGGTAGTCGTACGACCTTGTTGACCTCCATCAAAGGTCGTGCGGGTGGGTCTGATTTAATCAAGAAATGACGGGTTGAACTTGACTAGCACCCTATGATTTGTTGACCTCCGTCAAGGTCATGGGATGCTTGGGGCAAAATATTATTAGGATTTCAAGTACTGAAATTTGCAATGAGATTGCATACCTCCTATGAGATAGTTGGATCCCGATACCCACTGCGAGTAAGAGTTACTCCTGGGAGAATTTTACACAGGACAATTTGCCGATCAAGTAGGTGTCTAGAAAGGTGTTAACGGGGTTATGCCTTTGGGAAAATGAGGTTTATTTTAATTAGGTCCGTACGAAAGCACGCGGAACCTCTCTCAAGTACCGACACTGATCTGGCTGAAAGATTGACGAAATTGTAGGGTGTAATTAATCCCGGCTAATCTTACCATTTAAGGTTTGAGGGAAGATTTGATAAAAACCGTGGGAGACATCCTGAGTAGATAAGATAATAACCAATCTAATTTTGCAAGAGCATACGCTAAAGTGTTTCCTTCTCTCTATCTCTAGGTAGCGACCATGTCAGGACTTAATCAAGATAATAATATGGATGTATTGACTGAAGCCGCTTTTTATACTGAGCAGGGGAACGTTGGTCCCGTTCATTCTTATAAGTGTCATAAGACTGAGCAGGGAATAGGACAATATCTGGATTCTCACGCCGCCCAAACGAAGAACAAGCATGTTGATGCATCTTCTTCGGGTGTGTTAGTTATTGAGAACTGTTCCTCAGTTCACCCTACGTCCTGGGTATTGGATACCGGATCGGGATCCCACATATGTAAATTGTTACGTGGGCTATGTAAAGGTAGAGAACTGGGAAAAGGTGATCATTCCGTATAAGTAGGGAATGGTACAAATATTGCAGCCAAAGCAGTTGGCGAATATCACCTAGTATTACCAAGTAGTAATACATTGATTCTTAATGAGTGCTATTATATACCGAACATGATGTGCAACATTATATCAGTTTCTTTATTAAGAAAAGAAGGGTATAATTTTGTAATACAGGATAATATTATGAACATCTTCCTAAATCAAAAGTTGATTGGATCAGGCTCGTTACATAATGGCATATTCATTCTCAATCAAAATACAGTCCTTAATATACAAAACGCACACAAAAGGAAGAGTTCAGAAATGAACGAATCCTTCTTGTGGCATTGTAGACTTGGTCATATCAATGCGACACGGCTAGCTAAGTTACATAAGGATGGATATTTGAATCCGTTCGAATTATCATCTTATAATACTTGCCTTCATGTCTCAAAAGTAAAATGACCAAAACTCCGTTTAGTGGACACGGAAAAAGAGTTAAGGAACCCTTAGGGCTGGTACATAGTGATGTATGCGGTCCTATGTCTACACATGCCAGGAACGGTTCTTCCTACTTTATTACATTCACTGACGATCTCTCTAGATACGGACATGTGTTCCTGATGAAACACAAGTCTGAAGCTTTTGAGAAATTCAGAGAATATAAGAACGAAGTAGAGAACCAAACGGGCAAAAGTATTAAGATCCTTCGATCTGATCGAGGAGGAGAATACTTGAGCAATGAGTTCCTGGACTATCTAAAAGAGAATGGGATTCTCTCTCAGCTTACTCCTCCTTATACACCACAGTACAACGGTGTATCGGAGCTAAGGAATCGCACCCTATTAGATATGGTACGCTCTATGATGAGCAATGCTGAGTTGCCTATTTCCTTCTAGGGGTATGCGCTTGAGACAGCGGCTTACATACTGAATAAAGTTCCTACCAAATCTGTGCCTACCACCCCATATGAGATATAGGAAGGGAAGAGACCATATCTTAATTTTGTTAAGATATGGGGTTGCCTGGCCTATGTCAAAAGTCAAAAACCGGACAAACTCGAGGCAAGGTCTGTTTTATGTAAGTTTATTGGATATCCCAAGCATTCGCGAGGGTATATTTTCTACCACAGTGAGGAACAAAGGGTGTTTGTTGCTCAACACGCTAGCTTTTTAGAAAAGGAATTTCTTGCAAAAGAGATTAGTGTCTCTGAGGTAGAACTGGAAGAAGTTCCAGCAGAACAAACTACAATAGAAAATTTGATGGAACCAAAGGATTCAGTAGTACCCGACGGACCCCAGTCTCTCAGCCGATCTAATAGGGTTTCTCATCCACCTGAAAGATACTACGGTTTTCTCATTGATGGTGGGAGCGAGGACTACATCATAGAAGATGATGACCCGACTAGTTTCGAGCAGGCCATCACGAGTGGTGACTCTGTGAAATGGCTGGATGCAATGCGATCTGAGATGGAATCCATGTACAACAACAAAGTATGGACTTTGGAAATTGCTCCTGAAGAGGTAAAACCCATTGGGAGCAAATGGATCTTTAAAAGGAAAATTGGTGTAGATGGAAAAGTTGAGACTTTCAAAGCTAGACTTGTTGCAAAGGGTTTTCGTCAAGGACAAGGTGTGGATTATGACGAAACCTTTTCTCCAGTGGCTATGCTTAAGTCCATCCGGATCTTACTTGCCATTGCTGCATACCATGACTACGAAATCTGGCAAATGGATGTTAAGACTGCCTTTCTAAATGGTGATTTAGAAGAGTGAGTGTACATTAATCAGCCAGAGGGCTTCGTAGATAGTGGGAGCAGCGGAAAGGTGTGCAAACTGCTTAAATCCATCTATGGGTTAAAGCAAGCATCGCGGAGTTGGAACATTTGCTTTGATGTTGTAGTCAAAGAGTTTGACTTCATCAAAAATGTATATGAACCTTGTATATATAAAAAGGTTGCAGAGAGTAAAGTTGTCTTCCTCGTATTGTACGTCGATGACATACTCTTGATAGGAAATGATGTTCCTATGCTGAAGTCAGTCAAGCTCTTCTTATCACAAAGATTCTCAATGAAAGATCTAGGTGATGCCTCCTGCATATTGGGAATTATGATCTATAGAGATAGATCTAAACGGATACTGGGATTGTCCCAATCCAGGTACATTGACACCATACTAAAAAGGTTTAGTATGGAAGAATCCAAGCGTGGAAACCTACCCATGATCTCTGGACTCACTCTTTCCAAAGAGATGTCTCCCAATACTGATTTGGAAAGAGCTCGCATGCAAGGGATACCCTATGCTACGGCAGTAGGCTCTATCATGTATGCGATGCTATATACGAGACCCGATGTAGCATACTCACTAAGTGTAGTGAGTCGGTATCAAGCAGATCCTGGAGAGAGTCACTGGATAGCTGTGAAGAACATTCTCAAGTACTTGCGAAGGACTAAAGAGATGTTCTTAGTGTATGGTAACGGAGAACTCCAGGTGGAGTCCTTTACCGATTCCAGCTTCCAGAGTGATAAGGACGACTCTAAGTCGCACTCGGGATTTATCTTTACCCTCAATAGAGGGATGGTGTGCTGGAAGAGTTCCAAACAGGATACCGTTGCAGACTCGACGATGGAGGCTGAATACATCGCTGCCAACGATGCTGCCAAAGAGGCTGTCTGGATAAAGAAGTTCATTACTGAACTTGGTGTGGTTCCGTCCGTTGAGCATCCAATACCTTTGTATTGCGATAACAATGGAGCTGTGGCTTTGGCCAAGGAACCCAGGTCCCATCAGAAGTCCAGCCATATTCTGAGGCGGTATCACCTGATCAGGGAGATAGTTGATCGCCGGGAGATCGAGGTCAGGAGATTTGATACGAAGGACAACACTGCGGATCCACTAATAAAGGCCATTCCCCAGATACAGTTTGAGAGATTATTCGGGATGCTAGGTATGAGATACTACAACAGTTGGCCTTAGTGCAAGTGGGAGATTGATAATAATGTATATACCCTAGAGGCCATTGTTGTACATATGATGTATATTATAATGGATGCTTGGATATATATAAAGAGGACTTTCTTTCTCATCATGATAGTATGCTATTTGGTTTCACTTTATCTTAACATGTCGACTTATATTGATTTACTGTCTTACTCTCACATGTTGATAAAGCCCTTAGGATATGTACTCGGCTACTGGAACTAGGATGAGATCATACTAGTGGGGCCAGGTTAGTCGACGAGTACATCCTATAACTGTTCCTAGTCGAGGGTGTGTCGAGACAGGGTATCGATACACCAGAGTAGACTAGCGTATACGTATCTTGACCCATATGATGGGCGATGGATGATCCAATATCCATTGGTGTTTGACATCAAAGATAGAGTACGGGTGCTCAGTGGAGACTGGGTACACTGGACGGACTCGCCGAGAACTCCCAGATGGTATTATACCTCACGTCAGATGGCAGTTCTCTGGTGACACTGGTACAGGTTAGTCTGTTGACCAGAGATCATCATAGATTCTTGTGTGATTCCAACTGTGCTTTGATTTCCACCTTACCACGTCCAAGAGGGCAAGCAAAACGGTAGCTTTTGGGTACAGTCCATAATCACATGGAGGCAATGAGCGATAGGAGGGGATTCGTCTCTCCCGGTATATAGAGTTGATGTTGTGCTGTGTTCGATTGGCTATAACTGGATGTCCCTGTCCAGGGCAGATATTGAGTAGTACTGGTAAGTGTTACCAGTAGGTTCTCGACCTATTATGAGCGTCACATCGATATGACTTATCGGTTATTAGGGTCTGACGTATACCACCCCTAGACTAGATATGCAACATATCATACGAAGAGACCGGACTGTACGGGAGTGTTACTGATTGGATTCACAGGAGAATGTAAAGGTTTGCTTGTTGATCTTCTGATCGCTCAATACCTGGATGGCTGTTACATTTAGTTGACCGCTTGCAGGTTATGGGTGTTTGATATGATCATCACCTGCTACCGGCATATTGACGTTTCTTTAGAGTCCTACACAGAGGTTTCTTGACTCAGGCAAAACGGAGTAGGAGTACATATGTGATATGTGCAGGACCGAGGATAATACGATATGAGATACCGTATTACATTCTCACGATATTTTTATATGAACCGGGTCATCGGATCAAATGTTGATTCGATGAATCGGTACATGGTATATTAGTCGGTTATATTCGATATAGCCGGGTTGTCGGATCAAGTGTTGATTCGATATTTAATGTATAATTATATATGTGATATATTACATTACATTATCTAATATTGGATCACTTTATTGATTCATTTTCTCACCGGATAATACATTGATATATATGCGATATATGTTAATTGTATTATTTTCTTTTGTTACAAATATATATTATATATGTGATATATAATATTTTAACATTATATGATTACTAATGCAACATATTTAGTTGAGATTAAACCTAGTTAGGGTTTGATTTGGGTTTGCTTTTTCTTGTAGCTTCTAGAAGCTTTTAGTTTCTTTCTAGCAAAGATATTATGGTAGATATTTTTGCTAGAAATTTCTAACCCAACCCAAACCCTTCACCCTAGGTTAAGTCTCTACAATGGTTAGCCTCTTCATATTCAACCATGGTTGCATTATTAATCATTATGATATTTTCATTATTCATCACAGAAGGTTTCCATTCTTTTTCTTCTTCTTTGAGCTTTGAAAAAGCTTTCTAGGTTTTCTTTATGTGATGATTTAGTGTGAGAATTCGATAATAAAATAGAGAATAAATCCCACTTAATCATCCTCATCTAATCTAGCCAATTATATTAGGGTGTTCACCTCATTAGTGAGAAAGAGCTTGAGTTAAAGGAACTTCGAGGTAGATCATCGGAGAAAAGGAAGACTACAAGCAAGCATGGATCATTCGGGTTGTGGAGCCTCTCCTGAGTCCAGGAGATCGTGGATCGCGGCGAAGTGACTTCTACTTAGAGCTTATGAAGCGAAGTAGAGGACTACAAAGGTTGTAATCCCTCACTTTTAGTTGTAAAGATGTTTACTTGCATGTTAAACCCAAATAATCTAGCAAAGATCCCAGCTTTGGGTTGTTCGGCACGTCTAAATTTTGAATCGGGCATGGTTGATGCCTTATAGACCCTTGTAAGAGTGCCTAGGAACCCTACAAAACCCTTAACTCATATCTATGGTTTATTCTCTACATGAGTTAGGCATGACACTAACTCACCCATGGTTGCAATTCTAACCTCATTCTCTCACTCATATTCTTCATCACTTCTTCTTCTTCCTCAAGTGAAAAAGCTTGCTAGTTTTTTCTAAGTGATGATTTAATGTGAGAAAAATAAAACTAAAGTGAGCCCACTTCCTACTTCATCATCCTCTAGTACTTGTCTTTTAGTTTAGGGTGTTTGCTTCACTAAACTCACCATTAGTGAAGAGATAGCATGAGCTTGTGTCTCGTCGACATAGATCATCTTCGGCCTCGAAGACTACGATGCATGCTAGTTCCGTATATCTTGTGGAGCCTCTCTAGAGTCCTGGAGTTCATGATTGCAACGAAGGGACTACTACCTGGAGTTATTGAAGTGAAGGACCGGTCTACAAAGGTTGTATTCCTTCTTCACTTTAGTTTGTAAAGAGTTTACAATCTTGAAAACCCTAAGTCTCTAGTTTGATCCTCGTTCGGATTCTTTAGCTCTCTAGAAATTTTGAAATGGCATGATCGATGCCCTAGTAAACATCGTGAAGGTGCTAAGGAACCCATCGGTGGTATCAGAGCCTTGCTGGAGCATTAGGCGTTGCGTAGGCGAAATTAAAAGTCCGATTGAACTCTGAAAACCCTATTTTTCCCACTTTCTGGAAATTTTTCAAAATGTTGAAATTTTTCATGTTAAAAATATTCAGAAAATCATGGTGGTAATTCGATAGACACACCTAAAGAACAAAACCCTAACCCGTCTAAGAGACCTTGGATCCGCGGCTAAAACATGTTTTTGGTGGCGGATCCGCGGCGCCATTTAAGAGGCATGGGTCAGGCCCTTCAGCTGTTGGTCCGTAGGTACTGTTGCATGCTTCTGGGAATTTTTAATTTTGCTTAAGTGTTGAGCTCTTTGGGAATTTTGGGAATTCGTTGATTCGATCGAAATATTTAACGTCGCCTAGCTTTCTGTGATTGTGATACAATATTTGGAACCCACTATAATTAGTTATGTGATAACTAGTTTCAATTTTTTAAATCTAGCGGTTTAGTCTCATTTGATCGGTTGCCACGAGATTTTGATGTTGATCAAAAAGTCCGTCGCAATTACGTAGTGTACGCTGATACTAGCCGGGTAATCTTGATAGATAGCCACGCCCCATAACCCCGACCAAGTGACTGTAGGAGAACCCTGTCGCCAAAAGCATCTGTTCGGATGCTCGCCGCAGCGGTGTTCCGACTTAGTGCGCTTCATCGACGGCATCGGGGGGTGCGGCCGTGTACTAATGTTTCCGATGAGCATTCGATCTGGTTATCAGGAATCTTTGTAATATTTTAGAAATCGTTATGCGAATTTTTCCGTTTTAGGTTAAAATAGTCGGTATTTTCCGTTTTAACCCGATTGTGATCAAACGTCTGTATAAACTTGCCAGCACTTAGTTTTGCTAGAATAAAGCTAGTGCGCGAGTTTTGGGGGTCAATGGGATGTTTTGGGTCAAATAGAATTTTTCCTTAATTAAATATTATTTTAAGTGGTAAATTATACATGTAAAATGTGGTAATTAGTTCTAATGAGAATTATTGCTAATCTTATTACTAGAATTGGTTTAGAACCTTCTCTTTAAATATCATAATATTTTGTGAACAAAATGATTTAATTTTTATAAAGAAAAGAGAAGAAGAAAAGGTGGCACTTTTCATTAAATAGCATTTATTGAAGCATTTATTGTTTTTTTCCTTCAAACTTCTACACAAAATTCACAAAACTACCCCCCTCCACACTAATGGCCGAGCCTTTCCATTTCTGCCCCAAAATTTTTCCAACCTCATTTCTTCTTTTCTTTCACTCAAACACTCTTCAAAAATTCCAAAATAAATCCACAAAATCCTAAATAAAAATTAAACCATCAATTCTCTTCACAAACTAGTCTGGATCTTCATGAAAAAGCATCTTTTTGGGGGAAAATTTTGATGGAGCTAGTTGATCTTTTTGTGTTCTTGAGAGAGATAATTTCTAATTCAAATCCTTAATTTGGTTGTATTAAATTTTTAAGATTGTTAATTAAATGATGAATATAGCTTTGAACTCTTGAATAATTCATTTATCAAATTTTTTAAGAAATTCATGTTAGGGTAAAACTTGATGAAGTGTTCAATGTTAATTGAAGTTTAAGAAAAACTTAACTTAGTAGAATTTGATAAGTGTTGTTAAATGCTACTTTGTCTAATTAAGACTTTTAGCTTACTAGGTTTTTTCTAAAACTTAATTAAGCAAGTTTTAAAATATGGAAGTGGTTTGGATAGCTTAGTTAAGCTATTGTAAGATGTTTGAAATCGCTAGATACGTGTTAGCTTTGAATTTGTGCGAAATATTGCGATAAGTTGTTTACTAGGTTTCGGTGTATTTTCGATGTGGGTTCAATTGGTCGTCGCAAGGTTATATCTATTATATTCCTCGTATTTGATTGTGCTGTGTTTGCGCGATTGGGAAGATCGGAGTTTAGACTTGGTGTTTCGTAGTTTAGCGACCCTAGTTAGGGTTTTTGCCATTGTCGTGCGCATTTAGTGCGCTAGGTGCGCAGTGTAATTTTCTGGACGTTATCCTTGCGTTTCGTTATCTTTGCGTCGACGTAGGATATTTAGCTTATGTGATGTGTTTGTGAAATTTTAGGATCACAAGCGGGGGCTTCGGGTGCTGCGAACAAGGGGAAGCAGGTGGTCGGATTTTCATAGCTCGAGACCATCATGTGAGTAGATTTAACATCTACGGGGAAATCGCCCGTATGACGTTATGCGTCGGGGCTGATATGATATGATAGCTGCATGTTATTGCATATTAGTTGATTTTATATGAACGTCATTGCATAGTATTATCTGTTGTATCTTGACTTGTACCTTTGGATATAACACATTACTGACGGTTCATGTTGCACCAACACTAATTTGTATGCTACACCCACACCGTCAGTAATTGCCATGACACGCACAAACCACCTACATACGTGATATGGTAGCGGACAGGGAATGTTGAGGTAGTGACTCTTATTCCATTGTGCATATGAAATACCGTGGACACATACATACGTGTTATTGAATTGGGCAGGGATAGTTGAGGTAGTGACCCTTATTCCATTTCACGTATACCTTGTTATAGCTACTTGTACATCATACATACATATTGACATGTACACCCACATACTCGGTTACAGCTACTTGTACATCATGCATACATATTGACATGTACACCCACATACTCGGTTACAGCAACATGTACATCATGCATACATACTGACATATACACCCATATATTTTTGCCATAGTTGCATATACCCTAAGTGGTATTGTTTTGGACATGTGATATTGAGACGTTGATTATTGCGCTTATGAAATGTAGGGTTAGCATAGCACCTTAGCAAGGTTTTGGAAAGCAACAATCATGCTACTTTATAATTTTTGGGGTGCTAAACAAACCCTAACCAAGTTCTTAACTAGAGTATTAGGGTTAACATGCATGTAAACAACTTTACAACTAAGAGAGAGGGATTACAACCTTTGTAGTCCGTTCCTTCGCTTCATAAGCTCTGAGTAGTGGTCCCTTCGCCGCGATCTATGAACTCCCAGACTCTAGAGAGGTTCCACAAGCCGAATGATCCATGCTTGCTAGAAATCTTCCTTTTCGAAGATGATCAACCTTGAAGAATCTCAAACTCAAGCTTTAACTTCTGTAATCAAGTATTAATGAAGTGAACACCCTAATCTAAGTGGCTAGAATAGATGAGGATGATGAAGTAGGAATTTTCCTCTCTTTTGTTTTCAATTTCTCACTTTAAATCATCAAATCACAAAAAGCTAGAAAGCTTTTTCAAGGAAGAAGAAGAAGAAAAAAGATTTTGTGATGAATAATGAATTATTGTTATGGTTACAAATCCAACCATGGGTTAATAATGAAAGGCTTAACTCATGTAGAGAATAAACCTAAGGTATAGGGTTTGGGTTGGGTTAAGGAATATCTATATAAAATATCTTAGCAAAAAACAAAAGAAAGCTTCTTGAAGCTTCATGAAAAAGCTAACCCAAATGCTAACCCAAATCAATCCCTAACTTGTTTAATCTTCACAAAACATGTTGTATTTGTAACCCTAACTTGTTACAATATTATATATCACATATATAATATATTTTATAACCAAAGAAAATAAGACAATTAACATATATCGTATATATATCAATGTATTATCCGGTGAGAAAATGAAATATTAAAGACAGCTTATATTAGTTAACGTAATGTAATATATCACATATATATAATTATACATTATATTATCAAATCAACACTTGATCCGACAATCCGGCTATATAGCATATAACCGACTAATATAACATGTACCGATTCATCGAATCAACTCTTGATCCGATGACCCGGCTATATCACATATACCCGGCCGATATCTCATATCGCGAGAATATAATACGGTATTTCATATCATATTATTCTCAGTCCCGCACATATAACATATGTGCTCCTCCTCCATTTTGCCTGAGCAAGGAAACCTCTGTGTAGGACTCTAAAGAATCGCCAATACGTCGGCAGCAAGTGATGATCATATCAAACACCCACAAGCTGCAAGCGGTCAGCTAAACGTAATAGCCACCCGTGTATTATGCAATCAGAAGATCAACAAGCAAGCCTGTACATTCTCCTGCAAATCCAATCAGTAACACTCCCGTACAGTCCGATCTCTTCGTCTGATATGTTGCATATCTAGTCTAGGGGTGGTAAACGTCAGACCTTAGTAACCGATAAGTCGTGTCGATGTAAGGCTCATAACTTGTCGAGAAACTGCTGATGACACTTACAAGTAAATCTTCATATCAGCCCTGGCCAAGGACTTCCAGTTATAGCCAATCGAACACAGCACAACATCAACTCCCTATACGGGGAAAGACGAAACCCCTCCTATCGCTCATTGCCTCCATCTAATTCTTGACTGTACCCAAATGCCACCATTTTGCACACCCTCTTGGACGTGATAAGGTGGAAATCAAAGCACAGTGGGAATCACACAATACTCTCTGACGATCTCGGGTCTACAGACTAACCTATACCAGTGTCACCGGAGAACTGCTATCTGACGATAGGTATAATACCATCCAGGAGTTCTCGGTGAGTCTGTTCAGTGTACCCAGTCTCCACTGATCACCCGTACACCATCTTTGATGTCCAACACCAATGGACATGGGATAATCCATCGCCATCATATGGGTCAAGATGCGTATACGCTAGTCTACTCTGGAATATCGATGCCCTGTCTCGATACACCCTCGACTAGGAACAGTTATAGGATGTACTCGTAGACTACCCTGGCCCCACTAGTATGATCTGCATCATAGTCCTAGTAGTCGAGTACATATCCTAAGGGCTTTATCAACACGTGATCACAAAAAAGTATTTGTTAACATGTTAACATAAAGTGAAACCAGGTAGCATAATATCATATCGAGCAAAAAAGTCCTCTCTCTATATATTCAAGCGTCCACTATAATATACATCATATGTACAACAATGGCCTCTAGGGCATACATATAACTAACAATCTCCAACTTGCACTAAGTCTAGCTGTTGTAGTATCTCATACCCAACATCCCGAAGAGTCTCTCAAATTGTATCTGAGGAATAGCCTTTGTGACTGGATCACCAGTGTTTTCCTTCGTATCAACTCTCCTGACCTCGTTCTCCAGGCGATCAACTATCTCTTGGATCAGGTGATACCGCCTCAGAATATGTCTGGACTTCTGTTGGGATCTGGGTTCCATGGCCAAAGCCACAGCTCCAATGTTATCACAATACAGAGGTATTGGATACTCAATGGACGGAACAACACCAAGTTCAGTGATAAACTTCTTTATCCAGATAGCCTCTTTGGCAGTATCGTTGGCAGCGATGTATTCAACTTCCATCGTCGAGTCTGCCACGGTTTCCTATTTGGAACTCTTCCAACACACCTCCCCTCCATTGAGGTTAAAGACAAATCCCGAGTGCGACTTGGAGTCGTCCTTATCACTCTGGAAGCTCGAATCGGTAAAGGACTCGACCTGGAGTTCTCCGTTACCGTATACCAAGAGCATCACTTTTGTCCTTCTCAAGTACTTGAGAATGTTCTTCACAGCTGTCCAGTGATTCTCTCCAGGATCTGCTTGATACCTACTCACTACACTTAGGGTGTATGCTACATCGGGTCTGGTACATAGTATCTCGTACATGATAGAGCCTACTGCCGAAGAATAGGGTATCCCTTGCATGCGAGCTCTTTCCAAATCAGTCTTGGGAGATATCTCTTTGGAGAGAGTGAGTCCAGAGATCGTGGGTAAGTTCCCACGCTTGGATTCTTCCATACTAAAGCTCCTTAGTATGGTGTCAATGTACCTGAATTGGGACAATCCCAGTATCTGTCTAGATCTATCTCTATAGATCTTAATCCCCAAAATGCAGGAGACATCACCTAGATCTTTCATTGAGAATCTATGTGATAAGAACAGCTTGACTGAGTGTAGCATAGGAATATCACTTCCTATCAAGAGTATGTCATCCACGTACAATATGAGGTAGACAACCTTACTCTCTGCCACCTTCTTGTATATACAAGGTTCATCTATGTTTTTGATGAAGTCAAACTCTTTGACTACAACATCAAAACAGATGTTCCAACTCCGCGATGCCTGCTTTAACCCGTAGATGGATTTAAGCAGCTTGCACACCTTTGCGTTGCTCCCACTGTCTACGAAGCCCTCTGGCTGAGTCATGTACAGGCACTCTTCTAAATCACCATTTTGAAAGGCGGTCTTAACATCCATTGGCCAGATTTCGTAGTCATGGAATGCAGCAATGGCAAGTAGGATCCGGATAGACTTAAGCATAGCCACTGGAGAAAAGGTTTCGTCATAATCCACACCTGGTCGTTGATGAAAACCCTTTGCAACAAGTATAACTTTGAAAGTCTCAACTTTTCCATCTACACCAAGTTTCTTCTTAAAGATACATTTGCTGCCAATGGGTTTTACCCCTTCAGGTGCAACTTCTAAAGTCCATACTTTGTTGGTGTACATGGATTCCATCTCAGATCTCATTGCATCCAGCCATTTCACACAGTCATCACTCATGATGGCCTGCTCGAAATTAGTCGGGTCATTGATTGGTGTCAAAAACTGTAATTACCGCAATCAGAAACGGCGTCGCTTCGCAGCTAGCCGGTGAGTGCGGGTCGATCCACAGAGACGGGTAAATTCCTTTAGTGTGTTTTAACGAGTTGATTCTATTTGTCATTTTGGTTTTATAAAAATCTAGATCTAAAACTTAATTAATCTAATTTAAATTCTTGCTAGGGTTAGGCTTAGAGGAAGTTTTGGAGATTGATTCTTCCTCACCGCTTTCAATGCCGTATTTTAGATCCATTAGGTGTTATAGTAATTATCGATAAAGTGGATACGACTCTTTTGGGAAGATGTTTTCTTCCTCTAGATTCGTATCCTTCCTTTATCGTTAATTACCCTAACCCCCATGGAAAACGCGCGCAACCGGCCCTTTATACTGCGGTTCACCGTTACCTCGAGGGGTAGGGTGCCGCAGGGAGCGGTTGTGCGCGCATGCATGGAGTTCTTAATGGGTTAGTTTAATATGGCATTGAAAGGGGTGAGAGATCTCATCTCTCAACCCTTTCCCTAAGGCTAACCCTAACAAGCGAGGAGACTACTCGCTCATTAGGGGATGAAATAACATTAAAAGAATAAAAGATAAACACTTACTAATGGTGATGGCTCCTTCCAAGCGATAAAGAACAGATCTGAATGTCACTTCCAGTATTTCTGAATTTTATTTATTGAAAAGAGGCATACAATTTTTAGATCTAAAATTACAATTTATAGGAAAATAGGAAACCTAGGGTTACAGACTCTCGCGCATGTGAATTTACAGATTTGACCCTTGAGAATCCCAACACCAGAACCGCCGCACCGACGTATCAAATTTCCACCGACAAGCTCTCTGTAAGGCCGCGGATCCGCGGCCTTGGATGGCTTGGGCCGCGGATCCACGTCCCTTTGGTGGTCTTGGGCTGCCAAAAGTTTGGGCTTGGTTCAGTGGCTCTTTGGGCTTCTGTTTCTTTACTTATTTTGTCTTTTGGGCTTCTGGTTCTTTTCCAGATCTTCAGTGAAGACTTGTATTGGTCTTTTAACCGTTTCACCTTGACATTCGTTGCCTTGCACCTATGTGAACTGTGCTTGACTAGGATCCGTCTAATTGCTGGTCAAAAGTCCCTTTATCTGTTGTTTTGTGTCTTTTTCACTGTATTTGGTCCAGAAACCCGTATCCTGTAATATGCAACAAACGTGCGTCAAGAGTACCTGTTTATTTATAAAAAGGATAAGAATAGGGGAATAATAAATGCAATATTATGGTCTGAACAAATACCCCCAAACTTACCTTTTGCTCGTCCTCGAGCAAACTTATTATTTATTCTTAACCTAGCCACACTTTCGCTGGGAAACGCGATTGCACTGAGCACGTGCAACAAGCCGTTAAACCTCTAGGTGTCCCTAGTAGGAGGAGTGTTGTCTCCTGAGGGTTTTCAGCGGATTACACCCAAAAAATCCTATCAACTCGGCCCACTGACTTTTGTTCTTCATTTAGGTCTTCTAACAAGGAATTCTATTATCTTCCACTTGTAAATCATCCACCCATGTTCTTCACACTTCCTCATTATTTAACTTAAGATTATATATGTTATGTAGACCTACTTCGCTTTTGGCATCTCTTAAGTCTTCCTTCTATGGTTTCATCTCCACTTAGGAATTTCTATCAACTCTATTAAAAATACAAGTTCTATTCTTCATTCCTTTCTCTTATCTAGATTCCAATCACATACCCCTACGTGTGTGTATAGATCACCCCTACACTTGGAAATTCAAATCAGGCAATCGTACTCTCGTCCTTTGTCCAAAGCACTTATGAAATTTGCTTACACATCCTTCATGCGACCGTTAATACTTCTTGAGGTACCAATGACCGATTACAAAATGCGTTTGCACATTAAGGCGTACTTCCTAGTCTTTGCAACACCCAAGGCTTTAGCAGGGACTCCCAAACCAGTTGGTCTAAGGCACTAGGTGATGAAGCACCCTCGCTAAATATTTTTCTATTTTTGCAGCCTTAAATAATCACAAAACCAGTGTCCATTTTTTTTTCTTTATTCACACTTTTTCATACTAAGGACTTTAGACAAGAGCATTTCAAGGTCTCTTCTACTATTCCAAGTTTCAAGGTGCGTGATTGTGCAATTTGTAGGGTATACGTTTTCAGAATCTAGACTTAAGCTAGGAACTATTTTTCAAACTTATACTCTAATAAGAACATCAATACTCTTCCCTCATTTTGACTTAGCCCAAGAAGTGAACCCAAAATTTTGCCTATTTCTAAATAAACTACAAGGCATATACTTTCTACTGTTAAACTTTAAGGAAGGTTATTTTTAGGGTTTTTAATTTACTAAGTCTAAGATCTAGTTGTTCCTAACCAGTTAACCTATTTGTCAAACTCACGTCAAATAAGCCAAAATTGAATACATTAATTTTTATAATTTGTGAAAATTTTCAAATTTTTATGGGTTTTTAATAAGTATGCAAATGCAAAGATATGTACAAATGAATGCGAAGGAAGAAGACGTACCGAGCATACCCCCAAACTTGAACTTGACAGTGTCCTCACTGTCATGCTAAACCAAGAGGGTCAAAATACCGATACTCCCCTATTTATTTATTTATAAATTTTTTTTTATTGTTAAGAAAAACAAAAATATATACAAAAAGACCCTCCCCCAAACTTCAATTAAACTATGTTAGACAATACTGCCAAACTTTGCATCGGCCAAAAGTCAACACCAACCATTTGAAAAATTTATCAGTAAAGAATATTGGTGGGTGAAAAAATAAGTTGTGGTGGTCCGCAAAGAATTGGGGAAGATAGAAGTAGTGGTATGGGAGGTGTGGAGGTAAATATACAGGTGATGGTGATGCATCGAAACGAGAATGTAAATGATCAGCATTCAGTGGAGTGTTGGCATTCTCGTACCTTATTAAAAGAAATGGGGGTATTTCAACTTCTAAGGGAGGAGGTTGACTCACCACAATACCCCCAAGATGTTCCTGTGGGTCCTCTATTGACATGGCATCATCCATCAATTGTGTATGATATTCAGTTATGAGGGAACTTATCTTCTCGATGTCCGCCATAGTCCTACCGAAAACTTGCCGTCTATCTTGTAAGACCGTTAAGAGGGCGTTCTCTTGCTCGAGGGCTAGAGAGGCCGATATGATAATGGGAAAAGTCTCATTCTCACCTATGTAGGCATATCTAAGGTGAGACGGCAAGGGCGTGAGTTCGAATTTCTGAGGCGAAAGAATCATTGCGGAATCTACCTCGAACTCAAAGGACTCTAACACAGGTTCGAAATCACTGCAAACAACCGATTTGGATGGTTCGACTGACTCATCAAAAAATTCAAACGACTCATATTCGGGCTGTGAGTCGTCATCATCCAAAAAAGTGAAACATTCATAATCAACATCGGTTGTGTCAACAGTAGTAGGCTCAAGGAGGGACGCACTAGTGGCGTCAAAACTGTTTTCATCAAATAGAAATCTTTCAAGCTCGCAGTCCTCCTGCGTGATTTCGTGAATAGAGCAAACTTCTCGTGTACTAGTTTTAGGCATAGGGAGCAGACTTCCCATCTTATAAATATTGAACTCACTAGACCTCTTTCCGAAGGATAGGGTCATGGAGCCATTGCGACAATTTATTACGGCATTGGAAGTGGCCAAAAATGGTCGACCAAGAATCACCGGAATTTGGTTTATTGGGTTAGCAATAGGTTGTGTATCCATAACGATAAAATCAACGGGGAATATGAACTCCCCAACTTTGATCAACACATCCTCTAGTTGACCCCTTGGATAGGTGATTGATCGATCAGCCATTTGGAGAGTGCAACGAGTGGGTTTCAACTCTCCAACCCCTAATTGTTCGTACACGGAGTAGGGAATCAGGTTAACACTAGCCCCAAGATCTAAAAGTGCTTGATTAATTTTCTTATCCCCAATTGTAATTGAAATCGTAGGACAGCCGGGGTCCTTTCGTTTTTGGGGTAAGGTTTGATGGTGGTTAATAGCATTGCTCACTGCACTAGCCACTAGCACTTTCGTGGGTACTTGAGATGCTTTTCTCTTTGAAGTGCATAATCCCTTTAAGATTTTCGCGTATGAAAGGACTTGTTGGATAGCATCCAAGAGGGGTATATTTATGCTAACCTGCATAAATATCTCCACAATCTTCTCCACTTGTGTATTTGGTTTATTAGGACTCAACCTGTTTGGAAATGGTGCATTCTGAAAATTTGTTGAGTCAAAAGTCTGTGGAGTAGAATGTGGAATAGGAACGGATCCCAGTGTGGATGTGTTCGTGTTGTGAGAAATGGGTCCGTTCGAGTCAGAAGAAGTAGAGCCGTGTGAAGGGTAGAGAATAGGCTCTAAAGAAAAAGGTGAAGAAGGAAGTGAAGAAAATGAAGAAGGGGAAGAAAAACCACCGGCGGGGATGTCATCACTAGTTTCTACATTATTTTGCAACTCTCTTCCGGATCTCAACGTGGTCACCGCATTTACATTGTGATTGTGATATGCATTTTGTGGGTGACCGGGATTGGGCAATGGTTGAGATGGAAGCTTTCCCTTTTCTCTCTCGCTCAACGCAGCAGTTAATTGTGCAATTTGTGCCTCAATAGATTTGATACTTTGATCGTGTGAGGCATTGTTATTCATTAAAGATTGCACATAACTTTCAAATCTTGCTGCGGATTCTGTAGTTTGCTTGAGAAATGCTTCAAGACTTCTCTCGAGCGAGCTAACCTTATCATCATTAGGTTGAACCAAATTGTTCGTTTGATTTGTATAAGGTTGTTGTTGGAAAGGTTGCTGGTTTTGAGTTTGTAAGGGTGCTTGTTGTTGTTGTGGAGGAGCTCTTTGAAAATTGTTATTCCCTTGGAACTGTTGATTTGGGTGACTCCTCCACCCCTGATTGTATGCCGAAGAGTACGGATCGTTTCTTTGTCGTTGCTGAAATGCAGCATTGACTTGATCCTGTCCTTGAATAGGTGCATTATAAGGACACTCTTCGGTTAAATGCGATGGGTTAGAACAACAAGCACAAACAGTTCGTGTGGGTAGAGTAGGGGCAGGAGAAGACGATGAGATTTTGGTCTCAATGGCTTCTAGCTTTTTCATAAGTGAGGCCATCTCGGCCTTCATAGCTATCGACATATCTATTTGATGTATGCCTGCGCTAGATTGACCACTAGAAGAAGATGATGTGGTCTTGGTACTCTCCCATTGAATTGTTTGCTCACTTAGGTCCTCAAGAAACTGCCAAGCTTCGTCGCTAGACTTGGAGAGAAAATGACCTTGACATATTATTTCTAGCAACTGCTTCGTTGCTGCGTTCAATCCCTCGTATAATGTTTGGCAAAGTTTCCAATTTTCTATCCCATGATGAGGACATTGAACAAGTAGGTCTTTAAATCTCTCGAAGCACTTCCAAAATGGTTCGGAAGGAAGCTGTGAAAATTGTATAATCTCGTTTCGGATTCTAGCAGTTTTATGATGAGGGTAGAACTTTTTCAGAAAAGCTCTCACAAACTCGTCCCAATTTCTAATGGAGTGTGATGCGGTGCTGTATTGCCACTTCTCGGCTAGGTCACATAAGGTAAAAGGAATGACCCTTAGCCTTATTGCGTCATCACTTAATTGGGTTGTCTTCATCATGCTGCAAACGTTTTGGAATTTATTAATAAAAATATATGCATCTTCAGATTCCAAACCATGAAACTTAGGCAGCATATTGATGAAATGTGGTTTTATTTCAAAATTATCCCCATTTGCCGATGGGGGTGAAAGACATGTGGGTAAAGAAGTGCGAACGGGGTAGAAGAGATCCTGGAGTGCGACTCGTGCGGGCGGTACAACAGGCGGAAGATTCGGGTTATTCGCACCTGGCGGAGGTGGAATCATTCCCGTCGTTAAGGTATCGTTGGGGTTGAATCCCGACATACCTTCGAAAGAAGAATTTAAAGGTGGAGGTAAGGAAATGGACGGAATGTCGACGAAGGGTTCGCCGAAGGGTTCGTTGGTCGGTACCAACGAAACACGGACTAATCGGGCGTTAGTATCCCTAGTCCAAAATGACATACACTAAAGGGTAGTGCAGTCAGAAAAAAAGAAAAACAGAATGTGGCGGTAAGATAACGTCAGTGAGAAGAAGTGGTGGAAGTGAGTTTGCAAGTTTTCTTTAGCGGCAAGTTGCAAGTTTTGAAAAGATTTTTTATTTTTTTATTTTTGTGTGTGTCTTGCAAAGAAGTTTTTAGAAAAGGGACTCGTGACACCAATGTGTCAACCACACATGCACAATCAGGCCTAAATCTAGGGTCGCCTAGGTCTGCTAGACAGCTCCTAACTAGAGCTAGAAATAGACCTCAAACCGCCTCTTCACGGACAAATATGGCCAGGTAGTTGGGAAGGAACCACCACTACAGTGGGCCTAATTAAAAACCACTAGCCTAGACACCGCAATGTCGGTTAGGATAAACGGCCGATGCTTACCCTAGTCCTTTTCCTATTGAGCTCGCTGTCCTTAGGTCTGAGTCTAATCTTTTTTAATTAAAGGTGGTCGATGCAAAATGCTTTAGGTGTTTTCTGGGGTCCTGGGAAGGGTGATGAAATCCCCACCCAATCTGAGTTTGGTCAAATAGCCCCTTAGAGTCCGGTTAAATTATGCAAAACAAATAAAATTTCACTTGCATTCAATTTTAGCACGGCGCAAAGAAACCTGCAGAAGATCTGTTATCGAGAAGGGGTAGAAGATTTTTTTAGCGCAAAGAACCCTGCAGAAAATTTTTACAGATAGAGATATGGAGGTTGCAGAGGGGAGAATGAGGAACACACCCAAAAAATTTCAGGTGCTGACGAGGCCGAACAGGCGCGGAACCACGATGGAAGCCCTGTAAATGCGGCGGAAGTGCGGTCCTTTGGTGGGATCGTGCTCTGGAAAAATTTATGTGGTTCTGCACTTTCAATTTCTCTCTGTTCTTATGTACCAAATTTTTATTTGCCCTCTGTAAAATTCCAGATCCTTGATTCTTCGCTGTTCCTGCAAGATCCAAAAGATACACCCTTCAAACAGATCAAATTTGATTATTTTTTTTAATTTTTTTTTATTTTCAGATTTTTATAATTTTTAAAATTTATATCAACCCGAAAATTCACAAAAAGAAAGATTACGCCGTCCCCGGCAATAGCGCCATTTGATTGGTGTCAAAAACTGTAATTACCGCAATCAGAAACGGCGTCGCTTCGCAGCTGGCCGGTGAGTGCGGGTCGATCCACAGAGACGGGTAAATTCCTTTAGTGTGTTTTAACGAGTTGATTCTATTTGTCGTTTTGGTTTTATAAAAATCTAGATCTAAAACTTAATTAATCTAATTTAAATTCTTGCTAGGGTTAGGCTTAGAGGAAGTTTTGGAGATTGATGTTTCCTCACCGCTTTCAATGCCGTATTTTAGATCCATTAGGTGTTATAGTAATTATCGATAAAGTGGATACGACTCTTTTGGGAAGATGTTTTCTTCCTCTAGATTCGTATCCTTCCTTTATCGTTAATTACCCTAACCCCCATGGAAAACGCGCGCAACCGGCCCTTTATACTGCGGTTCACCGTTACCTCGAGGGGTAGGGTGCCGCAGGGAGCGGTTGTGCGCGCATGCCTGGAGTTCTTAATGGGTTAGTTTAATATGGCATTGAAAGGGGTGAGAGATCTCATCTCTCAACCCTTTCCCTAAGGCTAACCCTAATAAGCGAGGAGACTACTCGCTCATTAGGGGATGAAATAACATTAAAAGAATAAAAGAAAAACACTTACTAATGGTGATGGCTCCCTCCAAGCGATAAAGAACAGATCTGAATGTCACTTCCAGTATTTCTGAATTTTATTTATTGAAAAGAGGCATACAATTTTTAGATCTAAAATTACAATTTATAGGAAAATAGGAAACCTAGGGTTACAGACTCTCGCGTATGTGAATTTACAGATTTGACCCCTGAGAATCCCAACACCAGAACCGTCGCACCGACGCATCAAATTTCCACCGACAAGCTCTCTGTAAGGCCGCGGATCCGCGGCATTGGATGGCTTGGGCCGCGGATCCGCATCCCTTTGGTGGTCTTGGGCTGCCAAAAGTTTGGGCTTGGTTCAGTGGCTCTTTGGGCTTCTGTTTCTTTACTTATTTTGTCTTTTGGGCTTCTGGTTCTTTTCCAGATCTTAAGTGAAGACTTGTATTGGTCTTTTAACCGTTTCACCTTGACATTTGTTGCCTTGCACCTATGTGAACTGTGCTTGACTAGGATCCGTCTAATTGCTGGTCAAAAGTCCCTTTATCTGTTGTTTTGTGTCTTTTTCACTGTATTTGCTCCAGAAACCTGTATCCTGTAATATGCAACAAACGTGCGTCAAGAGTACCTGTTTATTTATAAAAAGGATAAGAATAGGGGAATAATAAATGCAATATTATGGTCTGAACAGTCATCATCTTCCATGATGCAATCCTCGCTCCCACCATCAACGAGAAAACCGTAGTATCTCTCAGGTGGATGAGGAATCCTACTAGATCAGCGGAGAGGCTGAGGTTCGTTGGGAACTACTGAATGCTCTGGTTCTACCAAATCTTCTGTTTCAGTTTGTGCAACCGGAACTTCATACAGTTCTACCTCCTTGCAACTAATTTCTTTTGCAAGAAATTCCTTTTCAAAAAAGGTGGCATGTCGAGAAATAAACACCTTTTGTTCCTCAGTGTGGTAGAAGATATACCCTTATGAGTTCTTGGGATATCCTACAAACTTGTACAAGACAGACCTTGCCTCGAGTTTTTCCGGATTGTGCCTTTTGACATAGGCCGGACAACCCCATATCTTAACATACTTAAGAGATGGTCTCTTCGCCTTCCATATCTTATATGGAGTGGTAGGCCTTGATTTGGTAGGAACCATATTCAATAGGTGTATGGATGTCTCAAGTGCATACCCCCAAAAGGAAATAGGTAGCTCAGCATTGCTCATCTTAGAGCGCACCATATCTAATAAGGTATGATTCCTCCGCTCCGATACACCGTTGTGCTGTGGTGTATAGGGAGGAGCAAGCTGAGAGAGAATCCCATTCACTTTTAGATAATCGAGGAACTCATTGCTCAAGTATTCTCCTCCTCGATCAGATCGAAGGATTTTAATAATTTTTCCCGTTGATTATGTACTTCGTTCTTATATTCTTTGAATTTCTCAAAAGCTTCATACTTGTGTTTCAACAGGAACACATGTCCGTATCTTGAGAGATCGTCAGTGAATGTAATGAAGTACGAGAAACCATTCCTGGCATGTGTAGACATGGACAGCATACATCACTATGTATCAGTCCCAAGAGTTCTGTAACTCTTTCTCCGTGTCCACTAAACGGAGTTTTGATCATTTTGCTTTTGAGACATGAATGGAAAGTTTCATAAGATGATAATTCGAACGCATTTATATAACCATCTTTATGTAACTTATCTAGTCGTGCCGCATTGATATGACCAAGTCTATAATGCCAAAAGAAGGATTCGTTCATTTCTGAACTTTTCCTCTTGTATGTGTTCTGTATATTAAGAACTGTGTTTTGATTTAGAACGTATATGCCATTATTTAACGAGCCTGATCCAATCAACTTTTGATTTAGGAATATATTAATAACATTATCCTGTATTACAAAATTATATCCTTCTTTACTTAATAAAGAAACTGATATAATGTTGTATATCATGTTCGGTATATAATAGCATTCGTTCAGAATCAATGTATTACCACTTGGTAATACAAGGTAATATTCGCCAACTGCTTTGGCTGCAACATTTGCACCATTCCCTACTCTTACGGAATGATCACCCATTCCCAGTTCTCCACCTTTCTTTAGCCCTTGTAATATATTACATATGTGGGATCCTGATCCGGTATCTAATGCCCAGGACGTTGAGTGAATTGAGAAACAGTTCTCGGTAACTAACACATCCGAAGAAGATACATCAACATATTTATTCTTCGATTGGGCGGCGTGTGAATTCTGGTATTCCGCTATTTCTTGTTCAGTCTTATAATAATTATAAGAAAAAACGGAACCAACGTTCCCCTGCTCAGTATAACAAGCGGGTTCGGTCAATACATCCATATAATTATCTTCATTAAGGTCTGACATGGTCGCTACCTGGAGAGAGAGAGAAGAAAATAGTTTAGCGTGCGCTCTTGCAAGATTAGATTGGTTATTATCTTATCTAATCAGGATGGCTCCCACTGTGTTAATCAAATCTTCCTTCAAACCCTAAAAGGTAAGATTAGCCGGGATTAATTACACCCTACTGTTGGGGTCGAAAATTACACCCCGGTTGACCAAGTCAAAGTCAAGGTCAACCCCAAGCCAGGTGGGCCCAAGCCTAGATCAAGTGGGCACATGCCCGAGTCGATCCGGAACAAGAAGCGGCCGGCCTCCACATGCAAATCATGTAAAAAATAATTTTGATGTATTTTTTTATGGGCATAAAGCCAAATTTTTGTAAGCCCGTGGCTTATGTGCAAAAAGAAATGGCACATGACCCATGGGATGGGCAAAATGCCATTTTGTAATGCCCAAGGGGCTATATGCAAATATGTAAGCCTATAAAAGGAAACATGATGAAAATATCTAATACAATTTTCGTTCCCCCAAAAAAATTGGGTTCTTTGTGCCTCCTGCTCTTTCTCCAAGGTTCTAAACCATCTCATTTCTTTTGAATTAAATTAAGAGTTTTACTCTTTCGTTTCCAAAACTAAATAGTTTTTCACCGCAAAACCCACAAAGGGGAACTCTGATCTAGCATCAGATCTCAGAAAGGAGAGATTTTTAGATCTCACATCTCTTGATCTTCAAGATCCGTCCATCAAAGGAAGAAGAAGGAGACCAATCTCCAGAAATCCCACTTTGGGGAAGAACTAGGGCTCAAGGGGAGAAGCCGTTCATTAGCTTCAAAACATCTTAGGAGTTTAACTCCTTATATAAATATATATATATATATATATACAGAATAACAAGTGCTCCTTTCTGGGAGTACAACTCCCATTGCAGGGACCAAGTCCTTTTTGCTGCTCGAGCGCCCACGTGCTGACACGTGGCGCGCTAGCGCTCAAAGCGCTAGCGCCCAAAGCGCTAGCGCCCGAGCGCCCACGTGTTGACACGTGGCGCGCTAGCGCTCTTGTGCTCAGAGCGCTAGCGCCCAAAGCGCTAGTGCCCGAGCGCCTATGTGTTGACACGTGGCGCTCTAGTGCTCAGTGCGCTAGCAATCTTGCGCTCAGAGCGCTAGAGCCTGAGCGCTCACATGTTGACACGTGGCACGCTAGCACTCTTACGCTCAGAGCGCTAGCGCTCTTACGCTCAGAGTGCTAGCACCCAAAGCGCTAGCGCCCGAGCGCCCACGTGCTGACACGTGGTGCGCTAGCGCTCAAGCGCTCAAAGCGCTAGCGCTAGCCCCACGCATCCTTTGGATGCCTTTCCCCTTTTTTATATATATACATATATATATATATATACATATATATACATATATACACACACACATACTCTACAACACTATCCCCCTCAAAAAAATTTTGGGCCGGGGCGCTGCCCCGCACCCCGCAAGGAGGCTGCTAGCCCTCTTGACCCTCAGCCCGCTATCCGGTTAGCGGGACCCCCGTAAAAACACTGCGGGGCCCCCGATATATCCAAGCCCCCTCCAAAACAAAACACACGTACACTGCACATCGAGTTCGCATGACAAGTTTAACCCGTCAATCGGAGGTTACCTCGCTCCAAAGGCGAAGGGTAATTAACGGCAACTTAGTCAGCAGTGGCCGGAGATTCGGATCCCTAAAATCATTATACCCCGGCCTACCCTAGGCAGGGGGAATTTGTAGTATGCATGAAAAGCGCGCGTATTCCTATCTCAATGGGGTGACGAAAAACACCCTACAGACTAAGGCACGCCCGGTGGGACCTATCTCTCCTCCCATATTTCGGGTTAAACGTTCATACGAACTCAATCAATATACATATCTATATTTATACTAAAATAATGCTGTTTCATGTCGGTTTTCGAGCAATCACCTTTCAACAAATGTCTCCAAAGATGAACTCAGCTCCCATCTTCTACACGATGAAGATGGACGCCTGGACGGTCCCCCCGGCCAGTCTCAGGCGACAATGGGAGAAGCCGCCGCTACCATTCGGCTCCATCCTGTTCGTGTCAGCTAACGCCATCCCAGCTCCTCAAGCTCCGGCAACCGACAAACCGGCCTCGAAAGGCAAGAGGGCAAATGTGGTGGTCTCGAAGGCATCCCAACCCAAACGCAAATCGGTGTCTGGACGGCTTTCCATGGCCCCAACTGGGGGCAAAGCCATCAGAACAAAAGAAGTTGCCAGACGTCGTGGGTAAGCCCAGGCGATACCTTCGACGGACACGTGGGCAGATGTCTTCTCAAGCATCCCCATCACTCGGCCTATGGCGGCTTCCCGAAGAGCAGAAGCCTGCCAAGCGCTTAAGGAAGAGAAGCTGATGCAGAAGCGGCTCAGATATAGAGCTAACAAAATGGTTAGGGCTCTGGCCATGTTAAGATTTATGAATTTCCAAAGCCCGGACCGCTCCGCGAAACCAGCTGCCAGTGATGAAAGAATGGCTGAATGTGTTATTCACACTGTCTACATGGCCGGACATGAAGAAACGAACACTCCTCTTCTTCATAGCCATGGTGATGATATGGTTGAAGCTGCCCAGCATTGGCTCGATCTAAATGATGAAGAGCCTGCTCAGGCCGATAAGCCAGGGGAGCCCGTGGTTCCTGCGGAATTGAGCTCAGGCAATAAGGATGACCCGGTTGTCATAACCGGAACTACAGAACAAACATTATTCTGATGGCTTTAGGGGCAGCTTCAGGAAAGGGATGAGAAGTTAGCCAGGGTACAGTCCAAGGTCGACGAATTGGCAAATGTCGAGGCAGATCTCGTACCCAAGTCGCCCGATTGCAATTACAGCATAATCAAATTTTGGTTCATGAGCCAGGGATTGATACCCGGAGGCAGCCAAATGATACCCCCTTCAACGTAAGAGCGGAGCGCCTTCGCGAAAAACGGCCGCAATCAGCCTCCAGTCCCTCCGATACATACGCCGAGGAGGAATCGCCACTGAAAGAGAAACTGGAAAAAGTCTATTCCTTCAAAAGGGAAAAGGTCCACATGATATTCAGGGACGCCCTAAGAAACGGTCTACAACTGCCTGAATCAAAGAGACTGCAAGAAGCGAATTTGACTGACGACCCAAAATATTACCCCTATCACAGGGTGATAGGTCATGCCATTGAGGACTGCTTCATCTTCAATGATTGGGTCGAAAGGCAATACAAGGCAGGAGAGATAGAACTGTCTAAAGCCGTGCTAGCAGACGGTCAAGCTACGACAGCCGATTTCCGACAAATGGAGACCGAAGCCTTTCGGGAACCCAACCCTCCCAGACATGTGCCATTATCTGAAAAGGTCGAACCGAGGACTGAACGGCCACAAGGACCAGCACAAGTAAGGGCACCTACTCAAATGGAGAGAAAAAAGAAGGTGAACTCCTTCAGGAGGGATGAGGTCCGCAATATATTCGAGGAAGCCTTGAACAACGGTCTGCAACTGCCTATTCCGAAGAGGCCACATGAAATGAATATGACTGGCAATCCCGTATACTGCCCATACCATAGAGTGCTGAGTCATACCATTGAAAACTGCTGTGTTTTCAAAGATTGGGCTGATGACCAATATAAGTTTGGAAAAACCTAACAATTCTCGGATGTATCGGCAAGCCACAGAGCTAGGTCATCAACACAGCTCCGCCAAGATCAAAGTTCAAGGAGCTGGGATAAGCAAAAACGACCACCACGTCGTTAAACTGGGAACAATCGACCTCTAAGTCGTTAAATTGGGAATGTAAAAAAATATATATGTGTGTAAATAAACAAAAAAATGTGTAATTAAAAAAATAATAATAAAAAGGTGAAATGATAGGGCAACTCGCAATAAAAATCAGCGAGTAAAAATAAAGAGGAAAATAAATAGCCGAAATGATGGGGCAACCGCGAATAAAAGCCGAAATGATAGGGCAATCGCGATCTTCGCGATAAGAAAAGCTGAAATGATAGAGCAATCACGGTAAAACAAAAACAAAAAAAAACAAAACAACGGCGAATGATGAGTCGCTCCTGGTTCCATATTCCAGTGCAGCGATGCAGACGCCAACAAAAACCCAATTTTTCAAAATTCCCTCGGCCCTACGGTTGGTCCCCATACTGACCACCGTATATAATCCACAGGCTCAAATAATTCTCATCATGCCCATGCCCCACCGCAATCACCAGTTACGCGGCTGGTCTCCGTCCTTGGAATTATGCTCCACTGGGAAGACCCACTCATGTGTCCTCACGATACATGAGGAGAACAAACCTTCTTGGGATCCTTACGACTCACAAACGAAAAACACACTTGGGGCTCCTCACGACTCCTAAGGAGAAAATGCACCTACGGGATCCTTACGACTCGTAGGGAGAAAATGCTTTTATGGGACCCTTACGGCCCATAAAATTGAAAAGGCTTAAAGTGATAGGGATCTAAACCTGTCTCTTAAGCCATTGCTCCCCAATCCCTAAGTGGCGAATGATGAGTCGCTCCTGGTACCATATTCCAGTGCAGCGATGCAGATGCCAACCAAATTCTAAATCCCATACCCCAATGACCAATGATGAGTCGCTCCTGGTACCATATTCCAGTGCAGCGATGCAGACGCCAGCCAAAATCCAAACCCCCAAGTGGCGAATGATGAGTCGCTTCTGGTACCATATTCCAGCGCAGCGGTACAGACGCCAGCCAAATTCTAAATCCCAACGGCGAATGATGAGTCGCTCCTGGTACCATATTCCAGTGCAGCGATGCAGACGCCAACAAAGTCTCAACATGTTTTTGGCCCTACGGTCTGGACCATACATCCTGCAAAACCGTATACAATACACGGGCGTAAAACAATCCCAGTCTCTCCAAAGTCCGACCGGTTAGATCACATTCAATGTCCCACCAAAAATTTTAAAAAAATAATAATAAAAAAAATGGTATGTCCACAAGTAAAATGGGCACGGATGAAAACCCGAAAGGCGCCGTGAGTAAAAACAGCAGGACTGCCGGCGAGTTTGTGAAAACCCGAAAGGGCGCAAACTCGTAAAAAAAAGAGATGAAATGCACTCGCAAAGTCCTCTTGACTTTGTGAGGAGAAAATTCCCACGTGAGATCCTTACGACTCACAAAGGAGCAACACACTTAGGAGTCCCTACGACTCCAAAGGAGAAAATACACCTACGAGATCCTTTCGACTCGTAGGGAGAAAATGCTATTGTGGGACCCTTACGGCCCATAAAATTGAAAAGCCTTAGGTGATAGGGATCTAAACCTATCTCCTAAGACACCAATTCCTAAATCCTTCCGGGGCAAATGATGAGTTGCTCCTGGCATTATTCCAGTGCAGCAATACAGATGCCAAACAAAAACCGATTCCCAAATCCTTTCGGGGCAAATGATGAGTTGCTCCTGGCATTATTCCAGTGCAGCAATGCAGATGCCAAACAAAAACCGATTCCCAAATCCTTCTGGGGCAGATGATGAGTTGCTCCTGGCATTATTCCAGTGCAGCAATGCAGATGCCTACAAAAAAAAAATAATAATAAATCACCAAATCCTCTCAAAGACAAATGATGATTCGCTCCTCGTATCATATTCCAGTATAGCGATGCTGATGTCAACCCAAATCACAATCAACAAGTCAACTTCAACTCCGACACCGCAGAAAGCGGAGCAAGTCAGAGTCCAATCTAGATACCGTAAGAAGCGGAGCAAGTCAAGTTCACCCCTGACACTGCAGGAAGGAGAACAAGTCAAATATTGCGTCGACCGTCCATGTCGCAAAACGGGCAGTGCAGGCTTCCCACAAATCGGGAACCAAATCGCTCCGTATCAGAGCGTCGACCGTCCATGTCGCAAAACGGGCAGTACAGGTTACCCACAAATCGGGAACCAAATCGCTCCGGATCAGAGCGTCGACCGTCCATATCACAAAACGGGCAGTGCAGGCTTCCCACAAATCGGGAACCAAATCGCTCCGGATCAGAGCGTCGACCTTCTATGTCGCAAAATGGGTAGTGCAGGCTTCCCACAAATCAGGAACCAAATCGCTCCGGATCAGAGCGTTGACCGTCCATGTCGCAAAACGGGCAGTGCAGGCTTCGCACAAATCGGGAACCAAATCGCTCTGGATCAGAGCGTCGACCGTCCATGTCGTAAAACGGGCAGTGCAGGCTTCCCACAAATCGGGAACCAAATCGCTCCGGATCAGAGCGTCGACCGTCCATGTCGTAAAACGGGCAGTGTAGGCTTCCAACAAATCGGGAACCAAAACGCTCCGGATCAGAGCGTCGACCGTCCATGTCGCAAAACGGGCAGTGCAGGCTTCCCACAAAGCGGGAACCAAATCGCTATGGATCAGAGCGTCGACCGTCCATGTCGCAAAACGGGCAGTGCAGGCTTCCCACAAATCGGGAACCAAATCGCTCCGGATCAGAGCGTCGACCGTCCATGTCGCAAAACGGGCAGCGCAGGCTTCCCACAAATCGGGAACCAAATCGCTTCGGATCAGTGCGTCGACCGTCTGTGTCGCAAAACGGGCAGTGCAGGCTTCCCACAAATCGGGAACCAAATCGCTCTGGATTAGAGCGTCGACCGTCCATGTCGCAAAACGGGCAGTGCAGGCTTCCCACAAATCGGGAACCAAATCGCTCCGGATCAGAGCGTCGACCGTCCATGTCTCAAAACGGGCAGTGCAGGCTTCCCACAAATCGGGAACCAAATCACTTTGGATCAGAGCGTCGACCGTCCATGTCGCAAAACGGGCACTGCAGGCTTCCCACAAATCGGGAACCAAATCGCTTCGGATCAGAGCGTCGACCGTCCATGTCGCAAAACGGGCAGTGCAGGCTTCCCACAAATCGGGAACCAAATCGCTCCTGATCAGAGCGTCGACCGTCCATGTCGCAAAACGTGCAGTGCAGGCGTCCCACAAATCGGGAACCAAATCGCTCCGGATCAGAGCGTCGACCGTCCATGTCACAAAACGGGCAGTGCAGGCTTCCTACAAAGCAGGAACCAGATCATTCCGGGCCAGGGAAACGTCTACCACGGACACTCCGTCTCAGAGACGCGTCAAGCGTCGACCGTCCATGTCGCAAAAAGGCCAGTGCAGGCTTCCTACAAAGTAGGAACCAGAACACTCCGGGCCAGGGAAACGTCTACCACGGACACTCTGCCTCGGAGACGTGTCAAGCGCCAACCGTCCATGTCGTAAAAAGAGCTGTGCATCCCAAAAAACTGGGAACCAAAGCAAGTCGCCTCCACATGAAAGAAGATCCATCAATTTCATGCACACGACCCACATATGTGGTGTGCATTTATTGATGGGGGCACTTTGTTGGGGTCGAAAATTGCACCCCGGTTGACCAATTCAATGTCAAGGTCAACCCCAAGCCAAGTGGGCCCAAGCCCAGATCAAGTGGGCCAATGCTCGAGTCGAGCCGGAACATGAAGCGGCCGGTCTCCCCATGCAAATCATGGTAAAAAATAGTTTTGATGTATTTTTTTATGGGCATAAAGCCAAATTTTTGTAAGCCCATGGCTTGTGTACAAAAAAAATGGCACATGAGCCATGTGATGGGCAAAATGCCATTTTGTAATGCCCAAGGGGCTATATGCAAATATGTAGGCCTATAAAAGGCAACATGATGAAAATAACTAATACAATTTTCATTCCCCCAAAAAAATAGGGTTCTTTGTGCCTCCTGCTCCTTCTCCAAGGTTCTAAACCTTCTCATTTCTTTTGAATTAAATTAAGAGTTTTACTCTTTCTTTTTCCAAACTAAATAGTTTTTCACCACAAAACCCAGAAAGGGGAAATCAGATCTGCCATCAGATCTTAGAAAGGAGAGATTTTTAGATCTCACATCTCTTGACCTTCAAGATCCGGCCAAAAAATGATGAAGAAGGAGACCCATCTCCAGAAACCCCACTTTAGGAAAGAACTAGGGCTCAAGGGGAGAAGCCCTTCATCAGGTTCAAAACATCTTAGGAGTTTAACTCCTCATATATATATATATATATATATATATATACAGAATAATAAGTACTCCTTTTCGGAGTACAACTCCCATTGCAGGGACCAAGTCCCTTTTGCTGCTCGAGCGCCCACGTGCTGACACGTGGTGTGCTAGCACTCAAAGCGCTAGCGCTCTAGCGCCCGAGAGCCCACGTGCTGACACGTGGCGCGCTAACGCCCAAGGCGCTAGCGCTCGAGCGCCCACGTGTTGACACGTGGCACGCTAATACTCTTGCGCTCAGAGCGCTAGTGCCCAATGCGCTAGCGCCCGAGCGCCCATGTGCTGATACGTGGCGCGCTAATGCTCAGTGCGCTAGCGTTCTTATGCTCAGAGCGCTAGCGCCCACGTGCTGACACGTGGCGCGCTAGCGCCCGAGCGCCTACGTGCTAAAATGTGGCGCGCTAGCGCTCAGTGTGCTAGCGCTATTATGCTCAGAGCGCTAGCGCCCGAGCGCCCACGTGCTGACATGTGGTGCGCTTGTGCTCAAAGCGCCAACGCTCTTGCGCTGGCCCCATGCATCCTTTGGATGCCTTCTCCTCCCCTTTTATATATATACATATATATATATACATATATATACATACACACACACACACACACTCTACAACACTATCCCCCTCAAAAAAAATTTGGGCCGGGGCGCTGCCCCGCACCCTGCAAGGGGGCTGCTAGCCCCTTTGACCCCCAGCCTGCTATTCGGATAGCAGGACCCCCGTAAAAACTCTGCGGGGCCCCCGATATATCCAAGCCCCCTTCAAAACAAAACACACGTACACTGCATATTGAGTTCGCATGACCAGTTTAACCCGTCAATTGGAAGTTCCCTTGCTCCAAAGGCGAGGGGTAATTAACGGCAGCTTAGTCCGCGGCGGCCGGAGATTCGGATCCCCACAGTAATTAATCCCCGGCCTAACCTAGGTAGGGGGAATCTGTAGTACGCCTGACAAGCGCGCGTGTATTCCCATCTCAATGGGGTGGCGAAAGACACCTTACACCTACAAGTTCGCCAATCTTTCAGCCAGATCAATGTTGGTACTTTAAGGGAGGCTCCCCGTGCTTTCGCAAGGACCTAATTAAAATAAACCTTATTTTCCCAGAGGCATAACCTCGTTAACACCTTTCTAGACACGTACTTGATCGGCTAATTGTCCTGTGTAAAATTCTCCCAGGAGTAACTCTTACTCGCCGTGCGTGTCAGAATCTAACTATCTCATAGAAGGTATGCAATCTCATTGCAAATTTCAGCACTTGAAATTCCCGATATTATCTTTTACCCCTAACGTGCTATGACCTTGACGAATGCCAACAAACCATAGTCCACTAGTCAAGTTCAACCCGTACATTTCATGATTGAATTAAACCCACCCGCACGTCCCTTGACAAAAGCCAACAAAGCCGTACGACCACCCTAGCCCAATCGCATCATATGCTGCAGATAAGCAGTAAATAGCTACCGCACACTACGCCCTTACGAAAGCCAAGAAACACAGTACAAATAAAAAATATTACTTATCTGAAATGTCGGAGTGCTACGTTGGTTTTTTTCTGAAAACCATGAGCGCAATGAAGTTGATATCGTTGTAGAAACAAATGATTTTGAAAAGGAATGTTTTTGAGGCTTTTCTAGTTTCGCTAAAGAGGTCACTCCCGGTAAAGGGATCTCGGCTCTTTCCTCATAGATAAGGTGCAGGATATTTCATAAATACCGCTGTGCATCGCAAGAACTATAGATGCAATCAAAAACTAAACCGTGAGTTTATAGCATCTGCCAGTTTTGCTAAAGTGGTCACTCCCGGTGAAGGGATCTCGACTCTTTCCTTATCGAATAAGGTGCTGGATATTGTACAAGGAATACCGCTATGCAAAGCAAAAACTGTAGCTACCCTTTTTGAAAATTTGATTCTACAATATCTTTTAGGTTTCTTTTCTTTTATTAATCTCATTAATAAAACCCATCAACTAAGCTTCTTAAGCATCACAGAAGAAACGAAAGCAGCAGTATTTATATTTCAACATATAGTATAAGCATTCGTCTCAGGCAGTAATATGATCTCATCACAGAACATTACAGCAGAAGTCAATATATGAAATATTGGATATAATATGACATCCATGTTTTAATTTGAGCCTTTATAAAACACAGATTCCACTGTCACGATGAATAGCCAAACCCACATCCCTAGACCCCTACAAGAGCGGCAAGTAACCCTGCCAATTCTAGGGTTAGGAGACCTGGTCTCGACTCCACGAGATGGCCTCCCACTGGACCCTAGAACCCGATTACTTGTGCTCTCCGCCTTGGGTCTATCCTAATGCGGAAAAGTAAATAATATACAATGGTGACATCAACCACAACCCGGAAGTGCCCTAATAAAAGAACATTACACACAAATAAATTTTACATGAATGAAAAAGAAAACTCTCATCTCATATAAAACCCCGGTCTATTCAATACACAACGATTCAATATAACATATCACAGCAATACATAAACATCATATATAACTAGGCGAAGTTAGATGATTCGACAGACACAACGAATTCCCAAAATACCCCAGTGAGCTCAACACTTGAGCAGAAAATAAAAATTCCCAGTAGCATGCCCCAGCACCTATGGACCGTCACTGAAGTGCCCGTCCCAAGCCTCGACAGTGGCGCCGCGGAACCGCCGCCAAAACCAGGTTTTGGCCCCGGTTACGCGGTCACTGTAGCGAGTTAGGGACACTTTCTTCAGGTGGATCCATAAAATTCCCTGCATGATTTTATGAGTAATTTTAATATGAAAAATGTCAACTTTTTGAAAAATTTCCCGAAAAGGTGTCATTTCGGGGCTTCGGGGTTTGATCGGACTTTTAACTTCGTCTAGACAACTCCTAATGCTCTAGCTTGGCTCTGATACCACTGTAGGGTTAGCATAGCACCTTAACAAGGTTTTGGCAAGCAACAATCATGCTACTTTATAATTTTTGGTGTGCTAAACAAACCCTAACCAAGATCTTAACTAGAGAATTAGGGTTAACAAGCATGTAAACAACTTTATATCTAAGAGAAAGGGATTGCAACCATTGTAGTCTATTCCTTCGCTTCATAAACTCCGAGTAGTAGTCCCTTCACCGCGATCCATGAACTCCCGGACTCTAGAGAGGCTCCACAAGTCGAATGATCCATGCTTGCTAGAAGTCTTCCTTTTCGAAGATGATCTACCATGAAGAATCTCAAACTCAAGCTCTGACATCTGTAATCAAGTATTAATGAAGTGAACACCCTAATATAAGTGGCTAGAATAGATTAGGATGATGAAATAGGAATTTTTCTCTCTCTTTTTTTTTCAATTTCTCACTTTAAATCATCAAATCACAAAAAGCTAGAAAGTTTTTTCAAGGAAGAAGAAGAAGAAGAAGAAAGCTTTTGTGATGAATAATGAATTATTGTTATGGTTACCAATCCAACCATGGGTTAATAATGAAGGTCTTAACTCATGTAGAGAATAAACCTAAGGTAAAGGGTTTGGGTTGGGTTAAGAAATATCTATACAAAATGTCTTTGCAAAAAACAAAAGAAAGCTTCATGAAGCTTCATGAAAAAGCTAACCCAAATGCTAACCTAAATCAAACCCTAACATGTTTAATCTCCACAAAACATGTTGTATTTGTAAGCCTAACTTGTTACAATATTATATATCACATATATAATATATTTTGCAACAAAAGAAAATAATACAATTAACATATATCGCATATATATCAATGTATTATCCGGTGAGAAAATGAAATAATAAAGCGAGCTTATATTAGTTAACGTATTATAATATATCACATATATATAATTATACATTAATTTATCGAATCAACACTTGATCAGACAATCCGACAATATAGCATATAACCGACTAATATAACATGTACCGATTCATCGAATCAACACTTGATCCGATGACCCGGCTATATCACATATACCCGTCCGATATCTCATATCGCGAGAATAGAATAAGGTATCTCATATCGTATTATTCTCGATCCCGCACATATCACATATGTGCTCCTACTCCGTTTTTCCTGAGCCAGGAAAATCTCTGTGTAGGACTCTAAAGAATCGTCAATAGGCCGGCAGCAGGTGATGATCATATCAGACATCCACAAGCTGTAAGCGGTCAGGTAAACGTAACAGCCACCTGTGTATTGAGCAATCAGAAGATCAACAAGCAATCCTGTACATTCTCCTGCAAATCCAATTAGTAACACTCCCGTACAGTCCGATGTCTTCGTCTGATATGTTGCATATCTAGTCCAGGGGTGGTAAACGTCAGACCCAATAACCAATAAGTCGTGTCGATGTAAGGATCATAACCGGTCGAGAAACTACTGATAACACTTACCAGTAAATCTCAATATCAGCCCTGGCCAGGGACTTCCAGTTATAGCCAATCGAACACAGCACAACATCAACTCCCTATACCGGGAGAGACGAAACCCCTCCTATCGCTCATTGCCTACATGTGATTCGGGACTGTACCCAAAAGCCACCATTTTGCATGCCCTCTTGGACGTGGTAAGGTGGAAATCAAAGCACAGTGGGAATCACACAAGACTCTATGACGATCTCGGGTCTACAGGCTAACCTGCACCAGTGTCACCGGAGAACTGCTATCTGACGATGGGTATAATACCATCCAGGAGTTCTCGGCGAGTCCGTTCAGTGTACCCAGTCTCCACTGAGCACTCGTAGACCATATTTGATGCCCAACACCACTGGACATGGGATCATACATCGCTATCATATGGGTCAAGATGTGTATACACTAGTCTACTCTGGAATATCGATGCCCTGTCTCGATACACCCTCGACTAGGAACAGTTATAGGATGTACTCGTAGACTACCCTGGCCCCACTAGTATGATCTGTATCATAGTCCTAATAGTCAAGTACATATCCTAAGGGCTTTATCAACACGTGATCACAAAACAGTATTTGTTAACATGTTAAGATAAGGTGAAACCAGATAGCATACTATCATATCGAGCAAGAAAGTCCTCTCTATATATATCCAAGCATCCACTATAATATACATCATATGTACAAAATTGGCCTCTAGGGCATACATAATTAACATGAAATGCATCGTACATACTTGCTTACATGTAGATACTTAAACCTTGCAACAATTACATGCACACCTCATATGATGCTGCACTTGATTTCGGAGGATTTAGGAATGGCATGATATATTTTAAGTTGGATTCATTTGAAGAGCGGTTTTCCCTTTATATGCTCAGATTGCTGTTTTATGTTGCATATATCAGTTTTCATGGATTTTTCGCATTAAGATAAGGATTTCATATGAGTTATGGATTTGAGAACCGTGGGGGTATTTTGAAGAAACTATGTATTGTTTGAAAACCCGGTTTCTCTTGATATGATATTTTGATGCGTCCACCATGAGATTTCTCGGTTCTGACATTTATGATATATACCCGATGCGAGGAGTGTAGTGGGCCGTGTGCGGGTACATGGTGGAGCCCGGTACGGTTTCCCTCGGCAAGATGATCGCAGATGATAGGTGATGAGCCTGGAAGGCGGGCAAGTACCTACCGATGATTTTATTTGGACTCGGAGGTTATCGTGGGGATACCGACCGGAGTGATATACGACATATCGTCAGGGCCAGTTGTTGTGACAGCGCCTGAGTTATGAGGATTTACGTTTCGATGCTAGACACCGGTTCCATGATGTTTCGAGTGTCGGTGTTTGACACTCAGGTTTCCATGATTTTACGTATCGTCGGTGGACATACGCGGTCGATATCCTCATACATACATACATACATATATATATATAGATACATACAGGTATATGTTTTCATGATGTTTTGGGTGTCGATGTTTGACACTCATGTTCTATGAGACTTACGGGATGTGAGGGCCGATCTAGGGATGCGGTGCCTGAGGATGATGTGATTTGATGTGTTAGTGAAGGACACCGGGGGTTTTTCCATACTGATGATTTTTGCATGAGGTTTTATATTATATCATCCCACACTCAGGATTATGTTTATATGCATTGCTTCATGTAGTTATAGTACCCTGTTGATGTACCTTTACATGATTGTTGCATATCTATATTGCCATACTTATGCTATAAGATTACATGTGCTAGATTTATCGCTGTTCGTGCATACTTGTGATTACAGTATGATGTTATTTTCTATTCACGAGTTGGCAATTCACCCCCGTTGTGCCACAGTGTTTTGCAGGACTTACCCTCTGATTAGTCGCGGCAGCGCGTCTTATCATCTCTACTTTTGCGGATACCGCTACGGTTGGCTGTGAGGCCTTTGCTTTTAGGTGGGTTTGCGGTTATCCGTCTGTACAATGTATATCTTTTTGTTGGATCTAGTATTCTGCATCTACCACTTCTTGTATTTGACTTAGAGACGAGTTGGGAGGATTCGGTGTTGTATTATTATTTTGGTGACTTTGGGTGCCGTGCTCGTAGGAGCCGGTTTTGTTGAAAAGTTTTACTTCTTTATGCAGTTTTCTTTTATATTTCTTCGCTTCGGCATCGTATAAATGCTTGTGGTGGTTGTCTCTGCCGTTGGGCATGATTTTCTCCCGTTTGGGATGCTTTTTATATTTATTCTATGTTGTACCCGTTTTCGGGGCTAGTTTTTACAAAGGAGGTGCTGCCGAAATTTTCAAGAAAGAAAACTAGAGTTAAAGATTTTACTTGAGATTTTCCCGAATGATTTAAATTATGTTTTTCTCCGCTTATCTAGTTTTGGGTGGTTTAGATTTCTGGGTTTCGGCTTACATAAGTTGCGTACGCCTGTAGACGTTACGTAGTTTAAGTGCCGGTTACGGGCCTAATTTTTAGGTCGTGACAAAGTTGGTAACAGAGCGCTAGGTTTTACCATTCGGAGTGTAGGATAACCTTGGTATGATGTACTAGGTAGCTTAAGCATAGTAACGTAGGGTGTGTATGTTCCGCGGCATGCTTACGACACGGTACTCTGCCTCAGTGACCTTAGGACTTATTGATTGAAATTCCTTCCGTGATTATATACATCCTTGTGATTCGATTCCTGTTTTCTTATCAAATCTACTTTCAATTTCCAGCCTATTTGCCGCCGAAGTCTACGAGGGCACAGAGAGCGGCCGCGAGGCCCGAGGTCAGAGTCGACTCGTCTGAGGCGAGGACTGACCAGGGCGATACGCCTGTTGTACCGAAGCACATTGCTATGTTTGGGGATGGTATGCAGGACCGGCGCCAGATGATAGGGTCTTTAGTAGAGGCCATTCGAGCGCAGGGGTAGGCAGTTGTTCCACCCGTTGCAGGGACCACGATGGTACCTACAGTTCCGGCAGTCGCAGTTACAGCTCCGGAGGTTATTACCGTGTCACTGACCGAGTTCATGAGGCTGAGGCCTCCGGTGTTCACTGGCAAAGATGTTACTGAGGATCCGCAGTCGTTTATCGACCGGATGGCCAGGATTTGTCGTTCGCTCCGATGCTCCGACGAAAGATTGGTGGAGTTCGCGAGCTTCCGACTGGAGGGTCTGGCCCAGAAGTGGTGTGAGTCTTTGGAGAGGGGAAGAACCGTGGTTCTTGTTCCTAAGACCTGGGCTGAGTTTTTGACGGTGTTTCTCGCCCGTTTTCTTCCACCGAGCGTCAGGGATGCGCGAGCGCGCAGATTCGAGCCATTACGCCAGACTCCTGGGATGACGGTGTCTGAGTATGATGTACTGTTTACCGAGCTGTCTGTGTATGCTCCGTACTTGGTGGCGACTGAGGAGATGAGGGTGAAGAGGTTTGTTCGAGGCCTGCTTACCTAGTTGTTCCTAGCCATCAGCATTCAGCATTGCGACATGTATGCGGCAGCGGTGGATGCAGCCCTATTGGTGGAGGAACGTCTATCTGATCCATTTGTTGTTCCAGAACCGAAGAGGGCTCGTACTAGTATAGCAGCCCGGAGGTAGAGGTTTAGATCCTGAGACAGAGTTTGTTCAGACACTGGGAGTTGCAGAGACTTGGGACGTGGCCAGTTGTTCAGCACGTTTTCCCAGGAGGGTCAGCCGTCGACACTTGGGTGTTTTGGATGTGGCAGTTTACAGCATCTCGTGAGAGATTGTACCGTGATACGTCAGAGAGGGCCAGTCGTACCCCAAGTTACCTTACCACCTTCTCCGCCTCAGAGACCATTGCCTCTTATGCCTGTTGTTGCGCCGCGTCAGACTCCTGCTCAAAGAGGTCTTGGTCATGGTAGTTTTGTGCCGAGAGGACGAGGTGGCCGAGGCAGAGGACAGCCAGTTGCTGGTAGAGGGCAGGCTCGAGTGTTTACCTTGACTCATCAGGATGCGCAGGCGTCCAATGCCGTGGTTTCAGATACCCTTTCTGTATGTTCTTATGATGCACATGTTCTTTTCAATCCGGGATCTACACATTCCTATGTTTCTACGCACTTCGTGCAGAGGTTAGGCCGAGAGTTGTGTTTTCTAGATCATCCTCTTGTCGTGACTACTCCTGTTGGAGAGTCGTTTGTTGCGCTACACGTCTTCCGGTCATGTGCTGTCCGTATTGGTAATAGAGATCTGTCCGTCGACTTGATTCATCTTGAGATGTTGGACTTTGACGTTCTGCTGGGCATGGACTGGTTAGCTACTTGCTACGCGTCCGTGGACTGCCACGAGAAGAAAGTTAGGTTTTGTTTTCCCTGCAAGTCAGTGTTTGTTGTGTAGGGGGGCCGTGGAGCCGCCCTCACAGTTTGATTTCTGTCCTTTGCGCTAGTCGGCTTTTGAGGAGAGGTTGTCGGGGATTCATGGCTTTCATTCATGATACTGGAGCCACAGTGGAGAACTTGGACCAGGTTCCTACCGTGCGAGAGCTTCCCGACGTTTTTCCAGATAAGTTACCTGGGATGCCGCCAGAGCGCGATATTGAGTTCTGCAATGATCTGAATCCTGGCACGGAGACTATTTCTCTACCGCCTTATCGGATGGCTCCGGCAGAGCTTAGAGAGCTTAAAGATCAATTGAAAGAATTTCTTGATAGGGGACTTGTGCGTCCGAGTGTTTCGCCGTGGGGAGCTCCTGTTCTGTTCATCAAGAAGAAGGACGGCAGTTTGAGGCTCTGTGTGCATTATCGTCAATTGAACCGAGTTACGGTGAGGAATAGGTATTCTTTACCTCGCATTGACAATTTATTTGATCAGCTGCAGGTTGCGAAACATTTTTCTAAGATTGATTTGCGTTCGGGTTATCATCAGTTGCGGGTTCGGAATGGTGACATTCCAAAGACTGCTTTTCGTACGCGCTATAGGCATCATGAGTTTCTGGTGATGTCATTCGGACTCACCAATGCGCCAGCATCGTTCATGGATCTGATGAACAGGATTTTCTGGTCGTTTCTCGACCAGTTTATTATTGTGTTTATTGATGACATACTGGTCTACTCTAGGAGTCGTGAGGAGCATGAGCAGCACTTGAGGATTGCTTTGCAGATTTTGAGAGAGCGCCGGCTGTATGCTAAATTCTCAAAGTGCGCATTTTGGCTTGATAGAGTTGACTTCCTGGGTCATGTGGTGACTGGTGATGGTATTCTTGTGGACCCGAGGAAGATTGCGGCTGTACAGCTATGGCCCAGACCTGTATCGATGACTTCGGTCCGCAGCTTTTTGGGCTTAGCTGGTTATTATCGCCGTTTTGTGCAGGATTTCTCGAGTATCACTGCATCGCTGAGTGGACTGACCCGGAAGGGAGTTCCTTTTCTTTGGACTGATGCGCGCGAGCAGAGTTTTCAGCAGTTGAAGACTCGGTTGACGACAGCACCAGTTCTATCTTTGCCTTCTGGATCGGGCGGCTATGTTGTTTACTATGATGCTTCTCGAGTAGGGCTCGGTTGTGTACTGATGCAGCATGATAGAGTGATTGCTTATGCTTCTAGGCAGCTGAAGAAGCACGAGCAGAATTACCCTACTCACGATCTTGAGATGGCCGCGGTGGTCTTTGCATTGATGATTTGGAGACACTACTTGTACGGGGAGTCGTGTCAGATATTCACGGATCACAAGAGCTTGAAGTACATCTTCCAGCAGCGAGATCTGAATCTACGACAGCGCCGTAGGATGGAGCTAGTGAAGGATTATGATTGTGAGATCCTTTATCACCCGGGCAAGGCGAATGTGGTAGCTGATGCTTTGAGTCATAGGCCCGGGGGTTGCTTGTCCCAGTTGAGCACAGTTGTGTGATGGTAGAGTTCAGTTCAAGTTCACTTGCACTGGGGGACAGCTTGCTCATGTCCGTGCCCGTCCACTACTTTTTGATCGTATCCGTGAGGCGCAGTCCAGTGATACCCGTTTGTCTGAGATTCTTGAGCTTGTTCGGCAAGGAACGGTTTCGGAATTCATGATTGATGACCAGGGTGTGCTACGATGCGGTACTCGCTTGTTTGTACCAAATGCTGATGGGTTGAGACGTGAGATCCTAGAGCAGACACATCAGTCGGCCTTTAGCGTTCATCCAGGTTCCACCAAGATGTACCGTGACTTGAGAGACTTTTACTGATGGAAAGGGATGAACCGCGATATTTCGGACTTCGTTTCGAGGTGCCTGACTTGTCAGCAAGTCTAGGCTGAGTATCAGAGACCGGCTGCAGAGTTGCAGCCTTTACCAGTTCCGGAGTGGAAATGGGAGCAGATTTCCATGGACTTCATTGTGGGTCTATCCAGGACCAGTAGTGGGTATGACTCCATTTGGGTGATTGTTGACCGGTTGACGAAAGCGGCTCACTTCCTTCCAGTGAAGACCACTTTCGATTATGCTCAGTATGCTCAGTTGTACATAGATGAGATTATGCGTTTGCATGGTCTTCCCACATGCATAGTATCCGACAGAGGCACCCAGCTTACTAGATGTCTTTGGCCGAAGCTTCAGGATGCTTTGGGTACCCGTTTGAGTTTTAGCACCGCTTTTCATCCACAGACCGATGGTCAGTCGGAGCAGACTATACAGACTCTGGAGGATATGCTTCATGCGTGTGTGCTTGATTTTGGTGAAAGTTGGGATCGTCGCTTGCCGTTGATTGAGTTCTCCTATAACAACAGTTTTCAGGAGACTATTCATATTGCACCTTTTGAGGCTTTATATGGTAGGAAGTGTCGATCACCAGTCTGTTGGACCGAACTCAGCGAGAGTAGGGTTTTGGGACCCCAGCTAGTTCAGGAGACTACGGAAAAGATCCAGCTGATTCAGGACAGAATGAGAGTAGCCATGTGCGGCAGATGTCTTATGCCGACCGTCGTCGTCGCAGACTTGAGTTCGCAGTGGGGGATCATGTATTCCTGAGGATTTCTCCGATGAAGGGCGTTATACGATTTGCGAGAAAACGGAAGCTCAGTTCCAGATTTGTAGGTCCCTTCGAGATCTTTGAGCGAGTGGGTTCTGCTGCTTATCGTTTGTCGCTCCCGCCTAGTTTTCCGGATGTTCACCCCGTTTTCCATGTGTCGATGCTTCGTAGATACCTTCATGACCCTTCTTAGAAGATTCAGCATGAGACTGTTCAGCTTGAGCATGACCTTTCGTTCACCGAGCAGCCGGTAGTTATTTTGGATCAGCAGGTGAAGAAACTTCAGTCAAAGGTCTTGCCATCTGTGAAGGTTCTTTTGCGTAGCCCTACTAGTGAGGAGATCACTTGGGAGGCAGAGAGCGAGATGCGGAAGAAATTCCCTCATCTCTTTGAAGGTACGCGTAGTTAAATTTTAATTCGGGGACCGAATTTCTATAAGGGGGGAGATTGTAACGTTTTAGAAATCGTTATGCGAATTTTTCCGTTTTAGGGTAAAATAGTCGGTATTTTCCGTTTTAACCCGATTGTGATCAAACGTCCGTATAAACTTGTCGGCACCTACTTTACCTAGAATAATGCTAGTGCACGAGTTTTGGGGTTCATGGGATGTTTTGGTTCTAATAGAATTTTTCCCTAATTAAATATTATTTTAAGCGGTAAATTATACACGTAAATTGTGGTAATTACTTCTAACGAGAATTATTGCTAATCTTATTACTAGAATTGGTTTAGAACCTTCTCTTTAAATATTATGATATTTTGTGAACAAAAGGATTTAATTTTTAAAAAGAAAAGAGAAGAAGAAAAGGTAACACTTTTCATTAAATAGCATTTATTGAAGCATTTATTGTTTTTTTTCTTGAAACTTCTTCACAAAATTCACAAAACTATCCCCCCCACACACTAATGGCCGAGCCAGCCCATTTCTGCCCAAAATTTTTCCAAGCTCATTTCTTTTTTTCTTTCACTCAAAAACTCTTCAAAAATTCCAAAATAAATCCACAAAATCCTAAATAAAAATTAAACCATCTATTCTCTTCACAAACTAGCTTGGATCTTCATGAAGAAGCATCTTTTTGGGGGGAAATTTTGATGGAGCTAGTTGATCTTTTGTGTTCTTGAGAGGTATAATTTCTAATTCAAATGGTTAATTTGGTTGTATTAAATCTTTAAGCTAGTTAATTAAATGATGAATATAGCTTTGAAGTATTCATTAATTCATTTATAATATTTTTTAAGATATTCAATTTAGGGTAAAGTTGATGAAGTGTTTAATGTTAATTGAAGTTTAAGAAAAACGTAACTTAGTAGAGTATGGTAAGTGTTGTTAATTGCTACTTTGTCTACTTAAGACTTTTAGCTTACTAGTTTTTGCTAAAACTTAATTGAGCAAGTTTTAAAATTTGGAAGTGGTTTGGATAGCTTAGTTAAGCTATTGTAAGATATTTGAAATCGCTAGATACGTGTTAGTTTTGAACTTGTGCGAAATATTGCGATAAGTTGTTTACTAGGTTTCGGTGTATTTTCGAAGTGGGTTCAATTGGTCGTTGCGAGGTTATATCTATTATATTCCTCGTATTTGATTGTGTTGTGTTCGCGCTATCGGGACGATCGGATTGTAGACTTGGTGTTTCGTAGTTTAGCGACCCTAGTTAGGGTTTTTGCCGATGTCGTGGGCATTTAGTGCGCTAGGTGCGCAGTGTAATTTTCTGGGCGTTATCCTCTCGTTTCGTTATCTTTGCGTCGACGTAGGATATTTAGCTTATGTGATGTGTTTGTGAAATTTTAGGATCACAAGCGGGGACATCGGGCGCAGTGGAAAGAAGGTGGTCGGATTTTCATAGCTCGAGACCATCATGTGAGTGGATTTAACATCTACGGGAAAATCGCCCATATGGCGTTATGCGTCGGGGCTGATATGATATGATAGCTGCATGTTATTGCCTATTCGATTATTTCATATAAATGTCATTGCATAGTATTATCTCTTGTACTTTGACTTGTACCTTTGGATATAACACATAACTGGCGGTTCATGTTGCACGAGCACGAATTTGTATGCTACACCCACACCGTCAGTAATTACCATGACACGCACAAAACACCTACATACGTGATATGGTAGTGGATAGGGATAGTTGAGATAGTGACTCTTATTCCATTGTGCATATGAAATACTATGGACACATACATACGTGATATTGCATTGGGTAGGGATAGTTGAGGTAGTGACCCTTATTCCATTTCATGTATAACTTGTTACAGCTACTTGTACATCATTCATACATATTGACAAGTACACCCACATACTTGGTTACAGCTACTTGTACATCATGCATACATATTGACATGTACACCCACATACTCGGTTACAGCTACATGTACATCATGCATACATGCTGATATGTACACTCACATATTTTTGCCATAGTTGCATATACCCTGATGTCATGACCCGAAAGTACGGAACGTGACTGGCACTTAGATTACGAGACGTCTAAAGGCGTACCGTAACCTAAGTCAGCCAAAGCCCAGAAAAATCTAAACCAAAATCAAAAGAGAGTGAAGGAAAACCTTACATGAAAACGATTTGTAAATCAATTAAGTTGCATTGAACCCCCTTTTTAAAAACAACAAAAATTCCCAAAAATTTCGGCAGAGTCTCCCTCGTATTTTCTATCCCCCAAAATGGGTACAACAAGATATATAACCTGTAATCACAAAATGGCATCCCCAAGCGGGAACTAGCTCTTCGCCCAAGGCGGATCATAACCACATGCAATATATAAGTAATATCAAGAAAAATAGCATAAAAGAAACGCAAAATATCAGAAAAAACAACGCCGGCTCAAGTGAGCTCGACCCAAAAGAAACCCCATATATATACAAATCTCTCAGTCTTATCACTAGGTCGCATATACAAATAGAAAGTGGTAGATGGAGAATACTAGATACAATGATAGAGCAAAAAGAGATAAAGTGTGCTCGCAACCCACCTACGAGCAATGTCGCGAGTCTGAGCAAAAGGAGCTGATGATAAGATAGCCCGCCGCTACAAGGATGACGGGTCTGACCTGCAAGACACAGTGGCACAACGGGGGTGAGTTGCCAGCTCGTGAGTAGAATATAGCATCTAGTAAGGCAATCGTAAGAATGCACGCAAATGCGTCACAGCATGTATGTTCAGATGTGATATAATACCCCTAGTATGCATGCTCATGTATGCAATGTCATTACTAAATCTTTAAGTGTTTTAAATGCTAAGAGTTCTGCATTCTTAACTTTAGAAAAGAATATTTGTATAATAGCTAAATACCATCAAGATATCATCCGAAAATCCGTGTCAAGCATCGACACCAATATGAAATCACATCTGTCCCAATGTCTCACTGTATCAATGTCTCAAATATCGGGCTCCGTCAGTCCAGATCGGCCCATATCATCAAATCTCACGACAACGGTCGGTATCCTCCGGATATCCGCCGCGCCAGACATCACCGGTAGGTAGTCTTCCCCTGCTAGGCTCATCGTCTACAACGCGATCTTCTTGCCCCGGGGTACCATACCGGGCCCACCATGTACCCGAGCCGGTTCATCCACTCCTCGAATCGGGTCTCGAAATCCAACAGAAAACATGAAAACTCTTGGTGGACGACACATACATCACGAGAAAACCGCAACTTTGTTTTAGAAATGATAAATAAAAGCTTATGTTAAATTCTTGCGGTTTTCCCTAAAAATCCAGAAATCGCAGCAATACTGAAATCCTCAAGAAAATCATAATGTCCAACATGTTGTATATGATAAATGTCTATGATATCATGGTATGTGATGTGAATTGTGGCTAAGAATCTATGTAAGTATGATGATGATGCGAGGTATATACATGCTATGCAATTTCATATATCATATATGATGCAAGTGGCGATACTAAGCTAAACAGGTTCTATGGTGCACGTGGCATGACAATTACCAAAGGCGTGTGTGTCACATGAATAGTGCGCGTGCAACAAATGCCAATGGTAATGGTGTTCGTGTCCTACGAAGTGATATCGCATATGTGTATATGAATATCCGTGCAATCAAGTATACGGTTAGCTATAAGGGTATGCAATGTAAATAAAGGGGTAAGCTAACTAACAATACAAGTCTTGCAAGAAATAAGGTAATCCTAACTAGGGGGCGCCTCGCGCCATCCAGACGATTCCCCCATAGATGAATACATCTTCTCACTTGAATGCCTCGCTAATCCGATCCGACCACCGCCTTGCCTTTACACGCCGTGTCCTATGTTTCCCCGACCGATCCTAGCATTGCATAACACACAATATAAGATTACATACCCCTAAAACGACACCAAGTCAATATAAAAAGATCGACGCTCTTGAATTAAACATAACGTGCACTCAGTGCGCGGAAAACACACGAAAATCGCTAAATCTTAACTAGAATCGTCATTTCGGGGCAATCGACAAAACTAAAACCCGATTAGACAAAACCCCGCATTCGCGCACACTAAAAGTCGTATGAGATGCTTAAGTTATCATCCATATATTGTAATTAGATCACTTCCTAATATTTATAAAAATCTAGTAAGCAATTAGTATCCCGATAACAATGCAAACATCGCAAATTTGCGATAAAAATAACTACTTTCCAGCATACTCATCCAACCATACAACTAGCTAACCATAACACTTACTTCAACCTATTAGAAATGCTTCAAACCCTAATCCACAATCAAATCCCTTTCTTGAATTTCATGAACAAGCAATTTCTATTAAATTAATACTTCAAAATTCAATTTTAGCACATTTAAACTACAATTTAACAAATAGTTTAGAATTTTCACCTCACAAGCTTGAACCCTAGCTTGCTCAAGCCACCAAAGATGCCTCCTTTCTTCAAGTTTTAAGCTAAATTGGCTTGAGGAGAGATAGGATTAGGATTTTGCTTTGAATTGGAGAAGGAATTTGTGAATTTTTAATGGATTTTGATAAGAAAATGAAGCAAGAAAGAAGTGAGAAAATAGGGAGGATGCTGCAGTTTGGCTCGGCCAGCAGCAAGAGGAGGATGGTGTGGGTGTTGTGTAGATGATTCTAGGTCAATAAAACACTTTCAATCTCAATTAATGCATTTCACATCAACCTTTTTAAAAAAAACCCCATTTTACTTCATTTTTTTCATTAATTTCAAACCATAAAACTAACATCTTGCAAAGTCATGATACAATTTATTAACACTCTATTTTAGTTTATAAAGATTTCTAATAATGAAATTTACCTAATTAAATTTGTATTTATCACTAATTTAATGTATTTTAAAAGCTTAAAATATTATTAAAAATAATTAATTACGAAAAAAAAATTTATTTAACTAGAAAATTTTAAGTAACATTTTAGTGACCAATTATAGTAATATCTTATCTAAATTTTGTATAGTTAGGTCTACAAAGAAAAATACCTATTTTGGCTTTTTACGGAAAAAGCTGACATTTTAGCCGATTACCAAAAAACTGCCTAAACGATTTTCGAAGGGTTACAATCTTCCCTCCTTAAAGAAATTCGGTCCCCGAATTTAGAATTTAACTACGCGTACCTTCAAAAAGATGGGGATATCTGTTCCTCATATCGACCTCGGTCTCCTAGGTGACCTCCTCGCTGTTCGGGCCACGCCAAAGGACCTTGACGAACGGTATAACCTTCGACCTCAATTTCTTCACCTGCCGATCCAAAATGACCACCGGCTGCTCGGTGAATGAAAGATCACGGTCTAGCTAGATCGTCTGGTGCTGAATCGCATGGGAAGGATCATGAAGGTACTTGCGGAGCATCGAGACATGGAATATGGGGTGAACATCGGGGAAGCTGGGCGGAAGAGTTAACCGATAAGCGACTGGACCAACACGCTCTAGGATCTCGAAAGGACCAACATATCTAGGACTCAGCTTTCCTTTCCGCCCAAATCTCATCACCCCCTTCATCGGAGAGACCTTCAGGAAAACATGATCGCCAACAGCGAACTCAAGTCTACGACGGCGCCTGTCAGCATATGATTTCTGCCTGCTCTGTGTCGCTCTCATCCTGTCCCGAATCAGCTGTATCTTCTCGGTCATCTCCTGTATGATCTGCGGCCCCAAAACACTGCTCTCCCTGAGCTCTGTCCAACATACAGGCGATCGACATCTCCTTCCATATAAAGCCTCGAAAGGTGCCATCTGAATCGTCTCTTGGAAGCTATTATTGTAGGAAAACTCGATCAAAGGCAAATGACGATCCCAGCTACCACCGAAATCTAAAACACAAGCTCTGAGCATGTCCTCAAGAGTCTGAATAGTACGCTCCGACTGACCGTCAGTCTGAGGATGAAAGGCTGTGCTAAAACTCAATCGGGTGCCCAATGCTTCCTGGAGTTTCTGCTACAATCGGCTGGTAAACTGGGTGCCCCGGTCGGACACGATGCAAGTCGGAACACCATGCAGTCGCACTATCTCATCAATATAAACCTGGGTGTACTGAGAAAATCGAAAAGTGGTCTTCACTGGCAGGAAGCGAGCCGCTTTCGTCAGTCGATCCACAATCACCCAATTAGAGTCATACCCTCGACTGGTCCTAGGTAGACCCACAATGAAGTCCATGGAGACCTGCTCCCACTTCCACTCAGGGATGGGCAAAGGCTGTAACTCGCCGGGTGGCCGCTGGTGCTCGGCCTTGACTTGCTGACAATTCAGGCATCTGGACACAAAGTCTATAACATCCTTCTTCATCTCGTCCCACCAGTAGACCTCTCTCAAATCATGGTACATCTTGGTGGAACCTGGATGCACACTGTATACTGATCTATGTGCCTCCTCGAGAATATCATGCCTCAGTCCCTATAAATCTGGCATGCACAGTCGAGTCCCAAATCGAAGTATCCCCTGATCATCAATCACGAACTCAGAAACTCTGACCTGCCGAATCTGCTCAATAATTTCTAAAATACGGGCATCGCCGGACTGTGCCTCGCGGATACGGTCAAGTAACTGTAGGCGTGCTCTGAAATGGGCCAGCTGTCCCCATGTAGGAGTAAACTCGAACTGCACTCTGCTATCACATAAAACCTGCCAATCCGCCGTCGACTGCATCTGTACTGCGCTCAAACAAGATAAGCTACCTCCGGGCCTCCTACTCAAAGCATCTGCCACCACATTCGCCTTGCCCGGATGGTATAAAATCTCGCAGTCATAATCCTTCACCAACTCCATCCATCGGCGCTGTCTCAGGTTCAGATCTCGCTGCTGGAAGATATACTTCAAACACTTGTGGTCAGTGAGTATCTGGCACGACTCACCGTATAGGTAATGTCTCCAGAACTTAAGTGCAAATACCACTGCAGCCATCTCTAAATCATGGGTGGGGTAGTTCTGCTCGTGTTTCCAAAGCTGCCGAGAAGCATACGTGATAACTCTGTCGTGCTGCTTCAATACACAGCCCAGCCCCACTCGAGACGCATCACAATATACCACGAACCCGCCTGATCCTGAAGGCAATGCTAACACCGGTGCAGTAGTCAGACGAGTCTTCAACCGCTGGAAACTATCCTCACATGCCTGGGTCCAATCAAAAGGAACCCCCTTTCGGGTCAATCCGGTCAACGGTGCGGCAATGCGGGAGAAATCCTAGACAAATCGTCGATAATAGCCGGCCAGACCTAGAAAGCTGCGAACCTCTGTAACTGATACCGGTCTAGGCCAACACTGAACTGCCTCGATCTTCTTCGGGTCTACACAAATACCGTCTCTCGTCACCACATGACCCAAGAAGTCGACACTGTCTAACCAGAATGCGCACTTGGAAAATTTGGCGAACAGCTGATGCTCCCTCAAAGTCTGCAATGTGATACGTAAGTGCTGCTCATGCTCCTCCCGGCTCCGAGAATAAACCAAGATGTCGTCAATGAACACAATAATGAACTGATCGAGATACAGCCTGAATACACGGTTCATCAAGTCCATAAATGCTACCGGGGCATTGGTGAGCCCGAACGACATCACCAAGAACTCATAATGACCATATCGAGTACGGAATGCGGTCTTCGGAATATCCTCCTTCCGAACCCGCAACTGGTGATAACCTGACCGTAAATCAACCTTTAAGAAGAACCCTGCACCCTGGAGCTGATCGAATAAGTCATCAATGCGGGGTAGGGGATATCTGTTCCGCACAGTAACCCGGTTCAGCTGACGATAATCAATGCATAAACGCATACTTCCGTCCTTCTTCTTAACAAACAGGACGGGAGCACCCCAAGGTGACACACTCGGTCGGATAAGCCCTTTGTCCAGCAAGTCCTATAACTGATCCTTTAGCTCTCTCAGCTCCGTCGGGGCCATCCGATAAGGCGGTATAGAGATAGGCCCCGTGCCGGGGATCAGGTCAATGCAGAACTCAATCTCGTGCTCTGGTGGCAGACCAGGCAGCTCGTCAGGGAATACATCAGGAAACTCTCTCACCATAGGGACCTGGTCCAACGGAACCTCTGTGGAGCTAGTATCACAAACATAGGCTAAGAATCCCTGACACACTTTTCTTAAGAGCTGACCAGCGCGAAGAGAAGAAATCAAGCTGGGAAGGGTAGCACTACGATCTCCCTGAATAACAAGAACCGGCTCACCAGGAAAACTGAATCTGACTGCTTTCTCACGGCAGTCCACGGATGCATAACAGGTGGCTAGCCAGTCCATACCAAGAAGAACATCAAAGTCTAGCATATCGAGGAGAATCAAATCAACTGAAGAATCACTCTCCCCGATACGAAAGGAACACGATCGGTACACAAAACGGGCAATAAAAGACTCGCCTACAGGTGTAATAACGACAAGCGGCTGATCTAACGGAGAAGACTCTCGGCCCAACCTCGGTGCAAAGTACGTGGATACATAGGAATGTATGGAGCCTGGATCAAATAATACCCGTGCATGAAAAAAACATACTGGCAGAGTACCTGTCACGACGGCATTGGATGCCTGTGCATCCTGAGGAGTCAACACGAACACTCGGGCCTGTCCACCACTAATAGCTGGATGTCCTCTGCCTCTACCTCGGCCTTTGCCTCTGCCTCTGTCGCCTCGTCCTCTCTGAACCGGACCGCCACGCCCACGACCTCTAGAAGCATCTGGCTGGCGTGGAGCATCATCAGGAGTAGGAAGTAGAGCTCTCTGAGGAGGTGGTGAGGGTGGTAAGGTCACATGCGGGACTGTCGCCGCGCCCAGGCGTCCCATGTTACAGTCTCTGACACGGTGGTACTGACTCCCACACCGAAAACATCCTGGCGACGACTGCTGGGTCTATGAATATGAACCAAATAACTGACCTCGTCTCAATCCTCTGCCACCACCATCTCCCGGAAATAATCTATCGCGGTGTCTACCCATCTGCCGCTGAGCTGGCGTATCAGTACGGATCCTCTTTGGCCCAGAAACGACCGGAGCCTCAGAAATACGCTCCTCCAAAAGTAAGGCTGCATCCATCGCGGTTGCGTATGTATCAAAGTGCTGGGTGCCGATGGCAAGGAATAGCTGTGTATCAAGCCCTCGCACAAACCTCTTTATTCTCTTCTCTTCTGTGTCTACTAGGTACGGAGCATATCGAGACAACTGGGTAAACTGTATATCATACTCCGACACCGTCATCCCAGGAGTCTTGCGCAAAGACTCAAAACTACGGGCTCGAGCATCTCGGACACTCTCCGGAAGAAAACGGGCAAGAAATGCAGCTGTAAACTCGTTCCAGGTCATAGAAGGTAGACCTGCAGCTCGGCCTCTCTCTACTGAATCGTACCATGTCTGGGCAAGACCCTCTAGACGAAAACTCGCAAACTCCACCAATCTATCATCAGAACACCTCAACGAACGGCAAATCCGAGCCATCCTATCGAGAAATGCCTGTGGGTCCTCTGTCGCATCTGTACCGGTAAAAGCTGGAGGTCTCAATCTCATGAACTCCTGTAGTGAAACAGGGATAGTCTCCATAGTAGCAGGAGCGACCACCTGTGCAGCAGGTACAATCATGGTCTGTGCGGTAGAAGGAACGTCCTCGGATCTCTGTGCCCGACTGGACTCAACTAAAGATCCCATCATCTGCCGCATCTCCTGCATACCGGCCTCTAATCTGGCAATACGGTCTGGATAAGGCGGATCAGTATGACCCTGAGGGGTAGGCGTATCATCCCGCTCGATCCTCGCCTCAGACGAGCCCGCTCGAATCTCATCCCTAGCGGCAGCCCGCTGAGCTCTCGAAGTCTTTGGCGGCATCGAAGCTGGAATAAGAAACAGGACTGATAAGAACATTGCAATTGAATCAAGGAATGCAAGGAATCAAGAAAGGAAATACAAGCAATTATGTCCTAAGGTCACTTAGGCGGAGTACCTTATCGTAAGTATGCCGCGGATCATACCCACGCTACGCCACTCTGCTTAAGTCACCTACTCCATCTACCAAGGTCGTCCTACACTCAGAAAGGTAAAACCTATGCTCTGATACCAACTTTGTCACGACCCGAAAGTACAGAACGTGACTGGCACTTAGATTACGAGACGTCTAAAGGCGTACCGTAACCTAAGTAAGCCAAAGCCCAGAAAAATCTAAACCAAAATCAAAAGAGAGTGAAGGAAAACCTTACATGAAAACGATTTGTAAATCAATTAAGTTGCATTGAACCCCTTTTTAAAAACAACAAAAATTCCCGAAAATTTCGGCTGAGTCTCCCTCGTATTTTCTATCCCCCAAAATGGGTACAACAAGATATATAACCTGTAATCACAAAATGGCATCCCCAAGCGGGAGCTAGCTCTTCGCCCAAGGCGGATCACAACCACATGCAATATATAAGTAATATCAAGAAAAAGAGCATAAAAGAAACGCAAAATATCAGAAAAAACAACGCCGGCTCAAGTGAGCTCAACCCAAAAGAAACCCCATATATATACAAATCTCTCAGTCTCATCACTAGGTCGCATATACAAATAGAAAGTGGTAGATGGAGAATACTAGATACAATGATAGAGCAAAAAGAGATAAAGTGTGCTCGCAACCCACCTACGAGCAATGTCGCGAGTCTGAGCAAAAGGAGCTGATGATAAGATAGCCCGCCGCTACAAGGATGACGGGTTCGACCTGCAAGACACTGTGGCACAACGGGGGTGAGTTGCCAGCTCGTGAGTAGAATATAGCATCTAGTAAGGCAATCATAAGAATGCACGCAAATGCGTCACAGCATGTATGTTCAGATGTGATATAATACCCCTAGTATGTATGCTCATGTATGCAATGTCATTACTAAATCTTTAAGTGTTTTAAATACTAAGAGTTCTGCATTCTTAACTTTAGAAAAGAATATCTGTATAATACCTAAATACCATCAAGATATCATCCGAAAATCCGTGTCAAGCATCGACACCAATATGAAATCACATCTGTCTGAATGTCTCACTGTATCAATGTCTCAAACATCAGGCTCCGTCAGTCCGGATCGGCCCATATCATCAAATCTCACGACAACGGTCGGTATCCTCCGAATATCCGCCACGCCAGACATCACCGGTAGGTAGTCTTCCCCTGCCACGCTCATCGTCTACAACTCGATCTTCTTGCCCCGGGGTACCATACCGGGCCCACCATGTACCCGAGACGGTTCATCCACTCCTCGAATCGGATCTCGAAATCCAACAGAAAACAAGAAAACTCATGGTGGATGACACATACATCATGAGAAAACCGCAACTTTGTTTTAAAAATGATAAATAAAAGCTTTTGTTAAATTCTTGCGGTTTCCCCCAAAAATCCAGAAATCGCAGCAATACTGAAATCCTCAAGAAAATCATAATGTCCAACATGTTGTATATGATAAATGTCTATGAAATCAAGGTATGCGATGTGAATTGTGGCTAGGAATCTATGTAAGTATGATGATGATGCGAGGTATATACATGCTATGCAATTTCATATATCATGTATGATGCAAGTGGCGATACTAAGCTAAACAGGTTCTATGGTGCACGTGGCATGGCAATTACTAAAGGCGTATGTGTCACATGAATAGTGCGCGTGCAACAGATGCCAATGGTAATGGTGTTCGTGTCCTGCGAAGTGATATCGCATATGTGTATATGAATATCCGTGCAATCTAGTATACGGTTAGCTATAAGGGTATGCAATGTAAATAAAGGGGTAAGCTAACTAACAATACAAGTCTTGCAAGAAATAAGGTAATCCTAATTAGGGGGCGCCTCGCGCCATCCAGACGATTCCCCCATAGATGAATACATCTACTCACTTGAATGCCTCGCTAATCCGATCCGACCACCGCCTTGCCTTTACACGCCTTGTCCGATGTTTCCCCGACCGATCCTTGAATTGCATAACACACAATATAAGATTACATACCCCTAAAACGACACCAAGTCAATATAAAAAGATCGACGCTCTTTAATTAAACATAACGTGCACTCGATGCGCGGAAAACACACGAAAATCGCTAAATCTTAACTAGAATCGTCATTTCTGGGCAATCGACAAAACGAAAACCCGACTAGACAAAACCCCGCATTCGCGCACACTAAAAGTCATATGTGATGCTCAAGTTATCGTCCATATATTGTAATTAGATCACCTCCTAATATTTATAAAAATCTAGTAAGAAATTAGTATCCCGATAACAATGCAAACATCGCAAATTTGCGATAAAAATAACTACTATCAAGCATACTCATCCAACCATACAACTAGCTAACCATAACACTTACTTCAACCTATTAGAAATGCTTCAAACCCTAATCCACAATCAAATCCCTTTCTTGAATTTCATGAACAAGCAATTTCTATTAAATTAATACTTCAAAATTCAATTTTAGCACATTTAAACTACAATTTAACAAATAGTTTAGAATTTTCACCTCACAAGATTGAACCCTAGCTTGCTCAAGCCACCAAAGATGCCTCCTTTCTTCAAGTTTTAAGCTAAATTGGCTTGAGGAGAGATAGGATTAGGATTTTGCTTTGAATTGGAGAAGGAATTTGTGAATTTTTAATGGATTTTGATAAGAAAATGATGCAAGAAAGAAGTGACCAAATGGGGAGGATGCTGCAGTTTGGCTCGGCCAGCAGCAAGAGGAGGATGGTGTGGGTGTTGTGTAGATGATTCTAGGTCAATAAAACCCCTTAAATCTCAATTAATGCATTTCACATCAACCTTTTTACAAAAAACCCCATTTTACTTCATTTTTTCATTAATTTCAAACCATAAAACTAACATCTTGCAAAGTCATGATACAATTTATTAACACTCTATTTTAGTTTATAAAGACTCCTAATTATGAAATTTACCTAATTAAATTTGTATTTATCACTAATTTAATGTATTTTAAAAGCTTAAAATAATATTAAAAATAATTAATTACGAAAAAAAAATTTATTTAACTAGAAAATTTTAAGTAACATTTTAGTGACCAATTATAGTAATATCTTATCTAAATTTTGTATAATTAGGTCTACAAAGAAAAATACCTATTTTGACTTTTTACGGAAAAAGCTGACATTTTAGCCGATTACCGAAAAACTGCCTAAACGATTTTCGAAGGGTTACACCTGAGTGGTATTGTTATGGACATGCGATATTGAGATGTTGATTATTGTGCTTATGAAATGCATTATACATACTTTCTTACGTGTAGATACTTAAACCTTGCTACAATTACATGTACACCAAATTTGATGCTGCACTTGATTTCGGAGGATTTGGGAACCGCATGATATATTTTAAGTTGGATTCATTTTAAGGAGCGGTTTTCCCTTTATATGCTCATATTGCTGTTTTATGTTGCATATATCAGTTTTCATGGAATTATCGCATTGAGATATGGATTTCATGAGAATTATGGATTTGAGAACCGTAGGGGTATTTTCAAGAAACTATGTATTGTTTGAAAACCCGGTTTCTCTTGATATGATATTTTGATTCGTCGACCATGAGATTTCTCGGTTCTGAGATTTATGATATATACCCGATGCGAGGAGTGTAGTGAGCCGTATGCGGGTACATGGTGGATCCCGATACGGTTCCCCACGATAAGATGATCGCAGATGATAGGCGATGAACCTGGAAGGCGGGCAAGTACCTACCGGTGATTTAATTTCGACTCGGTGGTTATCGCGGGGATACCGACCGGAGTGATGTGCGACATATCATCAGGGCCAGTCGTGGTGACAACTCCTGAGTTATGACGATTTATATGTCGCTGCTAGACACCGGTTTCATGATGTTTCGAGTGTCGGTGTTTGACACTCAGGTTTCCATGATTTTACATATCCTCGGTGGACATACGTGGTTGATATCCTCATACATATATATATACATACAGGTAAATGTTTTCATGATGTTTTGGGTGTCGATGTTTGACACTCAGGTTCCATGAGACTTGCAGGATCTGAGGGCCGATCTGAGGAAGTGGTGCCTGAGGATGATGGGATTTAATGTGTCAGTGAGGGACACTAGGGTTTTTCCATGCTGATGATTTTTGCATGAGGTTTTATATTATATCATCCAACACTCAGGATTAAGTTTATATGCATTGCTTCATGTAGTTATAGTACCCTGCTGAAGTACCTTTACATGATTGTTGCATATCTATATTTCCATACTTATGCCATCAGATTACATGTGCTAGATTTATCCTTGTTCGTGCATACTTGCGATTACAGTATGTTGTAATTTTCTATTCACGAGTTGGAAACTCACCCACGTTGTGCCACAGTATTTTGCAGGACTTACCCTCTGAGTAATCGCGGCAGGGCGTCTTATTATCTCTACTTTTGCGGATACCGCTACAGTTGGCTGTGAGGCCTTTGCTTTTAGGTGGGTTTGCGGTTATCCATTTGTGCATTGTATATATTTTTGTTGGATCTAGTATTCTCCATCTACCACTTCTTGTATTTGACTTAGAGACGAGTTGGGAGGATTCGGTGTTGTATTATTATTTTGGTGACTTTGGGTGCCGTGCTCGTGGGAGCCGATTTTGTTGAAAACTTTTACTTCTTTATGCAGTTTTCTTTTATATTTTGTCGCTTCGGCGTCGTATATATGCTTGTGGTGGTTGTCTCCACCGTTGGGCGTGATTTTCTCCCAATTGGGATGCTTTTTATATTTATTCTATGTTGTACCCGTTTTCGGGGCAAGTTTTTACAAAGGAGGTGCTGCCGAAATTTTTAAGAACGAAAACTAGAGTTAAAGATTTTACTTGAGATTTTCCCGAATGATTTAAACTATGTTTTTCTCCGCTTATCAAGTTTTGGATGGTTTAGATTTCTGGGTTTCGGCTTACATAAGTTGCGTACGCCTGTAGCCGTTACGTAGTTTATGTTCCGGTTACGGGACTAATTTTTGGGTCGTGACGATCTTGTTGAATTACCCGACTGATTATTGATAATTGATTTCAATATCGAGACTAAAATGATGGATTTATAATTGTTAGGCATGCGATGTCTATGGAATTCATTTTGTTGGGCATGAAATCCAAAGTATGTGAAACATTAGGTTTATGATGTCTAAAGTGATTGCGGATTCCAACTATTGTAGTTTTTCACATTCTTTTCTGCGACCGTAATTGTAATATATGGTGTATCGCCGGTTTCGGTGCTATATGCCAACAACAACTGGGATACGCATATTTACTTACGTTAATGACATGTGTTTTTATATGTAGCTGTGATATGTTATATTGGATCGTCGTGTTTTGAATAGCCGGGGGTTTTTATGTGAGATGAGAGTTTTTCATTTTCATTCATGTAAAATTCATTATATGTAATATTCTTTTATTGGGGCACTTCCGGGATGAGGATGATCTCACCATTGATTCATATTATTTATTTTTCCGCATTAGGATAGACCCAAGGCGGGGAGCACAAATAACTGGGTTCTAGGGTACAGTGGGAGACCATCTCGAAGAGTTGAGACCGGGTCTCCTAACTCTAGAATTGGTAGGGTTGCTTGCCGCTCTCGTAAGGGGTCTAGGAATGTGGATTTGGCTATTCATCACGACCGTGGAATCCGTGTTTTTACTGGCTTAAATAAAGCACGGAATTCCCAGTACATCGAATATTTCATATGTGATTCTTCTGCTGCTGATATTCTGGGATGCGATCACTTGATATATTCCGAGACGAATGCCTATATTATATATATATATATATATATATATATATGTATATGAGATATAATAAATATTGCTACTTTCGTTTCTTCTATGATTCTTAGAAAGCATAATTGAAGGGAATTCATTAATGAGATTAATGAAACTAAAAGAAACCTAAAACATGTTGTAAAAACATATTAAAAAACTTGCAGCTCTAGTTCTTGCTTTGCATAGCAGTATTCCTTGTAGAATATCCAGCGCCTTATTCGATAAGGAAAGAGCCGAGATCCCTTCACTGGGAATGACCTCTTTAGCAAAACTAGAAGATGCTACAATCCACTCGGTTTAGTTTTTAATTTCTTTTATAGTTCTTGTTTGCATAGTGGTATTTATGAAATATCCTGCGCCTTATTCGATAAGGAAAGAGCCGAGATCCCTTCACCTGGAGTGACCTCTTTAGCAAAACTAGTAAAGGCCTCAAAAACACTCCTTTTAAAATTCAATCGATTCTACAACGATATCATGTTCATTACGCAAAGGGTTTTTGTAAGTCCACGTTGCCACCCCCGGTTCTTACGGGGAGGCGGAAACGGTATAAAAGTCAAATTTTTAGCGCATAGGGCAAATGGAATAGCAAAGTCGGGATCTTTTCTAAACTAAACTAGCAAGAGAGCTAAAGAGAGTTAGCTACTCGGATAAAGGTTATACCTAACTTGAACTCCTTCTTCTTGAAACCTTGTAGAGGGTTGATGGTTCTCTCCTCGTCGCCTTCTTCCGTCAAAGATGGATCTACCTGAGGGTTCAACCTTCGGGCTCTTTCTCGAACTTAGAGTGAACTAGGATCTCCGGCTTGCTAAACCTTGAACCCTAAAGAGAGTAGAGAGTATCTATGGGGTGTTTTCCTTTCAAGGAGAGGGATTCTCAACACATGAGAAGGATTCTCCTTGAGCTTGAGGAAGAAGAAGATGAAATGAGGAGAGAGAATCAATATGATAGAATGAGCTCATTTTCCTTTTGCAACCATAACAAAAGGAAAAAGATATATCTAATTAATAATAATAATTCAAAATGAAATAGTTGATGGTTGTATTTGGAATGACCACTATCATCACTTCATTAAACGAATGTAAGCTAGAATCAAGGAGTATCCTTGCAAAGCAATGATGATGGTCAAACATTCAACCATGGTCAACAAGTCAACCATGGTCAACAAGTCAACAAAATCAACCATGACACAATTTCATTTAATTACTATTATTAATTGATATTTCATAAATCCATTAGGGTTTGGAAAAAGACGACTGTCAACTGTGCATACGCACCCATTCCGAAACCCTAATGAAAGACCTCTTCCTCTGCCTCAAACAACTGTGCATACACACCTGCATTCTCGTTCCGAGGAACAAGAATACTGAGATATAAAAGCAACCCCAAAACATATACCAGTATCTGGCTCAAACCAGAGCCTGCTAGTATAATCCATCCGGACTCCAAACGTGCACAAGTGCGCGGATGAGAACGAACCCTGCCGCAAAACCATGCGACCTCTACTCAGTTTTGCCCAGAGGCGAATAGCCCTCTGTGTGGGACTCTAAAGACTCGACGCTACGTTGGCAGTGGGATTAACCACAGACCGCAAGCGGCACTAGCTGTGCGTAACGGTCCCCAGGTAGATGCCGATAAGAAGACTGACGAGGTAAAACCCATCTGAACTCCTACTGAGTCTGAATGTGACATTCTCCGTACAGTCCGGTCTGTTCGTCTGATACATCGCATGTCGGGCCTAGGGGGCAGTAAACGTCAGTCCCCCAATAACGGTACAAGTCGTGTCGGAGTGAAGCCCAAAACACCCTGAGATAACACTGGAAGCCTACCAGTATATCTCGCTTTCTCTGGCCAGGGACTACTCGTGTAATGGCACTCCTAGACACAGCGCGATGTCAACTCCCAATACCGGGAGAGACGAATCCTGTCTAACCGCCACTGCCTCCAAGTGCTTCGGGACTGCACCCAACTACCACCTGTTTGCACGACTCCTTTGAGCCGTGGTAGGGTAGTAGTCAAAGTACAGTGGGAAGACACTCGAGGCGAAGTGCCAGTGTCAAGTCAGCGGACTAAGCTGTACTCATGTCACCTGGGAACTGATAACTGACGATAGTTATAATGCCAACCTGTCAGTTCCTGATGAGTCCTGTCCAGTGTACTCGTAACCCAACGAGCACCCGTATACTATCTCCAGCACGACGTACTGATGGCTGTGGGACAGACCATCTCCCATACTGGGATGAGAAGCGCTTACGCTAGTCTACTCCGGAGTATCGATACCCTGTCTCGATAGTCCTACGACTAGGGACCTGTATAAGGATGTGCTTATAGATTACCCAGCCCCCACTAGTGTGACTGCCATCACAACGCTGGTAATCAAGCAAAGATCCTAAGGGCTCCACTAATGCGTATAGGTGATATACTAAAATAAACACATGTACACATTGAAGTAGAAACAAACCAAGTAGCATACTACTATATTGAGCAAGATTGTTTATACAAGGTGAATATCCTAAGCTTCCATTAAGTAATATACAAACTAGTATGATACAGTAATGGCCTCTAGGGCATATACACTAACAATCTCCCACTTGCACTAAGGCCATGTACTGGCGTATCGAAGACCTATCATCTCGATCAGCCGCTCGAACTGAGTCTGGGGCAGGGCCTTGGTGAATGGATCTGCAGTGTTTTCTTCTGAAGCAACCCTCCGAACCTCGATCTCCTTGCGATCCACGATCTCCTTGATCAGGTGATACCGCCTCAAGATGTGCCTGGATCTTTGATGGGACCTGGGTTCCTTCGCTAAAGCTATAGCCCCGTTGTTGTCGCAATACAGAGGTATTGGGTCAACAATGGACGGAACCACCTGAAGTTCTTTCAAGAACTTCCTCATCCAGACAGCTTCTTTTGCGGCATCAGATGCAGCGATGTATTCCGCTTCCATTGTCGAGTCTGCAACGGTTTCCTGTTTGGAACTCTTCGAACACACCGCCCCTCCATTGAGGGTAAAGACAAAACCCGACATGGACTTGGAATCATCCTTGTCACTCTGGAAGCTGGAGTCAGCAAATGCCTCGATCTGGAGGTCTTTTCCGCCATACACCAAGAACATCTCCTTAGTCCTTCTCAGGTACTTGAGAATGTTCTTTACCGCTATCCAGTGTTTCTCCTCAGGGTTTGACTGATACCTGTTTACCACACTCAGTGCATAAGCTACATCCGGTCTGGTACACAACATCGCATACATTATAGAGCCTACCGCAGAAGCGTAGGGTATAATAGACATACGATCCCTCTCCAAATCAGTCTTGGAGGACATCTCTTTAGAGAGGGTGATCCCGTGACAAGCCGGTAGATTACCGCGCTTGGAATCTTCCATACTGAATCTTTTCAGTACGGTGTCGATGTACCTGGACTGTGAAAGTCCTAATATCCTCTTGGATCTATCACGATGGATCCGGATCCCCAGGATGTATGAGGCATCACCCAGGTCTTTCATGGAGAACCTGTGTGACAAGAACCCCTTGACAGATTGTAGCATAGGAATGTCATTTCCTATTAAGAGAATGTCATCCACGTATAAAACGAGGAATACTACAGTTCTCGCTACAAATCTACTATAGATGCATGGTTCATCTGGATTTTTGATAAAGCCAAATTCTTTGACCATCTCATCAAAGCAGATGTTCCAACTCTGCGATGCCTGCTTTAGTCCATAGATGGACTTAAGCAACTTGCACACCTTTCCGCTGCTCCCACTCTGAATGAAACCCTCTGGCTGGTCCATATAGACACACTCCTCTAAATTTCCATTTAGAAAAGCGGTTTTTACGTCCATCTGCCAAATCTCATAATCGTGGAAGGCAGCAATGGCAAGAAGGATCCGAATGGATTTCAGCATAGCCACAGGAGAAAAGGTTTCGTCATAGTCCAAGCCAGGTCTTTGACGGAAACCCTTTGCTACAAGTCTAGCTTTATAGGTCTCAACCTGTCCATCTACACCAATCTTCCTTTTGAAGATCCACTTGCATCCTACGGGTTTTACCCCGTCTGGAGCAATGTCCAACGTCCATACTTTGTTGGTGTACATGGACTCCATTTCGGTCCGCATTGCATCCAGCCATTTTACCGAGTCAACGCTCTGAACGGCCTGCTGGAAGCTAGTAGGCTCATCATAATCTATGATGCAATCCTCTCTATCCCCGTCTATGAGAAAACCGTAGTATCTCTCGGGCGGATGAGACTGCCTACTACTCCTGCGGAGCGGCATAGGAATGTCCTGTTCATTTGAACCCTCTAGTTCCACTAAGCTTTCAGTAATAGTCTGTGGTTCTGGAATTTCTTCCAGTTCTACTGCGCTCCCACTTAATTCTTTTTCTAAGAACTGATGTTCTAGAAAGTGGGCATGACGAGAAACAAGAACTTTTTGTTCCTCTTCGTAGTAGAAGAGATATCCCTTGGAATTCTTTGGATATCCCACAAACTTACACAGTACTGAGCACGCTTCGAGCTTGTCCGCATGCTGCTTTTTAACAAAAGCTGGACTTCCCCAAGTCTTAATGTGACTGAGATGGGGCCTCTTCCCACACCACATCTCATATGGTGTAGTAGGCACAGTCTTAGTAGGAACTCGGTTCAAAAGGTACGCAGCTGATTCTAGCACATACCCCCAGAATGATCGCGGTAACTCAGCGTTACTCATCATGGACCGTACCATATCCAATAGGGTTCGGTTCCATCTCTCCGATACACCGTTATGTTGCGGAGTGTATGGAGGAGTAAGCTGAGAGAGAATCCCATTCTCTTTTAAGTAATTCAGGAACTCGGCACTTAAGTATTCTCCACCTCGATCCGATCTTAGAATCTTGATACTTTTGCCGGTTTGTTTTTCTACTTCATTCTTATATTCCTGGAACTTTTCAAAGGCTTCGGACTTATGTTTCATTAAGAAGACATAACCGTACCTTGAAAAGTCATCCGTAAAAGTAATGAAGTAAGAATGTCCGCTTCGGGCATGTGTAGACATTGGACCGCACACGTCGCTGTGTACGAGTCCCAAGAGCTCGCTCGCTCTTACTCCTTGTCCAGTAAACGGAGTCTTTGTCATCTTTCCTTTGCGACAAGATTGACAAGTGGCATACGATTGATATTCGAACGCATTCAAATATCCTTCTGTATGTAACTTAGTCAACCTTCTCTCATTGATGTGACCCAGTCTACAATGCCATAAGAAAGTCTGATTGATTTCCGGAGACTTTCTTTTGTGTGTATTCTGGACATTGAAAATCTGTGGTTGGTTCAACACGTATATACCATTGCTCAATGTACCTGACCCAATCAGAACTTGATTATGGTGAATGTTTACAACATTACTTACAAACGCAAATTCATAACCTTCTTTAGAAACCAAAGATACAGAAATGATATTACAAGTTGCGTTGGGTACAAAAAAGCAATTACGCAAAACCAAAATATGCCCATCTGACATTCCCAGGTGATAGTCCCCCACGGCTTTAGCATCCATGCTAGCTCCGTTCGCAACTCTGAGGGTCATGTCACCTGCCTTCAAAACCCTACGGTTTCTCAACGCCTGCAAAGAATTACAGATATGAGATCCTGATCCGGTATCCAATACCCAGGAAGTAGAGTTTATAGAAAGGCAGTTTTCAATAACATACACACCTGAAGCTGAAGCCGCAACCTGCTTCAGTTCCTGTGTCCTGGCCTTCCAAGCCCTGCAATCTTTCTTCCAGTGTCCACTCTTATGACAATAGAAGCATTCTTCCTTTCCCACTAGCTTCCCCGCTATCTTTGTTGCCTTTTCCTTTCCCTTCGTACCCACTTTACTAACACCGCCCCTTGGTTTGGCGGGGGCTTTCTTCCTCTTTCCCTTGGCTTTCGCCTTGGACCTAGAAGAAGAAGATCCTCCTACAAACAAAGCGGGTGTTTCCCTACCTTTCTGTAGGGTGCCCTCTGCGCTCCTCAGCATGTTGAGGAGTTCTGAAAGTTCAACTTCTTTTTCTTGTAAGTTGAAGTTCAGTATAAACTGGGCGTAAGTGGATGGAAGGGACTGGAGAATTAAATCCGTATAGAGTTCACTTTCCAACGTGGTCCCAAGTTCCGCGAGCTCCTCAATGTAGCCAATCATCTTAATCACGTGGTCCGCTACCGATGATCCGACGGCCAACTTTGCCAAAAATAACTTCTTCGACACTTCGTATCTTGCGATACGAGAATGCTCTCCATACAGTTCTTTTGTATGAAGAAATATGGATTCTAAGTCCATATTCTCGTGCCTCCTCTGATGTTCGTTGTCCATAGAGGCAAGCACGAGGCACCTGGCCTTCGCGCAATCAATCTTCTAAGTCTTACGGATTTCCTTATCCGCGACGCTGGAGGTGGGACCTGGGACGGGGGGAGCTTTGGTGGTAAGAAGATACCCCAGCTTGTCGTAAGTGATTGCCATTTTGACATTCCTGAGCCAATCTTTGTAGTTTAGCCCTGTCAGTATGTTTTTATCTAGAAGTAACTTAAGTCCAGTCATGTCGATTGGTCGCTGCAAATAGGAGGGAGAGAAGAAACACTTTAGCACGATGCTCTTGCAAGTTTAGAGTGGTTTTTAATTTGTCTAAACAGGATGGCTCCCACTGTCTCTCGAATCCCTCCTCAAACCACAAAGGAAGAATTAGTCGGGAACAATCCCACCGCACAATACTTGCTTAACCGTTCAGCCAGGCCAGTGTCGGTACTTCGAGGGAGGTTTTCCAACGCTTTCGTGAAGTTCCTTAATTAAATAACCTCTTTTCCCTGGGGGCGTAGCCCCGCTAACACCTTTCTAGGCACCTACTAGGTTTATAGCATTGATCGTTTAGTGAGAAATTTCCCGAGGAGTAGCATATACTCACAGTAGGATCGGGATCCAAATATCATTGCGTGACGAAACTGAAGGAATCCTACCAGAATCACCACACTCCAAATGGTATGCAAATCTAGCAAGTTTCAGTACTTATGAAACTCCCGATGTGGATTTTTGCCCCATGCTCTTATGACCTTGACTTTGGCCAAAATATCATAAGTCACATGTCAAGTTCTGCCCGTCACTATCCAGGTTAATTTGGATCCATCCGTACCAACCCTTGACTTTGGCCAAAATGGCAGTATGACTGTCCCAAACCAACGCATCTATCTATGCTACACATGAACACCCAATAGCTACCAATCACTATGCCTTGACTTTGGCCAACATACATAGCTTGAATACTATTGCCTATTCATGCGAAACGACGGAGGGCTACGAATGGTTTTGGTAAAACCGTGAACGTAGTGAACTTGATATAATCGATGGAACGAGATAGCTTTTAGAAGGAGTGGCTCAAGCTCCGCATTTAAAAGTTAGTTTTGAAAAGAACCGAGTGGTTTTTCGAAAGTGTTCCAACGACTTTAGCTTGGTTTATTATCTTGCATTAGTTCTTTTAATGCGTGATATTCTTGCATTAGTTCTTTTAATGCGTCCCATCATTTAATCCTACCATTGCAGAAAACAACCAAAATATGACGTACGCTTATGCCATTCGCATTCGCCACGGGGCCCCGTCATCACCCGTTAGGTTACTTAACTAACGACAGAGCGGGGGCTGGGCTAGCGCGGCTGTAAAACATAAGCAACGCCTAAATAGTTATAAATATAGCAATGATAGACATTACTGATCACAGATGAATACATTGGATATACTAGGAATCCGCAATCCGTTCGAGCCTGCAACGAAAAGCGGATTACACGGTCGCGATGAATAGCCAAAACCCCACCCAAGACCCCTACGGGTGCGGCAAACTACCCGCCAAGTACCCGGTAGTTTGTGCACCCCTCCATGGGTCTATCCTAGGAGCAAAAACAGTAAAAAGAATTATACAATGACGGCTACAACCCCGACCCGGTTGTGCGGCCATACAAATAATATTATTACATCAATTTACATATTACAAATGAATGAAAGAAAAACAAAAGCTCATCTCACATCCACCCGGCTATTCACCCGCGACAGTCCAACATATTCATATACACATTCCAATATCAAACACAGATCACAGAGATGTATAACTCCGACTAATCGACTTATAGCGATTAGCCGACGTTCAATACATACAAACATCGCAGATATAACCAACATAGTCAAAGTGTAGTGAAGTTCGGAAAAAATACGGAATTATAGGCCCCCAAAAACAAATTTCTATTCTGGAAAATCTGGGCACATATAATATATCTCAAAAATCCTAAAACCAATCCAGAGATACACTACACCAAAATCGAGGCAGAGAGGAGACAAGACGACCGCGGATCCGCGGCAACATAGCTTGCTGTTGCCGCGGAAACGCGGTCGTTTGGTCAGATCTCTGGCTCGTTTTTGGTGGTTATCTTTAAAAAACCCTGAGTTGATTTTAGGTGCATAACAAATTTTGTTTTGACCAGAAAAATATTTAACAGAAACTAGGGTTTTTGAAAAGTTTGGTTTTTGGATTTTTCGGTTCCGAACTTCGTTACACTTCACTACCAAGCTAGTTTATGTTTAGTTAGGCTCTGATACCACTGTAAGTCCACGTTGCCACCCCCGGTTCTTACGGGGAGGCGGAAACGGTATAAAAGTCAAATTTTTAGCGCATGGGGCAACATGGACTAGCAAAGTCGGGATCTTTTCTAAACTAAACTAGCAAGAGAGCTAAAGAGAGTTAGCTACTCGGATAAAGGTTATACCTAACTTGAACTCCTTCTTCTTGAAACCTTGTAGAGGGTTGATGGTTCTCTCCTCATCGCCTTCTTCCGTCAAAGATGGATCCACCTGAGGGTTCAACCTTCGGGCTCTTTCTCGAACTTAGAGTGAACTAGGATCTCCGGCTTGCTAAACCTTGAACCCTAGAGAGAGTAGAGAGTATCTATAGGGTGTTTTCTTTTCAAGAAGAGGGATTCTCAACACATGAGAAGGATTCTCCTTGAGCTTGAGGAAGAAGAAGATGAAATAAGGAGAGAGAATCAATATGATAGAATGAGCTCATTTTCCTTTTGCAACCATAACAAAAGGAAAAAGATATATCTAATTAATAATAATAATTCAAAATGAAATAGTTGATGGTTGTATTTGGAATGACCACTATCATCACTTCATTAAATGAATGTAAGCTAGAATCAAGGAGTATCCTTGCAAAGCAATAATGATGGTCAAATATTCAACCATGGTCAACAAGTCAACAAAATCAACCATGACACAATTTCATTTAATTACTATTATTAATTGATATTTCATAAATCCATTAGGGTTTGGAAAAAGACGACTGTCAACTGTGCATACGCACCCGTTCCGAAACCCTAATGAAAGACCTCTTCCTCCGCCTCAAACAACTGTGCATACACACCTGCATTCTCGTTCCGAGGATCAAGAATACTGAGAGATAAAAGCAACCCCAAAACATATACCAGTATCTGGCTCAAACCAGAGCCTGCTAGTATAATCCGTCCGGACTCCAAACGTGCACAAGTGCGCGGATGAGAACGAACCCTGCCGCAAAACCATGCGACCTCTACTCAGTTTTGCCCAGAGGCAAATAGCCCTCTGTGTGGGACTCTAAAGACTCAACGCTACGCTGGCAGTGGGTTTAACCACAGACCGCAAGCGGCACTAGCTGTGCGTAACGGTCCCCAGGTAGATACCGATAAGAAGACTGACGAGGTAAAACCCATCTGAACTCCTACTGAGTCTGAATGTGACATTCTCCGTACAGTCCGGTCTGTTTGTCTGATACATCGCATGTCGGGCCTAGGGGGCGGTAAACGTCAGTCCCCCAATAGCGGTACAAGTCGTGTCGGAGTGAAGCTTAAAACACCCTGAGATAACACTGGAAGCCTACCAGTATATCTCGCTTGCCCTGGCCAGGGACTACTCGTGTAATGGCTCTCCTAAACACAGCGAGATGTCAACTCCCAATACCGGGAGAGACGAATCCTGTCTAACCGCCACTGCCTCCAAGTGCTTCGGGACTGCACCCAACTACCACTTGTTTGCACGACTCCTTTGAGCCGTGGTAGGGTAGTAGTCAAAGTACAGTAGGAACACACTCGAGGCGAAGTACCAGTGTCAAGTCAGCGGACTAAGCTGTACTCATGTCACCTGGGAACTGATAACTGACGATAGGTATAATACCAACCTGTCAGTTCCCGATGAGTCCTGTCCAGTGTACTCGTAAACCAACGAGCACCGGTATACTATCTCCAGCACGACGTACTGATGGCTGTGGGACAGACCATCTCCCACACTGGGATGAGAAGCGCATACGCTAGTCTACTCCGGAGTATCGATGCCCTGTCTCGATAGTCCTGCGACTAAGGACCTGTATAAAGATGTGCTTATAGATTACCCAGCCCCCACTAGTGTGACTGCCATCACAACGCTGGTAATCAAGCAAAGATCCTAAGGGCTCCACTAATGCGTATAGGTGATATACTAAAATAAACACATGTACACATTGAAGTAGAAACAAACCAAGTAGCATACTACTATATTAAGCAAGATTGTTTATACAAGGTGAATATCCCAAGCTTCCATTAAGTAATATACAAACTAGTATGATACAGTAATGGCCTATAGGGCATATACACTAACAGTTTTCTTAAAAACCTGCGTAGCCCTCCGTCATTTCAGATAAGTACTACTTAGTATTCGTGCTACATTTGTTTGCTTTCGTCAAGGCGTAGTGTACGGTAGCTAACTGGTGCTTATCTGTTTAAGCATATAATGTAATGGGATTAGGGTAGTCGTACGACTTTGTTGACTTTCGTCAATGGTCATGTGGGTGGGTTTAATTCAATCAAGAAATGTACGGCTTGAACTTGACTAATGGACTATGGTTTGTTGGCTTTCGTCAAGGTCATAGGACGCTAGGGGCAAAATATTATCGGGAATTTCAAGTGTTGAAATTTACAATGAGATTGCATACCTTTTATGAGATAGTTGGATCCCGATACCCACTGCGAGTAAGAGTTACTCCTGGGAGAGTTTTACACATCACAATTAGCTGATCAAGTAGGTGTCAAGAAAGGTGTTAACGGGGTTACACCCCTGGGAAAACGAGATTTATTTTAATTAGGTCCGTGCGAAGTGTCACGACCCGAAATTGGCACGTGACGGCCCTTAAACTACGCTACGTCCATAGGCGTAACGCAATTTAAGTAAGCCGAAAACCCAGCAATCTAAACCGTCAAGTGTAGTAAGAAATAAGAACATTGTTAAAACCTTTAAAATCTCAACCAAAATTCTTTAAAAGTCCAATTTTATTTCCTTTAAAATTTTGGCAGCACCTCCTTTGTAAAAACCAGCCCCAAAAATGGGTACAACATAAATATAAATAAAGCATCCCCAAACGGGTGCAAAACACGCCCAATGGCCGAAAACAAGCTCCACAACAGATATGCGACGCCGTAGCGAAAAAATAAAAGATGATAAAAAGGAAAATGTATAAAAGACAACCGAGTCACAAAATACTATACAATTTCGTCCTCACATCAAGTCTCTAAGTCAAACATGAAAGTAGTAGATGGAGGTTACATGGATACAACGAATATACAATGAACAAAACGGATAACCATAAACCCACCTAAGCAAAACTGCACACTATGAGCTGAAGCGGTATCCGCAGCAAAAGATGATATGATAGGTGGATAGCCTGCCTCGACTACTTTGGGGAACAACCTGCAAAACCCTGTGGTACAACGGTGGTGAGTTGCCAACTCGTGAATAGTAAATAACATATGCAGGTAATCGCAAGTATGCACGTATAACGCGAATCTAACATATGTAAGCTAATAGCAGTAAAAAGTCATATGAATGCAACAGTCATGAAAGGTACACTAACAGGTAATACTAATACATGAAGCAGTGCATAAACAATAAATGTGGAGTATGGAATGAAACATGTCATTTTCACGGAATCCTGAAATCCTGGTAGGATCAAAATCCTTCAAGACAATCCAAATCCCAATTTTCTCAAATCAGCCCCCAAATTGGCTCTCATATCATGTAAGTCTCACAAATCCTGAATGTACAAAATCGAATAAATCTCATATATCCTGAATGTACATAATCAGCAATCTCATATATATCCTGTATCCAATATCAAATGAATCACCTATATCCCAAATCCAATATCATGTAAATCTCTAATATCCTAAGCAAGTATATTTGCATGAATAATTACGATGATGTATATGAATTGATATGTATACATATATATTAGCGTCTCATTCCACTAATATATATATATATATATATATATATATATATATATATAACATCGTAATTATTCATGCAAATATACTTAGGATATTACAGATTTACTTAATATTGGATTTGGGATATAGGTGATTCATTTGATATTGGATACAGGATATATATATGAGATTGCTGATTTTGTACATTCAGGATATATAAGATTTATTCAATATTGTACATTCAGGATTTGTGAGACTTACATGATAGGAGAGCCAATTTGGGGGCTGATTTGAGGAAATTGGGATTTGGATTGTCTTGATGGATTTTTATCTTACCACGATGTCAGGATTCCGTGGAACTGACATGTTTCATTCCATACTCCACATTTATTGTTTATGCACTGCTTCATATATTAGTAGTACCTGTTAGTGTACCTTTCATGACTGTGGCATTCATATGACCTTTTACTGCTATTAGCTTACATATGTTAGATTCGCGCAGTACGTGCGTACTTATGATTACCTGCATATGTTATTTACTATTCACGAGTTGGCAACTCACCCCCGTTGTGCCACAGGGTTTTGCAGGTTGTTCCCCAAAGTAGTCGAGGCAGGCTATTCACCTATCATATCATCTTTTGCTGCGGATACCGCTTCAGCTCATAGTGTGCAGTTTTGCTTAGGTGGGTTTGTGGTTATCCGTTTGTTCATTGTATATTCGTTGTATCCATGTACTCTCCATCCACTACTTTAATGTTTGACTTAGAGACTTGATGTGAGGACGATATTGTATAGTATTTTGTGACTCGGTTGTCTTTTATACAGTTTCCTTTTCATCGTCTTTTATATATACGCTACGGAGTCGTATATCTGTTGTGGTGGTTGTTTTCCGCCTTTGGCATGTTTTGCTCCCGTTTGGGGATACTTTATTTATATTTATGTTTGTTGGGGTCAAAATTTGCATTCCGGTTGACCGAGTCAAAGTCAAGGTCAACCCCAAGCCAGATGGGCCCAAGCCCAGGTCAAGCGGTCCCATGCCGAAGTCGAGCCCGCGGCCAGTCTCCTCCATGCCAAAATATAGATCATGTAATAAATAATTTTTATGTAATTTTTTATGCATGAATGTATGCAAAATGGACATAAAGCCAAATTTTTATAAAGCCCATGGCTTATGTGTAAAAAGAAATGGCACATGAGCCATGGGATGGCCAAAATGCCATTTTTGTAAAGCCCAAGGGGCTATATGTAAAGTATATAGCCTATAAAGGCCAAGATAATGAAATATCTCGAAAACTTTTTTCTCTCTCCAAAAAATCCAGATTTGTGATCTTCTTCTTCTCCAAGGTTCTAAACCTTCTCATTTCTTTTGAATTAAATTAAGAGTTTTACTCTTTCTTTTCCAAAACTAAGTAGTTTTCCACCACAAAACCCACAAAGGGGAACTCGGATCTCCCAGATCTCAAAAAGGAGAGATTTTTAAAATCTCCTACTTCTTGATCTTCAAGATCCGGCCAACAAAGGAAGAAGAAGGAGACCCATCTCCACAAACCCCACTTTAGGGAAGAACTAAGGCTCAAGGGGAGAAGACCTTCATCAGCTTCAAAACATCCGAGGGGTTTAACTCCTACACACACACACACAGAGAATAATAAGTGCTCCTTTCTGCGAGTATAACTCCCATTGCAGAGACCAAGTCCCTTTTGCTCCTCGAGCGCCCACGTGCTGATACGTAGCGCGCTAGCGCTCTTGCACTCGGAGCGCTAGCGCCCACAGCGCTAGCACCCGAGCACCCACGTGCTGACACGTGGTGCGCTAGCTCTCTTGCGCTCGAGCGCCCACGTGCTGACACGTGGTGCGCTAGCGCTCTTACGCTCAGAGCGCTAGCGCTCAAAGGGCTAGAGTCCGAGCGCACACGTGCTGACACGTGGTGCGCTAGTGCTCAAAGCGCTAGCACTGTTGCGCTCACAGCGCTAATGCCCAAAGCGCTAGCGTCCGAGCACCGACGTGCTGACACGTGGCGCGCTAGCGCTCAATGCGCTAGTGCTCTTGCGCTCAGAGCGCTAGCGCCCAAAGCGCCCGAGCGCCCAAGTGGTGCGCTAGCGCTCAAAGCGCTGGCGCTGGCGCTGGCCCCACGCATCCTTTGGATGCCTTTTCCTCTTTTTTTTTATATATATACATATATATATATATATGTATATATACATATGTATACATATATACACACACACATACTCTACAACACTATCCCCCTCAAAAAACTTTTAGGCCGGGGCGCTGCCCCGCACCCCGCAAGGGGGCTGCTAGCCCCCTTAACCCCCAGCCCGCTATCCGGGTAGCGGGACCCCGTAAAAATTCTGCGTGGCTCCCGATATATCTAGAACCCCCATTCAAAACACAACACACGCACTCTGCACATTGAGTTCGCATGACCAGTTTAACCCGTTAATCGGAGGTTCCCTCGCTCCAAAGGCGAGGGGTAATTAACGGCAGCTTAGTCCGCGGCTGCCGGAGATTCGGATCCCCACAATCAATAAACCCCGGCCTACCCTAGACAGGGGGAATCTGTGGTACGCCTGACAAGGGCGCGCGTTTTCCCATCTCAATAGGGTGACGAAAAACACCCTACAGATTATGGCAGGCCCGGTGGGACCAATCTCTCGTCCCATATTTTGGGTTAAGCTTTCATGCAAACTCAATTAATATGCATATCAATTGCCTATACTAAAATCATGTATTTTTGTGCAGGTTAACGTTCTCCAATTGCAATCTTCGGACGCAACAAAGATGTCTCCAAGGATCAGCTCAGCTCTCGACACAGCTCCCATCTCCTACACGATGATGATGGACGCCAGGACGGTCCTCCCTGCCAGTCTTGGGCGACAATGGGAAGAGCCGCCGCTACCATTCGGCTCTCTTCTGTTCGTGTCAGCTAACGCCATCCCAGCTCTTCAAGCCCCAGTGACAGACAAGCCGGTCTAGAAAGGCAAGAGGCCAAATGTGGTGGTCTCGAAGGCGCCCCAACTCAAACGCAAGTCGGTGTTTGAACGACACTCCTTGGCCCTAGCTGGGGGCAAGGCCATCAACACCAACAAAGCAATAAGGCGTCTCGAGAAAGCTCCGGCGGTGCCCCTGACAACTGCTCGATCGGGTGTCTTCTCTAAGCTCCCCGCTAATCGACTCACAGTGGCTTCCTAGGAAACAGATGCCCGCTAAGCCCTTAAAATTGAGAAGCTAAGACAGAAAAGGCTCAGATATAGAGGCAACCAAAAAGCTAGGGCTCCTGCTAGGCCGTACCTCATGAGGTTTGAAGAACAGGGCTACCCCGTCAAAGATGAAAGGATGGCTGAATATGTTATCCACACCGTCTACATGGTGGGCACGCGTCCCAGTGACAACCTTCGCAGCAAAAGCAAGGATAGGGCCACCACATCTCAAATCCAACCTGGTGTGAATATGGCTGCCACATTCTAAGACCAGACTCCTCTGGAAGATAATGAAAGCACTTCCAGTGAGGCTGATAAGCAGAGAGAGCCATCGGTTCATGAGGAGTCGGGCTCGGAAAGTGAAGAGGAGACAATTTTCCGTCCCAAGAATGCAGAGTAGCAACTTCTCCAAGAGCTCCGAAAATAGCTCAGAAGCAAAGACAAGGAGATAGCCAAACTTTACTCTAAAATTAACGACTTGACGAACGTCGTCTTGCAGCTCACGGCCCGACTTGCCTCTCAGCCGCCCAATCAAGCATAGGGCTCTGCCCGTGAACCGGGGAACGGTGTCCAAAAGCAGCCGACGCGTATTCTGTCAAATCCAAAAGTGGGCGAACCGCATGAAAATCAGTCGCATCCTATCTCGGGCAATGTCTTGGCTACTGATGACAGTAGCCTACTAACTCAAGATCAAATCATGGATTTGGTTGCCAGCAAAGTCAAAACATTGGTAGCTGAAGCCGAAGCGTAAAAATATGTTTGCAGTAGCGGGAGACCATATCCTGTTCAGTATGATCTGGTAGAATTTCCCAGCGGCTATGTCATCCCTAAATTCGGAAGATTTGATGGGAAAGGAAATGCGAATCAGCACATCGCCAACTTTAAAGCATCATGTGGGAATACCGTGGGCAATGATGCGGCTATGTCATCCCTAAATTCGGAAGATTTGATGGGACGGGAAATGCGAATCAGCACATCGCCAACTTTAAAGCATCATGTGGGAATACCGTGGGCAATGATGCGCTTCTCCTCCGCCAGTTCGTTAATAGCTTGGCCGACGTTGCTTTCGACTGGTACGCGAGCAAACCGGATGGCTCCGTCACAACTTTCGTCCAAATGGAGTCTCTGTTTCGGCAGAGGTTCATGAGCGTCAGCGATAAGATCACCATTGCCGAGCTCGTAAGGACCAAGCCAAAGAACAACGAAAGCAGCACGGATTTTATAACCCGATGGCGTAATCTCTCCGTCAAATGTGAACCGCCGATAGAGCAGGACCAATCTGTCAGTCTCCTTGTCGGAAATCTCAACAATTGGATAGCCCCGTTTCTATGCACCGCGGGTCTCAAAACATTCCAAGAGCTGACCATGAAAGTTCAGATGTTGGAGCGCTAAAAGCAGGAATCCTCCTCGGATTCCCAAAATAGCAATAGGTCCTGGAGAAACCGAAAGGACGATAATCGCAAAGACGGAAATCCCGATGATTCTGAATCTTTTAACACTTCGGCTAACCGAAATAAGCGAGGGATGAGCGGGCCTAGTTCCAACCAGCATCGGAAAGCAGTGTTCAGAGAGGGAGGAGAATCTCCACTGAAAGAGAAGCTGGATAAGGTCTATTCCATCAGAAGGGACAAAATCCGTAAAATATTCAAAGACGCCCTGAGGAACGGTCTACAACTGCCAGAGTCAAAAAGACCGCAGGAAGCGAATATGACCGACGACCCCAAATACTGCCCCTATCACAGAGTGATAGGTCATGCTATTGAGGACTGCTTCGTCTTCAAAGATTGGGCGAAAAGCAATACAAGGCAGGAGAGATAGAACTGTCTAAAGGCGTGTTAACAAAAAATCCTGCTGCGACCGCCAATTTCATAAAAACGGAGACCGAAGTTCTTCGAGAAACTGATTCTCTCAGACATCTGCCTTTCTCTGAAAACAATGACCACCATGTCGTTAAACTGGGAACAATCGACCTCTAAGTCGTTAAACTGGGAATGTAAAAAAAAATATGTAAATAAACAAAAAATGTGTAAAAAAAAATAAATAAAGAAAAGCCGAAATGATGGGGCAACTCGCAATAAAATCAGCGAGTAAAATAAAGATGAAAATAAAGCCGAAATGATAGGGCAACTGCGAATAAAATCCGAAATGATAGGGCAATCGCGATCTTCGCGATAAGAAAAGCTAAAATGATAGAGCAATCGCGGTAAAACAAAAAAAACAACCACAAAAAAAATGGCGAATGATGAGTCGCTCCTGGTACCATATTCTAGTGTAGCGATGCAGACGCCAACCAAAATCCAATCTCTCAAAATTCTCCCCGCCCTACGGTTAGTCCCCAAATTGACTGCCGTATACAATCCATGGGCTCAAATGATTCTTAGCATACCCATGCCCCACCGCAATCACCAGTTACGCGGCTGGTCTCCGCCCTCGGAATTATGCTCCATTGGGAAGGCCCACTCATGTGTCCACACAATACATGAGGAGAACAAACCTTCATGGGATCCTTACGACTCACAAAGGAAAAACACACTTGGGAGTCCTCACGACTCCTAAGGAGAAAATGCACCTACGTGATCCTTACGACTCGTACGGAGAAAATGGTTTTATGGGACCCTTACGGCCTATAAAATTGGAAAGCCTTAAGTGATAGGGATCTAAACCTGTCTCTTAAGACATCGCACCCCAATCCCCAAGTGGCGAATGATGAGTCGCTCCTCATACCATATACCTGTGTAGCGATGCAGACGCCAACCAAATTCCAAATCCCAATCCCTAAATGGAGAATGATGAGTCGCTCCTGGTACCATATTCCAGTGCAGCGATGCAGACGCCGACAAAATCCCAAAATTTTTCCGGCCCTACGGTCTGGATCATACATCCTGCAAAACCGTTTACAATCCACGGGTGTAAAACAATCCCAATCTCTCCCATGTCTTACCGGTGAGACCACATTCAAAGTCCCAGCAAAAATAAAAAAATATATATAAAAAAATGGTATATCCACAAGCAAAATGGGCACGAATGAAAACCCAAATGGGCTCCGTGAATAAAAACAGCAGGACTGCCGGCGAGTTTGTGAAAACCTGAAAGGGCGCAAACTCGTAAAAAAGAGATAAAATACACTCACAAAGTCCTCTCGACTTTGTGAGGAGAAAATTCCCGCATGAAATCCTTGCGATTCTCAAAGGAGCAACACACTTAGGAGTCCCCACGACTCCTAAGGAGAAAATACACCAAAGGGATCCTTATGACCCGTAAGGAGAAAATGCTTTGTGAGACCCTTACAGCTCACAAAATTGAAAAGTCTTAGGTGAAAGGGACCTAAAACCTATCTCCTAAGCCATCGTTTCCTAATAAGCAAACACAAATGATGATTCGCTCCTGGTACCATATTTCTGTGTAACGATGCTGATGCCAAACAAAAACCAGTTCCCAAGTCCTCCCGGGGCAAATGATGAGTTGCTCCGGGCATTATTCCAGTGTAGCAATGCAGATGCCAAAACAAAACGTAAATCAGCAAATCCACTCATGGCAAATGATGATTCGCTCCTGGTACCATATTCCATTGTAGCGATACTGATGTCAACACAAATCAAATCAAACCAATAACCTCTGCGGCGTAATCATGCTCCGTCCCAGAATTTACCCCGTGTCGGAATCATGCTTCGCCTCGGTATATCTACCTTGCCTGCCGGAATTATGCTCCGCCTCGGAATCAAGTCAATCAACGTGCTCTGCGTCGGAATCATACTTCTTCTCAGAGTGTACCCCATGTCGAAATCATGCTTCGCCTCGGTGTATCTGCCTTCCCTGTCAAAATTATGCCTCGTCTAGGAATCAAGTCGGGCAATAAGCTCTGCGCCGAAATCATGCTCCGTCTCAGAAAGTACCCCGTGTCGAAATCATGGTTCGCCTCGGAGTATTTGCCTTCCCTGTCGGAATTATGCTTCGCCTGGGAATCAACCTTTGCATCGAAATTATGCTTCGGTCAGAATGTCTGCCACTCTTCGGAATGATGCTCCGAATCCTGGAATCATGGTCCGCCCTTCGGAATGATGCTCCGATCCCTGGAATCATGCTCCGCCCTTCGGAATGATGCTCCGATCTCTCAGAATCATGCTCCGTCCCAGAATTTACCCCGTGTCGGAATCATGCTTCGCCTCTGGTTATCTAACTTCTATGCTGAAATTATGCTCCACCTCGGAATCAAGTCAATCAACGTACTCTGCGTCGGAATCATACTTCGTCTCAGAGTCTACCCGATGTCGAAATCATGCTTCGCGTCGGTGTATCTACCTTCCTTGTCGAAATTATACTTCATCGCGGAATCAAGTCGGGCAACAAGCTCTGCGCCAAAATGATGCTCCGTCACAGAAAGTACCCCGTGTCGAAATCATGCTTCGCCTCGGAGTATTTGCCTTCCCTGTCGGAATTATGCTTCGCCTGGGAATCAACCTCTGCATCGAAATTATGCTTCGGTCAGAATGTTTGCTAATCTTCGGAATGATGCACCGAATCCTGGAATCATGCTCCGCCCTTCGGAATGATGCTCCGATCCCTGGCATCATGATCCGCCCTACGGAATGATGCTACGATCTTTTGGAATCATGCTCCGCTCTTCGGAATGATGCTCCGAATCCTGGAATCATGCTCCGCCCTTCGGAATGATGCTCCGATCCCTGGAATCATGCTCCGCCCTTCGGAATGATGCTCCGATCTCTTGGAATCATGCTCCGCTCTTCGGAATAATGCTCCGAATCCTGGAATCATGCTCCGCTCTTCAGAAGGATGCTTCGAATCTTGGAATCATGCTCCGCCCTTCTGAATGATGCTCCTATCCCTGGAATCATGCTCCACTCTTCGGAATGATGCTCCGATCCCTGGAATCGTGCTCCGCCCTTCGGAATGATGCTTTGATCTCTTGGAATCATGCTCCGCTCTTCGGAATGATGCTCTGAATCCTGGAATCATGCTCCGCTCTTCGGAATGATGCTCCAAATCCTGGAATCATGCTCCGCCCTTCGGAATGATGCTCCGATCCCTGGAATCATGCTCCGCCCTTCGGAATGATGCTCCGATCTCTTGGAATCATGCTCTACTCTTCAGAATGATGCTCCCAATCCGGGAATCATGCTCCACCCTTCGGATTGATGCTCCGATCCTTGGAATTATGCTCCGCAAATCGGAATGATGCTCCGAATCCTGGAATCATGCTCCGCCCTTTTGGAATGATGCTCTGATCCTTGGAATTATGCTCCATAAATCAAAATGATGCTCCAATCCTTGGAATTATGCTCCGCAAATCGGAATGATGCTCCGATCCCCGGGAATTATGTGTTAGTGTATATGCCCTAGATGCCATTACTGTTTCATACTAGTTTGTATATTACTTAATGGAAGCTTGCGATATTCACAGTTGTATAGACAATCTTGCTCAAAATGGTAGTATGCTACTTCGTTGTTTCTACTTTAATATGTGCATGCGTTTCTTTTAGCATATCGGTTATACATATTAGTGGAGCCCTTAGGATCTTTGCTTGATTACCAGCGTTGTGATAGCAGTCACACTTATGGGGGCTGCGTAATCTACAAGCACATCCTTATACAGGTTCCTAGTCGTAGGATTATCGAGACAGGGCATCGATACTCGGGAGTAGACTAGCGTATGCGCTTCTCATCCCAGTAGGGGAGATGGTCTGTCCCACAGCCATCAGTACGTCGTACTGGAGATAGTATGTGGGTGCTCGTTAGGTTACGAGTACACTGGACAGGACTCGTCGGGAACTGTTGGTTGGTACTATACCTATCGTCAGATAACAGTTCCCAGGTGACAGGAGTACAGCTTAGTCCGTCGACTTGACACTGCTACTTCGCCTCGAGTGTGTTCCCACTGTACTTTGATTACTACCCTACCACGGCTCAAAGGAGTCGTGCAAACAGGTAGTAGTTAGGAGCAGTCCCGAAGCACTTGGAGGCAGTAGCGGTTAGATAGGATTTGTCTCTCCCGATATTGGGGGTTGATATCGCGCTGTGTCTAGGAGAGCCATTACACAAAGTCCCTGGCCGGGGCAAGCGAGAATTACTGGTAGTGTTTCCAGTAGTTTCTCAGGGTGTTCTGGGCTACACTCCGGCACGACCTGTACCGCTATTAGCGGTCTGACGTTTACCGCCCCCTAGGCCCGCCATGCGATACTCTTAGACGAACTGACCGGACTGTACAGAGATTGTCATATTCAGGCTCAGTAGGAGTCCGGATGGGTTTACCTCATCGGCCTTCTTATCGACATCGCCCTGGGGATCGTTACGTACAGCTTGTGCCGCTTACGGTCTGTGGTTAAACCCACTGCCAGCGTAGTGTCGAGTCTTTAGAGTCCCACACAGAGAGTTTCCCTGCACTGTGCGAGAGGTGTAGAGGCCGTATGGTTTTACGGCAGGGCTACGATCACTTACGTGCACTTATAGCGTTTGATTTTCTGGCAAACAATGCTAGTGGGCTTTGGTTTATGCTGGATTCTAGTATTGAATGGATGGATTAGTTTTGTCTTCTGTGCATTCGCATTCTACGGAATATGGATGCGGGTGTGTATGCACGGTTGTGAGGAGCGAAGAAGAAGGAGGTGCCTCATTAGGGTTTTGACCGTTGGTTCGGTCAAAACCATTATGAGGTGAGGAAATTATTTACTAATCTCTTTAATGATAATTATGTTATGGTTAATTGCTTTGACCATTTAACCATGCTTGACCATGTTGACAATTTGACCATTGTTGACTTGGACCTTTCTTGTGAGCACTAGATCCTTCTTTTGCTTTTGGTTTTATTTTTGTGATGATAATGGTTAAATCAATGTAGCCATCAACTTTATCATGATAAGAGATTAGTAATTATTGGTTTATGGATCATTATTCTCATCTCATTCTCTCTCTTCAAGTGAGAAGCTCCCATGGTTCCCCCTTCTTCTTCCTCTCTATATATTTCCTTAGCTCTCATGTGTTGAGAAAATAAGGTTCTAAATAGACAAACAAATCCACCACCATCTTCTACACCACCTAGGACATCAAGAATAGCAAACTTGTTTCCTTAGTTACCTCGGCTTGAGGTGGAGCTCGGATTACAAACTCTCGGGTGGATCGTCTTCGACTCAAGGAGGCCGCGGAGGTGACTAAGATCCGGATCGATCCTTGGAGCTTGCATGGACGAGGAGGAAAGCGAAGAGAAGACCCGAACGACTTGGTTTGTGAGGTATAATCTCTTGAGCATAGTAGATAGAACCTCTTGTAGTTTGTTAGCAATGGTTTGGCAAAGATCCTCAAGTTTTTAGTCCATGTTTTCTTGTGTTAAAATTTTGATTTTTACCTATTCCGCCTCCCCGTAAGCACCGGTGTGGGTAACATGGACTTACAGTGGTATCAGAGCCTCGCTAAACCATTACTAACTTGTTAACAAAGTGTTAGAAATTCGATCACCGAAAAAAATCGCAAAACACGTCGAAAAATGCACTTTTCTGTCATTTTTAAAAACTGGTCCAAAAATTTTTCAGGGGACCTTAAAAATACGTGGAGGCTTTTCTAGGAAAACTGGAAAAATTTGGGCGGCTGAGTCACTCAGAAGACCGTGGATCCGCGGCCGATCCAAGAGATCCGCCGCGGATCCACGGCCAAGTCAACTCGGCCACGCACCAAATTTCTTCTGGGGTTCTCTATGATGATTTTATGATTTTTAAGATAGTTTGTTTCTGCCCAGATTTTGCTGAGTACTGTGTTGTGCTTGGGGTGGTTTCAAATCAAGTTATCGATCGAAATTCTAAGTACTTTTGCTAAACGGATATTCTGTGATGTGATATATGTATTGAACGTCTACTAATCGCTATACGTCGATTAGTGGAGGTTATACATATCTGTGATCTGTGATGTTGATTTGTGTATATGAACTTGTTGGATCGTCGTGATGAATAGCCGGGGATGTGAGTTGAGAGTTTTCATTTTTCATTCAATGTAAAATTTGTAATTTGATGTAATATTATTTTATGGCCGCACATCCGGGCTGAGGTTGTAGCCGCCATTGTATATTATTTCTTTTACTGTTTTTACTCCTAGGATAGACCCAAGGTGGGGTGCACAAACTACCGAGTATTTTGAAGTGCCGAGTGGCCTACTCACGTTGTTGAGGGAGGTTGCTCCACTTCGGGTACTTGGCGGGTAGTTTGCCGCACCCGTAGGGGTCTAGGGTGGGGTTTGGCTATTCATCGCGACCGTGTAATCCGTCTTTCGTTGCAGGCTCGAACGAAACGCGGATTCCTAGTATATCCGATGTGTTCATCTGTGATCTGGAATGGCTATCATTGCATCTGACGAATGTATATCTCTATATATGATATCTAGTAGGCGTTGCTTATGTTTTGCATCCGCGCTAGTCCAGCCCCCTCTCTGTCGTTAGTTAAGTAACCTAACGGGTGATGATGGGGCCCCGTTGTGAATGCGGATGGCATAGGCGTACGTCATATTTTTGTTGTTTCTGCAATGGTAGGATTAATTGATGGGGCGCATTAAATTAATGCAAAGAAAACAAACCAAAGCTGAATCGTTGGAACAATTTCAAAACCACTCGGTTTTTTCAAAACAGAAAAACTTTTAAAAACGCTGAGCTTAAACCACTCCTTTTAAAAGCTATCAGGTTCCTTCGATTATACCTAGTTAACTACGTTCACGGTTTCGCCAAAACCATTCGTAGCCCTCCGTCATTTCAGTTAAATATTCAGTAGTATTCAAGCTATGTATTTTGACCTTCGCCAATTCATAGTGATTGGTAGCTGCTGAATATTTATCTGTAGCATAGATAGATGCGTTGGTTTGGGACAGTCGTACTACTATTTTGGCCTTCGTCAAGGGTATGTACGGATGGGTTCAAATTAACCTGGATAATGACGGGTAGAACTTGACATGTGACTTATGATATGTTGGCCTTCGTCAAGGTCATAAGAGCATGGGGCAAAAATCCACATCGGGAGTTTCTAAAGAAACTGAAACTTGCGAGTGCTGCATACCATTTGGAGTTTGATAATGTTGGTAGGATTCCTTCAGCATTATCTCATAATGATATTTGGATCCCGATCCTACTGTGAGTATCCGCTACTCCTCGAGAAACTTTTCACTTAACGATCAATGCTATAAACCAAGTAGGTGTCTAGAAAGGTGTTAGCGGGGCTACGCCCACAGGGAAAAGAGGTTATTTAATTAAGGAACTTCATGAAAGCGTCGTAAAACCTCCCTCGAAGTACTGACACTGGCCTGGCTGAACGGTTAAGCAAGTATTGTACGGTGAGATTGATCCCAACTAATTCTTCTTTTATAGTTTGAGGAAGGATTCGAGAAATATTGGGTGCCATCCTGTTTAGATAAAGTAAAAACCAATCTAAACTTACAAGAGCATCATGCTAAGTGTTTTTTTCTCTCTCTCTTAATTGCAGTGACCCAGTGACCAGACATAGGTTACATCTAGATAATAAATTGACTGAATCTAACTGTTATGACTGGTAAAGGTCTGTCTAGATGTCCATTACCCATGACAAGCTGGGACACCTCCTAACTAATCAAACCCCTGCCGTCTCAGGACCAGTTTCCCCTGTCACGGATATTGATATCCGTAAGACATCGGAAAAAGACAGTGGGGATGCCAAGTGCCTCGTGTTGGCCTTAGTTGATGGTGCATACCAGAGGCAGCACGAGAAGATGGACTTAGCTTCTATCTTCCTCCATAATAAAGATTTATATGGAGAGCAATCTCGTATCGCAAGATATGAGACCTCGAACGAATTGCTTCTAGCGAAGTTGGCTATCGGGTCATCTGTAGGGGGCAACGTCTTTACAGAGACCGGCTATTTTGATGAGCTCACGGACCTGAAGACCACGTTGAAGAACAGGTCAAATACTGACTTGATTCTACAGTCTCTGCCCTCTACTTATATCCTGAAGGAAACCAGGGAAGTAGAAGGAAAGGGAAGGGCAAAAGATTTGGGACTGGATATAGTAAAGGAGGGACGTTCCTATTGTTACGGGAATGAACATTGCCAGAAGGATTGCTGGGCTAGCAAAGCCAGTAGCCAGGATTCGAAGCATGTTGTGGCTTCGGCTTCGGATGTGTTCGTAATAGAGAACTGTATGTCAATTAACCCTACTTCCTAGGTATTGGATACCGGATCAGGATCTCACATCTGTAATTCATTACAGGCTCTGAGAAACCATAGAGTTATCAGGATAGGAGATATGACTCTCAGGATTGCCAATGGAATGAGCGTGGACGCTGAATCAGTAGAGGAATATCACCTTGGATTGACAAGTGGGCAGATATTGATTCTGCGTAACTGTTTGTATGTACCTTGTATGGCTTGTAATATCATATCTGTATCCATACTTTCTAAGGAAGGATATGATTTTACTTTTGTAAGCGATGTGGTCCACATCCACCTAAATCGAGTTCTGATTGGGTCAGGTACATTAGAAAACGGAATATACATACTGAATCAAGCTCAGGTTTTCAATGTCCAGAACACACTTAAAAGAAAGTCTCCGGAATTAAATCAGGCTTTCTTATGGCATTGTAGACTGGGTCACATCAATGAGACACGGTTAACAAAGTTACATAAAGAGGGATACTTGAATCCGTTCGAGTATCAGTCTTATGATACTTGTGAATCTTGTCTTATGGGAAATATGACAAAGACTCCGTTCACTGGACACGGAATAAGAGCGAGCGAGCTCTTGGGACTCATACACAGTGACGTGTGTGGTCCAATGTCTACACATGCACGAAGTGGTTATTCATACTTCATTACTTTTACGGATGATTTCTCTAAGTATGGACATGTCATCCTTATGAAGCATAAATCTGAGGCCTTTGAGAAATTTCGGGAATATAAAAGTGAAGTTGAAAAACAAATAGGAAAAAGTATCAAGACATTGAGATCTGATCGAGGTGGTGAATACATGAATGCCGAGTTTCTGGACTACTTAAAAGAGAATGGAATTCTCTTTCAGCTTACTCCTCAATACACACCACAACACAACGGTGTATCTGAAAGGCGGAATCGAACCCTATTGGATATGGTTCGTTCCATGATGAGTAAGGCTGAGTTACCGCGATCCTTCTGGGGTTATGCCCTAGAATCAGCTGCATATCTTTTGAACAAGGTTCCCTCCAAGACTATGCCTACCACACCATATCAGATGTGGTATGGGAAGAAACCCCATCTTCAATATCTGAAGATATGGGGATATCCAGCTTTTGTTAAAAAGCAGCATGCGGACAAACTCGAGGCGCGCTCAGTACTGTGTAAGTTTTTGGGATACCCAAAGAACTCCAGGGGGTATCTTTTCTATTACATAGAGGAAGAAAAGGTTTTTGTTTCTCGTCATGCCCACTTTCTGGAATATCAGTTTTTAGAAAAAGAAAAAAGTGGGAGGGCAATAGAACTGGAAGAATTCCAGAACCACAAGCTATTACTGAAAGCTTGGTAGAACCCGAGGTTTCAGGAGAACCGGACATCCCAGCGCCAATCCGGAGGAGTAGTAGGCTGTCTCATCCGCCCGAGAGATACTACGGTTTTCTCATAGACGGGGATCGAGAGGATTGCGTCATTGAATATGATGAGCCTACTAGCTTCCAGCAAGCCATTAAGAGCGGTCACTCGGTAAAATGGCTGGATGTAATGCGGAACGAGATGGAGTCCATGTACACAAACAAAGTTTGGACTTTGGACGTTGCTCCAGAAGGGGTAAAACCCATAGGCTGCAAATGGATCTTCAGAAAGAAGATTGGTGTAGATAGACAGGTTGAAACCTATAAAGCTAGACTTGTTGCAAAGGGTTTTCGTCAAAGACCTGGTTTGGACTATGACGAGACCTTTTCTCTAGTGGCTATGATCAAATCAATTCAGATCCTTCTTGCCATTGCTGCCTTCCACGATTATGAGATCTGGCAGATGGACGTAAAGACGGCTTTTCTAAATGGAAATTTGGAAGAGTGCGTCTTTATAGATCAGCCGGGGGGTTTCATTCAGAGTGGGAGCAGCGGTAAAGTGTGCAAGTTGCTTCAGTCCATTTATGGACTGAAGCAGGCATCGCGGAGTTGGAACATCTGCTTTGATGATACTGTCAAAGAATTCGGCTTTATCATGAATCCAGATGAACCATGCATTTACAGTAAGATTGTAGGGAGAACTATGGTATTCCTCATCTTGTACATGGATGACATTCTCCTAATAGGAAATGATATTCTTATGCTATAGTCAGTCAAAGGATTCTTATCACAGAGGTTCTCTATGAAGGGCCTGGGCGATGCCAACTACATTCTGGGGATCCAGATCTATCGTGATAGATCTAAGAGGATGTTGGGACTTTCGCAGTCCAGGTACATCGACACCATAATGAAATGATTCAAAGTGCGGTAATTTACCGGCTTGTCACGGAATCACCCTCTCCAAAGAGATGTCTCCCAAGACTGATTTGGAAAGGGCTCGCATGTCATCTATACCCTACGCATCTGCGGTAGACTCTATAATGTATGAGATGTTGTATACCAGACCAAATGGAAAATACGCATTAAGCGTTGTAAGCCAGTATCAGTCGGAGCCAGGGGAGAAACACTGGATAGTAGTAAAGAACATTCTTAAGTACCTCAGATGGACTAAGGAGATGTTCTTGGTGTATGGTGGAAAAGACCACCAGATCGAGTCCTTTGCTGACTCCAGCTTCCAGAGTGACAAGGATGACTCTAAGTCCATGTTGGGTTATGTCTTTAACCTCAATGGAGGGGCGGTTTGCTGGAAGAGCTCCAAGCAGGAAACTGTTGCTGACTCAACTATGGAAGCGGAGTACATAGCTGCTTGCGATGCCGCAAAGGAAGCTGTCTAGATGAAGAAGTTCCTCATGGAGCTTCAGGTGGTTCCTACCGTTGTTGATCCAATACCGCTGTATTGTGACAACAACGACGCTATAGCTTTAGCGAAGGAACCCTGGTCCCATCAGAAGTCCAGACACATATTGAGGCGGTACCACCTGATCAGGGAGATCGAGGTGAAGAGATTAGATTCAGAGAATAACACTGCAGATCCATTCATGAAGGCCATACTACAGACTCAGTTCGACCGACTGATCGAGATGATAGGTCTTCGATACGCCAGTACATGGCCCTAGTGCAAGTGGGAGATTGTTAGTGTATATACCCTAGTGGCCATTACTGTATCATACTAGTTCGTATATTACTTAATGGAAGCTTGGGATATTCACAGTTGTATAGACAATCTTGCTCAAAATGGTAGTATGCTACTTGGTTTGTTTCTATTTTAATATGTGCATGTGTTTCTTTTAGCATATCGCTTATACATATTAGTGGAGCCCTTAGGATCTTTGCTTGATTACCAGCGTTGTGATGGCAGTAACACTTGTGGGGGCTGGGTAATCTACAAGAACATCCATATACAGGTCCCTAGTCGTAGGATTATCGAGACAGGGCATCGATACACCGGAGTAGACTAGCGTATGCGCTTCTCATCCCAGCAGGGGAGATGGTCTGTCCCACAGCCATCAGTACGTCGTACTGGAGATAGTATGCGGGTGCTCGTTAGGTTACGAGTACACTGGACAGGTCTCGTCGGGAACTGTTGGTTGATACTATACCTATCGTCAGATAACAGTTCACAGGTGACAGGAGTACAGCTTAGTCCGTCGACATGATACTGCTACTTCGCCTCGAGTGTGTTCCCACTGTACTTTGATTACTACCCTACCACTGCTCAAAGGAGTCGTACAAACAGGTAGTAGTTGGGTGCATTCCGAAGCACTTGGAGGCAGTAGCGGTTAGATATGATTCTTTTCTCCCTGTATTGGGGGTTGATATCGCGCTGTGTCTAGGAGAGCCATTACACAAAGTCCCTGGCCAGGGCAAGCGAGAATTACTGGTAGTGTTTCCAGTAGTTTCTCAGGGTGTTTTGGGCTACACTCCGGCATGACTTGTACCGCTATTAGGGGTCTGACATTTACCGCCCCCTAGGCCCGCCATGTGATACTCTTAGATGAACAAAACGGACAGTATGGAGATTGTCACATTCAGGCTCAGAAGGAGTTCGGATGGGTTTACCTCACCGGCCTTCTTATCGACATCTACCTGGGGACCGTTACATACAGCTAGTGCCACTTGCGGTCTGTGGTTAAACCCACTGCGAGCGTAGTGTCGAGTCTTTAGAGTCCCACACAGAGAGTTTCCCTGCACTGGGCGAAAGGTGTAGAGGCCTTATTGTTTTACGGCAGGGCTACAATCACTTACGTGCACTTGTGCGCGTATGCTGTTCGGGCAAACAATGCTAGTAGGCTTTAGTTTAAGCCGGATCCTAGTATTGTATGGATGGATTAGTTTTGTTTTCTGTGCATTCGCATTCTACGGAATGCGGATGCGAGTGTGTATGCACGGTTTTGAAGAGCGAAAAAGAAGAAGGTGCCTCATTATGGTTTTGACCGTTGGTTCGGTCAAAACAATTATGAGGTGAGTAAATTATTTACTAATCTCTTTAATGATAATTATGTTATGGCTAATTGTTTTGACAATTTGACCATGCTTGACCATGTTGACAATCTGACCATTGTTGACTTGGATCTTTCTTGTGAGCACTAGATCCGTCTTTTGCTTTTGGTTTTATTTTTGTGATGATAATGATCAAATCAATGTAGCCATCAACTTTATCATGATAAGAGATTTGTAATTATTTGGTTTATGGATCATTATTCTCTTCTCATTCTCTCTCTTCAAGTGAGAAGCTCCCATGGTTCCTCCATCTTCTTCCTCTCTAAATATTCCATTAGCTCTCATGTGTTGAGAAAATAAGGTTCTAAATAGACAAACAAATCCACCACCATCATGTACACCACCTAGGACATCAAGAATAGCAAACTTGTTGCCCTACTTACCTCTGCTTGAGGTGGAGCTCGGATTACAAACTCTTTGGCGGATCGTCTTCGACTCAAGGAGGCCGCAGAGGTGACCAAGATCCGGATCGATCCTTGGAGCTTGCATGGACGAGGAGGAAAGCGGAGAGAAGACCCGAACGACTTAGTTCGTGAGGTAAAATCTCTTGAGCATAGTAGATAGAACCTCTTGTAGTTTGTTAGCAATGGTTTAGCAAAGATCCTCAAGTTTTTAGTCCATGTTTCCTTGTATTAAAAAATTGATTTTTACCTATTCCGCCTCCCCGTAAGCACCGGGGTGGGTAACGTGGACTTACATTATGCTCCGCAAATCAGAATGATGCTCCGATCCCTGGGAATCATGCTCCCCGAGGGATACTCCGACCCTGGAATTATGCTCTGCGAATCAGAATGATGCTCCGATCCCCGGGAATCATGCTTCCCGCGATGATGCAGCGCCCCTGGAATTATGTTCCACCTCGAAGTCCAACTTCAAGATCCATCAATTTCGTGGACACAACTCAAATGTGCTGTGTGCATTCATTAATGGGGGGCACTTTGTTGTGGTCAAAATTTGCGCCCCGGTTGACCGAGTCAAAGTCAAGGTCAACCCCAAGCCAGGTGGGTCCACCATGCCAAAATATAGATCATGTAATAAATATTTTTTATGTAATTTTTTATGCATGAATGCATGCAAAATGGGCATAAAGCCAAATTTTTGTAAACCCCGTGGCTTATGTGTGAAAAGAAATGGCACATGAGCCATGAGATGGCCAAAATACCATTTTTGTAAAGCCCAAGGGGCTATATGTAAAGTTTATAGCCTATAAAGGCCAAGATAATGAAAATATCACGACAACTTTTTTCTCTCTCCAAAAAAATCCAGATCTGTGATCTTCTTCTTCTCCAAGGTTCTAAACCTTCCCATTTCTTTTGAATTAAATCGCGAGTTTTACTCTTTCTTTTCCAAAACTAAGTAGTTTTCTACCACAAAACCCACAAAGGGGAACTCAGATCTTCCATCAGATCTCGAAAAGGAGAGATTTTTAAAATCTCCTACTTCTTGATCTTCAAGATCCGGCCAACAAAGGAAGAAGAAGGAGACCCATCTCCAGAAACGCCACTGTTCCCCTCCGAAAGGCGGCCGAGGCGTCAGGGCGGCTGTGCCTAAGATTCGGGGCAGATGCTATTTGGTTTTATCCGTCTACCTCTCCGAAGATGCCAAGTTGATTTATGGCACCGTGTATCGAAGGTTTAGACGGATGCGGCCGATGTAGTAGACTTTGTCAGATTCCCCCTCGCTTGACGGGTTTTTGATTGTGGGGACGCTCTTCCCTGCAGGCGCAAGCCCCTGCAGTTAATTACGCTACCGCATCGTGGTAGCCACTTTCTCCTTCTCCAGAATTTCACTTCGTGTCGTGTGTGTTTGTTTTGTTTGTGGTTGCCCGTGGATTGTATACGGAGACTGAGTAATGCCGTCGCCCGTAGGACGTGGATTAGTCCAAATCCGTATTTACTTAGATTTGGGTTTGGTGTTTTTTAGTTTAAGGATACATTAGTCATATTGAGACTAAGATCAACTTAAACGTTCGTCAAGGATACGTTAGTCCGATTTAAGACTAAGATCAACTTAACGTGGTGATCCATTTAATATATGACCATTGGGACTCGTCACCTCTCTGACGTCGTTGAAGGATTACAACGGCGGATGTCAGAAGAGTTCAAAGATGTACCCTTGAATCAAGGTTGATTTGGAATTTTATCGTTCATTTGAGTGTTTAAGGATACGTTAGCCGTGTTTGGGGGCTAAGATCAACTTAAACGGGATCGTTTAGATCCGGCAAAAGAGCATTTGGAGGCTCTATTGTTCTAGTTTAGGGACATAGTGTGGTCCATAGGTAGTTTAGGGACGTTGCGGTCCATTATTAGTTTAAGGACGTTTCGGTCCATCGCCAGTTTAAGGACGTGGTGGTCCATCATTAGTTTAAGGACGTTTCGGTCCGATATTAGTTTAAGGACGTTTCGGTCCAATATTAGTTTAAGGACATTTCGGTCCAGTTTAAGGACGTTTCGGTCCGATATTAGTTTAGGGACGTTTCGGTCCGATATTAGTTTAGGGACGTTTCGGTCCAATATTCCAGTTTAGGGACATGATGGTCCGATATTAGTTTAGGGACATTTCGGTCCAATATTCCAGTTTAGGGACGTGATGGTCTGATATTAGTTTAGGGACGTTTCGGTCCATATTGATGTGTGGACGTTGGGACATGTCACCTCTTTGACGTCGTTGAGGAATTACAACGATGGATGTCAAAGGAGTTCGGAGATGTACCCTCGAACCGGATATAAATTGATTTGAGAGAGCATTTGTGCTCAGTTCAATTTAATTTAAGGACTTACGGCCAGGATTGGGCTAAGTCCAGTTGAAAATGTTCAACATTTTATTTATTTTTAGTCTATTAGACCTGTGCTAGGGCTTTGTCCACACTTAAATAATGCATTGCATTACTTCTATTTTTTTGTTTGGGCTCTGCCCATAAAAGATGCAGAGCATCAATTTATCTTGGGCTCTGCAAGGCATCTGCATAGCATTTTATTATTTTGTTTGGGCTTTGCCCATTTATAAATGATGCAGAGCATCAATTTACTTAGGCCTGTTTGGTCTTTTAATTGGGCCTGGCCCTTCATTAAAATGCATTGCATTTATTAGGCGCTTTGCGCCAATCACTAAGCGCAAGCGCTTGTGGTGAGGACACGTGTCATGCTCTGGTGAGCGCAAGCGCAACAGCGCAGTGCGCTGTACTAATGCGCTGCGCTGTTGCGCTGCTAACACGTGGCGCGCTCTGGTGAGTTGCGCCAACAAAGGAGCGCAACAGCGCAATTTTTCAAGTGCAAAGCACTGTTTTATATTTTGGTTGATTTTAAATCAAAGAAAACAAGTTTTCTTTTGTTTTCAAAGAACCAATGGTTCATAAGAAAGTGCAAAGCACTACTATTACTTATTTTTTTTCCTTTTATTTAAGATTATTGATCTTGTTCTTAGATCAATAGTGTGTCCATAAGAGAATTTTCTCTTTTACCTAAAGGTTTTTACCTTCTGTTGTTCTTGAGGAGTTCTCAAGAGTTCTCTTCTCTTTTTTTTTTTAGAAAGATGTTGATGCCTTTGAATTGAGGTCTAGGGTCCTTTTTATAGTGCCCATAAATTAGTTAAATTTGTTAAAGAGATTTTTCTCTGAGTGATTTGGGGAATTTTCTCACCGTTGGATCTTTGATCCAAGGGCTTCTGCTTTGTAGAGGAAAATCTTCTTATTTTAACAAGAACAGAAAAGATTTCTTAGAAATTTAATTCTGTTTGGCGCAGATGCCCCAGCGCGTGACACGTGTCACGCAGCGCACAGCGCAGCGCAACTGCGCTGACACGTGCCGCGCAGCGCACAGCGCTAGCGCATCTGCGCTGACACGTGTCGCGCAGCGTAAAGCGCAGCGCTACTGTGCTAGCGTATCTGCGCTGACACGTGTCGCACAGCGCAGCGCAACTGCGCTAGCGCATCTGCGCTGACACGTGTCGCGCAGCGCAGCACTTGCGCAACTGAAGCGTTGCTTCCTTTAATTAAAGTTTGAATTTCAAACAGAGCCTTGCTCTGATTGGGTGCGCTGCCCTGGGCGCTGCGCTCCCTGCGCTAACGTGTCTGATTTTGACACGTGGCGCTCTGCGCGCAGCGCAAAGAATCTGAAGCGTTGCTTCAATTATTAAATTTTAAATTTTCCAAGCAGAGCTTTGCTCTGATTCGGGGGGAGATGAAGCGTTGTTATATCTCCCGCCTCGGAATTTGAACAGAGCTTTGCTCTAATTGGGGTAAACAAATGCCCCCCCACTGTTGCGCTTACGTGGCCCCAAACGTGAGCGCAACGGTGGCGGAATTCCAACCGCCGTGACAACTTTTGGAAGTCGAAGAGGCACTTGAGGCCTATAAATAGGACCTTTGGTCCCCCACAGATGCTTATCATCTTTCAGATTTTTATTTTCAAAAACTTCAGAGTTTTGCTCTTGCCTTCAAGAACTCTAGAGCTTCGCTCTTCTTTCCAAAGTTTTTTAGAAAAAACTTTAGGTAAAATTGATTCTTAGATTAAATTAATTTTAATTAATCTTAACCAGCAGAGTTTTGCTCTCATAGATCTTTTGATCTAAAGAGATCCCCATTGGGGTTTCACTAGCAGAGCTTTGCTCATTTTCAAAGTTAGAGACTTTAGGTAAAATTAATATAAATCAAATTAATTTAAATTAATCTCAGTCTAAGAGCTTTGCTCTCACATATCTTTTGGCCTAAAAAGATCCCCATTGGGGTTTCACTTAGCAGAGCTTTGCTCATTTTCAAAGTTAGAGATTTTAGGTAAAATTAATATAAATCAAATTAATTTAAATTAATCTCAGTCAAAGAGCTTTGCTCTCACAGATCTTTTGATCTAAAGAGATCCCCATTGGGGTTTCATTGAGCTTTTGTTCAGGGGTTTTAATCCCTGAACAGAGCTTTGCTCTCTAGGAATTTAGCCCTCTATGTATATTATTTTTCTTCTATCGCTAATCTTTCTGTGGTATTTCCTCTAGGCATAATGGCAGTGCATCTATACAGTTTGCACGAGTTCATCACCTATGACGATATCCGCACACAGGGTCGTCAACAAAACCAGGAGTTTACAGACGCTCAATGTGCAGAGGTTATGGGTCGTCTGAACGCAAGCGGTGGTTGGCTGCTACCCTGTCGTTAGGCTCTTTTGAAAGTCGTGCTGGGAGCAATATGGAGAGCACTTCCGGGTCTTCACGAGGCCCTGCCGCCCAATGCGCTGGATGATGCCGAGGACAAGGTGCATTCAGTGTACCTGACGGGGCTGATCTCGAAGAGACGACGGGACAGCCTCATTGACATCCTACATCAAATCTTCCAGCAGACGACGATAGTTGCTGCTTATCGAAGGCCGGGAGGGCTTGCCGATGATATTGACACAGAGGAGCGCGAAAGGCTGCGCATAAGAATAATCAGAAAGGCCCGAAGGACTCTGGATGGCCTTACTTTTGACTTTCTCAATCCGTGCCCTGGTTCTAAAGTTATTCCATTGTAATAATATTTTTCGTTCACTGTTTTTTATGATTGTAAGAATTTTTGGCAATATGAATGGAAACTTTTTATTTCAGCTTGTCTTATTTCTCGTCCTGAGTCTTTTGCCCATACATGAATGAGTGTGTCTCGAATGCTCGATTAAATGTAAATCGGATGTTCTTTCTTTTATTTTCTCCGTCTTTCCTTTCTTTTATTATCAGCATATCACCTTAGCAAACATGGTTAATGGATGATTAGAACGAGTATCCTGACTTTCTTATGAATCAGCGATGGTTTAGGCCGTAGGTTCGGATCTGCTGCCTAAGACTTTTCAACTCTATAAGCCGTGAGGGTCTCATAGAGACTTTTCTCCCTACGGATCGAGAGGATCTCGTAAGTGGTTTTTCTCCTTAGGAATCGTGGGGATTCCTAAGTGTGGTTTTCTCTTATAAGTCGTAAGGATCATATAAGAGAATTTTCCCTCTTACGAGTCGAGAGGACTCGTAAGCGGTTGTTTCCCTCCTCGTCGAAATTCGACTTTGGAGAGTGAGACCCGTGAATAGTATGCAAGAGACCATTTTGGATTGACTTGCAGGGTCCAATTGTTCAGGAAGCAAGTTTTTTAGTCCTTGCTGCCTGAGGCTTCATTTGCATGTTGAGATGAATAGGGAATTTCCCGCGGAGATACTAGTTTCTCTGCAAGCCGACGCGAATCAGGAGGCTCTCGTCAAGGAGTGTTTGTATCCGTGAGTCGAGGAGTTTGCTAGGGATTATTTGTTTCCCAAGCACCAAGGATTATTTGTTTCCTTAGGGTTTGAAACGAGTCGAGGATTTCCCACGGAGGCACTGGTGGCTTTGCGAGTCGACGCGAATCAGGAGGCTCTCGTCAAGGAGTGTTTGTATCCGTGAGTCGAGGAGTTTGCTAGGGATTATTTGTTTCCCCAGCGCCAAGGATTATTTGTTTCCTTGGGGTTTGAAACGAGTCGAGAATTTCCCACGGAGGCATTGGTGGCTCTGCGAGTCGACGCGGATCAGGAGGCTCTCGTCAAGGAGTGTTTGTATCCGTGAGTTGAGGAGTTTGCTAGGGATTATTTGTTTCCTAAGCGCCAAGGATTATTTGTTTCCTTGGGGTTTGAAACGAGTCGAGGATTTCCCACGGAAACGCTGGTGGCTCTGCGAGTCGACGCGGATCAGGAGGCTCTCGTCAAGGAGTGTTTGTATCCGTGAGTCGAGGAGTTTGCTAGGGATTATTTGTTTCCCAAGCGCCAAGGATTATTTGTTTCCTTGGGGTTTGAAACGAGTTGAGGATTTCCCACGGAGGCACTGGTTGCTCTGTGAGTCGACGCGGATCAGGAGGCTCTCGTCAAGGAGTGTTTGTATCCGTGAGTTGAGGAGTTGGCTGAAGACACTGGCTTCTTCGGATTTGGACTGAACCGTCAAGATTTGGCTTCGTCTTCTGGTGGAGCCTGTTAGGAAGGTATGGTTCCCTCTTTGTTTACGCCCTTGGATTGTATACAGGGATCGATGTGATCTTAACTGTAGGGCGAAAGTTTTATCATCTCTTCTTTTTTTTTTCCGCGATGCTTTATCATTTCAGCTTTTATATCGTGAAGGTCGCGATTGCCCAATCATTTCGGCTATTTTTCGCGGTGCCCAATCATTTCGGCTATTTATTTTATTTTTACTCGCTGTTTTTTATTGCGAGTTGCCCAATCATTTCGGCTATTTTGCATGCATACATTTTTACTTGCTGCTTTTTATTGCAAGTTGCCCTATCATTTCGGCTATTCCGTATGCATGTGTGGCCTACTGGCTTTCCGCCGTAAGCCTGAAATTAGACGCCGATTTCGGCATCAGCACCGCTACAACTGGGATATTACCAAGAGCGAATCATCATTTGCCTCTGTCGATGTCAAACAAGGGTGGTTTAGCGAGCAAGGTTAAGGTCCTGTCGACTAAAGCTTTTGACTTTGTGAGCCGTAAGGGTCTCATAAAGGTATTTTTCCCTACAAGTCGTGAGGATCTTGCAGGTGTATTTTCTCCTTAGGACTCGTGAGGATTCCTAAGTGTTCAATTCCTCTGTAAGTCGTAAGGATCCTACAGGAGGGTTTTCTCCTCATAAATCGAGAGGATTTACAAGGGTTGTTTACCATGCGAATATATCCCCAATCACGGATGAGACTTGATTAGGGAAATGTTTATTTGCGCTCGTGGATTGTATACAAGGGTCAGTATTGAGCCACTTGTAGGACAATATCGGGAGTTATGGGAGTTGCTTAAGCACAGGTTTAGGTTCTCTGTAGCTTAAGACTTTCAAATCTTATGGGCCGTGAGGGTCCCATAAGAGAGTTCTCCTTACGAGTCGTGAGGATCTCGCAAGTGTATTTTCTCCTTAGGAATCGTGGGGATCCCTAAGTGTGTTGCTCCCTTGTGAGTCGTAAGGATCTCACGCAGGTGGTTTCTCCTTACAAGGTCGAGAGAACCCTATAAGTGTCCTTTAACGAGGTTGCGCCCTTTCAGGTATTCACAAACACTCGCTGGTAGCCCTGCTGTTTTTACTCACGGAGCCCTTTCGGGTTTTCATCCGTGCCCATTTTGCTTATGGACATACCGTTTTTTTTTCTTTTTATTTTCTTTTTCTCTTTATTTTTTTTTACAAGGTCGCGCCCTTTCGGGTTTTCACGAACACTCGCCGGTAGCCCTGCTGTTTTTACTCACGGAGCCCTTTCGGGTTTTCATCCGTGCCCTTTTTGCTTATGGACATACCGTTTTATTTTATTTTATTTTTATTATTTTTTTATATCTCGTCAGCCTAAAGATGCTCCGGTAGTAGTTTAAAGACGTTTCGGTCTGCTATTAGTTTAAGGACATTCCGGTCCATCATGGAGAAGGACGGCTACTACTTATAAAGCTTGAGCTTAGGAAGATAGCGAGCGGACATAGTCGTCGTCATCTATCATTGACCTAGGCCGTGGATCATTAAGCGTAGTATCTCTTTAGGAAGCGACCGTTTATTGGCCTGAAAGGCCTTTCACCGTGCATGTCCATGAGTAGATAGGCCCCACCCTCGTAGACCTTATCTATGATGTACGGGCCTTCATAGTTTGGCTCGAATTTTCCTCGCTTGGCGCGATTGGGGATCATAGGCCTTTTGACCACTAGCACGAGTTCGCCTTGGCGAAATGTCCTCGGTCGGGTCAGTCTTTCATATGAGCGCGTCATCTTTGCTTTATAGGCCTCCAGATTTTGTTGCGCTATGAGCCGGGTTTCATCAAGGGCGTCAAGCTCCTCAAGCCGAAGGTGAGCATTTTCTTCGTCCGTCAGCTCGTGGTGGACTTCCACTCGTAGAGAGGGTAATTCTATCTCGAGAGGGAGTACTGCTTCTGTACCGAATACCAACGCATATGGCGTTGCGTTCGTGGCCGTCTTGAACGTAGTTCGATATGCCCAGAGAGCCTCTTGCATTCTTTCGTGCCTGTCCTTCTTATTTCATGACACTGTTTTCTTCATGATCTTTGTCAAGGTTTTGTTGAAGGCTTCAGCTAGACCATTGGCTCGCGGATTATAAACCGAGGAATATCTCCAGTCTATATTTTGTTGCTGCGCAAATCGACTGATCTTGTGGCTTCTGTAGGCTGGTCCGTTATCGGAGATGATCCGTCTTGGCGTTCCAAACCGATATATGACGTGCGTCTTGAAGAAATGGAGGATATTCTCCGTCTTCACTTCCCTCGGTGGTACCGCTTCTGCCCATTTGGAGAAGTAGTCAGTCGTCGCCAGGATGAAACGATGTCCCCTAGACGATGCTGGTTTGATGGGGCCGACTATGTCAGTCCCCCACATTTCGAATGGCCAGCTAGCCACCGTTGGGTGTAGTGGATTTGGATGCTGGTGAATGAAATCCCCATGAATTTGGCATGAGTGGCATTGCTTCGCATATTCGAAGCAATCCTGAATCATTGTGGGCCAGTAGTAGCCCATCCGTTTGATCTTCAACTTCATCTTTGGGCCTGCTTGGTGAGAACCGCAGAGTCCGTCGTGAACTTCCTGGACGACCCTTTTCGCTTCGTCAGGTTCTAAACATCTCAGCCACAAAGAATCAAATGATCTCTTGTATAGAGTATCGTTAACGAAGGTGAAAGACAGAGCTCGTTTCATGAGCTGATGTCTTGCGGACGCATCTTCGGGCATTTGGTGGGATTTAAAGTAGTCTATGAAGACTTCTCTCCAATCCTCCGTCTTTTATTTGCAGAGTTGTCTGCTCGCCCGCTCCCTTTTCTTCGAATAATTCCGGAGATATTTCTGCTGAGGCAAGCACTCGACGGCTTTGTACCACGATTCTAACGTCATCAAGGTTCTCGTCAGCCAGCTCTTTAGCAAGTTTGGCCAACGCGTCTGCTTTGCTGTTTTCTGCGTGCGGTATGTTCTCCAAAGTATAGGAGGGAATTTGGGTCAACAGTTGTTGCACCTTTTCCCCATACTTAACCAATTCTGGTTTGCATGTCTGGTAGTCGCCGTTTACTTGACTAACGACCAGTTGAGAATCCCCGTATATGAGGAGGTTTTTAATTCCCATGTCAATGGCGATCTCAAGGCCCGCTATCAAAGCTTTGTATTCGGCTTCATTGTTTGTCCTAGGCTCTATTAAGGAGAAAGCGAAGCGCATTATCCCTCCTTGTGGAGTTACAAAGATGAGTCATACCCCCGATTTGATTATAGGGGTACTTTGTTTGCACTTCTTTACGGAAGATGCTCCATCGAAATAGAGCTCCCATCGGGTATCACCACCGTCGATCGCATCAAACGCATGTTCATCTGGAAGATCGCAATTTAGAGGAGAATCGGCGGGTATGGGATGCTCAGCGAGGAAGTCGGCGATGGCCTGGCCTTTCACTGCCTTGAGAGGTTGATACGTGATCGAAAACTCCATCAAGAGTAGGGCCCATTTAGCGATTCGTCCCGTCAATATGGCCTTTGACATTAAGTATTTAAGGGGGTCCACCTTTGAAATGAGACGGGCCTCATGCGCCAACGCGTAGTGCCTGAGCTTTGTTATCGCGAAGTTCAACGCCAGGCAGTGTTTTTCGATGGGGGAGTAGTTGCTTTCTGCCCCCAGTAGAACTCGACTTAAGTAGTAGAGTGCTCTTTCTTTCCCTTGATCGTTCTCTTGTGCCCATAATGCTCCTAAAGAACCTTCGAGGGCGGCTGTATAAAGAATGAGAGGCTTTCCCTTAACCGGAGCAGCCAACACTGGAGGGTTTTGCAGGTATTGTTTGATCTCGTCTAGTGCGCTTTGGCACTTTTGACCCCAGACGAACGGGGTTCCCTTTTTCATCAGGTGGCTGTAAGGACGGCACTTGCCTGAAAGATTGGCTATAAATCGCCGTATGTATGCGAGTTTCCCTTGGAGAGATCGCAACTGTTTAAGAGTTCTTGGCGAAGGCATTTCCATGATCGCTTTGATCTTTGACGGATCTATTTCAATACCTCGATGTCGAACAATGAATCCCAGGAATTTTCCTGAGGAAACTCCGAATGCACACTTAAGCGGGTTCATCTTCAAGTTGTATTGCCGAAGGCGTTGAAATACGGTCTTCAGATGCTCGAGGTGTTCCTCATATGATTTGCTTTTAATAACGAGGTCGTCGATATAGCATTCAACGATTTCATGTATAAGGTCATCGAAGATCTTCGTCATGGCCCTCTGGTAAGTAGCACCGGCATTCTTTAAACCGAAGGGCATCACCTTATAGCAGAATATACCCAAAGGAGTCCTGAAGGCGGTGTGCTTCTCGTCTTCGAGATGCATCTTTATTTGATTATACCCTGATGAGCCGTCCATAAAGGAGAAAACTTCATGAGTGGACGTGTTGTCTATCATCAGTTCGGTGACTGGCACCGGGAAATCATCCTTCGGGCAGGCTTTGTTGAGATCCCGGAAGTCCACACATATGCGCACCGTCCCATTTTTCTTCATCGCCGGGACGATCTTAGCGATCCATTCAGGATATTGAACTTCCTGGATGAAGCCAGAGTCGATCATCTTCTTGACCTCAGCATTGATGCTCATCTTAAGCTCAAGTCGCATTCTTCTCGGCGCCTGTTCGACTGGCTTGATGTTCGGGGATATCGCCAATTTGTGTACAGCAATTTCTGGATCTAGTCCCGGCATTTCGGAATAGTTCCACGCGAAGCAATCTCTATGCTGCAGAAGCACATCCTTTAACGCAGCTACCCTTTCTTCAGATAGTAATTCGCTGATGAATGTCGGTCGTGGATCGTTTGCCGTCCCCAACTCAATCTTCTTGAGGTTATCTGCAGTGGTATGGATTCCATCTTCCAGCTCTTTTGGTGCTGGTGGGAATTCTGAGATTATCTCGCTGCTGTTTTCGAAACACCAAGGGAACTCATCTATGTCCTCGGGCTCTTCTTTTAATATTGTAATCACGTGACAGGCGCGAATTCGCTTCCAATCACGATGTGGAACCGATTCTTCTTTCGTGGCCTTGGGTTCGTGTTTCTGTGGCGGCGTTACCTTCCAGTTGTCAGACAGGGTGAACTTGCCGAGCTGGTATTGATCTTCAACCCAATTTTTGAAGGTGAAGCAATCTTCAAGAGGATGCCCTATTGCTTGATGGTAAGAGCAATAGTCCGGGTGTGAGACTTCGCCTGCGTGTTCGGGGTATTTAGACTCCGACAATGTAAGCATTTGATGCTTTAGAGCAAGATCAAGTATCTTCTTCGTCTTGTCCCGAGGAAACGAGTACGCTCGACCCATTTTCTTCATGAGGGATAGATCAATAGCGCTCGCCTCCCGTTTGCATGACTTCTTAGCCCCGCTTTGTTGCTGCTGAGCGCCTTTCGGCCTTTCGATTTATTTCTGCTTTTACGTCGAGCCTTGTTTATAACAGGTTGACAAGGAGCAGCATTTTCATCTTTCACGGCCTGTTGGAGAAGGCGTTGCGTCTTGGCTTTCTCGTAGATGGCCGTCTCGCGGTTGTGATCATCTCGGACTTTTTGACCAGCTTTCTTTATAAGTTTGTCCATTTGTTCCTCGAACGACGGACTGGGCTCCTTCGCATCTGGAACTGTCACTGGCTTTGGATTAGCGTCCTCCCATTGAGCATCCGCTTCTTCATCAAGGTCATACACGACGTAGCAGCCAAGTAGTAATTCTCGTTTCTTTGACCGGATGTATCCGAGTCCTTTCGTCTCCATTCTCCCGTTAGGCAATTTGCGTTGAGTCCCGGGAACGTTCCAGACTTTATCATAGAACTTGGCCTTTCGAACGGTCTGCTTGAAGGATACCGCCTGGCGTTTCAGCAGCTTCTTCAAACCCTCTGTATAGTATCTGGGAAGACGGATAGGCTGAACCCTGTCGAGCGTAGAATCTGCGCCATGCCAGATTTCTTTTTCTACCTTGGTTTCTTCAGAGCGATAAAACAGAATTGCTTTCTCACTCTCTCGCCTGGGAGAGATGTAGAATGTTTGTAGCTATTCTACATTGTAAATATTAAGTGCATCCAGTTCTTTATGGTGTTTAAGCAGCACCATGGCGACTTGCAGACTTTGCTCTTCTTCAGCGAACGTTCATATTGAAGGTCGAGCAGAGAATACAGCATGGACTTCATCTTCCGAGTCGCTGCCAAAGATCAACGTAGGAGCTGATGGTCCCGGCTTGTTGTGTTGGGGCGGACCCGAATAAACCATCTCCTCTTCCTCCTCAGTATCACTTCCGAAGACAGGGATGGTGGCGTTAGTTTTATTCTCCGGCTTATGACACTTCTCCGTGTCTTCGAAATCCGGTAAGAAGTATTTGGCGTCTTCATATTTGCGGACCTCGTTCACAGAGAACGGGTTCAGTTCTCCCGTCACGGTATACTCAAAACCATCCTTAAAATACTTCATACACTGATGTTGTGTAGAAGGGATGACGTTGTACTCGTGTAACCATGGTCGGCCGAGCAAAGCGTTGTAGCATATCCTGGCGTCTATGACATGGAACTTAATGTCCGTGACGAGTAGCCCGAAGCGTAGCGTCAGTATCACAAATCCAAGAGTCTTTGACGATTGGGAGTCGAACCCGGAGATGGTGATCTTGTCCCGAGCAAGGTGCTGGACGCTCATGCAGATTTCCTTCAACACCCGCACGTTGAGTAGGTTAACATACGATCCGTTATCGATCAAGATTTTGCCTATCTTTATATCATGGCAATATCCTGAGACATAGAGGGGGCGATTGTGTTCGCACGTCCCAAGGAGAAGGTCTTCGTCTCCGAAAGTGACATCGGCCGTGTGCACTTCCTCCAATTCATCCTTCATCTTTTCCTCGGCCAGGCATGCTTGGAATTGTTCCGGGTCTTGGAGCGCCTTAATCAACGAATCTCTCGCCTCTTTTGATAGCAAAAGGGCGTCAAGAATGCTGAGCTGTGAGGGCAGCTTCCTTAGATGCGCTAAGACGTTGTAATCCACCTTATTCTTCTTCGGCAGGTTCTTGGCAGTTAACTCTTCCACAACTCGCTCATCTAAGGCGATATCTTCGGAGACCTGCTCTTTCCTTTTGTCTTTCTTGCTTAAAGGTCCGAGATTCTTTTCATGTAGCGTCCGATTGCGTAGCTGGATATTTTCGCAAACCTTCGGCTCTTCTTTTTTTCCCAAAGAGAATTCTTTAAAGAGAGGGGCAAGTTCCAGCTCCTCATCAGAATCGCTCCCGAATGTAGGCACTTGTGACCCGCCGATGTTAACCACGCGACAATCGCCAGCAGTTCTTTTAAACCCTTCGGCCGTATTTCTTTTCTCCCGACGAGTTTTACGCTTCTCCCGCTTAAAGCGTTGTCGATGAGCAACATACCCTTGCCACCATCTATCGAAAGCTTTGCACTCTTGAGTGGGGTGCGAAATCTTTTGATGATATAAGCAATAAGACGGGTGCATTTTCGCTTCACCGGTAATTTCTTCTTCGGATGATGGTAGCTTCATACCCATTGATATGGCCTTAGCAAACTTTTTCCTCATCTTCAATTGGCTTCTGTCGGTAGCAGGGGTATTTAGCTCTAACGGGGTCGTCTCAGCTCCTTCATCAAGTCGCCGGCGCTTGGGCCTTTCAAGTATAGCCATCTCGCGTTCTCGATCAGCTTTACTTTTTAGTCGAGCTTCGTTAAGGAACGCGTCAATCATTTCAACTGATAGCTCCGGAATTTTTGATTCGGTATCTGCCCCTAGCGTTTTAGTGCCAGTAGTCTCCTCATCGTTCGCGATCGAATGGAAGATCATATGACAGATCGCCACATAATCCTCGGGTTCATCCGATGAACTTTCTCCCTCATCTTCTTTTGAAAGACGTGATTGAGGAACTCTTGGAGCGTAATGGGAGTCCGTGCCTTTTGGTTGTATTCATCCAGCGCATCAATTTGCTTTTGTAAGTCTGTGTGGTTGTCGCCAGGCTTCACAGGCTTCTTTGACTTCTTTTTCTTCTTTTTCGAAGATTTTGACGGCTGGCTGCAAGTGCTTGAACCACCACCATCGGTGTTTGGAGTTGGACGTGGCTTCAACATCTTTTCCATAATTTGCGGCTCCAATGGGTTCTTCCACTTGATTGCTGGACATGTCTGAAGATCATTTAGCATCCTCTTTGTCTTGGCTGATAATACAACCTCCCAAGGAGCTTCTTCAACGACGGAGCATGTTGCCCCCAGCGTATTCGTCCCCTTAGAGGTGTGGGGCTGCGGGGGATTCACCTTCCATTTGTCAGATAACGCGAACTTGCCCTGTCGGTACTGGTTTTCAAGCCAATTTTTGAAAACGTAGCAATCTTCGATCAGATGGCCTAGTACTCGATGATAAGGACAGTAGTTGGGCTCGTTGACGTCAATTGGTTGCAACGGACGTTTTGGATCCGGCAGATTTATGAGTCTGTTGGGCAACGCCAGCTCGAATAACCTCCTCGTTTTATCGCGAGGAAAGGAATAAGGATGTCCCATCCTATCCTCAAGGGGTACGTACGGGCGCATATTATTTTGACGAGCAACCGGCTTCGAGTCGCTCGGTTGTTGTTGAGGATTAGCGACGACAATCGCTTTTCCCTTCCCTTTATCACATCGGGAGTCCGGCCTTGAAAGTGGGGGTTTATGGCCCATTTGATCCATTTGCGCTAGTTTGTCAATCAAGGCCTGGAAGGTAGTTGGCTTGAAAAACATCATAAATTGTGAGATGGTTGCTTGCGGATCAAGAGTTCCCACAAACATACCCACCGCGGGAGCTTCTTCAATGCGCTGCTCACACATCGACCATAAGTTCCGCCATCGTATAGCGTACTGAACCCACGTCTCGCCGGGTTTTACCCTGGCGTTAATCAGTGCTGTCATCGGGGTACGTTCACTGGCGCTTGCAAAATGCTGAGTAAACAACAGCTCCATCTCCGCGAAGGTTATAATAGAGTCGTTCGGGAGCTCAGAGTACCATTCAAACGCCGTATCTGATAAGCTTCCAACAAACTGGCGAAGCAACAGCTTGTCGTCACTGCCGGTGTTGCCGCAGAGTGCCCTGAACTGGGCAACATGCTGATGAGGATTGCCCGTCCCCTTGTAGACATGGAACTTGGGAATCGTATAACCTGGCGGGTACTTGATTTGATCGTACCAACTCGGATATGGTCTCCCCGTTTTCACGACCTGGCCGGCTGTTTCGGTTGCATGATGAACCCGTATTTGCTGGGCAATGTATTCATCCAAATCAGCTTTGGAGATTGTATCCTCTTTAGCTGTGGACAGAACTGGTGGAGGGTTCGACGTCTCTCCCCTATCGTCTTCAAGAATGATGAGGGGATCTTCAGCAGGTGGATCTTGTTGAATCATCATACCCACCATATCCTTGAACAGGAGGGCCATTTTCTTTATGTTGGCTGCCTGCTCCGCAGCTTCTTTATCTTTCTTCTCTAGTACGCGTCGAAGGAATTCGGCGTCCGTTTCTTGTTCTTGATGCTCGTCCGAGGATGTTTCAGGGGCTTCTTTTGGCCCTGTAAGCACGGCCATAGCGTTCATCATTTCTTGGAGCTTCTGCTGCTGCTCCTGAGCTTTGGTCACTGACCTCGTGTGCGGTCTATGACCTGTTGATATGCGGCTATCTTCTTTTCCCGATGCCATGTAAACCGTATGAACTGTCATGCCCCCTGACTTAGGGCGTTTAGGTTCACCATTTTTAACTTTTGCCGCTGACGCGGGAGTTTTCTCTGGCCTCCTTCTTTTGTGGGCCGTTGAAGTTGAAGGAACCGTTGAAGGGGGCGGCCTTGCAGCTGCTGTCCCCTGCTGTTTAATAGGATGGTCTTTTTCTTTTTGCACTTTCGCCTTCTTTTTCCGACGAGAGTGATCTGGGTCGATCACTGAGTCTTGAACCCTTCGCCAAACTTTATAAATTCTTGAGGACAGTCGTTGAGGGGACTGTTCTTGCTTTGTTTCTGGGACTTTCTCCGCAGGCAGAGGAGATCTTTTCAGTGTAGCGGTTGGAGAATTCTTCCGTACCCTCCTCAGCAGTTCAAAGCTGTTCCCAGTTGGAACAGCAGCGTTGACTTCCACCACTGGAGCCGGTGGAGTTAGCCCTGAGGGGGAGTTGCCCCCTGCCTTCCTCACTCATTGCCAATGGCGACGTCGAGCATGATGAGCCGTTGGGACTGTCTCGGAGATTGAGACATCTTCTTTTTGCCCCATGTCTGAATGTGGCGCCGCCGGTGTTAACCTCTTAAAGACTGAGGTTGTCTTTTGAGGGGTGATATTCAACCTGCCGAAGACGGATCCTTGAGCAGGGGCAGGAGCAGGAATCGCAAGTTTTGAAAAGACTGACCCTTTGACAGGGGAAGCCGCCTTGACGACTTCTGGAGCAACAGTTATTGCCTTCCTCGTGACAGCCAATTTAGAGTTCTGATTTAGCCTGGTGAAAACAGAGGCTGTCGGTTTGGTAGTGGGCGACCCGTTGACAGGGGTCGTCGTAGCAGTGAGCCGGTCGAAGACCGACTTCTTGTTCACTTCCGGTGTAGGTATTGGCGTAGGGAAGCATGTAGGTGGGATCATGGTCCCAAAGAACAGACCAGTGGTGGCTTGGGTCACCTGATCTACCGGCAGAGTGAGGAAGGAAGCCGCTTGGGGCCCATATGCTACACCTCCCGGTGAGGTGGAGTGTCCGTTGCAGTGGCACTTCGAGCAGTTGGTGCAGTTAGAGGCCATTGAATCTTGAGTTCTGCGCCAGGCAAAAGACCACCGGGCGTGCCAGAATAGGGGATTGCACTACTATTACTTATTTTTTTTCCTTTTATTTAAGATTATTGATCTTGTTCTTAGATCAATAGTCTGTCCATAAGAGAATTTTCTCTTTTTCCTAATGGTTTTTACCTTCTGTTGTTCTTGAGGAGTTCTCAATTGTTGAGGCGGCTCGACTCGTGAGATAAAGCCTTAGGCAGTGGGCATAAAAAAAGCCTGTTTCCTAAGCACTGGGACCCTGCAAGTTGGCCCAAAACGGTCTCTTGCATACCATCCACGGGTCTCACTCTCCAACATCGAACTTTGACAAGGAGGGAAACAACCGCTTACAAGTCCTCTCGACTCGTAAGAGGGAAAAATTCTCTTGTAGGATCCTTACGACTTACAAGAGAAAACCACACTTAGGAATCCTCACGATTCCTAAGGAGAAAAACCCACCTACGAGATCCTCACGATTCCTAAGGAGAAAAACCCACCTACGAGATCCTCTCGATCCGTAGGGAGAAAAGTCTCTATGAGACCCTCACGGCTCATAGAGTTGAAAAGTCTTAGGCAGCAGATCTGAACCTGCGGCCTAAGCCCTCGCTATCTCGTGAAGAAATAAATAAGCTTACTCTATTACCTGCTAATTGTGACGACATGCTGAGAAAGAGGAAAAGCAACAGAAAGAGCATCCGATTTACATTTGATCAAGCGTTCAAGACACATTCATTCATGCATGGGCAAAAAGACTCAGGACAAAAGATATATAATAAAGACAAGCTAGGATAAAAAAAAATAAAAAATTCCTTTAATATTGCCCGAAGTTCTTACTGTCATAAAAACAATAAACAAAAGTTACAATGGAATAACCTCAGATCCAGGGCATGAATTGAGGAGTTCAAAAGCGACCCTATCTATGACTTTCCAAGCCACGCGGACCATCCTAGTGTGCTTCCTTTCGCGAGCACAAGCGTCAGGGTCCCTCCCGATGTCTTCCACCCTCCAATAAGCAGCGAGTATGGCAGACTGTTGAAAGATCTCGTGCAAGAGGTCAATAAGACTGTCTCGCCGTATCTTCGAGATAAAGTTCAATAGGTACACAGAGTGCACCTTGTCCTCAGCGGCATCCAACGCCCTAAGCGGCATACCGGAACAGAATAGGGGAAGCGCTTCCCAGATAGCTCCCACGATAAGTTTAAGAAGAGAGGAACGTCGGGGAAGCAGTGGACCATTGTATGCGTCGAAGCGACTCATTATTTCAGCACACTCCTCGTTTGTGAACTCCCGATTTTGAGAGCGGCCAAGTCGGCGGATGTCCTCATGAGAGATGATCTCGTTAAGAGCATACATATGGGCGTTCATTTTTCCTGTGAATGAGGATCAACAGAATTATCAGAAAGACTGATTAAGCAAAACGATATAACACACTGAGGAATAAAATGCCATCTTTAAGTTCCAAGATCCATGAAGAATTCTTAAGAGTTCTTCTATATGATTTGGGAGGAGCAAAGCTCCATTAATGAATTAAGAAAATCCAAGGAAAATCTTTCAGAGAGCAGAGCTCTATGGAACCCTAGTAGGGTCCCCTTTAGTTCTCTTTAGATCCCTTTAAGACCTGTAGAGCAAAGCTCTGCTAAGTGAAACCCTAAATAGGTTTCCTTTAGATCAGGGATCTATTGAGAGCGAGGCTCTATCAATGAAAATTAATTTAATTTAATTTAATCCAAATTAAAATTTTCACCTAAAAGTTTTAAGAGTTTAACTCTTAATGTTCTTGAAAATAAAAAGTAGAGCTCTGAGTTCTGAAAGTAAAATTTTAGAGATGAGAATCATCTAAGGGACCAAAGGTCCTATTTATAGGCATCAAGTGCCCTTTCAGCTTCCAAGGGATGGCGTGACGGTTCGGAGTCTGCCACCGCTGCGCTCACGTTAGGAGGCCACGTAAGCGCAACGGTGGGGGGGCATTTGTTTACTCCAATCAGAGCAAAGCTCTTTTCAAATTCTAAGGTGGGAAAAGAAGCAATGCTTCTGTTTTTCTCCAATCAGAGCAAAGCTCTATCTTGAAAATTAAAGTTAAAATAAATGAAATAACGCTTCAGATCCCCTGCACTGCACGCAGAGCGCCACGTGTCAAAATCAGACACGTTAGCGCAAGGAGCGCAGCACCCAAGGTAGCGTACTCCATCAGAGCAAAGCTCTAAAAATAAATATAAAAAAAATAAAAAAATTCATCTGCGCGATACGTGTCAGCGCAGATGCGCAAGCGCAGCGCGACACGTGTCACGCTCTGGAGCATTAGCGCCAAGCAGAATTAAAATTCTGAGAAATCTTTTCTGTTCTTGTTAAAACAAGAAAATTTTCTTCTGTAAAACAGAGCCCTTCGGATCAAAGATCCAACGGTGGGGAAAATTCCCCAAATCACTCAGAGAATGATCTCTTTAACAAACTTTAACTAATTTATGGGCACTATAAAAAGGACCCTAGACCTCAATTCAAAAAAAACAACATTTTCTTGGAAAAAAAATCAAGAGCTTCAAACAGAGAGAACTCTGAGAAAAATTTCAAGAAAAAGGTAAAAACCTTTATAAGAGAGAAGAAATTTCCTCTAATAGATCATTGATCTAAAAACAAGATCAATGATCTTCACATAATAAATAGTGCTTTGCACTTCTTATGAACCACTGGTTCTTTAAAACAGGAAAAATAAAAATAAATAAAAAATAGTTCTTTGCACTTTTATGAACCTTTGGTTCTCTGAGATAAGAAAAACAAGAAAAAACTTTTTTTTTCTTAGATCTAAATCAAATAGTGCTTTGCACTTCTTTTATGAACCATCGGTTCTTGAATCTAAAAGGTTCTAAAATTAATAGTGCTTTGCACTTTTATGAACCTTTGGTTCTCTGAGATAAGAAAAACAAGAAAAAACTTGTTTTTTCTTAGATCTAAATCAAATAGTGCTTTGCACTTCTTTTATGAACCATCGGTTCTTGAATCTAAAAGATTCTCAAATTAATAGTGCTTTGCACTAATAAATCTGCACTGTTGCGCTCTTGGGTTGGCGCAAGCCGCCAGAGAGCGCCACGTGACAGCATCTGAACCCGTTGTGCTACGCGCTTTTGAAATAGAGCTTTGCTTTCTGAAATTGGTGCAACTCACCAGAGCGCGCCACGTGTCAGCAGCACAAGCGTAGCGCACTAGCGCAGCGCACTGCGCTGCTTGACACGTGTCATCATCATAAGTGCTTGCGCTCTTTGATTGGCGCAAAGCGCCTAAAAATGCAATGCATTTTCTCTGTCAAAAGGACCAGGCCCAAGTCAAAATGACCTAACAGGCCAAAATAAATTGCAAGGAAATAAATGGGCAGAGCCCAAATAAATTGATGCTTTGCATCCTTTATACAAGGGCAGGGCCCAAATAAAATTGATGCCTTGCATCATTCCTAAAAGAACAGAGCCCAAAACAAATTGATGCTCTGCATCCTTTCTGGGCAAAGCCTAAATAAAAATAAAAAAGAAATGCAATGCAAAAGCAAATAAAATGTTGAACATTTTCAACTGGACTTAGCCCAATTTTGGCCGTAAGTCCTTAAATTAAATTGACTGAGCAAGATTGCTCTCTTAAATCAATTTACTACCGGTTCGAGGGTACATCTCCGAACTCCTCTGACACCTGTCGTTGTAATCCTTCAACGACGTCAGAGAGGTGACGGGTCCCAACGACCACACGTAAATGGATTGCGGGGTCCTTAAACTCGTGGACCGAAACGTCCTTAAACTAATATCGGACCGAAACGTCCTTTAACTAATATCGGACCGAAACATCCTTAAATTAACGGTGGACCACTATGTCCTTAAACTGGTATTGGACCACCATGTCCCTAAACTGGCACAATAGAGCCCAAATGCTCTTTTGTCGGATCTAAACGATCCCGTTAAGTCGATCTTAGTCTTAAACTGGACTAACGTATCCTTAACAACCGTTTAAGTTGATCTTAGCCTCAAATATGGCTAACGCATCCTTAAACCTTCAAACAGACTTTAGTCCCAAATTGGACTATAAATTCCCCTAATCAACTTTGGCTCAAGGGTACATCTCCGAACTCCTCTGACATTTGTCGTTGTAATCCTTCAACGTCGTCAGAGAGGTGACGGGTCCCGACGACCATACATGCAATGGACCACTATGTCCCTAAACTGGAACAATAGAGCCCAAATGCACTTTTGTCGGATCTAAACGATCCCGTTAAGTTGATCTTAGTCTCAAATTGGACTAACGTATCCTTAACAAAGGATTAAGTTGATCTCAGCCTTAAATATGGCTAACGTGTCCTTAAATCAAACATTCAAACAAACTTTAGTCCCAAATTGGACTATAGATTTCTCAACCAACCTTGGTTCAAGGGCACATCTCTGAACTCCTCTGACATCTGCCGTTGTAATCCTTCTACGACGTTAGAGAGGTGACGAGTCCCGATGGCCAGATATTAAATGGATTATCACGTTAAGTTGATCTTAGCCGCAACGCGACTAATGCATCCTTAAACTAAAAAACACCAAACCCAAATCTAAGTAAATACGGATTTGGACTAATCCACGTCCTACGGGCGACGGCATTACTCAGTCTCCGTATACAATCCACGGGCAACCACAAAAAAAAAAAACACATACGACACGAAGTGAAATTCTAGAGAAGGAGAAAGTTATTACCGCGATGCGGTAGCGTAATTAACTGCAGGGGCTTGCGCCTGCAGGGAAGAGCGTCCCCACAATCAAAAAACCCCTGAAGCGAGGGGGAATCTGACGAAGTCTGCTACATCGGCCGCATCCGTCTAAACCTCCGATACACGGTGCCATAAATCAACTTGGCATCTTCGGAGAGGTGGACGGATAAAACCAAATAGCATCTGCCCCGAATCTCAGTGCCAGGATTTCGCAGTCGTGTGCGCCGCCATTCGGAGGGGAACAGATTCTGGTACGCCCGGTGGGACCTTTTCCACTTTCCACTCCACACTTCGTGTGTCGTGTTCGCGAACAAATCGCGGTTTACTGTGGTTGCCTGTGGATTCGAGGTACTAAGATTTTGTGTCTTGCTCCGTGCAGAAAACAGAAGATCAATGGCTTCAAACTGCACTGCCTACAACTGCAATTCTCGCTCGGTCCTTGCTGGAGGAGTGACTTATGGGCCCCAAGCGGCCTCCCTTTTCAAAATGCCGGTGAAGCAGGTGGCTCAAACCACCACTGGACTATTTTTTGGGACCATGCTCCCACCAATGAGCTTCAACGCCCCAATGACTTTGCAAGAAGCTCAAAAGAAGTCGGTCTTCGATCGACTTACCACTGCCGCGACCCCTCTCAACAGGTCGCCCAACTCCACTGCTTTAGGTTTTAATGGATTAGGCCAGAGCTCCATCGGGCCCATGAAGAAGCCTGCCATACCAGAAGACGTTATCCCGAAGCGGATAGCCATCCCAACTCCCGTTCTTGGCAAAGTCACCAAGGTTGCTTCCCATGCTCGGATGTCCGCTTCTGACAGGTTGGCCGTCCCCGTTCAACGGACGTCGATCTTTAAAGGACTGGTACCAGCATATTCTGACCAACACGGGGGGCATGAGGAGGTTACCCCTATAGCTGAAACAACTCCATTAGCACGACATGCTCGACGTCGCCACTGGCGCCGAGTAAAGAAGGCTGGGGGAAACTTCCCCTCTGGATTTACTCCTCCAGCTCCAATGGTGGGGATCAATACTGCTGTTCCAACCGGGAACAGCTTTGAATTGCTGAACACGGTGCGCAGAAACTCTTCTACTGCAATGTTGAAACGAACTCCTTCAGCTGCGATGAGTACTCCAGAGAAAAAGCTAGAACAGCCCCCTCAACGGCTGTCCTCTAAAATTTATAGAGTCTGGCGACAGGTCCAGGAGTCAGTGATTGAGGAAAACTATCTCCGCCAACGGAAAAAAAATGAAGGTTCGGCAAGAGAAGGATTACATCGTCAAGCCCCAAAAACCAATAGTTACCCGGGTGCCCATTACAACGGCCCCCTTAACTCCAATCACTCAGAAGAAAAGGAGGCCGCAAAAAGCCCCTGTGAACATGGCGAAGCATAAAAGCGCTGAACACAAACGCCCTAAATCTGGGGGCATTGTTGTGCACACTGTTTATATGGCTTCTGGAAAGGAGGAAAGCCGCACTTCTACGGGCCACCGACCGCTCACCCGATCCGTGACGAAAGCCCAGGAGCAACAACAAAAGCTTCAGGAAATGATGACTACAATGGCTGCACTCACTGAGCCAAAAGAAAGCTCTGAAACGCCTTCGGATGAGCGTCAAGAACAAGAAACCGATGCTGACTTTTTACGCAGAGTCCTCGAAAAGAGGGACAAAGAACCTGCAGAGCAAGCGGCTAACATAAAACAGATGGCGCTCCTCTTCCAAGATATGGTAGGGATGATGTTACAGCCGGACCCTCCTGCTGAAGATCCTCCGATCGTCCTTGAAGACGACAGGGGAGAAACGTCAAATCCTCCACCGACTCTGTCAACAGCCAAGGAGGAGGCAATCTCCAAAGCTGACTTGGACGAATATATAGCTCAGCAGATCCGGGTTCATCAGGTGAATGAAGCGGCTGGGAAAATTGCTAGAACTGGACGACCGTATCCGAGCTGGTACCACCAAATCAGTTACCCGCCGGGATATACGATCCCTAAATTCCACGTATATAAAGGGACAGGGAATCCGCATCAGCATGTCGCTCAATTCAGGGCCTTATGCGGCAATCCTGGAGGCGATGACAAATTGTTGCTACGTCAATTCGTCAGCAGCTTAGCAGAAACAGCCTTTGAATGGTATTCGGAGCTACCTAACGACTCTATCAAAACATTTGCAGAGATGGAGCTACTGTTCACACAAAGATTCGCAAGTGCTAGTGAACGCACCCCGATTACAGCACTGATAAATGCCAGGATAAGGCCGGGCGAAACGTGGGTCCAATACGCAACACGATGGCGAAACCTATGGTCGAAATGCGAACAACGCATAGAAGAGGCACCTGCGGTAGGCATATTTGTGGGCACTCTTGATCCGCAAGCGACCATCTCACAATTCATGATGTTCTTCAGGCCGACCACCTTCCAAGCATTGATCGACAAATTAGCCCAAATGGACCAGATGGGCCATGGACCGTCTCCTCCAAAACCAGATTCCCGAAATGAGAAAGGAAAAGGGAGAGCGATCGTCGTCGCCAATGCTCAGCAATAGTCGAACAACTCAAAGCCGGTCGTTCGCCAAAGCAACGTGCGTCCACGCCCATCCCTCGAAGAGAGGCTAGGACGTCCTAACTCGTTTCCTCAGAATAAAACGAGAAGATTGTTCCAGCTGGCAATGCGCAACAGACTCATTAATCTGCCGAGTCCAAAGCGTCTGTCGCAACCAGGCGATCTTAATAATCCCAATTATTGCCCTTACCACCAAACGGTAAGTCACCCAATTGAGGATTGTTACGTCTTTAAGGGATGGATCGAGGATCAATACCTATAAGGCAAGTTCGCGCTGTCGGAAAACTGGAAGGTAAACCCACCACAACCGCATGCTCCGAGAAAGATTGATACGCCGGGGGCATCATGGTCAGTCATAGAGAAAGACAAATGGACCGAAAAGTCCGTAAACTAGAAATTCGCCTCAAATACGGCAACGGCGGACCGCAATGTCCTAAAACTTGCAAATTATCGAAACGTCGTTAAACTACTATCAACCCGTGGCATCCTCAGGCTGGCGTGGTTATTAAAAAAAAATGGTATGTCCATAAGCAAAATGGGCACGGATGAAAACCCGAAAGGGCTCCGTGAGTAAAAACAGAAGGGCTACCGGCGAGAGTTTGTGAAAACCCGAAAGGGCGCAATCTCGTTAGAAAAAAGAATAAAAAGAATAAAAAAAGAGGAAAACGGTATGTCCATAAGCAAAATGGGCACGGATGAAAACCCGAAAGGGCTCCGTGAGTAAAAACAGCAGGGCTACCGGCGAGTGTTTGTGAAAACCCGAAAGGGCGCAACCTCGTTAAAACACTTACAGGGTCCTCTCGACCTTGTAAGGAGAAACCACCCGTGTGAGATCCTTACGACTCACAAGGGAGCAACACACTTAGGGATCCTCACGATTCCTAAGGAGAAATTACACTTGCGAGATCCTCACGACTCGTAAGGAGAACTCTCTTATGGGACCCTCACGGCTCATAATATTTGAAAGTCTTAAGTTACAGAGATCTAAACCTGTTCTTAAGCAACCCCAACAACCTTCGATATTGCCCTACAAGCGGCTCATATTGACCCTTCTATACAATCCACGGGCACGAATAAATATTTCCCTAACAAAGTCCCATCCGTGACTAGGGATATGCTTGTACAGCAAACAACACTTGTAAGTCCTCTCGACTTACAAGGAGAAAACCCTTTTGTAAGATCCTTACGACTTATAAGAGAACATGCACTTAGGAATCATCACGATTCCTAAGGAGAAAACACACCTACAAGATCCCCACGACTTGTAGGGAGAAATACCTTTGTGAGACCCTTACGGCTCATGAAGTCAAAAGCCTTAGCCGACAGGACCCTTAACCCTGTTTACTAAGCCACCTTTGTTCAACATCGACAGAGGCAAATGATGATTCGCTCCTGGCAATATCCCAATTGCAGCGATGTTGATGCCTAAACCGGTATCAAATTCCAAGTCCTTTCACGGCAAATGATGATTCGCTCTTGGCAATATTCCAGTCGCAGAGATACTGATGCCAAGATTGGTATCAGATCCCAAATCCCCTACTCGCGAAAAAAAATCAGCGAGCCAAAAAAAATGCATACGAAATAGCCGAAATGATGAGGCAACTTGCAAACAAAATCAGCAAGTAAAAATGTATGCATGCAAAATAGCCGAAATGATTGGGCAACTCGCAATAAAAAGCAGCGAGTAAAAAGAAAAATAGCCGAAATGATTGGGCACCGCGAAAAATAGCCGAAATGATTGGGCTATCGCGACCTTCGCGATATAAAAGCTGAAATGATAGAGCATCGCAGAAAGAACTAAAATAAAAAAAATATATATGTAACGAAATTCATGCCCTACAGGTTAGATCACATCGATTCCTGTATACAATCCAGGGGCACAAACAAAGAGGGAAACATACCTTTCCAATAGGCTCCATAAAAAAGCGAAGCCAAATCTCGACGGTTCACAGACAACCTAGAGACCATCTAAGCATTCGTCTCGTTACAGCAGATGAGATGTCAATAAAGGCGTTCCTTCGTAGTCCATCAAGATGCAGATACAACGCCAGCAAAAGACCTTGCGGTCGAAACAAAGCGAAGCGACGGCAAAATCCCAGCTTTATTTTGACGTTCTTCTCGATACAGCAGACAAAATGTCAACCCCAGCGTTCTTCCTCCAGCGAGATTCGGACGCGACAATCAAACAAACGGAGTCACGGCAAAATTCCAGCACCACCTCGACGTTCGTTTCGATACAGAAGATGAGCTGTCACCCTAGCGTTCTTCCTCCAGCAAGGATCAGACTCAACAATCAAACAAACTGAGTCACGGCAAAATCCCAGCTCCACCTCGACGTTCGTTTCGATACAGCAGACGAGTTGTCACTCCACCGTTCTTCCTCCAGCAAGGATCAGACGCGACAATCAAACAAACGGAGCCACGGAAAAATCCCAGCTCCAACCCGACGTTCGTCTCGATACAGCAGACGAGATGTCAGTCCAGCGTTCTTCCTCCAGCAGGGATTCGAACGCGACAATCAAACAGATGGAGCCATGGCAAAATCCTTAGTTCCAAACCTCGACGGTTCATCAGCAAACTAAAAACAACCGCGGCATTCGTCTCGATACAGTAGACGCGATGCCAGCAAAATGAAGCAAAGGCCAAATTCCTAGCTTCAGGGTCTTGACGGCAACTCACATAAAACTCGAAAGACTATCGGAGATCATCCCACACCAGCGCGGAGTGGTTATGACTCATCGGGGCTCGCCAAAATGAGCCTAACCTCAAGTAAAAAGAGGCATGGCAAATTCCTAACGCTTGTTCTTCCGACGGTCAAACTGCCTAGGAAGATTGCTTGAAGACGTCTTGTCCAGCCCCCGAAGGGATCAGAGACACGGCAGTCGCAGGGCTACTCGAACAGCACGATTGCCTATCGAGGACTATATCAGCTTATGCGACGGTACGATGGCCAAAACCCTAAGTACCACCTACCTTAACGGGCTTCTGTCGTAAAGAGCAGAGGTTAAATGCGACGTTAAGATGTTCTTGCGAGAAACGCTCGATTCGTCTCAACTTGTGAAGAAATTGTTGAGGCGGCTCGACTCGTGAGATAAAGCCTTAGGCAGTAGGCATAAAAGAAGCCTGTTTCCTAAGCACTGGGACCATACAAGTTGACCCAAAACGGTCTCTTGCATACCATCCACGGGTCTCACTCTTCAAAGTCGAGTTTCGACAGGGAGGGAAACAACCGCTTACGGGTCCTCTCGACTCGTAAGAGGGAAAAATTCTCTTATAAGATCCTTACGACTTATAAGAGAAAACCACACTTAGGGATCCTCACGATTCCTAAGGAGAAAAAACCACCTACGAGATCCTCTCGATCCGTAGGGAGAAAAGTCTCTATGAGACCCTCACGGCTCATAGAGTTGAAAAGTCTTAGGCGGCAGATCTGAACCTGCGGCCTAAGCCATTATTATTGCATGGAGAAATCAAGGTGCTTACCAGCTAATTGTGATAGTATACTGATGATAAGAGAGTGACAAAAAGAACATCCGATTTACACTTGATCAAGCGTTCGAGACACATTCATTCATGCAAAAGATTCAAAACAAAAGATAAGACAGGCTAGGGAAAACAAAAATTTTCATTAATATCGCCAGAAGTTCTTACAATCATAGAAGCAATAAACAAAAAATATAATTACAAGGGAATGACCTCGAACCCAGGGAATGGATTGAGGAACTCAAAAGCTACTCTATCTATGAATTTCCAGGCCTCGTGGACCATCCTAGTATGCTTTCTTTCGCGAGCACAAGCGTCAGGATCTCCCCTGATGTCTTCCACCCTCCGATAAGCAGGGAGTATGGCGGACTGTTGAAAGACCTCGTGCAAGAGATCGATAAGACTGTCTCGCCGTCTCTTCGAGATAAAGTTCAACAGGTACACAGAGTGCACCTTGTCCTCAGCAGCATCCAACGCCCTAAGTGGCACGCCAGAACAGAAGAGGGGAAGCGCTTCCCAGATGGCTCCCACGATAAGCTTAAGGAGGGAGGAACGTCGGGGAAGCAGTGGACCATTATACGCGTCGAAGCGACTCATTATTTCAGCACACTCCTCGTTTGTGAACTCCCGATTTTGAGAGCGGCCAAGTCGGCGGATGTCCCCATAAGAGATGATCTTGTTAAGAGCATGCATGTGGGCGTTCATTGTTCCTGTGAAAGAAAATCAACAAAAATTATCAGAAAGACTGATTAAGCAAAACGATATAATACACTGAGGAATAAAATGCCATCTTTAACTTCCAAGATCCATGAAGAATTCTTAAGAGTTCTTCTATATGATTTGGGAAGAGCAAAGCTACAATAATGAATTGAGAAAATCCAAGGAAAATCTTTCAGAGAGTAGAGCTCTATGGAACCCTAGTAGGGTCCCCTTTAGTTCTCTTTAGATCCCTTTAAGACCTGTAGAGCAAAGCTCTGCTAAGTGAAACCCTAAATGGGTTTCCTTTAGATCAGGGATCTACTGAGAGCGAGTCTCTATCAATGAAAATTAATTTAATTTAATTTAATTTAATCCAAATTAAAATTTTCACCTAAAAGTTTTAAGAGTTTAACTCTTGAGGTTCTTGAAAGTAAATAGCAGGGCTCTAAGTTCTGAAAGTAAAATTTTAGAGATGAAAATCATCTAAAGGACCAAAGGTCCTATTTATAGGCATCAAATGCCCTTTCAACTTCCAAAAGTTGCCACAACGGCTGGAATTCTGTCACCGTTGCACTCACATTTTGGAACCACATAAGCGCAACGGTGGGGGGCATTTGTTTACCCCAATCAGAGCAAAGCTCTGTTCAAATTCCATGGTGGGAAAAGAAGCAATGCTTCTGTTTTCCTCCAATCAGAGCAAAGCTCTGTCTTGAAAATTAAAGTGAAAATTAAATTTAAAATAAATGAAGCAACGCTTCAGATCCCCTGCGCTGCGCGCAGAGCGCCACGTGTCAGAATCAGACACGTTAGCGCACGGGGGCGCAGCGCCCTAGGCAGCGCACCCAATCAGAGCAAGGCTCTGTTTAAAATGCAAACTTTAATTAAAGAAGCAACGATTCAGCTCGCCTGCGCTCTGCGCTGCACGCCACGTGTCAGCGCAGTTGCGCTGTGCGACACGTGTCAGCGCAGTTGTCCAAGCGCAGTTGCGTTGCGCTGTGCGCTGTGCGACACGTGAAACAAGCTGGTGCACTTGCGCCAAACAGAATTAAAATTCTGAAAGATCTTTCTCAATCTTGTTAAAAATAAGAAGATTTTCTTCTATAAAACAGAAGCCCTTGGATCAAAGATCCAACGGTGGGGAAAATTCCCCAAATCACTCAGAGAAAGATCTCTTTAACAAATTTAACTAATTTATGGGCACTATAAAAAGGACCCCAGACCTCAATTCAAAGGCATCAACATTTTCTTGAAAAAAGTCAAGAGCTTCAAACAGAGAGAGAACTCTGAGAAAATTTCAAAGAAAAAGGTAAAAACCTTCACGAGAGAGAAGAAATCTCTTTTAATAAATCATTGATCTATAAACCAGATCAATGATCTTCACATAATAAACAGTGCTTTGCACTTCTTATGAACCACTGGTTCTTTAAAACAAGAAAACAATAAAATTAAAAAAATAGTGCTTTGCACTTCTATGAACCTCTGGTTCTTGAAATAAAAAGAAAAACCTGTTTTTCTTTGATCTAAACTAGATCAAGAAATCAAATAGTGCTTTGCACTTCTGTTCTTGAATCTAAAAGATTCTTAGTGCTTTGCACTTGCAAACTGCGCTGTTGCGCTCTTGGGAGAGCGCCAAGTGTCAACATCTAAACCGCTTGCGCCATGCGCTTTAAGATAGAGCTTTGCTCCCTGTAATTGGCGCAACTCACCAGAGTGCGCCACGTGTCAGCAGCGCAAGCGCAGCGCACTAGCACAGCGCACTGCGCTTGCGCGACACGTGTCAGCACTATAAGCGCTTGCGCTTTCTGATTGGCGCAAAGCGCCTGATAAATGCAATGCGTTTTCTCAAAAGGCCAGGCCCAAGTCTAAAGACCAAACAGGCCTAATTAAATTGATGCTCTGCATCATTTATAAATGGGCAAAGCCCAAACAAAATAATAAAAATGTTATGCAGATGCCTTGCAGAGCCCAAAATAAATTGATGCTCTGCATCTTTTATGGGCAGAGCCCAAACAAAAAAATAGAAAATAATGCAATGCATTATTTAAAAATGGGCCAAGCCCCAACACAGGTCTAACAGACCAAAAACAAATAAAAGGCGTTGAATATTCTCAACTGGACTTAGCCCAATCATGGCCGTAAGTCCTCAAATTAAATTGACTGAGCACGGCTGCTCTCTTAAATCAATTTACATCCGGTTCAAGGGTACATCTCTGAACTCCTCTGACACCAAGAGTTGTAATCCTTCAACGATGTCAGAGAGGCGACGGGTCCCGACAACCACACATCAACATGGACTGTGGGGTCCTTAAACCCGCGGACTTATGCGTCCTTAAACTAACGGACTAATGCGTCCTTAAACACACCCATATGGACTATGGGGTCCTTAAACCCATGGACCGCAATGTCCTTAAACTACCAATGGACCGCAATGTCCCTAAAACTGGAACAATAGAGCCTCCAAATGCTTTTTTTCGGATCTAAACGATCCCGTTTAAGTTGATCTTAGCCCCAAACACGGCTAACGTATCCTTAAACATTCCAATGGACTATAAAACTCCAAATCAACCTTGGTTTAATGGTACATCTCTGAACTCCTCTGACATCTGTCGTTGTAATCCTTCAACGATGTTAGAGAGGTGACGAGTCCCGATGGCCAGATATTAAATGGATTATCACGTTAAGTTGATCTTAGTCTTAAACAGGACTATCGTATCCTTAACGAACGTTTAACTTGATCTTAGCCGCAACGCGACTAATGCATCCTTAAACTCAAAACACCAAACCCAAATCTAAGTAAATACGGATTTGGACTAATCCACGTCCTACGGGTGACGGCATTACTCAGTCTCCGTATACAATCCACGGGTAACCACAAACAAAACAAACACACACGACACGAAGTGAAATTCTGGAGAAGGAGAAAGTTGTTACCGCGATGCGGTAGCGTAATTAACTGCAGGGGCTTGCGCCTGCAGGGAAGAGCGTCCCCACAATCAAAAACCCCTCAAGCGAGGGGGAATCTGACGAAGTCTGCTACATCGGCCGTATCCGTCTAAACCTCCGATACACGGTGCCATAAATCAACTTGGCATCTTCGGAGAGGTGGACGGATAAAACCAAATAGCATCTGCCCCGAATCTCAGCGTCAGGACATCGCAGTCTCGTGCGCCGCCATTCGGAGGGGAACAGATCCAACGATAAGTGTCAGAGGAGTTCAGAGATTTACCCTTGAACCGTATGTAAATTGATTTAAGAGAGCAATCATGCTCAGTCAATTTAATTTAAGGACTTACGGCCAAAATTGGGCTAAGTCCAGTTGAAAATGTTCAACATTTTATTTGCTTTTGCTTTGCATTTCTTTTTTATTTTTATTTAGGCTTTGCCCAGAAAGGATGCAGAGCATCAATTTGTTTTGGGCTCTGTTCTTTTAGGAATGATGCAAGGCATCAATTTTATTTGGGCTCTGCCCTTGTATAAAGGATGCAAAGCATCAATTTATTTGGGCTCTGCCCATTTATTACCTTACAATTTATTTTGGCCTGTTAGGTCATTTTGACTTGGGCCTGGCCCTTCTGACAGAGAAAATGCATTGCATTTATCAGGCGCTTTGCGCCAATCAGAGAGCGCAAGCGCTTATAGTGCTGACACGTGTCGCGCAAGCGTAGTGCGCTGCGCTAGTGCGCTGCGCTTGCGCTGCTGACACGTGGCGCACTCTGGTGAGTTGCGCCAATTACAGGGAGCAAAGCTCTATCTTAAAGCGCTTGGCGCAAGCGATTCAGATGCTGACACTTGGCGCTCTCCCTAGAGCGCAACAGCGCAGTTTGCAAGTGCACTAAGAATCTTTTAGATTCAAGAACAGAAGTGCAAAGCACTATTTGATTTCTTGATCTAGTTTAGATCAAAGAAAAACAAGTTTTTCTTTTTATTTCAAGAACCAGAGGTTCATAAAAGTGCAAAGCACTATTTTTTTTTATTTTGTTGTTTTCTTGTTTTAAAGAACCAGTGGTTCATAAGAAGTGCAAAGCACTGTTTATTATGTGAAGATCATTGATCTGGTTTTTAGATCAATGATTTTTTAAAAGTGATTCCTTCTCTCTCGTGAAGGTTTTACTTTTTTCTTTGAAATTTTCTCAGAGTTCTCTCTCTGTTTGAAGCTCTTGACTTTTTTTAAGAAAATGTTGATGCCTTTGAATTGAGGTCTGGGGTACTTTTTATAGTGCCCATAAATTAGTTAAATTTGTTAAAGAGATCTTTCTCTGAGTGATTTGGGGAATTTTCCCTACCGTTGGATCTTTGATCCAAGGGCTTCTGTTTTATAGAAGAAAATCTTCTTGTTTTTAACAAGATTGAGAAAGATCTTTCAAAATTTTAATTCTGTTTGGCGCAAGTGCACCAGCTTGTGACACGTGTCGCGCAGCGCACAGTACTTGCGCAACTGCGCTTGCGCAACTGCGCTGACACGTGTCGCGCGGCGTAACTGCGCTGACACGTGTCGCGCAGCGCAACTGCGTTGACACGTGGCGTGCAGCGCAGTGCGCAAGCGAGCTGAAGCGTTGCTTCTTTAATTAAAGTTTGAATTTTAAACAGAGCCTTCCTCTGATTGGGTACGCTGCCTAGGGCGCTGCGCCCCCCCTGCGCTAACGTGTCTGATTCTGACACGTGGCGCTCTGCGCGCAGCGCAAGGGATCTGAAGCGTTGCTTCATTTATTTTAAATTTAATTTTCACTTTAATTTTCAAGACAGAGCTTTGCTCTGATTGGAGGAAAACAGAAGCATTGCTTCTTTTCCCACCATGGAATTTGAACAGAGTTTTGCTCTGATTGGGGTAAACACCCACTTTGGGGAAGAACTAGGGCTCAAGGGGAGAAGCCCTTCATCAGCTTCAAAACATCCTAGGAGTTTAACTCCTCATATATATATATACATACACATACACACACACACACACAGAATAATAAGTGCTCCTTTTTGGGAGTATAACTCCCATTGCAGGGACCAAGTCCCTTTTGCTGCTCGAGCACCCACGTGCAGACATATGGCGTGCTAGCGCTCTTGCGCTCGCAGCGGTAGCGCCCAAAGCGCTAGCCCCCGAGCGCCCAAAGCGCTAGCGCCCGAGCGCCCACGTGCTGACAAGTGGTGCGCTAGCGCTCGTGCGCTCAGAGCGCTAGCACCCATGCGCCCAAAGCGCTAGCGCTCGAGCGCCCACGTGCTGACACGTGGTGCACTAGCGCTCAAGCGCTCAGTGCGCTAGCGCCTAAAGCGCTAGCGCCCGAGCGCCCACGTGCTGACACGTGGTGCGCTAGCGCTCAAAGAGCTAGCGCCCACGTGCTGACACGTGGTGCGCTAGCGCTCTTACGTTCAGAGCACTATTGCCCAAAGCACTAGTGCCCGAGCGCCCACGTGCTGACACGTGGCGCGCTAGTGCTCAAAGCGCTAGCGCTCAGAGCGCTACCGCCCAAAGCGCTAGCACCCGAGCACTAGCGCCCAAAGCGCTAGCGTCCGAGCGCTCTCGTGCTGACACGTGGTGCGCCAGCGCTTAAAGCACTAGCGCTCTTGCGCTCAAAGCGCTGGTGCTGGCCCTACGCTTCTTTTGGATTCCTTTTCCTCTTTTTATATATATATACATACTCTACAACACTATCCCCCTAAAAAAAATTTGGGCCAGGGCGCTACCCCGCACTCCGCAAGGGGGCTGCTAGGCCCCTTGACCCCCAGCCCGCTATCCGTGTAGTGGGACCCCTGTAAAAACTCTGCGTGGCTCCCGATATATCCAAAAACCCCTTTCAAAACACAACACACGCACGCTGCACATCGAGTTCGTATGACCAGTTTAACCCGTTAATCGGAGGTTCCCTCGCTCCAAAGGTGAGGGGTAATTAACAGCAGCTTTGTCCGCGGCTGCCGGAGATTCGGATCCCCACAACCAATAAACTCCGGCCTATCCTAGGCAGGGGGAATCTATAGTACGCCTGACAAGCGCGCGCGTATTCCCATCTCAATGGGGTAACGAAAAACACCCTACAATGTTGTACCCATTTTTGGGGCTGGTTTTTACAAAAGGTGGTGCTGCCAAAATTTTAAAGGAAATAAAATTAGACTTTTAAAGAATTTGGGTTGAGATTTCAAAGGTTTTAACAATGTTATTATTTCTTACTACATTTGATGGTTTAGATTGCTGGGTTTTCGGCTTACTTAAATTGTGTTACGCCTGTGGACGTTGCGTAGTTTAAGGGCCGTCACGTGCCAATTTCGGGTCGTGACAAAGTTGGTATCAGAGTGCTAGGATTTACCTTTCGGGGTGTAGGATGACCTTGGTATGATTGAGTAGGTAGCTTAAGCCGAGTAACGTAGTTTGTGTATGTCCGCGGCATACTCACGATGCGGTACTCCGCCTAAAGTGATCTAAGTACAAATTGCTTGAAATTCCTTCCTTGATATATATCCTTGAGATTCGATTTCCGTGTTCATATCGAATCTTATTTCTACTTATAGCCTTTGCAGCCAATGGCTATGGGGACTCAGAGTGATGCAGCGAGGGCCGAGGTCAGGATTGACTCGGGAGGGATGAGGACTGACCAGGATGGCATGCTCGTTGCACAAGAGCGGACGGATCCGCCTTCGACAGATAGTATCGCTAGGCTTATGGCAGAGATGCAGGACACGCGCCAGATGATGAGTTCATTGGTTGAGGCCGTTCGAGCGCAGCGACAGGAGGTTGTCACCCCTGTTACCCAGTTGTTCCTTGCGGTCAGAATACAGCATTCCGTCACCTATATAGCACCAGTGGATGCAGCCCTAGTTGACGAGACACGTATTCCAGAGACTTTAGGAGTTCCGGAATAGTGGAGGACTCGTACCGTTGTACCAGCCCAGAGACAGAGGCCTAGTCATCGAGACAGATTTCGTGACCGTCACTGGAGTAGCAGAGGCTTTGGACGAGGACAGTCGTTCACCTCTCATCCCCAGGAGGGTCAGCAGCCATCGCGTGGATGTTTCTGGTGCGGGAGCCTTCATCACCTCATCAGGGATTGTTACTTAGCACCGCGTCAGGGTCGCATTCAGAGAGGTCATGGATGCGGTAGGTTCGCTCAGAGGGGACAGGTTGGCAGAGGAGGAGTTCAGCCAATTGAGGGTAGGGGGCAGACACGAGAGTTTGCTTCTACTCTTCGGGACGCACGGGCGTCCAATATAGAGTTTTCAGGTATTCTAAATTTGTATGTTCTTTTGATGTACTTGTTTGTTTTGCATACTTTGTGCCATTGTAAGGACGAGAGTCATGTTAGCTAGATCAGCCGTTTGTTGTGTTAACTTCTGTCAGCGATTCTTTTGTTGAGCGACACGTATTTCGGTCGTGTGCCAATCGGATAGGAGATAGAGATTCGTCCGTCATTTTGATCCTTCTAGAGAGGTTGGATTTGACGTTCTCCTGGGCACGGACTGGTTAGCTACGTGCTAGGCGTCTGTGGACTACCGCGAGAATACAGCCAGGTTTTTTTTTCCCGGCAAGTCAGTTCTTGTTGTGCAGGGGGACAGTGGTGCCGCCTCACACAGCTTGAATTCAGCCTTTTTCGCTAGTCGGCTTTTGAGGAGAGGATGTCGAGGATTCTTGGCATTCATTCATAATACCGGAGCCAAAGTGGGTTTGTTAGACCGGGTTCCTTTCGTGCGAGAGTGTTCCGAAGTTGTTCCAGATGAGCCGGCGGAGCTTACGGAGCTTAAGGATTAGCTGCAGAGTTGTTTGTTGGGGGGCTCTTGCGTCTGAGTGTTTCGCATTGGGGAGCTCCTATTTCTGTTAGTCAAGGAGAAAGACGGCAGTTTGAGGTTGTGTATCGATGGATTGTCAACTGAACCGTCTTACGGTGCGGATAGGTATCCTTTATCTCGCATTGACGATTTCTTCGATCAGCTCCCGAGTGCGAGACATTTTCTAAGTTTGTTTGGGATCAGGTCATCATTGTTGCGGGTTCAGAGTGATGACATTCCGAAGACTGCCTTGTGCGTGCTACGGGCTTTGTGTGTTTTGGTGCTGTCATTGGACTCTGCATTCGTAGATATGATGAACCAGATTTATTCATTCCGTTCCTCGACCAGTTTATTGTTGTGTCATTGATGACATTCTGGTCTTTTCTAATGTGTCATGAGGAACAGGAGTAGCACTTGAGGATTTCTTTTGCAGACATTGGGAGAGTGCCAGCTGTTTGCTAGATTCTCGGAGTGTTCCTTCAGGCTTGCTTGTTTTGACTCCTAGGTCTTGTAGTTACGGGAGACGGTTTTCGTATGGTCCCGAAGAAGATCGAGGTCGTACTGCTTAGGTCCAGACTTGTGTGCAGGACGGAGGTCCGCAGATTCTGGGCTTTGCAGGTTTTTACTGCCGTTTCGTGCAGTATTACTAATGTATCGTTGCACCATTGACTGGACTGACCAGAAAGGAGGTTCCTTTTCTTTGGACTGAGGCATGCGTGCGGAGTTTTCGGCAGTTGAAGACTCGGTTAACAACTGCACGAGTTCTTTCTTTGCTTGCTCGTTCGGGCAACTTTGTTGTTTGACTGTGATGTTTTGCGAGTGGGGATCGATTGTGTACTGATGTGGCACATTCGAGTTATCACTTTTGCTTCCCGACATTTAGAGGATGTACGAGCAGGATATCCAACTCCTGATCTGGAGATGGCCGCGGTGGTCGTGCGTTGGAGATCTGGAGACACTACTTGTTCGGAGAGTCGTGTTAGATTTTCCCGGACCACCAGAGCTTAATGTACATCTTCCTCCAGCGGGTTTTGATTGTTGAGATAGTCTTCTGTAGACTTACAGTTCTTGTGCGATCATTGAGTACAGCTTAAGTTCGCCTCTACTGAGGGGACAGCTTGCTCATATCCGCGCCCGTCCACTTTTCCTTAATCGATTTCGCGAGGCACTGCCCGCCGATACTCGTTCGTCAAAGATTCTTGAGCATACTCGGTTGGGTAATGATTCGGAGTACTTGATTTATGACCAGATGTTCTACGTTTAGGGACGCGTTTGTGTGTACCTGTTGCTGATAGGCAGAGACGCGAAATCCTAAAGCAGGCACATCAGTCAGCTTTGTTAGTTGTATGTATGGCCTAGAGGCCAGTATTGTACAGATGATGTATAATATATTGGATGCTTGGACATATATTGAGAGGACTTTCTTGCTCGATATGATAGTATGCTATCTGGTTGCTCTTTACTTAAACATGTATACTTGTCTCTTGATACTGTCTTATAGTTATATGTTAGTAAAGCCCTTAGGATGTGTACTTGACTACCTGGACTATGATGCAGATCATACTAGTGGGGACAGAGTAGTCCATAAGTACATCCTTTAATGTTCCTAGTCATAGGTGTATCGAGATAGGGCATCGATATACCATAGTAGACTAGCGTATACGCTTCTCGACCCATGAGATGGGCGATGGATGATCCCATATGCATTGGTGTTTGACATCAGAGATGGTATACGGGTGCTCAGTGGAGACTAGGTACACTGAACGGACTCGCCGAGAACTCCCAGATGGTATTATACCTCACGTCCGATGGCAGTTCTCTGGTGACACTTGTGCAGGTTAGTCTGTAGACCCGAGATCGTCATAGAGTCTTGTGTGATTCCCACTGTGCTTTGATTTCCACATTACCACGTCCATGAGGGCGCGCAAAATGGTGGTTTTTGGGTACATCCCCAAGTCACATGGAGGCAATGAGCGATAGGAGGGGTTTCGTCTCTCCCGGTATTGGGGGTTGATGTTGCGCTGTGCTCGATTGGCCATAACAGGGAAGTCCTTGGCCAGGGCTGAGTTAGAGATTTACTGGTAAGTGTTACCAGTAGTTTCTCGACATGTTATGAGCCTCACATCGGCACGACTTATCGGTTATTATGGTCTGGCGTTTACCACCCCTAGACTTGATATGCGACATATCAGACGAGGAAACCGGACTGTACGTGAAGTGTTACCGGCAGGCTTTTACAGGAGTTGGAGCGGGCTTGCTTGCTGATCTTTTGATCGCTCAATACCCAGGTGGCCGTTACGTCCAGCTAGTACCGCTGACGGCTTGTGGGTGGTTGATGTGATCATCACCTACTGCCGGCGTATTGACGAGTCATTAGAATCCAACACAGAGGTTTTACTGGCTCAGGAAAAACGAAATAGGAGCGCATATGTGATATGTGCGGGACCGAGAATAATGCGTGTATGTGATACCGCATTCTATTCTCGCGACTTTTTGTATCGGTTGGTTATATATGATATAGCCGGGTTATCGAATCAAGTGTTGATTCGATAAGTCGATACATTGGATGTTAGTCGGTTATATGAAATATGACCGGATTATTAAGTCAAGTGTTGATTTAATAATTTAGTGTATAATTGTATATTAGATATACTAGTTTACATTAACTAACACTTGTTCACTTAAGGATTTTTCTCACATGTGCACAACTTTAATATATATGTGATATATATTAAAAATGTGTTTTCATTTTGTATCATGGTTGATGATACACATGACTTGGGTGTATGAGACTTACACCATGCTATTTATTATGTTGGGTTTTAATATTTAAAGTAATTACAAATTTAGTGGAGGATTAGCAAAATGCATGAAGCTTGTGGAAGCTTGTGGATGCATTGACTAAGTGCACTAAGTTTGTTTTTACTATGGATATTTGTTAACCCAACCATAAGGATTAGCCATGGTTATGTCTCTACATGAGTTAGTATATGATACTCACTCACCATGGTTAGCTTTCTCACTTGATCATTATCTCTTCTCATTTTATTTTCTTCATCTTCTTCCTTGATCTAAAAAGCTCACTAGGGTTTGATCCAAAGTGAGAAACATTGTGAGAAACTAAATTCTAAAGTGAACCCACTTCCTATTTCTCCATCCTCTACTAGACTAGCACTTTAGTTTAGGGTGTTTGCTTTACTAATTCTCTAGTTAGTGAAGTAGAAGCTTGAGTTGGCATCCCCTCGACGTAGATCATTTTTGGCCTCGAAGACTTCAAGCAAGGACGCTCCTTTAGCCTCGTGAAGCCATGCAAGATTCCGGGAGAACCACGATCGCAGCGAAGGGACTTCAACAAGGAGCTAAAGAAGTGAAGGACCGATCTACAAAGGTTGTATTTCATATTCACTTAGTCATAGATGCTATTTACTTGCATGTGAAACCCTAATTTTCTAGCAAAGATCTTGTTTAGGGTTGTTAGGCACGGCTAAAATTTTAATCGGGCATGGTCGATGCTTTCTTAACCCTTGTTAGAGTGCCTAGTAACCCTACAAGCTTTCGGTGTTCATTCAAGTTCCACCAATTTGTAGCTTGACTTATGAAATAGTTACAGATGGGAAGGGATGAAGAGTGAAGTTTCGGATTTCGTTTCAAAGTGTCTGTCTTGTTGTGGGTTACGGTTGAGCATCTGAGACCGGCTGGAGAGTTGCAACCTTTAACATTTCCGGAGTGGGAGTGGGAGCAGATCTCTATGAATATTCGTTGTGGCGTCTACCCTGGTCTAGACAGGGTGTGATTCCATTTTGGTGTTGTTGTCCGGTTATGAAAAGTTTGCTTTGTTGTTCTTTGTTAAGTTTGTGCATTGCACGGAGTTCCTTCATGGGTCGTATCAAACAGAGGCGCCCTGTTCGCTTGCCGTCTTAGGCAGGAGCATCAGGAAGCCTTGGGTACTGGTTGAGCTCTAGCTCCGTTTTTCCATCAGCAGGATGATGGTTTTGTTAGAATGGGCTATACCGACTCTGGAGGATATGCTTCTGCGTACGTACTAATTGTTGTCGACAGTTGGGATCGTCACTTGCCATTGTTAGGGTTCTCCCTCGATAGCTGTTATCAGGAGACATTCCAATTGGCAACCTTTAGGTTTTGTTGTTAAGTCGTGTCGATCGCCATTCTGTTTTTCTGACTCTGTATAAGTAGGATTTTTAGACCCCAGCTAGTCTAGAGACTTCGGAGATGATCCAGTTGGTTCAGGTCAGGATGAGGACAGCCCAGTGCAGACAGAGGTCTTATGCCGACCGTGGTGGTCGCAGATTGATTTCACAGTGGGAGATTATCTATTCCTATGGATTTTTCCGATGTATGACGTGTTGAGTTTTGGGAAGCTTATCCCAGGATTGTAGGTCCTTTCAAGATCCTTAAAGCGAGTTAGTTCCATTGCCTATAATTTGGCACTTCCACCCAGATTATTGAGTATTCACCCCATATTTCTTGTGTCGATACTTTGCAATTACCTTCATGACTTTCTCACATGATTCAGCACCAGACCATTTAGCTTAGACGCGATCTTTTTGTTCACCGGCAGCCAATTTTGTTAATGGCTCGGTAGGTGGAGAAACTTCGGTCAAGGGTCTTGCCATCTGTAGACGATTTTCTTGAACGTAGTCGTATAGTGAGGAGATCACTTAGAACTATGCGAGCGAGATTTGGGAGTTTTGTACTCTTCTCATTGGAGGTACGCATAGTGAGAATTTTAAATTCGGGGATGAATTTTTATAGGGGGGAGATTGTAACGCCTTAGATTTCGGTTAGTATTAGTTTAGACGTTAATGCGGGTTTACTGTAAAATTTTACCAATTTGGGTTCCTCACATTTTATAATATTTAATTAATAATTTATTATGATTTATTATGGACATGCACGCACGTGTGCACGTTAATGTGAGGGTTTGTTTGTGTAATCTTGATCTTAGCAACCATGACACTGAGCCATTTATCTAATCTTTCCTTTAATCCTTTGCCTTAACCCTAATTCTTAATCCTTTCCTAGATATTTTAAGTGAGAAGAGAAGATATTTCTTTGGGTGTGTGAGGTGGCTTGATGAGTATTATGAATTCATTAATGGTGTTTTAATGCAAGGTGCACTAACCCCTTAACCTCACCTCTCTCTCTCTCTCTCTCTTTTTATCATTCACTCTCTCTCTCTTTTTCTCTATCTCTTTTCTTTTCCCTCATTCCTCTCTCATTTAAACTGAACACTTCTTCATTCCATCTCAAATCCATCACAAACTTCACAAATCTCACCAAAAATCACATCTTTGAACACCTTTTGCCTCTTGGATGCCTTGGAGCAATTGCAACGCCTTAGATTTCGGTTAGTGTTAGTTTAGACGTTAATGCGGGTTTACTGTAAAAAGTTTACCAATTCGGGTTCCTCACATTTTATAACATTTAATTAATAATTTTATTATTATTTGTTATGGCATGCACGCACGTGTGCACATTAATGTGAGGGTTTATTTGTACTAATCTTGTTCATAGCAACCTTGACACTTAGCCTAATCTAATCTTTTCTTTAATCCAACCCTTAACCCTAAACTCCTAGATCTTTTGTGAGAAGAGGAGATATTTGTTTTGGATGTGATGAGGTGTGTGTGAAAGCATTAATAGAGAATTAATGCTAATGGTTACACTCACCCTCACCCTTAACCTCACCCCTTTCTCTCATTTCTTCATACACTCTCTCTCACACTTTCTCACTTATTTCACTTCTCATTTTATTCATTCCTCTCATATAAAACTGAACACTCTTAAGTTTCCATCACCAAACTTCATCAAATCCTTCACAAAACTCACCAAAATCACTTCTTTGAACATCTTTTGCCTCTTGGATGCCTTAGAGCTAGCAAAGCTTGGATCTTTGAGTTCTTTTGGTTTGGTAATGATCTCTATCTATTCTTTAAGTAGTTTTTGGGTTGTGTAGACTTTTAGTTTTAGTTTACAATGTTTAAAGTTAAGTTTATGTGCAAATATCGTATTTTTAGTATCGTTTGTGACATCTGTGATCTGCTGTGACCCGGAGAGTTTACTAGAAAACCAAACAATGTAGTTGTGTTATACCTGAGACCATTGGACATCACCTGGAGCACGGACCCGTGGAGGTCGGACTCAGCCGGCGACGAGAAGAGGAATTCCGGCGACGTTGGTTTTTGAGTCAAGTTAGGGTTTGTGTTTTTCTGGGTAGGTGTCTGCTTTGGTTTAGGTGTGTTTGGTCTTGTTTGGTTGTTGAGTTTTCTCAGTATACAAAATCTGGGATCACTTAGGTTGTTTTCTGTGTTTCGTTTACGCGCGATACGTTATACGACACGGATCGTGGACTTTGTGTGATTTGTCTCTTGGGTTGGTTTCGTCGTGTCGCTATGCACATTAGCCACAATACGAACACTTGAGAGTATGTTTTGTGTTGTTGCGTCGGTTAAATATAGTTTGTACGTGTTTTGGGTCTTTTACTAATATACACTTATTTTATCGTTTTATTGTTTTAGGTTCGCAGGCGGGGACTTCGGACGCTGCGAGAAAGGGAAAACAGGTAGTAAGCTTCACTTAGCCAGGAGCGTAGGTGAGTAGATTTAATATCTACAAAGAAATCGCCCGCATGGCGTTGTGTGTCTGGGCTAGAGATGTTAATATTGTCGCATATTCTATGTCATATATAGAGTTGTGCATACACCATACTGCTTAGTTAATTGTTGTGCTTGGACTAGTATCCTTAGGACACTGCACTATTATTGGCGGCTCATGTTGCATGAGCACTGATTGTATGCCACACACACCGTCAATAATTGCCATGACACGCACAATCCACATATAGTTAAGATATTGTTTGGTTAGGGACATTGAGACATTGATTCATATTTCTTTACGCATATGACATATAGCATACCTATATACCTACATACTTACACATATGCCTTGACATGCTTACTTGCTAGTTACCTGTATTACCTAGAGGGTATTATACCATTAGTAATAGGTACATACACATATAATGGCATAGCTACATGTATACCTTACTATACCTTTATGTTTACACATAGATCTGGCTTTAGCTACATGCTTACCTTTAATTGATGTTATATAGGATTGGAGAAATTAGGGCATGATATTTATATTAACTTGTTGCAGTTAAATAGCGGCTTTTCCTTTATATGATTACATTTCAGTTTTATGTTGCATATATTATATTCATGGATTTTCGCATTGGGATATGGATTTTTCATGAAACTACTACTGTCCTCAAATCCAGAAAACATCATGAAAAATCCATATCTCAATGTGAAAATCCATGAATATAATATATGCAACATAAAACTGAAATGTAAGCATATAAAGGAAAAGCCGCTATTTAACTGCAATAAGTTAATATAAATATCATGCGATTCATAATTTCTCCAAGTCTATATAACATCAAATAAAGGTAAGCATGTAACTAAAGCCGGATATATGTGTAAACATAAAGGTATAGTAAGGTATACATATAGCTATGTCATTATGTGTGTATGTACCTATTACTAATGGTATAATACCCTATAAGTAATACAGGTAACTAGCATGTAAGCATGTCAAGGCATATTTGTAAGTATGTAGGTATTGTAACGCCTTGAAAAAAGTCGTTTTGGTGTTTTCCCGAAAATCGGTGAAAATTTGGTATTTTTCCGTAAATCGTCTTTTTTGTTATTTTGCAGTTTAGGCCTAATTATACCTAATTCGGATAGGTAATTGCTAGTTTTTAGTAGCTAATGAGTCACTTATAAAATTCTGGTTGTTTAAAAAAATTTCCCTATTTTTCAATTTTTAATATTATTTTAATATGTTAAAAATACTTTAAATTAGCGATAAATACAAATTTAAATGGGCTAATTTTAATCTTTAAAATCATGTTAACTAAAATCTAGTTTGTAATATAATTTTTTAGTATTTTATTTTAAGTTCTATTTAGTTATAATCGAAGGAAACTAAAATTTTAATTATTTGAACTAAAACTTGCAAATATGGTATTGTGGGGGGTCTTTTTGCGTAGAATATTTTTGTATTCACTGACACACACCCTCACTCCCCTTGGCCGGCCCCACCACTGCTGGAATCAGCCACCATCCCCCTCTTTTTGACTTTAAATCATGTGAATGAATTATTTTGAGTAGGATTTAAATATAGTAAATGGGTGGGGGTATTATGGTATTTTTTGGGGGTTGGGGGGGTTGACTTAGACTTATTCCCCCATCCCCTCACATCCCCCATCCCTCTCTCTCTCAGCCGAAATTTCTGCAGCAACAGCCCAAAAAAAAAAATTCCCCAATTCTCATTCCCTTTTGCTTCATTTTTATCTCAAAAATCCATCAAAATCCAAATTTTTTTTCACAAATTCAAAGCAAACCCTTATTCCACCTCCTCTCAAACCTAAATTGGTTCAAATCTTGGAGAAAGGAGGTGTCTTGAGTGGCTAGAGCAACCAAGGGTTTGAGCTTGTGAGGTATAATTTCTAATCTATAGTTAATTGGTAGTTGTATTATGCTAAATTTGAACTTTGAAATGTTAAATTAGTGTTAATTTCTAATCTAGTTTTTTTTAAGAGAGTAGTTGTTTTAAACTAGGTTTTTAGAAACCATTAATAGGTTAATTAAGTTATTTTGCTATCTAGTGTTTTATACAAACCAAATCTAAGAGGTTAACTTACTTATTGGACTTCAAATTAGTGTTAATTTAGTGTTTAATGTATAGTTTGGGTTGGATTTTTTAGTTATGAAAATCAAGAAAGGTTTTGTTATGGAAAAAAGGGGGATTTAAAGCATTACACATGGGTTATGTGAGGGTTGTAGATTGCTTGTATTGTGGTTGGTTGTTCAAGCTTGATAGTAGTCTTTTGTCGCAAAGCGACGGTGTTTGCACCGATTTTGGAATGCAAATGCTTACTAGTTTTTTTTATAAAATTATGTGATGAATTATTTGTGATATCTTGATGATTGTATTGGCATCTCCTACGACTTTTAGGGTGTGTGAATGCGGATTTTTGGTTCTATCGGGTTTTAGCTTTGCCGGGAGCCCAAAACGACGATTATAGTTAATTTTTGTTATTTTCGTGTGTGTTCCGCGTACCTTGTCCACGATGTGCCAAGCTTGTGAACGTTGATATTTTCGTTTGGGATTTGCGTCGTTTGATGATATGTAACCTTATGTTTGGTATTGGTGCAAATTCCAGGTTCGGTCGCGGAGACTTCGGACGCGCAACGAAAAGGAAAAGCGGTGATTGGACATAGCTAGCTGGAGATTCCGGTGAGTAGATGTAACATCTACGGGAGAATATCGTTTGGATGGTGCAAGTCGCCCGATAGTTTAAGTAGTTAAGGATTTCTAGTGATATTACTAACTACATCCATGCTTATTTTGATATACATATGCGAACCCATTCTATAGGACACCTGCACCATTGCCAGGGTTTTTATATGCAGCACGAGCACTATTCATGCGTACACACACGCCCTGGTAATTTCCATGTCACGACACTAGATAACTTATAATTTAGAATATTGTCACCATATTTGATACTTAAACCTGTACTATTGCAATAAATCCTTAAAATAAAAGTGTAGAATTGCTATTCATGTGCATGTATATCATTATATCATTTATTCATACATAGTCTATTAATCATACATTGTAAGTTGAACATTGATACCATATGCATTCATTATCATGGACGTATGCACTCATGATGATTTCTTGAGATTTTATGATATTTCTGGATTTCGGGGGAGAGCCGCAAAATTTCTAAACTTATTACCTTTTTTAAAATATGTAAATTGCGGTTTTCTAGTGATGTAAGTGTCATACACCATGAGTTTGCTGTAGTTTTCGTGACCCGTTTCGAGGAGTTGGATGAGCCGTTTCGGGTACATGGTGGGCCCGGTAATGTACCCCGGGGCAAGAAGGTCGTGTTGCTGACGTTGAGCCTGGCAGGGGATGGACTACGTACCGGTGACTTTTTGGCATGCCGGATATCCAGAGGATACCGACCGTGGACGCAAGATGATGCGATATTGACATTTGAGATGGGTCAGCCGGACGGCTGAGGCCAGAGATACTGTGACATGGATACATGAGATTGAGAAAGTTTTGAGGTATTGATATTGGACACAGATTCTTGTTGATTCTATTGTTATTGTGCTGATATTTCAAAAGAGATTCCTAAAACAAAAACATGATTTCTTATACTTACACATTCAGATCACGAGTTGATTCATATTACATACATACCTGCTAGTACATTCATGTTGCATACATACCTGCTAGTATATCCTGCCATACTTGTATTATAGATGCTAGGATGCTTGTGTGCATGCTTGCGATAGCCTCTTTAGATGTTATTTATTACTCACCAGTTGGCAACTCACCCCCGTTGTGCCACAGTCTTTTGCAGGTCCGCTCCGTCAACACAGTAGCGGCGGGCGCACTTGCTTCTTTTGCCTCTTTTGCCTGGACTCGAGGCTTTTGCTCGTAGGTTGGTTGTATTATTATTTTGTACCACCTTATATATTCTTTGTATCTAGAGTACTCCATCAACTGTATCTACCAGTATTGTTGTATATTGACCTAGAGACGAGACTGTGAGATTTGTGGGCTTTTATGCTATATTTTGGGGTCGAGCTCACTTGAGTCGACATGATGTTTTACTTGTGCTTCTTATGTTTATTTATGCACATTGCTGATTTACATTGCGTGGGATTTGTGACCGCCTTCTGGCGAAGAGCTAGCTCCCGCTTGGGGATGCCTTATTTGTTGTATTCATATATATTCTTGTTGTACCCATTTTGGAGGCCAGTATTTACAAAGGAGACTCTGCCGAAATTTTCGGAAAAATTGATATTGCTTTTAAAAAAGGCTTGCTATGACTTATTTGATAAATTTGCTTTCAATTTATTGGTTTTTCCTCCACTCTACTGCTTATTTGGTTTTGATTTCTGGGCTTTAGCTTACTTATTTTACGGACGCCTTAAAACGTTTCGTAACTTTAGTGCTAGTCACGTTCCGTACCCTGCGGGTCGTGACAAAGTTGGTATCAGAGCGATAGGTTTTACCTTTCTGAGTGTAGGATGACCTTTGGCAGATGGAGTAAGTGACTTAAGCAGGGTAACGTAGCGTGTGCATGTCTGCGGCATACTTGCGATACAGTGCTCCGCCTAAGTGACTTTAGGATATACTTGCTGGAAAATTCCTTCTTCAATTCCGTGTATCGTATGATTCTATTGCACTGTTCTTATTATCATGTTTCCTGTACCAGCCACTATGCCGCCGAAGGCTATGAGGGTGTAGAGGGCTGCCGCCCGAGATGAGATCCGAGCAGGCTCGTCCGAGACGAGGACCGAGCAGGGTGGCGTACCTACGCCTCAGGGACAGACTGATCTGCATTCCCCAGGCCGCATGGACAGGCTAGAGTCTGGTATGGAGGAGCTACGACAGATGATGGGAGGTATGCAGGAGTTACGACTGATGGTGGGATCCTTAGTAGCGGCCAGTCGTGCACCGAGATCGGAGGATGTACCTACCACATCACAAACTACCATTGTACCTGCTGCCCAGACAGTTGCTACTACTACTACCGTGGCTATCCCAGTATTGCTACAGGATTTCATGAGGCTGAGACCTCCAGTCTTCACGTGCACCGATGCAGCAGAGGATCCGCAGACATTTCTTGACAGTTTAGCCAGGATCTGCCGTTCGCTCAGATGTTCTAACGATCGATGGGTGGAGCTTTCGAGTTTCCGTCTAGAGGGCCTCGTGCAGACATGGTGGCAGTCTGTCTTGAGAGGTCGAGCTGCAGGTCTACCGCCTATGACTTGGGCCGAGTTTACAGCAGTCTTTCTAGCTCGTTTCCCCCCAGAGAGCATTCGTGACGCCGGAGCTCGTAGTTTTGAGGCCTTGATCAAGACTCCCGGGATGACGGTGTCTGAGTACGATGTCCAGTTTAAGTAGTTGTCCAGATATGCTCCGTATCTGGTGGATACTCAAGAAAAGAGAGTGAAGAGGTTCATGCAGGGACTTGACACCCAGCTATTTCTTTCTAGTGGCGCCCAGCACTTCGACACTTATTTAGCTGTTATGGACACGGCATTACGGATGGAGGCACGCATTTCACAGACTTCGGCCGTTTCTGGGCCGAAAAGGATTCGCACCGATATGCCGTCGCAGAGGCAGCACGCCAGATTCTTTCCAATAGATGGGCCTGACAGAGGATTTGGACGGGGTCAGTTATATGGTTCATATCCACAGGGACAACAGCCGTCGCCAGGATATTTTGGGTGCGGGAGTCCGCACTCTGTATTAGAGACTGTCCGGTGAGATGACAGGGAGCGGCGACAGTTCCACATGTTACCTTACCACCATCACCACCTCCTCCTCAGAGAGCCCTACTTCCTACCACAGGCGATGCTCCACGACAATTCGATGCACCCAGAGGCCGTGGACATGGCGGTCCGATCCAGAGAGGACGAGGAGGCCGAGGCCGAAGACAGCCAGTTATTGGTGGGGGTCAGGCCCGAGTTTTTGCTTCGACACCGCAGGATGCGCAGGTATCCAATGCCGTTGTGACAGGTACCTTGCCAGTACGTTCTTTCGACGCACGAGTATTATTCGACCCAGGTTCCTTACATTCGTACGTATCTACACACTTTGCACCGATGTTGGGCCATGAGTCGTCGTCGTTAGATCAGCCGCTTGTTGTTATTACCCCGGTAGGCGAGTCGTTTGTCGCTCGTTTTGTGTTTCCATTGTGTTCCGTTCGTATCGAGGAGAGGGATTCGTCGTTTGATTTGATTCTCCTCGATATTTGGTCTTTGATGTGCTTCTGGGCATGGACTGGCTGGCAACTTGTTATGCTTCGGTGGACTGCCGTGAGAAGGCAGTCAGATTTAGCTTTCCGGGAGAGCCAGTCCTTGTTATTCTGGGAGACCGCAGCGTCACCTTCCCAGCTTGATTTCGTCTCTTCGCGCTGGTTAGCTCTTGCGGAAGGGATATCAGGGATTCTTAGCATATTTTTTGATACTCGAGCTGCAGAGGTTCCGTTGGACCGGGTCCTGATTGTTTGTGAGTTCCCTGATGTTTTCCCTTACGAGCTGCTTGGGCTACCGCCTGAGCGCGATGTTGAGTTCTGCATCGATTTGATTCCCGGCTCGGGGCCTATTTCTATACCGCCTTATCGGATGGCCCCGGCGGAGCATAGAGAGCTGAAGGATCAGTTGCAGGATTTATTAGATAAAGGGCTTATTCGACCTAGCGTTTCTCCGTGGAGTGCTTCGGTCCTGTTTGTCAAGAAGAAGGAAGGCAGTTTGCGTTTGTGTATCGACTACCGCCAGCTGAACAAGGTTACCGTATGGAACCGGTATCCCTTACCACGTATCGACGATTTGTTCGACCAGCTTCAGGGGGCAGGATATTTCTCGAGGATCGATTTGCGATCAGGATACCATCAGCTACGAGTTCGACAGGAGGATATACCGAGGACAGCTTTCCGCACGCGCTACGGCCACTATGAGTTTTTGGTGATGTCGTTCGGACTCACCAGCGCCCCAACAGCATTCATGGATCTGATGAACCGTATATTCCGGCCGTATCTCGACTTGTTCATCATTGTGTTCATTGATGATATTTTGGTGTATTCCTGGAGCCGAGAGGAGAACGAGCAGCACTTTAGGATTACGTTGCAGACTTTGAGGGAGCACCGGCTTTTCGCTAAATTTTCCAAGTGTGCATTCTGGCTGGACAGCGTTGGTTTCTTGGGTCACGTGATTACGAGAGATGGCATATGTGTTGACCCGAAGAAGATCTAGGCCGTTCAGCAGTAGCCCAGACCGACATCAGTTACGGAGATCCGCAGTTTCCTAGGCCTGGCTGGCTACTACAGGCGATTCGTTAAGGATTTCTCCTGTATTGCTGCACCTTTGACCGAATTGACCCAGAAGGGAATTCCTTTCGATTGGACGGAGGAGAGCGAGCACAGTTTCCAGCAGCTACGGACTTGTTTGACTACGGCGCCGGTATTATCTTTGCCTTCAGGATCAGACGGATTTGTGGTCTATTGTGACGCTTCACGAGAGGGGCTAGGGTGCGTATTGATGCAGCATGACAAGGTGATCGCGTATGCTTCACGGCAATTGAGGAAACATGAACAGAACTACCCCACTCATGATTTGGAGATGGCTGCAGTGGTCTTTGCACTTAAGATCTAGTGACATTACCTATTCGGCGAGTCGTGTCAGATATTCACTGATCACAACAGCTTAAAGTATATATTTCAGCAGCGAGACCTGAATCTCAGACAGCGCCGTTGGATGGAACTAGTAAAGGACTACGATTGCGAGATTTTGTATCACCCGGGCAAGGCTAATGTAGTGGCGGATGCTTTGAGCAGGAGGCCCGGGGTTAGTCTATCTTGTTTGCGCGTAGTACAGAAGCAGTCGTCGGCAGATTGGCAGACTTTATGCGACAGCCGAGTTGAGTTCGAGTTCACTTCGATAAGGGGAAAGCTTGCGCATGTTCGTGCATGTCCGCAGTTACTTGACCGTATTCGAGAGGCACAGCCCAGCGATAACCATCTTTCAGAGATCATGGAGCAGATTAGGCAGGGCAGAGATTTCGAGTTCGTGATCGATGATCAGGGAGTACTGTGATTTGGGACTCGATTGTGCGTACCAGATTCTGAGGGACTACGACGTGAGATTCTTGAGGAGGCGCATAGATCGACATACAGCGTTCATCCGGGTTCCACCAAGACGTACCACGATTTGAGAGATGTCTTTTGGTGCGACGGGATGAAGAGGGACGTCACTGATTTCGTGTCGAGATGCCTGACTTGTCAGCAAGTCAAGGCCGAGCACCAGAGGCTCACAGGAGAGATGCAGCCTTTGCCTATTCCGGAGTGGAAATGGGAGCAGATTTCTATGGACTTCATTGTGGGTCTATCCAGGACCAGTCGAGGGTACGACTCCATTTGGGTGATCATGGATTGATTGACGAAAGCGGCTCACTTCCTGCCAGTGAAGACCACTTTCAGTTTTGCTCAGTATGCCCAAATCTACATCGACGAGATTGTATGACTGCATGAAGTCCCGACGTGTATCGTGTCCGACAGAGGCACCCGGTTTACCAGCCGACTATAGCAGAGACTTCAGGAGGCATTGGGCACCCATTTGAGTTTCAGCACAGCATTTCATCCGCAGTCCGACGGCCAGTCAGAGCGGACTATTCAGACTCTTGAGAACATGCTCCGAGCGTGCGTTTTAGATTTCGGAGGTAGCTGGGATCATCATTTACCCTTAGTGGAGTTCTCCTACAACAACAGCTTCCAGGATACTATTCAGATGGCGCCTTTCGAGGCATTGTATAGGAGGAGATGCAGATCGCCCGTCTGTTGGACAGAGCTCATCGAAAGCAGTATATTAGGGCCGCAGCTTGTTGAGGGGACGACCGCGAAGATACAGTTGATTCGAGACCGGATGAGAGCGGCTCAGAGCAGGCAGAAATCGTATGCGGACAGACGCCGTCGCAGACTAGAGTTCGCAGTTGGCGATTATGTTTTTCTGAGGGTCTCTTCGATGAAGGCCGTGATGCGATTTGGGCGAAAAGGAAAGCTTAGTCCCAGATTTGTGGGTCCCTTCGAGATCCTTGAGCGTGTCGGCGCAGTTGCGTATCGTTTAGCTCTTCCACCCAGCTTTCCCGATGTTCACCCCATCTTCCATGTTTCGATGCTCCGCAAGTACCTTCACGACCCTTCGCATGCGATTCAGCACCCGACAATCCAGCTAGAGCGCAACCTTTCTTTTGCAAAGCAGCTGGTGGTCATCCTGGATCGGCAGGTGAAGAAATTGAGATCGAAAGTTATACCGACCGTCAAGGTCCTTTGGCGTGGCCCGAGCAGCGAGGAGGTCACCTGGGAGACCGAGAACGAGATGAGGAAGAAATATCCCCATCTCTTTGAAGGTACGCGTAGCTATATTTTTTAAATTCGGGTACCGAATTTCTTTAAGGGGGGAAGATTGTAACGCCTTGGAAAAGACGTTTTGGTGTTTTCCCGAAAATCGTTGAAAATTTGGTATTTTTCCGTAAATCGTTTTTTTTGTTATTTTGCAGTTTAGGCCTAATTATACCTAATTCGGATACGCAATTGCTAGTTTTTAGTAGCTAATGAGTTACTTAAAAAATTCTGGTCATTTAAAATTTTTCCCCTATTTTTCAATTTTTAATATTTTTTTAAGCTGTTAAAAATAAATTAAATTAGCGATAAATACAAATTTAAATGGTCTAATTTTAATCTTTAAAATCATGTTAACTAAAATCTAGTTTGTAATATAATTTTTTAGTATTTTATTTTAAGTTTTATTTAGTTATAATCGAAGGAAACTAAAATTTTAATTATTTGAACTAAAACATGCAAATATGGTATTGTGGGGGGTCTTTTTGCATAGAATCTTTTTGTATTCACTCACACTCACCCTCACTCCCCTTGGCCGGCCCCACCACTGCTGGAATCAGCCACCATCCCCCTCTTTTTGACTTTAAATCATGTGAATGAATTGTTTTGAGTAGGATTTAAATATAGTAAATGGGTGGGGGTATTATGGTATTTCTTGGAGGGGCTGACTTAAACTTTTTGCACCATCCCCTCACATCCCCCATCCCTCTCCCTCTCAGCCGAAATTTCTGCAGCAACAGCCCAAAAAAAAAAATTCCCCAATTCTCATTCCCTTTTGCTTCATTTTTATCTCAAAAATCCATCAAAATCCAAAATTTCTTTCACAAATTCAAAGCAAACCCTTATTGCACCTCCTCTCAAACCTAAATTGGTTCAAATCTTGGAGAAAGGAGGTCTCTTGAGTGGCTAGAGTAACCAAGGGTTTGGGCTTGTGAGGTATAATTTCTAATCTATGGTTAATTGGTAGTTGTATTATGCTAAATTTGAACTTTGAAATGTTAAATTAGTGTTAATTTCTAATCTAGTTTTTTTTAAGAGAGTAGTTGTTTTAAACTAGGTTTTTAGAAACCATTAATAGGTTAATTAAGTTACTTTTCTATCTAGTGTTTTATACAAACCAAATCTAAGAGGTTAACTTACTTATTGGACTTCAAATTAGTGTTAATTTAGTGTTTCATGTATAGTTTAGGTTGGATTTTGTTAGTTATGAAAAATCAAGAAAGGTTTTGTTATGGAAAAAAAATGGGATTTGAAGAATTACATGTGGGTTATGAGAGGGTTGTATATTGCTTGTAGTGTGGTTGGTTGTTCAAGCATGATAGTAGTCTTTTGTCGGAAAGCGACGGTGTTTGCACCGATTTTGGAATGCAAATGCTTACTAGTTTTTTTTTATAAAATTATGTGATGAATTATTTGTGATATCTTGATGATTGTATTGGCATTTCCTACGACTTTTAGGGTGTGTGAATGCGGATTTTTGGTTTTATCGGTTTTTAGCTTTGCCGGGCGCCCAAAACAACGATTATAGTTAGTTTTTGTTATTTTCGTGTGTGTTCCGTGCACCTTGTGCATGTTGTGCCAAGCTTGTGAACGTTGATATTTTCGTTTGGGATTTGCGTCGTTTCATGATATGTAACCTTATGTTTGGTATTGGTGCAAATTCCAAGTTCGGTCGCGGAGACTTCGGTCGCGCAACGAAAAGGGAAAGCGGTGATTGGACATAGCTAGCTGGGGATTCCGGTGAGTAGATGTATCATCTACGGGAGAATATCTTTTTGATGGCGCAAGTCGCCCGATAGTTTAAGTAGTTAAGGATTTCTAGTGATATTAGTAACTACATCCATGCTTATTTTGATATACATATGCGAACCTATTCTATAGGACACCTGCACCATTGCCAGGGTTTTTATATGCAGCACGAGCACTATTCATGCGTACACACACGCCCTGGTAATTGCCATGTCACCACACTAGATAACTTATAATCTAGAATATTGTAACCATATTTGATACTTAAACCTGTACTATTGCAATAAATCCTTAAAATAAAAGTGTAGAATTGTTATTCATGTGCATGTATATCATTATATCATTTGTTCATGCATAGTCTATTAATCATACATTATAACTTGAACATTGATACCATATGTATTCATTATCATAGACGTATGCACTCATGATGATTTCTTGAGATTTTATGATATTTCCGGATTTCGGGGGAAAGCCGCAAAATTTCTAAACATATTACCTTTTTTAAAATATGTAAATTGCGGTTTCCTTGTGATGTAAGTGTCGTCCACCAGGAGTTTGTTGTGGTTTTTGAGACCCGTTTTAAAGAGTTGGATGTACCGTCTCGGGTACATGGTGGGCCCGGTAAGGTACCCCGGGGCAAGAAGGTCGTGTTGCTGACGTTGAGCCTGGCAGGGGATGGACTACCTACCGGTGACTTTTTGGCACGGCGGATATCCAGAGGATACCGGCCGTGGCCGCGAGATGATGAGATATTGACATTTGAGATGGGTCAGCCGGACGGCTGAGGCCAGAGATACTGTGACATGGATACATGAGATTGAGACAATTTTGAGTTGTCGATGTTAGAGACAGATTCTTGTTGATTCTATTGGTATTGTGCTGATATTTCAAAAGAGATTCCTAAAGGAAAAACATGATTTCTTATACTTACACATTCGGATCACGAGTTGATGCATATTGCATACATACCTGCTAGTACATTCATGTTGCATACATACCTGCTAGTATATCCTGCCATGCCTGTATTATAGATGCTAGGATGCTTGTGTGCATGCTTGCGATAGCCTCTATAGATGTTATTTATTACTCACGAGTTGGAAACTCACTCCCGTTGTGCCACAGTCTTTTGCAGGTCCGCTCCGTCAGCACAGTAGCGGCAGGCGCACTTGCCTCTTTTGCCTCTTTTGCCTAGACTCGAGGCTTTTGCTCGTAGGTGGGTTGTATTAGTATTTTGTACCACCTTGTATATTCTTTGTATCTAGAGTACTCCATCTACTGTATCTACCAGTATTGTTGTATATTGACCTAGAGACGAGACTGTGAGATTTGTGGGCTTTTATGCTGTATTTTGGGGTCGAGCTGACTATAGTCGACAAGATGTTATACTTGTGCTTCTTTTGTTTATTTATGCACATTGCTGATTTACATTGCGTGGGATTTGTGACCTCCTTGTGTCGATGAGCTAGCTCCCGCTTAGGGATGCCTTATTTGTTGTATTTATATATATTCTTATTGTACCCATTTTGGGGTCCAGTATTTACAAAGGAGACTCTGCCGAAATTTTCAGAAAAATTGATATTGCTTTTAAAAAAGGTTTTCTATGACTTATTTGATAAATTTGCTTTCAATTTATTGGTTTTTCCTCCACTCTACTGCTTATTTGGTTTTGATTTCTGGGCTTTGGCTTACTTATTTTACGGACGCCTTGAGACGTTTCGTAACTTAAGTGCCAGTCACGTTCCGTACCCTTCGGGTCGTGACAGGTATACAGGTATGCTATATGTCATATGTATAAAGAAATATGAATCAATGTCTCAATATCCCTAACCAAACAATATCATATCTATATGTGGGTTGTGCGTGTCATGGAAATTATTGACGATGTGCGTGGCATACAATCAGTGCTCGTGCAACATGAGCCGTCAATAATAGTGCAGTGTCCTAAGGATACTAGTCCAAGCACAACAATTAACTAAGCAGTAGGGTGTATGCGCAACTCTATATATGACATAGAATATGTGACAATATTAACATCTCTAGCCCAGACGCATAACGCCATGCGGGCGATTCCCCCGTAGATGTTAAATCTACTCACCAACGCTCCTGGCTAAGTGAAGCCTACCACCTGTTTTCCCTTTATCACAGCGTACGAAGTCCCCGTCTACAAACCTAAAACTATAAAACGATAAAACAAGTGTATATTAGTAAAAGACCCAAAACACGTACAAACTACATTTAACCGACGCAAAAACACAAAACATACTCTCAAGCATTCGTATTGTAGCTAACGTGCGTAGCGACACGACGAAACCAACCCAAGAGCAAAATCACACAAAGTGCACGATCCGTGTCGTATAACGTATCGCGTGTAAACGCAACACAAGAAACTACCTAGGTAATCCCAGATTTTGTATACTGAGAAAACTCAACAACCAAACAAGACCAAACACACCCAAACCAAAGCAGACACCTACCCAGAAAAACCCAAACCCTAACTCGACTCAAAAACCGACATCGCCGAAATTCCTCTTCTCGTCTCCGGCCGAGTACGAGCTCCTGGGGTCTGTGCTCCAGGTGATGTCCTATGGTCTCAGGTATAACACAACTATATAGTTTGGTTTTCTAGTATACTCTCCGTATCACAACAGATCACAGATGTCACAAACGACACTAAAAATACGATATTTGCACATAAACTTAAATTTAAACATTCTAAACTAAAACTAAAAGTCTACACAACACAAAAACTACTTAAAGAACAGATAGAGATCATTACCAAAACAAAAGAACTCAAAGATCCAAGCTTTGCAAGCTCCAAGGCATCCAAGAGGCAAAAGATGTTCAAAGAAGTGATTTTGGTGAGTTTTGTGAAGGATTTGATGAAGTTTGGTGATGGAAACTTAAGAGTGTTCAGTTTGATATGAGAGGAATGAATAAAATGAGAAGGGAAACAAGTGAGAGATAGTGAGAGAGAGTGTATAAAGAAATGAGAGAGAGAGGTGAGGTTAAGGGTGAAGGTGAGTGTAACCTTTAGCATTAATTCTCCATTAATGCTTTCACACACACCTCATCACATCCAAAACAAATATCTCATCTTCTCACAAAACATCTAGGAGTTTAGGGTTAAGGGTTGGATTAAAGCAATGATTAGATTAGGTTAAGTGTCATGGTTGCTAAGAACAAGATTAGCACAAACAAACCCTCACATTAACGTGCACACGTGCGTGCATGCCATAACAAATAATAATAAAATTATTAATTAAATGTTATAAAATGCGAGGGACACGAATTGGTAAACTTTTTACAGTAAACCCGCAATAACGTCGAAACTAACACTAACCGAAATCTAAGGCATTACAGTCTCCCCCATATAAAAATTCATCCCCGAATTTAAAATTCTCACTAAGCGTAACTTCAAAGAGAAGATTACAAAACTCTCATATCTCGCTCGCAGCCTTCCAAGTGATCACCTCATTATACGGCTACGTCCAAGAAACCCCCCCCCCCACAGATGGCAAGACCCTTGACCGAAGTTTCTCCACCTGCCGAGCCATTAACACAATTGGCTGCCGGTGAGCAAAAGATCGCGTCCAAATTAAATGGTTTGGTGTTGAATCATGTGAGAAAGTCATGAAGGTAATTGCAACGTATGATACAAGGAATACGGGGTGAATACTCAATAATCTGGGCGGAAGTGCCAATATAAAGGCAACGAAACTAAATCGCTTTAAGGATCTCAAAAGGACCTACAATTCTGGGATAAGCTTCCCAAAACACAACACGTCATTCATCGGAAAGTCCTTCGGAATACATGATCTCCCACTGCGAACTCAAGTCTACGACCACCATGGTCGGCATAAGACTTCTGTCAGCACTGGGCCGTTCTCATCCTAACCTGAACCAACTGGATCATCTCTGAAGTCTCTAGACTAGCTGGGGTCCAAAAATCCTACTTAAGCAGAGTCAGAAAAAAAAGTGAATGGAGATCGACACGACCTAACAACTAAACCTAAAGGTTGCCAATTGGAATGTCTCCAGATAATAGCTATCGTAGGAGAGAACCCTAACAATGGAGAGTGACGATCCCAACTGCCGACAACACTTAGTACGTACGCACAAGTATATCCTCCAGAGTCGGTATAGCCCGCTCTCACAAAACTATCATCCTGCGGATGGAAAAACGGAGCTAAAGCTCAACCAGTACCTAAGGCATCCTGAAGCTCCTGCCCTAGACGGCAAGCGAACAGGGTTGCTCTATTGGATACAACATATGAAGGAACTCCGTGCAAACAAAGAGTATTGTCCGATTTCTGAGTATTCACCCCGTATTTCTTGTGTCGATACTTTGCAATTACCTACATGACTTTCTCACATGATTCAGCACCAGACCATTTATTTTGGACGCGATCTTTTCGTTCACCGGCAGCGAATTGTGTTAATGGCTCGGCAGGTGGAGAAACATCGGTCAAGGGTCTTGCCATCTATGGAGGGTTTTCATGGACGTAGCCGTATAATGAGGAGATCACTTAGAAGGCTGTGAGCGAGATTTGGGAGTTTTGTACTCTTCTCGTTGAAGGTACACGTAGTGAGAATTTTGAATTCGCGAACGAATTTTTATAAGGGGTAAGATTGTAACGCCTTAGATTTCGGTTAGAGTTAGTTTAGACGTTAATGCGAGTTTACTGTAAAAAGTTTACCAATCCAGGTTCCTCACATTTTATAACATTTAATTAATAATTTTTTATTATTTGTTATGGACATGCACGCATGTGTGCACGTTAATGTGAGGGTTTGTTTGTTTAATCTTGTTCTTAGCAACCATGACACTTAACCATTTATCTAATCTTTGCTTTAATCCTTTGCCTTAACCCTAATCCTTAAACCTTTCCTAGATATTTTGAGTGAGAAGAGAAGATATTTCTTTAGGTGTGTGAAGTGGCTTGATGAGTAGTATGGATGTATTAATGTTGTTTTAATGCAAGGTGCACACACCCCTTAACCTCACCTCCCTCTATCTTTATCATTCACTCTCTCTCTGTTTTTCTCTATCTCTTTTCTTTTCCTTCATTCCTATCTCATTTAAACTGAACATTTCTTCATTCCATCTCAAATCCATCACAAAGTTCACAAATCTCACCAAAAATCACATCTTTGAACACCTTTTGCCTCTTGGATGCCTTGGAGCTTGCAAAGCTTGGATCTTTGAGTTCTTTTGTGTAGGTAATGATATATATATGTTCTTTATGTAGTTTTTGTGTTGCGCGGACTTTTAGTTTTAGTTTAGATTGTTTAAAGTTAAGTTTATATGCAAATATCGTAATTTTTTGTGTCATTTGTGACTTCTGTGATCTGCTGTGACCCGGAGAGTTTACATGAAAACCAAACAATATAGTTGTGTTGTACCTGAGACCATAGGACATTACAAGGAGCACGGACCCCTGGAGCTCGGACTCGGCGAGCGACGAGAAGAGGATTTCCGGCGACGTCGGTTTTGGGTTGGAGTTAGGGTTTGGGTTTTTGTGGGTAGGTGTCTGCAGTGGTTTGGGTGTATTTGGTCTTTTTTGGTTGTTGAGTTTTCTCAGTATGCAAAATCTGGGATCACCTAGGTTGTTTCTTGTGTTGCGTTTACGCGCGATATGTTATACGTCACGGATCATGCACTTTGTGTGATTTTGCTCTTGGGTTGGTTTCGTCGTGTCGCTACGCACGTTAGCCAGAATACGAACACTTGAGAGTATGTTTTGGGTCTTTTACTAATATACACCTGTTTTATTGTTTTAATTTTATAAGTTCGCAGGCGGGGACTTCGGACGTTGCTACAAAGGTAAAACAGGATGTAGGCTTCACTTAGCCATGAGTGTTGGTGAGTAGATTTAACATCTATAGGGGAATCGCCCGCATGGCGTTATGCGTCTGGGTTAGAGATGTTAATATTGTCGCATATTCTATTTCGTTTATAGAGTTGCGCATACACCCTACTGCTTAATTAATTGTTGTGCTTCGACTAGTATCCTTAGGACACTGCACTATTATTGACGGCTCTTCTTGCACGAACACTAATTGTATGCCACACACACCGTCAATAATTGCCATGTTACGCATAATACACATACCTATATAATATTGTTTGGTTAGGGACATTGAGACATTGATACATATTTCTTTACGCATATGACATATAGCATACCTGTATACCTACATGCTTATACATATGCCTTGACATGCTTACATGCTAGTTACCTGTATACCTGTAGGGTATTGTACAATTAGCGAAAGGTACATACACACATAATGACATAGCTACATGTATACCTTGCATACATACTTCACATATACCTGGAGGGTATATTACATCATTACTGATAGGTAGATACATATACCTTGTTATAACTTTATGTTTATACATATATCTGGTTATAGCTACATGTTTACCTTAACTTGATGTTATATAGAATTGGAGAAATTAGGAACCGCATGATATTTATATTAACTTGTTGCAGTTAAATAGCGGCTTTTCCTTTATATGCTCGCATTTCAGTTTTATGTTGCGTATATTATATTCATGGATTTTCGCATTGAGATATGAATTTTTCATGATGTTTTCTGGATTTGGGGACCATGGTAGTTTCATGAAATTATGCATTATTTGAAAAACCTGGTTTCCCTTGATATGATATTTCATCACCCACCATGTGTTTTATAGGTTCGGATATATATACCCCACGCGAGGAAAGGAGGAGTCCATGTGCGGGTACATGGTGGGGGCTGGAGGTACCCCGGGGTAAGAATCTCAGCGAGGAGATGAGTTAGTGGGGGAACCATACCATCCGGTGACATTACCAATGACTCGGCGGTTATCATGGGGATACCGACGGGAGTCATGTGCGTATCGATACGTCGAGAGGTGGGGGTCAGAGCTAGGCACTCGAGCTTTCGGTAGAGCGTATGATACGTACCTATCACGGTGCCAGTCATGGTGACAGCACCTGATAGATCAGCATTTCTGTGTCGACGCATGTCACATTGTTTTCATGATATTTTATTCCTAAGTATATATAACAGCGTGACTTGTGTGTCTAAGTGTTTTGCATTGGGGAGCTCCTATTTCTGTTAGTTAAGGAAAAAGATGGCAGTTTGAGATTGTGTATCGATGGATTGTCAACTGAACCGGCTTACGGTGCGGATAGGTATCCTTTACCTCGCATTGACGATTTCTTCGATCAGCTCCCGAGTGCGAGACATTTTCTAAGTTTGTTTGGGATCAGGTCATCATTGTTGCGGGTTCAGAGTGATAACATTCCGAAGACTGCCTTGTGCATGCTACGGGCTTTGTGTGTTTTGGTGTTGTCATTGGACTCACCAATGCCCTAGCAGCATTTGTAGATATGTTGAACCAGATTTCTTCAGGCCGTTTCTCGACCAGTTTAATGTTGTTTCAATGATGACATTCTGGTCTTTTCTAATGTGTCGTGAGGAACAGGAGTAGCACATGAGAATTTGTTTTGCAGACATTGGGAGAGTGCCAACTTTTTGCTAGATTCTCGGAGTGTTCCTTCAGGCTTGCTTGTGTTGACTCCTAGGTCCTGTATTTTCCGGAGACGGTTTTCGTATGTTCCCGAGGAAGATCAAGGCCGTACAACTTAGGTCCAGACTTGTATGCAGGACGGAGGTCCGAAGATTTTGGGCTTAGCAGGTTTTAACCGCCGTTTCATGCAGTATTACTAATGTATCACTGCACCGTTGACTGGACTGACCAGAAAGGAGGTTCCTTTTCTTTGGACAGAGGCATGCGTGCGGAGTTTTTGGCAGTTGATGTAGGGTTACTTTGCACTAGAACAAGGTTCTACAAGGCATCACTCATGCCAAAATCAAAATTTTCAAGTGCCGAACAACCCAAGCAAGATCTTAGACTAGAGATTAGGCAAGACAAAGAGCAAGTAAACAACTTCACTTCTAAGAGTTAGGGATTACAACCTTTGTAGTCCATTCCTTCACTTCATAAGCTCCGTGTTGAGGTCTCTTCGCTGCGATCATCAAGTACCCGGACTCTAGAGAGGCTCCATGAAGAGAAACATGCAATCTTGCTTCCGATCTTCACTAACTAAGATGATCTACCTTGAAGAAACTCAAATCCAAGCTCTTGTTTCAGTAATCAAGTATTAGCAAAGCAAACACCCTAATCTATGTGACTAGAATCTATGAGGATGTTGAAGTAGGAATTTAGCTCTCTTTTGTTTTCAATTTCTCACTCATTATCATCACATGTCAAAAAGCTAGAAAGCTTTTTCAAGAGGAAGAAGAAGATGAAATCTATTTGTGATGAATAATGAAATCATCGTGTGAGGTTAGAATTGCAACCATGGATTAAGAATGAAGACTTAACCCTTGTAGAGAATTAACTATGGTAAAGTGTTTGGGTTGGGTTAATAAATATCTACACAAAATATCATAAGTCAAAGTCAAAGCCTCAAGAAGCTTCATGAAAGCTTCATCCAAGCTTAACCCTAATCCAAACCCTAACCTTGTTTAAACTCTACAAAGCATGTTGCATTTGTAACCCTAACATGTTACAATATTATATATCACATATACAATATTTATTGTAACAAAATAAAATAATACAATTAACATATATCACATATATATCAATGTATTATCCAAGTGAGAAAAAGAATCTTTAAGTTAGCTAATATTAGTTAATGTAATATATATCAAATATATAGTTATACATTAAATTATCGAATCAACACTTGATCCGATAATCCGGCTATTTCACAAATAACCGACTACTATAATCTGTATGAGTTCATCGAATCAACACTTCATCCGATGACCCGGCTATATCACATATACCCGGCCGATATCACATATCGCGAGAATCTAATACGGTATCACATACACGTATTATTCTCGGTCCCGCACATATCTCATATGTGCTCCTACTCCGTTTTGCCTGAGCCAGGAAAGCTCTGTGTAGGACTCGAAAGAATCGTCAATACGCCGGCAGTAGGTGATGATCATATCAAACACCCACAAGCTGCAAGCGGTCAGCTAAACGTAACAGCCACCCAGGTATTGAGCGATCAGAAGATCAACAAGAAAGCATGTACACTCTCCTGCGAATCCAATCAGTAACACTCCCGTACAGTCCGGTCTCTTCGTCTGATATATCGCATATCTCGCCTAGGGGTGGTAAACGTCAGACCCCAGTAGCTTGATAAGTCGTGTCGATATGAGGTCCATAATAGTTTGAGAAACCACTGATAACACTTACCAGTAAATCTCAGCAACCCTGGCCAGGTATTTACAGTTATAGCCAATCGAACACAGCGCAACATCAACTCCGTATACCGGGAGAGAAGAAACTCCACCTATCGCTCATTGAATCCATGTGATTCGGGACTGTACCCAAAAGCCAACGTTCTGCACACCCCCATGGATGTGGTGAAGTGGAAATCAAAGCACAGTAGGAATCACACAAGACTCTATGACGATCTCGGGTCTACAGACTAACCTGTACCAGTGTCACCAGAGAACTGCCATCTGACGTGAGGTATAATACCATCTAGGAGTTCTCGGCGAGTCCGTCCAGTGTACCCAGTCTCAACTGAGCACCCGTATACCTTCTCTGATGTCAAACACCAATGGATATGGGATCATCCATCGCCCATCATATGGGTCAAGAAGCGCATACGCTAGTCTACTCTAGTATATCGATGCCCTGTCTCGATACACTTACGACTAGGAACATTTGAAGGATGTACTTAGCAACTACATTGTCCCCACTAGTATGATCTGTTAGTGTATATGCCCTAGAGGCCATTACTGTATCATACTAGTTTGTATATTACTTAATGGAAGCTTGGGATATTCACCTTGTATAAACAATCTTGCTCAATATAGTAGTATGCTACTTGGTTTGTTTCTACTTTAATGTGTACTTGTGCTTATTTCAGTATATCACTTATACGCATTAGTGGAGCCCTTAGGATCTTTGCTTGATTACCAGCGTTGTGATGGCAGTCACACTAGTGGGGGCAGGGTAATCTATAAACACATCCTTATACAGGTCCCTAGTCGCAGGACTATCGAGACAGGGCATCGATACTCCGGAGTAGACTAGCGTATGCGCTTCTCATCCCAGTGTGGGAGATGGTCTGTCCCACAGCCATCAGTACGTCGTACTGGAGATAGTATACGGGTGCTCGTTGGATTACGAGTACACTGGACAGGACTCGTTGGGAACTGACAGGTTGGTATTATACCTATCGTCAGTTATCAGTTCCCAGGTGACATGAGTACAGCTTAGTCCGCTGACTTGACACTGGCACTTCGCCTCGAGTGTGTTCCCACTACACTTTGATCACTACCCTACCACGGCTCAAAGGAGTCGTGCAAACAGGTGGTGGTTGGGTGCAGTCCCGAAGCACTTGGAGGCAGTGACGGTTAGACAGGATTCGTCTCTCCCGGTATTGGGGGTTGACATCGCGCTGTGTCTAGGAGAGCCATTACACGAGTAGTCCCTGGCCAGGGCAAGCGAGATATACTGGTAGGTTTCCAGTGTTATCTCAGGGTGTTTTGGGCTTCACTCCGACACGACTTGTACCGCTATTGGGGGACTGACGTTTTACCGCCCCCTAGGCCCGCCATGCGATGTATCAGACGAACAGACCGGACTGTATGGAGAATGTCACATTCAGACTCAGTAGGAGTTCAGATGGGGTTTCACCTCGTCAGCCTTCTTGTCGACATCTACCTGGGGACCGTTATGCACAGCTAGTGCCGCTTGCGGTCTGTGGTTAAACCCACTGCCAGCGTAGTGTCGAGTCTTTAGAGTCCCACACAGAGGGTATTCGCCTCTGGGCAAAACAGAGTAGAGGTCGCATGGTTTTGCGATAAGGATCGTTCTCATCCGCGCACTTGTGCACGTTTGGAGTCCGGACGGATTATACTGGCAGGCTCTGGTTTGAGCCAGATACTGGTATATGTTTTGGGGGTTGCTTTTATCTCTTGGTATTCTTGTTCCTCGGAACGAGAATACAGGTGTGTATCCACAGTTGCTTGAGGCGGAGGATGAGGTTTTTCATTAGGGTTTCGGAACGGGTGCGTATGCACAGTTGACAGTCTTCATTTTCCAAACCCTAATGGATTTTTATATTATCTATTAATAATAGTAATTAAATGAGAATTATGTTATGGTTGATTTTTTGTTGACTTGTTGACCTTGGTTGACTTGTTGACCATTGACCACCATCATGCTTTGAAAGATCCTCCTTGATTCATGCTTACACTTCATTTAAAGAAGCATGATAGTGGTCATTCCAAAATTACCATCAACTATTCTTATTTCAATTATTATCATTTAGATAATTCTTTTCTTTTGCAATATGGTTGCAAGAAAGAAATAATTGAGCTCATTCTATCATAACCTCTCTCTCTCCTCATTTCATCTTCTTCTTCCTCTAGAAAAGAGAAACCTTCTCATGTGTTGAGAATCCTTCTCTTTAAAAAGAAAAGCAAACCCTAGTCACTCTCTACTCACTCTAGGTTAAAGGTTTAGCAAGCCGGAAACCCTAGTTCACTCAAAGATCGAGGAAGAGCCCAAAGGTCGAACCTTCGAGGTGGATCCATCTTCGACGGAAGAAGGCGACGAAAAGAGAACCATCAACCTCTACAAGATTTCAAGAAGAAGGAGTTCAAGTTTAGGTATAACCTTCATCCGAGTAGCTAACTCTCTTTAGCGTATTTGCTAGTTTAGTTTAGACAACGATCCCGACCTTGTTTAGTCCATGTTGCCTCTTGCGATAAAAATTCGTCTTTTATACCGTTTCCGCCTCCCCGTAAGCACCGGGGGTCGCAATATGGACTTACAGTGGTATCAGAGCCTAACTAAACTTAAACTAGCTTGGTAACGAAGTGTATGGAAGTTCGAAACCGAAAAATCACAAAACCGGAAAAACCAAAACCCTAAGTTTCTGTTGAATTTTTTTCTGCTCAAAATGAAAAACTTTATACTTGTAAATTCGGCTCAGGGTTTTGTTTGAACAGCCAAGAAAAACGATGCACCAATTCACTTAAAGCGCCGCGCTTCCGCGGCACGAGGTAGGCATGTGCCGCGGAAGCGCCGCAGTTTGGTTTCTTCACTGCATCGTTTTTCGTGCAGTGTTCTTCTGTGTTGGTTTTGGGATTTTTAAAATATATTATATGTACCCAGATTTTCCAGAACTGAAATTTCCTTTTGGGGTCCTATAATTCCGTATTTTTTCCGAACTTCACTGCCCTTTGGCTATGTTGGTTATATCTGTGATGTTTGCATGTATTGAACGTCGGCTAATCGCTATAAGTCGATTAGTCGGGGTTATACATGATCTGTAATGTGCTGGAATGTGTTTATGAATGTGTTGGACTGTCGCGGGTGAATAGCCGGGGTGGATGTGAGATGAGCTTTTGTTTTTCTTTCATTCATTTGTAAATGTAAATTGATGTAATAATATTATTTGTTTGGCCGCACAACCGGGTCGGGGTTGTTGCCGTCATTGTATAATTCTTTTTACTGTTTTTGCTCCTAGGATAGACCCATGGAGGGGTGCACAAACTACCGGGTTCTTGGCGGGTAGTTTGCCGCACCCGTAGGGGTCTTGGGTGGGGTATTTGCTATTCACCGCGACCGTGTTATCCGCTTTTCGTTTCAGGCTCGAAAGGATTGCGGATTGCTAGTATATCCAATGTATTCATCTGTGATCTGTAATGTCTATCATTGCTTTCTATTTAGACGTTGCTTATGTTTTACAGCCGCGCTAGCCCAGCCCCCGCTCTGTCGTTAGTTAAGTAACCTAACGAGTGATGACGGGACCCCGTGGCGAATGCGAATGGCATAAGCGTACGTCATATTTTGGTTGTTTTCTGCAATGGTAGGAATTTAATGATGGGACGCATTAAAAGAACTAATGCAAGAATATCACGCATTAAAAGAACTAATGCAAGATAATAAACCAAGTTTAAGTCGATGGAACACTTTCGAAAAACCACTCGGTTCCTTTCAAAACTAACTTTTAAATGCGGAGCTTGAGCCACTCCTTCTAAAAGCTATTTCGTTCCATCGATTATATCAAGTTCACTACGTTCACGGTTTCGCCAAAACCATCCGTAGCCCTCCGTCGTTTCATATGAATATTCAACAGTATTCAAGCTGTGTTTGTTGGCCTTAGTCAAGGCACAGTGTTTGGTAGCTGGTGGGTATTCATATGTTGCATAGATAGAATGCGTTGGTTTGGGACAGTCGTATTGCCTTGTTGGCCATAGTCAAGGGTATATACGGGTGGGTTCAAATTAACCTGGATAACGACGGGAAGAACTTGACATGTGACTTGTGATTTGTTGGCCTTAGTCAAGGTCATAAGAGCATGGGGCAAAAATCCACATCGGGAGTTTCATAAGTACTGAAACTTGCTAGATTTGCATACCATTTGGAGTGTGATGATTATGGTAGGACTCCTTCATTTTTCGTCACGCGATGATATTTGGATCCCGATCCTACTGTGAGTATATGCTACTCCTCGGGAAATTTCTCACTAAACGATCAATGCTATAAACCTAGTAGGTGCCTAGAAAGGTGTTAGCGGGGCTACGCCCCCAGGGAAAAGTGGTTCTTAAATTAAGGAACTTCGCGAAAGCGTTGGAAAACCTCCCTCGAAGTACCGACACTGGCCTGGCTGAACGGTTAAGCAAGTATTGTACGGTGGGATTGATCCCGGCTAATTCTTCCTTTGTGGTTTGAGGAGGGATTCGAGAGACAGTGGGAGCCATCCTGTTTAGACAAATTAAAAACCATTCTAAACTTGCAAGAGCATCGTGCTAAAGTGTTTCTTCTCTCCCCCCCTGCAGCGACCAAATCGAAATGACTGGACTTAAGTTACTTCTAGATAAAAACATACTGACAGGGCCAAACTACAAAGATTGGCTCAGGAATGTCAAATTGGCAATCTCTTACGATAAGCTGGGGTATCTTCTTACCACCAAAGCTCCCCCCGTCCCAGGTCCCACCTCCAGCGTCGCGGATAAGGAAATCCGTAAGACTTGGGAGATTGACAGCGCGAAGGCCAGATGCCTCGTACTTGCCTCGATGGACAACGACCATCAGAGGAGGCACGAGAATATGGATTTGGAATCCATATTTCTTCATACAAAAGAACTGTATGGAGAGCAGTCTCGTATCGCAAGATACGAAGTGTCGAAGAAGTTATTTTCGACAAAGTTGGCCGTCGGATCATCGGTAGCGGACCACGTGCTTAAGATGATTGGCTACACTGAGGAGCTCGCGGAACTTGGGACCACGTTGGATAGTGAACTCTATACGGATATAATTCTCCAGTCCCTTCCATCCACTTACGCCCAGTTCATACTGAATTTCAACTTGCAAGAAAAGGAAGTTGAACTTTCAGAACTCCTCAACCTGCTGAGGAGCGCAGAGGGCACCCTACAGAAGGGTAGGAAAACATCCACTTTGTTTGTAGGAGGATCTTCTTCTTCTAGGTCCAAGGCGAAAGCCAAGGGAAAGAAGAGGAAAGCCCCCGCCAAACCAAGAGGCGGTGTTAGTAAAGTGGGTACGAAGGGAAAGGAAAAGGCAACAAAGATTGCGGGGAAGCTTGTTGGTAAAGAGGAATGCTTCTATTGTCACAAGAGTGGACACTGGAAGAAAGATTGCAGGGCTTGGAAAGCCAGGACACAGGAACTGAAGCAGGTTGCGGCTTCAGCTTCAGGTGTGTATGTTATTGAAAACTGTCTTTCTATAAACTCTACTTCCTGGGTATTGGATACCGGATCAGGATCTCATATCTGTAATTCTTTGCAGGCGTTGAGAAACCGTAGGTTTTTGAAGGCAGGTGACATGACCCTCAGAGTTGCGAACGGAGCTAGCATGGATGCTAAAGCCGTGGGGGACTATCACCTGGGAATGACAGATGGGCATGTTTTGGTTTTGCGTAATTGGTTTTTTGTACCCAACGCAACTTGTAATATCATTTCTGTATCTTTGGTTTCTAAAGAAGGTTATGAATTTGCGTTTGTAAGTAATGTTGTTAACATTCACCTTAATCAAGTTCTGATTGGGTCAGGTACATTGAGCAATGGTATATACGTATTAAACCAACCACAGATTTTCAATGTCCAGAATACACAGAAAAGAAAGTCTCCAGATATCAATCAGGCTTTCTTATGGCATTGTAGACTGGGTCACATCAATGAGACACGGTTGACTAAGTTACATAAAGAAGGATACTTGGATCCGTTCGAGTATCAATCTTATGCCACTTGTGAATCTTGTCTCATGGGAAAGATGACAAAGACTCCGTTCACTGGACACGGAGAAAGAGCGAGCGAGCTCTTGGGACTCATACACAGTGACGTGTGTGGTCCAATGTCTACACATGCGCGAAGCGGTTATTCATACTTCATTACTTTCACAGACGATTTCTCTAGGTATGGACATGTCTTCTTAATGAAGCACAAATCCGAGGCCTTTGAGAAATTTCGGGATTACAAGAATGAAGTTGAAAAACAAACCGGCAAAAGTATCAAGATTCTAAGATCGGATCGAGGTGGAGAATACTTAAGTGCCGAGTTCCTGAATTACTTAAAAGAGAATGGGATTCTCTCTCAGCGTACTCCTCCATACACTCCGCAACATAACGGTGTATCGGAAAGGAGGAATCGAACCCTATTGGATATGGTTCGTTCAATGATGAGTAAGGCTGAGTTACCGCGATCTTTCTGGGGATATGCACTAGAAACAGCTGCACATCTCTTGAACCAAGTTCCTACTAAGACTGTGCCTACCACACCATATCAAATGTGGAGTGGGAAGAAACCCTGTCTTAAAGCCTTTAAGACGTGGGGATGTCCGGCTTTTGTAAAAAAGCAGCATGCGGACAAGCTCGAGGCACGCTCAGTACAGTGCAAGTTTGTGGGATACCCAAAGAACTCCAAGGGGTATCTATTCTATTACGCAGAGGAGCAAAAAAGTCCTTGTTTCTCGTCATGCCCACTTCTTGGAAACTGAGTTTTTGGAAAATCAGATAAGTGGGAGCGCAGTAGAACTGGATGAAGTTCCAGAACCTCAGACTATTACTGAGAGCTTAGTGGAACCAGAGGGTTCAAATGAACAGGACATTCCTATGCCGCTCCGCAGGAGTAGTAGGCAGTCTCATCCGCCCGAGAGATACTACGGTTTTCTCATAGACGGGGATAGAGAGGATTGCATCATAGACTATGATGAGCCTACTAGCTTCCAGCAGGCCGTTCAGAGCGTTGACTCGGTAAAATGGCTGGATGCAATGCGGACCGAAATGGAGTCCATGTACACCAACAAAGTATGGACGTTGGACATTGCTCCAGACGGGGTAAAACCCGTAGGATGCAAGTGGATCTTCAAAAGGAAGATTGGTGTAGATGGACAGGTTGAGACCTATAAAGCTAGACTTGTAGCAAAGGGTTTCCGTCAAAGACCTGGCTTGGACTACGACGAAACCTTTTCTCCAGTGGCTATGCTGAAATCCATTCGGATCCTTCTTGCCATTGCTGCCTTCCACGATTATGAGATTTGGCAGATGGACGTAAAAACCGCTTTTCTAAATGGAAATTTAGAGGAGTGTGTCTATATGGATCAGCCAGAGGGTTTCATTCAGAGTGGGAGCAACGGAAAGGTATGCAAGTTGCTTAAGTCCATCTATGGACTAAAGCAGGCATCGCGGAGTTGGAACATCTGTTTTGATGAGACGGTCAAGGAATTTGACTTTATCAAAAATCCAGATGAACCATGCATCTATAGTAGATTTGTAGCGAGAACTGTAGTATTCCTTGTTTTATACGTGGATGACATTCTCTTAATAGGAAATGACATTCCTATGCTACAATCTGTCAAGGGTTTCTTGTCACACAGGTTCTCCATGAAAGACCTGGGTGATGCCTCTTACATCCTGGGGATCCGGATCCATCGTGATAGATCCAAGAGGATATTAGGACTTTCACGGTCCAGGTACATCGACACCGTACTGAAAAGATTCAGTATGGAAGATTCCAAGCACGGTAACCTATCGGCTTGTCACGGGATCACCCTCTCTAAAGAGATGTCTCCCGAGACTGATTTGGAGAGGGATCGCATGTCTATTATACCCTACGCTTCTGCGGTAGGCTCTATAATGTATGCGATGTTGTGTACCAGACCGGATGTAGCTTATGCACTGAGTGTAGTAAGCCGGTATCAGTCAAACCCTGGGGAGAAACATTGGATAGCGGTAAAGAACATTCTCAAGTACCTGAGGAGGACAAAGGAGATGTTCTTGGTGTATGGCGGAAAAGACCTCCAGATTGAGGCCTTTGCTGACTCCAGCTTCCAGAGTGACAAGGATGATTCCAAGTCCATGTCGGGTTTTGTCTTTACCCTCAATGGAGGGGCGGTGTGTTGGAAGAGTTCCAAACAGGAAACCGTTGCAGACTCGACTATGGAAGCGGAATACATCGCTGCATCTGATGCCGCAAAAGAAGCTGTCTGGATAAGGAAGTTCTTAAAAGAACTTCAGGTGGTTCCGTCCATTGTTGACCCAGTACCTCTGTATTGCGACAACAACGGGGCTATAGCTTTAGCAAAGGAACCCAGGTCCCATCAGAGATCCAGGCACATCTTGAGGCGGTATCACCTGATCAGGGAGATCGTGGATCGCAAGGAGATCGAGGTTCGGAGGGTTGCTTCAGAAGAGAACACTGCAGATCCATTCACCAAGGCCCTACCCCAGACTCAGTTCGAGCGGCTGATCGAGATGATAGGTCTTCGATACGCCAGTACATGGCCTTAGTGCAAGTGGGAGATTGTTAGTGTATATGCCCTAGAGGCCATTACTGTATCATACTAGTTTGTATATTACTTAATGGAAGCTTGGGATATTCACCTTGTATAAATAATCTTGCTCAATATAGTAGTATGCTACTTGGTTTGTTTCTACTTCAATGTGTACTTGTGCTTATTTCAGTATATCACTTATACGCATTAGTGGAGCCCTTAGGATCTTTGCTTGATTACCAGCGTTGTGATGGCAGTCACACTAGTGGGGGCTGGGTAATCTATAAGCACATCCTTATACAGGTCCCTAGTCGCAGGACTATCGAGACAGGGCATCGATACTCCGGAGTAGACTAGCGTATGCGCTTCTCATCCCAGTGTGGGAGATGGTCTGTCCCACAGCCATCAGTACGTCGTACTGGAGATAGTATACGGGTGCTCGTTGGGTTACGAGTACACTGGACAGGACTCGTTGGGAACTGACAGGTTGGTATTATACCTATCGTCAGTTATCAGTTCCCAGGTGACATGAGTACAGCTTAGTCCGCTGACTTGACACTGGCACTTCGCCTCGAGTGTGTTCCCACTACACTTTGATCACTACCCTACCACGGCTCAAAGGAGCCGTGCAAACAGGTGGTGGTTGGGTGCAGTCCCGAAGCACTTGGAGGCAGTGACGGTTAGACAGGATTCGTCTCTCCCGGTATTGGGGGTTGACATCGCGCTGTGTCTAGGAGAGCCATTACACGAGTAGTCCCTGGCCAGGGCAAGCGAGATATACTGGTAGGTTTCCAGTGTTATCTCAGGGTGTTTTGGGCTTCACTCCGACACGACTTGTACCGCTATTGGGGGACTGACGTTTTACCGCCCCCTAGGCCCGCCATGCGATGTATCAGACGAACAGACCGGACTGTACGGAGAATGTCACATTCAGACTCAGTAGGAGTTCAGATGGGGTTTCACCTCGTCAGCCTTCTTGTCGACATCTACCTGGGGACCGTTATGCACAGCTAGTGCCGCTTGCGGTCTGTGGTTAAACCCACTGCCAGCGTAGTGTCGAGTCTTTAGAGTCCCACACAGAGGGTATTCGCCTCTGGGCAAAACAGAGTAGAGGTCGCATGGTTTTGCGACAAGGTTCGTTCTCATCCGCGCACTTGTGCACGTTTGGAGTCCGGACGGATTATACTGGCAGGCTCTGGTTTGAGCCAGATACTGGTATATGTTTTGGGGGTTGCTTTTATCTCTTGGTATTCTTGTTCCTCGGAACGAGAATACAGGTGTGTATGCACAGTTGCTTGAGGCGGAGGATGAGGTTTTTCATTAGGGTTTCGGAACGGGTGCGTATGCACAGTTGACAGTCTTCATTTTCCAAACCCTAATGGATTTTTATATTATCTATTAATAATAGTAATTAAATGAGAATTATGTTATGGTTGATTTTTTGTTGACTTGTTGACCTTGGTTGACTTGTTGACCATTGACCACCATCATGCTTTGAAAGATCCTCCTTGATTCATGCTTACACTTCATTTAAAGAAGCATGATAGTGGTCATTCCAAAATTACCATCAACTATTCTTATTTCAATTATTATCATTTAGATAATTCTTTTCTTTTGCAATATGGTTGCAAGAAAGAAATAATTGAGCTCATTCTATCATAACCTCTCTCTCTCCTCATTTCATCTTCTTCTTCCTCTAGAAAAGAGAAACCTTCTCATGTGTTGAGAATCCTTCTCTTTAAAAAGAAAAGCAAACCCTAGTCACTCTCTACTCACTCTAGGTTAAAGGTTTAGCAAGCCGGAAACCCTAGTTCACTCAAAGATCGAGGAAGAGCCCAAAGGTCGAACCTTCGAGGTGGATCCATCTTCGACGGAAGAAGGCGACGAAAAGAGAACCATCAACCTCTACAAGATTTCAAGAAGAAGGAGTTCAAGTTTAGGTATAACCTTCATCCGAGTAGCTAACTCTCTTTAGCGTATTTGCTAGTTTAGTTTAGACAACGATCCCGACCTTGTTTAGTCCATGTTGCCTCTTGCGATAAAAATTCGTCTTTTATACCGTTTCCGCCTCCCCGTAAGCACCGGGGGTCGCAATATGGACTTACAGTGGTATCAGAGCCTAACTAAACTTAAACTAGCTTGGTAACGAAGTGTATGGAAGTTCGAAACCGAAAAATCACAAAACCGGAAAAACCAAAACCCTAAGTTTCTGTTGAATTTTTTTCTGCTCAAAATGAAAAACTTTATACTTGTAAATTCGGCTCAGGGTTTTGTTTGAACAGCCAAGAAAAACGATGCACCAATTCACTTAAAGCGCCGCGCTTCCGCGGCACGAGGTAGGCATGTGCCGCGGAAGCGCCGCAGTTTGGTTTCTTCACTGCATCGTTTTTCGTGCAGTGTTCTTCTGTGTTGGTTTTGGGATTTTTAAAATATATTATATGTACCCAGATTTTCCAGAACTGAAATTTCCTTTTGGGGTCCTATAATTCCGTATTTTTTCCGAACTTCACTGCCCTTTGGCTATGTTGGTTATATCTGTGATGTTTGCATGTATTGAACGTCGGCTAATCACTATAAGTCGATTAGTCGGGGTTATACATGATCTGTAATGTGCTGGAATGTGTTTATGAATGTGTTGGACTGTCGCGGGTGAATAGCCGGGGTGGATGTGAGATGAGCTTTTGTTTTTCTTTCATTCATTTGTAAATGTAAATTGATGTAATAATATTATTTGTTTGGCCGCACAACCGGGTCGGGGTTGTAGCCGTCATTGTATAATTCTTTTTACTGTTTTTGCTCCTAGGATAGACCCATGGAGGGGTGCACAAACTACCGGGTTCTTGGCGGGTAGTTTGCCGCACCCGTAGGGGTCTTGGGTGGGGTATTTGCTATTCACCGCGACCGTGTTATCCGCTTTTCGTTTCAGGCTCGAAAGGATTGCGGATTGCTAGTATATCCAATGTATTCATCTGTGATCTGTAATGTCTATCATTGCTTTCTATTTAGACGTTGCTTATGTTTTACAGCCGCGCTAGCCCAGCCCCCGCTCTGTCGTTAGTTAAGTAACCTAACGAGTGATGACGGGACCCCGTGGCGAATGCGAATGGCATAAGCGTACGTCATATTTTGGATGTTTTCTGCAATGGTAGGAATTTAATGATGGGACGCATTAAAAGAACTAATGCAAGAATATCACGCATTAAAAGAACTAATGCAAGATAATAAACCAAGTTTAAGTCGATGGAACACTTTCGAAAAACCACTCGGTTCCTTTCAAAACTAACTTTTAAATGCGGAGCTTGAGCCACTCCTTCTAAAAGCTATTTCGTTCCATCGATTATATCAAGTTCACTACGTTCACGGTTTCGCCAAAACCATCCGTAGCCCTCCGTCGTTTCATATGAATATTCAACAGTATTCAAGCTGTGTTTGTTGGCCTTAGTCAAGGCACAGTGTTTGGTAGCTGGTGGGTATTCATATGTTGCATAGATAGAATGCGTTGGTTTGGGACAGTCGTATTGCCTTGTTGGCCATAGTCAAGGGTATATACGGGTGGGTTCAAATTAACCTGGATAACGACGGGAAGAACTTGACATGTGACTTGTGATTTGTTGGCCTTAGTCAAGGTCATAAGAGCATGGGGCAAAAATCCACATCGGGAGTTTCATAAGTACTGAAACTTGCTAGATTTGCATACCATTTGGAGTGTGATGATTATGGTAGGACTCCTTCATTTTTCGTCACGCGATGATATTTGGATCCCGATCCTACTGTGAGTATATGCTACTCCTCGGGAAATTTCTCACTAAACGATCAATGCTATAAACCTAGTAGGTGCCTAGAAAGGTGTTAGCGGGGCTACGCCCCCAGGGAAAAGAGGTTCTTAAATTAAGGAACTTCGCGAAAGCGTTGGAAAACCTCCCTCGAAGTACCGACACTGGCCTGGCTGAACGGTTAAGCAAGTATTGTACGGTGGGATTGATCCCGGCTAATTCTTCCTTTGTGGTTTGAGGAGGGATTCGAGAGACAGTGGGAGCCATCCTGTTTAGACAAATTAAAAACCATTCTAAACTTGCAAGAGCATCGTGCTAAAGTGTTTCTTCTCTCCCCCCCTGCAGCGACCAAATCGAAATGACTGGACTTAAGTTACTTCTAGATAAAAACATACTGACAGGGCCAAACTACAAAGATTGGCTCAGGAATGTCAAATTGGCAATCTCTTACGATAAGCTGGGGTATCTTCTTACCACCAAAGCTCCCCCCGTCCCAGGTCCCACCTCCAGCGTCGCGGATAAGGAAATCCGTAAGACTTGGGAGATTGACAGCGCGAAGGCCAGATGCCTCGTACTTGCCTCGATGGACAACGACCATCAGAGGAGGCACGAGAATATGGATTTGGAATCCATATTTCTTCATACAAAAGAACTGTATGGAGAGCAGTCTCGTATCGCAAGATACGAAGTGTCGAAGAAGTTATTTTCGACAAAGTTGGCCGTCGGATCATCGGTAGCGGACCACGTGCTTAAGATGATTGGCTACACTGAGGAGCTCGCGGAACTTGGGACCACGTTGGATAGTGAACTCTATACAGATATAATTCTCCAGTCCCTTCCATCCACTTACGCCCAGTTCATACTGAATTTCAACTTGCAAGAAAAGGAAGTTGAACTTTCAGAACTCCTCAACCTGCTGAGGAGCGCAGAGGGCACCCTACAGAAGGGTAGGGAAACATCCACTTTGTTTGTAGGAGGATCTTCTTCTTCTAGGTCCAAGGCGAAAGCCAAGGGAAAGAAGAGGAAAGCCCCCGCCAAACCAAGAGGCGGTGTTAGTAAAGTGGGTACGAAGGGAAAGGAAAAGGCAACAAAGATTGCGGGGAAGCTTGTTGGTAAAGAGGAATGCTTCTATTGTCACAAGAGTGGACACTGGAAGAAAGATTGCAGGGCTTGGAAAGCCAGGACACAGGAACTGAAGCAGGTTGCGGCTTCAGCTTCAGGTGTGTATGTTATTGAAAACTGTCTTTCTATAAACTCTACTTCCTGGGTATTGGATACCGGATCAGGATCTCATATCTGTAATTCTTTGCAGGCGTTGAGAAACCGTAGGTTTTTGAAGGCAGGTGACATGACCCTCAGAGTTGCGAACGGAGCTAGCATGGATGCTAAAGCCGTGGGGGACTATCACCTGGGAATGACAGATGGGCATGTTTTGGTTTTGCGTAATTGCTTTTTTGTACCCAACGCAACTTGTAATATCATTTCTGTATCTTTGGTTTCTAAAGAAGGTTATGAATTTGCGTTTGTAAGTAATGTTGTTAACATTCACCTTAATCAAGTTCTGATTGGGTCAGGTACATTGAGCAATGGTATATACGTATTAAACCAACCACAGATTTTCAATGTCCAGAATACACAGAAAAGAAAGTCTCCAGATATCAATCAGGCTTTCTTATGGCATTGTAGACTGGGTCACATCAATGAGACACGGTTGACTAAGTTACATAAAGAAGGATACTTGGATCCGTTCGAGTATCAATCTTATGCCACTTGTGAATCTTGTCTCATGGGAAAGATGACAAAGACTCCGTTCACTGGACACGGAGAAAGAGCGAGCGAGCTCTTGGGACTCATACAAAGTGACGTGTGTGGTCCAATGTCTACACATGCGCGAAGCGGTTATTCATACTTCATTACTTTCACAGACGATTTCTCTAGGTATGGACATGTCTTCTTAATGAAGCACAAATCCGAGGCCTTTGAGAAATTTCGGGATTACAAGAATGAAGTTGAAAAACAAACCGGCAAAAGTATCAAGATTCTAAGATCGGATCGAGGTGGAGAATACTTAAGTGCCGAGTTCCTGAATTACTTAAAAGAGAATGGGATTCTCTCTCAGCGTACTCCTCCATACACTCCGCAACATAACGGTGTATCGGAAAGGAGGAATCGAACCCTATTGGATATGGTTCGTTCAATGATGAGTAAGGCTGAGTTACCGCGATCTTTCTGGGGATATGCACTAGAAACAGCTGCACATCTCTTGAACCAAGTTCCTACTAAGACTGTGCCTACCACACCATATCAAATGTGGAGTGGGAAGAAACCCTGTCTTAAAGCCTTTAAGACGTGGGGATGTCCGGCTTTTGTAAAAAAGCAGCATGCGGACAAGCTCGAGGCACGCTCAGTACAGTGCAAGTTTGTGGGATACCCAAAGAACTCCAAGGGGTATCTATTCTATTACGCAGAGGAGCAAAAAAGTCCTTGTTTCTCGTCATGCCCACTTCTTGGAAACTGAGTTTTTGGAAAATCAGATAAGTGGGAGCGCAGTAGAACTGGATGAAGTTCCAGAACCTCAGACTATTACTGAGAGCTTAGTGGAACCAGAGGGTTCAAATGAACAGGACATTCCTATGCCGCTCCGCAGGAGTAGTAGGCAGTCTCATCCGCCCGAGAGATACTACGGTTTTCTCATAGACGGGGATAGAGAGGATTGCATCATAGACTATGATGAGCCTACTAGCTTCCAGCAGGCCGTTCAGAGCGTTGACTCGGTAAAATGGCTGGATGCAATGCGGACCGAAATGGAGTCCATGTACACCAACAAAGTATGGACGTTGGACATTGCTCCAGACGGGGTAAAACCCGTAGGATGCAAGTGGATCTTCAAAAGGAAGATTGGTGTAGATGGACAGGTTGAGACCTATAAAGCTAGACTTGTAGCAAAGGGTTTCCGTCAAAGACCTGGCTTGGACTACGACGAAACCTTTTCTCCAGTGGCTATGCTGAAATCCATTCGGATCCTTCTTGCCATTGCTGCCTTCCACGATTATGAGATTTGGCAGATGGACGTAAAAACCGCTTTTCTAAATGGAAATTTAGAGGAGTGTGTCTATATGGATCAGCCAGAGGGTTTCATTCAGAGTGGGAGCAGCGGAAAGGTATGCAAGTTGCTTAAGTCCATCTATGGACTAAAGCAGGCATCGCGGAGTTGGAACATCTGTTTTGATGAGACGGTCAAGGAATTTGACTTTATCAAAAATCCAGATGAACCATGCATCTATAGTAGATTTGTAGCGAGAACTGTAGTATTCCTTGTTTTATACGTGGATGACATTCTCTTAATAGGAAATGACATTCCTATGCTACAATCTGTCAAGGGTTTCTTGTCACACAGGTTCTCCATGAAAGACCTGGGTGATGCCTCTTACATCCTGGGGATCCGGATCCATCGTGATAGATCCAAGAGGATATTAGGACTTTCACGGTCCAGGTACATCGACACCGTACTGAAAAGATTCAGTATGGAAGATTCCAAGCGCGGTAACCTATCGGCTTGTCACGGGATCACCCTCTCTAAAGAGATGTCTCCCGAGACTGATTTGGAGAGGGATCGCATGTCTATTATACCCTACGCTTCTGCGGTAGGCTCTATAATGTATGCGATTTTGTGTACCAGACCGGATGTAGCTTATGCACTGAGTGTAGTAAGCCGGTATCAGTCAAACCCTGGGGAGAAACATTGGATAGCGGTAAAGAACATTCTCAAGTACCTGAGGAGGACTAGGGAGATGTTCTTGGTGTATGGCGGAAAAGACCTCCAGATTGAGGCCTTTGCTGACTCCAGCTTCCAGAGTGACAAGGATGATTCCAAGTCCATGTCGGGTTTTGTCTTTACCCTCAATGGAGGGGCGGTGTGTTGGAAGAGTTCCAAACAGGAAACCGTTGCAGACTCGACTATGGAAGCGGAATACATCGCTGCATCTGATGCCGCAAAAGAAGCTGTCTGGATAAGGAAGTTCTTAAAAGAACTTCAGGTGGTTCCGTCCATTGTTGACCCAGTACCTCTGTATTGCGACAACAACGGGGCTATAGCTTTAGCAAAGGAACCCAGGTCCCATCAGAGATCCAGGCACATCTTGAGGCGGTATCACCTGATCAGGGAGATCGTGGATCGCAAGGAGATCGAGGTTCGGAGGGTTGCTTCAGAAGAGAACACTGCAGATCCATTCACCAAGGCCCTACCCCAGACTCAGTTCGAGCGGCTGATCGAGATGATAGGTCTTCGATACGCCAGTACATGGCCTTAGTGCAAGTGGGAGATTGTTAGTGTATATGCCCTAGAGGCCATTACTGTATCATACTAGTTTGTATATTACTTAATGGAAGCTTGGGATATTCACCTTGTATAAATAATCTTGCTCAATATAGTAGTATGCTACTTGGTTTGTTTCTACTTCAATGTGTACTTGTGCTTATTTCAGTATATCACTTATACGCATTAGTGGAGCCCTTAGGATCTTTGCTTGATTACCAGCGTTGTGATGGCAGTCACACTAGTGGGGGCTGGGTAATCTATAAGCACATCCTTATACAGGTCCCTAGTCGCAGGACTATCGAGACAGGGCATCGATATTCCGGAGTAGACTAGCGTATGCGCTTCTCATCCCAGTGTGGGAGATGGTCTGTCCCACAGCCATCAGTACGTCGTACTGGAGATAGTATACGGGTGCTCGTTGGGTTACGAGTACACTGGACATGACTCGTTGGGAACTGACAGGTTGGTATTATACCTATCGTCAGTTATCAGTTCCCAGGTGACATGAGTACAGCTTAGTCCGCTGACTTGACACTGGCACTTCGCCTCGAGTGTGTTCCCACTACACTTTGATCACTACCCTACCACGGCTCAAAGGAGTCGTGCAAACAGGTGGTGGTTGGGTGCAGTCCCGAAGCACTTGGAGGCAGTGACGGTTAGACAGGATTCGTCTCTCCCGGTATTGGGGGTTGACATCGCGCTGTGTCTAGGAGAGCCATTACACGAGTAGTCCCTGGCCAGGGCAAGCGAGATATACTGGTAGGTTTCCAGTGTTATCTCAGGGTGTTTTGGGCTTCACTCCGACACGACTTGTACCGCTATTGGGGGACTGACGTTTTACCGCCCCCTAGGCCCGCCATGCGATGTATCAGACGAACAGACCGGACTGTACGGAGAATGTCACATTCAGACTCAGTAGGAGTTCAGATGGGGTTTCACCTCGTCAGCCTTCTTGTCGACATCTACCTGGGGACCGTTATGCACAGCTAGTGCCGCTTGCGGTCTGTGGTTAAACCCACTGCCAGCGTAGTGTCGAGTCTTTAGAGTCCCACACAGAGGGTATTCGCCTCTGGGCAAAACAGAGTAGAGGTCGCATGGTTTTGCGACAAGGTTCGTTCTCATCCGCGCACTTGTGCACGTTTGGAGTCCGGACGGATTATACTGGCAGGCTCTGGTTTAAGCCAGATACTGGTATATGTTTTGGGGGTTGCTTTTATCTCTTGGTATTCTTGTTCCTCGGAACGAGAATACAGGTGTGTATGCACAGTTGCTTGAGGCGGAGGATGAGGTTTTTCATTAGGGTTTCGGAACGGGTGCGTATGCACAGTTGACAGTCTTCATTTTCCAAACCCTAATGGATTTTTATATTATCTATTAATAATAGTAATTAAATGAGAATTATGTTATGGTTGATTTTTTGTTGACTTGTTGACCTTGGTTGACTTGTTGACCATTGACCACCATCATGCTTTGAAAGATCCTCCTTGATTCATGCTTACACTTCATTTAAAGAAGCATGATAGTGGTCATTCCAAAATTACCATCAACTATTCTTATTTCAATTATTATCATTTAGATAATTCTTTTCTTTTGCAATATGGTTGCAAGAAAGAAATAATTGAGCTCATTCTATCATAACCTCTCTCTCTCCTCATTTCATCTTCTTCTTCCTCTAGAAAAGAGAAACCTTCTCATGTGTTGAGAATCCTTCTCTTTAAAAAGAAAAGCAAACCCTAGTCACTCTCTACTCACTCTAGGTTAAAGGTTTAGCAAGCCGGAAACCCTAGTTCACTCAAAGATCGAGGAAGAGCCCAAAGGTCGAACCTTCGAGGTGGATCCATCTTCGACGGAAGAAGGCGACGAAAAGAGAACCATCAACCTCTACAAGATTTCAAGAAGAAGGAGTTCAAGTTTAGGTATAACCTTCATCCGAGTAGCTAACTCTCTTTAGCGTATTTGCTAGTTTAGTTTAGACAACGATCCCGACCTTGTTTAGTCCATGTTGCCTCTTGCGATAAAAATTCGTCTTTTATACCGTTTCCGCCTCCCCGTAAGCACCGGGGGTCGCAATATGGACTTACATGATCTGCATCATAATCCGGGTAGTCAAGTACTCATCCTAAGGGCTTTATCAACATGTAATATAGAAACAATCAGAGTACATGTTAAGATAAAGAGCAACCAGATAGCATACTATCATGTCGGGCAAGAAAGTCCTACCTATATATATCCAAGCATCCACTACAGTATACATCGTATGTACAGTAATGGCCTCTAGGGCATACATATAACTAACAGTTGAAGACTCGGTTTACAACTGCACGAGTTCTTTCTTTGCTTGCTGGTTCGGACGACTTTGTTGTTTGACTGTGATGTTTCACGAGTGGGGATCGATTGTGTACTGAGGTGGCACATTCGAGTTATCACTTTTGCTTCCCAACATTTGGAGGAAGCCCAAGCAGGATATCCCACTCCTGATCTGGAGATGGCCGCGGTGGTCGTGCGTTGGAGATTTGGAGACACTACTTGTTCGGAGAGTCCTGTCAGATTTTCACGGACCATGAGAGCTTAATGTACATCTTCCTGCAGCGGGTTTTGATTGTTGAGATAGTCTTCTGCAGATTTACAGTTCTTGTGCGATCGTTGAGTACAGCCTAAGTTCGCCTCTACTGAGGGGACAGCTTGCTCATGTCCGCGCCCGTCCACTTTTCCTTAATCGCTTTCGCGAGGCACTGCCCGCCGATGCTCGTTCGTCAGAGATTCTTGAGCATACTTGGCTGGGTAATTATTCGGAGTCCTTGATTTATGACCAGATATGCTACGTTTAGGGACGCATTTGTGTGTACCTGTTGTTGATAGGCAGAGATGCGAAATCCTAAAGCAGGCACATCAGTCAGCTTTCGGTGTTCATTCAAGTTCCACCAATTTGTAGCGTGACTTGTTAAATAGTTACGGGTGAGCAGGGATGAAGAGTGAAGTTTTGGATTTCGTTTCAAATTGTCTGTCTTGTTGTGAGTTAGGGTTGAGCATCTGAGACCGGCTGGAGAGTTGCAACTTTTAACCGTTCCGGAGTGGGAGTGGGAGAAGATCTCCATGAGTATTTGTTATGGCGTCTACCCAGGTCTAGACAGGGTGTGATTCCATTTGGGTGCTGTTGTCCAGTTATGCTCAGTTGTTCTTTGTTAATTTTGTGCGTTGCACGGAGTTCCTTCATGGGTCGTATCCAATAAAGGAACCCTGTTCGCTTGCCGTCTTGGGCAGGAGCTTCAGGAAGCCTCGGATACTGGTTGAGCTTTAGCTCCATTTTTCCATCCGCAGGATGATGGTTTTGCGAGAGCGGGCTATACCGACTATGGAGGATATGCTTCTGCGTTCGTACTAATTGTTGTCGGCAGTTGGGATCGTCACATGCCATTGTTAGGGTTCTCCCTCGATAGCTGTTATCAGGAAACATTCTAATTGGCAAACTTTAGGTTTTGTTGTTAGGTCGTGTCGATCGCCATTCTGTTTTTCTGACTCAGCGTAAGTAGGATTTTTGGACCCCGGCTAGTCTAGAGAGTTCAGAGATGATCCAGTTGGTTCAGGTCAGGATAAGGACAGCCCAGTGCAGACAGAGGTCTTATGCCGACCGTGGTGGTCGCAGACATGAGTTCGCAGTGGGAGATCATGTATTCCTACGGATTTTTCCGATGAATGACGTGTTTAGTTTTGGGAAGCTTATCCCAGGATTGTAGGTCTTTTCGAGATCCTTAAAGCAAGTTAGTTCCGTTGCCTATAATTTGACACTTCCACCCAGATTATTGAGTTTTCACCCCGTATTTCTTGAGTCGATACATTGCTATTACCTTCATGACATTCTCACATGATTCAGCACCAGACCATTTAGCTTGGACGCGATCTTTTCGTTCACCGGCAGCCAATTTTTTTAATGGCTCGGCAGGTGGAGAAACTTCGGTCAAGAGTCTTGCTATCAATGGAGGGTTTTCTTGGACGTAGCCGTATAGTAAGGAGATCACTTAGAAGGCTGCGAGCGAGATTTGGGAGTTTTTTTACTCTTTTCGTTGAAGGTACGCTTAGTGAGAATTTTAAATTCGGAGATGAATTTTTATAAGGGGGGATTGTAACGCCTTAGATTTCGGTTAGTGTTAGTTTTGACATTAATGCGGGTTTACTGTAAAAAGTTTACCAATTCGGATTCCTCACAGTTTATAACATTTAATTAATAATTTATTATTATTTGTTATGGACATGCACGCACGTGTGCACATTAATATGAGGGTTTGTTTGTGTAATCTTGATCTTAGCAAGCATGACACTTAAACATTTATCTAATCTTTGCTTTAATCCTTTGCCTTAACCCTAATCCTTAATCCTTTCCTAGATATTTTGAGTGAGAAGAGAAGATATTTCTCTAGGTGTGTGAGGTGGCTTGATGAGTAGTATGAATGCATTAATGGTGTTTTAATGTAAGGTGCACTCACCCCTTAACCTCACCTCCCTCTCTATTTATCATTCACTCTTTCTCTCTTTCTCTATCTCTTTTCTTTTCCCTCATTCCTCTCTCATTTAAACTGAACACTTTTTCATTCCATCTCAAATCCGTCACAAACTTCACAAATCCCACCAAAAATATCTAGGAAAGGATTAAGGATTAGGGTTAAGGCAAAACATTAAAGTAAAGATTAGATAAATGGTTAAGTGTCATGGTTGCTAAGATCAAGATTACACAAACAAACCCTCACATTAACGTGCACACGTGCGTGCATGCCCATAAAAAATAATAGTAAATTATTAAATAAATGTTATAAAAAGTGAGGAACCCGAATTGGTAAACTTTTTACAGAAAACCTGCATTAACGTCTAAACTAACACTAACCAAAATCTAAGGTGTTACAGAAAGCACGGGGAACCTCCCTCAAATTATTGACACTGACCTGGCCGAAAGATTGGCGAACTTATAGGATGTAATTAATCCCGGCTAGTCTTACCTTTTAGGTTTTGAAGGAAGATTTGACTAAAACAGTAGGAGCTATCCTGATTAAATAAAATAATAACCAATCTAATCTTGCAAGAGCGCACGTAGAGTGTTTTCTTCTCTCTCTCTCCAGGTAGCGACCATGTCATGCCTTAATCAAGATAATAATATAGATGCACTGACCGAACCTGCTTCTTATACTGAGCTAGGAAACGTTAGTTCCGCTCTATCTTATAACTATTATACGTCCGAGCAGGAAATTGGGGAATATCCGTATTCCCTTGCGACCCAATCGAGTAATAAGCATGGTGATGCATGTTCTTCGGGTGTGTTCAATATCGAGAACTGTTTCTCAGTATCCTATACATCCTACGTATGAGATACCGGATTAGGATCCCACATATGTAATTTGTTACATGGGCTACAGAAAGGTAGAGAACTGAGAATAGATGACATATCTCTATGAGTTAGAGAATGGTGCAAGTGTTGCAGCCAAGTCAGTTGGCAGATATCACCTTATATTAAATACATTGATTCTGAACGAATGTTATTACATACCGAACCTGATATACAACATTACATCGTTTTCTTTAATAAGTTAAAAGAGGATATAATTCTGTATTGGAGGATAATGTTGTGAACATTTTCCTGAATCTAGAGTTGATTCGATCAAGCACGTTATATAATAGCATATGCTTTCTAAATCAAATCACAGTTCAAAGTATAGAACATACACAAGCGGAGTAGTTCATAAATGAACGAATCCTTCTTGTGGCACTGTAGACTAGGTCATATCAATGCGACACGACCAACTAAGTTACATAAGGATGAATATGGAAATCTGTTCGAATTTTCATCTTATTATACTTGCCAGTATTGTCTCAAAGGTAGAATGACCAATACTCCGTTTACTGGAAATAGAGAAAGAGTTACTGAACTCTTGGGATAGTTGCAAGATGATATATACAGTCCTATGTCTACAAATGCCAAGGTTGGTTCTTGGTACTTCATTACATTCATCGACTATCTCTCAAGATTCAGACATGTGTTCTTGTTGATGAAGGTGTTTCTACAGCACCACTACAAGGGTTTGATGGCATCGCACATGCCATATTAAAATTTTATAGGGTGCTAGAGAAACTAACCTAAGGATCATACTAGAAAAGCTAGGGTAACAAAACTATAACACTAATACAAGTAGTAAAAAGGCTAGGTTTAGGGAATACAACCTTTGTAGCTCACTATGCTAGACTCCTTGGCCACTTGAGGGTTGGAAGAAGCTTGCTTGAGATCCTCTAAGTCCACGACGATCCACCCGTAGTCCTCTTTGTCCAAGCTAAAGCCTCCACTTGATCAAAAGGAGAAGTAGAAGCCAACACTCTAAACTAAAGGGCAAGAGCAGTGTAGAATGGTGATGTGGTTTGTTTTCTCACTTCAAAAGCCTAACTTGATCACTCTTTTGTTCACTAACCAAACCTATAGAGCAAGAGAGTGAGGAAGAAGAAGATGGCAAAATGAAGAGCTCAAAGATAATGATAAAGATAAAGACAAGAATGAGAAAAGAAAATATATATATTTTCTTCTTCTCACTCTTAACTCAAGTTAATAAATATCTACATATTTTCTTTTGGATGCATAATGGCGATGGAAATTAACTCAAAGTTAATACAAAGGTTAATAGGTGAATAAAATAATCAAGCATGATAATAATTTCCATTTCTATTTTCTTTTCCAAAAAGAAATATCCATATATTTATAAATTGTGTGAGTCTTATATTGCCAACATCCACTATATCAACAACCATGATAGAATTGTGTATGCATGTATGTGTGCATGCACATCTATATGTGCATCAATGAGAATAAATGCATGCATGCATGCATACAACAAAAGACAAGAAGGGTTTAAAGTGAAAAAGCTTATGGTCAATGATAAATCAATACTTGATTTAGCAAACCGGTCATATCACATATGACCCGACCAATAGCATACTGCCCTATTAATATACGGTATCACATACGCGTATTTAATCGGGTCCCTCCGCATATCTCATATGCGTACCACATCGTTTCGCCTGGACTAGGTAACTCCATTGTGGGACTCTAAGACTCGTCAATACGCCGGCAGTGGGTGATGATCATTTCAAGCACCCCCAAGCCGCAAGAGGTCAGCTAAACGTAACGGCCACCCGGGTATTGAGCGATCAGAAGAAAACAAGCGAACCTGTCACAACTCCCATCGAGCCTACCGGCAACACTACCGTACAGTCCGGTCTCTTCGTCAGATATGCGGCATATCGAGTCTAGTAATGGTAACGTCGACCCCTATAACTCAATAAGTCATGCCGATATGGTCTATAACAGATCAAGAAACTACTGATAACACTTATCAGTAAATTTCAACAGCCCTGGCCTGGGACTTACTGATATAGCCAATCGAGCACAGCACAACATCAACTCCCAATACCGGGAGAGACGAAACCCCTCCTATTGCTCATCGTCATCGTGTGACTCGGGACTGTACCCAAAAGCCACCTGTTTGCACGACTCAGTAGAGCCATGGTAGGGTGGTAATCAAAGTACAGTGGGAGAACACACAAGACTCTATGACGATCTCGGGTCTACAGACTAACCTGTACCAGTGTCACCTGAGAAATTCTATCTGACGATAGATATAATACCATATAAGAGTTCTCGGTGAGACCGTCCAGTGTACCCAGTCTCCACTGAGCACCCGTATACGATCTCAATGTCAAACATAAATGGATGTGGGAACATCCATCGCCCATCATATAGGTCTAGTATCATATACGCTAGTCTACTCTAGTATATCGATGCCCCATCTCGATATATCTACGACTAGGGACATTTCACGATATGCTTATAAACTACATATGTCCGACTAGTATGATCTCTATCATAATCACAGTAATCAAGCCAATATCCTCAGGGCTTTATCAACATGTGTGAATGAATAAAAGCATGATCAAGTCAACATGTCAGATAAAGAAGAACCAGATAGCATACTATCATGTCGAGCAAGAATGTACACTGAATATATATATATAAATATATATACACACACACACACACACATGTATAAATACATCCACTATCATATAATGGCCTTTAGGGCATACATATATCCAACAATCTCCCACTTGCACTAAGGCCAGTTATTGGCGTATCTCATACCCAACATCTCAAAAAGACACTCATGCTGCGGCTGAGAGAGGGCTTTGGTGAGTGGATCCACGGTGTTATTCTTTGTGTCTACTCTCCTAATCTCGATCTCGCGGCGATCTACAATCTCCCGGTTCAAATGAAAATGCATCAGGATGTGTCTGGACCGCTGATGGAACCTAGGCTCTTTGGCTAACACCATAGCCCCATTATTATCACAATACAATGGTATTGGATCAATAATGGTTGGAACTACTCCTAACTCCGAGACGAACATCCTCATCCAGACGGCTTCCTTGGCGGCATCATTTGTAGCAATGTACTCATCCTCCATCGTAGAGTCTGCAATGGTATCATGTTTGGAAGTTTTCCAACTTACCGCCCCTCCATTGAGGGTAAATACAAACCCAGAGATAGATTTGCTGTCGTCCTTATCACTCTGGAAGCTCGAATCGGTAAAGGCCTCTATCTGGAGGTCTCCATTAGCATACACCAAGAACAATTCTTTAGTCCATCGCAAGTACTTAAGAATGTTCTTCACAGCTATACAGTGATTCTCCCCTGTGTTGGATTGATACCTGCTTACTACACTAAGTGCATAAGCTACATATAGGCGTGTACATAACATCGCATACATTATATATCCTACTGCCAAAGCATAGGGTATAATGCTCATGCGAGCTCTCTCTTCATCGGTCTTTGGGCAGGAGTCCTTAGAGAGAGTGACCCTATGGCAAGCAGGTAAGGCACCCCTCTTAGAGTCTTCCTTACAAAACCTTTTTATGATGGTGTTAATGTACCTGGTTTGGAACAATCCCAACAACCTTTTGGATCTATCCCTATAGATTCGAATGCCCAGAATGTATATGGCATCACCCAGGTCCTTCATGGAGAACCTTAGTGATAAGAAAGATTTGACCGACTGTAGCATAGGAATATCATTTCCTACAGAAGAATGTCCTCCACGTACAATACGAGGAATGTGACAGCTCTCCCTACAACCTTCTTATAAACACAAGGTTCATATGGATTTTTTATGAAATCAAACTCTTTGAAAACATCATCCAAACAGATGTTCCAAATCCGTGATGCTTGCTTTAATCCATAGATTGATTTAAGCAATCTACATACTTTCCCGATGCTCCCACTGTTAATGAAGCCCTCTGGCTGATCTATATAAATGCAATCTTCTAAATCTTCATTTAGAAATGTCGTTTTAACGTCCATCTGCCAGGTTTCAGAATCGTAGTGAGTAGCAATAGCAAGTAGGATCCGAATGGATTTAAGCATGGCTACGGGAGAAAAAGTTTCGTCATAGTCCAGACCTGGTCTTTGACGAAAACCCTTCGCCACAAGTATTGCGTTATAGGTCTCTACCTGCCCATCTACACCAATCTTTCTTTTAAAGATTCATTTGCATCCCATAGGTTTTACCCCAGGGGTTACAACGTCCAAAGTACATACTTTGTTGGTGTACATAGACTCCATTTCAGATCTCATGGCATCCAGCCACTTCACAGAGTCTCCACTCGTGAAAGCCTGCTGAAAGCTAGTAGGATCATCATCCTCCATGATGCAGTCTTCTCTGTCACCATCAATGAGGAAACCGTAGTACCTCTCCGGTGGGCGAGAAGTCCTACCAGACCTACGCAGTGGCGGAGATTCATGAGTTTCTGTTGCAACAGCCGGTTCAACCAAGTCGTCATTTGTAGTTTGTGTTTCTAGAAGCTCTTCTAGATCTACCACATTGCCATCAGTATTTGTAAAAAATTCATTTTATAAAAATTTGGCATTCCGGGAAACAAATACCTTTTGTTCCTCTTGGTGGTAGAATAGATATCCATAAGAATTCTTTGGATAACCCAGAAATTTACACATGACTGACCAGGTCTCGAGTTTGTCCAGATTCTGCCTTTTGTCACGTCCCGAAAGTACGGAACCTGACCGGCAGTTAAATTACGAAATGTCTCAAGGCGTACGTAATCTAAGTAACCTGAAAACCCAGAAAAGTAGTAGAGTGAAGGAAAAACCAACTTAAAACAAGTAGTTGTAATAGCATAAGCCGAATTATGCGTTTCAAAAACAGCAAGTATATTCTGAAAATTTCGGCAGAGTCTCCTTTATAAATACCGGCCCCAAAACGGGATACAACATGAATAGTATACGAAATCAAAAAAAAAAGGGCATCCCCAAGTGGGAGCTAGCTCTTCGTCAATCAACAGTCACAACCACACAAGCAATATAATATACAACGCCAAGGGCGAGAATCAAAACTCAAAAGGAAACTCAAAACAACAAGAAATCCACGAAAATATAACGCGCGACTCTAAGGTCGAAAGAATAACATCACCGGTCTCTATCTCAAAAATAAATACATGTTTGGTTGATGGAACTTCTAAATACAACTGAATAATAATATATACAAAGTATACCGATGGGTACGATACAATAAACCCACCTACTAGCAAATCACCCGGAAATGGAAGTAATGCCAGCACAGCCGTAATGAAATCTGTAAGGAAAAACCTGCAAGAAACTGTGGCACAACGGGGGTGAGTTGCCAACTCGTGAATAGAAACATCTACGAACAGAAATCGCATGAACAACGCGATCCTAAGTCATACAATCATAATATATCCTCAAATATATAACCAGCAGCCTATAACAATGGCTAGGGTATACCTCTAAACAACGGTAATACAAGTGCTAGTGTTAGTGCCTCTGGTAGCAATGTATCATATGAATGATACATGAATGCATGAAACAGAATGCATGTACTGGAGAAAACTGCTTTCATAAATTAGTGAGATTTCTGTATCTTTTTAAAATAGATATCATAAATGAAATTAGCATAAACAGTGTCTAGCATCGACACAAAACATAAATCTCAATGTCTCAAAATCTCAGTCTCAGGCTATCCGGACTGTCCTGTATCATCAAACCTCAGTACCTCAATATCTTGAAAACTCAATGACTCAATCTCAATATCTAGGGCGCCGTCAGTCCAGACCGGCCCCTACCATCCATCTCAAGACTACGACGGTATCCTCCGGATATCCGACGCGTCGGGTAAAATCACCGGTCGGTAGTGCTCCCCTGCCAGGCTCAACGCCATCATCTGTGATTCTCTTGCCCCGGTGTACCGTACCGGGTCTACCATGTATCCGAAACGGTTCCTCCACTCGTCGAACTCGGGTCTCGAAATCCATCAGCAAACTCATGGTGGACGACTCATATATCATGGGAAAACCGCACTTTTTATTTAAAAGAGGAAGAAGAAGTTTATTTATGTTTTTGCGGTTTTCCTCCAGATCCAAGAAAACTCATGACATCCGAATCCAAATCATCAATAGCACATAAAACCATGAATATAGGCATGAAAATCTATGAATGCGGCATAACAATGAATAACAGTATACATGAAGTGACAAGTAATAACCAAAATGTCTAAACTGGCATATAAGGCATGTACAATAATATCATGTCAAACTACTAACTAACAAGCTAAGTCAAGCAATAATATTTTCTAAGGTGTACGTGACATGGCAATTACCGATGAAGATGTGTGTGAGCCGGCAAGTATGTGTACATCGTACATACGCATCATCGGTAATGGTGCTGGTGTCCAAACAGTATAATATCAACAATGCAATATGAAATAGCAATGCAAGTATGCGATGCGGGGCGAACAACAATAATGAGCAGGAGCTAAATACTAGACACAACGGTAACTAATCCGCATTTAATATATATGTACGTCATACTATGGTGCCATTTAAAATAACACAAATCGTGGGGTTTTGGAAATAAGGGCTACAATGTTTTTAAGAAAAGATACGCCTTTTGAAATATCCATAGAATCCCTTGACCTGTCTTTTAAAATACCCACGATCCGTTAATTTTGAAATAGGTAGGAGTCTAATTTAGTCTAACAACTACACTAAGCTACACGGCTGAACTAACAAGCTGAACTACAGGTAAGGAAACCGCCTAACATCAGAGTCGATACATATGCATACCTGTATATATATAGTCGGTGATCGCGCCTCAATAATATCATATCCGATACCATATCTATAATCAGACATCCCAAGTCAAGAGTGCGGATCAATCATAAATATATACCTCGTACGTAAATCCGTCGTACGACATCCCCAAATCTGGGTACGGGTCAATATCACATTATTCATCTGGTATCCTCTTTATCCAAGATCATAATCTGGGTATTGATCTACGTCTAGTACGATACTAATATCATCAATATAGTCATGATCTGACTGCTGATCTACAGCCTCATACAAACCGATATCATCAGCATATATCGTCATAAAGAGGTATACATCGCCTAATGCGACCTATTATAAATATCTTAATATATCTTATCTCATATCACGATCACATGTCAACCATTCAATGTATAACAGTATTCACATGTAACGTCGTCCTAAGATCCGCTATAATATCAGGACGTATCTCAAGTACGAATCCTGCCATATCACCGTTCTCGCGGTCTCAATCAAATCTTATCGACTCATCTCAAATCCCAAATACTATCCTCAATTCCTGTATGTGAACACATAGTCCCATACCCATGTGAACACATAACAATATAACCCCATATAAGCACATATAAAAGAAGAATGTATCAAGTATGGGTGTGAGTGTGTAAATGTGATGCAACCTCTACTCTAGGGTCTCACAACACTAAATCTATCCAATCACACCTAAAATCTATCATTATCATAAATAAACTCAACAATATATAATCAATATATATGTGTGTATACGTATTCGTATACATCACCACGAACTGCGGGGGTGCTATACGCCATCCACCCGACTTCTCCCCGTAGATATAAATCTACTCACCTGGTCCTCGCTCGCCGGTGCCGACGTCGCCACGTGCTTGCTTGTTGTCTCGAAATCCACATGGGGTACCTACATATCATAACGCACCGTATCGTAATAAAATCCAACTCATGACCAAAACGACACACGAATCCCACATAGGTCAAAACCTATGGTTGCTTTCACAAATCAACCCAAAACCCTTGACGACGGAGTACAAACGCCAAATCATCGAGAAAAACCCAAACACACCCATTTACACATTCACAAACACTAATTATAATATGAAATAGGTTGCAATTCACAAAAACCTCAAACTCACTTTAAAAGCTATTTTTCCCGAAAATCTAGCATGCAAAATTAACCGTTTTAGTACAAAACTCGATGTTTAAACAAATCTAGCGGCTACAATATCCACTAAATATCATAACTAAGTCATATAAACCCTAATCTTGAATTTGGACTTGAAATTTAAAACCTAAACTAAACCCTTCATTAACATAATTTGAAGTAATAACAAACAACTCAAAAAAAGAACAAGATTTATATCTCACAACCATCTTGAGATCAACATGAAACTTGTCCCCAAAATGCAAACTTTTCACCAAGATCCATGCTTGATAGGTTAAGGAGAAATGGGTAGGACTCGGATTTGAGTTTTAGCTTGATTTTTGATGGAATTTTAACCATTTTGTGGAACTTTTTTGAGGTGAAATGAGAAGAATAAGAGGGGGGAGAGGGCTGCTGCAGTAGGAGGGTGTGCTCGGCTGGAAACGGGGAGGGTGAGAGAGAGAGAGAGAGAGTGGTGTGGGTATAAGGAATGGTCAAAGTCAACAAAGTCAAGCTTCTTTCTTTATTAAACCCCTTTTTCCTTACTCTTCTCTTGATTTTTCTTTTAACAATTCAAGTGGGGAAAATGTGGGGGCACTTGTGCTGCTGATTTGGAGAGGGGAGAGAGGGTGTGGGTGAGTGTGGGTAAGGGAAAAATGATAAATGTTATACCCCAATATCTATTTATACTAATTTCACTATTTAAGCCTTTTTTCGTCGATATTTCTAACACCGTTTGACAGTTTCATTTCATTTAAAAAATAACATGTTAAAATTTTGTTTAATGTGTTATGATGCACAAAATTTGTTTCAACCCATTCCAATTTGTAATTTTCCCTAATTAAATGTATTAGTGACGGCTTAAAATAATATTAAAATAATTAATTTCGGAAAAAATTTCAGAAAATTAGAAATTTTACCAGTGGTTCAATAAACACCAAATACTAGCAATTACATAACTAGAATATGTATATTTAATTTTATAATAAAGATATTTGTATTTTGACTTTATACAGAAACCCCCTTATTTTACCGATTTGCCGAAATTTCACCGAAACGATTTTCAAAATGTTACAATCTTCCCCCCTTAAAGAAATTCGGTCCCCGAAATTAATTTAAAACTCCCCCCAAATACTAAAACCTCTGAGCCAAAACCATCAAGTCGTCGGGGCTCCGAAATCATAAATACATAAAACAAATCGTAGCGCAGCGCATGCGCATGAAAAATGAGCATATAACCCAATATCAAAACTCCGTCAAGCATCTCGCAATCATCGGAGTCATGGTAAAGACACAAATATCAAATCCAATACAAAACCAATATGATATAACTCGAAACTATACACGTAAATATCAAATCTATATATGTAAATATCTGAAGAAAATGCATGCCAAATCTCTTAAAATGGCTGTGCAATGCGCATAACACTGCACAGTGGCGGATGTCTATCATAAGAAAATAACCATATACATATATACCTTTTGTTTAAAATGTACGTTCCGCCGTTTTGGGAAACAATTTAGAAGGGTTTCCTTGTTTTAAACGTTTCGTGTCATATCAGACACGTAGGTAAATACTGAGACTATAGCTCACTTTTTGGAATTCCCTTCGATAGCCATCAATGCATGCAAAATACATTCAGGTACTGTCCTCTGACTAGTCCTGCTCAGTATGAAAACACATAGTAAATATCATAAAAACGTACTGCTCTATACGAGATCAATCCCAAAATATGCACATGAATACTACGTGCGTCTGGTGCGCACGGAAATCAAAATCCATGAATGTGCCCCACATGCGCACAGAAACAATATCTAAGTGCATCGGGTGTGCACGAAACATCTGTCAAGGGCAACAGGTGTGCCAGACAGCTAAAACGGGTGCATCTGACATGCGCGAAGAATCTCAATTTAGTGCATCTGGTGTGCACCAAAATCGTATCTCAAAACATGCGCTCAACATGCGCGAAAATCCAAATCAGGTGCATCCATCATGCACGAAATCATGAAATCCAATATCAAGCGCCGAACATGCGCAAAATAAAATCAGGTGCACAAAACAAACATCGAGTATCACAATCGAAATCGAAGTCCAGTGCATCTAAGTGCACAAAATGCGTATCACTATACTGCAAGCATATGTGAATCATACCGAGTGCAAAAACCAAATCGTGTGCGTATATACGCACAAAATCAACTCAACTGTATGAATCCCATAAAATCATAAACGTTAGAAACCAAGGGACGAAAACGATATCAAGTGCAACAACTCTGCAAAAATCGCAAATACTCAGCAGGTGCAACCATGGTCCATGAAAACAAATATCATGAAACTCAATCATCAAAATCAATCATGCGAATAGATCACCCAAAATACCGAAATCAAGTATGGCGGAATAGTCCCGCTCAAGCACATCCTCCAAAAATCTCCGGCCAACTATCGTGGTCACTCATAGCATGTCTCGTCGATGATCCTGAACTCTGGACTGCCGGTGTGCGTAACATGACCACTCCTGGGTCCAAGTCTTCTCGTAATTTATTCCAGAAAGGTCTTGTCGAGGTCTCTCCCAAATCATGTCTCTGCCGCACTGTCCGGAAGTCATCGTCCTTTACTATATCTGTTTCTTGTTCCGGAATGGCTGCATACTCATTGCGACTCCTTTTGGAAGGTATATCCAAGCACAATGCCTCGGCATGCGTATCGCATCTCTGATGTCGGCGGAGTGGAACGTCATCTTATCCAGATCTTGTACGGAACTCTTTACTCCACTTTTCTCTAATGTCGACTGCTTCGGACTCGTCTCGTCGTGGCTGCATGGACTGAGCTCCAACGGCTATCCTTGTATCTGGAGTCTCCTAAGAAATGCATCTCACCACCTAGCATCCGAATGAAGTCGAACCATCCGATCGATTCGTCAAAACCTCATAATCCCCTAAGAGCTCAACATCTTGGGTACAGTTTAACAGTATCGAGTACATACCACAGCATCGATGGTACAGCCGTAGAAGGGCATACCCAAGCCTCAGTAATAGCGCCGCGGAACTGCCGCAAACCCTAAGGTTCAAAGGTTTTCACACGGTCATTAAGTCGAGTTAGGGTTTCATTCTTCTAGAGGGTCCATAAAATTGCCTGCATGCTCTTCCGAATACTTTAAACTTGGAATAATAGGTTTCTGACATTCGATCGTCTCTGTCGACTCTCAACGTCTCAGCGCGAAGTCGTCTCTAGCTGGAATCAATTTATCTGATGACCTCGCATCGGGGTAGGAGAACGAACCACATGTCCTGGTCATTCATCCTCGGGTGACTAGTGACCTTCTATCATCTCTTAGTACCACTCGTACTGCAATAGCTCCAACATCTGGGGCGATATCTCGTCGTTCGCAGCAATAACTGGCTCACTCGTCTGCACGCTGAACAGTGCCTCAAACCTCATGAATAAGCAATACACCAACGGTCATCAAAATCTGGTTGGCCTCTATCATTGGCTCGATCCTCTGGTACTGATCGGCACGTCTGAGAAATCTCGTAAAGGCGATCCGCCAAACGCTCGTGGCGCGAAAACACAGTAAAAAGACACATCTCCGCAATCGTGTGTCGCCGGAATTACGCCCTGGTCAATCCTCGTTCGTGACGAGCTCGTGCTGACCGCAACTCTAGCCGTAGCTCTCCCTGCCCGTAATCGTGGCAGCAAACCATAACTGGTACCGATGAGGCTAGATCAGGAATGAATATGATACTGAGCAAAGAAATGTATATCCTATGGCTCCTCAAGTGGAGTAGCGTATCGTACGTATGCCACGGAGCATACCACAGTACGTAACTCTACTTTAGTCACATATTCCATCAACCAAGGGTCATCCTACGCTCCGAAGGTAAAACCTAATGCTCTGATACCAACATTGTCACGTCCCGAAAGTACGGAACATGACCGGCACTTAAACTACGAAACGTCTCGAGGCGTACGTAATCTAAGTAAGCCAAAAACCCAGAAAAGTATTAGAGTGAAGGAAAAACCAACTTAAAACAAGTAGTTTTAATATCATAAGCCGAATTATGCGTTTTAAAAACATCAAGTATTTTCTGAAAATTTCGGCAGAGTCTCCTTTATAAATACTGGCCCCCAAATGGGATACAACATGAATAGTATACGAGATTAATAAAAAGGGCATCCCCAAGCGGGAGCTAGCTCTTCGTCAATCGACGGTCACAACCACATAAGCAATATAATATACAACGCCAAGGGCGAGGATCAAAACTCAAAAGGAAACTCAAAACAACAAGAAATCCACGGAAATATAACGAGCGACACTAAGGTCGAAAGAGTAACATCACTGGTCTCTATCTCAAAAATTAATACATGTTTGGTTGATGGAACTTATAGATACAACTGAATAATAACATATACAAAGTATACCGATGGGTACGATACAATAAAACCACCTACTAGCAAATCACCCGGAAATGGAAGTAATGCCAGCAAAGCCATAATGAAACCTGTACGGCAAAACCTGCAAGAAACTGTGGCACAACAGGGGTGAGTTTCCAACTCGTGAATAGAAACATCTACGAACAGAAATCGCATGAACAACGTGATCCTAAGTCATACAATCATAATATATCCTCAAATATATAACCAGCAGCCTATAACAATGGCTAGGGTATACCTCTAAACAACGGTAATACCAAGTGCTAGTGTCAGTGCCTCTGGTAGCAATGTATCATATGGATGATGTATGAATGCATGAAACAGAATGCATGTACTGGAGAAAACTGATTTCATAAATTAGTAAGATTTCTGTATCTTTTTAAAATAGGTATCATAAATGAAATCATCATAAATAGTGTCTAGCATCGACACAAAACATAAATCTCAATGTCTCAAAATCTCAGGCTCCGGCTATCCGGACTGGCCTGTATCATCAAATCTCAGTACCTCAATATCTCGAAATCTCAATGTCTCAATCTCAATATCTAGAGCGCCGTCAGTCCAGACCGGCCCCTACCTTCCATCTCAAGACTACGACGGTATCCTCCGGATATCCGACGCGTCGGGGAAAATCACCGGTTGGTAGTGCTCCCCTGGCAGGCTCAACGCCATCATCTGCGATCCTCTTGCCCCGGGGTACCGCACCGGGTCCACCATGTACCCGAAACGGTTCCTCTACTCCTCGAACTCGGGTCTCAAAATCCATCAGCAAACTCATGGTGGACGACTCATACATCATGGGAAAACTGCACTTTTTATTTAAAAGAGGGAGAAGAAGTTTATTTATGTTTTTGCGGTTTTCCTCTAAATCCAAGAAATCTCATGTAATCCTAATCCAAATCATCAATAGCACGTAAAACCATGAATATAGGTAAGAAAATCTATGAATGCGGCATAACAATAAATAACAATATGCATGAAGTGACAAGTAATAACTACAATGTCTAAACTGGCATATAAGGCCGGTACACTAATATCATGTCAAACTACTAACTAACAAGCTAAGTCAAGCAATAATATTTTCTAAGGTGTACGTGACATGGCAATTACCGATGAAGATGTGTGTGAGCCGGCAAGTAAGTGTACGTGGTACATACGCATCATCGGTAATGGTGCTGGTGTCCTAACAACATAATATCAACAATGCAGTATGAAATAGAAATGCAAGTATGCGATGCGGGGCAAACAACAATAATGAGCGGGAGCTAAATACTAGACACAACGGTAACTAATCTGCATTTAATATATATATAAGTCATACTATGGTGCCATTTAAAATAACACAAATCGTGGGGTTTTGGAAATAAGGGCTACGATGTTTTTAAGAAAAGATACGCCTTTTGAAATATCCGTAGAATCCCTTGACCTGTCTTTCAAAATACCCACGATCCGTTAGTTTTGAAATTGGTAGGAGTCTAATTTTATCTAACAACTACACTAAGCTATACGGCTGAACTAACAAGCTGAACTACAGGTAAGGAAACCGCCTAACATCAGAGTCGATACATATACATACCTGTATATATATAGTCGGTGATCCCGCCTCAATAATATCATATCCGATACCATATCTATAATCAGACATCCCAAGTCAAGAGTGCGGATCAATCATCAATATATAGCTCGTACGTAAATCCGTCGTACGGCATCCCCAAATATGGGTACGGGTCAATATCACATTATTCATCTGGTATCCTCTTTATCCAAGATCATAATTTGGGTACTGATCTACGTCGAGTACGATACTAATATCATCAATATAGTCATAATCTGACTGCTGATCTACAGCCTCATACAAACCGATATCATCATCATATATCATCATAAAGAGGTATACATCGCCTAATGCGACCTATTATAAATATCTTAATATATCTTATCTCATATCACGATCGCATGTCAACCATTCAATGTATAACACTATTCACATGTAACGTCGTCTCAAGATCCGCTATAATATCAGGACGTATCTCAAGTACGAATCCTGCCATATCACCGTTCTCGCGGTCTCAATCAAATATTATTGACTTATCTCAAATCCCAAATACTATCCTCAAATCCAGTATGTGAACACATAGTCCCATACCCATGTGAACACATAACAATATAACCCCATATAAGCACATATGAAAGAAGAATGTATGCAAGTATGGGTGTGAGTATGTAAATGTGATGCAACCTCTACTCTAGGGTCTCGCAACACAAAACTTATTCAATCACACCTAAAATCTATCCTTATCATAAATAAACTCAACAATATATAATCAATATATATGTGTGTATACGTATTCGTATACATCACCACGAACTGCGGGGGTGCTATACGCCATCCACCCGACTTATCCCCGTAGATATAAATCTACTCACCTGGTCCTCGCTCGCCGGTGCCGACGTTGCCACGCGTTTGCTTATCGTCTTGAAGTCCACATGGGGTACCTACATATCATAACGCACCGTATCGCATTAAAATCCGACTCATGACCAAAACGACACACGAATCCCATATAGGTCAAAACCTATGGTTGCTTTCACAAATCAACCCAAAAACCCTCGATGACGGCGTACAAACGCCAAATCATTTTGAAAAATCCAAACACACCCATTTACTCATACACAAACACTAATTATAATATGAAATAGGTTGCAATTCACAAAACCTCAAACTCACTTTAAAAGCTATTTTTCCGAAAATCTAGCAAGCAAAACTAACCGTTTTAGTACAAAACTCGATGTTTAAACAAATCTAGCGGCCAAAATATCCACTAAATATCATAACTAAGTCAGATAAACCATTTCTATAATTTATTCTCATAAATTTGCATAAATTCCAAAATCCTAGTTTGCAAAAATATCAATGTTTAACACCTTTTATAGCAAAATTCACAATTCATCCATTAAGCTTGGTTTTGCATGATCTAAGTTGCTAAACAACAAATTAAAATGTTAATAAAGTCATCAAAACCTTAATTAGATTTTAAATCACCCATTTGCAACCAAAAGCTAAAACCTAGTTTGCTTAAAAAAAACTAAATTGGATATCTTAATGTTACAATTAGCACTAAACAACAAGATTGCATTTTGGATGCCCTAAGATACAAAAATACATCACATAACCATGCACAATTGATAACCATTCAACTCTAAAACAAAACCCTCACTTCAATTTCACAAACCCTAATCTTGAATTTGGACTTGAAATTTAAAACCTAAACTAAACCATTCATTAACATAATTTGAAGTAATAGCAAACAACTCAAAAAAAGAACTAGATTTATACCTCACAACCATCTTGAGATCAACATGAAACTTGTCCTCAAAATGCAAACTTTTCACCAAGATCCATGCTTGATAGGTTAAGGAGAAATGGGTAAGACTCGGATTTGAGTTTTAGCTTGATTTTTGATGGAATTTTAAGCATTTTGTGGAATTTTTTTGAGGTGAAATGAGACGAATAAGAGTGGGGAGTGGGCTGCTGCAGTAAGAGGGTGTGCTCGGCTGGAAATGGGGAGGGTGACAGAGAGAGAGAGAGTGGTGTGGGTATAAGGAATGGTCAGAGTCAACAAAGTCAAGCTTCTTTCTTTATTAAATCCCTTTTTCTTTACTCTTCTCTTGATTTTTCTTTTAACAATTCGAGTGGGGAAAATGAGGGGGCACTTGGGCTACTAATTTGGAGTGGGGAGAGAGCATGTGGGTGAGTGTGGGTAAGGGAAAAATGATAAATGTTACACCCCAATATCTATTTATACAAATTTCACTATTTAAGCCTTTTTTCGTCGATATTTCTAACACCGTTTGACAGTTTCATTTCATTTAAAAAATAACATGTTAAAATTTTGTTTAATGTGTTATGATGCATAAAATTTGTTTCAACCCATTCCAATTTGTAATTTCCCCTAATTAAATGTATTAGTGACGGCTTAAAATAATATTAAAATAATTAATTTCGGAAAAAAATTCAGAAAATTAGAAATTTTACCAGTGGCTCAATAAACACCAAATACTAGCAATTACATAGGTAGAATATGTGTATTTAATTTTATAATAAATATATTTGTATTTTGATTTTTTACAGAAAATCCCCTTATTTTACCGATTTGCCAAAATTGCACCGAAACGATTTTCAACACGTTACACTTTTTGACATAGGCCGGATAACCCCAAATCTTATATTGCTTAAGAGATGGTCTCTTCCCATACCATAACTCATATGGTGTGGTAGACACGGTTTTGGTTGGGACCCTGTTCAGCAGAAACGCTGCAGTCTCCAATGCATGCCTTCAAAATGAGATGGGTAACTCAGCATCACTCATCATGGAATGAACCATATCTAATAGGGTCCGATTCCGTCGTTCTGACACATCATTGTGCTGTGGTGTGTAAGGAGGAGTGAGCTGAGAGAGAATCCCATTCTCCTTTAGGAAGTCTGCAAACTCTGTACTGAGATACTCCCCACCTCGATCTGATCGAAGCATTTTGATGCTCAAGCCGGTTTGTTTTTCTACTTCGAGTTTATATTCAGTGAATTTCTCGAAAGGTTCGGATTTGTGCTTTAATAAAAATACATGACCGAATCTTGATAAATCGTCAGTGAATGTAATGAAGTATGAAAAACCGCCTCTAGCCAGTGTAGACATTGGCCTGCACACATCACTATGTATGAGGCCTAAGAGCTCAGTAGCTCTTTCTCCGTGTCCTGTAAACGGAGTTTTGGTCATTTTACCCTTAATACAAGACTAGCAAGTCGAATAAGATTTATATTCAAAGGGTTTTAAATATCCATCTTTATCTAGCTTGTTCAGTCTTGTTTTGTTAATATGACCAACTCTACAGTGCCAAAGAAAAGCTTCATTTATTTCTGAAAATTTTCTTTTATTACTGTGTTGTATGCTGAAAAGTGTGTGTTGATTTAGGACGTATATCCCATTATTTAGTGTACCATACCCAACCAACATTTGATTCAGCTGAATGTTCATAACATTGTTCTGCAATACAAAATTATATCCTTCATTGTCTAACAAAGAAACGGATATTATATTACAAAGCATACTAGGTACATAATAACATTGGTCAAAAACCAATATACACCCAGATGGCAACCCTAAGTGATACTCTCCCACTACGACTGTATGTACATTGGAACCATTTCCAACGCGGAGAGTATGGTCACCTGTCTTCAAAACCTTGCTATTTCTCAGCCCCTGCCTAGAATTGCAAATGTGAGAACTTGAACCGGTCTCTAATACCTAGGAAGCAGAGTTTATTGAAAAATAGTTTTCTGTTACAAACACACCTGAAGCGGAAGCATCCCCATGCCTCTTCTTGAGATCCAAGTGCTCTGTACAGTTGCGCTTCCAGTGTCATGTTTTATGGCAGTGACAACATTCCCCTTTCCCCGATTCCCCAGCTTTGGACTTGTCTTTTCCCTTAACCTTTTTAACTCCACCCCTAGGTTTGGTGGATTTCTTCTTTATCTTTCTTTTGGCCTTAGCCTTCGGGCGAGAAGAGGAAGATTGCCCAACGCTCAAAACGGGAGTTTTCACCGATTTCAGTGTGCTCTATGCTCTCCTTAACATATTAAGCAGTTCAGGTAGTTCCTTCTCTATGTTGTGCATGTTGAAGTTAACTATAAATTGAGAAAAGGTGGAGGGGAGAGACTTCAGAATAATATCTGTATATTGTTCATTGTCCATTGTCCACCCAAGGTCCTCAAGCCCCTCTATGAGAGCTATCATCTTCAGAACATGGTCTCCTGCTGTTGTGCCAGGGGCCATTCGCATCTGAAACAGTTTTTTGGATGCTTCGTATCGTAATACGCTGGATTTCTCTTCATACAACTCCTTTGTATAGAGGAATATAGTGTGGACGTCCATATTCTCGTGCTGCTTTTGATGTGTGTTATCCATCGATGCAAGCGTGAGGTATTTGGCCGTGGCACAGTCAGCATCCCATGTCTTGCGGACTTCAACATCCGCAACTGAGGATTTAGGACCTGGGACGGGCGGGGCTAGAGCCGTGAGGACATATGATACCTTATCATAAGTCAAGGCAATGTTAAGGTTCCTCAGCCAGTCTTTATAATTGGTCCCATTCAGTTTATTTTTATCTAGTAGAAGCTTGAGTCCTGTCTTTGGTATCTTCCATTAAGAAAGAGAAAAGAATACACTCAGCGAAATCTCTTGCAAAGATCAGATTGGTTATTATCTTATCTAATCGATGTCTCCCACTACTTTAATCAAGTTTTTCTTTCAAACCTTAGAAAGAAAACTAGCCAGGATTAATTACAGTCTACAATTTCACTAACCGTTCAGCCAGGCCAGTGTCGGTACTTGAGGGAGGTTCCCCGTGCTTTCGCACGGACCTAATTAATATAAACCTCGTCTTCCCAGAGGCATAGCCCCATTAACACCTTTCTGGACTCCTAATAGGTTAGCTAATTGTAAACTGCAAAACTCTCCTAGAAGCAACTATTGCCCACAGTAGGATCAGGATCCAACCATCATATAGAAGGTATGCAATCTTAT